>OZ030005.1:94069552-95271218 GCA_964023405.1 Apodemus agrarius | reverse complement strand
GAAGGAAGGAAGGAAGGAAGGAAGGAAGGAAGGAAGGAAATGGAGGTTGGAGCGATGGCTCGGGGGTTAAAGGAGCCTATTGTTCTTGCAGAGAGCCTGTCCCCACACCACGGGGTCTCCAGCCCAGCACCATGGGGTCTCCAGCCCAGCACCCTGGGAGGCAGTCTGCAAGATGGCCAGGGCCCTCTTCTTGTCTCTGCAGGTGTGCTGCCCTAATGTGTACATACACACACATACATATCCACATAGTTTAAAATAAAATGCATTTTAATTGAAAATGTCTGTGTGTGTGTCTGTGCGTGTGTGTGTGTGTGTGTGTGTGTGTGTGTGTGTCAAGACAGGGTTTCTCTGCAAAGCTCAACTGTCCTAGAACTCACTCTCTAAACAAGGCTGGCCTCAAAATCTGCCTGTCTCTGCCTCCAATGCTGGTATTAAAGGTGTATGCTGCCACCAACAACTGGCAAAAAAAAAAAAAGTTTCTCTTAAGCCTGAAACAAAATTATAATCATATGAAGTAAGATTAAAAATGAATTGCCTCAAACCATATAATACTCTAGTTTAGGGCTTGTATCTCTAAATTGTATTTTACTTTGATTCTTTGACAGCCAGAAATTTGTAATCATTTAGTATTAATAAATATTTACATGAATAAATAGCTGAGCCTCCTCTCAGTCACTCCTGGTTGATGCCTTGCAAATTGATGGACCAATTATAAATTCCCACTAGCGTCCCCTTGTGGCAGTTTCAAGAACTGTAGGAGATGGCTCAACTTCATAAAGGCTACCTTGGAAAGGCACACTTGAAAGATATATATATCTTACATATATATGTGGGATACATAGATATAGAGATAGAGATGTAACATTTTAGATAGGCAGCAATGACCTTTTGGGTAGAAGGCTCTGTGGATGGGTTGCTGTCCCTTTCCCTCCACTGGGAGTCCTCCTGGCTATGAGAGATAGCCATTTTAGGCTTCATATCTCCCATGGCTAGGAGTCTCCGCTAGAGTCATCTTCACAGACTCCCTGGGGCCTCCCCTGCTCCCTGGCCCAGGTCTCTAGCACATCCTGGAGATGCCCCACCCCCCACCCCCGCCCCCCCACCCACACCCACTCCCACCCCCCCATCCCCCCCACCGTCCCACCCCCCACCCTCCCCACCCCCACTGCTGATTTCCATTCTCTCTCCCCTGTTCTCCCTACATCTGATCCCTTCCCCTGCTGGGTTCTCCTCCCACCTCCTCTCCCACCCAGATCCCTCCCTCCCTCCACCTCCAATATCTATTTTATTTCCCCTTCTGGGTGAGATTCAAGCATGTGCTTTGTTATTTGGCTTCTTTGGGTCTGTGGATAAGAGTCCTGCAAATAGTTGAGGATGGGAAACAATGGAGCTCATATGGAATTTCCAGACCCTCTATGTGGATTTGACTATGTCAGTTCCTCAGATGCCACAAACAAACAAACAAACCAGAGCCTATTTTCTTAGGTTATGAGAATTAAATAAGAGTTTACAGGCCAGGCATGGTGGTGGTGCACTCCCTCAATCCTAGGAGGCAGAGGCAGGCAGAGAGAGAGAGAAGGGGGGGAGGGAGGGAGAAGGAGGGAGGGAGGGAGGGAAGGAAGGAGAGAGAGAGAGAGAGAGAGAGAGAGAGAGAGAGAGAGAGAGAGAGAGCATTAGATCATTGTATCTGGCCACAGCTCGATGAGGTTTGTGTCCTCAGGAGAGGACACTGTAGGCTTTAGGATTACAGCAGGAACAGCAGAAGCACTCTGAAAAGCCAGCGTTGAGCGGAGTGGGGACTCCTGCTTTTCTGGAGCAATCAGATTTTTTTTTCCTGTCTAACCCTGGCTGTCCTGGAACTTACTTTGTAGACCAAGTGATCAGATTTATATCATGGAAGACTCTCACAAAGACAGAGTTAAAATTGTGCTTGGGATGTAGTGTATGAGAAAAGAATCTATTTCCAATTTAAAAAAAAAAAACAGAAATTAAGCTAGCAAAACATTGAGACGCTTTTACTAAATTGCAATGGATATCCTGTTCATACATACATGCTACACACACACACACACACACACACACACACACACACACAGCCAATGTACAAATATCAGAAAATTTCCCCTTCTGAGTAAAATGTACCTGTAACTATAGCAATTGGGAGGCTGAGGCAGGAAGATAGTGAGTTCTAGGCCAGGCTGAGCTACACTGTGAGACCCTGACCTTGTCTCAAAGGTGAGGATGAGGAGGAAAAGAGACAGACAGACAGACAGACAGACAGAGGATATATAACAAACCAAGGGCATTTCTTTTTTTTTTTTTTTTAAGATTTATTCACTGTTATATGTAAGTACACTGTAGCTGTCTTCAGACACCCCAGAGAGGGCATCAGATCTTGTTAGGATGGTTGTGAGCCACCATGTGGTTGCTGGGATTTGAACTCGGGACCTTCAGAAAAGCAGTCAGTGCTCTTGGCATTTCATTTTTATCGGGCGAGTAAAGAGTAAGAAAAACTAAGTTACTGTACTCTCACCTACTGGGTGCCAGACTGGGAGAAATCACAAGCTACTGACACAATAAGCATGCTAGAAATAATATTAACAAGAACAGAGCAGTTAGCGGTAGAAGGAGTAAAAACGGACGTGTTTTAAAGAAGAAACAAAAGCCAGATAGAGTTAGTCAAGGGCACGGGTGTGAAACAGACGCTTTTCCCAGCCCTGACTGCCAGCTCTGCCCCGTCCTGGAAAACACGGGTGGCAGGAGCATTTCTAACAGAGGGAGCACCAACGTGTTTGGCAGTGTTTGGAAATGAGGGCATGACTCCAGTGCACAGTGAGGAAACTCCCAACAGGCAGTTAAACAGGGCTGGGTCCAAGGCACCCACATGGCCATGGGGGTATGGAGGCAGTGCGGTTGATGGGCTGCTGACCCATGAAAGGGACGAAGGGGTGGGCGAGAGAGCCAGAGTTGAGTCTTGGCAAACTACTCCCTGTTGCCTAGCTCGTCTGTCAGGAGATGTTCTCCCTCACACTATGCCCCACCTACAGGATCCCAGTGACCACTGGGGCCCTAGTAATTGGCTAAGTCAGACCTGAGAGGGAGCCTCAGAGGCCCTCGTTTCCCTCAGGGAGGCATAGAGAGAATTTAACTGAACCTGGCGACTGAGGACTGGCTTGACCAGTCTTCACCTCCCCTGCCTGTGTGAGTCCTGGTAAGTAGCAGCCTGTGTGCTCAGCCAGGCAGGGGTGTGGGGGAGGCTGTCACGGGGGAGAGGACTAAGGACAACGGCCAAGTCCACCTCTCCAGTTCATCTGGCCCAGTGCTTCGCCACTTCCGATCCAGGGAGGAAGAAGAGCATGCACCGGCACTCCCAGTCTCCAACCTTGGTTTTCAGAGCGTTGAGGTTGGATATCTCTTCCAAGTGGTCTTCTGAGAGGAACCCAAAGCCATATTGTAGCAGGCAGAATCTGACTTATTCCTCTCTTCTCACACAGAGGTAGACAAATTCTAACCTTTCTAGCAGGTGTGCCTCTCAAAGGTTTCACTCACCAAAGCCCCTCTCTTCTACAACCACCTCCTCTTCTACATGTAGACACGACATTCGCCCTGCAGTCCAGTGTGCCTGGGGACAGCAGGACAGGGTTTCTGTCCTCAGACAACATAGCCAGTGCAGGAGGAACCCCGTTTTGGAGAGAGAGAGAGAGAGAGAGAGAGAGAGAGAGAGAGAGAGAGAGAGAGATCTGAGACGGAAATTCCCTTTTCTTGGGAACTAAAACTACATGATCTGTCTACAAACTCAGGAGTAGAGTATGTGTCTACACACACCAACCAAGGCAGTGGCCCTTCCTCTGTCCCCAGACTCCCTCTCCACGTCCAGGACTTAGGGTTAGGCCTTGAACTCCCTTCTCTCACTTACTAAAAAGGAGCGTGGAGAAAGAGGCACCAAGCCTGGTCTGGCAGGTCATGCCTGTGCCGTCGCAGCACTGGGAAGGTAGAGGTGGGAGGATCGGGAAGTTCAGGGTCATCCTCTGCTACACAGTGAGTCTCAGGCCAGCCTGGAAGACATGAGATGCTGTCTTAAAAATAGAGAGAGATGAAGAGGGAGGAGGAGGAGGAGGAAGAAGAAGAAGAGGAAAAAAGTTGCTCACATCAGCTTTATAGATTTCACCATCCTGAAAAGCCAACTCCCGCCTCACAGCTAGAATCGCTGAGGCCCCTTGACCCCCAGAGTCGCGCAGTGGGTGGCAGAACCAGGCCTCCCCGTGACGCATGCCCACCCTGCTGTCCCCACGAGCTCAGCACACTCCAGCTCTGGGCCATCCTCTTCCCAGCCTGGCCTTCCTTCAACCCAATGCTTTCTTCTCTGCAGTGACAGCTATGCTTTTTGTTGCCTCCTGCGAGGTGAGGGAACCCACACCCAGTACCCTGTCCTCTCAGGACCACATTTAGACCAACACAAACTCCTGTCTTTAAGGCCTCCTCTAAAAGGTTTTGCTTGGTGTGGTGGCATGCACCTTGGGAGGCAGAGGCAGATGGATCTCTGAGTTTGATAAAAAGTGTGACTATCTTTGACCCAGGAATTCTGCATGCAATATCTCCGCCTGTGATTTATTTGAAATGCTAGCAACGATTTATGGAAAGATTTCATTAAATAATAAGGCTAAATGTCTTCTTTTTCCTCTAGAAATATTGGAGACTCATGAAAACGTAAGCACACAGTCCAGCCTGGTGAGGCTGGGGCAGTCCTAGCAGTACCCTTCAAGGACTGAAGCCCAGCATCCTGCCCCGCCCTTGTCCCTGCAGCCTCCCCGAGCCCTCAGACGCCATGCCAGGGTGGGGCAACGGCACCTACAATGAGTCCTACACCAGCTTCCTCCTCCTGGGCTTCCCAGGGATGCAGGAAGCCAGAGCCCTCCTGGTGCTGCCCTTCCTCAGCCTCTACCTGGTGATCCTCTTCACCAATGCCCTGGTCATCCACACGGTGGCGTCCCAGCGCAGCCTGCACCAGCCCATGTACCTGCTCATAGCCCTGCTCCTGGCTGTCAACATCTGTGCTGCCACCACGGTGCTGCCCGCCATGCTCTTCAGCTTCTCCTCACGCTTCAACCGCATCTCCCTCCCCCGATGCTTGGGACAGATGTTCTGTATCTACTTCCTTATTGTCTTTGACTGCAACATCCTCCTCGTCATGGCTCTAGATCGATATGTGGCTATCTGCTATCCTCTCCGCTACCCGGAAATAGTGACAGGACAGTTACTGGCTGGTCTGGTGGTGTTGGCAGCCACCAGGAGCACATGCATCGTCGCTCCAGTGGTGGTGCTGGCCTCGCGGGTCCGCTTCTGCCGCTCAGATGTCATTCACCACTTTGCCTGTGAGCACATGGCCCTGATGAAGCTCTCCTGTGGGGACATCTCGCTGAATAAGACGGTGGGACTCACTGTTCGTATCTTCAACAGAGTCTTGGATATGCTCCTGCTAGGCGCCTCCTACTCCCGCATCATCCATGCTGCTTTCAGGATCTCATCAGGGGGAGCACGGACCAAAGCCCTGAACACCTGTGGCTCCCACCTGCTGGTCATCTTCACCGTCTACTCCTCCACCATGTCCTCCTCCATTGTCTACCGTGTGGCTCGCACGGCCTCCCAAGATGTGCACAACCTGCTCAGTGCTTTCTACCTGTTACTCCCGTGTCTGGTCAACCCCATCATCTACGGGGCCAGAACCAAGGAAATCAGGCAGCACCTGGTAGCTCTGTTCCAAAGGACTCGGCAACGGGGCTCCACCGAGAAGCCCCAGTCGCTGCCCTCGAATACAGAGCTTCCGGGATGATTGTCTGGGGTTTGTGGATCCCAAAATCGCTCTCACTATTCAGTGAAGGCGGGGCATTCACGTGAGTGAATCATCTCTGGTATATTTTGTCTTGGCTATAGTTCATCACCCTTTCATGGGAAGGTTCTATTCTATACCTCCGGCTGTCTAGAACTCCTTAAGTAGGCCAGGATGCCCTGGAACCCAGACTGCTCTCCTTTCTTAGCTTGCCAAATGCTAGCATTAGAGCCGTGAGCCACAGCGACCGGCTTCTCTGCTTTCAGCTTTGAGAGCCTCATGTCTGCTTTCCAAAAAGCACCTACTCATTCTGAACTATCACCTGAAGGCCAGCTCTGACCCCGGGGGGCTTGCAGCTCTCTCCCCTTCCCCTGCACATGTTTTAGTCATGTGTTTATTTACACAGCCATAAAATGTTTATTCTGCATACAACATTGCAACTCAATGACTGCAAAGAAAGAAAAAACTTATCTTTCTCTAGAAGGAGGTCCCAAAGCTACTGCTTCATGATGGTGTGATATTCAATAGTAGTTTATGTACAAAACTCTGGCAAGGAAGAGAAGGAGACACTCAGTGAAGGTAGGAATGCCCCACAGAGAAGGTGGTTTGCCACAGCTGGAAGGAGAGAGAGGGAGAGAGAGAGAGAGAGAGAGAGAGAGAGAGAGAGAGAGAGAGAATGAATGAATGAATGTGGATGAAGTTTGCAGCGTGGAAAGAACACGGGGCTTGGTTTAGCCACTCACAGATGGTAAGAGCGCAGAGCACCCCTGGAATCCCCACCCCCACCCTGAAACTTTGCCTCCTATTCTGCAAAATGGAGGCAACATATCCTGCCTGATAGAGACTGAGCTGCTTGAAGAAGAGCCGTGGGGTCGTGCATCCAATGAGGTGCTGCATGGACCTAAAACAGCAGAGCCGGAAAGAAAGAAGGGCCGGGGGCTGCGGACTGCACAGCTGTGCTGTGTCCCCAGAGACCCTTGGTCCACACACAGCTTTGGCTCGACTCTCAGCAGGCAGCACAGAGGAGCCGGAGCCGGAGCCAGAGCCCTGGAGAGTGAGTCTGGCTTCTGTGTACAAGGATAGATGAGACAGGAGTGTTCAGGATGAGTGGGGAAAGCGTCAAGTCCTAAAGATCAGTGTGAAGTACAAATGTAGGGATAGGAGTGATGACCCAAGGCGGGGCCTTGTTTGTGGCCTGAATAGAGGCTGGCCATTGAACAAGGATGCTAAATAGGTCACTGAAAGGGTGACCGGCTCACTGGTCCCTCCTACCCATGCTGGATTGGCTTCAGGACCCCTCCCAATACCAAACCTCGCAGACATTCAAATCCTTTATGTAAACTGGTATAGTAGGCACATATAACCTCCACTTGTTCTCCCATATACTTTAATCATTTATAGATACTTATGAGACCTAATACAATATAAACACAATATAAATAATTGTGCTATGCGCTTAAGAAGTCATAAACAGGAAAGGTCTATTCATGTTGAACACAGATGCGATTCCTTTAAATACTGCAGATCTGTAGTTGGTTGACTCGTGGGTGCAGCATCTGCAGGCTGGGGCGGCTGACGCTGCTGTAGTTCAGGAGCATGGCCAAGCAGGTGTGTTCATTCTTATGAAAACAGAAATGCTTCAAGCCACTGGATGACAATGATGAAGAAAGACGCAGCCACGAGTTTTGGAAAGCAGTCATTTTAGAAACATTAGAGAACTGCTGTGGAACAGAGGAGGCGGCTCAGCGGGTAAGAACAAGCACCGGCTGCCTCCTGCCTTGCAGAGGACCCGAGTTCAATCCCCAGCATCTGTCTGTCAGCTCACAAACATCAGAACTCCAGCTCAAAGGACCTAATGGCCTCTCTGGCCTCTGTGGGCCCTATACGCACATGGTGCACAGACATACACACAGGCTGATACTCCGACATGTCAAATAAAAATAATTATTTAAAAAAAGAAAGCCATTAATTAGGGACAGTATTCAGGGGCATCGAGATTTAGCTTCTCAGACAAATTTCAAGAAAGTACTTACTTGGAGATAATTGCCTCTCTCTTTTTAAAAAAGATTTATTTATTTCATGTGTATGTGTGTGCCTGTGTGTATGTGTGTGCAGTACAGTGTCTGGGACTGGAGTTACAGATGACTTGTAAGCCACCTGCTATGGGTGCTGAGAACCGAACCCCAGTCCTCTGAAGAGCAAGCATTGCTCTCAACTACCGAGCCACCGCTGCAGCCCCAAGCTATTGCTTTTTAACACATATTTAACTGAAGCTTCTGTTTTGTCAAAAAAAAAAAACTTAAATACTTCAAATCCAAAATGAAGACATTTCATAAAAGTACAAAGTAGTTGGTGTATATGTGTACTTAAAATAAGCCTATAAAACAACAATAAATCCTACAGTAACCACTTAATAACAGAAGGAAGAGGAACAGATTCTTCTGGGGTTCTCCTTGTTCCCTACTTCAAGTCCCTGGAAATGACTCTCCCCTGGGACTCTAGTCTGGACCTCACACGAGCTCCAAGTATAATTAACCCTCCCTTCTCAGACACACAGATCAGTGCCTTGGAACTGGGCACTGATCACAGACCTCTTCAGAGGTTAAATCAAGGCCCAGCGGGTGACCTGTTTGGAAACCACTGCAGACTGCCACGGTGAGGACAAGGAGTTCTGGGGAATTTGGAGGCAGGTAAACCTGAGGTTAGATCCTACTTTTCCTTTTACCTCTGACAAACTTAGATTTGCCTGTGAGCCCTATGACATGCTGCCTGCGGTGCGATAAGGACGCCCCTTCATTCTCTCCCCCTTAGGTATCTTCACCTACAGGTTAACAAAAGTGTTAGTCTCTTGAAGCACACACTACATGATAAACACTGGCACAGCGCTGCCAGGTAATAAACCCTCGTCCCTTACTGCCAAGAGTAAGGCAGCTTAATGGTGCTGACTCACGTAGGGCACAAGGGATGCCGAGGTCAGACTGATTTGAAGCTCGGTCCTCTGGCTAGGTGAGGGCAAGAAAGTCATTTGAAATCCTTGAGCCTAAGGGTTCAGTTTTTCACTCTCACTCAGTCTCCAAGAGCTGCTTCAAGGTTTAATATGATCCCTTTGTACACTCATCGATTCCGCCAACACACTTTATAAACACCCCGTTGTACAGCAGACTCTGTGCTGGACAGTGGGAAAGACATGAGTAAACCGTGGTCTTCCGATTAGAAACGCCTTCAGTGCAGTGAGACGATAGGTGCACACACCAGGGCCCGTGCCGTGAGAAATGCCTGACTGGGCATGCCAAGGGCTCAGCTTGGAAAGGGAGAAGGAAGATTGGGATCTAGGAGACTATATGAAATTAAGGAAAAGTTGATTTTCTCCAGTGACAGTCAGCTGAGTTTCATAAGCTGGGGGGAGTGGGGGGGGCGGGGACAGAGGGAGAAGAGGAAGACGCCAGGAAGACAAGGGGGAGACAATCATCTCTCGCCTGGAGCACGGCCACAGCAACCACATCCCTTGTGAGGACAGGGAATGAGTCTTCTGCTGTGGAGGTTATGCCTCTCTGTGAAGTCAGCGCTTCTCAGTTCAGCCCTCCTGTCTGTTCACGTGGTGCCTACTCTGCACACTGATCCTTAAAGGACAATTCAGCATCATTGATCTTGCCCTATTAGTCTGGGCCTGTTTGTTCCTGGCTCTCATTCTCTGTCCTCGCCCCCTTGCATCTTGCACTGACACCTGCTACTCTGTCTGTGCCCGGGGATGCTCTCACGCCCCACTCTCACATCCTTGGCTTCCATCCCTCTTTGAACTCTCCACTCGTATGAACAGCCGTCAACTAAAAAGCCTCTCCACTTAGGAGTTGCTTACAGTACCCCAGTGTCGTTCATTAGCTGCGCCCTTCAGAGCCTCAACCTAATTCCTCCCTTTGCAGGGTTTGGCAACTCCAATATAATCATCACAGCTTTAAAACCTTGAAGTCAGTGATCACTCTCTTTCTCCTTAATGGGCTGCTGTGTGATTGATCTGACTCTTCCTTGATTTTTTTTGTTTTGTTTTGTTTTTCTGTTTCTTTGTAAGTTCTTTCCTTGCCAGTTAAAGGGCAGCATCACACCCACCCCCTTCTCCTGCCCCTTCTCCACAGGATCATTAATTATTCTGAATAGTCTTTACTGACTGCCTCAGGGTCCCATGTCAAAGAAGTTCCTTATGGAATCAACCCCAAGAATGAAAGCCAAGATACAAGACAGAAAAAGTAGAGATCATGTGATGAGGACAGGACAACCCTGTCCAAGTCCCAGGACTCGGGCAGCCTGCCAGGTTCTCCCTTGCACCCTCTGGCACATCTGGGAAGGAGCCATTGCCCGGTGTCTTCCTGGCTACTGCTCCCCCGGGGCCCCTGTCCCTCCTTTCCTGTACCACTTCTTGCCGAGTCCCTGTCTCACTGCCACCATCCTCCACAGTCTTTCACAGGCTCAACTATGATACGCATTTTTATCACTTCTCCCCAAAGGCTGTCTGGTCCTCACCCAACCCAAACAGTGACAGGTCTTCCAAAATCTGCTGTCCAAAGCCATGGTCTGGAATGTTCAGAAAGACATCCCAGGGTGAGGGAAATCCCAAACCTACCCGCTCCCTGAGTTCTCTCTGGCGTGAGGGTTTGTTAAAGGCATGCCTCTTCTGGTGTCCAGAGGGAGTCTGGTCGGACTCAGGCAAGCCCTGACTGAGAGGGAGGAGAACCTTCCCAGGCTGCTCCACAGCTCGCAAGGCTTCCCTGGTCTCCAGGGTTGATTGTGTCTCTGCAGTGCGGTGACTAGTTTCTGAGTATGCCTGGCCATCGCTCAGAGTCTAAAACCCAGCACGGCTCAGGCAAACCACAAAGTACAGATCCTGAACTCGTGAGAAACGAGCACTCCGCAGTGACTACCCAGATGCAAATGCAACTCAGCCATTTATCAGCTGTGCGACTTTGAACTAGACTTTCCCCCCTCCACGTCTTGGGTTTTCTTCTGGGTAAAATGAAGATTTTTTTTTTATTTCATTTTATCTTTAGATAGGGTTTCATTATATAGCCTTGGCTGGCCTGTAACTCACTATCTACACCAGGCTAGTAACACAACATTAATAAAAATGAAGATTCTTATAATCTTAGATTTATTTATCTATTTATTTATTTGTCTTGCTCACAAGCATACCTATGTGCTATGTGTGTACTTGGGCCTGCGGAGCTCAGAAAAGAGCTTTGTACCTCTTGGAGTTGGTGCTACAGGCAGTTGTGACCCATCATGTGGGTGCTGGGAATTGAACCTGAATCCTCTGCAAGAACAGTACGTGCTCTTAGCCACTGAGCCATGCCTCCTGTCCAGCCTCAGCTAACTTCTGAAAGCATTTGGAACATTTCCTGATGATCAATCACTATTCAGATAGGTCCCACCGACACGCACAGCCCCCTCTGGCGCCTCATCCGTCTACCCCCAAGCAAAGCCTCAGGAAAGCTCGTGCATCTGTGAGGCTCTGTGCTTGGAGCTCTCGGGACTCCGGCTCTCCTGGGACTCAAATGGTAAAGGAATGCAAGCCTCCAGGGCAAGGCCAAGCAGGAGGTGCTGCAGCCAGACTACAGGGGCTGAAAAAGGGACCAGACTCTGCAGCCTGGTGATTATGGACCAAGAAAACCAGCTTTCTCAGGACTTTCCTCTGTCCTCGCCAGTGTCCCTTGAGCACAGAGGTGAGGCCACACTGTTTCTGCGCGGCTCCTTTCTCCCTTATTTAAAGTCCTACTTGGGTCCTTCCCGGTCTCCTTGGAACAAAGATTCTTTATATACTTTCTAACCAACGGGTTTTTTTTTTTTTATCTTGTTTCATCTCTGAACATCGTTTCCCCCCTCTCATATCTCACATCTAATTTTGTGTTTTATATTTCACTCAACAAGAAAACATCTATAACATCCCAAAAGTTGTATCTTGTACATTTATATTTTACACAGGAAAGCCAGGAGCTCCCCGAGGACAAGAAATGTCTTATTCATCTATGTAGCTCCCCAAACACCTGGCATTGTACATGTCTGTTCCAAAACAACACACACACACACACACACACACACACACACACACACACCAGGTAGATTTCCACCGTGTGAGCCTTGGGTTCCTAAAATAACCATTTTGTTCCAACAGCCCGATCCGCTCTCCTGGTGCCAGCCCAGGACCAAAGTCAATGGGTGAGGATGGAGATCCCACGATCTTCAACTTTTCCTACAGCAGCTTCCTCTTGGTGGGTTTCCCTGGGTTGCAGGCATGGCGACCCCTTCTGGTCCTGCCTCTTACCTTTCTCTATGTGTCCATCATTGCTGCCAATGCCTTAGTCATTCATACAGTGGTGGCCCAGAGGAGTCTGCACCAGCCCATGTACGTGCTCATTGCTCTGCTCTTGGCTGTCAACATCTGCGCCTCCACAGCCGTGATGCCTAAAATGCTTGAAGGCTTTGTGCACTATGCTAATCCCATCTCACTCCGTGGCTGCCTCGCCCAAATGTTTTTTATCTACTTTACGCTCCTTCTGGACTACAATCTCCTCTTGGCCATGGCTCTAGATCGCTATGTGGCCATTTGCCACCCACTCCGCTATACTGACCTGATGACCTCACACTTACTGGGTCTGATGGCCACTTTTGCGCTAACACGGAGCCTAGGAGTGGCAGTGCCCCTAGTGGTACTAACTGCAAAAGCCCAATTCTGCAAGACATCTGTCATAAGACACTTCACCTGCGAGTACATCGCACTGCTGAGCATAGCTTGTGGAGACCTGACCTTCAACAACCGCTTGGGACTGGCAATGCGGTTGGTCACGGTGACTTTTGATCTGGCCTTATTGGGAACCTCCTATACCCGTATCATCTACGCTGCCTTCCGGATCTCTTCCGGGGGAGCCCGAGCCAAGGCCTTGCACACTTGTGGCTCCCACTTACTGGTCATCCTCACCATCTACCTTTCTGGTCTTTCCACTTCCATTGTCTTTCGAGTGGCCAAGACTGTGTCTCAAGATGTCCAGAACCTACTCAGTGCCATATACCTGCTGCTCCCAGGAGCCTTGAATCCTCTCATTTATGGGGTGAGAACTAAGGAGATCCGGCAACACATAGAGAAAATACTCTGTGGAATGCAGTCACCCCAAGGCATCAGAGAGAAGTCACAGGATGTGAGAGGGGAGAGGGAGTTACCAGGGTAAGAGGGTGTTGAGAAGCTGTGGCTGTGGCCTGTGAGAACAAGAAGTGGACGGTGTGTACTAACAGGCTGGGTGCGTCCTGAGCAGGATACGGCTCAGTGGTGTCCTCTTGTTGCTGCTATGACTCGTTGAGTTCTTAGAACATTCTGTACTACTGTCCCCCCCACCCCCCATAGAACTGCTTGTATTTATCCTTCTAAGTCATTTTGTCTCCTTTCCAATTCTTAAAAAAGCTCATGCTATTTGAAGATAGCTACAGCCCCACTAGGAGATACAGAGCAAGTCAAACAAATCATTATCTGCCCTGAACCCCTGTTTGAAGTAAATAAAGTCCAAGTCCTCCCTTACAGCTGTCTCTCTCAAATACAGCCTAAGACTTGACATGAACTTTCATGTGATCAATATGTCTGCCAGCCTTGAGGTTGATTCTAGAGTCCTGTTAGTCCTGAACATGAGGGACAGCCCTTGCCTGAGATTCCAAATTTAACACAAGCACACAGACCCAGACAACCCCGATGTCATTTAGACCATGGAGACAGGTCAAGTCATACCCAGTAGCCTCAATCTAAAGGATGGTCAGGTCAGATCTTCTCTGGGTTCTGGTCTAACACTCTTCATTTAGTTTCTATTGGTGTGATAAACACTACAAGCAAAAGGAACCTGAACAGGAAAAGGTTCATTTGGCTTAGGTTACAGTCCATCATAGGGAAGTCAGGGCAGGAACCCAGGGACCGTGGAGGAACACCGCTTTCTGGCTTGCTTTCCACGCCTTGATCAGCTCTCAGCACCACCCACAGTGGGCTGTGGCCCTCCCCTATCAATCATTAAACAAGAAAATGCCCAAAGGCTTGCCTACAGCCCTATCTGATGGAGGCATTTTCTCAATTGAGCATACCTTGTTCCAGATGTCCCTGGCTTGTGTCAAGTTGACCCAAAACTAACCAATATGCATCCAAAGATCAGAGTATAGCCTACCCTATGGAGCCCCAAACAACCTTACACCCAGGCCAGAACCCTGAGGTCTCCTTAGACACAGAGACAAGGACCTGCTACAGAGTCCAAATCAACGAACCGATTAGTCCCTAACCTGAGGACCTGTGACCAAAACCCACATCAGGTCATTTTTCAATGGCAGTATCATCTATGGAGACATTATTTCCTCACTGGATGTAGTGGTAATGTCTCAGGATCACTTGGTCCAAGGAGTTGAAGGCCAGCCTAAGTAACACAGTACGACTCTATTTAAAATAATAAACTAACTTTGTTGTTTATGCAGCCTCCTGTGATCTATAAATACCCTTTAGGTATGTCCTAGAAATGGGCTATTGTGTCTGAATACTGCACAGAACCACCTGCAAACCAAGCAGGACTTTTTTCTCTTCCTCTGTTAATAGATCATAGGACACTCTCTAGGACACTATGGGTGTAGATTGGGAAGGAGAAGTCAGTGAGTGCAGCAGGAGCTGGGACCATGACTTGCGAGCCATTTCATGCTGCTTGTGCCTTCAGTGTGTGCTCAAGTCCAATATTATACATGCCCCTCCCGTTTGAGGGCAAAAGGCTGTGCATGCTCAAGATTACAGCTTGTTGAGTCAGACAACAGCACACTCGAGATATGCAATTCATAATAAATGGTAGCCTGGTGACCCACAGGAAAGTGTCCAGGCCCTACTTAGGCTCACCACCACTCCAAAGGCTGTTTCTAAAACGAATATACACCCAAAGGATGACAGGATTTTACCCCCAAAACCCAGGTCCTCTGCTGTGGTTCACCTCCAGCATCCTGCCAAAGGCAGGATGAAGTCTCTGTGACTTCAGGATCATCTTTGGGTTTGCTGGATCACAGGTCCAAGGAGTACAGAAATTTGCACTGCATCCTGGATCTGCAACAGAGCCTCCCCTTGCTCCTGGCCACATGTAAAACAAACAGCTTTTCCAGTTACTCAGTAATCAGATTAGACTAGCACACCCAAATGAGTATTTTGCCTCCCAAATCCAGAAGCCTATTTACATGTTCTACCCTTTTCTTGATTGTGAAAGAAGTCTGGCACAATTTTTCCTTTACCACATACCACAGGATCCTAGGAAATTTTACTGATGTTGAAGGCCTCTGAATGTTTATCAGATTTATTTCCTGCCCATGGATGCCAAAGACCAGCTTTAGCACCAGAGGATAAACTGAGGCATCCAACAATTAAAGAAATTAATTCCTTGGGGATGGCAAGAAAAAGAAGAAAAGAGAACGCACGCGTGCACACACACACACACACACACACACACACACACAATGAGTGGATGAAATGAAAGGCAGAGTCCAATAATTTTATATACAAAAACATTCATGTATACATACACACATACATATATGCATATAGACTAACAGACATATACACATTTGCAAAGCTCCAGCAAGCAGGCTCCAAACATTTCACAGACAGACAGACAGACAGATCCACAATTAGTGGATGGAGCAAACTCTAGGCAAGCTTTACATGTATACATACATAGGCATAGTTGATAGATGGAAGGAACAATGTTCCAACTCACCACACACACTAACCTTATACATATACATAGTTAATGGATGTTTCAACCCTCATTCACACAAACTCCAAACATATACATACATACATACACACACACACATACATACATACACACATACATACATACACACATGCATACATACACATCATTGATGGATGGAAGGAACAATTTTCCAGCCCCCAGTCATAAACTTCACACACACACACACACACACACACACACACACACACACAGAGTTGATGGATGGGAGGAGCAGTGTTCGAGCCACCATACTTTTATTCTTTTTTCCATAGCTTATATATCCCAACAAAATCTTTCAAGCAGTATAAAATTATAATGTGATTACGTTTTAGTTTTCTTCTAGTAAATAATTAGGAAAAAATAGTGTGTTTCCCAATACCTTTACAAGAAATAACATTACATAGTACAGGTAAAGAAAGTAAATTATTCCCCCAAACTCACATACATTTGTAACTAAACAACTTGCTATAGATTAACCATGTGTAAACAAGCAAGGTGGTTTTCTCAGCCAGTTTTCTCTTACTGGCAGGGAACAGTTTGTGGTTACAAAGAAAGGAGTAATTATTTTATTGTTTATCTTTAAAAGTAATCTTGTAAAAATCTTAAAAGAATCACACATCTTAACCTTAAATAAGAATCAGTTAACCTATCTTAAATCCTCAAAATGCATATCTACTCATCAGCAGTCCTTAATAAGTCATATCAGGAAGCCGAGGGTAAAAATAGGTGTAAGAAATCAACCATCACCAGTCCAGCCTCAGTGAGAATTGTGTCAGTCAATGCTGCTGTTGTTCTTGTTCCCTGGCCGTGAAAGGTCCCTCGCTAAACTAATAAGATGTGCCTTTCCCAACTTCATATTGTTCCCTATTATTTTTTACATCAGAGCCAGTAGGGAAAACATCTCAACTTAGCTCCACTAACAACTTTTTTTTTCTAAGTGTTTCCTAAGGGTGGTGGTCACTGTTGACAATCTGTATCTCTAAGTTCTTCCCTAGGGTGATGATAGAATCATTAATCTGATCCAGCAGCAATGCTTGAAAGAGATCAAGCATTATTATGAGTGCCAGTGACACTGCCGGGTGAGGGACTGGGAGCCCCCTTAGAGTTTTCACATAATTCTTAGGTTAAGAGGGATGTGAGGGCAGCAGAGCAGAACTCCATCACAGCATGGAGTCCTCAGGACACGTAATCTTCAGGGCCATGCCACACCAAGGCTCACTCCTGTGGCAGTGGTAACCCGTGGGCTGCTTTCCATGAGTTCTAAAACCGTTTGTCCTTCCTCCTGCATGGCCCTCGGCACATAGACATGCCAATGAATCTAAAATAGTCTCCTTCTTCCTAAATTACAAACACCACTTCAATCTGCAAAATCATCAATGTGTCAACTCTGACTTATAGAAGAAAAAGCTGACTAAAGTCTTGTGGGAACTAAATTATAACATAGAACCGAGGAATCTATACACCTTAAGATAAGGCGAAGGGCTAGTGTGGAGGCTTTGTCTTTTACTGTTTATTGTAATGCTAACTGCTGGCCTCCAAGACTTGGAATCTGCACATAGCCTGAGGGGCCCTCAGGCTCCCAGTTAATTCTAAGTGGTAAGTTAAGAGATGCCTGCAGTCAATAGCTGGGAAGAAGACACATGGGTGGGGTTTAGGTTGCCCTGAAGAGACCACAAGGCAGGAGAGGGGAGAAGCTGCCGTGGGAGAGTGAGAACGTGCAGGAGGGAGGAGAGCCACCATGGCATAGAGAAGCAAGGACTGGCTGCCATGGGCTAGGGGCTGAGAACGTGCCCAGCGGGCTGCCTAACTGGAGCTAAGAGCAGCCCAGATGAAACACAGTAATAACCTGGATTATGGAAAGGAGGTAGATTCTAACATGGAGGGTAGGCAGCTGCCCAGCTACTGTGCTGCTTAAGGCATATTAAAAATATAAGGATGTGCGTGCATGCGTGCGTGTATGTGTTTCATCCAGGAACACAAATGGTAAAAGGCAGGAAGAAACCCTGTGTGGGAATTTTTTAAATATTTATTACTATAGACTGGAGAGATGGCTCAGCAGCTAAGAGCCCTTGTAGGAGTCCCAAGTTTACTACTCAGCACTCACATCAGGTGGCTAACAACCAACCATTATCCCAGCTCGAAATCAGCTTGAGACCAGATGGCTTCATCTGGCCCCTGTGGGCAACTGAACTATGTGCACATGTTCTGACACAGACACTCATGCCTACACACAACTTTTTAAAAATCTTAAGGCTGGGCGTGGTGGTGGTGCATGCCTTTGATCCTGGCACTGGAGGGGCAAAGGCAGGAGGATCTCTGAAGTTTAAGCCAGCCTGATCATAGCCAAGTTCTGGGACAGCTAGGACAACATAGAGACCCTGGCTAAAATCAATAATAATCTATAATAACCAATAAAATATTCTAAGTCAGTGAAAATATGTTGCTGCTCTTGTCAGCCCTCCCATCTCTAGTTTCTTGAAACTCCCTAATTGGCCCAACACAGATTCTCTACAGACAAATAACAGACTGGCCTTAGCTCTGCTGTCCTTTATGGTAACCAAGCACACTTTCCTATGGGGGTGACTAGGGCAGCTCTAGAACTTCAAGGAAACATTTACCCAAACATAATCCAAATATGTGCTAACAATACAGAGGCTTCAGTGACCACACACAGTTAGGCCTTCCACAATAAACAAAGCAGTAAAACCTAGGAATCTGATCTGCAGAATGGGTTGCAAGACAGTCTCAATCCTCAGTACCAAAACCCACAAGGCATGCCAGGAACAGAAAACAAGCAGAAACTTCCTCAAGTCACCAAGACCTTGGCCCTACTGGTCCAACACAGTAACACTACCTCAGGCTAGAGATGTAGCGCTGTAGGTAGAGTGCAAGAATCCCTGAGTGTGGCTCCAGCATTGCATAAAGCAGCTGTTGTGACGTATACCTGCAACCCCATCCTCAGGAGCCATAGGCAGGAAGGTCTCAAGGTTACCCTCGGCTCCTTAGGAAGTTTGAGGCCAGCTAAGCTTCCTGTGACTACAGTCTCAGAGTAAAACAAAACAAACCAGCTAAAAACAGACTAAAAGCTAATGGAAAACATGAACAAATGAAGTAAATGAAATCAACTAACATCAGACTATCAACTGATGTTAAAAAAAAAAACACATCAAACTCAGAAGCTAAAAACTTAAATGAAATATTCACTAGACAAGGATTGAATAACAAATGAGAGAGAGAGAGAGAGAGAGAGAGAGAGAGAGAGAGAGAGAGAGAGAGAGGGAGAGTTGTTTTTGTATTTTTTTTGGGGGGGGTTGTTTTTGTTTTTTTCTAGACAGGGTTTCTCTGTATAGCCCTGGCTGTCCTGGAACTCACTCTGTAAACCAAACTGGCCTAGAACTCAGAAATCCACCTGCCTTTGCCTCCCAGAGTGCCCGGCAAGAAGAGTGATTATTAAAAGGAAAAAATGGCCAAAAACTCAGGTTTAATGAAACAAGTCAAATCTACAAGACCAGGAAATTCCCCCACGCAAACCCATCAAGGCTTTATCAAAAATATGAAAAGTGAGTATTTCAAGGCCATGAAGACAGAGTAAAGCCTTTTAGGGTGTTTATAGAAATAGAATGGTGCTGCCAACGTAGTTCCTCAAAGTCAAACACAGAATTATATAGCCCAGCAATTCTTTGCTGTATAGAACCAACAAACCTAAAAGCTGGAATCCAAGATATCTGTAGGCCACTGTTTGTATTTGTATGACAAGAACTTCAGGTCTCTGAAGAAGGAAATGGAAGACTTCAGAAAATGGAAAATGCTTGTGGGTTGGCAGGATTCATATAGTTAAAATGGCAATCTTGCCAAAAGCAATATACAGATTCAACACAATCCCCATCAAAATTCCAACTCAGTTCTTCATAGAGTTAGAAAGAGCAATTCTCAAATTCATCTGGAATAACAAAAAACCCAGGATAGCTAAAACTACTATCAACAGTAAAAGAACTTCTGGGGGAATCAGTATCCCAGACCTCAAGCAATACTACAGAGCAATAGTGTTAAAAACTGCATGGTATTGGTACAGTGACAGGGAGGTGGATCAATGGAATAGGATTGAA
Source organism: Apodemus agrarius (assembly GCA_964023405.1). Lineage (NCBI taxonomy): Eukaryota > Metazoa > Chordata > Mammalia > Rodentia > Muridae > Apodemus > Apodemus agrarius. The sequence goes on along the minus strand of OZ030005.1, from coordinate 95,251,509 downwards.
GACCCAGAAATGAACCCACACATCTATGGCCAATTGATCTTCGACAAAGGAGCTGAAAACATCCAGTGGAAAAAAGATAGCCTTTTCAACAGATGGTGCTGGCTCAACTGGAGGTCAACATGCAGAAGAATGAGAATTGATCCACTCTTATCTCCTTGTACTAAGCTCAACTCCAAGTGGATCAAGGACCTCCACATAAAACCAGACACATTGAAACTAATAGAAAAGAAACTGGGGAAAACCTTTGAAGACATTGGCTCAGGGGGAAAGTTCCTGAACAGAACACCAATAGCTTATGCTCTAAGATCAAGAATTGACAAATGGGACCTCATAAAATTACAAAGCTTCTGTAAGGCAAAAGACACTGTCAAAAGGACAAATCGGCAACCAACAAATTGGGAAAAGATCTTCGCCAACCCTAAATCTGACAGAGGGCTAATATCCAATATATACAAAGAACTCAAGAAGATAGACCCCAGAAAACCAAATAACCCTATCAAAAAATGGGGTACAGAGCTAAACAAAGATTTTTCACCTGAAGAACTTCAGATGGCTGAGAAGCACCTTAAGAAATGTTCAACATCATTAGTCATTAGAGAAATGCAAATCAAAACAACCCTGAGATTTCACCTCATACCAGTCAGAATGGCTAAGATTAAAAACTCAGGAAACAGCAGGTGTTGGCGAGGATGTGGAGAAAGAGGAACACTTCTCCACTGCTGGTGGGATTGCAAGCTGGTACAATCACTCTGGAAATCAGTCTGGCGGTTCCTCAGAAAACTGGACACGATACTTCCGGAGGACCCTGCCATACCACTCCTGGGCATATACCCAGAAGATTTCCCAACATGTAATAAGGATACATGCTCCACTATGTTCATAGCAGCCCTATTTATAATAGCCAGAAGCTGGAAAGAACCCAGATGTCCCTCAATGGAAGAATGGATACAAAAAATGTGGTATATATACACAATAGAGTACTATTCAGCCATTAGAAACAATGAATTCATGAAATTCTTAGAGAAATGGATGGAGCTGGAAAGCATCATACTAAGTAAGGTAACCCAGACTCAAAAGAATACCCATGGTATGCACTCACTGATAAGCGAATATTAGCCTAGAATCTTGGAACACCCAAGACACAATCCACATACCAAATGATGTCAGACAAGAAGGAGTGGACCAATTCTGGAAAGGCTCAATGCATCAGTGCAGGGGAATACCAGAACAAGGAAGTGGGAAGGGGTGGATGGGGGAACAGGGGGAGGGAAAAGGGCATATGGGACCTTTGCGGGGCGGGGAGCCAGGAAAAAGGAAATCATCTAACACAGAATTATATAGCCCAGCAATTCTATGCTGTATAGAACCAACAAACCTAAAAGCTGGAATCCAATAGATATTTGTAGGCCACTGTTCATGGCAGCCATCATTCTCCCTATCTAAAAGGAGGAAACAACCAAGTGTCATTAATGGATGACAGGATGGATACAATGTAGTATACATATATGGAAGGACAGTGTATTACACTGTGATATCTAGAGATCATTAAAGCCATACAAGGACAAATATTACATTCTCTATATGAGGTCCTGGAATGCATATTCATAAAGATGTAAATAAGAGTAGTTACAGGTAAAGTCTCTATTTGGAATGATGGGATGTTCTGGAAATAGCTTAGATAACAGTTTACATAACAGTGTGAATGGACTAAATGCCACAGAATCAAATTATAAATGAATGAAACTATCAATTTTATGTTAACAAGATTTCATCCTGGGACAGGAAAGGGAATATGTTAATATTAGATAGCTACACAATCTTAAATAATGTCTTTAAAGTTTTGTCTCTGAATTCTCAACAGAGAATGCTTTTTTCTAAATTGACTTTTGTATGATAACAGATGACAAATTTAGTACCACACAATCACTTAGAAATTTTTTATTTCAAAATGACCTATAGAAGTTTGTCTACACAAAGGTCTTCAGCTGATGGGTCAGACAGGGAAAGCTGGATGGAGGGACATGAGACTTCCTAAGTCACGTCACTATTTCCAGAAGCCTCTTCTGTATTCCCAGAACCTCTACTTTGATTCCTAATATCAAAGCTGGCTTTGGTTGTTTTGTTAAAAATGACATTTACACTATGTAGAAACAGTACTGTAAATCGAGGATTCCTTTCCTGGCAGTGATGTCCAGCAAAGCTCTTCTGTAATCAAGCAAACCCACTATGCCTAGCTATGCTCAAATAGTCTGCCACAGCGGACAGGAGAGCCCACTGGCTCTCCCAGGCCTTTCTTTTCTCAGGATCCACACATCAGGCACTCCTCTCTGTTCTCCAAAGAGCACACCATGGCTGCTGTGTTCCTCTCCTTCTCTTCTTCCTCCTTCAGTGCCTTTTCCTTATCTTTCAGTTTCTCCTTGTTCAAAGTGAACTGGATTGGATTAGCGGCAGGTCTTGTCCTTAAATAATACATCCCGGTCTTTAAACCCTACAAAGGAAGTAAACATAGCTATTAGGAAGAACTCCAGAAGAACACTAGACAGTCTTTGTTCAAAACAATTCCCATGTGAACAGTTATAAAACTAACTTTTAAAATCTTTAAATGTAGTCCTACAAACCAACTTACTCTTTTTTAAAAAAAAAAAATTTGTAATTTTTACCTCCTCTACAAAGCACCCTGAAAAATGCTTAATATATAGCTAAACCTTAGGTTTTTCATTCCTGAAATAGGATTGCCTCTTTGGAATGTCAAACATTTTTGTTTAGTTGTATTCACTTTTACATGTATTACTTGCAGGTCTGTACAGAATAGCATGCCTGCCATAGTCTATAACCATTTAGGGGATAAGGCTGCTTCTGCAGAACACTATAAATACTTCACAAGGGTAATCTTCCTGTCCAGGATTCTCAGGACAGACAGACAAAAGCACATAAGTAAGAGAGTAGATCTGTAATTCCACAGAAGGCCTCTCACACCTCAAGACATAAGAATGTAAGGGAAAATAGAATTACAGCACTTTGCAGCTGGCAACAGTGTGACCTGGTTCACAGACTGGGGTAAAGTTGGCAACAATGGATATTTTTGAATGTGGACTGATAGTGTGAAGCTACTCTGGAAATGGCAATAAGACAGTTTGGAACAGAGGGGTCAGTTTAAGAGGAAGAAAGACTTATGAAACAGTACATAGGGGCAGGAAGACTGTAAGAGCCAGACACCCTGACATTTAGAGTGAAATAGTGTCTCTAGCTGCAAGCAAGTCATTGTTCTAGCATGGAGTTCATGAGCCCCCGCCCTGAGGAGGTAAAGATGGTTTCTTAGAAAGTCAACATTCTAGGGGCTGGTCCCATAACCAGAAGTATATGGACCCTAAAAAGTATATGGACCCTAAAAATTGGAGGTGGTAGGTTACTAAAGAGAGATAGACAGACAGATGTGGGAGTTGAAAGTTGAGGGGTCTAAGAGTTGTTAAGGGTGATTATGATCAAAACACATTCTATGAAATTCTAAAAGAGTAAAAGTATTTAAAAACTAAGACTAGATGATGGCTCAGTAGTTTAAGAACACTTCCTACCCTTCTAGAGGACCTGAGTGTTCAACTCCCAGCACCCCTATAAGGCAGTTTACAGCTGCTGAACAGAAACAAGAAAACCCAGAGAGGAAGTTTGAGCTGGCATAAAAACCACTCATGAGTTTTAACACTTGAAGTGAACACACTTTGAGATAGCAATATATAAAAGGCAGCTAGCAGAAACTATTCTATTCCGAAGTATTCCGAGCTGGCAATTAAGTCCTCCTCAGCACGCTCAACCCACCTGCTTCCAACCATAGAAGTGCATACTAGTGAGTTTGCCGTAGTTGGGTTCAGCAATATGGATGTTTAAAGACTGGCTTTGATCGATGAAAGCCCCTCTCTCGGCTGCCATCTTGAGAACAGTCTTCTGAGAGATTTCCCACACGGTCTTATAGAGTTGCTTCAGGTCATCAGGAATTTCTGGTATGCTCTGGAAAAGGAAAACTATGTGCTGTTGTTGTTGTTTTAATTCCAATTAAAGAAAGCAATGTAACTAACAGACTAATTGTGCTTGCAGTGATGCAGGTGGATCTTCCTCCAGATCTGACACTGCTACAAGTTAGTATCTGAATGCTTATAGCAAGCTAGCCCAAACTGCTTATCTCTTGCTTAGAAAGTCAACAAGATCTCATTTTACCAGCCAAATATAAAAGTGATACAGTGATTTAAACATGCATCTTGAACTGGCTTATGGACAAAATAATTAATGTTCTAGACGTGCTTAGGAAAAGAAGGGACAATAAGAGCTAAGCTAAATGAAAGAAAAAAAAATAAACAAACAGGACTTTACAGGGACCAGATCAAAGGAAGTACTGAGATAAACTCCTTTAAATTGGATAAATGAAGCCAGAACACCAGACTGCACTTAGAGTCAAAATAAATCAGGTTTTCTTAGGTCAACTGTATTGAAACACACAACCTGACTGATGCTACACTTTCTGCCATGAGAATCTGAAGGAGAATAAGCTGCCAAGCTGGCCAGTGTTTAGCCAAGGCATCTATCTTGAGACCCTAATGCTTGCAGGTCAAATGCAGTCCTGTTACTGTTACGTGCTACCTAACTACCTTCTAAACTGGTGGTCTCAGTCCTCCATGCTTTTTAAGTTGAACTCCAATTTCAAGTTTTAAGAAATGTAAGAAGTCCTGAATTATTTACTTAGCAATAAATTTAACCCAAGCTTCAAGGTTTTAAAAGTTCCCAGGTTGTGCAGAAAAAACTAGGAACTGGTGTTGTATCAGAGAAACAATGCAGACCATATAAAGATGTGTGTGATTTTAGCACAACAATGCAGAGAGACATTAACAGAATCTGATGGCCACAGTGAAAGGCCATTTTTCTATGCACTTCCTGGGAGAAGGGACACGGCACCACAATATTCAGCTCAGCTCCTAGAACGCACGTGTTGTTTCCAGTCTGTACCTGAATGGAGCCATTGCATGCGATAATCTGATTTTTCATCTCTTCATTCCACAAGCCCCGCTCAGTAAGGTCTTTCAGTAAGTGAGGATTCACAATCTGATGAAAAAGCAGAAAACATGTCAAGAAATAAAATAACATCAGCACAACCTACAAAAGGGTCCCAGGCCCGGAGCCCAAAGTAAGACAGACAGAATAACATCAGATCCCTTAATAAACCTCATTGTTTTTAAATAACTGAAAAGGACATCTCACCACACAAAGCTACAAGACCCTTAAGGTCTTTACATCTATTAAGAAAGCAACAATGGAGCCGGGCGTGGTAGCGCACGCCTGTAATCCCAGAACTTGGGAGGCAGAGGCAGGCAGATTTCTGAGTTCGAGGCCAGCCTGGTCTACAGAGTGAGTTCCAGGACAGCCAGGGCTACACAGAGAAACCTTGTCTTGAAAAACCAAAAAAAAAAAAAAAGAAAAGAAAAAAAGAAAAAAAAAAGCAACAATGTATTGTGATCATCATTCTACAGGAATATTACATGTATGCCACACTGAAGACACCTGCTCTGTGGCACTTAGAAGTCACACTCAGTATATATATAAGCATCACACACATATACATCAGATTATCTATCTTGGGTTTTTGCCAATCATATTTTAATAACACTAAAAAATATTTTCAAGGTTTTGATTGTACAAGTGTGCATATCCAGACAAATCAAATCCCCTGAACCTAGAATTACAGGTGGCTGTGAGCCTTCAGTGTGGGAGATGAGAACCAAACTTGGGTCTTCTGCAAGAATAGCACAAGTTCTTACACTACAAGGGCACCTGCACATACATGAGCATATTCTCACACACACACACACACACACACACACACACACACACACTCACACAATAAAATAAATCTTTAGTTCAGCCATTAAAGGTTATGTGCCACCATACGACTTGAGTTTCCTCCCTGGAACTCACATGGTAGGAGGACAGAACTCCCAGAAGTTGTCCTCTGTCCATGGCATGAACGTGCCGTCCTCACCCTCCCCCAAATTCTTTTTTAAAAAGCTAAAGAAATATTATGATATTTGCAAAGAAAAGAAATGGCACTGTCTAAGTTAAGTTTATATAGACTGATTCTTTTTTCTAAAGTGACCGAACAATAAACACTTGAATAAAATAACTAGAAATGTAATTTCCCTATACCTCACTAAAACTTATTTTAGGACACGTGGAAATCCACATTTTTATTTGTTTGAATTAGTAATTTCTGGCCTTGCAGCACATAATTGTCATTGGTAACCATAACTAAGAAGCATGTATCCTCTATCCTCCCACCCTCCACAACTCTTTAAGATTATGTAGCTCAAACTACCACAGAACCAAGGAAGACCTTGACCTTCTGATCCTCTCACATCACTTCCCAAGTTCAAGAATTATGGGCATAATCACCATTCCTGACCCGAAAGCTACTCTATAATGTTGTGTTGTATTTTGTTGTGTTTTGTTTTTTAAAAAAGGATAGGGAGGGAAGGGATGCTATGTAGCCTAGGATAGCCAAAAACTAGAATGCCTCCTGCTGGGTGGTAGCAGTGCACACCTTTAGTCTCAGCATTCAAGAGGCAGAGCCAGGTGAATCTCTGTGAGTTCAAGGCCAGCCTGGTCTACATAGTGAGTTCCAGGACAGCCAGGCAGGGCTGCTACACAAAGAAACCCTATCTCAACTACCCTGCCCCAATTTTAGCCACATGTTGACTGTGACTAAGCCAGGCATGATGGTGCAGCCCTGTAACCCCAGCACGTGACACCTGGAGAAAGAGCAATCTGCTCAAGGCTGTTCTCAGCTACAGGTGAAGCTTAAGGCCAGACAGGTCTACTGGAGACTTTTAAACAAACAAAACGGTTACTTTCACACTGCACTTTAGCTGTTTAAGCAGATTAAAGTAAGCTTTTACTCTCAGTTTTCAGAAGAGCTTCTATAAATCTGATTGTAAAATTCTTACCTGAAATTCTCCTGACAATACTCTGCGAGTGTAGATGTTACTGGTGTAAGGCTCAATGGACTCATTATTCCCCAGAATCTGAGCAGTTGAAGCAGTAGGCATTGGGGCAATAAGTAAACTGTTTCTTATCCCATACCTTTAAAAGAGAGAGAGAGATGATTAGGGATTCGTGCTAGAGCTACAGTCGGCCAAGAAGGCAGTGACTCTGCGTCACTCAGCGAGGCTGGATGCTGGGAGCACGCCACAGGCATTGAACCCACATACTGACTTCATTAAACTCCAGTTGGATACAGTCCACAGCACCGATGCCACAGCTCCAACAGAACCAGCACAGCCTGTTACCAAGTCCCCACTGATGCCACCTGCTCTGTGGCACTTAGAAGTCACACTCAATGCACTGTTTCGCCCAGGGAAACTGAACTCAGTCCTGAACAGTTCATCTGAATCAAGGCACATCCATTCAACCTCACTCTTCTCCTCTGTGTGCCTCTATGACCGCCAGCCCCTTCATAAAACAATGCTGTGAAAATGGTCAGGACTAGTCATATATGACTACAATCCTCATTGTCCTGTGTAAAGGACACATTACACTCAGAAAATCTAGACTTTACCTACTACCAATTATTAGTTTTTTAAAAGTTAATGTTTTTACTTTTAAGTGCCAAGAGTGTTTAAAGAATATACTTTTGAACATTCTTAGAACTCTCCACAGCTTAGCCTAAGAACTACCAACTCCATGGCCTGCAAGATGTCTCAGTGGGTAAAGGTATCTGTCACCAAGCCTGATAACCTGGGTTCAATATATAAAAGGCATATATTGTTCAACATGGTAGGAGAGAACCAACTCCTTCAAGTTGTCCTGACCTCCACATGTGCACCACTATACATGCACACATACACACAATAAATAAATATTAAAAGTAAAAATATGTGTAGAGACCAACACTATAGCATTTTCCTGAGCAGGTGGGCAATGAACACAAACGTCAAAACAAATACTGTTCACAAGCATTTCCGGCGACGACCTCATGCTGTGACTGCATTGCTTGTATTAGTCAAGTTCCTCGAATACAGACAGCCTATCTTTCCTACATTCCACACTTACAGACCCATAGGGTGCACAGCGTTGAACTTCAGGTCCTGAGCGGATTTGTACAACTAGGTTCAAAGCCTCAGACACTTTTTAGATAAAAGATATCAGTTATCTCATGTCTTTTCTTTCTCATCTGCAAATCTATAACCAATCATGGTTATAGATAGGAAAACACTTTCAAGTCATACTTGCTCAATCCCAATTATGGAATCATTTGTAATTGCTAAAACATTAAGAAAATGTTTTAGCAATTATACTGCACTAAAAGATCTCTAAACCAAAACACCAAAAAGTCTCAGAATATGTCATATTCAATCACATTTGCATGACAAACTGTACATATACATACACGTATATAGAAGGGGTCTAGAAAAACACATCATCAACAAGGCTCATCTCTAGGAAAACAAATTAGGTTTCTGCTTGTTTTGAGTAACAAGCATCTGGCAGAAATACAAAGCACAGATTTTACTTTCAATGTTATCTCTGTATTTAGGGAAGGGCATACTGGTCTATCCTAGTTTGCAGCCAGCCTGGTCTATGGAGCAAGCTGTAGGCCAATCAGGGCTATATAATAAGATACTATTTAAAACACATACAACACACACACACACACACACACACACACACACACTAAAATTAAATCAATTAAATCAATGAATAAAAGAATAAAAAACATTTTTAAAAAGACCTATTTGGGCCAGGTAGTAATGGCACATGCCTTTAGTCCCAGTGCTTGGGAGGCAAAGGCAGGAGGATCTCTTGAGTTTAAGGCCAGCCTGGTCTACACAGTGAGATCCAGGACAGCCAGAGCTACATAATAAGACACTATCTTAAAAAATTCCCCAAACCAAACCAAACCAAACCAAAAAATTGATTAGCATGGTTGCTCAGCTCCTCAAATAACATCATTTCATACTGAAATGCCTACTGTGTTGAAAAGCTTTCACTGTGCCAAACAAGTTTCATGTTAGCATTTTCTTATGCTTTCCAAAGCCATTTCTGTGGTAGGTCACCTTAGCCCCATCTCAGAAGACTGTGTCTCAGAAGCTACACTAGCATATCCCACCAGAAGACCCCAGCCCCCCTGGCCTCCATGACACCTCATACACCACTACTTACTTTGCAATCTTTCCCTTGAGAAGCTTCCAGTCCCACAGGTCTGTGGGAGTAACATTCCACATATCATACTGAAGAATCTAAGAAATAAACAGCCCACATTTATGATCTTACTTTGGGACAATTTAAAACAATGACCAAAAAAATTTTTAAAATAACTAAGTGCCATATCCCCACATTGTAGCAACTGCATCCTGTAGTCAGCACATTAAGGAGCATCAGCTCCACTGAGTCTCTCAAACACAGCCCCACTAAGCATATTGTTCAGAAGCAGCCTAGCAATCTCAAGCACATTCCTGAGATCTACAAACTAGGAAATTTTAACACTCACTAAATGTTTTAAGAGATACATTCCTTTTATAATAAAGCATACTCTGATGTTTGCTTCCTTCATCTGTTTATTTGGCTGAGAATACCACATTTCAAGTAATCATATATTAGAATTTCTAAGTGTCAGAATAAACTTTAAAACTAAATCTTTATAAAGAAGAGACACACTATTGCTAACAAAGGCAGCATGAAAGTCGATTCTAAGAGGGCTCCCTAGATTCCAGTCCCTGGTGTCACAAACCATGGATAATTAATCTATCTCCTCTACTAGTCTGCTAGTGTGAACAGGTTTTTGGAATATCATAAATCTCACAGTCTCTTGCAGAACAGGGATTGCTGGATTTAGGGTGCACTTGAATAAATTTAGGCCTTAATAATCCAAAACAATCCCATCTCAAGGTCCTTAACTACATCTGTAAAGACTCCTTCACAGCCCAATACACCCTCCCAGGTTCCATGGAGGAGGGGCATTATTCAGCCCATTGCTGGTACTCACAGGCAAAAGAAAATGTCAACCATATACTTACGCCTTTGCTGGCTGGGGATCCCTCATAGGTCTCATAGGGGCCATGCTCCTTGGCTAGTTCACAGCTGGCTTCCAGGGCTCCATAATAAATGGTTTCAAAGATTTGCTTATTTAATAACTGGGCTTCTGGGCTCTCAAAGGGATATCTCATCAGGATGAAAGCATCTGCTAGACCCTGTACCCCAATTCCAATGGGCCGATGGCGTTTATTTGATAAGTGTGCCTTTGACCCAAGATTTAGGAAAAAAAGAAAAGAAAACATCACCAAACTCAGAAGGCCACATTCTACATTAACATACAACCTCTTCATTTTCCTTCTCTCACACCACTCTGAGGACAGCCAGACCAAGACAAATGTCCTCCATTTCAGATTCAATAATGACCAATAAGCAGAGAAATCCATCCATACCTCTGGAATAGGGTAGTAGTTTATATCAATTATTTTATTCAGATTTCGGACAATGACTTTAGTGACTTCTGCCAGTTTCTCAAAGTCATACGTATGTTCTGGTGTGACATACATATTCAGAGCCAGAGAAGCTAAGTTACAAACTGCAACCTGCAATACGAAGAAAGGTGTCAGAGTCACACACTTCTGGCTTCCTCTTCCTGCATCAGTGAGATCACTAGAGCCTGTGGAACTATGAGATGTGAAAACTTACAACCACCTGACACCAGTGCAGAGGACCAAACTCAAGGAATTCTTAGTCTTTACTAGGAAACCTCTTTACAACTCAGCTAAATCCCCAAACCCTAAAATCGTGGTTTTCCCATCATTTATCAGAACATTCTACACCCCACTGATTCTGCGACTCCGCTATCAGTCACATGAGTTGCACTATTCAGAATACTGAAATAGGATTTTTGTTTTGGTTTTTTGGTGTTCTCAAGATAGGGTTTCTCTGTGTAGCCCTGGCTGTCCTGGAACTCACTTTATAGACCAGGCTGGCCTCCAACTCGGAGACCTGCCTGCCTCTGTTTTGGGATTAGAGGTGTGTGCCACCACCGCCGCCCAGCTCTTAACCACTCCCTGGTGCATTCCATTCTCCTCTCTCATGGGCATAAATTGTTGTCTTTAAAATGCAGTGTAGTTAACCTAACTCCACCACATAATGTCTTTTTCAGTGCTGGGGAACAAATTTCCTTCAACCACTTCAAGCAACCACTGGGATCAGTGAGAGAGTCACAAGCAGTGACCACCTCTGCAGTCCCCCAGTGTGCTAGGCAGTTTCTCCACCTACCTCATCTTTACTGGTGTACTCTACTATCTCTGTACACAGGTTGCTGCACTTGATGGTTCCCAGGTTCTGCTGGTTGCTCTTCCGGTTGCAGGAGTCTTTGTAGAGCATGTATGGGGTGCCCGTCTCTGTCTGAGACTCAATGATGGCGTACCAAAGCTGCTGGGCTTTCACAACTTTTCGGACACGACCCTGCTTCTCGTAACTGAAAGACAAAGCAAGTATTATTTCAATATTCACACTCTAGGAAGAATAGATTAAAATATAAAATTATGCAAATTCTCAAAGCTTTGCTAACAGGAAAAAAAGAATGATGTTCGCTTGTTTTAAAGGTTGGTTCTGTTTATTTGTATGTCTGTGTAAGTATATGTGCATGAGTGTTGTGATGTGCATGACTGTGCACAAGGAAGCCAGAGCTGAGTCACTGGTATTTCCAGGATACATGGCTTGTTATCTAGTTATCTGAAATCTAAATCAGGGCCTCGAGACTGCAGGAACACTCTCAACTACTGAACCATTTCTCCAACCCTGAAATCCATTTCTATCAGCTAAGACCACAGAAAACCAGGCAGCTTTAGAGTCCCTCAAATGACCTCTGACCCCACCAAATCAATACCACTTTTCACAATTAAAAGGAACAAAAACCATCAAGACTGGCAGCTGCTTCCAGAGCCTCTGCCACAGCCTGCATCTACTCTTGCTTTCCCTTCAGCTCAGGACTTTCATTCTCTGAAGTCACCTCTCCTACATGCAGCTGCATACTGAACATCACTGCTAAAGCTGCCTACCTCTCAGACCCTAGCCTGCAAGGACATGGCTTTCTCTCTTCCTCTTTTGCATTCCCCTCCCTGCAGTTAATAATATTCATAGCTTGTTGGCCCTCAGTTTTTCTCAGACTCTAGTGAAACTGCCCTTAACCTTCAAAAAACAAAAGCAAAACAAAATTTAGTACTGTGCTAATTTTAACTTGTGTGTCCTAGTTACTTGTGATTTATATTACCAAAAGTACTACACTGGAGCCAGGGAGACGGCTCAGTAAGTAAGGGTACTTGCTGCCACACCTGATAACCTGAGTTTGATCCCTGGGACCCATATAGTAGAAGGAAAGAACCAACTCCTACAAGCTGTCCCCTGACCTCCATATATGCACTATGGCACTCATGTCCACAAACCCAAAATAATTAAATAAATGTAATTTTTAAAATAATAATAAAAAGTACTATTATGAAATAACTCAGCTAGTCTTTATCTCAGTTTTTATAAGGATCAATTAAAAAATGCAAAGCACCCAAACTTTAAGAAGATATTTTGGCACCAAAAATAAATAAATAAATAAATAAATTAAATAAATCAAGGAACATCTAACAAAAATCAAAGTAATAATTAGAGTCTCTTCTAGATATTTTCAAAGATTTATAGAAATGAGCTAATGATTAAATATTTTTCTACTTCCCAATGTTACGGATCAAACTTGGTCAGTGCCTAGCAACATGGTTAAGCAAGCATTCTCAAGTGCCTCGCCCTTAGCATACACACTTCTGGTATTTGGATGCCCGGTGAGAGAAGTGTTGGCTCCGATGCTTACGACATTAGCAGTTTTCTCATACCTTTCATATAACTTCTCAAACTCCTCTCCCCAGACCTCGTCCAGACCAGGACACTCATTGGGACACATCAGTGACCAGTCCTGCAAAGGAGTGCCAACATGAGAGACATCACGAAGCAGCCACAGCCCTTCCCACACACTACAACAAGGGGCCACCATGGAGATCTACTGTCCAAGCCAGTGTGGGCGTCTAAAGCTGTAGTTCTGCCTGCTTGCACGATCTTTTAAACACAGGTCAGGCACCATCTAGGCATCTGTGGCATCACAGAGGCCAAGGACCGAAGAACACAGCTTGTAAGAACCGAGCCGCAGGGAGCCTCTCACCTGGTTAGTCTCCACTCGCTTCATGAAGAGATCTGGGATCCAAAGTGCGAAGAAGAGGTCCCGTGCTCGCTGTTCTTCCTTACCAGTGTTCTTCTTCAAGTCAAGGAACTCAAAGATGTCTAAGTGCCAAGGCTCCAGGTAAATAGCGAATGCCCCCGGGCGCTAAAGGTAAGGAAGTCAGGATTCTTATCCAAATCAAAATAAAACAAGCTTCTTATTTTACAAAACACTTTTATGTCTCCTTTTATCTTTTCTATGATCAGTAAATTAAATGAAATAAGTAAAAGTACCAAAAAAGTGAGCTACTAATATTTTTTGTAAATTTTAAGAGTAGAACAGAAATTACATAGAGAAAAGTTGGGGGCTGGAGAGATGGCTCAGCAGTTAAGAGCACTTGATGGTTTTACAAAGGATCACAGCTCAGCTCCGAGCACCCACATTCACAACTGCCCATAACTCCACTTCCAAATCTGGCCTCTTTTTCTGGCCTCCAGCACTCTAGAACTTAGTTCCTAGCTAAGTTTCTAGCACCAACAGTGGGTGCTCGCAGCCACGTGTAACCCAGCTCTAGAGGCCTCCTCCTTCTGGCCTCCATGAACACCCACAGATATATGTACTAATCATACTAATAAGAATAAAATAAATCGTTAAAAACAAAGTAAAACAATATATAAGTGATCCAGATTGTATAGTAAAGACTTAATTCTGATTCCCGCCCTCATCACGGACAAGGCGTACCTTGTTTCCACCTTGATCCACGTACCGCGCTGTGTTGTTATAAACCCTCAGCATGGGAACCAGGCCGTTAGAGTTGCCGTTAGTCTGAAAGAAAGGATGAAAGTAAAGGCGCCTGAAGAAGACAGGGCTCAGGCAAGGGAAAACCAGGAGAGCCCAAAGGAAAAACTGTTCAAAACAGTGACTAATTTCCTAAGTGCCCATCTATGACGTTTGACCGGCTCTCCATCCCCACCTCAGCAAGGAAAACATAATACTCAACGTAAGCAGCAACTTTACAGCAACCCTACTTTATAATGAGATGTAATACATCAAAAAGAAAAAAAGAATTCCAAAACCAAAGTAGCTAAATTTGAGCTCTGCAATCTAGTAGTCATTATTAAAGATATTACGTTGGGAGCCGGGTATGGTGAGGTCCATCTTTAATCCCAGCGCCAGGAGGCAGAAGCAGAAGCAGAGGCAGATGGATCTCCAAGAGTTCCAGGCCAGCCAGAGTGAGCTCCAGAACAGCCAGGGCTACACAGAAAAATCTTGTCTCAAAAAACAAACAAACAGGGCCGGAGAGATGGCTCAGCGGTTAAGAGCACTGACTGCTCTTCCAAAGGTCCTGAGTTCAAATCCCAGCAACCACATGGTGGCTTACAACCATCTTGTAATGAGATCTGATGCCCTCTTCTGGAGTGTCTGAAGACAGCTACAGTGTACTTACATATAAGTAAATAAATCTTCAAAAAACAAAACAAAACAAAACAAAAAAACCAAACAAACAAACAAAGATATGCTTTGGATACCATAAAAGAAAACAAAAACATGAGGCCAGCCTGGTCTACAAAGTGAGTTCCAGGACAGCTAAGACTACACAGAGAGACCCTGTCTTAAAAAACCAAAAAACAAACAAAAATCCCAAAACACAAAAACAAAAAACAAAAACATACTATGATAGCACTGCCCCCCCCAAAGAATTCAAAGCAACGTTATAAAAATGATATGTTAAGCTGTCGACATACCAAGACAACAAAATGGAGACTCCCAGCAGAGAATGAACTATAGAATGAGGCTAAGCAAACAGTGTTATGGCTGGAAAACACCATTCAAATTCTTTAAAGAATCTAACACCCAGGGTAAATCTTTGAAACAGAATCTGAAAAAATAAGTGTGGTTTTCTCCACAAGTTCAGATGATACATAGATGGACAGACAGACAGACATGAGGTGTGTAGATCCCTGAGTTCAAGACCAGCTTCATTTACAGAGTGAGTCCCCAGGACAGCCAGAGCTACACAGAGAAATACTGTCTCAAAAACATAAACAAAATGGACAGACATATATAAGTACACAAAATATTACAGATATTACAAACAAGAAAGACACATTACACCCAGACACGCCACAATACATCATAGGGCAATTTCCTTGGGAACCTGACTCCATAGGGTTTACTGTTTTTTTCACATTGCACACAAAAATACTGCTATAACCCCCTCTAGGCCACATTGCCAGTAGGAAAAAGACATATGGAAATCCAAGCCCAGAGCTTCTCATCGCCTTGCTTTCCAATGTCTAGAGCTTGAATTCCAGCTCTGCCACACAGTAAGTGACTGATCCAGAATGAAACTTAATTTGAAGCCTCACTTTCTTCATGGGAAAATGAAAACATTGGAGCCTAGATGATTGTAAGGAACAAAGTTGCTAGCATGTCTGGATTGATGGCTATCTCCTATAGAAAGTAAAATGAGAAATTCCTGTAAAATGTATAACAGACTTGGCACATAGTGAGCAATCAATAAATGATAAGCCTTTAATCCCAGCACTTAGGAGACAGAGGCAAGTATATCCCCGAGTTCCAGGCCAACCTGGTCTACATAATGAAAACAACAACAAAGACATGCTTATTATTATTGCTTTAAAAAAATCATAATTCTAAAATCTGAGCTAAAAAATACTGTAGAGATCATCTCAGACAGCCTAATCCTCCAATACAACAGAGGAAGCAAGAAGCAAAACGCCACTCACACCAAACAGAACGAAAAACTCCCAAGCACTAGCGTCACACAGTAGGCCCTCTGGATCACACATGTGAGTGGTTTCAGGTCTTACAAGTTAACACTTACCCCAGCGATGTAGCTACCAGTGGCCCGAATGCAACTCACAGCAACACCAATTCCCCCAGCAGACTTAGAAATCAAGGCACACTGCTTCAGAGTATCATAAATTCCTTCAATGCTGTCATCTTTCATACTCAAGAGGAAACAGCTACAGTGAGAAAAAAGGACAACCAAAGCAAGGAAGTCAGTGAGTGACATAGAGCGATGAGATTACCTAGCCGGTTAAATCAGAAAATCTAAAGTCTACAAAGCTCCTGAGTGTTTGCAGAAGATGGGAAAACACTTAAAAAAAAAAAAAAAGACTTATTTTATTTATATGAGTATACTATAAACTGTCTTCAGACATACCAGAAGAGGGCATCGGATTCCATTACAAATGGTTGTGAGCCACCATGTGGCTACTGGGAATTGAACTCAGGACCTCTGGAAGAGCAGTCAGTGCTCTTAACTGCTGAGCCATCGCTCCAGCTCCCCCCCCCCTTAAAGATGTATTTATTTTATATATATGAGGGAAAACACCTTTTACTGAATACAAAACATCAATCTATTATTTTAAATTAAATTAATGCTAACTACATTAGACATTAAACGCAGAAAGAAGTCTTATAGGTAAGTATAAAATATCAGCCTGGTTTTTACCGGACTACTTATGTGCCAGAATTCATTTTCGCAAACAAATTCTTAAATATACATCAGACTTTTCCAATTGTTAGTAAACCACCAAGAAAAATGAAGTTCCTTGGTTGTTTTGTTTGTTTTTGTTTTGGGGACAAGGTCTCTCTACATAGCCCTGTCCTGAAACTCACTAAGTACCAGGCTGGTCTCAAAGTCAGAGATCCCACCTACCTCCATAAGGCTGGGATTAAAGTCATGAACTACCAGCCTTAAAAAATGAAGTTTTTTAAAAAAATAAATATATGGTCAGCCAATTATTTGACATGTACATTAAATATATAGTTCCCTTGGTCCTTTTTGTTGTTGTTGTTTCTTTATTTGTTTGGGTTTGGAGGGTACTGGGTTTCAAGACTGGGTTTCTCTATTTAGCCCTGGCTGTCTTGGAACTCACTCTGTAGACCAGGCTGGACTTGAACACAGAGATGCCCCTGCCTTTGCCTTCCAGTACTGGGATTATAGGCTTGTGATACCACAGCCCAAACTGGAGTCTTTTTTTTTTAAAAGATGTCCCATCTACTTAAACTTTGGATCGATCTCTTCACACTCAACAATTCACTATCATTAGTCTATCTACTGGGGTCTCTTTGTCATCCTGAATGTTAAATGACTCAAAAAGATTCTATTCACTGACTTTCTATAAAACTCAGGTATTAAAAAAGATTATATACATATATCTATATAACACCTACCTCAAGAAATAAGATGCCACAAAGAGCCTAATTGCAATTCCTGTAATTAGTTATCCTTCTGTATAGTTATCCTTCTAAAGCCTGTCTTTAATTCAAAACATTATAGCAATCCATGCCTATCAATATATATAGAATTATTTTCATGGTTGTAAAGCATTCTGTTGCACACTTATCCCATATGTCCTTGCACTTGTTGATGGTCATTGGATTATTTTCAGTTTATTTGCTTTTCTAAAAACTGCTAAAATTTTTCCTCTCCTCTATTTATTTATGATGGTATCACTATATTAGCCCAAGCTGGCATTGAATTCTCCAGCCTTCTACCTCAGCCCTACCATTTCCAACGTTTTGAAGATTCTTGAACAGTTGGGTTCTAGGATCAAACTCAAAGCCCCACCCATGCCAGCAAGCAGTCTACCTCTAAGCTACAGGCCCAACTCTTTTCTTCTTTTTGGTTTTTTGAGACAGGGTTTCTCTGTGTAGCCCTGGCTGTCCCAGGCTGGCCTCGAACTCAGAAATCCTCCTGCCTCTGCCTCCCAAGTGCTGGGATTAAAGGCGTGCACCACCAACACCCTGCCAGGCCCAACTCTTGATGTTTGGAGACAGGGTCTTCCTATACAGTTCAGGCTGGCTGTCAATCTGCTACAGAGAGCAGACTGGTCCTAAAATGATAATTCTTCTGTCTTTACTCCCTGAGATCACAAGCATATCCATCATGTCTGGCTCTGAACAGCAGAAAATTAAATTTTCTAAGTGCTATGGTACAGAAACAACTAATTTAATTATATTGAACTTATATCCAAGTATTTAGCTAAAATCTCAATTCTAATTTGTCCATAGATACTTCTGAATTCTTTATGTAAAAATCATATCTGTGATCTTTGTTCTTCCATTTTTCCCTCACTTCAATCACTTCAACTTATCTTGCAACACCTGCTCAGACCTCCACTTCCACACTAAAAGCAGTAACGGATCTAATGCTTTTGGTGTTTTTATTTTTTTAGATTTATCCATTTTATTTTATTTTATTATTTTATTTTTTTATTTTATAAGTGTTTTGCTTGTATGTATATATGTTGGGTCAGAAGGCATCAGATCCCTTGGAACTGAGTTATGGATGGTTGTGAGCCACCATATCGGTGCTGGAAACCAAAAGTAGGTTCTCTACAAGAGCCATGAATACACTTGGCCTGGGTCACCTCTTTAAGCCCAGACCTCAGTTTTTAGTGGTTATCCTTTACTAAACTAAGGAGGTTATTTTATATACCAATGTTGCTGATGAATTTTATTATAAAACAATGAGTTATACAAATGCTAATACAATGACACTGGCATATCTTTGATTTCCTGGAACACATAGACTTGCTAAGGGAATTTTTTTTTTAACTTTTTCCATAAGCTAAAACTGTGATCTCTTTCACAGCTAAGTAATCCTGTTATTCTGCCCATAATCTCAGGAACCAACCTTAATGCAGATTTAGAACATCACAAATTCTATCAATTTAATTCCCATGTATCTTAGGAATCTGCCTAATTTTACCTTCTTAATCCTTTCACGATTTTAAAATAAATTACTGCAGGCATCTTTTTTGTTTTTGTTTTTGTTTTTGTTTTTGTTTTGTTTTTGAGACAGGGTTTCTCTGTGTGGTCCTGGCTGTCCTGGAACTCACTCTGTAGACTAGGCTGGCCTTGAACTCAGAAATCCGCCTGCCTCTGCCTCCCAAGTGCTGGGATTACAGGCGTGTGCCACCACGCCTGGCTACTGCAGGCATCTTATAACTAGCTCTAGGTACTTACTAATCATTTCCACAGTCCTAAAGTCTTGACCCAAAGGACTCATGCATGCTAAGCATATAATCTACCTCTTGAGTTATAGCCTCATTGTTTTTTAAACAAGCTTCTTGCAATATAAATGACATACAATTCTCTATCAAAAGCATTCTGTTCAACAGCATCTAAAATATTCAGTTGTACAAATACTACCACATTCAACTGCATAAAGTTCTTATTTAACTGCATTTGCTCTCTTCCAGCTTGCTTATCATAATAGTCAGAGATTGGTCCAAAACGCAAATTATTTAATCAGAGCAGGCAATACTGACTGAAGTTTTTGTTTGTTCTTTTTTTGTTTGTTTGTTTGTTTGTTTGTTTGTTTTCGAGACAGGGTTTCTCTGTGTAGTCCTGACTGTCCTGGAACTCACTCTGTAGACCAGGCTGTCCTCGAACTCAGAAATCCGCCTGCCTCTGCCTCCCAAGTGCTGGGATTACAGGCGTGCGCCACCACGCCCGGCTTTGTTTGTTCTTTTTAATGTGATAAACCACCTGGCTTTTTCTTATTTCCCTAGTCAAACCTTTTGTAAAAGCAGCTTTAGGGGCTGTAGAGTTGACTCAGTGGTTAAGAGTATTAGCTAGTCTTTCTCAGAAGACCTGAGTTTAATTCCTAGCACCCACATGGTTAGCTCAGAACTATCTAACTTCAGTTCCAGAGATCCCTTTTCTGATCATGGGCAGTAAGCATGCACACGGTACACATACATGCATGCAGACAAAACACTAATATAAACAATTGTTTAGAAAAGAAAACAACAGCAACAAAAAGCAGCTACAGATGATACATGCCTAGACAGTTGTGGGCGGTTGGTCCCAGCATTGAAGAGAGTAGGAGAGGCATGAGTAAACCACTTCTCAGAAAGCAGGTTATAGGTTTCAATTGCAGCATCAATATCTTCTTTGTGAATCCCCACAGATACTCTCATCAACATATGCTGTGGTCTTTCAGCCACTAAAAACAAAATAGGAATTTCCAGATAATAGGACAGGTCAGAATAATTAGGCTGAAACACATTTGAACCAAAAAATTAACAGCAAAAGAAATTTCAAAAAACTTTACAAACAAGCAAAACAATTATTTCAATTGTAATTTAGAAACAGTTTCACTGTTCTTACCATGTTTGTTTATAATCAAACAACAAAAGGTTATTTAGAAGGCTGCAAAATGGCTCAGCAGGCACAAGCATTGTTGCTAAGGCTAACAACCTGAGTTCAATCCCTGGCTTCCAACTTCCACATGTACATTATAGCACAGTATCCCTCCCTCCTTCCTTCCCCATACCCATACACACAAATAAATAAGCATAATAAAGTTCTGTACCATGTATGGTGATTTGCTTACATATGCATGTCTATGTACTATGTGCATGTCTAGTGTCCACAGACCCAAGAAGAGGGCATTGGATCCCCTAGAATTGCTGTTAAAGACAGTTATGAGGTGCCACATGGATGCTGAGAACTGAACCTGGGTCCTCTGCAAGAGTAGCTAGGTTCTTAACCACTGGGCCATCTCTCCAGCCCCAAATGTAATAAATGTTTTAAAATGTTATTCAGAGTCTAAATAGAAATGTTAAGGCTAAAAGTGCAAAGCTCTATATCTAATATAATAAATAAAACAACATACATTTTTATTTCTTACCTTTTCCATTTATCTTCAACAAATATGATCGTTCCAGTGTCTAGAGGAGCAAAGCAGTCAAAGAATTCTCAAGTTTTTAAATACACAGTAAATATGTAATTCACAGTAAGGTAATCTGTTAAAAATCTCTCAATGTTATCATTTTAAATGAAAAGAATAACATTTACCATTTCTATCTTCAGTCTAGAACATTATCTCGTGGCTGTTCTACTTTAGCAAACTGATCACATAGCTTATGAGTAAGAAATGGGAGAGCTGGACAGTTAGTCTCTTATAAACATCCCTGTCCTTCGTCACTGCGTCATGTAAGCAACACTGTATATTTACACAAACACTTCATAGAGAAGGGAATCAATAGTTTTTAAGAGAACAGTAGAATGTGGAGTGATTGTGACTCATTACCCATGTAATTTTAAAAGTAATCCACAAGTAATATTTGGAAAGGTCAAAAGCTATTAATGAATAAGTTAATTTTGCTTAAAGTATCACGACTACCATAACCCTACCATAACCCTACCATAACCCTACCATAAGCCTACCATAAGCCTACCATAAGCCTAGCATAAGCAGGTGCATTTAAACTAAATCATCAACACAAACTACTATACTCCCTGATTAAAAAGAAATCCCCACATATTTGAAACCCATTATTTATTTATTTACCTTAAAGCCAAAGTAGTTATAAGAGAAATCTCGGTCATAGATAATGGCAGAATTCAGGCGCTGAAGGGAATTAAAAGGAATCCATAATTAAAATAATAAGACCTACATTCACAACTTCTAATGTTTTTACCTGACTCCAGAACTAAAACTAACACAGGATACCAAATATGCTTTCATACTAGTTAATATTAAAATACAGGTACCACATACTAGTTTATACTTTTCACGGTATATATGTAGTTACTTATGAGACAGAAACTTGCTACGTATCCCTGGCGAGCCTGACTGAGACCGGCAGGCTGCGCTTGACTGTGCACGGCCAGTCCTGACTCTGCATCCTCACTGCTAGGATCATGAGCATGTATCAACATTTTCAGCTGCAAATTTCTGACAATGAGTCTACTTCAAACAGAACAAAATAATATGTAATATTATTATATAATATTATTATTATATTAATAATATTATTACATAATAATATGTAATATTACATATGTAATTAATATGTAGTATGTAATATTATAATAATATAGGCTCAGAACCTCATGGTCCTTTAACAGAGCTAAAATGAATTACTACTGTGGCAGTAAAGTATTATAAAATTTGTCATTATTTAAGAGATTTATTTATTTATTTATTTATTTATTTATTTATTTATATTAAATATAAAGCCATTTAGAAGAAAACAAAAGTAATTAAGTGTGACCATATCAGTCACTCTGAAGGGCATTTTTGCAATCAGAACCAGCTATGGGCTGAGGGTGAGCTAAGAACTGCAGTATTAGACCATAAGCAATTACTTATTTTCCAGGATTTATTTTTTAGGCTCAGAATTTGCTACTATTATCTGTTTTTAACATTTAAGGTTCTGACCAGGGTGAGGTGTGCTGCTCACACCGGCAGTCCCAGCACTCACAAGGCAGAAGCACAGAGGACTGCCAGAGGTACCAGGTCCACCAGGACTGAAAATTTAGATGTCATAAGTAGGGATGGTTCAGTGGTTAAGAACATAGCCACTGCCAGGCGTGGTGGCGCACGCCTGTAATCCCAGCACCTGGGAGGCAGAGGCAGGTAGATTTCTGAGTTCGAGGCCAGCCTGGTCTACAGAGCGAGTTCCAGGACAGCCAGGACTACACAGAGAAACCCTGTCTCGAAAAACCAAAAAAAACCAAAAAAAACATAGCCACTCTTTCAGAGGACCAGGGTTCAATTCCCTGTACCCACTTGGTAGCTCTGAACCATGCATAATTTTAATAGTACCAGGCAATGTGAATCCAATACCCTCTTCTGACCTCTGTGGGCACCAACCACACACGTGGTGCACATAAACACATGCAAGCAAACCATCCATACACATATAATAAATCTAAAAAAAAAAAAACCTTGGGCTGGAGAGATGGCTCAGCGGCTAAGAGCACTGGATGCTCTTCCTGAGGTCCTGAGTTCAAGTCCCAGCAACCACATGGTGGCTCACAACCATCTGTAATGGGATCTGATGCCCTCTTCTGTTGTGTCTGCAAACAGCTAACAATATACTCACATACGCTAAATAAATAAATAAATAAATAAGTCTTTAAAAAAACTTTTAAAAAAGGGGGTGGGAAGAAAGGTTCTATTACAAATCATATACAAATGGCTGTTTTCTCTTAAGTTTCCTTAAGAGCTTATACATATTCAGAGAGCTAGCCAACTAATTTATCTATTACAGAATGTTAAATGAACTTCTACTAAAATCCCTACATATCTGTCATACAAGGATATTTATCTACTGCAGTGAAAATCGAAAAACTTTCATCAACAGAGGAATTCTCATGGGTACAATGAAAATAATAAAGTGGAATGTTATGCCACTGACAGGATGAATGAGGTAAATTTGTAAAGGTTGATTTTTTTTTTTTTTCCCGAGACAGGGTTTCTCTGTGTAGTCCTAGCTGTTCTGGAACTCACTCTGTAGACAAGGCTGGCCTCGGAACTCAGAAATCCACCTGCCTCTGCCTCCCAAGTGCTGGGATTACAGGCGTGCGCCACCATGCCCGGCTTTGTAAAGGCTGATATTTAAGAGGAGTTACAGTTTTAGGTGAAAACAGCAACAGTATGCCCAATATACAACACACAAACACACACACATACATACTACTTAAAAAAAAACCCAGAAACGCCGGGCGGTGGTGGCGCACGCCTGTAATCCCAGCACTTGAGAGGCAGAGGCAGGCGGATTTCTGAGTTCGAGGCCAGCCTGGTCTACAGAGTGAGTTCCAGGACAGCTAGGGCTACACAGAGAAACCCTGTCTCGAAAAATCTTAAAAAAAAAAAAAAAAAAAAAACCCAGAATCTAGAGCACAAGGATTGGCTTTTATCTTGGCTTTCTGTACTGTTAACGTTCTTAAATGCATTTTGTCGTCATCGTTGTTGTTGTTTGGACAGGGTTTCTCTGTTTTGCCCTGACTGTCCTGGAACTTATTCTGTAGATCAGGCTGGCCTGGAACATATAGAGATCCACCTGCCTCTGCCTCCTGAGTGCTAGAATTAAAGGCATTCACCACGACTGCCCAGCCTTAAGTGCATTATTAAAAGAAAAAAAATTTGAGAAATTTCCACCAGAAAAACAATGTTGTACATACATCCTTATTGGCCATGACAATGTCGAGTGTGGAACTGGCCACCATGGGAGAGTGCCTGCCGTTGTGTGGATTTATGTAGTTGTAGAGATCCTCCATCACATCTGAAGAAAGATAAGATTAAAAAAATAAAGTCAAAACCACTTAATGGCTGTTTTAAAACAATGGCTCTCAATCCTTGTTTAGTATCAACCCACTTCAGTACCTAGCAGTGAAAATACTCAACAAACATACTTCTGTTGAGTAACAATAGAATAATACATTATATATAAAGGAAATATTCTTTCAAAGAAAAGGAGTGTTAGGCCTTATAGTTTATCAACAATTCCCAAGTAACTATTAGTGACTTCTCACCACTTAGTTTTCTTTCTTTCCCCTTTTTTTTTTCCTTTTTAATTCTTTAAAAAAAAAATTAGGTCGACAAGATGGTTCAACAGAAAAAGTGTTTGTTGCCAAACCTGATGACCTGAGTTCTATCCCAGGGACCACCTCCCACAAGTTGTCTTTTGACCTTCACACACATGTTGTGGTACACATTTGTCCACACACATACAAACACACAAAACAAACACATATAACTTAAAATTAATATGAAAGTTTAAAAAGAACAGAAAGTCAAAAGACAGTATGATGACATATGCCCACAATCCTAGAACCTGGATAGAGTCAAGAGAATCAAGAGTTCAAGGCCAGCTTTGGATACAAACTGAGTCTGCAGTCAGCCCAGGTTACATGAGATCCTGTCTCAACACAATACAAACACACGCATACGCACAAACATGCACGCATGTGCCAACACAAACTCTAACTCTCTTTCTCACACACACACACAGCAGTCAGCTACATGGAGAAACAGAAAGCTCTAGTTCCCATGTTGCCACTAAATTGTATACTGCTTTTTAAAATAAGATGTAATCTTTAAATTTACATAATTGCTATTGCTATAATTTTATGACACTATTAAACTCTTAACGTTTTCACTCCAGACATACCACTGAACACTTTCTTTGTTTCTTTGTGCAAGTTAGAGACAGCAATCCTTGCTGCCAGGATGGCATAGTCAGGGTGCTTCGTAGTCAAGGTGGCAGCTGTCTCGGCAGCCAGGGTGTCCAGTTCCACTGTGGTGACCCCACTATATAGGCCTTGGATTACTTTCATGGTGATCTGAGCCTACAAAAATAAAACCAATAGTTATTTGAGCTTTCCCAAGAAACAACTGCCTCCTTAAAAGCGTAGTTAAGGCAAGCAAAGTTATAACAATATATTCTCATCTGAAAAACATTATCCCAAGAGTTAGTGTCACTTTTTAAAAGTCTAAATTTAGCTTTTTAAAAGAATATATGCCTCATGCCGAGAATGGCAGAAGTATCAGATTCTCTGAAACTGGAATTACAGACAGGTGTGAGATGCCGTGTGGGTTCTGAGCACTGAACGCAGGCCCTCTGGAGGAGCAGCCAGTGCTCTTACCTGCTAAGCCATCTCTCCACCCCACCCCACTTTAGTTTTTGTGAAAGGGTCTTCTCACTGATCTTCGAGTACAATGACTAAGCAAGACAACCAGCCAGTGACCTGCAGGGAGCCCTGTGTCTGCCTTCCCACAGCATGCACTCTCGCACCTGACTCTTCCCACGAGTCCCAGGGATCCTAACTCAGGTCCTCATGCCTATGAGACAAGCACTGCCAACTGAGCCATCCCTCCAACCACATTACCATACAAACATGTGTGCACGCGCGCACACACACACACACACACGCGCGCACACACACACACACACACACACACACACACTGGTGTAGGCACACTCAACCACACAGGAGCATGTGGAGGCCAGAGTTGATTTCAGGATTCAACTGCTCTCCTTATTTTTATTTCAGTAAGAATACACTGAAGATGAAAGATCAATAGCACCAAAAGCATAAAATACAGCATATGAATAGCTTCAGTATTTGTTATTTTTGGTTTTGTTTTCAGACATGTTCTTACTATTGCACCCTTGGCTGGCCTAAAATAGGAATAGTTTTTTGTAATTTATGTCTTAATTGAAGCTGATTACAATTATTTTCTTTCACAGTTGTAAGGATAAATGTACAAATATAGAAAAAACATAAAGCAAACACAACAACAAAAAAACAACCCACAAGCACATAACACACATAGTCGAAGAAACCAGCATGGAAAGAGGTCCTTTCCTTGACCTTGTGACAACCTCCTTGTTCTTTGAGACAGTGTCTCTCTGAACTTGGAACTTGCCGTCTAGATGCACACCTAGGATCCGGCCCTTTCTTCCGTTGCCCAGAGTGCGGTTACACATATTGCTGCACACCTGCCTTTCCCATATGGGTGTTGGGACCCACATTTAAGAGTCTCATGCTTACAAAGCAAGCACTTTCCCCACTGGGCCACCATCTCCTCAGCCCACCATACATTCTAAAGAAAAAGAAATTCTAAGTTCTATTTACATATTTACTAAATCTTTTTAAAAAAACAGCTTAGCTGGGAAAGTTAGTGAAAGCTTATCTCCTTGAGGAGCAGTCTACGTGTGGGTGGTTCCTCTGGTCACCGGTATTTATAACATAGCTAAGCCAGTTTTCTGCTGATATCATGTTCTTGACTCAGTCAAGCCCACATAGTTTCTGATGCTGAGTGGCAAGCAATCAGGACGCGGAAGAGCACAGCACCCATGTGCTGCATCTACTAGCACCCAGACCTTCTCAACGGGACCCACTAATGCATCCCTGCATGAGGACATGTGCTGTGAGATGCAATAGAATAGCTAAATATCAAGATACTCTATTGTTTCTCATTTTGCTAACATTAATTTAGCCAGTCCCCCTCCTCTTTAAAAGAGACCTGCCTTATCTACAGAATAAAGATGAAATAAGAGGTCTTATTTTCTTATTTCTTATTTTCTTAGAGTCATCCCAATATTAACACTCAACTACTCTATCTCTTGATATCTTGATAAAACCCAAAATGTGTAGACTTCTAAAAAATATATTTTAAGGTATAAAACTATTTTCTCACTCTGGTTAACTAAGCATTTATTAAGTACCTAATTAGATAAATGTCACACTGACGCTATCACAAGAATAAGCTATATTCACCAGGGTTAGAGAGAGAGCTCAGCAGTTAAGAGTGTGTACTGCTCTGCCAAAGGACCTAGCTTGGGTTTCCGACACACATCACGGGCAACTCCCAACTGCTTTTAACTAGCTCCACAGATTGAATACCATCGTGTGGCCCCTTCAGGTACCTGCACACATTAGACACTTACAGAGACAGAAACTAAATCTTTGAAAAAAAAAAAAAACTCATGAAAATAGTTGCATTGGTTATCTGCACAGATTTCTACAAGACTGGGCCTGTCAGCATTCCACCATGCTTAGAGGAAAGGTTCCTGGGGCCCTACCCTTCCCTAAGGACATATCTGCAGGCAGTTTATGGTTGCTGGAGGAGTCTTATCCTGCAGTGACTCAATCACTAGTAAGATGGCCTTGTTCAGTCAAGTAAATTAACTCCAAACCAATGCTCATACAAAAGCTCTAAGTAAGTGAAGTGGGACAGATGGGGACAGACACACACTCTCACACACACACACACACACACACACACACAAGCACTAAGAGATGTATGGAGAAAAGGGCTGTAGGAAGGAGATAAGAGGCCACTGATGAAAATATAACAAAAGTATATTTGGTATATGTATGTATAAGATTGTTAAAGAATCTTAAAAGTTAAATGAATAAGAAACACAACACTCTTAATTCCAGATGATAGTAAATAGAACTAATTTCTATACTGTGTGGCCAAATAAGGATAAATAATGCCTGAACAGCAGTTCATGCTCTCGACTCAGCAGGTAAGTATGAAAGCAGTCAAGCGCCGAGCATGGTGGCACACGCCTGTAATCCCAGCACATGGGAGGCAGAGGCAGGCGGATTTCTGAGTTGGAGCCGGGTCTACAGAGTGAGTTCCAGGACAGCCAGGACTACACAGAGAAACCCTGTCTTGAAAAACCAAAAAAACAAAAGCGAAAAGGCAGTCAAGCCCACATAGTTTCTGATGCTAAGCGCCAAGCAATAAGAACGCGGAAGAGCATAGCATCCATGTGCTGCATCTACTAGCACCCAGACCTTCTCAACGGGGCCCACTAATGCATCCCTGCATGAGGACATGTACACATCAACTGCCCCCTCTTTGTCATGTTCTGAGTTCTCCAAAAAGTGAGAACTTGAAGGACAGATCAAAATTAAGAAAAGTTTCAGGCAATAAATTCACATTTAACACTGAAGTGTAGTTAAGTGAAGGGCTAGAGAAAAGAGACATAAAACCACATAAAGCAAAGAACCCAGGAGACGCACTGTATTTACTTACAGGATCAACAAAGTCCATATTGAGCCCATAACAGAGTTTCTGGATTCGTGATGTAATTTTGTCAAACATAACTCGCTCTTGGCGGCCATCTAAAGAATCAAATCACAGTTAGCATTAACAGTTATTAAGGTGGCAATACCAAAGAATCAAGTGTATTCAGCTTTTAAAACTGTCCAAAGTGAAATGCTTATTAAGAGATTGTCTTTGGGGTCTGCAGAAACTGTTCAGTGGTTAGTCACGTCTATTTGAATTAAAAGTCTTTATCTACTGGATTAAAAGTCACCTATGGTAGAGGAGGCAGATCTCTATGAGTTTAAGGCTAGCCTGATCTACAGAGTAAGTTCCAGGCCAGTCAGAGAAACCCTGTCCCAAGAACAAACAACAAACAAACAAAAAACAAAACAAAACCCTCCCAAAAGATGCAGAGGCAGGAGAGATACCATACTCCCAACTCAGAAGAGTCCAGAAAAATGACAGGTGATCAAAAAATGTGGTGCCCAGTCTTTTCTTTCCTTTATTTCCTCCTATGCCAGATCATCAATTCCGCCAGTTTTTGTTTGTTTTGTTTAAGAAATGAAGACAGACAGACACAGTGTTATTATGGGTTATGAGTTTCAATTCTAACCTCCCCAACGACAAGCCGGGGTGAAATGGGGGTGTAGGGGTGCTTTTTTTTCTGTCTTTGCAACTTCTTCTGTAAAATGGAGCTAAAAGCCTCTGAGGATGGCGGCAAGGAATAACAGTGCTCGGAAACAATCTCAGTCAGGGTAGGAGTAAGTCTGGAAGGAGCACAATGTCACAGCCAAAGGGAACACACAAAGGTCAAGAGGATGGAGACTGAGCAGACACAGGCCCAGCTGACAGCCAGGGCGGGAAGCCGCGGCGGGAAGGCGGGAAGCGGTGAGGCACCGCGGGTCGGGCGGGTCGGGCGGGCCGGCCGGAGTAACCGCTGGGCACTCAGCAGCCGGGGTCCCCTCTCCCCCTCCTCATCCCCACCGACCCCTCACCTCTCTTGATCACATGCATCGCCGCTAGAAGCTGAAGTGCGGAGGGGTTCGAGACCAGTTAGCAGCTCCGAGGCGAAGATGGGAGAGAGACGACTGTCAAATGTGAAGGGTTGGACTCCTAGGGGCTGCTCGGACCCAGAGACAGAAGCTGCGCGACAGACGGCACTGTCTTCACCAGAAGAAACGAACCAAATTACGAACTCCTTCCCGCTCCCGCCACCCGTGACGTACAGAGCGACGCGACGGAATTCAAATGACGTTCTTACGTTTCAACGCCGGGAGTTGAATGGGCGGAAAAAGAGCACTAGAAAGTCAGCATACTTGAGTGCCTTGGCCGCCATATCGAGTGTGGGCAAAGCCTTGGAGACTGCGCTCCTCTCCATCCCATTGGGTGAAAGCGGACCCGGCGGGAACCGAGTTCTCCTGCCGCCATATTGAGTGTGGGCAAGCAAATCTCCCAGGAGTATTTTTTATTTAAAAAAAAAAAAAAAAAACAGCCGGGCGTGGTGGCGCCTGTAATCCCTGCACTTGGGAGGCAGAGGCAGGCGGATTTCTGAGTTCAAGGCCAGCCTAGTCTACAGAGTGAGTTCCAGGACAGCCAGGACTACACAGAGAAACCCTGTCTTGAAAACAAACAAACAAACAAACAAACAAACAAAAACCGCGGGGCGGTGGTGGCGCATGCCTTTAATCCCAGCACTTGGGAGGCAGAGACAGGCAGGTTTCTGAGTTCGAGGCCAGCCTGGTCTACAGGGTGAGTTCCAGGACAGCCAGGGCTACACAGAGAAACCCTGTCTCAGAAACAAACAAACAAACAAACAAAAAATCCAGACATCCAAAACCCTTCCTTCTTCCCTCCCTCTTTTTTTTTTTTTTTTTTTTTTTTTCTATTTTACATTATGGAAACCCCAAGATTTTCTTCTGGATTGCACTAAAGCCTACAACACGCAAATAAGCAAATAGGAAGCCCGGGGCTCTTAGGTCTATACTCCTTGAATTAAAGAGTAGGGCTAGACCGAAGGTATTTGAATTTCAGCCTTACAGAAATATGTGTACTGCGAAATTCTTATGAAGGACCACGACCCGTTTGCTTTTAGTTTTGTGGATGGTGGTAGAGATAGGATCAGCAATAAGGTAGTTGTCTCCTTGAGGTATGGCATTGGTAACCAAACACATTAATAAGTGAAAACAGTCAGACATTATGCAGAGACCAAGACATACTCAGTCCTAAGGGACATCTCTGTCAAATCCCTCCCCTAGTGACTGGAGGTGGGGCACAGAAAAGGAGGAAGAAAGAATGTAAGAGCCTAGTGGGATGGAGGACACCAGAGAATCAAGGCTCTCTAAGTCATACAAACCCGAGACTGTGGCAGCATGCCCAGGGCCTGGCTTCCAGATTAGTGTTTTTATGGGATTCCTGAGTATGCAAATAAATGGATCTCTGATTCTTGTTCCTTCTCTTGGATTCTTTCCTTCTGTTGGTTTTGTTTAGTACCGATGTGCTAGTTTTCTTTTATTATATTTTATTATTATCCCTTAGAAACCTGTTTGTTTTCTAATGAGAAACAAAAGGAGGCAGGACCCAGATGGGGAGGAACTGAAAGGAGAGAAGGGAAAAACATAATCAGGATATGATATATGAGGTGGAAAAAAATCCATTTTCAATACAAGGTGGGGGAAAGGCTAGGTGAAAAAAAGAAGGAATAGTTAAAGTACTATATTAAACCTATTCAAGACAAGTATAAAAATTTAGGTCATACAAACTGATCTTCATAAAATAATGTATGGACATTCTTTTGCTAAAAACTTTCATTTTTTTTCTTGTACCCTCCAGAAGCTGTCCATCTCTATCCATAACTGACACATCATAGGAAATCCTACATGAAGCCAGGGGACCAGGGTTATCCAGGGGGAAAATATGATATGGGTACACAACTGTTACTCAGATGTTAGGGGGAAAGATATCATTTTCTAGAAAATGGAACTAGAGATCATCAAAATAAGCCAAGCTCATAGGGACAAATATTGAGGGTTTTTTTCTAATGTGGAATACAGACCTAAAAAATAAAAACAAACAAAACCCCCAACTTGGGCCAATTGTCAAAACTCTAGATCAGTGCCTAGCCCAGGCATCAGAGACGATTCCTTCTGCAGCTAATGGGAGCAGATGTAAAAACCCATAGTCAAACATCAGACCGAGAAAGACAGCCCAAACTGGAGGTCTCCATAGATCTCTCCCTTCAGAGCTTAGCAAAGTAACTGCAGGAGCCACAGGGGTGGAGGACACCAGGGGAACTTGGCGCACTGAATCAACTAAACAGGCTCATAGGGACTCACAGAGACTGAAGCAGCATGGAGCCTGCTAGGCCCTCTGCATGTATGTTATGTTCGTTAGGTTGGTGTTTTTGTGAGACTCCTAGCAGTGGGAGTGGGGGGGATATCTGACCCTTTTCCTGCTACTGGGTTACCTTGCACAACTTTGATATGTGGGTTTGTGCTTTATATTCCTGGGAGGTGCACTCTTTTTTTTTTTTTTTTTTTTTTGAGACAGGGTTTCTCTGTGTAGTCCTGGGTGTCCTGGAACTCACTCTGTAGACCAGGCTGGCCTTGAACTCAGAAATCCGCCTGCCTCTGCCTCCCAAGTGCTGGGATTACAGGCGTGCGCCACCACGCCCGGCTTAAAACACTGTTTTCAGTTGTTTTTTTTTTTTTTTTTTTTTTGGTTTTTCGAGACAGGGTTTTTCTGTGTAGTCCTGACTGTCCTGGAACTCACTCTGTAGACCAGGCTGGCCTCGAACTCAGAAATCCGCCTGCCTCTGCCTCCCAAGTGCTGGGATTACAGGCATGCGCCACCACGCCCGACTGGGGAGGTGCACTCTTTGTCGGAAGGGAAATGGAGGAATGGATGGGAGGAGAGGGGAGCTAGGGGGAGAATGGAAGGAATAGAAAGACGGGGAACTGTGGTCCAGATATATTGTATGAAAGAGTAAATAATAATAATAATAAAAACAGGGTGAGACACTATTTGGAAAGAGGAAGAGAGTATAATAGGGTAAAAGTTTCTCCATTTTGTCTCATCTGAAGTCATCTTTGGTTTCTACTCTCTCCCTGAAAAGTCCCATTGGAAAGCACTCAATCCTGTTCTAGAAACTCAGGGTCAAAATGCTCCAGCAAACTGCATATTCTTGGCTCTTGTTAAACTGTTTGCTTCCCCCTGCAACTGCCAAACAGCATGTAGTTTTTCTGTGTTCTTTGTCTTTAAAAACTCCTGGTAATATGCATTCAAGGCTGCTCTGTGAGAAGTGTTTCTCTCCAGGAAGTCCCTTTGGTCAAGCTGAGGACCACTGATGTAGCAGTGACTTTGTACTTGAGAATGGGTTAGTACCTTGGCAAAATTCAGAAATATTCTAAATTCTAAAGAGAGGGAGGTCTTTGTCTCTCCATGCTAACAGAGAACTGCTGAGAACTGCATATCAATACAATCTAAAGATAGTGATCTCGTCCAACACCCAGAAGAGGCACGTCTCACAGACAAGGCTGCATACCTTCTTGCCTTTGTCTCATAGTTTTCTATAAACTGTAAAGGCTTCAAGTACACTAGAAAAAAAAAGACTGAGTTATTTTTTTCTCCGCAGTGACAGAACTATGAATAAATCCATTTCCCTTTACCAATTTGTTTCCTCATTTCTTTTCAAATGCAGAGAAACCAAGAAGATAGGTTTGTAGACCTACGAATGAATGCAGTTGAGAGGAGATGGTGAATACTATCAAGGATCATGCTATTCAAACATGCTACTCATACATGAAGATGCCAATATAAACCTCGGTATTTTATTCATGGACTATATGCTTTAAAGGGGGGGGGGGAGGCAGGGCCATTGAGATGATGGTAAATCATTTACCACTACGCCTGACAATCAGAGTTCAACCCCCCAGGATCCACAGAGGAGAGAGTCAGCTCCTACAAGTTGTCCTTTGACTTCCACACAGAGGCTGTGGTACACATTTGAACCATTTAAGATGGTTCAAAAATAGTATTGTCAAGTGGGTAGAGTGCAATATATACAAGGGCAGACTCATCTGCATGATGAGTTCAAGGCCAGCTTGGAATACATAAGTCCCTATCTCAGATATTTTTAAAAAAAGAAAAACAAAAACAAGTAGGACTGTCAAGTTTATTTAATAAAACTGAATACCAAACATTGTGTGAGACATGATCATACTAACATCTTCATCTAATTCTGTATTTTATTAGGTTTTTCTCAACCAGAGACCTTCTAGGTATGTACATTGGAGTTTCATTCACCCTTGGCAAATGAAGAATAGTCTCTTTATCCCTTTTATGTTTTTGTTGTTGTTGTCATTGTTGTTTTTTGTTTGTTTGTTTGTTTTACAAGACAGGGTATCTCTGTATAGCCATCTTGGAACTTACTCTGTAGACCATGCTGGCCTCAAACACAGATATCCACCTATTTCTGTCTCCCAAGTGCTGGGATTACAGGTGTGTGTCACCACAGCCTGACCCTTTTATGTTTTTCACAACACTAATTTATTTAAGCTGGGCTATGTATTTAATGCTAAAAACTAAGGTCTGATTCCCTCAGGGATGAGGAAACCCTGTCAATAACCTCTTGTTATAACTTGCCATGTTCTGCTTTGGCTGCTCTTACTCTGATAGTCCAGCCCTCATGATCAGTTCTCACAGTCCCTTATCCCATGGTGTCTTCTCTCTTTGCCTCTCTGTTCTTTCCTCCTCATGGTCTCTGCCTCAGATCCTCATGTACACCAAGTGATGCTATGTAACCCTGCTCCTTAATGTAAAACTATTGGTTACATAAAAATGTCTACAGTCTATAGCTGGGTAGAAGAGAGGTAGGTGAACCTTCAGTTTTCTGGGCTTGGGATCTGAGGCAGAGACCATGAGGAAGAAAGAGCAGAGAGGTAGAGAGAGAAGATATCATGGGATCAGGGACTGTGAGAACTGGTAATGGAGGCTGACCAGCTGGAGTAAGAGCAGCCAATGCAGTACATAGCAAGGGAAGTAGACAAAGTAGCTTAGAGGCCTGAGATGTGCCCAGCTCTTGTGCTTTTAACGCTATTATAAATCTATAGGTTGTGTGTCTTTTTTCTGGGAATTAAATGATCTTAGGTGGGGTAGAACCCCTCCAATTCTATTTACCACAGTCTACAGAGCAAGTTCCAAGACAGCCAGGGCTACACAGACAAAACTTGTCTTGGGGCAGGGTAAGAAAATGTATTTTTTGTACCCCTCCTTATGCATGCACAGCACAACATGTGTGTAGAAATTAAATTAGAGGACAACTTTCAGAGTTGGTTCTCTCCTTCTACCATGTGGGTCTCAGATATGAAACTCAAGTCTGTAAGGTTTGAAGTCAAGTGCCCTAACCCACTGGTTCACCAACTTTTTAATTCCATTTGTTAAGCCACAGGGACACAATAAGAGTCACAGCCAGCAGAGGTTAAAATCTCCTACATGCTTTATTGAACTTCAAAGAATCTTATGAAAATAACACAGAAAAACCCATGTGAGGGTGTCCAGGGGGCACCAAGGCAGTCTACAGCCTAGCACCCGCCTAAGACCAGCCCCAGCTGCACCCAACCCAGGCCCAAATTAGGAACTCAGGGTAAAGGCATGACAGAATGGGGCAGAGGGGAAAATACCTTTACAGCCATAGCAAAAACAGGTAAAGGAGAGCGTTGTCTGGAAGGTGGGAGGCCTGGGGGAGAAGTGGTCACACAGCAGCCTTCACATACAGTCCGTCTTCCTTCCCCACCCCGTCCCCAGACCAACTGTGGCCCAGGCTGTGCAGGAATAAGAAAATGGAGTCTGACAAAGGGAGGATGCTGTGCAGGCACTTGGGAAATTCAGGAGATTTATTTATTATTATTATTATTATTTTTTTTACTTTTAAAACTGTCTTTTGGTTCAAATAACAACATCCTTGCCCAGGGCTCCACAAGAGCCCTGTGTCATGACTGTGACTCCCATAGTCAAGGGAGCCAGTTGTCCTGAGCCCCAGTAGTATTGACACTTGAGGAGCTTCAGGGCAGCACCTCTTAAGAGATACACTCCTACAATATAGGGAAGCAGAGGTACGAGGAAGGCAGATGTGGGCAGGGCAAGAGAGAAGTGGCAACTGCCTTATAACCCACAGCTTTGGCATCTACTCATCCTCCAACTAAGAGAAGTCTCTCCCATCAATCACAAGCCTGGTCTCTCTTTAAAACTCTGCTGACTTGTTCCCTGGGAGTTGGTTCTACTCCCTGAATGGAGCCTGGAGGTCCAAAGGAGCTCCAGGATGAGGTTCCCTCCGGTCTACCACACTTCCATAGAACAAACCCCAGAGATCAGGACCTTGGCCCAGTCTGGGGTAGGCAGAATGACTGTGAGTAGGATGAACAGATCTGAGGTACAGGTGTCAGAAGTTACTCCTCCTATCTTCCCCACAACTGCTAGGAACATCGGGGAGTAATGGGAGAGAGGAGCCTGAAAGCAGGAGACAGAAACAAAAACCAAACCTCAAAACTGGGACAGCAGAGACAAAAGCTGGACCCCAAAGTGGAGTGGGAATTGAGGGGACAGCAACTAAGACATGCACTGAAGTGGAGAGGATGTGACAGCAGCAGCCCATGGTTGGAAGGGTTTCTGGACAGGCAGGCCATGGTGGTCAGTTAATAAATAATGATGAAGGACCAAGGATGAGCAGGGCAGGTATGTACAGTGCCCAGGCCCTTGGGCCAGCCCCTCCATGCCCCACTCTAGGGGCCAGATATTGCAAAGAAAGGGAGGGAGGTGAAGGCAGGAGACCCAGGGAAGGACAGGCTGTCTCAACACTACTACCCTATTCTGCCTACTTCTTAAGAGGCTTCTTAAAAATTTTGAGGGGAAACTTCTTCCTGCCTGGACTAGAGTCTGTCTCCTCACCAATAGAACCATTATCCTCCTCAGCCACAGCCTTCTTGCCAGCCAAGTGGGGAATTCGTGTGTTTCGGCTACCCTGCAGAGCTCGGTTGTCCCCAACTGGAGATGGTGTGTCTGGGTCTGGGGAACTGGGGCTATGAGAATGGGAAGAATCCAAAAGTGGGGAGCCACCAGGTGGAACTGAGGGGTTCAGCTCCATCAGGCTGTGGGCCTTGTCTAGGCCATGATTCAGCGCCAGTAATGTCTTCTTGGCCAGAGCAGGGCTGTCAGGCAGCTTCTCCCCCAGAGACCCTGGGTGGACCCCCTCGATCAGCCGATGGCTGCCATTGGAAGGCACAGCACTGAGAGCCTCCTCTGCAGCACGGCCCATCTGAGGAGGCTTGGGGGCCACACGCTGGCGGTCACTCATGTGGAGGGAGGACTCCGAATCGGAATGGGTCAAATCCCTGGAGATATAGGACAAAGAAGAAAAAGAAACATAGAATACAGGGAAATGGAAAAAGGTGCAGAAGAAAGAGGGAAAATGTTGAGAAGGCAAAGATAGGCAGAAAAATGAAGAGAAAGAAACAGGTAGCAGGGAAAACAGGACAGAAAGGAAAGAATGAGTAATGAAAGTTGAGCAAATCATCAAGTAAGAGGGGACAGGATTAGGAAACAGGGATATGTTGGAGAAGAAAAGGAGGGAAATAGGTTTATAGAGAAAGAAAAGAGGGTAGAAATGGGAGAAAGGGGACAATAATGAGAAGAGACAAACAAAAAGAAATAAAAACAAATGTCATTATATAGCATCATCATCAGGCAAATAGCTTTGCAATGGCTGGCCCTGACCCCTGCTGAGTTCCAAGGTGCTACACTGATATAAACCATAGGCTCAAATTCCACAGGCATCCTCTTCAATACTCTGCCTTCCCATGGCTGCCAAAGTTTCTTAGGACTCAACCCTAAGCTACCATAGAAGTTGCATGTTGCTCCAAATCATGTTTTCCATGCTTCCACACCACCCCCCTCCACATTTACTCTATCACACCTGGGATACATGCAGTCTGGGTCAGGATTCAAAGAACAGAACATGCAGTCAGCAGGCCTGACCAAGGCTGGGGAGGAGACGGTTAGAACAGCCTTGCAAACAATCCCCTCATTCATCCCAAAGGCCAAGATGTTGCCTCTTCCTACCCCCTCACAGAATTTATAGGTGGACATTTATAGGAGAAGTTCTGCAAAATTAAAATTAAAAAAAGGAAGTCCAGGGTTTGTTTTAGAGCTCTGCTGTCAGGGAGAATGTAGAGAGGCATAGGAAGATAGAACATTGGCCTTTAAGGTACAGGGGTTGAGAAGAACTCCAGACCCTTCTGTGTGATCTTAGATAAGTCATATAACTTTGCTGAGCTACAATTTTTATCCAACAAAGATGGTATTAAACTAATTATTTACAAAACTGTTGAAAAGAACAAAGTCTTAATAAAGCACTTGCAAAACTGCAAAGTATTGTAGAAGTAAAGGCAATGAACCGAGCCAACTTGGAAGGCCAGTACGAAGACCAGTCACTAGAGGCTTTCTTTGCAGGTCTGAGTCATAGGATCATGCCATTATACACTGAACACACACAGAGTCTAGTTCAGGGACTACAAACCCTTTAAGGGCTTGGCCAAGCCTAAGAAATCCATAAGCCAATCCCAGATGCTACCGTTCCTTCCCTTACAATGAAGAGGTGTCTATTAGGGTCCCCCTATGAATCTTAAAACTCTCCTTCATTTTCCCAGAGGCCTGAAAGCCCACAACAAAGGCAGAGGGGAAGGTCAAAGGGAAGGTACAAACAAAGGAAAGGAAACAGCACTAGATAAGGAAGCTGTGGGTCAAGGATAGGAAGGGTACCAGCCTCCTGAAACATCCAAAAGTAAGGGGTTGGCTCACAGCTATTATAGGCTTCTTTCTCAGGGAACAACTAACTAGAAGCAACTCCACAGCCAGTTGACCTTCCAAGGGCTTGGTAACTGAAGGAAGACAATGCTAGCTCCAATTCTACTTCTAAAGATACTGTTTCAGCCTCATGACCCGGTATGTAAATATTCAGGCTCCCACTTGTCCTCATATATCTGACACCAGTCCTTGCTTCTATCTAAATGTGTCTTCACCAAGTGCACATCTGTAATTCTAGTACTTGGAGGGCTAAGGCAGAGAACTGCCCCAAACCCAAGGCTGGGTGGATATGGTACCGTACACCTATACTCCCAACAATTGGGAAGTATTAAC
The DNA here is from genome assembly GCA_964023405.1 of Apodemus agrarius. Taxonomy (NCBI): domain Eukaryota; kingdom Metazoa; phylum Chordata; class Mammalia; order Rodentia; family Muridae; genus Apodemus; species Apodemus agrarius. The sequence continues at coordinate 95,212,762 of OZ030005.1, read as the reverse complement.
AGGGGGAGCATAAAGTCAAGATTACCCTTAGCTACAGAGCAAATCTGAGGTCAAGCCAGGCTTACATCTTAAACATTTGAAAAGTGTCCTTGTTTCTCTAAGCACATAACAATCCTCCACATAAACACATATCACTAAGAAAATTCCAAGACATTCCAAGAATCCACACTAAAAGTGGCAGCTTTTTTAAACTGAGCTGAGATCCTAGGAATTTCTACCTTCATATACCAACGAAGAGATATAAAAAAAAAAAGCTTGGACTTCCCAGCCTCACTGTTTCTGACCCAGAGTCCTGAACTTGCTCTTGATTTTTATACTTCCATGCCTCCCTCATCAGTTAAAAGCTAAGAATCCCATAAAAAGATAAGGATCTAGGAGAAAGCCTTAGTAGATAAAAGAGGGGAAATGCCCATTACGGTATGCTCGCTTTCCCTCCCTGAATTTCTGAGACCTTTTAGGCCAGAGCTAACCCTCCCCGAGGCTAAGCTGCCTTGAACTCCCATCCCAAACTACTAACCTTACTAGAGAGCCTGTTTGCCTTTAGAGATGATCCTCTGGTGCATGGTGCAAAAGAAAATTAAGCAGTGAACAGGCCAGGTGAATGCAGGTACTACCCACCCTTCCTCCCCACTGCCCTGGGCTTAGGCCTCTGAGCATGGAATCCCAGCAACCCCTAGCTTCGCCGAACCATCTGAGTCCTCGCCATAAGTACTGGGAGGAGCAGTCTCTCTTCCCACACTTGCAGATGAAAATGATGATGAGAGTGAACATGGGCAACTCTGCTCAGTAACAGTCCTAGTAAGGACAGTCCCTTTGTGGAAGCAAAAGGAACATCTCTCAAGGATAAGTATCCAGGTTCATGAAGCAGAGGCAGAGAGATGAGGCTGAATCAAAAGAAATCAACAGAGTAAGCAGGCTGCAGCTTAGCAACCAGGACCAAGCCAGAGTCACAATTTCAGGGATGAGAGTTACTTCCAAAGGTGAGACCCTTCTTAGTCCTAAGCTTATCCCATAGAAGATCAACTTCTGATCTTTGCCTAACATTTTGATATATTAGCAGGGAAAGGCAATGAGTTGCCAGACCAGGTTGAGGAGAAATTCAGCTCTTTTTGAAGTCACTTACTAAGACCTTTCAGAAGAACAAACATCTCGAATGAAGAGTCTGTGCTCTGTCCTAAGTATCTCTGCAGCCTGAAAAAAAGGCCTTCCAGGGCCTTAACTGCCTACTTTAACAAATAAGTATTTTAATTCCTGCTTAACTTTTCTTGTCCCAAATTTTCAAGTCTGTATTCCTTCTCCTGTACTGTAATTCCATTGTACTCATTTACTCAGTCAAGCTAGATACCTAGGTATCCAACTAGATTCTTCCTTCTGTACGTTGTGGCCCGTTATAAGTGAATTATCATCCCAAGCCAAGGCCTCAGTACCTCCCCAAGTGGTATACTGCAGTGCCTCAAATTCCTTAGTCTTCTTAGCCTTCCTGCATACAGGCCACTAAAATGTTATTTATAAAATATAAAGATTTTAATTCTTATTTTATTATACTTATCTATTTTGTGTGTTTACACACATGCACATGGCACAGATGCAGAGGTCAGAGGGCAACTTTAGGAGTTGGCTCTTTCCTTCTACCATGTGAGCCCTTGGGTTCAAACTCAGATCACCAAGCTTAGCAGCAAGCACTTGTAGTTACCCCAAGTCCTCTAAAATGGAAGTATAGCCAATTCACTTTCATTCAGAAACCCTTGTATGCTGCTCCATTCCTAAAATGATAAAGGCCAGACCAATAGCCTTTCTGACCTTTGCATCCTTCTGACCACATTGGCCACTTCTTCTCTAACACATATGCAGTGTTTTCACTTCAAATATATCATATGTTCTTACACCTCCATTCCTCTACACAAAACATTTCCTCAAGCCAAAATACCCTTTTTCTTTCTCTATGCACAGGGCCTCACCAAAAATTTCATCTCTTTTGTAAAGCACTCCACCTAGGTACACCCCGTTAGTCACTCCTCCTTCCTCAGGACCCCAGAGCACTTAGGAAATTGCTGCAGTTTATTTGTGTGCCCTTTCCAAGCAAGACTATAGGTCACGCTGATTGGGATTGTATCGTATCATCTATGAACCCCCATATTCAGAAGTGCCATGCACAGAATATATGTTTAAGGAGTAAAGGAAATGAGATGACTGATCTAAAAGTGCATAATTTAAACAAGTGATATAGGATCATGAGGGAAGAGGACTGTTACTCATTTTCAGAGAAAATCCCAAACAGCAAAGGGAAGACAGGTGTAGGAAATTAAGCTGACCTAAATAAGGAATCTTCTGAACTGAGAAAGGAAAGGACAGGGAAAGATTCCCCACCACACCTCCCAGAGATCAACAAGCAGCAGCAGGCAGCAGGCAGAGGCCACGGTAAAAGCAGCAGGAAGGGAAGGAAGAAAGAGAACAGAGATGGCTGATACCCCAAGCTCTCTGACTGCCCAGACATCACAGCGATGTTGTCAGAAGGGGTTGGGTCAGGGTAGGGATCCATCTGGAGGAAATAGGAAGTACTGTGATGGTAATAAACAGGGTGAACATGGACGCTGTTGATGGTTGTGGTGGTAGTGGAGGTGGTGGTGGTAGCGATGGTGGTAGTGGAAGAGGAACAGGAAGAAGAAGCAGAGGCAGATGGAGGGCTGGTCCCGTGGCCTTCAGAAGTGAAAGACTGTCCAGATGAAAGGCTACGCATTCGCCGCAGAGATACCCGGCTCGTCAAGAAGTGGCCAGCCTCACCCTCTACCAACCTCTGAGATCCCAGGCCAAGCTGTGGCTCCGTCAGGCGCTGCCGGACACTGCTCTGCAGGCTGGGGGCTGCAAGGAGAGTAAAGAGAATTTAAGGACTGGGCACCCAAGTTGGGAGCAGACAAGCAGGTACCCATAAAGATATGCCTGCTAGATACCTCTCTGGACCTTTGATACCCAATCCAGAGAAAAGGATACCACCTCCCAGAAACCTCCCCCTATGGGACCTGAAAGGATGGGAAATTGTAGATAAGGTGCCTGGGGCAATTTTAGTGGCAACTTCAGTAGGAGACCTAAGGCCAATGTCTCTATGAAGGGAAGTCGCAAGGCAGTTAGTGGGAGGACACAGGCAGGACAGTAGAGGATAGGGACTGGGAGCAAGGTCCGGGAGAGCACCAAGAACCAGCCTTTTCTTTTTAGCCAACCTCAGAAAATAATTTACAACACAGACAAGGACTTGTACACAAACATGTTCATTGAATCAATTGTTGCATGGAAGCATGCATAAAGGCAGAATGATGACAAAAAAAGAATGCATCTATTTTCTGGTAGATGACAGATATTAAAAGTGATACTTATAAAAAATTTTAATAACATAGAAGACACTTATTAAAATATTCTGGAGCTGGGTGTGATAGGACATAACTGTAATCGCAGCACCTGACAGACTGAGGAAGGAAGATTATGAGTTAGAAGCCAGCAGACTATAAAGTGAACTATAGGCTAGGCTAAGCTATATAGTAAGACTCTGATTTAGAAAAATAAACAGGGCTGGAGAGATGGCTCAGCGGTTAAGAATACAGGCTGCTCTTCTGAAGGTCCTGAGTTCAATCCCCAGCAACCACATGGCAGCTTACAACCATCCATAATGAGATCTGACGCCCTCTTCTGGGGTGTCTGAAGACAGCCTCAGTGTACTTACATATAATAAGTAAAAAGTAATTAATTAATTAAAATTAAAAAAAAGAAAAATAAACAAACAAAAAGTTCCAAGAGATGAAGAAAGATGAAGTTTTTTATAATCTAGCCTTGAACTTTGGAACATGAAACACTAGAGTTTGAACCCAAGCCTTTCTACGTCTAGCTGGGACACTAAGCCACTTCCATTAAAATCTACCTTTGTAAAATCCTGAAGGGGTTGCTCTGAGACTTCTACATAGTGCCTCCAAAATACCCATATAGGTCATTGTACTTAATAAATCCAAAGTCAACTTATACACATACACATAATTTCAATAAAATCTCTTTTTAAGTTGACAAAAAAATGCATGAAAAAGTATCCAGCTGCAGTGAGGCGATGCATGCCTTTTTAATGCTACGTTCATGCTTCCCTCCCTTTCCAGATTTCCTCTAATATGTACATAAACAACAGTGACCTAGATCAGTGCTGCAAACCAGTCTCTTGTAGGATAATTATCACTCCAACCTGGTACCAGGTAACCTAGGGATGTGCCAAAGAATGTTTTTAGGTTCAATACCAGCTCCAACTTAAAAAACAAAAAGACATTTATTCCTTAAAAGTTAGGGAAAGTCAGAGGTTACTAGGGTGGCAGAGCTTTCTAAGGCCAAGCCATGGAGAGAACACAATCCCATAGTGACGGAGAGTGAGGCAGCAGGGCTTCTAACAGCTGGTAGCTTTCAAAGCATAAAATGCTTGAAGAAAAAGAAGCCCTTAATAGGAAAGGAAGGGGAGAAAAAGAAAGTAGAAATGGGGAGAAAAGGGAAGAAACATGAAAAAGAAACCAAGAGGAATGTTCTTCTCCTTGCTTTCCCTCCCAGCCTAGCAGGAAGTAGGTCCGCTCCCAGCGGGCCATTCGTGTGGCTGGGCTGAAGGGAAAGGCCCAAGCTATTCATCACCATGGATGTCTTCTCTCCAGCTCTCAGATGAACAGGCTGATTCTTCTCACCTCCGGACCCCTCCCTTCAGTTAGTAAGGACAGTGCTGAGGGGACAGAGGGAGCAGGCAGGGGTGTGAGGCAGGCAACAGAAGGGGCCCATTGCATAGGAGTGTTGGTTTAGTTCCAAAATTCGGAAAAACAAAAGCCCCAAAGGGGCTCCTCAAACCCGGGTATTTCCAGAGGGACTGATCATCCGAGCCGGCGGATGTAGAGCAGAGAGAGCGGTCACTGAACCTACGCCCCATCAGCCAGGCAGCATCTAGGGTCAACAGCCAGGCCAAAAGGAGAAGAGAATCTGATTTATGAAGGGTTTTGGCCTGTCTATCAATGGGATACAGCAAGGTCTGGGGACAGGGAATGCATAGCTCAGAGCTAATGAAGCTTCTTCCTAACCTAGAGAGCATAGGAGCCTTTAGATCAACAAGTTAGGATCCAGATTTGCCTATTAGTGATCCAAACCTTGTTAGGCCTTTGACTAAAGACCTAGCAAGATATCAGATCAAGCAAGGCATGGTGGCACACACCTTTGATTCTAGCATTTGGGAGGCAGGGGCAGGTAGATCTCTATGAGTTTGAGGCCAGCATGGAGTTCTGGCCAGCCAGGACTAAAGAGGAGTTACGCCAGCCAGAGTGACATAGTGAAATCCTGTCTCAAAAAGCCAAAAACCAAAACAAAAAAGATATCACATCAAGAAGACAAAGAGGCTTGGCCAGGGACAAAGTACTATTGAAAAAACTTACATGGTCCTACATGTCTATAATTTTACTACTTGGTAGGATGAGAAGTAGGAAAACTATCAAAAGTTCAAGGTTAGCCTGGACTTTACAGCTAGTTCCAGGCTCAGCCCATTAAAAAGAACAGTTACAAATAAACTTTTGTCTGAGTTATGAATTCAGCCTGATTAAAGAACCTGCCTTCAGGGCAGGCAGGAGAATGAGACCCTAAACCAGCCCTCCATCCCCTCTGCGCTGGTATGGTATGGGCTCAAGATAACACCTTTATCACAGATATGCTTAATTTACTTAGCTAAAATCATCTCCTATTCAAAAGAAAATTTAGCCATGGACCAGAAGGGAATCACTAAAGCATTCCCACAGAATGCTGTCCCTTTAGCTCTCTTCTGTAAAATTCTCATCACCTTTGGGGAAAATAAGAAAGAACCGGGACAGTGATGGGAGCAGGGGAGGCCAAGTTCAGTGGACAGCCAGACATACTTGTAAGAGGTTTTCTCCTGAGCAAGAATGCCTTCCAGCTCAGAGGCTTTAGGGATGGAACACTTTAAAGGACTGCTACTATATGGGCTTCTCACGCACAAAGGGAAGGAAAAAAGACATCATTCTATTCACCTGCTTTAGTAATTAGGAACAAGAAACATAAAGTGAAAATAAACAAACACAAATAGTCCAAATGAATATTATTTCATACTATAAATAAAAAGTCTCTAAAGATTATTTTAATAAAGGTAGACAACATGGGGAAGAAAAAAAGACTAAACAGAAAGACAGGCCGGGCGTGGTGGCACATGCCTGTAATCCCAGCACTCGGGAGGCAGAGGCAGGCGGATTTCTGAGTTCGAGGCCAGCCTGGTCTACAGAGTGAGTTCCAGGACAGCCAGGGCTACACAGAGAAACCCTGTCTCAAAACAAACAAACAAACAAAAAACAAAAACAAAACAAAAACAACAACAACAACAAAAAAAAAACCCTGAAAGACAGAGTAAAGAAAGATAGATACAGGACAGAGAAGGCATATATAGCAAGGAGAAACCACCAAAAGGACAGCTATAAAGAAATATCTTAATGCAAATTGTTTTATTAACCAATGAAGGAGCTACGTCTTTCCTAGTTATCTTCCCCACCTGCTGCAATAGATGTCTCTTCTTGCTCACCAAAGGCTACCCCTTGCTCACCCCTACAAAGAAGTCACCTACACTGCATAGACAAGGGCGACACAATCTCCTCATCCATGTCATCCACATCGTCAGTCATGATGAAGTGAGCGGGGTTAGGGCGGGTGCTGCCCATCCAGCTGGGGTCGATGTTGAGAGCAGCCACCAAGGAATGGATGCCAGGGTTATTGACAATCTGGAAGCCACAGAGGATCTCGATCTGCTGCCACCGGTGCAGGCGCTCCCTCAGTGCCGCTGTCACCTCACTCAGTGCTTGCCTGAAGTCAGAAGAAAGAACTGCAGGTGTGGACCGTGTAGAAGCCCCAATAAGAACAAGATCACTTTTGAGAGGAACAGACTGGGGTAGGTGCATGTATGAATAAAACCACAATAAATCATAAACTTAAGAGCAAAGTGGAAGCTGGATCAGAGCTGAGGTAGGAGATCAGAGCTGTCACTCTATTGTGAGGAGATGGGACTGGGGTTAGAAGGCCTCACATAGCCTCAATCTCTAAGGATGGTATTAGCATTGCTGGAGCTGATAACTGGTGCCACTTACTTAGCAGTTAAGATTTTATGATCCACATCATCCAGGGAAGAGCTGTGAGCCACATGGAAGGTTCCAAAAAGCGTGTTTCTCTTCTTTTTTATCTTCTCAGCCTGCCAAGATAAAGCCCCCAACAAAAAGACAGTATGGGTTCATGATGGGAAGAAATGAGACCTTCCCATGGCTGGGTCCCCAGCCTCCTAACACAACTCAAGCTTCACAGGAGAAGGAAAAGAGGAAAGGAGCAGAGTGAGAAGTAAGGCAAGGGGAGGGAGCAGGCGGGCCTCAGGAGCCTGCTGGCCCCTCAGCAGCCTGTCTCAGCAGGACCGCTTTCCTTCTCCCCTCCCACTTGCTTTACCATACCCAGAAGACCAGGCAGAGCACCCTCTACCCTCAGTCCCTCCTCCAAAAACTTCAGTACACTATTAAGCAGAGTACATTAGAAAAAGAAACAGAATCCACTGCCCATTTATCTCTTCACTCAAAGGAAGGGACAGGGTAAAGCAGAGAAGGGGGGCATAAAAAGAAGAGGGTGGGGAGGGGCGAAGAGGGCAAAGGAAGCCCACAGGAGAGCAGGCCTCACCCCCTCCTTGGCCACCAGCAGCTGCCTCTCCGCATTTTGCTTTTTGATGTTGTAGTACTGCACCTCCACCTCGTGTGTCAGCTGCAGCCACTTCTGAAGGGCCTCAGGAGCATACCATGAGCTATGTGATTCCAGCTCCTTCTCTGCCTTCCTCAAGGCCTCCCGAACCTATGGGGGGGGGGCATGAGAATGTGAGTCTGTTTGCTAGCCTTAACGTCCTCTCCAACACCTCTGCGGAATGCCTCACAACTCTGAGTCCATATCTACTTTACAATTCTTGCAAAAGGAAGAAATGACAAAGACTGTTCTCTGAATTTCACATACAAGGAAGTAAGCACAGAGAAGAAAAGCAGCCTACTTAACATCACAGTGTCAACAGTGCCAAGCAGAATGCAGATGGAGACATTTTTTTTTCCTCCACAACACTCTCTGCTATCACATTAGCTTATTCTCCTGGTCAAACAGCCAGCCCCAGACAGCTTTCCTGGTCTCTTCAGGAGTCTATCTGCTACTGAATAATCTTATTGTAAATTGGGGTCTGCGTGTGGGCCTCAGGACATCACAATGTGGGCTGGCGGGACCCACAGGTAAGAGCACTGGCTGCTCTTCCCGAAAACCTGGGTTCACTTTCCAGCACCCACATGGCAGCTTGCAGCCATCTGTAACAACAATTCCAGGGAATCTAACACCTTCTTCTAATCTCCTTGAGCACCAGGCACACATGGGGTAAACCGGCATAGATCAAACCAAATACCCACACCCATTTAAAAAAAAAACTAAAATTAAAAAAAAAATCACGAGCCGGGCGTGGTGGCGCATGCCTGTAATCCCAGCACTTGGGAGGCAGAGGCAGGCAGATTTCTGAGTTCGAGGCCAGCCTGGTCTACAGAGTGAGTTCCAGAGAAACCCTGTCTCGAAAAACCAAAAAAAAAAAAAAAAAAAAAAAAAAAAAAAAAAAAAATCACAATGTAGTAGACACAGCACATGGTTGAAGATCTAATTCTGGGGGATGCATAGAGGGCTCAGCAGGTAAGAGTGAATAGTGCTCTTGCAGAAGACCCAATTCCTAGCACCAAATGAGGTAGCTCACAACTGCCTGTAGCTCCATATCCAAAGATAAGCCGATGCCCTCTTGCTTTTTCTCTCTTACCCTTACGCTTTATCTATCTCTCTTGTCCCCCTGTCCCCCCTCTTCCCATTCTTCTCCCCTCTTTCCACTTGGTCATGGCCAGCTCTCACCCCTCTATCTTTTCTTCCTCTCTTCTCTATCTCTTTCTTTTCCTATTTCTCTAATAAAGCTTTGAAACTATGGGAAAAAAAGGAAGGAAGAAAGCCGATGCCTCTGGCCTCTGTAGGCACCTGCACACAGGTAGCTGCACATACCCCAGTCATGCAGTAGTAGCTCACAACTTCCTATAACTCCAGCTCCAAAGGGAGCCAACGCTTCTGGCTCTGCAGGCACCTGTGCACAGATTCTCATACCCCAGTCCTCTGGAAGAGGAGCTTGTGCTCTTAACTACTAACCCATCTCTATAATCCTAGTTTTAGCTTTTTAAGGAAAGGTCCCATGCAGCTCAGTGTGGCCTTGAATTTACTAAGTAGAAGAAGCTGGTCTTTAACTTCTGCTCGGCTCCTCCTGCCTCTACCTCCTCTGAGTTTTTAGATGTCAGGCATGTGCCCCTATGCCTGCCATTAATTGACTTTTTATCCTCTCTCTTTTACAACAGACTGAATATAAACACTAATAATGGAATGTAGGATGGCTGTGGTGGTGCCTGCCAAAAATCCCAATCTTCAGGAGACAGAGGCAATAAAAGCTCACCAGTTCAAGGCCAGCCTAATCTATAAAGAAAGCTCGTATCAGAAACACCGAAAAGAATACAGCAGCCCCATAAGCAAGACATTAAAAAATATACAAAATTGGATATGCAAATTATTAAATTGATGGTAGTGCCTTTAATCCCAGCACTTGGGAGGTAGAGGCAGGCAGATCTCTTGAGTTTGAGGCCAGCCTGGCTCACAGAGTGAATTCTAGGACATCAAGGGCTACACAGAGAAATCCTGTCTTGGAAAAAAAAGAAACAGAAAAATACTGGTTTTAGTTTAAAAATATTTTTCATAAAATGTATAGGTTGATTGGTAAGAGATTTAACATAGCCCTTTTAATTAATAAATATTTAAATGTTTTTTCCATTTTATTTTTCAGCTTATTACATATTTTTATTAACTTGACAGTAGTTTGAATAACAAGCCACCACCTTACTGAACATAAATACTCATATATTTTGTTTTGGTTTTTTAAAAAAAAAACTGTCTCAATACAGGTAGTCCTTGCTCATCTGGAACTCATGTCAGTTCTCCTACCTCACTTCCTGAGTGCTGCCATTACAGGAATTACAGTGCCTGGCTTTCATATGTTTTATATATAAGATCCATCTTAATTTCTTATAGGGTAAAAATCAACAGTGCCATTCCCACAGAAGACCCTCATTGAAATCCTAAGGTGAGGGCTGATTTACATTGCTGAGTAATGATCTACTAGGTAATTTATAACTAGTTTTTTTTTTAATTTTTCTGTTGATAATCACTTGGATTGTTAGCTTATTTGGCTTTTATGAGTAACGGTAGGGCATGCGGGACCATGCTACAGAATGAGCCTGAACTCCAGGAATCTCAGAGATTTGACAGCAGGAGTAGAGCCATTCTCTACCTGCATCTGTACCTGCTCTGGAACACTTAACCACAACCCCCCACTAAGGATTATGGACACTCAGTCACATAGCAGAACACCTGGAGTTCTTCTCCATGCTGATGAGGGATCTAGATATCCCTGGGCCTTCAGCCAATGAGCCTCCCTAACTGGGTATTCCTTCCCCATAAAAGATATGTAATCTCTGGTTATCTCCAAACATGAACAAGCAAGGTCGTCTCAGAGCTGCTTCATTAAGGATCACTGCATGGAAGACCTGCCACTAAGAGCCATGCCTAAGACTCCTGAGAAAGGCTTTCTCCGCTCTAGTAAGTGCCCTTTGGTGCTGGGCACTCCCTCCTAACGAGGCCAGATCCTGTTCATCCAGGACACTGCCTTCCCACTTCCTGTCTGGTACATAGATATCCTGAGTGGAAAGGTAGACCCTGGACCCCCAGTTCCTAACTTCCTCTCTCAGTGGTATACCAGAAGTGCCTGGGTACCCAGAGAGGAGGATGGAAACCACTGTGGACTCCCCATTTCAGTCTTTTCCCTGCCTCCTCCAGGTGGCCTACTGCAGGACACAGTATGACAAATAACACTATTATGGACATTCTTGGTTTTTTTTTTTTTTTTTTTTTTTTTTTTCGAGACAGGGTTTCTCTGTGTAGTCCTGGCTGTCCTGGAACTCACTCTGTAGACCAGGCTGGCCTCGAACTCAGAAATCTGCCTGCCTCTGCCTCCCAACTGCTGGGATTACAGGCGAGTGCCACCACGCCCGGCTTTATTATGGACATTCTTGAATATGTATCTCTTAGTGAACACAAACACTCATTTCTGTTGGGTATATAGTAATAAAACATTTATGTATTAGCTTTAGTAGAAACCATCAAACAAGGTTTGGAATATAGTTCAGTGTTAGAGTACTTGCTATCATATAAAGCCCAAGTTTGATCTATAGCACTGGAGGTAGAGAAGAGGGTAGGAAAATGCTAAATAGTTTCTCTCAGGGTTATACCTATCAATACTGCTATCACTGATGCATGACCTTTATTTAGGCATTTTAACTTTAGGCATTCTGGTAGCTGTAATGGCATTTCATTGTGATTTTAATTTTCACTTCCTTAATACTTCTCTCTCTCTCATATATATGTGTGTGTGTGTGTATATATATATATATATATATATATATATATATAAAATCATTCATTTGACTTATGAATCTCTTCTCACTTAAAAATGTGGGTTGGGGAGATGCAGAGTATGAGAGCCTAACAGTGGAAAGATCCAGCTCAGTGGGCCCAGGGTAGAGGTGGATTTAAGCCTAACTCTTCAGAACATAGCTTCAAAAACTGACCTGAACTGTAGTCAAAATGAGAGAACCTTGGCACTCCCTAAAACTCCTGAATCCCGAGTTCTCATGAGTAAGAGTATAGCTGCAAGTAGCACTAGGAGCTAGGGAAACATTTTAAGGTGGAACTCTACCCCAACCAGAAGTTTACAAGGTCCTGGCTGCCAGACTCCACCAGAAGGAAAACAAGCTAAGACACGGTTCATGATAGACACATGCTAAGACATGGGCACATGCTGGAGCAGGAGCTGTGATTCTCCATTTGCCCATCTGTACCTCGACCAGCTCAGTATTATATCTTGCTTACCGCAGGGCCCACAGCTGACAGTCACCAAGCTGGCTGTCCAGGTTCATGCCCAGCAACCTTTCAGAGTCTATACCCAGCTGCAGGCATACCTGCTGCTGAGTCTGCACCTCCACTCTCTGGCCTGTGGTGCACACCCCACCCTCCCACCCCCCTACCCCCCCACCCTCCCACCCCCCCACCCTCCCACCTCCCCACCCGCCTTCCTTGAACTAAACCAAGCTTTCTGCAACACTGGAGGCTTTCCAGAGACACTTGATCTCTGTTTCCACACCTGAGTCCAAAGACACAAATGGCAATGCACATAAATGGCATGGCAAATAGCAGAACAGGCTCTGAGTGCTTCTCAGTCTATATCAAGAGTACTCTGAACCACAGAGCCACAACCTAGGGGCCCTTGCTTAGTGATTTCTGCCTTTATCTACACTGGCCCCTTAGTCAACGGGTGGTAGAGCTTCTAATTGAATTCTTCCCCAGGTCATCTCTAGCCCAAGCATATATTCTCTTAACTGTTAAGCCTTCTTTCTCTCCATCCCCACTGCCATTTTTACAAAATTCAAAATCATGCAAAACTAATCTAGCTTACAGGCTATGACAAAAGTTACTCTTGGGGCAAAAGTGAGCTCCTGAGCTTCAACAGGCATACCCATATGTAAGACTTACCAGCTCAATACTTAGGATTTGTTCACTTGATATAAAAACCTCAATGAAAAAGGGAGGGGGAAGAGAATCACTCTTATCTGCCATTCTTTGAAAATCATGGCAACCATTTTTTATAGCTTTACCACTGTCCTCACTGCTAAGTCCCGAAGCAAGTTTGAACCATATTTCAAAACGTTCACAAATGAAGCTTTCCAGCCAGACCCTGATCCTCTGACCTTTATGCACCTCCCAAGACATCCTGTACAGACTCTCCTACCTGCTCCAGCTCCTCCTCAGCATATTTCTGGCGGCTCCTCTCATTCTCAGTGCCCTCCCTCAGCTCCTTCAGCCGCTGAGCTTCCTGCTTGGCAAGGTTGATCTCGTCACGCAGCTTCTTCTCCAGGTGGACCTTCTCTACTTCCACTGTTCGGTGCTCCTCCTGGGCCTTGTGCAGCCTGGGGGTGGGGGTGGGGGTGGGGGTTGGGGAACAATGTAGAGAGCTGGAGGAGATGAGGCAAGGAGGTGCCAGCCAACATACCATAAGTTATGGCAATAAGGAAGAATCTCAGCATGTAGCCTGTCTACTCTGTTGACTGTGTAGCCCAGAGCTAGTCAGGGCCAACAGAAACTACAGTCACTAGCTTTAAATTTTATGTTGGCCATTATTCTACTGCTAGTAAACAAGACTGTACGTGAAGCCAGGTTTACAAACATTTGAATCCCTCCCCTAAAATATCTCATACATTGAAATTATAACAATTACCAGTTCACAAGGTAATTCACATTTTTTCTCTTAGCAGATAATAACAGCCTGGGACAGATGTGACTATGAAGATTGTTGGCATTTAGTCTAGGCTCCTCCCCATTTACCTGGCAACATCCAGGTGCGCCTGACTCACTATAAAAGGCCTTGCCCCCTCCTCTCCTTGCTCCCCCTTGCTCCTGCCCCCCCCATCCTCTTCCCGCTCTCTCTCCACATTCTCAGGGCGGGCCTCCACTCCTTCCCCCCCCCCTCTCTCTCTGCCTTTCTCTATCCCTATTCCCTCAACTCCTTCCCCATGCCCTGAATAAACTCTATTCTATCTGTTCTGCAGCTGGTCCCTCGGTGGGGGGGGACGAGGGGGGGGAAGGGGTGACTCAGCATGGGCCCACAGAGGCACCCCCTTCCCCACACCTGACTACACATCCACCAAACACATTCCTTATCTCTTTTAAACAGTTTTTTTTTTAAAAAAAAGGATTTATTTATTTATTTATTTATTTATTTATTTATTGTATGTGAGTACACTGTAGCTGTCTTCAGACACATCAGAAGAGGGCATCAGATCTCATTATGGATGGTTGTGAGCCACCATGTGGTTGCTGGTATTTGAACTCATGACTTTTGGAAGAACAGTTATTGGCGCTATTAACCACTGAGCCATCTCTCCAGCCCCTCCTAATCTCTTTATAAAACACAACAAATATGGAAAATAAAAGGCTAGAATTCAAATCTTTGTGACTTCAAAGTCCATAATTATTCTCAAATTGGAGTTATATGGAAGGTTCAATAAATGTAAAAAGCACTTAAAGATAGATAAAAATTAAGCAAAACCTAATGGTTCAGGTTCAAGTGAGGTGATGGTAGCAGGGGAAGCTTATGGAAGATGAGAAAATAATTGTTAGCTGGACCTCTTAGACGCACAAGCACAAGAACACACGCCTTACACACTGAAATGTGAATCTACGGAGCTGTGCTGAGCAGATCTGAAAGGATCACCTGTTGCCTCCCTCCTTTCTTCTGTATATTTTAATTCATTCTTCCATCTATCCATCTGTTTGTTTATTAAACAAGTTAATCTAGTTCCTACTAAAGATCAAGTCCTTTGCTGAGCCCTAAATACAAGAAATAAATAAAAACCTGCCCTCTTACTGGGTGGTAGTAGCACATACCTTTAATCCCAGCACTCAGGAGGCAGAGGCAGGCAGATCTCTGTGAGTCTGAGGCCAGCCTGGTCTGCAAGTAAGTTCAGGACAAACAGGGCTATATGGAAGAACCTCATCTCAAAAGAAAGAAAGAAAAGAAAGAAAGAAAGAAAGAAAGAAAGAAAGAAAGAAAGAAAGAAAAGAAAAGAAAAGAAAAGAAAGAGAAGAGGAGAAGGAGAAGAAAAGGAGGAGGAGGAAGAGGAGGAGGAGGAGGAAGAGGAGGAGGAGGAGGAGGAGGAAGAGGAGAAGAAGAAGAAGAAGAAGAAGAAGAAGAAGAAGAAGAAGAAGAAGAAGAAGAAGAAGAAGAAGAAGAAGAAAAGCAGGCTGAGGAAGCCATGAAGAGCAGGCAGGTAAGCAGTACCTGTTCATGGCCTCTGCATCAGCTCCCGCCTCTAGGCTCGTGCCATGGATGATGAGTTTCTGTCATCACTGCTTTTGATGATGAACAGTGATGTGGAAGTGTAAGCCAAATAAACCCTTTCCTCCCAAAGTGGTGATGTGGAACGGTAAGTCAAATAAACCCTTTCCTCCCAAAGTTGCGGTTAGTCACAGTGTTTTATCACAGCAATAGTAATGCTAAAACAAGACCCAAGGGAAAGATTACCAATTGCCCTGAGATGGAAAAGAACTGAGCTGTTGCCTGGTCTTCTTAAGTTAGTAGGACCATCAAGGTATCAGGGAACAGGACATGGGGATAATGTAAAAGAGAAGAGATTTAGAGTGCTGGGTTAGCCTGAGTGAGGTCCTGAGTTTGGTCCAAAGGAGGGGGAGGTGAGAAAGGAGAGGGCAGAAAGTCAGAGATGAGGATGGAAGGGGGATCTGAACAGGAAAAGAAAAGGAAGAAGGAAGGAAGAGCCCAGTGAGGTGGCTCAGTGGTAAGGGTATTTGCTTCCAGGCACACCAACTGAATGATACCAAGGCCCCACATGGTAGAATGAGAGAACAGACTCTGGTAAGTTATCTTCTGACCTCCACATCGACACCATGGTTTATACCCGCCTCCTCCAGCGTGTACACACACACACACACACACACACACACACACACACACAAATAAATGTATGTAATAAAATATTTTTAAAAGAAAAAGGCAGGCTGGAGAGATGGCTCAGTGATTAAGAGTACTGGCTGCTCTTCTGAAAGCCCTGAATTCAAATCCCAGCAACCACATGAAGGCTCACAACCATCCATAATGTGATCTGATGCCCTCTTCTGGTGTGTCTGAAGACAGCTACTTCAATCAATCAATCAATCAATCAATCAATCAATCAATCAATAAATCTTTAAAAAAAAAAGAAAAAGAAAAAGAAAAAGGCTGGGCATGGTGGTGTACACCTTTAATTCCAGCACTCTGGAGGCAGAAGTGGGTGGATCTCTGTGAGTTCCAGACCAACTAGGGCTATACAATGAAACACCATCTAAAAGAAAGAAAGGAAAAGAAAAGAAAGATTGCATAATTGAGGTAGGCCAGATGTGGTGGCATGTGCTTATACACTTGAGAGGTAGAAACACGAAGATCAATGTAAGTTCAAGACTAACCTGGTCTACATCCAAGATCCAGGCTAACCAGTGAGACTACCATCACTATCATCACCAAAAGTAGTAAAAGGAGAAAAGATAGACAATAGAATAAAAAGCCGCCCTGGGGATACTGTTATTTAATTAAAAAGAAAGTATGGGGGGAGGAAAAAAAAGAAAAGAAAAGAAAGCAGGGTAGTGGTGGCACACACCTTTAATTTCAGCACTTGGGAGGTAGAGGCAGAAGGATTTCTAAATTCGAGGCTAGCCTGGTCTACAGAGTGAGTTCTAGGATGGCCAGGGCTACACAGAGAGACCCTATGTGTATGTGTGTGTGGGGGGGCGGGCGGCGGGCTGGAATCAGGCCTGGTGATGAACAGCTATAAACCCAACACTCGGAAGGTGGAGGCAGGAAGATGAGCTCAAAGTCAACCTTGGCTAAAAGAGACCTTGTCTCAAAATCAACAGAGATAACGATGACTAAAAGGCAGATATAGAACCCCAACTTTTAAAAACAGCAAGTCCAGACTTGTCTGTTGCAGAGGGAGGTGCTAACAGTGGGCTACCAGCAGTTCTACAACAAGAACAACCTATTGTGTCTTTGGAGGAGTTGCTTTTCCTTAGAAGGGACACCAGATGGCGATACATGCAAAGATTAAAAAAAAAATCAGAGGTGCCATTTCCCCCATCTCCAGTCTTGCTGATATCTAACTGTCCCATGACCCAACTTCAAGAAGCAGTACCACTAGGGATCCAGTCCTTCACTGAAACGCTGTTATCTCCAAAACAGCTTCTCTTGAAACAAACAAACAAACAAACAAACAAACAAACAGTATTACCACACCTTTCTCTCTATTACAACAAAATGGACCTATTTGTATCTCTATAGTCTAGTGGAGACAGAGATCAAAATATAATATTGTGTGGAGAAATGAGCAAATAAATGTACAATTAAGCACTGTCCTGCTCCAAAGCAATCAATCAATAAGGTAGAAAATTAAGCAGCCCGAATGAAAGTTCATGGCTGTGACTCAAACACTTGTGTGACTAGGGACATTTCTTCATAGCAAGAAGAAAACAAAATTCTTGCCTGCCTCAAAGAATTATTGTGAAACCAGTGAGATCCTAGTTGGAATGTATATGTAGTGTTACATTTACTCACACCAAAACTTTGTGGTGACAGTACCTTGCTGTGTATTTCTACAAATATGAGGGACAAAGTGGTATGTGGCCTCTATACTCTGTCAGAGAAGGGCATGTGTGCATATGCACAGTCTAGAGGGGGTGTCTGTCTGTTGCTTGGTGCTACAGTGGTCATTAAACTCAGGAGGATTTGGAGAGCAGGGAGGGCTGGGAGCTTAAGTTTTATCCCCAAACTTGGAATGTCTCTTGCTTAGATTCTTTTGTCTTTGGAATGAAAACAGTGAATGTTTTTCAGACAAATGAAGTATGGGAATTGTTCAGACAGCAGCAGTTAGCCCCCAGTTGGCAAAGGGTACAAAAACAAGGGCCCAGCAAAGTAACCATGAATCGGTTTAGAAATCAAACTCCTCTTGCCCTCTAAAAGCCAAGCTCATGGAAATGAACCCGGTAAAGCTACTGCTCCTGGAGAGTGTCAAAATTCATAGCTCGGGGGTTGGAGAAATGGCTCAGCAGTTAGTATTTCGGCTCTACCAGAGGACCTAGGATCCGTTCTACACCCATAGGGTGGCTCACAAGTGGCTGTAACTCTAGCTCCAGGGGGTCTGATGCCTGCTTCCGTGTCTGTTATCAGACACACATGTAGTACACATACAGACATGCAGGCAAAATACTCAAACACATTAAAATAAAAATCTTTGAAAAAAGTTCTTAGATGGGCATGGTGGCACACCCCTGTAATCCCAGCACTTGGGAGGCAGAGGCAGGCGTATTTCTTTGTTCGAGGCCAGCCTGGTCTGCAGAATGAGTTCCAGGACAGTCAGGGCTACACAGAGAAACCCTGTCTCGAAAAACCAAAAATGAAAAAAAGAAAAAAGTTCTTGTTTTTTGCTGAATGTGACCTTTCTAGCCTTCATTTCCCCAACTCTGAGACAGGTATAATAGTTTCTATCAATTTTGATACCCAGCTCATGGGTCATGTGTATGCCTTTAGTCTAAGCACTTGAGAGACTTAAGCAGGCAGATCTCTGAGTTCCAGGCCATTCTGGTCTACAAGTGAGATCCAGGCCAGCCAGGGATATTTAAATACTACTACTACTACTAATAATAATAATAATAATAATAATAATAATAATAAATGATAAATTAATTTAAATAAAAGACTTCAAACCAAAAAGAAACCTTGCTCATAAAAAAAGCTTTTCCTCACTCATCCAAAGAAAATAATGTTGGCTACTTAAAAGTAGCCCTTTAAATATCTCTGGCATGTTAGTGAACTTCTGTAATTCTAAGACTTGGGAAGCTGAGACAGATTCATCATGAATTCCAGGCCAGACTTGGCTACACAGAGTATATGAGAAAAGTACTTAGAGTATATGAGAAAGAACTAAGGGAATAATATGAAATTTTTTTATGAGGTTACTCTATTTCTTCTTTATGAGACAGAGTCTTAAGATCAGGCTGACTTCAACTTTGCTATATAGTAAATGATGGTGTTAAACTTCTAATCCTCCTGCCTCCAAGCCCAGTTTAAAAGAAAAAAAGTTTTACATATAGTGTGTGTATGTATGTCTGCACGCACACACACATGGGAGCCACAGCATACACATAAAGATTAAAGAACAACTTCCAGGAATCAGTCTTCTTCTTCCAACATATGGGTTCTGGTATTGAACTCACATGTCAGTTTGGCTGCACCTTTACCTGCTGAAGTACCTTCCGGGCAGACCTCTAAGTCCAGTTTTATGTGTAGTTTGGCATATCCTGGGCATGTACTCTATCAACTGATAGGAACAATATTCTCAGCCCTTTTTGTTTTCTTTTTGAAACAGTCTTATGAAACCCAGTCTCAAACATGTTAGTAGTGCTCTTGATCCGTCTGCCTCCACCTCCAAAGTGCTAGGATTCTGTGGCTCCATGACCGCTAGCTAGGTGTATTAGGTTTCTTAGGGAGCCTTGGGAAACAGTTAGCTGTATCCATTTGCATGGGAAAGGAAGCCATCAAGCCATAAGGAGATGGAGTAGAAGGAGCATAACAAGCCCCCTGCTAGGGAAGCTAAAGACCTCTGGCAGCTGTGCGTGTCTCCCTTTCAGGCTTAGAGAGAAAAAGGGAGGGCTTTTGGTTGGTTGGCTAGTTTTAATAAAATAGAATAAAAGTTCCTCTCAAGAGAAGTATCTACCCAGGGCAACTGAACTGGATGGCAGGAAGCTAGGAACTCAGAATACTTCTAAAAGGATGGTATAGCCTTTACAACCATGCGAACAGGGTGTCACAGGTGACTTCCAACAGCTGGAGGACTGGGCCGTGGTAAAGAAGCAAGGCCTTACCTTTCCTGAAGGTCATGCAGACTCTGCTCAGCTCGGTGTAACCCTTCCAGATCCTTCATCATTTTCTTCATGTGCTCTTTAGAGTAACGGTTCTGGATATAGGCAAACCAGCAGCCACCCACACCAATAACAATAGACACCACCAGCATGAAGTCCTTCAGGTGATTATGGCGAGTCACTGCCAGACAGGGAGGGCACAGTGAGTTGGGGCACTCAGGGCACACTTAGCTTGCAATTCACTGTAACTCCTCCTCAGTGATTCTTCTTGTAAAAGGCAGACCTTTCAACTTAGAAGGAATTGTTTCTCTTCAGCACACATGCCCATACTATCATAATAGTCAGAGCCTATCTCTCTACTAGCCAAGTTCTAGTTTGGATTGGATAATATGCCTGAGAACAATTCAGAAGGCTTATTTCTCATCCTTCCCTAAGATGTAGTAAAGAGAATAGCTCCACCTCAGTGCATTCCCAAGTGATAAGATTAAAGATATATGTCACCACGCCCAGCTATTCTTTATTCTCTTGATATGTCCTTTGATACACAAAAGTTTTAAATTTGAAAAAATACAATTTATATTTTCTTCCTTTTGCTTCTTAGGTTTTTGTTTTTGTTTTTTAAAAGTGGGAGACTGGAGAGATAGCTTAGTAGTTAAAAGCACTGGCTGCTTTTGCAGAAGACTGGGCTTCAGTTCCCAGCAGTCACACTGAACAGCACACAATCACCTGGCACTCCAGTTCCAGGGGATCCAATCCCCTCTTCTGGCCTTTGTGAGTACCTATGATTATGTGGTACAAATACATACATACAAAATAACCTTTTCAAAGCAATATTTTGAGGCAAAATTCATATAATTCAAATTAACTGCTTTTAAATGAACAATTGAGGGGTATACAGTACATTCCAAATATGTCAATACCAACTCTACTAGTTCCAAAGCAATTCTGCCGCTCCAAAGTTAAGATTGCCCATAAATAAATAGATGAGGGCTGGGTGTGGTAGTATGTACACATCTTTAATCCCAACACTCAGGAAGAAGGGGATGGTGGACCTCTATGATTTGAGACCAGCCTGATAAACGTAGTAATCTCTAGAATAGCCAAGGCTACATACTGAAATCCAGATACTCTGTAGGACGTGGAAATGGGGAGATAGGAAAGCTGGGAATGTGTGTAGCTCAGCAGAAGACCATTTGCCTATCATATGAAAAAAACTTGGGCTTAGTTCCCAGTGACAAATAATAATAATGAGGATAGTAATAATAATAATATATTATTATTAATATATTTGATCAATATATAATAACCAATATATAATTAATATTAGTAATATATCATCATCATCATCATTTCTCAGCTAGACACCCTAGACAAGAATGATTTCAAGGTTAGCCTAGGAAACTTAGTGAGACTTTGTCTCAAAATAAAATTATGAAATGAAGTATAGATATTGCTTACTAAGGTGCCTGTCTAGCATATGCAGGGCCCTAGCTGGATCCCTAGTGCTGAGAATGAAAAGGCTATAATCCCCTTGGGAATCTGAGACAGCAGAAAGCTGTCAAGAATCCAAGACCGAGACTGAGTTATAGAACAAAATCTTGTGTGGGAGGGGGTGGAGTCCTTGATTTATATCTGTAATCCCAGCACTCAGGAGACTGCGACATGAAGATTATCACAAGTTCAAGGCAAGCCTAGATTTCAGAGTAAGATCCTGCCTCAAAAAGAATCTTTTCCCACCTAATAAATATTTTCTTCTCATTCCTTCCTCCTCTTTCCAGTTTCTGCCCACCACAAATATGTATTTTGACTCTAAGATATGTCTGTGGATTTACCTATTCTAGGTACTTCATATAAATGGAAACACAGAATATGACCTTCTATGACTAGCTTCTGTAACTTAGCATAATGGATTTTTTAGGTATCTATACTACAGTGTGTATCAGAACCCCTATTTTATGGTGAAAACACTCCATTGCATGTATATAATACAATTTCTTTATTCACTTATCTGTTTGTGAACGTTCAGGATAGTTGCCCATTTGGTCTTAGACATATGCTATTATGAACATATGAATAAATGTACTCATTTGAGTACCTGTTTTAATCTTTTGGATGTATCCTGATATATGTAATTGTTGGGTTGTGGTAACTCTTATGTTTAAGTTTTGCAGGATCACCAGACTGTTTTTCATAGTAACTGTACCACTTTACATTATCATCAGCAAAGCTGGAGAGTTGCAACTTTTCATATCTTATTTTTCATTATTTAGAAACTATTACTAGGAGCTGGAAAGATGGTTCAGCAGTTAAAAGCACTTGCTGTACAATCAAGAGGACCAGAATTTGGATCACAGCACCCACATAACAAGCTAGGTATCCCACAAATGCCAGTAGGCTCTGAAAGATCCAATACCCTTTTCTGGCATCTGCATGTGCATACCAGTGAACACGCATAAACACATACATACAAGATAAATAACTAAAATAAACCAACAAACAGTTTAAAAGTCTAAAAAGAAGCCAAAAAGTCCAAAGGTTTTTTTTTTGTTGTTGTTTTTTGTTTTGTTGTTGTTGTTTTTTTTTGTTGTTGTTGTTTTTTAAGACAGGGTCTGATGTGTAGTTTGGCTGGCCTGGAATGTGTAAGTAGACCACAATGGCCTATACCCACAGAGATCTGCCTGCCTCTGACTCCTGAGTGCTGGGATTAAAGGTGTGTACCACCACGCCTAGCTGAAGCTACTGTTATGGTTGTTGTTCTAATCTAGATGGCATGAGATATTCTTAGCTATGATACTTCTGTTTGTCTCAGGAGTAGTTTTCTAACCTGAGGACTCTAAATCACACTCAGCATATAAATTATATGCCTAGAAAAAACTCTTCAAGACCTTGTTACAGTACCAGTTTAACCAACTCTATTAAGGCTTCTCCTGCTCTGATCATCTGGACCTAGCAGATGGAGCCTGGACTCTGGTCCTTATGTTAGTTGATTGTTCCAGCTAGAGTACTTGATTTTGTCTGTAGTTTCTTCCTTTCCCTTTTATAAAGCAGGGGGGGGTGATGAAGATATTTTAATATAGACATAAGCATAATTGTTAAGAAAGAGGCTCTCAGAAAAAAAAGTAAAACACACTCAAGAACAGAGTCGTGGGTTTCTCAAAGAAGAGTTAAGACATGCCCAAGTATAGGTACAGGCCCTCAAGGGAGATTTGCCTCCATTTTCTTCCACACACCCCTCCCCCTCAACCTCACATACATAGGATTTTACTATGCAGCCCAGGTAGGAAACTACTCAAAATTCTCCTACCTCAGCTCCACTCCCCTTTTTTTAAAGATTTAATTATTAATTTCATGCATGTGTGTCGCTGTCTTCAGACACACCAGAAGAGGGCATCAGATCCCATTTCAGATGGTTGTGAGTCACCATGTGGTTGCTGGGAATTGAACTCAAGACCTCTGGAAGAGCAGTCAGTGCTCTTAACTGCTGAGTCATCTCTCCAGCCCTCAGTTTCCCTTACAAGATTGAAAAATACACTGCCATGCACTGCTAGAAACTGTGGTCTCTTTTGTTCTCTCTTGGCTCATTAAAATAAGAAAAGGATGTCAAATCTAACCATCTTCACCAATCAGAACTCCAGAGACTGAACTATTTAATAAGTGTCCATTAAGCCAGGCAGTGGTGGCATACACCTGTAGTCCCAGCACTTTGGGAGGCAGAGGCAGGTGAATTTCTGAGTTCAAGGCCAGCCTGGTCTACAGAGTGAGTTCCAGGACAGCCAGGGCTATACAGAGAAACCCAAAAAACAAATCCAAAACACACACACACACACACACACACACACACACACACACACACAAGTGTCCACTGCTATATTAAAAGCACAGTTAGTCTTTCACAGCCAGCCATGGACAGTTTTTAGCAATCAGTCCCTTCCCTCTGTACAAACCCAGGGATGGCAGTGAACAGCTAAGAAACATTCGACCCATATGTATTACCCAATTGTTTTAGCTGTCCTACTCTAGGTTATTTCTTCCATCCACAGCGTCTTCTCTTGGTAAATTTGTGGAATAATGCTAGCCCCATCTAAAAGGCAGAGATGATGTGCCACCTCTCCTAAAGGGTGTTTTCTCTGTCCCTAGTCTGGAAGAGACTAGCACAAGTACTAGGACTCTGCAAATACTAGTAGAGGACACTGGTTTTAGTTTGGCTATGCAGAAGTTGAACCCAGGGCCTCATGAGGGTTAGGTAAACATTTTATCACTTGAGCTACATCCCTCATCTGCAATGCTCATGTTAGCCCTCTAGGGCAGAATATGATTAATTCATCTAGGTCTTTCTATAGGATCCAACACAGCAATACCAAAAACTGGATCTATCCTTAAAATATTTAATGAATGAGTACATTAAATATTTAAATATGGCTAGGCTAAAATAAGGCTATTTCACATCTCAACGCCAGTGGATAGTGAAGGTGCTGTCTTGTAGGAGTGCCTTTGAGACCCAGGATTCAGCCCAGCCAATCCCAATGGTTTTGGGTTCTACAGCACAGCAGTTGACCTCTACACGAGACTCACAGAGAGGAGGCCCAAACAGCACTGTGTCAAGGGCCTTCAGCTGCAGCTTCTGCCTGTGGCTCCGATCTGTCATCTTCAGTACAGTCCCTGTCATGGTGGTGTTGGTTACAGCTAGCCTGTTAAGACAAAGAATAGGGGTCAGGTTTTAGACATCAGAAAGTACTTTAGAAAGATTATTTCTTCCAAGAACACATTCATTTTTGTGATTGCTCTCCTCTGTACTCTAGAACAGACTCTAAACAAGTGAGTTTATTTTATTTTATTTTTTGTTTATGAGTGTTTTGCCTGTGTGTATGTCTCTACACTAGATCTAGGCAGCATCCACAGAGGCCAGAAGAAGGCATTGGATATTCTGGAATTAGAATTACAAGTGGCTGGGCTCCCATACAGGTGCTGGGAATTGAACCCAGGTCCTCTAGAAGAACAGCAACTCTTCTTAGCTGCTGAGCCATCTTTCCACCACCATTAAGTTGTCTCTTAACTGGGAGTATTTACCAAGAATTTGATCACCCTCTCTCTCCATATCTATAATCTCCTAAATACTCTACCCTCTAAGGACTAACAATCTGTGGCAATTCCCATACCTAATTACATATTTTAATCTTTTTATTTATTTATTCTTGTGTTGTGTCTGTCTGTCTGTCTGTCTGTCTGTCTGTCTGTACATATATATAATATGGTATGAGTGAAGGCATAGCATGTGCCACAGGGTACATGTGGCCGTCCGGGAACAACTTTCAGGAGTTGATTCTCTCCTTCCACATTGTTGAAGGGGTGTTTCTCTTATATCTCCCAGTAGACATATTCCAGGCTAATTAGCTCATGGGCTTCCAAAAATTCCTGTCTCTATCTCTCATTTCATGGTGAATGCTGGGATTACAGATAAGCACCAATATACCTAGCTTTTGTTTTAAGGTTCTTGGGCTTACACATAGGTGTTTTACTTGCTGAGAATCTCACTGGTGATTTCTCTGGTGCTTCTGCTTCTAGGAATTCTTCTATATATTTGTCCTCGCCTCTCTTCATGAGACAATGTATTCTCTTGTCAAGTCCAGGTCAGAATGCCATGCTCAATGACCCACTTGTTCTTGGGCCTTCTAAACAGCTCTAATTCTAATCCATTGTTATTATATATAAACTTGCTTATAGACTACACTGAATTAATCCTATTAACAACTATCTTAGTACTGCAATACAGTTTACTCTTAATAAGATTAACGTAGGTTTTATGAACTTTAATCACACTGATAAGACTTTGGACTTATTAAAAATTAAAATGATGGGCTGGAGAGAGGACTCAGCGGTTAAGAGCATTGACTGCTCTTCTAGAGGTCCTTAGTTCAATTCCCAGCAACCACATGGTAGCTCACAACCATCTGTAATATGATCTGATGCCCTCTTCCAGAGTTTCTGAAGAGAGCAATGGTGTACAATATAAATAAAATAAATAAATCTTTAAACTTTTGAAAAAAATTAAAATGCCTGAAGAAAAATTGGACTTCCTCTTTTTTTCTGCTAAAACACAGCAGGTATAAAGGAAATGAATATAAGATAGAAAAAGATAGAAGGCATGTGCCTGAGTCCTCTAAGGGCACAGTTAACACCATACTACCCTGTACCACTGTTTGTCTTTTCTAATACATAGCTTTATTCCCTCAGCTGGAGGAAGAGCTTCTGACACCCCAGTGTGTTGTTTTTCACTTCTGTATGAGCATGAAGGAATGGCAGCTATTCCTGCTCTGAACTTGGAAGGCAATCACGGGCACCTAATGAGAAAGGTAATGAGGCACTATGACCATCTGGTCAGGAGATCCAGCCTCTGGTCCTAAGCATTCTGACTTGTCTAATCATAAGCTGCTTGGATCCTCCCCAGCGGCCCTCAATTCCCTTTTATGTAAAATTTTCATTTTATTTTTTTGTCACAAGGTGTCTATGTATCATTGGCTGTCTTGGAAGTCACTATGTCAACTAGGCTGCACTCCAAATTACAAAGATCCATTGTCTTCTGCTTCTTGGGGTATTAGGATTAATGACATTCGCAACCATATCTGGTCTTCTGTGTAATTTATGTAAAATGGGGTGCTTTCTGAAAGCCTGGGAATTCTTAAACTATTTAGATCACTTCTGCAAAATGGATTTTGTGTTATCACCATTCATCCTACAAGCTAGTTCTCAGTGACACCAGTGACACTAGTATTTACTAACACTATTGAATAGTGTTCTGCTATTTCACATGTGTATTGGCTGGTTTGGGGTCAACTTGACACAAGCTGGAGTCATCAGAGAAGAAGGAGCCTCAGTTGAGGAAAAGCCTCCATGAGATCCAGCTGTAAGGCATTTTCTCAATTAGTGATCAATTCAGAATGGCCAAGCCCATTATGGGTGGTGCCATCCCTAGGCAGGTCGTCTATAAATAAGTAGGCTGAGCAAGCCAGGGGAAGCAAGCCAGTAAGCAGCACCAGTCCATCCCTGGCCTCTTTTCCTGTCTCCATCCCTGTTTCAGTTCCTGTCCTGACTTTCTTTGGTGATAACAATAATGAGAAAGTGTAAGTTGAATAAATCCTTTCTTCTCCAACTTGCTTTTTTGGTCATGGTGTTTCACTGCAGCAATAGAGTCCCTAAGACAATCCTCATTGATCACTGCATCCTCATAACAGACAATAAATCACTTTTAATCAATTTTCTAAAAAATGCATTTCTTTATTTATTTACTTGTAGTGTGTGTGTGTGGGGGGGTCATGTTATATGGTGCATGTGTACAGATCAATTTGTGGGAGTCTGTTTTCCATTTCCGTCATGTGGGTTCCAAGGATTGAACCCAAGTAATAAGCTTAGAGGCAAGTCTTTACCCACTGAGCATTCCTGGTATGTACTAAGCAGTCAACAAATGGAAGCCATTGATATGATTGCCAGGAGTGATAAAAACTATTACATAAGAGAACAAAACAGAGTGGTCTTCATGCTTTATAGCAAACACACACTAGATATGAGAAGAGCAGCTGGTTACAGACTCTGAGGATGAAGCCTTACTGAATTGTCCAGAGAAAGCTGAAGGTAGACCCACTTCCTGACTGTTCCCTACACACTCAAGAGAAAAATCCGGGTCAATTTCTAACCTTGGCATGGCATGGCCAGTAAGCTGCAGCTTCCGGAAGGTCTCCTCATACTGTGGCAGTTCCACATACGTAATCAGCCACTGTATCACCTCATCTACAGTCCAGTTGTACACTGTAGAAAGACAAAGAAAAACATTACTCCAAAAAATTTCTTTGATTTAGTTGTCCTTTTTCCCCCATATTCCTTTTGAGTCTGAAAGATGACAGTGTT
Organism: Apodemus agrarius; assembly: GCA_964023405.1. Classification (NCBI taxonomy): domain Eukaryota; kingdom Metazoa; phylum Chordata; class Mammalia; order Rodentia; family Muridae; genus Apodemus; species Apodemus agrarius. The sequence goes on along the minus strand of OZ030005.1, from coordinate 95,185,222 downwards.
GAATATGATACTCTCAGGCAGTGTGCCTTAACTTACACTTGCTGTTGCAGGCACACTGACCATGCACTTCCCTTGTCTGTGTTCTTAACATTCCCAGGTCCATAACATCATAAGGATGAAAGGAGTAGAGCCTATATGAATCCACTTATATGAAGCTCTAAATACAATAAAACTTACAATGGTTGGTTTCATCCAGAACTGACCAAGACAGAGTAAAAAGCAATAATTTGAGAGAAAAGAGATATTCTGTATCTTGAATGTGGTGATTATATAAATTATAACATCTACCAACTAGATGTTATACAACAACTTTATATTTAAAATAAATATATGGAACATAGTGCCTTGTGACTATACTCCCAGCTTACAGGAAGCTGAGGCAAAAGGGCGGCATTTCAAGCCAGTCTGGGCTGGAGACTGAATAGGAGACCTGTTGAGATTATAAAGATAGACCCTGCCTCATAAATAAAATAAAATAATATAGCTGTACCTTCTTTATGTCTCAATACATTTTATTTTAAAATAGTTTTAAACTTGAACATAGTGAACATACCTATAATCCTAGTATTGGATATATTGAAAAAGAAAGAACATGAATTCAAGGGCAACTTAGCTACATAGTGAGATTGAAGCTCACTCTCTCAAAACAAAACAACAAATAAAACAAAAAACCCAAAATAATGTATGTATTTTTAGATAAGGACTGACATATCCCAGGTTGTCCTGGCACTCAAAATGTAGCTAAGGATGACTGTGAACTTCCGATCCTCTTCCCTTGCCTCTCAAATGCTAAGATCACTGGTAGGTGAAACCACACACAGTTTATTTGGTGTTAGGGATCAAACTCAATAATCTAGGTAAGAACCTGGCTACATCTCAGGCCAAGATAATGATTTTTTTAATTATTATAAATGTAATCATTACTGAGAACCACCCATCCAATTTAACCAAACTTTCATCGTGGCTTACATAATGCCAAGCATTCTAAAAGTACAAAAACCTAACAGCATCAGTGAAGCATGGATTAAAGAAATGGATGAAGGACTGGAGAGATGGCTCAGCAGTTAAGAGCACTTGTTCTTGCAGAGGATCATGGTTCAATCCCTCCATACAGGAAAACAAAACAAAGGATAGTAGGAGTTTATCTAAAATAATTCATTGAGAGAAGCAACTTAGGAAAGGCTATGGCAAGCAAGTGAGTTTCCCGGAGATGGCCCACAATTTTGCATGGCTGTGATTGGTGTACTCTGGAGAGGCACAGTCCCAGAGACTTCTTCCCGGGTTGCTTCTTGTTGTTGATATGCCCTTCCTGCCATTATTACAGAGTCTAATGGTTCCTGGGCATCAGCCACCCTTTTGGGTATATTTCTCGTGGATCAAAATGAAGATCAACTTTCATGAATTAATGCTGTTTAGATGAATTAGTGACTCTATAGAATTCCTGATTTGAGTCAAATAATTTTAGAAAGAAAATTTAAAGAGATGGTTTTAGTTGTTTTGCCAGAAAGATAATAAAGTTAGAATCAAGAAGAGATGTGCACCCTCTTCATAGAATAGTAAGGAAAGGCTGCATAATAAGAAATACAATGAGCTTTCATAAATTACACCAAGAAAAGAAATAAGCTTGGGACAGATTTGTGATCAAGGAAAAACATTAATTCTAGGTCAAGTCCAAGGATGAGGCCATAGGTATGAACCATGATAAAGCAAGGCCATGAGGAACTGTTGCTTTCAACTTATAATGAGCTTATAGAATGAAACACTGCTTAGAACTTACTATCAACATCCTTCTGTAACTTCCCTTTTTTGTAACATTTTATCTATGAGGTAATTTTATGAAGAACTTTTGTCTAAGAGGGTATAAAAAGAAGAAATAAAGTGTGGCTTTTTAGGGCTCTGCTCCATCCACCAAATGTATAGATAAATATATATTTGTCTGACTATATGTACGTATATACATATATATGGGTGCTAATATATATACGTGTGTAGGTTATGTATATGTATATAAATATGCATGTGCATTTGTGAAACTAATGAAATAAGTGGTTGGGCTAGACCTGTGTGTGTGTGTGTGTGTGTGTGTGTGTGTGTGTGTGTGTGTATGTGTGGTGTGTATGTGTGTGTCATTCACAAATCCAGGAGCCAAAGAAGTTTAACTAATTCACTGCTACAAGATCGGTACTTTACAGTTATTCTCTTATTTGAAGCTTCTATGCAGAATTGCACTATCTAAGAGGCAGCCAGCAGCTACCAATGGCTATTTAAATCCAAATCTCTTAAAATTAGGTTAACAAATGCAGTTCATCAGTGGCACTACTCAGCCTTGAAATATCCAACAGCTCCAAGTGATGATTAGTGGCTACAATGCTAGACATCACAAATTATACAACATTTCCAGTATTGTAGAAAGTTCTATTCCACAAAACTGGTCAAGATAGCTTACTATATATAAATTTCAAATTCTATATCTTTATATTTCTTTTGAATAGGTAAAAGTAAAAACAGGGGTGGGGAGATGGTTTGCAGGTAAACCACTTACCACACAAACATGAGGACTTAAGGTGGCATCTCCAGCACCCACCTAAAGGACAGATGGGCATGGTGGCCCACCTATTATCCTAGTACCTTGGAAGGCAGAGACAAGTACAGCTCTCCAGCCAGCCTTGCTGAATCAGTGAGCTCTGAATTAAAGTGGAGACCATACCTGAATACATAGAGTGGAGGGCAATTAAGGAGGACATCCAATGTCAGTATATGCCCCCCACACACATGTGACTACATGTGCATGCACGCCCACATACCCACGTGTGAATGGCTAGTTTTGTGTCAACTTATAAAAGATAGAGTCATTTGGAAAGCAGGAACCTCAACTGAGAAAATAACCTTATGGCAATGGTCTGTGGGGCATTTACTTGATTGGTGATAGATGTGGGAAGGACCACACTGTGCATTGTGCTATCCCTGAACTGGTGATGCTATAAAAAAGCAGACTGAGTAAGCCATAAGGCACATGCCAGTTTGTAGTGCTCCCATGACTTCTGCTTAAGTTCCTGCTTCCCTCCAGTTTCCTGCCTTGAATTGCTACCCTGACTTATCTTTATGATGAACTACAAATGTAAGCTGAAATAAACCCTTTCATAACCAAGTGCTTTTGGTCATAGTGTTTTATCACAACAACAGAAACCCAACTAAGACAATATGTGTGCCTAAACACATACAAAAACACAAATATGCATAACCAGCATACACTTGATGTGAGAAGGACCACACTGTGCTACCCCTCAATACCCAGGGTTACCCCTGCATACTTAAATACATGCAAAAACAGAAGAAAAAATGGCTCATCTAGCTATAAAAACAGGCTCTCAACTTCAGTGACAAATTTGTGTTTGTATTTATAATTAATAAAAATAGTTATAATAGAAGACAACTGTCTGGGATTTTAGAAGAGAGTGTCATGTATATCTTGTGGGAAGGAGTGAAGAGCTGGGCCAGGAATTAAGAATACGTGCTGTTCTTCCAGAGGACCTGAGTTCAGTACCCAGCACACAACTCGGATAGCTCATAACCACCTGAGGATTCCATGGTAAAAGATTCAACTTTCAAAAGTTGTCATCTGACCCCACATGCACACTGTAGCACACACATGCCCATACTCACTTCTAATAATAAAATAATTTTAAAATATATTAAATGTAGGTATTTTAACAAAAAAATCCAGATATCGAAACTACTGTTTTTATATAAAATATAGCTTTTAAATTTTTAAATTATTTTGTATATGGGAATTTGCCTACATGTAGGTTCGTACTTTTGTGTGGGCAGTTCCCTTGGTGTCCTGAAGAGGGAATTAGATCCCCTTTTGTAACCAGAGTTACAAAAGGTTGTGAACCACCATGTGTGGGTACTAGGAATCGAACCCCAGTCCTCTGGAAGAGCTACCAGTGTTTGTTTGCTTGTTTTTTAAGATTTATTTATTATATGTAAGTACACTGTAGCTGTCTTCAGACACATCAGAAGAGGGCATCCAATCTTTTTTTTCTTTTTCTTTTTTTTTTTTTTTTTTTGGTTTTTCGAGACAGGGTTTCTCTGTGTAGCCCTGGCTGTCCTGGAACTCTCTCTGTAGACCAGACTGGCCTCGAACTCAGAAATCCGCCTGCCTCTGCCTCTGCCTCCCAAGTGCTGGGATTAAAGGCGTGTGCCACCACCGCCTGGCTGAGGGCATCCAATCTTATTACGGATGGTTGTGAGCTGCCATGTGGTTGCTGGGATTTTAACCCAGGACCTCCAGAAGAGCAGTCAGTGCTCTTAACCACTGAGCAATCTGACCAGCCCCGCTACCAGTGTTCTTAACTGCTGACACATCTCTCCAACCCCACAAAATGTATTTTATATATATATTTTTTGAGACCCAAATCTTGTCTGACCTGAAACAAAGCAAATGAAAGTCACCAATCACAGGGATCTACCTACCTCTGCTTCCCAACTGCTGTAATTAAAGGTATGGGCCACCATGCCTGGCAGCAATTCAAATTTAAGATAAATGTTGACCCCAGAGAGATTGCTATAACATTGTACGACCACCTATATGATCTCATATCATTATAATGATCATGGGTCATTTTACCACCAAGAATCCACTTCCCTTTTCCTGAATAATAACACTCTGAGTTTGTCCTGGGTGAGCCCCCTATCCTTTGCGCTCAGATAATATGCTTCAGGCCATGTGAAATCCATGTCTGGGAGTAGAACACGTAACTCAAGATGAGCCAACTAGTATATTTCACACTCCTGGACACAGAGTTTATTTCTAAATAAGATGTAAAGAAACAACGCTCTAGGATTTTTGTTTATTGACCCATAGGGGATTGTCTTTGCACATTGTGTCTACTGGTATCCAGATGAACTGATCCTGAACTACAATATTAGTAATGGTATTAACAGAAACCATTACAGTATAAATAGTACCAAATGATGACAGTGTTTAAGAATCTCAGATATTTTAACTCAGTAATAATTACCAATACCTCATGAAATAGATCTTCTATTTTATCCTTACTATAATGATGATGAAACTGAGCCACTAAAAGATTATATATAATCTTCCCAAAGTTATCCAGCTAGGAATTGTAGGAATTGGTAAGATCAAGATTTTGTCTCAAACAGACTGACTCTAGAGCTCATTTTATAAACCATTATCCACCTGTCTGTCTGTCTGTCTGTCTTCCTTCCTTCCTTCCTTCTTTCTGTCCTTCCTTCCTATCTATCTATCTATCTATCTATCTATCTATCTATCTATCTTATCTATCCATTCATCCATCCATCCATCCATCCATCCACCCACCTACCCACCCACCCATCTTATCTATCTATCTATCTATCTATCTATCTATCTATCTATCTATCTATCTATCCCACTCACCCACCCATCTATCCATCCACTTATCCATCCATCTCTCCTCCCTGTCTCTGCTGAAATCCCCATTCAGAGGCAAAAGAGAGGAGCCAGGAGATGAATTTAAATCATATCATCAAACCCCTGAGTCAGAGAATACATGTTGAAGGCCCCTCATCCATAGCTATTTTAGTTTTGTACAAATTAACTTCCTTCTTTTGCTTACCACAAATTGAGAAGAACTTCTGTCATAATAGAAGCCAATTCTAACCAAAAACATTACCAAGTGATCACTCACAACATGGTAAACCACACGATCACAAAAGTCAGAGTACCATAGCAGCTCATCTCTCCATATCACAATGTTGGGGTTATTTTAAATGGGCAATCATAAAAATTATCTTTTAAAAATGATTTGACATTCATGTGCTGTTCAGACATGTTTAAAGTTTACATCTATTTATTATCAAAAGTTAATCGCTGCTTAGTATGATGGTTCTTGCCTTTAATGCTAGTACTCAGAAGGCAGATAGATGGTCCACAAAGAAGTTCCAGCACAGCTAGGGTTACACAGTGAGATGCTTTTTCAAGAAAAAAAAAATAAAGAAAGTTAATTGCTATAAAAATGAGCAAAAGTAGACTTACTCACAAAGAGTATGTTCAAACCAATTGAGGTCAAATGAGATCATGATTTACTGTACAAATCATTGTTCACAGTAGCTTAACTAGTGAGAAAGGGTGGAAGGAATGTGTCATCAGATGGCTCCCATAATACAGACATACTGAACGTAAGAGTTGGAGCAACTGAACTGAAGCAACAGGATCATTTCATTGGACTTTTGAAGGTTTTAAAATGTACTGTTATTGTCTGTGATGTACATAGAGACTAGAGGTAAGAGAACAATGTGGAAGACTAAATTCTCTTTCCTGCATGTGAGTCCCAGAGGCTGAACTCAGGTTGTCAGGCTTGGCAGTAAGTACCATTTTGCTGAGGTATCTGCTTTTCTTATCAGAGAGTGAGAGTACAAGCATGTGATCTAGGCATGTAGGAGGCTGAAGCAGGCTGACCACACATTTAAGGCCCAGCTGATCTACATAAGTTTGAGAACAGTCTAGGCTACATAGTATGATTGTCTTTTAAAATGTTTTCTTTTACATTTATATACATATCTTACATACCAACTTGAGCCTCATTATATGACTACAGAGAGAGAGAGAGAGAGAGAGAGAGAGAGAGAGAGAGAGAGAGAGCACTTAAATAACACAATAAAGTCACGCATGACAGCTCATGACTGCAATCCCAACACTCAAGAGGCAGAGACTGAAGGATCAGGAGTTCAAAGCTAGCACCAGCTACACACACAGTAAGTTCAAGACTAGTCTGTCCAAAAAAAAACCTGATAGATACATTAGATAGATAGATAGATAGATAGATAGATAGATAGATAGATAGATAGAAAGAAGGATGGATGGAGGGTGGATGATAGATAGATAGATAGATAGATAGATAGATAGATAGATAACAATTTTGATTGGTACTGAAGGTTCAAAATAAATTGTCAGTCTCCAAAAGAAATTTGCACATTACTTGGTTTTGAAAACCACTACTGTCAGCAAGAAGTCAAAATGTGTGACAGCAGAATAATTGGTGATATTCATCATCCTCTTCTCTGAAGATCCATATCAAAAGCTATCTTTCAGAAGAAATGGCTAAAATCAATAACTCAGGTGACAGCAGATGCTGGCAAGGATATGGAGAAAGAGGACCACTGCTCCATTGTTGGTGTGATTGCAAGCTGGTACAACCACTCTGGAAATTAGTCTGGCAGTTCCTCAGAAAACTGGACATAGTACTACCTGAGGACCCAGCTATATCACTCTTGGGCATATACCCAGAAGATGCTTCAACATGTAATAAGGACACATGCTCCACTATGTTCATAGCAGCCTTATTTATAATAGCCAGAAGCTAGAAACAGCCCAGATGTTCCTCAACAGAGGAACAGATACAGAAAATGCGATACATTTACACAATGGAGTACTACTACTCAGCTATTAAAAACAATGAATTCATGAAATTCTTAGGCAAATGGGTGGAACTAGAAAATATCATCCTGAGTGAGGTAACCCACTCACAAAAGAACACACATGGTATGCACTCACTGATAAGTGAATATTAGCCCAGAAGCTCAGAATACCCAAGATACAATTCACAGACCACACAAAGATCAAGAAGGAAGACCACAGTGTGGATACTTTGGTCCTTCTTAGAAGGGGAACAAAGTACCCATGGGAGGAAATACAGAAATAGTGTAGAGCAGAAGGAAAGGCCATCCAGAGGCTGCCCCATGTGGGGATCCATCCCATATACAGTCACCAAACCCAGTCACTATTGTGGATACCAACAAGTGCTTACTGACAGGAGCCTGATATAGCTATCTCCAGAGAGGCCCTGCCAGTGCCTGACTAATACAGAGGGGGATGCTCTCAGCCAACCACTGAACTGAGCACAGGGTCCCCAGTGGAGGAGCTAGAGAAAGAACCCAAGGAACTGAGGGGTTTGCAGCCCCATAGGAGGAATACCAATATGAACCAACCAGTAACCTCAGCGCTCCCAGGGACTAAAGCACCAACCAAAGAGTACACATGGAGGGACTCACGGCTCCAGCAGCATGTATAGCAGAGGATGGCCTTGTCAGGCACCAATGAGAGGAGAGGCCCTTGGTCCTGTGAAGGCTAGATGCCCCAGTGTAGGGAATGTTAGGACAGAGAAGTGGGAGTAGGTGGGTTAGTGAGCAGGGGATAGGGGGTCTTCAGAGGGGAAACGAGGAAAGTGGATAACATTTGAAATATATATAAAGAAAATATCTAATTAAAAAAAAAGAATATCATCTATTCCCTTTAATTGTCAGGGAACAGAAGGGTATGGCCACACTGTAATCATTTTTGCTGGCCTCAATGAGAATTTACTCACTCAAAGAGTAAGTTTCCTAAGTGAAAAGTTCCAGAACTGTTCTAATTATAGCCTCCAAACAGCATCAATAAAGCTTCATTCAAACATTCAGCTTTATGGCTGGAGAGATGCTCAGTAGTTAAGAGCAATGGCTACTCTTGGAAAGGATCAGAGTTTGGTTCTCAGCACCCATGTCTGGTGGCTCATAACTGCCCATAAACTACAACTCCAGAGCATCCAAAAGTATTCATTGAGCAGCCACATACAAATGTGCGTGTGCACAGACACAGACACACACACACACACACACACACACACAGAGAGAGAGAGAGAGAGAGAGAGAGAGAGAGAGAGAGAGAGAGAGAGAGAGAGAAAGAGAAAGAGAAGGGGGAAGGAAAATTGGCAACTCAAGGTCATCCTTGGCTGTGTAGCAAATTCATATCTACCCTGGACTACATGAAATTCTGTCTCAAAACAAAATTTAAAACTGAAAAAAATAAAATAAAAGTACTTTATCTAAGTACTTCTGAAATGTCTGTCAAAAACAGAGCAACCTAGGCCTATAATTCTATCCCTTGGGAGTCTGAAGCAGGTGGAGTTCCAGGCTACCTGTGCTAATTATTGTTATTGTTTTGGTTTTTCAAGGCAGGGTTTTCTGTGTAGGCCTGGCTATCCTGGAACTCACTCTGTAGACCAGGTTAGCCTCGAACTCATAGAGATCCACCTGAAAGGAATATGCTACCACTGCCCAGCTGACGCCCATGTTTTATAAAGTGGCTCTATCTTTAAAACAAGAAAACAACAGAGAAATCGTGGGGAGGGGGGGATGATTGGGGAATAGTTGGGGGGGAGGAATTATGGGACGTATGGTGGGGGGGGAACTGGGAAAGGGGAAAGCCTTTGGAATGTAAACATAGAATATAGAAAATAAAAATTAAAAAAAAAACAAAAACAAAACAAAAAAAACGCAAGAAAACAGGGCTGGAGAGATGGCTCAGAGGTTAAGAGCACTGACTGTTCTTCCGAAGGTCCTGAGTTCAAATCCCATCAACTACATGGTGGCTCAACCATCTGTAATGAGATCTGATGCCCTCTTCTGGGGTGTTTGAAGACAGCTACAGTGTACTGACCTATAATAATAAATAAATCTTTAAAAAAAATAAAATAAGAAAACAAAAGTTCAGATAGATATTCCTCTGATTATAGGCAGGCATAGCTATACCTATGATTTTTCGATCACTCTCACATGAACTACAGAGTTTGGCAATTTGGAATATGTCTCTTTATGTTCCTGCTTCCACTAAAATGTGACTACAAAGCAGAAAACCAGGAAAACATCTTGAACACAGTAAAGTTGAAAGCAAAACTGACTGCATCCCAACGCTCTCAGAAGACTCTGGTGCTCAGGACAAAGGCTCTGATGTTGAGTGGTTCTGAGAGTAGCTTAGACCATCAGCAGAGACACAGGAGGTGAGAGGAAAAGGTGCCAGGAGAGGAAATGAGGCAGGTGTACTGAATGTGCTCTAAGAATGCTCCTAGAAGACAAGCTACCACAGAGCCTTTGTGTGAACAGAGGGTGTCTAGCTAGTCACTGCTTGGTGGAATGTCTAGTTCCCAGTCAAAAATACATTTGAAGAAAAGAAAAATTAAATTCCAAGACACACATTCAAACCCTATGGTTTGAAAAAGATAATGGACTTAGTGTTAAGAAAAATACTGAGGAAAGAAGAATGAATTAGCTATTATTACTGAAAATGAAAATATATCCTAACACATTCCCACTGCAGTCATTGACTGTAGTCTGGACTGTGTGGTGTTGAAGGGATAAGAGAGTGGCACACATGAGGCAGGCAGACAAGTGCCAGCCTGTAAAGTACAGAAAACAACACAGCCCTGTAATTGTGCCAAGTGAGCTCGGCCTCATCCAACACAAAGAGGCCTTTCTGCTTGGCATGCAGAGTGGAAGGAAGGCACCTTTTTTGTTGTAGAAAAGCCTGAGGCCAGCGGTGCTTCAAGGGCCTTTTGTCTACTAAGAAGACGCCTTAACACAAGCCTGGGCATAAATTCTTGGCATGTTCTAATCAGCACCATCCACACAGAGACAAGCAAGAGTCACTCTAGACCAGTGGTTCTCAGACTCTGCATCAATGACATTTTGTTGGGTGGGGTTATCTTTATTGTAGGGGTTGTGCTCTGGATCACTACATTTAACTATCTCTAGCATGTACCCAGTATGTGCCATCAGCAATTCTGCTGTTACAATAAAAACATCTATCTTCAGGTACTGCTTAATATGTCCCTCAAAAGGCAAAATTGGCCCCAGCTGAGAACCACTGCTCTAAATACAGCATTGAGGCAGAGGTTTTCTAAGAGGATCATTGTACTCCAAGGATGGCTTCTGACCAATCACTCCCTATACAGCTAACTTACAGGGAAAAGAGATGGCTTCAGCATCATGCCAAACATCAAGGCAATGTTTTGTTTGTTTTCAGTTCTATGTATTATTCAGTTACCTAGGCAGCAGCCCTATCTAGCTAGGCAGGGCTTGCCAGCATGGTGTCATCACCTAAAGTAACTACAAACTGAACAGCATAAGCCATAATGAGCTGTATCCTCCATGTTATCTGTATCTCTGATAGCAACTCTTGAGTTCCAGCATGATCTCATGCAACAGTTTAATTGAAACACCAGGGTCTCTGATCCCTAAGATTCAAGTACCTAAAAGTTCAGTCTTGTTCTACTTTTTCCTTCCAGTTTTTTGTTATCGTTAGTGTCTTTGTTTTGTTTGGGATAGGATCTCATATAGACAACACAGGTCCTCGTACTTGCTATGAAATGAAGGATGACTGTATTATGCGAGTGAGAGAATTACAGGCGTGCACCATCAGGCTCAGACTGCATTCTCAATCCAAAAGGAAAAAAATGCAAAGAATCTCTGGCCAAGGAAGAAAAAAGGCCACACACAGCAAGTATAGAGTGACTGCTGACTGTAAGAGACTACAGAATTTAGCAAGAAGAGCTTATAAGAGATCAGATACAGATTACAGATGACTAGCATGTCCAAACCCCAGGAGCAGGAAACAGTATCCTAAAACCATACACCTCACCAAACTCATCTGTGTGGTCCCTAGAATATTAAAGATATCTATAGGCAAAATGATGAACAATGCTACACAGAATAAGACCAAACTCTAGATGTTATAACAAAACTCAAAAGGAAGATATACTTGCAGATATCAGAACATTCTTCGTTGAACATATAAGGTGCCACTGGTAGGCATATTTACTTATGTTCCAGTAAACAAACTCAACCCGCATGCACGTGTATGTGTGTGTGTGTGTGTGTGTGTGTGTGTGTGTGTGTGTATGGATAATTAAAACAAACAAGCATGAAGCATGAAGTTGGAAAATTGAGCGTTAGAATCAGGGATGCTTAGGAGGAGGGAGGATTACATGAGATCATGTCTCATTGTATGCATTGTATGCATGATAAAAGTTTTAAAAGAAAGTGAGAATCTATAAGACATCTGTCATCTCTAATCTTTTTCTTTGTTTTGGATATGTTTGGTTGCTAGGTTAATTTTATTTTTTGAAACAAGAGAGACATGGAGTTTATATTATCTTCAATCTCACTATGTCGTTAAAGCTGGCCTTGAACTCCTGATCCTCCAGTCTCCATTTCCCATGTTCTAGGATTACAGGCCCGTGTGTCTAGGCTTGGCCCTGCTGGTTTGTATAAAAAATATATATAATATAAATTTGAAGCTAAAGACTTTAATTTCCATCTTATATACCATGGACTAATTGGGATAAATGACTTAACTGATATGAGCCTCAATTTCCCTTTCTGTAAAATATTAATTCTGCCACTCAATAAGCATTTATTTTGTACTCTACTCTTCCAAGCCATGCCCTGGAAACAGAACAGGGCTAAGAAGGAGCTCCCTATTTCAAGTACTATAGCTTACAATATGGCAATATCTATCAGTAGTAATTGCCTGCACATACATTCATTTTAAAAAGGAGTTCACCTGCTGGAGAGCTAGCTCCACAGTTAAGAGAGCTCATTGCTCTTACAGAGGACCCTGATTCAGTTCACACCCATATCACAGATCTCACACCTGGAATCCCAGTTCCACACATGTAGAGTACATAACTCACACAGGCACACACACATATTCTAAGTAAAAAAAAAAAATACTCCTTTTAAAAATAGAGTGGGGTTGGAGAGATAGCTCAGAGCTTAAGAGCACTGAGTTCTCCTCCAGGGAACCTGGATTTAATTCCTAGCACCCACATGGTGGTTCACAACTGTCTGCAACTCCAGTTCCAGGGGATCTGACACCCTCACACAGATATGTGCAGAGAAAATACCAATGCATATGAAATAAAAATACATTAAAAAATAGCATGGTCAGAATTTGGGTAAATAGAGATTCAGAATCACCAAAGAAAGAAATAAGAGCAATAACCAGAACCACAAAGTATGGGTCATGCACAGAGAACACAGATTCCAGTTTGTCTGGAGTCCAAGGTCATGAATAAAGATAAGGAAATAAGAAGCTGCTGAAGCTAAATGATAAGTTCTTGAAAATGGGTCATCTCCAACTCAAGGATAGTTCATGGAGGTAATTATTAAACACCCCCCCTACTTACTAGAACCTGCTCCAGGACCTAGAAATACAAGAGAATACAAAAGTCACAGATCCTCTGGTGCTTAATATTCTGAGGGGAAAAGCAAAAAAAGCAGTCTAATGAGTCCATGAGATGGCTCAGCAGTATTTGAAAATCATTTGCTATCAAGCCTGACAAACTGAGTTTCACTTCCTGGGTGAAAGGAAAAAAGCATCTCTTGCAAATCATCCTCTGATCTTCCACGCATTAAAATAAGTTAGCTTTTGATGTTTACAATTAGTAATTTCTTGTGAGATTCATCCTACACTTACAATATGGTATTGCTATGTCTGCATATAATTTAACAAGAATAAATTCCACATATGCATGAGAAAAAAAATAAGTTAGCTTTATAGTCCCAAGCTTTTAATCTTGGCAGAGGTAGATGGATCAAGGCCCAAGCTGGCCAGGGTAATACCATGTCTTTTTGTTTGTTTGTTTGTTTGTTTTTTGTTTTTTCGAGACAGGGTTTCTCTGTATAGCCCTGGCTGTCCTGGAACTCACTCTGTAGACCAGGCTGGCCTCGAACTCAGAAATCCATCTGCCTCTGCCTCCCAGAGTGCTGGGATTACAGGTGTATGCCACCACCACCCAGCTAGTAATACCATGTCTTAAAAACAAATAAATAATATCATAAATATATGAAAATGAAAACTCCACAATAAAAACATCAAGTGGTAATAAAGTACAATTAAGAAAAATTAAGCAGTAAGAGAATAAATGTAAACAGAAAAGTCTCGTTAAGGAAGGAAAGGCCTCTCTGGTGACATGACGTTTGAGTAGAAACTGAGGTGAAGTTGTGAGTCATGTGGCTACTCAGGGTAAGGGCACAGCAGCGGAAGGAACAATAAGTATCACTCCTAGCACTTCAGCTATAGCTATCCTCCCGGGATGCGCCACGGCAGATCCCGGGCCTTGGCCGATCTTTTCTCTAGCCAAAAAAAGAATAAGCAATAAGAAACGAGCTCCTGAGTCAGTATCTCTTTCCCGTAATGGACCTGTGGCGCCTGTAGATGAAGCCCTCATCAACTTCTGTGGTTTTAAACCCTCATCCCAAGAGAACAACGGCTATTAGGAGAGCTGCCAACCCCCTACTGAGTCTCCTCACACAGCCATCAGTGCACTGGCTGGTCACCTAGTCAACCTCAGTTAGTCACTTGGTCCAACAGTCAGATATGGTCTGACAGTTACAAATGTGGGCTTTGTAATCATACGCCTCGAACCAAATGTCACTTATCAAACGTAAGCTCTCAGTCTCATTTTTGTTACTTAGAAAATGGTGATAAGTAGAGTTTTTAGATGGTGTGGTAAAGACATAAGGAACCTATAGTGAGTGCTAAAGAGATAGTAGCTGGCCAAAATGGTGGAATAAACCTGGGATCCCAGCACTTGGGAGGTGGAGCCAGGAGGATCAGGTATTCAGGGCCAGCCTAAGCTACCTGCTGTTCTCACCATTTGTTTACCCACTCATTCACCAAGCTTTTATTAGTATTCTCTGTAGAAGCTTCTAGAGTGCATTATGAACACAGGGATGGATCTTCATGAACTCCATCCTTAAACGCTCTCTCTGAAAGAACTTGTAAGAGTAAATGAATGAATATGACAGTGTGGTAAGTGCTCTCTTTGAGAGATTAGATGATAAGGAGGCTCAGAAAAAGACATGGAACTAGTTGACAGAAAAGGTATCACAAAGCTTACTTGTAGGCTAACCTAAAAAAATTAATGAAAGGGGCAGTAGAGATGGTTCAGTGGTTAAGAACACTGGCTGTTCTTCCAAAAGAATTAGGTTCATTCCTAGCACTCACATGGTAGCTCACAGCTGTCTGTAACTCCAGTTCCCTCTCTGGAGACTTGACACTCTCTTCTGACCTCTGTGGGCTCCAGACATACACACGGTACATAGTCATACATGTAAGCAAAGCACCCATATACACAAAATAAAAAATTTTAAATTTAATTGAACAACTGAGTTTTCTAGTCTATTCTATGAACAAAGCAGTTATACAGTCCTCCCAAAGTGGCTCCTCCTAAAAATGGGATGTAACCTGGACCTGGGTTGTCTAAGAGGTTCCCTTCCTACTGCCACTACCTGAGAATCTTAGTTCCTAGTATGATGTCAGTATCAAACCCCAAAACATTATTGTAAAAATATCTGGCTCTTGGGCCTAGGCCTCCTATGACAGGCCTACTCCACTAGGTTACTAGGCAAACCTCTGGTCCATTAAACACCATAACAACATACTATTAAATGCCACATACAGAGCTACAACAAAGCACAGAGAAAATCAGGTTAGAGAAATATTGGCAAGGCGGCTGCACAGCTGCAGAACAACCTTGAAGATTTGGGATGTGAAACTGTAAGATGGGACAATGGTAAAGACAAGGACAAACTTTTGACTTCTTTCCTAACCTGGGCTGATTTTAGTACTGTTAGAAAGTGGGATCATGTAAGATGCTGACTTCAAGAACTGATAGGGAAACGGGCAAGGTAACAGACCATAATTAATGTGTTAAGTGTTGTGATGAGATAAACATAAGAAGCCATGGGGACACAACACACATTAATCCAGGAAAGATTCCAAAAGCAGATATCTAAAGAGAATGTTTGTTTGAAGCCAGATCTGAGGCAGCCAAGAGCGGCCTCCAAGTCTCTATGTAACCAAGGATGATTTTGAACTACTAACTCTCCTGCCCCTATTTCCTAAGTGTTTAGACTTATGGGAATATGTCATTATATGTGGTTCACATGGTCCATGTATGCTAGGGTAGCATACATCCACTTGAGAGCACTTCCCTTTTTGAGAGAGGGGATCTCTACGTAGTCTTGGCTGTCCTCCTGAAGCTCAGTATGTAGACAAACCAGCTGGATCTCCTGCCTCCTGAGAATTAGGACTTTTGTTTTTCAAGATGGAGTTTCTCTATGTAGGCCCAGCTGTCCTGGAACTTACTCTGTAGACAGCTTGAAGTCAGAGATATGTCTGCTTCTACCTCCTAAGTGCTGGGAATAAACACATGCATTACCACATCCAACAGTCCTTTTTTTTTTTTTAAAGAAGAAAGAAGAAAGAAGGAGGAGGAGGAGGAGGAGGAGGAAAAGGAGGAAGAGGAGGAGGAGGAGAAGGAGGAGGAGGAGGAGGAGGAGGAAGAAGAAGAAGAAGAAGAAGAAGAAGAAGAAGAAGAAGAAGAAGAAGAAAGAAAGAAAGAAAGGAAGGAAGGAAGGAAGGAAGGAAGGAAGGAAGGAAGGAAGGAAGAAAGAAAGAAAGAAAGAAAGGAAGAAAGAAAATCTCATCATGTAGACTAGGCTAGCTTCCAATTCGAGTCAATTTTCCCGCCTCAGTCCTCCAAATGCTGGCATTACAGGCATGAAACATACATGCCTAGTAATGTATTTTAAATTTAAAAACATAGACAAGGCCTGGGTATATAGCTCAATGAGAAAGTACCTTCTGGGTTCAACCTGCAGTACTTTGAAAATAAAATAATCAATAATGAAAAGAGAAAGAAAAAGACACACTAAACTATAACAGGGTAGGGGACCTATACCTGGAGGTAGTAGAACCTGTAGGTGTGGCTTAGCAGAGGCAAGTTTGGTCATTTGTGACATATGGATATTAGAAGCCCAGATCACTTTGTCATACAGACCCTTCTTTGCTTTCCAGTCACCACAAAGTAAACAGTTTCCCCTGCCAAATGATCTCTGCCTGAATAGAATACCTTACTACAGACCAAAGGCAACAAGGCTTCTGAAATTGAGAACCAAGCAAAATCTTCCAAACAAAATGTATTCCTTTCAGTCTCTGCTCCCATCCAGGACCGCCCCACCTGGGGATCCATCCTGTCTGCATACACCAAACCCTGACACTGTTGCTGTTGCCAAGAGTCACTTGCTAACAGGAACTTTGTGTGGCTGTTCCTTGGGATGTTCTGCCAGCAACTGACCAATGCAGATGTGGATGCTTAGAGTCAACCATCAGACTGAGCTCGGGGATCCCGGGAGGGCTGGAGGAGCAGAGGGGGATTGCAACCCCATAGGAAGAACAATGTTAGCTGGCCAGAACGCCCAGTGCTCCCAGGGACTAGACCACCATGTACAGGGATGGATCTGAAGGCAACTGTAGCCCCGTAGGAAGAATAATTTCAATTAACTGGACCACCCAGTGCTCCCAGAGACTAAACCACCAACTACATGGAGGGACCCATGCTCCAGATACATATGTAGCAGAGGACGGCCTTACCTGACATCAGTAGAAGAGGAGGCCTATGGAGTTTGGTAGCACCAGGCGCCACAGACTTGTAACCCAAGGATTTGGGAGACAGAGAAGCAGGAGAATCAAGAGTTCAAAGCTAGCCTTGGCTACTTGAGATGCTGCCCCAAGAGAGGGAAAGAGAGGAAATAAACAAAAATTCCCTTTCTTTAAAAAATGTAGCAACAACTAATAGAAAGGGAAGAGGGAGGAGGAGGAGAAGGTGGGGGTCAGTAGTAAAGTGCAAATGGCCCGGGAAGGCCCAGCTTTATAACCAATGTCAGTCAGAAGCGTGAGAAAACAGTGAGGACTCATGACCTTACTCTGTGACATCTTAATTACTTAGTAACAGAGTTATATTCCATTGTTCCACTTAATCTTGCCTCGTTTTCCACATCTGAAAATAGAGATAACTCAAAGCCACAGTACTATACATATAAGGCTATCGTGAGAAATGAATGAACATAAGGAAAACACTTAGAACAGCGCTTATCAATGTGTGAAGTACTATACACACCTCAGAGTTGTTTTTGAGTTGCTGTTGGTTTTATTATTAAAACCCAGAGCTGGTTAATGAAGAGGTTAGTAGACTTTTCTGCTAAGATCTAAATAACACAGGAAAAGTGGGGGAGAAAAAGGAGAGAGAGACAGACAGACAGAAAGAGAGACAGAGACAGACAGACAGACAGAGACACAGATACAGGGAGAGAAACAGAGAGAAAAAAAAAAACAAGAAAAAAAACCCACACTGGTTTCCAACATTAGTCAGAGAATGTTAACAACACTAATCAAGCAAAAAGGCGTGACATTGACCTGATATGTTCTGAACATAAATGACTAAAACTGATATCTACACCAGTTAGCTATGTTCAGGCCAGCCAGTTTGAATTAATGCCAGAATACTAAACGCCTTTCATAGCTCTGGAAACTCCCTCTACAGAGAATAGGAGACTTTCTCTAAATAATGAGGCAAATTATTGGGCACAAGAAGGTTCTTACTTTTAGTCTATCACCTGCTGGCAAACCAGTCCTGAAAAGGCACACGTATATGACTTCTCAGTAGAGAGGCACATTGCTATGTTTTTCTTGCTAAGGGCAAACTAGCAGCCCCTTCTAAAAAACATGCTCCATTGTCTTCCATGTTCCTGTCATTTGAATTACACTGGAAGAGTTCCAAATAGTTGCTAAATCCAGAAATAAAGTCCTGACCAGAAAGTGGCCTGAGCTGTTCTCAAGTACTAAGATTCAGTCCTCCATCCCTGCCTTCCTTTGGTCACTTTCCTTTCTCGGTCACATTTGTTTGAGCTTGTAGAAAGGCCATGAATATGCTCCTCACCTCTTGCATTCTAAGTTCATACTTATAAAAATCTACTCTTAAAAACTAGGCACCTTATCATCATGCTATTAGAGAAGAAAAACAAAATTAAACAGATTAGATTTTCCCTGGCAATGCTAATATAACGCCAAAGCTCATGTCATTGCGTCATCTCTCTTCAGTAGACAGCTTGCATTGATATAAAGACACATTCAACTGCAGGGTGTGTGTGTGTGTGTGTGTGTGTGTGTGTGTGTGTGTATGCCTGTGTGCATCTAAACTTCTGAAGAGTTCCAGAAAGCTCTCTCCTACCAGAGTCTTTTCTTTACAGGCTTCCTCTAAGCTGATAAAACAGGTAAGTGGGAGCAACTGCTCCATTTCCTGCTGCAAATCTACTGAATCTAAAGCTCTCTACCTATATATGCATGTTCCCGCTCAGATTTAAATTCTAGAGTCGCAGGTAAGAATCTCGATAAAAATAGAAAGTCTCATTCTACTAAAAGTAGTGTTGTCTGCCATCAGACGACAAGGAAATGCATTGATCTACAAGGATCAGAAGATCTACATCTAGTCCTGGCACTCCTAAATGCATGACAAATTAACACATAATTTTATAAGCCAGGTCCTAAATTTCCTCATCTAAAAACAAGGAAATTAGAAACAGTGGCAGGAGCCTATAATCCCAGCTGCCTAAAAGGCCAAGCTCCAAGAGTATGAGGCCGATATGAGCAAAATAGACAATCTCAAAATTCTGAAGTCCGGAATAAATCAGGATTAACCTTTCTTAACACCTTATACTGGTCAAGTTTTTTATTTTTTGTTTTTGTTTGTTTGGGTTTTTTGGTTTTTGTTTTGTTTGTTTGTTGTTGTTGTTGTTGTCATCAACTTGACACAGCTAGGATTGTCTTAGGAGAGGGAATCTCAATTGGGAAAAAATGTCTCCATAACATCAGCCTGTAGGTAAGCTTCTGGGGCATTTCTAAATTAATGATTGATGTGGGAGGGCACAGGCCTCTGGAATGATGCGCCCCAAGGCAGGAGGTCCTGACTGGTCTAAGAAAGCAAACTCAACAAGCCATGAAGTGCAAGCCCTTAAGCAGCATTCCTTTATGGTCCCTGCTTCAGGCCCTGCCTTGGCTTCTCCTGAAATGGACTGTAGGCTAAAAGCTGTTAACCCTTTCCTCCCCAAGTTGATTTTGGTCACAGCAAGAGAAAGTAAACTAGGACACATCTCTTCTATAAGACTTTGGGAAAATGCTATTTCCAGGGTCTGTCTGTCTGTCTGTCTACCTACCTACCTATCTGTCTTAGAGACTGTGTTTCACAGACCCCAGGCTGCCCTTGAACTTAGTGAGGATAATCTTAAACTTCTGGTCCTCTTGCTTCCACTTCCCAAGAGCTGGGATTACATGTGTGTACTCCCACAGCTAGGTTTCCCAGTGTGGGAAACAAATTCAAGGCTTTGTTTAACTGAACTACAAGCTTCCAACCCTACTGAAATCCATGGGAGCTCTGGCCTCAGAGATAAAAGAGGAAGCTAAAAATCTGCCACTTTCTTTCCTGTCAAGTGTCATAAAACTAAACATGGTCTTTTACTCAGAATTCTGAATAGAATGCTCCAGCGGAAGGGAACAAGGTAGTCAGGGTTTAGGAATTTTATTACTAGAAGAGTCTAAAATTTTCACTGATAAGTTCAGCATGAGTCAGTAATGTGACCACTGAGGGAACTAGCATTGAATCAGGAAGTATCAGTATATATGACCAGGGCCCAGAGCCTAGAAGTTGGCAATGCAGATCAGCGCTGTGTAAATCAAACCACATTTAGGATTCTGTGCCCAGCTCAATGATATAAGAAATATATTATAAAAATGTTTACAAAAGGGACATCTGAATCAGAAAGAGGCTGAAAATGTTTTATCCAAAGACAAAGGACTCTTTAACTTGGCATGGAGAAGTGATGGAGGCAAAAGATTCAGGGCCTGACCCATTTTACTGCCACTCAACCTTTGGGTCAACTGGCCTCAGATGAGCTGGACTGGGCAGAGAGTACAGAACAGGCTGCCTCAGGAGAACAGCTCCTTATCTCTGGGGATGACATGACAAGCTGGAAGATTTCTATAGAGGATAGTGTGAGGACAGAAGTTGATAGGCTAGAATTCAAGACATCTTAATGAAGGACAACTTCAAATCCCTTTGCCAGCATAATGACTGTAACTGGGTTTTATTCCATGACTATTTAGAATGATTTCAGTAACTCACTTCTTGTTGAGCATTTCTTGTTGTTCATGACCTTTTAAGGCCAGTATCTGTTCATCCTCACTCTTCTCCAAACCTCTGACAACTACAACCAACAACCCAGCTGCATGTTACCTTCTGATGACTTCCATGCCTTCCACAAGTCCTCCACGCTGATAAGCTTATCCTCGCCGTGGAAGGTGCTGTGTTTCACTGTTGGATCATGGTAATTGAGGTCTTCCCTTAGGAACTGTAAGGGAAAAGCACACAAGTCACAGGAGATACTTGTGAACGAGCCCACCGAGATCTCCACAAGTCACTTGTCTCCAGCCATACATAACACATTTCCAATGTACTACTTATAAACTCCACTCATGTATCTTCTTATGTGAATGTCTCAGTTGCCAGTGGAAACAATTTCTCACTTTGTTATAAGTTTCATATGAAAGAGACAGATATGTTAGAATTCTTTCCTCACACTTTTTATCATCATCATCAACAGAGTGACAGTGGACTCAACAAGTCACATGAGAAACAAAGAAGTTAATTTTTAAAAGAAATGTGCATTATGTCTATGCATACCTGTGCACACATGTACATTTGCAAAAGTCACAGGTCAACATTTACCACCTTACCTTTTGAGGCAGGGTCTCACTGAACCTGGAAACTATCAATTTGGCTAGGCTGACTTGCCAGCAATCCCCATAAATTCACCCGTCCACCCACGCCAGCCCTGAAGTTACAGACATGTGCTGCAGTGCTTGACGTTTTATATGGATACTGGGGATCAAAACTCAGGTCCTCACAATTGTGTGGCGGGCACTTTACCAACTGAGCTTTGCTCCCAGTAGCTCCAATTCTTTAGTTTCTCTGGTTGGGTTTTTGTTTGTTTGTTTGTTTGTTTGTTTGTTGTGGACAAAGTCTCATATAGCCCAGGATAACCTGGAATTTTGTATATACCTGAGGATGATTCTGAACTCTTTTTTGAGGGGGAGGGATAAAAATACAGAAGAGGAAAGAGTCAAAGAAGGGAAGAAGAAAAAACAGTGGCAAGAGAGAGAGGAAGAGAGAGAGAGAGAGAGAGAGCTTGGCTAGGCATGGTGGTTTCACGCCTTTAATCCCAACACTAAAGAGGCAGAGGTGCACAGATCTCAGATGTGAATTTGAGGCCAGCCTGGTCTACAGAACAAGTTCCAGGACAGCAAGGGCTACACAGAGAAACTCTGTCTTGAAAGCCACTCCCACAGAAAGAAAGAAAGAAAGAAAGAAAGAAAGAAAGAAAGAAAGAAAGAGAGAAAGAGAGAACGAGAGAGAAAGAAAGAAAGAAAGAAAGAAAGAAAGAAAGAAAGAAAGAAAGAGGGAGAGAGAGAGAAAGAGAAAAAGAAAGAGAGGAAGAAAGGAAGGAAGGAAGGAAGGAAGGAAGGAAGGAAGGAAGGAAGGAAGAAAGAAAGAAAGACAAGGGGGAGGAGGGAGAGAGGGGGAGAAAGAAAGAAGGGGAGAAGAAAGAGAAGCAAAAGAAAGGGGAAAGAAAGAGAATGGAAACTAATGAAATTTTATGTAATCTGTTCTATTTCAAATGTAACTTAAATTTATATCTCTGTGTGTATTTGTGTACATGAGAGAGCAGAGGCGTCAGACCCCCCTCGAACTGGAGCTAACAACTCAGGAGACTGCTAGAAGAGCAATGCATTCCTTTAACTACCATCTTTCCAGCCCTGAAATGTGGAGGGAATGAATGTTCTACTTAAAACTGAGGAAAACATCAATCTGCCAATGTCAAAGTGGAAAGGGAACCTGTAGGCCCAAGAGCAGGTGCTTAAGGAGCTAATGAAAGGCTCAAGCTTTGTCCTCTTTGCGCCACGCCTGGATCCACACGCAGGTGCAACAAGATGGCGGGGCCAAACAGTGGCTGCCCCTCCCCAAGAGCATGTGCTGCCCACCTGCTGCTGCCCCAGCGCTCACATTCGGTGCAGCATTTACACAGCTCACATTGCTCAGGCATGAGACCCTCAGCCCCACAGAGGCACAGACTGTAGTAGTTCCTGGTATTCACAAAAGTATTTCTAAACTTTAAAGCATAATTCAAAAGTAGGTAAGAACAGAAACATCTTGACCAAAGATGACCTTTATGTTCCTACTAGAGTTGTTATCTATCTATCTTCCCTTCAAAACCATATGTTCCGTGTCAGAAGATCAGTTATCCGGTTACAAACAAAACATAGAAGAACTTTTTCTTTAGCCAGGAGTAGTAATGCACACCAGTAATCCCAGTACTTGGGAAGTAGAAGCAGGACAAACAGCTATTCAAGGTTAGCCTTGACAACAATTCTGAGCCCATCCTGAGCTGCATGTGAACCTGCCTTTTTTAAAATAATAATAATAATAATAATAATAATAATAATAATAATAAAAACTGGAGGTCAACATGCAGAAGAATGCAAATCGACCCACTCTTATCTCCTTGTACTAAGATCAACTCCAAGTGGATCAAGGACCTCCACATAAAACCTGACACACTGAAACTAATAGAAAAGAAACTTGGGAAGACCCTGGAGGACATGGGCACAGGGGGAAAGTTCCTGAACAGAACACCAATAGCTTATGCTCTAAGATCAAGAATTGACAAATGGGACCTCATAAAATTACAAAGTTTCTGTAAGGCAAAGGACACTGTCAGAAGGACAAAACGACAACCAACAACGTGGGAAAAGATCTTCACCAACCCTACATCTGACAGAGGGCTAATATCCAATATATACAAAGAACTCAAGAAGTTAGACCCCAAAGAACCAAATAACCCTATCAAAAAATGGGGTACAGAGCTGAACAAAAGAATTTTCACCAGAAGAAATTCGGATGGCCGAGAAACATCTTAAGAGATGTTCAACATCATTAGTCATCAGGGAAATGCAAATCAAAACAACCCTGAGATTCCACCTCACACCAGTCAGAATGGCTAAGATTAAAAACTCAAGAGACAACAGGTGCTGGCGAGGATGTGGAGAAAGAGGAACACTCCTCCACTGTTGGTGGGATTGCAAGTTGGTACAACCGCTCTGGAAATCAGTCTGGCGGTTCCTTAGAAAATTGGGCATGACACTTCCAGAGGACCCTGTCATACCACTCCTGGGCATATACCCAGAGGATTCCCCTGCATACATAAAAGACACATGCTCCACTATGTTCATAGCAGCCTTGTTTATAATAGCCAGAAGTTGGAAGGAGCCCAGATATCCCTCAAAGGAGGAATGGATACAGAAAATGTGGTATATATATACAATGGAATACTACTCAGCAATTAAAAATAATGAATTCATGCAATTTGTAGGCAAATGGTTAGATCTGGAAAATATCATCCTAAGTAAGTTAACCCAATCACAAAAGAATACACATGAAATGCAATCACTGATAAGTGGATATTAATGAGCCCAGAAGCCCTAAATACTCAAGGCAAAATTAGCAAGTCAAATGATTCCCAAGAAGAAGAAAGGAGAGGACCTAGGGCCTGAAAAGATTGTATCCAGTTTTGTAGGAGAGTACCAGAACAGAGAAATGGTGGGGGGGGTGATTGGGGAATAGTTGGGGGGGAGAGGACTTATGGGATGTATGGTGGGGGGGGACTGGGAAAGGGGAAAGCCTTTGGAATGTAAACAAAGAATATAGAATAAAAAGAAAAAAGAAAAAAAGATTCCCAAGAAAAAGGAAAAAAATAATAATAATATTTTTTCTTACCTTTTCTTCTTTTTGTTTTGTTTCAAAACAAGAAACTCATTATATACCCTTGGGTAGCCTAGAACTGGAACTCAATATGTAGACTAGAATTATCTCAGACTTACAGCAGTCCTCCTGCCTCTGCCTCTTGCATGCTAGGCTTATATGCATACATTAAAATACTGAGACAAGAATGTTATATTAGCTGGAGAGATGGCTCAGCAGTTAAGAGCACTGGCTGCTCTTTCAGAGGACCCAGATTCTACTCCCAGCACCTAGATGGCAGCTCAGTCTGTAACTCCAGGTGCAGGAGATCTGATGCACTCACACAGATATATATGCAGGCGAAAAACCAATACAAATTAAATAAAATTTAAAAAGAATGTTATCTTAAAATAGAACTCAAATTTCTACTATATTTTAGATAAGCATTAACCTTATTTTTCTCTAAATATTGTCCTATAGCCAGCAAATAGCTTATGTCTTAACAAGACCAACATTTAAAAGCAATAAAAGCAACAACAAAAATCAGATTGCTTTTTTGGCTCTCAAAACAAGGATTTACTGTTTCAAGCTCAGAACGAGAAGCTCCTCTCTCAAGAAGGTCCAAGAAGGTGCCCTAAAAGTTTTGTCTTACCACGGGGAATGTAGCATTGGCTAGAACGGCAGCTCAGTAGCTCGCCTAAGTGCCAAAGCACCAGCTGTCACTAGGTATATTTAGCTCTATGAGCTCAGAAAAGTGATCTTCCAGGAGGTAGCACAAAGACAACCCCAAGCAGTAGTGAAGTCCTGTGGGTGGTAGCAGAGAAGGAGGAAAATACAGCTCTAGATTCCCTCGGCACCATCCCAGCTCGCCTCCTCGGAGGACAGAACGCAGTGACTTGAAGCCAGGTTGGTACACCTTGAGGTGCAGGGACCTGGGCACCTCTCCAGGGCTGCCCCTTAGGACCACTGCCCCCTTCCTCCACTATTCAGTCTTGATTCTCACTATGTCTTCTATGCCTTCCAAAGAACAGCACCTCTAAGTCCCCTCCTTGCAAATATTAAAAACCCATGTTTCTCAGTTCTTCTTTGTATCTTAAAACATCTAGCATTGATTAGCTTTTTTGTTTATGTTATTTGTATTTTGAGGCCAGCCTTGAACTCCTGATCTTCTTGCTTCCGCCTCCCAAGTGTTGAGATTATAGGCATGCACCACCATGCCTTGTTTGTTTGTTTGTTTGTTTTTCAATGCAGGGATTTGCTATGTAGTGAAGACTAACCATAAACATGTGGCCCAACTGTTTCAGCATCCTCAGTACTGGAATTACAAAAGTGTGCCACCTCATGTAGGAACTATCATTCTAGCTGCCACAGCTCCAGGTGCTGTTTATACCAAGTACTAGGACACATGTTTAGAGGTGAAATAACGGTCCTGAGTGGCACTCACCAGCTGCTGCTAAAAGGTTAGGAAAGGAGAGTCATCTCTCACTCATCTTCATGCAGTTAGGTCTTCTGCCAGTTTAAACACTAGGATGAAGTGGGGTACAGTGGAGACTAGTATAATGTCAGCACCTGAGATACCAAGATCAAGAGTTCAAGGTCATCCTGGACTGCCTAAGCCCCTGTCTCAAAACCAAGCCAAACCACTAAAATGACCTTTATGAAATACAAAGCTAACTTGACTAACTCCTCTAAAATTCCATGGCTTCTCAGAACCTACATATTTTCCAGTGACATTCCTTCATACTCTCCCTCCCAGCCAGACCAGGGGTCAGGATGCTATCATAATCCAAATCCAGTGTACAGTCTGTATTTACGTATATTTTTTTTCATTTGGGGTTTGTTCTAGTATGTATCCTAGGCTGACGTCAACTGTATTTTATAGCCAAAAACAGTCTTGAATTTCTGATCCTTCTGATTCCACGTCCAGAGTGCTGGGATTACCAGCATTTCCCACCACCGTGTCCAGTCCTTGTGGTGCTGGGATCAAACCCGGGACTTTGTGCATGCTAGGCAAGCATTTCACTAAAGGCTGAACTGCATGCCCAGCCCCGGGGTGTAAAACACTACCAGACTACAGCCCCACTAATCCAGGGGCACATTATCTATAGCTTAGTTTATACTGTAAAAGTAGAACTGAAACCAGATGTACCATCACTTTAATTTCAGAACTCAGGAGGCAGAGGCAGGTAGATCTCTAGTTCAAGGGCAGACTTGTCTGCATAGCAAGTTTCAGAACAGCCAGGACTACCTAGTGAGACACTATCTCAAAAAACAAAACAAAACAAAACAAAACAAACAAAACAAAACAGAACATAAAGCCTAAGTAGTTACTACAAAAAAGCTTAAAAAAATAATCTCTGGCCGGGTGTGGTGTCCCACGCCTTTAATCCCAGCACTTGGGAGGCAGAGGCAGGTGGATTTCTGAGTTTGAGGCCAGCCTGATCTACAGAGTGAGTTCCAGGACAGCCAGGACTACACAGAGAAACCCTGTCTCGAAAAACCAAAAAAAAAAAAAAAAAATCATCATCATCATCATCATCATCATCATCATCATCTCTGGCTATTTAAAAACAAAAAGTAACTAACCACTCTCTAGAAATATCAAACCATTTACAGTTCTTAAGCAAAGCATGCACTTTTATAGCTCCAAGTCTTTCCACAACATGGTCCATATGAAAGTTTTATGCCTATTAAAACTTTATGCCTGTTAAAGCCACTGCCTCTGTGTAGTTTTCCATGCTTCCAGGTATGTTAATTGAATGCCCTTATTTATTTGTTCCCTTAGTTCTCAAGGTACATATTTATGACAGTGCTCCTACTACACTATAATTACCATTTAATTAACCCCTTCCTACTTTCCCTAAGCAACTCAAAAGTAGAGACTATATATCTCTATTCACTTACAGTCTAAATTCCCTAAAATACCTAACTGAATAATGAATTTAGCTTCCTAAGCCCATCTCCAAGTATAGATCCTGGCATACAGCAGAGTATCCTGTTATTAAATAGCAGAAAGGTTGTCTCTTATTTGAGTTTACCCTACAACACACAGAATGTTAGACACATGTTTTAGCTGTTAAGAGGGTTAAACTGGTGAGAATTCAAGCTAGACCTTGCTTCTAAAGCTTGTTGCTTCACTTTGAATTGTGGGTTTATCACTTACTTACAATGCATCATGCACATCATCTATAAATAGAGGTAACAATAATGCCCTCATACATATACCACTTAGGTATAAATGAGTTAATTTATGGTAACACCTTAGAATAGTACCTGAAACAACGTGTGTGTGTGTGGGGGGAGCTCTTTTAAGGATAATATAACTAAGTCTGTACAATCCTGGGAAACAATATTACAATGATGCAGATCCCTCAGATCCCAGAGAGCCCTAGAGAGGATGAAGAAGAAAGATACATTCCTCAGTGTCTGCTAACAAAAGCCAATATGCTAGAAGATCCAAAATGATGAAAATTAAGGCAACAGTCTCCTAACTTCAATGGTTCTTTCTGTTCTGCACTAGGATTCTTTGCAATCCCTAACTCCACCTTAAATTGAAACTAGCCTTTTCTAAAACCTTCTATGGTAATGAGCCATACCTGATTTTACTGGAGCATCAACTGCTTCTTTCTCCTATTCCTGATGGCAATAAATTCCTAGTCTCTAAAAGTACCAGCCTTTTCACTAGTCCAATGAGCTGTGCATGCTACTCTCTCATCTAAAACACTCCCCTTCTCCTGACTGTACATAGGCACCTGTTAGAACCAGGTTATTTATCAGTGGTCCTGAATATGGATAAAGCTAAGTTAGGTGGTGGTCATCTCCGACTTCTCCCCCTCCCCCTCTCCTTCCTCCTCTTCTTCTTCCCCCTGCCTTCCTCTTCCTCCTCCTCTTCTTCTGTAACTTACACTGTTCACTTAAAATAGTACAAAATCCTCAACTGTGTCCCAGCTCTCTGCCACAAGGAAATTTATTCCAAAGCAACAACAGCATCTTTCCTTTTTTCCTTTATTTGTAACACCAGTACAAGTGAAAGTAGAGACTACATATGTGGCTGATGAAGGGCAGTCTTATCATGGACTCATCCTTGATGTTGTACCATAATATTAGGTACATGACACAGGTCAAATCCTAAAGGCAACAGTATCTAAGGTTGAAGCTTTACAGGCATCAGAACAGAACAGCAAAGACTGGGTTACTCTACCATCTCTAGTCTTGCAAACTATTAGGACCAAAGTATCCAAAACAGTCAAGGACTACCAGTTGGTGACCTTTGTTTTATGATAGAAGGACAGAAATAGATCACTAATTAGAAAGAATTTCCTCAGAGAGAAAAGCACATCTTCTTAATTGGGGTCAATGCTGCCATGTCTACAAGAATGAATACACAGCACTGGACAGAACACAGCCAGGAGGATATTCACAGTCTATGCCCATTCCACCATGAACACACCCAATCTCCAAGCTAAACTGCATTAGTCTGGCTAATGTCTGGATAGAAGAAAGGATACCTATAAAAACTGCTGGGATAGACATAGCTTCACACCATGAGAAGCTATATGGACAAAGTTTCCAGTAAAACGGAGGAAGAGATTCTCCAGGAACCCACAGGCCACTCAAGCCAGGAAAGCAGTTAGGCTAATTGCAGATTCTCACCTTGATAAGAGGAACAAGTTCATAGCACTAAGCACCCATATTTAAAAAAAGGGGGGGGAGATATCTCATACTAGTAACTTAATAGCACACCTGAAAGCTCTATAACAAAAAAGTCACCTCTAAAAGTAGACAGAAAAAAAAATAATCAAACTTAAAACTGAAATCAATAAAGTAGAAACAAACAAAAAATATAAAGAATCCTTGGTTCTTTGAGAAAATCAATAAGGTTGACAAATCCTTATCCAAATTAACTAAAAGACAGAAAAGAATATTAAAATTAACTAAACTCGGAAAGGGGGATTTAACAACAAATATTGAGGAAACTCAGAGAATCATAAAGATATACTTTGAAAACCTGTACTTCATCAAATTGGAAAATCTAAAAGAAATGGATAATTTCCTTGATGCATACCTCTTCCAAAGTTAAATAAAGACCAGATAAACAATTAAAACGATGTATAACCCCAATGAAATAGAAGCAGTCACTAAAAGTTTCTCAAACAAACAAACAAGCCAGGGCTAGATGGTTTTACTATAGAATTCTACCAGACTTTCAAAGAAGAGCTAATACCAATACTCCCCAAATTACTCCACAAAAGAGAAACAGAAGGGGCATTGCCTAATCCATTTTATGAGGCCAAAGTTACCCTGATCTAAACCACATAAACACCCAACAAAGAAAGAAAATTACAGGCCAATTTCCCTTATGAATATAGGTGCAAAAATTCTCAATGAAATACTACTTGCTTAAAATTCCAACTCAATTCTTCATAGAGTTAGAATTCTCAGCTGAGGAATATCGAATGTCCAAGAAGCACCTAAAGAAATGTTCAACATTCTTAGTCATCAGGACAATGCAAATCAAAACAATCCTGAAATTCCACCTCACACTAGTCAGAACAGCTAAGATCAAAAACTCAGTTGACAGTAGATGCTGACAAGGATGTGGAGAAAAAGAAACATTCCTCCATTGTTGGTGTGATTGCAAGCTGGTACAACCACTCTGGAAATCAGTCTGGAGGTTCCTCAGAAAACTGGACATAGCACTATCTGAGGACCCAGCTATACCACTCTTGGGCATATACCCAAAAGATGCTCAACATATAACAAGGACACATGTTCCACTATGTTCATAGCAGTCTTATTTATAATAGCCAGAAATTGGAAAGAACCCAGATGTCCTTCAACAGAGGAATGGATTCGGAAAATGTGGTACATTTACACAATAGAGTATTACTCAGCTACTAAAAACAATGACTTCATGAAATTCTTAAGCAAATGAATGGAACTAGATAATATCATCCTGAGTGAGGTAACCCAGTCACACAAGAACACCCATGGTATGCACACACTGATAAGTGGATATTAGCCCAAAAGCTCAGAATACCCAAAATACAATTCACAGACCACATGAAGCTCAAGAAGAAGGAAGACGGAAGTGTGGATATTTTAGTCCTTCTTAGAAAGGGGAACAAAATACTCACGGGAACAAATATGGAGACAAAGTATAGAGCAGAGACTGAAGGAAAGGCCATCCAGAGACTGCCCCACCTGGGGATCCATCCCATATACAGTCACCAAACCCAGACACTATTGTGGATACCAAGACGTGCTTGCTGACAGGAGCCTGATATAGCTATCTCCTGAGAGGCTCTGCCAAAGCTTGACAAATACAGAGGCAGAATTTTGCAGCTAACCATTGGACTGAGCATGAGGTCCCCAATGGAGGAGTTAGAAAAAGGGTTGAAGGAGCTGAAGGAGTTTGCAACCTCATGGGAAGAACAACAATATCAACCAACCAGGACCCCCAGAGTTCCTAGGGACTAAACCACCAACCAAAGATTACACATGGAGGAACCCATGGCTCCAGCCACATATGTAGCAGAGGATGGCCTTGTTGGGCATCAATGGGAGGAGAGGGCCTTAGTCTCATGAAGGCTTGATGCCCCAGTGTAGGGGAATGCCAGAGCGGGGAGGCAGGAGTGGGTGGGCGTGTAGGGGAGCACTCTCATAGAAGCAGTGGGAGGGGAAGGGGATAGGAGGCTTGGGGGGAGAGAAGGACCAGGAAAGGGGATGACATTTGAAATGTAAATAAAGAAAATATCCAATTTTTTAAAAGTAAGAAAGAAATACTTGCAAACCAAATCCAAGAACACATCAAAAAGATCATCCACCATGATTAAGTAAGGTTTATCGCAGTGATGCAGGAATGGTACAACATACATAAATCAATAAATGTAATACACCACATAAACAAACCGAAGGACAGAAACCACATGATAGTCTCATTACA
Source organism: Apodemus agrarius (assembly GCA_964023405.1). Lineage (NCBI taxonomy): Eukaryota > Metazoa > Chordata > Mammalia > Rodentia > Muridae > Apodemus > Apodemus agrarius. Next base: position 95,153,761 of record OZ030005.1, on the reverse strand, counting down.
TTCAGAAAAGGCTTCTGACAAAATCCAATAGCCCTTTATGATACAAGTTCAGGAGACATTAAAGAAACATTAGGATATACCTAAACCTAATAAATGCAGTTTACAGCAAGGCTGTAGTCAAATTAAGTGGAGAGAAACCCTAAGCAATTCCACTAACATCAGGAACAAAACACACTCTTCATTCCTATTCAATATAGTACTTGAAGTCTTAGCTAGAGTAATAGGTAAAGGTAGCTGAAGGAGATCAAGGGCATACAAACTGGAAAGGACGAAGTCATAGTATCTTTATTTGCAGATGATATGATAGTATGCATAAGTAACCTCCAAAATTCCACCAAAAAACTCCTCTTTCAGCAAAGAAGCTGAATACCAAAAATTAATTCATATAATTCAGTAGCCTCCTATATACAAGTGATAGACTCAGAAAAAAATCAGAAAATAGCCTCAAATAATATAAAATATTTTGGGGAAACTCTAACCAAGAAAGTGAAACACTGGCCGGGCGGTGGTGGCGCACGCCTTTAATCCCAGCACTTAGGAGGCAGAGGCAGGTGGATTTCTGAGTTCGAGGCAAGCCTGGTCTACAGAGTGAGTTCCAGGACAGCCAGGGCTACACAGAGAAATCCTGTCTTGAAAAAAAAAAAGAAAAGAAAAGAAAGAAAGTGAAATACTTGTATATAAAAAACATTAAGACACTGAAGAAAGAAACTGAAGAAAATATCAGAAGAAGGAAAGATCTTCCATGATCATGGATTAATAGAATTATTATAGTAAAAATGGCCATCCTACCAAAAGGAATCTACAGATTCAATGCAGTATCCATTAGTATTCCTGATTCCATCAATTCTCCACAGATCTCGGTAGGATAATCTTCAGCTTCATATGGAAACAGGAAACACCCAGGATAGCTAAAACAATCCTGAATAATAAAAGAACTGCAGGAAGTATCATGATCCCCAATTTCAAGTTTGACTACAGAGCTATAATAATAAAAACCACTTGGTACCAACACAAAAACTGACATACTGATCAACAGAATGGAATTGAAGACCCAGACATAAACCCACACACACTGATGATTTTTGATAAAGCCAGAAATACACGGTGGAAAAAAGATGCCCTCTTCATCAAATGGTGCTGATCAAACTGGATATCTACACGTAAAATGCAAATAGATTCATATTTATCATCCTGCACAAAACTCAACTCCATATCAATCAAGACCTCAACATAAAACCACTGAACTTGATAGGAGAAAAAAAAAATGGGGAATAGTCTTGAACTCACTGCCCAGGAAAAGACTTTCTGAACAGAACATTGTTAGCACAGGCATTAAGATCCACAATTAATAAGTGGGACTTCCTGATACTGGGAAGTTTCACCATCATTCAGACAAAGTGGCAGCCAATAACGGGAAAAGGTTGTTTGTTTGGTTTTTTTTTTTTAACCAACTGTACATCCAATAGAGGGCTAATATCCGAGATACATAAAGAAGTCAAGAAACTAGATATCAAGAAAAAAAAACAACCCAATTAAAACATGGGATGCAGATCTAAAGAGAATTTTTTTTTTTTTGGCTGTCCTGGAACTCACTCTATAGACCAGGCTTGCCTCAAACTCAGAAATCCACCTGCCTCTGCCTTCCAAGTGCTGTGATTAAAGGCATATGCCACCACTGCCCAGCTTAAAAAGAGAATTCTAAAAGGGGGAAACTCAAATGGCTGATAAACAAAGAAACACTCAACATCGCTCAACATCCTTAGACATCAGGGAAATGCAAATCAAAACTACTTTGAGATTTCATCTTACATCTGTCAGAATGGTTAAGATCAACAAAACAAGTAGTAACTCATGCTAGCAAGGATGTAAAGGGGAATACTCATCCACTGCTGATGGATAAATTATACAGGATAAACTGTTCAGCTACAATGGAAATAAGTGTGATGGGTCCTTAGGAAGACAGGAACCAACCTACCTCAAGACCCAGCTATACCACTCTTGGGCATATATCCAAAGGATGCTTCACTCTACCACAGAGACACTTGTTTAAACATGTTCTTGTTGCTCTACTCATAGTGCCAGAAATTAGAAACCACCTACATATTCCTCAACATAAAAAGATGTATTTAAAATGTGGTACATTTACACAATGGAGTATTATTCAAACATTAGAATAAAATTATAAAATTTGAAAGTAAATGGATGGAACTAGAAAAAATCATTCTGAGTGAGGTCTCTCTCAGAAAGACAAATAAGGTATGTACTTACTTATATGTGGATATTAGCTGTTAAGTCAGTGATAACCAAACTACAATCTACAGAGCCACAAAGACTAGGTGCAGAATAAGGGACTAGGGAGGACAAGTAAATCTCGTTAGGAAAGAGAAATGGAGTAAGTAATTATGGATGGATGGATGGATGGATGGATGGATGGATGGGGGATCTAGAATGGGAGGATCAATGTGGAGGGGGAGGGGAGAGGACAAAGGAGGGTATATGGAAGAGAGAGCTAAAATTAAGGGCTGTTTGAGGGGTAGTATGGAAACTGAATACAGTAAAAGCTAAAATATATACACATATGAGGTTGATGTAAATAAAATCACTAAATAATGGGAGAGACAGAGCCCCAACTGGATATCTCTTGTCACAAAATGAAGCTTTCCATATTAGGATTGAATTACATCTAATTGAGTTCTTGGCCAAAGTGGTTCCATGGGAATCCTGAAACAATCTAGTCGGTTGCAAAGACTATCTCTTCACAAACTGACACCAAGGCCCCATTGCTACAGACAACACTTACACAACTCACTGAACATGGAGAAGTTGAGCTGGTGCCTGCATAGAGCCTTTGCCACTACTTTCTAGTGTTCTTGGTTCAGGAAGGTATTCTACATGCTACAAAAAAAAAAAAAAAAAAAAAAAAAAAAAAAAGAAAAGAAAAGAAAAGAAAAGAAAAGAAAAGAAAAGAAATATAACCATAAATCCAGACACAAAACTTCAGTCTACAATGCTTGTCTGCTTGGAGTATATGCTAGGGCAATGGTGGTACAAAGCTTGTGGGAGAAACCAGTCAATATCTAATTTGACTTGAGGCCCTCTCCATGAGATGAATCTATACCTGAAACTATTTGAGTGACTAAGAACCTGGAACTAGGGAGCCCAGAGACCTAGAATAAAAACATATACTGCTGTTCTTTTAAAAAAAAGTAGCAATAAAATGACTCCTAATGATATTCTGCTATACTCAGCCATCTTCAGAGAAGCTTCCTCCTGCTGAAGATGGAGATAAACACGAAGACTCAGAGCCAGACTTTATGCAATGAGTTAGAGACCTTGAAATGCTCAGTCCTAGATGGGATGTCTCCATTAAATTTCTCCCCTGAGGGCTCAGAGAACCCTATGGAAGAGCAGTCACAAAGAATGTAAGAGCCAGAGGGGATGGAGGACACCAAGACACAGGCCTCTAAGTCAGCATGATGCATACATATATATGAACTCACAGAGACTTAAGCAGAATGCACGGTGCCTGTGTGGATCTGCACCAGTTAGGAGCCTAAAGCTGAAGGAGAAGTAGACACACACCTCAACCCCTCACCCAGGAGCAATCTCCATTACATAGTCACTTGCAAATGAAAATTTAGTTCCTTCCAAGGGAGTCTCAATGGAGAAAAAAATAGTATTCTTACAGTTGGGCTGCATGCCCAGCAGGAGATGGCCAACAGAAAAAAAAAACAAACAAACAAAATTCAGCATCATCTTTGGAGATTCCTTGTCTATTAATATATCAGGGCTCTTTCTTTTTTTCTTTTTTAAAATTTAACTAATTACTGTTTAAATTTCAATGTATATATTTTTCTCCTTTTACCCTATAAGTCCTTTGTGTATGCATTACAGCTCACAGCTCAGTATTTCTATGGGAGTACTAAATGTGCAAATGAGTGAGTCCCCATTTCTTATGCCTACTCTTGGGCTCTTTCCTTCTGTTTGTTTGTTTGTTTTGTCCACTTCTGATGTATTAGTTTTGTTTTATCTTAATATATTTTATTACTATCTATTAGAAGCTGTTTGTTTAGTGTGAGCCAGTAAGGAGTGGATCCAGATTTTTTGGGGGGGGGCAGGGGACTGAGAAGAGTGGAGGAAGGGGGAACTGTAATCAGGATATATTATATGTGAAAAAATCCATTTTCAATAAAAGAAAAAACCTAGGAAAATATTTTTCAAAAGCTCTAAGGGCAAATAACAAATAAAGAAACACATATGCTCAAGAAAAATCTACCAAAATTTGATAAGAAAGCAAAAGTGTAGCAGTCTTTGACCCTGCTATTAACTGACTCTGCCCTCAGAGGTAGTAATTCTCTTCCAGAATGGTGTAGGTAAGAATTTGGGTTACTTTTCTCCTAGATGTCTAGCTGTATCCCAGAAGAGCAGGACACTAATATTCTGCTACCAGCTACTTGTGGCTGGTGTCAAATTCTATGAGTGTGGTCACCAGACAGGCCTGTCATCTTCTGCTCAGCCCTCACACTGACAGGATGCAGCAGCACCACTGACGATCCTGGACTTCCAACTACCAGTTCCATAACTAAGAAGATAACAATTACACTTTGGGACAGACAAACCCCAGAAGCTGCAATGCCCATCTGCTAAGTACTCAACTCCTAAAGGAAGAGTACTATTTAAGAACAGCTCTAGAAACAGCGCAAAGGCATTGCCTGGAGGGAAATCAGCCTTCAAATCCCTGTAAGTTCAAGACTAAAGATGCCTTGTAGACAGTACTAGTTGTGGTAAAAGGCATCTGGAGAGATACTGATGGTTTCATTGAAGTAGTCCCCTCTTCTCTACAGAGAATGCGTATGCATTCCATTTCCACCCCATCCCTACATGTGCGCGTGCACACGCACGCGCATAATGTTAAATGATGGATAGTACCAAACCTTGCGGAGTATGCTTTTTTTCTCATACAAATATACCAATGAAATGTTAACTCTATATTTGGATGATAACACTGTGACCATAACTTTTGCAATTTGAGATATAACAACAAAATTCCTTTTACACTTTCATAGGTAGGTTGATTTTTACTGCTTAACAACTTCAGCATACTTTTTCTTCTTTTCTAATTAACTGAGACTTTCACCTTTTCTCTTGAAACACTTTATTGTTTTTCTTTGGCATGTCCATTTTGCCAGCATTGCTACTTATTCCACTTCTATTAAGTAACTTGAACACAGGGCTGGAGAGATGGCTCAGTGGTTAGGAGCACTGACTGTTCTTCCAAAGGTCCTGAGTTCACATCCCAGCAACCACATGGTGGCTCACAACCATTCATAAAGAGATCTGATGTCCTCTTCTTGTGCATCTAAAGACAGCTACAGTGTACTTAGATATAATAATAAATAAATCTTACAAAGAATTGTCTTTGTTTTTAAAAAAAAAAAAAGTAACTTGAGCCGGGCAGTGGTGGCACACGCCTGTAATCCCAGCATTTGGGAGGCAGAGGCAGGCGGATTTCTGAGTTTGAGGCCAGCCTGGTCTACAGAGTGAGTTCCAGGACAGCCAGGACTACACAGAGAAACCCTGTCTCGAAAAAACAAAAACAAACAAACAAAAAAGTAACTTGAACACAGCTCTGCAATACCACTCAATGTACCTGATAATTCAGACAGTGACTAACAGGAAGCTATCATATATAGCTAGGATACTCTGAACAAAGAGATGATTCACACCCAGGGTTGGTCAAAGCATTTGATTTCAACATTCTATACAGAATAGTTCATAATTTAAAATTTACAGGGACAAAGGGCATGGCTAAGTGGTAGAATACCTTCCTTCATGTACAAGGCCCTGAGTTCAATCCCCAACACCAACATATACATAATAAAAGCTTATGAATTGCTAATTTATGGAATTTTCCATTTAATATTTTTTATATCACAGTTGAACTCAAATAGATAAAACTAGGTAAATTAAGCCTATTTGAACATGGCAAATTATAGACCAGAGAATTTGCTAAAGAGAACTGGATAAAAAGTAGCTGGAAAGAACTCCCCCAGTGTACCTCAAGAAATCATCCCTTCAAAGGAAGTCTAATATGACAGGATCATGCTAAGTAATTTATGCCTCCAAAGCACGGCTGAAAATAGGAGAGTAATAATATTACAACTGATGGAGCTTCAAAACTGGATAGAGCAGGAAAAGAGATGTCAGAAGACAGCTCTGCCAGAACCATTATCACTGCAAAATACTGTGCACATGTGTAAGACTGTACTTTCCAGTGAAATTAAAGAGAATGTAGAGGAAGACTATTAAAATAATCTAGCTAGTCATTAAACAAGTAAAAACAAGCAAATAAGTCCCACAGAAGTTGGCATAGTACCCAAAGTTGCTATCATATGTCCTTTCAAAAGACTTGCAATATGTATGAATAGAGAAACAGGACCACACAACAGAAAGAAGGCAAGAAGCACAACTCCCTGTTGACAGTGACTAGGTATCAAGTTGAACAGAAATAATACCAGAATAGCCATTATAAATATGTTCAATTACTAGAGGAAATCATGTGTGCTAATCACCTTCCCATTACTGTTAACAGCTACTTGAGAAAAACCTAAGAAGAAAAAGATTTATTTTGACTCCTGGGTTCAGAGGTTTTGATCTATGGTCAATTGGATCCATTGCTTTTATGCCTTGGTTAAGGTAGAAGCATCATGGCAGAAGGGCATGAGGAAGGAAAGCCACTCTCCACATGGTGGTTGGGAAATAGAGCAAGAGAAGTCAGGTCTTAGAATAAGGTATAACCTTCAAAGGCAGGCTTTTAGCAATTTCCTTCCTCTAACTGAACCTCTCCTTTCCATTCATCTATTAATTGAAGTTAAGCTCCCCTTATAATCTAATCCCTTCTCAGTAGTACCACTACCTAAAAACTAAGCCTTCTATACATGAACCTTTTGGAAGAAAACTTTATATGCAAACCATAATACCATGGTTCAAGTAAAGGAACACATAAGACAATGTTGTACCCTAGATCTAACAGAGGGCTAATATCCAATGTATACAAAGAATTCAAGAAGTTAGACCCCAGAAAACCAAATAACCCTATCAAAAATGGGGTACAGAGCTAAACAAAGACTTTTCACCTGAAGAAATTTGGATGGCTGAGAAGCACCTTTAAAAATGTTCAACATCATTAGTCATTAGAGAAATGCAAATCAAAACAACCCTGAGATTTCACCTCACACCAGTCAGAATGGCTAAGATTAAAAACTCAGGAAACAGCAGGTGTTGGCGAGGTGAAGAAAGAGGAACACTCCTCCACTGCTGGTGGGACTGCAAGCTGATACAACCACTCTGCAAATCATTCTGGCGGCTCCTCAGAAAACTGGACAGGATACTTCTGGAGGACTCGGCCATACCACTCCTGGGCATATACCCAGAAGATTCCATGCATGCAATAAGGATACATGCTCCACTATGTTCATAGCAGCCTTATTTATAATAGCCAGAAGCTGGAAAGAACCCAGATGTCCCTCAACGGAGGAATGGATACAAAAAATGCGGTATATATACACAATGGAGTACTATTCAGCCATTAGAAACAATGAATTCATGAAATTCTTAAAGAAATGGATGGAGCTGGAGAACACCATACTAAGTGAGGTAACCCAGTCTCAAAAGAATGGTATGCACTCACTGATAAGTGGATATTAGCCTAGAATCTTGGAACACCAAAGACATAATCCACATACCAAATGATGTCCAAGAAGAAGGAAGGAGTGGGCCCTGGTTCTGGAAAGGCTCAATGCATCAGTGTAGGGGAATACCAGAACAGGGAAGTGGGAAGGGGTGGATGGGGGAACAGGGGGAGGGAAAAGGGCATGTGGGACCTTTGGGGGGTGGGGAACCAGGAAAAGGGAAATGAAATGTAAATAAAGAAATATCCAATAAAAAATAAAAAAATAAAAAAGACAATGTTGTACTAAATAAAAGCACACACCTGTAATCCCAGCCCTTGAGAGGTAGAAGTGATAGAATTAGAAGTTGTCCTTGTTCACATAGCAAATCTGAGGTGCATGGCTATGTGGACCTTTTCCTCCTCCTCCTTTTTTTTTTTTTTTTTTAAGACAGGGTTTTTTCTGTGTAGCCCTGGCTCTCCTGAACTCACTTGTAGACCAGGTTGGCCTCGAACTCAGAAATCCACCTGCCTCTGCCTCCCAAGCGCCGAGATTAAGGCGTGCGCAACCACCGCCCAGCGTATGTGGACCTAATATGGAAGGTCTATAGCTATTGGGCACTGAAAGAAAATGATCAGAAACTAGGCAACACACTACTGTACTGTGTGCATGACCCTGGTTTACAAGGGACCCTTTATATCCATGTGTCATTTTTGAGCCTCCTACCACTCATTGAAGAAATCTACTATTGATGTCCCTGAGTGGTAAAGGAGCTTCTGTAAACACCTCCCTACTCATGTCTCTCAAATGGGCCATGATTTTGGCTTCTTACCTTTAAGACTCATCAATGTTCCCTTTTCTCAAATGTTCTTCTCTTACCTGGTAAGCTCCAGCTCATTTTTAAAAATTAATTTCCAGTTTAATCTCCTCTCCAGAGCCTTCTCCTAATATACTTCAAAGTACAGCCAGCTCTATCGAATGTTCATCATTTTGAGAACAAACTTCTAAGTTCTTCAGTATGGTGTAGTCTGCCTGAGTCCTGCCTTTCTAACCTCATCTCCCACTTTATCTCCCTGTCCCATTCAATGTTCAAATTAAGAGACTACGACTCACTAGTCCCCAGTGACACCATACTTGGTCCTCTACTTGGTATATATACTTTTTAGCCATCTCCCCAGGATAAATGCTCCTCCTCCTTCCAGGCACCATCTCTTTTGAGTCTTCCTTTGTCATTCTCAGATGGTTAATTTCCTTCTCTATTCCCAAAACATGTTGAGTTCACCTGCTTATATAAATAAAATTTTATTACATTTATTTACTTAGTGTGTGCATCTATGCATGTACATGCATGAATGTACCACAACATGCTTGTGAAGGTCAAAAAATAACTTGTGGAAGTTTGTTCTTTCTACCATGTGGGTCCCAGGGACCAAACTCAGGTCATCAGGCTTGGCAACAAATGCCTTCACTGAGGATCCACCTCACTGACCTCAATGTCTTGTCACAAAACTTGGCCTGGGGTGTGGTGGCGCATGCCTGTAATCCCAGCACTTGGGAGGCAGAGGCAGGCGGATTTCTGAGTTCGAGGCCAGCCTGGTCTACAGAGTGAGTTCCAGGACAGCCAGTACTACATAGAGAAACCCTGTCTCGGGGGGGGGGGGAAACAACTTGGCCTGGAACTCACTATGTAACTCTTGATACTCCCATTTCAACCTTCCAAATGCTAGAATTACAGGACTGTGCCACCACACCCACCAATAATATATATAATCTTCATAGGAAGAAAATGTGTCTGCTTTATTGGTTTTTGCATACCCAGTATTCAGCACTAAATATTGGAGCAAACACTGAATATTTGAAGAAGGAAGAGAAGAGGTTGAGGAGGTGAAGAGAGAACAAAACAAAAACAGAGAGGGTCATTAATTCTCAATTGAAGCACAGGTATTCAGAGTCAATTCACACACAGACAGAGACGTGGGTAAATACACATGTTGCTTACAATATCAGCAACTTTGAGGCTTCCATTTTACCTCCAGGCTGCACATACTGCAGGCCTAACCCTTTGCCCCTGACCTTTTTGATCTTGACTCAGTTTCCCTAACTCAGAATTTGTTCCTCTTCTTCCATTTTTTGTTACAAACACTAATGTTTCTAAATGCATAAAGACATATACCCCTACAAGCACCAAATGATATATGTACACATAAAAAACGTAAGGACACTAATTCACACAGACAGAAAACCTGTCAGCAGCAGGACTGCCATCAAGAAGAAACAAAGCAAACTCCACACCAAAGAAAGGAGGAAGGAAAATAACAGCCTGCTTAGTGAGAAAGAATTTCCCTGTCTGTCAACGCAAGCCACCTTCTGGTTCTCCTGGAAGCATGAGGGAGGCCATCTGGGGGAGTTACTGTCTCATCCTGTATCTGGCAAGTCACCCAGACAGATTGCAAAGTAGGCCTACTCTCTGAAATGTGTAGCTCCATGTGTCTGCCAACTGGGACCCTTGCTTGAGTGCCAGATGACAATGTATCTTCTCCTCTACAGCACATACTAGATCACCACAACTGATTCTTCTTGAAACTCCCACAGCTCTCTGAATAGCAGCACTCTGGCCCTTAAACTCTACTCCTGTCAGCAGGAGGCAGAGTCAAGGAACAAGCACAGGTGCGAGGCCAGTTTGGCCTACTACATAATCAGTTCAAGACCAGCCAAGGCCACATTTAGTCTCCTTTTTTTTTTTTTTAAGATTTTATTTTATTTATATGTGACACTGTGGCTGTCTTCAGACACACTACACATTTAGTCTCAAAACAAAAAATATCTGGTATTTTTGCAATAGACCATTTATATATATTATATATATATTATATATAATATAATATATTATATATAATATATATTATATAGACCTCTGCCTTTCTAACTAACCCTTGACAAAGACAAAGAGTATCTAAACTAATCTTCATCTCAATTTCATAAATAAGGAAAGTGAAGCTCGAAAATACTTGACCTTAGAGCAAATATAATGGACTCAGGCCAGACTCTAAAGGTCATATTCAGACTTGGTTTTTGTTTTGTTTCGTTGTTTTGAAAAAGGGTCTCAATGTGTGCCCCTGGCTGGCCTGGAACGTGACATGTAAACTATGCTGGCCTCACAGAAATTCACCTAGCCTCTGCCTCTAAATTACTGGTATAAAAAGTGTTAGCTATTGTCTTAAGGTTTTTATTACTTTGATAAAACACCACGACCAAAGAAACTTGAGGAGGAAAGGGTTCATTTAGGCTACAGTTTCTCTTCACAGTCTATCACTGGGCTACAGGCAAGACCTTGTCTCAAAAAACAAAACCCACACTGAGACTGGAGAAATGACTCAGTGGTAAGAGCACTTGCTGCTCTGACAGAGGACCTGAGCTCTGTTCTAAGCTGTTCTGGGCAGCTCACAATGGTTAACACCACCAGTTCTAGTGGACCCAGTGACAATTTCTGACACCAGGAATACATGCAGCACACATATATACATGCAGGCAAAACAACAATCCTACATATAAAACAAAATAATTGACTTTTAAAAAACCATGTTTTGTTTCCTACCTCCTAATGGAAACTATAGTGTCTTGTGGGACAAATGAGGATGAACCAAATAAGTACAACACACTCACAGTACATCCAAATGAGCGAGGAAGGTTACTTTCCAAAGTAGAGGAGATTTCTTTGGGGGGAAAAAACATTTACTTCAAACCAGCAGTATTCAAGAAAGTCATAATTATTCCTCAGGTAAACTACCATTCATAACTGCCAATATTTTGGGCTGTCAAATGGGACAGAGGAAGGTTCGCTACTGGCCTATGCTGTGGAGCTAGGATGCCACTCACTATCCTGAAATGAATAGACAGTTCCCTATAACAAAAAATCATCTGGCCCAAAATGCCAATTACAGTGAGGTTTAGAAACCTGATTTAGGCTTTGGTGATGAGAAACTGTTATAGGTGAAAGGAACCAAGATTAAGGTTCATTTATAACAAGAACATAATGGTGGTTTATAAAGGGCATGCTTGGGATATCAGTAGCATAGAGTAGGGGAACCAATACAGTATAACGTGAACCATCAGATAATCCACAGCCAGACTGTGAGCTATAAGAGTTTAATTAAATAAACAAAGGTGAACTACTCACTTACAGTTTAATCATTTTTAAATGCAGTTGGTAACTTCAAACTCACAGAAAAAACTGAGAAATGAATGAAACCACATACAAAATTGGCTGACAAGTGTTTGGGCATGCGGTAGTAATACTCCCAAGCTAATGCACTCCTTTTACCAGATTAAGAGATGTGGCTTAGTAATTCCAGTATTCAAAAAGACAGGTTTGGCTTTTCCTTCCCAGAAACCCTACCCTTAGTGAAATCACTCAGAAAGCCGCGCCATGTGCCCCACTGTCTCTGTCACCTCAGTGTCCTTTGGAATGAGCCAGCAGCCTCACTTTGCATGCACCTTCCCGTCCTTACTCATCTCCCTTATCTCACCACTCAATACCACAGAACCTACTCAATATCACCCAGTTTGGCACTTCATTAGAAACTGTCTTGCAGCAGGTGTAGTACCAGCACTTGGGAGGCCCAAGCAGATGGACCTCTGTGAGTTCAAGGCAAGCCTTGTCTACAAAGTGAGTTTCAGGACAGCCAGGTCTACATGATGAGACATATCGTAAGGAGTGCTTGCTACCATAAGGAGCAGGTAGGCAAAAGATACCCAGAGGCCCACCAGCTGTCCACCTGCAATGGAAGCCACTATATATGCAAGTTGTGGTGGAGAGATGGGAAAGAGAAGCTAAGCGGCACAATGAAGAGAGGCAGAACTGGAGACTCAAGGGTGGCGAGGAATAGCCTGATGTAAGTAGCCTGCCCTGCCACCTGAGACCCATATCTGAGTCCTTGGCATACAGCAGTGGGGGGGGGGGGCTGTGTTGATATTCATGGATCATATTACCACCAAAGGGCATGTAGATGTCCCTGGTCTGGGCTGCCGCCTAAGACCATGTTAATTTCCAAGGGCTGTGCAGAGCTGGCTGAGGCAGGCCATGAGAGCTGGCCCCAACCCTTGCTGGCTGCAGCACTTGGGAGAATGGGCCCTGCACCACACCTGGGTAAAACAGTAGAGCTGGCCCTGGTGGGGTGGGGAAATGATGAGCCAGCCAAGGGCATGAGCCAAGGAGAGATGGCCCCAACACTCATCTATCATGAGGTGGCATGGACAGGGAGAAATGATCTCCTGCACCTCATCACCTAAGGCAGGTGAGAAAGCTGGCCCGGAGGTCACGGGGTTATGAGGCCATGACAGCAAGAGAGTTGGCCCAGCCCCTTGTTGGCTGGGGCATTGGGTGAGCTAGCTGGGCCAGTGCTGGAGAACTCACCCTGATGGTATGGGTGCAGGGAAGTCGGCAGACTGACCAACTCAGTTCCACCCAGGCCCAGATCCAGGGCTTTGAGTTGGCCTACTCCAACATCTTCCCCATCTATGAACTTCTGGAGCATGTAAAGGAGCCAGTCTTGCAGATCCAAAGCTGCAGGATCTCCATGACACAGGCAACAAAAGATACCCAAGAGGTGTTCCAGTTAGAATCCATTATTGATAGTGTAACAAAAGCCAGAGTTCTCAAATCAGACCAATGACTCACTGCAATGAGTATCTGCAAGTAAAGGACAAAGGAGTATGCTGTGTGACACAATGTGATACACTACAGTTTCCATGACGAGATTTTTGTTTGTTGGTTGGTTGGTTTTATTTTTTGTTTTCTTTTGGGGAGGAGGTTGCAAGGGCTGATATGAATGAATGGGGAGATGAGTGGAATTGGGATATATGATGTGAAATTCACACACACAAAAAAAATCAATGGAAAGTCCTTTTTAAAAGGAAGAAAGGGAGGAAGGAAAGTGTAGTAGTTTGATGTTAGACCACCCACCCCCCCCACCCCCCACCACCCCCACCACCCCACCACCCCCGCCTTGAGAGGGCTAATCAGACCTTGTTGCCACAGTTGATATAAATCTCAGGGAGAAAGAATATGGAAAAGAACAAGAGAAAGCCATACCTTTTAAGTTAAGCCAGCATGTTCAGCAATAACTGTCAGCAAGCAGCCACATGGCAAAACAGGAATAACGTTAGAAAAACAATGAGAAAGCCCAAGGTGCTAGAGAAGGCTTGCTAAGGTTTTTGGTCAGGGTCCGAATTAGACTTTCCATTGCTGTGATGAAACAACATAAGCAAGAGCAAGTTTGGGGGAGAGGGGCAGGGTAAGAGTTTATTTGGCTTACATTTCCACATTATAGTCCATCATTTAAAAAATTCAGGATGGGGATTCAAACAGGGCAGGATCCTAGAAGCAGGAGCTGATGCAGAAGTCATAGAGGGGTTCTGCTTACTGTCTTGCTTCTTACAGTTTGCTCAACCTGCTTTCTCATAAAACTGAGGACAACCAACTCAGGGATAGCACCACTTACAATGGTGCTGGGACCACCCCCTTCAACACAAATTAAGAAAATACTGTGGAGCTGGATATTATAGAGGTGTCTCCTAATTGAGGCTTCCTTCTCTCAGGGTACTTTAGTTTGTGTCAAGTTAACATAAAACTACCCAATACTGCCAGTATCTGGAAGAAAGAGATGTGGAGGAGGAGGAGGAGGAGGAGGAGGAGGAGGAGGAGGAAGAGAAAGTGATGGTGGTAGTGCTATTAGTTGTTATACTTTTCCACATCTGGAGCCAAAATTAGACCTGACTTTGCCCCTTTAAAAACTTTGACAATTACAGCCTCTCTCTTCATTAGCAGTTGGTAGGCAGCTTATGAAGTTTATGCAAGGATTTAATGACTAATGTGTTGTGGATAGCCCCAGGCTTGTATTTTGATGCTAATTCCACTTCTCAGAGGGGCTGCAGGTGAGGAGTTGCCTTGTGAACCTTCTACCCACCTTAACTTTTCAAATAAAGGCTTGAGCCAGGCCAGGTGTGGTGTAATCCCAGCATGCCTGTAATCCCAGCACTTGGGAGGCAGAGGCAGGTGGATTTCTGAGTTCAAGGCCAGCCTGGTCTACAGCATGAGTTCCAGGACAGCCAGGGCTACACAGAGAAACCGTATCTCAAAAAACAAAACAAAACAAAACAAAGCAAAGCAAAGCAAAGCAAAGCAAAGCAAAGCAAAGCAAAGCAAAGCAAAGCAAAGCAAAGCAAAGCAAAGCAAAAGGCTTGAGCCAATGATTGGGCAGGAGGAAGTGGGAGGAGCTGAGAGTCTACGGGAGGAGTGACAGAGATAAACCAGAGGGAGAAGAGCTATGGGGGGGGGGGTACCGAGAGGCAGGAGAGAGAAGCTCGTGGCCTGGAGAAACCACAAGTTATATGGGATAATATAGATGGAAATGGAGTAGTGTAGTGGGAGATCTGCCCAATCTAGGCTTGTAGCTTGTTTTGTTAACTGATTGAGTTGAGCTTTCTTTTACTGGGGAACTGGGTTGGAAACAAAGTAGCAACACTAATGCATAGAAAGCACATTGTATAATACCAAGCACACAGAATAGACTCAATTATTATCATCATAAGAAAGTAGATTCAAATAGGCCTGTTTTTGAAACTTGGCTTTGCTATTTACTGGCAATGTGATCTTAAGCAAACAAAACAAAACAGAACAAAAACAAAAACAAAAACAAAAAAACCTTTCACTTAGAAGGTATTTCTCCAACTATTTAAAGAGAATAACTAATTTTCAGGATTATTATCACAATTCAATGTATACAAAGCCACAAGCATGATATCTGGCACACAATAGGTGCTAAATCTTTGCTTTTTCTCCCTTTCCTAATATGATATTACAGTTACAGTTAGTGAGAGCTGGCCTGTATAGCAAGAATTCCAAATTAGGTTCTGGGGTTTTTGGTTAGTGATAAAGCAACTGCCTGGCATAGCCAGACATGGATTGACCTAATAATCCCTAGCACCAAAACACACAAAAACACTATAGAAATATCACCACCATCAACAAAACAGACTTCAAATTAGCCACCACATCATACCATGACAACACACCTCAGCAGTATGGCTGACTGGAGCCTGGCATGCTACCGGAAGTTGCTCATTTTTGCTTGAATGGTTGGCTCATTCCAAAGGAGAGCTAATATGACACAGACAAAGGGGTGGAAGGAACACTTCTGAGAAGAAAAAGGGCCAGGAAGTAGTCTGAAATGTCTATGATACAATTAAAAGCAGAGCTAGACCAAAGTGGTAGGACATGTGTCTAGAGAGTCTAACAGCAGCTAAGGCCAGATCCGAAGGGACGGAATGTTAGAGGCACAGAACCGCAATCCACTTTAGAGAGTATAGCAGTGGATACAGTAGGCGTTAGTAAGGAACAGACTACTGGCAGGGCAAGCTAGTCTACGATTGGCTATAAGGAAATGAAACACAACACCTTAAGGGGAATATCAATTATTAATAATCATGGTAATAATTTTTACATATGACCCTGCTACTTTCCTTCACCCAAATTAGCCCATACTAACTGCACTGAGGCCCCTCTTCTCTTCCTACATACTCCTTCTCAACACGTCTGAATTCCTGCCTACACTTTGGATTATCACAAATGCTCTTGCTGATAGTCCCTTCAGGGTTTAGTTCCACAGCTCAAGTACTTGGTAACAGCTATTAATACTCACAGCCTGCCATGACTTACCATGCAGAGGGTTTTAAACTGCCATGTGGGTACTGGGATGTGGAGAAAGAGAAACACTCCTCCACTGCTGGTGAGATTGCTAGCTGGTACAACCACTCGGGAAATTAGTCTGGCAGTTCCTCAGAAAACTGGGCATGATACTACCAGAGGACCCTGTTATACCATTCCTGGGCATATACCCAGAGGATTCCCCAGCATGTAATAAGGACACATGCTCCACTGTGTTCATAGCAGCCCTATTTATAATAGCCAGAAGCTGGAAAGAACCCAGATGTCACTCAACAGAGGAATGGATACAGAAAATGTGGTATATTTACACTATGGAATACTACTCAGTTATTAAAAACACTGAATTCATGAAATTCTTAGGCAAATGGGTGGAACTGGAAAATATCCTGAGTGAGGTAACCCAATCACAAAAGAACACACACGGTATGCACTCACTGTTAAATGGATATTAGCCCAGAAGCTTGGAATACCCAAAACACAATTCGCATATCAAATGATGCCCAAGAAGAAGGAAGAACAAAGTATAGATACTCTGGTCCTTCTTAGAAGGGGGAACAAAATACCCACAGAAGGAGATACGGAGACAAAGTGTGGAGCAGAGACTGAGAGAAAAACCATCCAGAGATTACCCCACCTAGTGATCCATCCCACATACAGTTACAAAACCCAGACACTATTATCAGTGCCCACAAGTACTTGCTGACTGGAGCCAGATATAGCTGTCACCTGGGAGGCTCTGCTAGTGCATGACAAACAGAGGGGGACACTCTCAGCCAGCCACTGACCTGAGCACAGGGTCCCCAATGGGGGAGCTAGAGAAAGGACCCAAGGAGCTGAAGGGGTTTGCAGCGCCATAGGAAGAACAACGATATGTGCCACCCAGTACTCCCAGAGCTCCCAGGGACAAAAACATCAACCAGATAGTACACATGGTGTTACCCATGGCTCCAGATGCATAGGCAGCAGAGGATGGCCTTGTTGGACAAAGGGAGGAGAGGCCCCTGGTCCTGGAAAGGCTTGATGCAGCAGTGTAGGGGAATACCAGGACAGGGAAGCAGGAAGGGGTTGATTGGGGAAGAGGGGGAGGAGAGATGGCTTATGGAACTTGGGGGGAGGGACCAGGAAAGGGGAAATCATTTGAAATGTAAATAAAGAATATATCTAATAAAAAAAGAAAAAGAAAAATATATCCAATAAAAATTATTCTATATTAAAAAAAAAAGAGAGAGAGTCTAGTCTAACTTAAGATAGTATTTTTAGAGTCCACCTCAGACTACCAGGATCATCTAACATTGAAGCAAATCCTTTGCCCATTGATAGTTACTTTACCAGTTCAGGAGTTCACACATTGCTAGCTTAGTAAAGCCCTTGACTTACTACGAAACCATTCCCACCAGGCATGTTGGTTCACACCTGTAATTCTAGAACTGTGGAGCCAGAGTCAGGAGGACTTTTGAGTTTGAGGTTAGCCTAGGTTAACCTCAATCAGTGCCAGGAATACCCAAGCTTCAGAGTGTAACCATGTCTCAACAAAACACAACAAAATGAGTTGTGGAATGTGGCTCAGAGGCAGAGCAATTACCTAGCATTCATGAGGCTAAAACATCGAAAAAAATTTTTAATTAGACATGAAGCAACCTTTCTGTTCTCTCAGTTATCTTGAAAGACTTAGCAGCATGAGGCAGAATAAACTGGGCTTTGAGAGAAGGTGTGCTAGAGGTTAGGCCTAGTGCTTCACATGTGCTAGCAAGCTGCCACTGTGACACATATCCCAAGTTCTCTTACTAATTTTTACTCACTAACTTACCTAGACTAGGTCTAAACTCTGCAACCCAGGCAGGTCTTGAACTTCCTTCCTTCTCAGCTTTCCTAGTATCTGGGATCACAGGCTTGTGACACCACCCCTGGCTTAAATAACGTCTTAATAGTAAATCCTTTCAGACTTCCTGGGTAATTTGCAGTATGCTTAGATAGGTCACAAAAGTCTAAGGTCTTGGACAACCAGTGCAACCAGAATTTTTCTACACCACCTTACCATCTATTACCTCAGCTCTGCTGTTTCTATCTAACTTTCTAGCTAGATCCTGAACGCCACTCTGTCTCACATATGTTTAGACAACTGAAGCACACACATTTTACTAGTTTCTCACTCTCGGTCTCAGTGGCCGTGAGACTGCACAATAGTGGCCTTGTAACCTCTAACCACAGAGGTCGGAAACTACAGTGAGGGCAGGGCAGCCCCGGCAAGGCAGGAGCTGTGCTGAAAACTAGCATCTTCCCACTGCTGCGAGAAAGCGGGTGACAGCTTTTGTGTTATTTTAGAACAGTTTGTGCTGATGAGATTTTTGTTGTGGTAACATTCCTCTAGGATTCCTCTAAGAGAACATTTTCTTCCTTTCCACTTTGCAAAGCAACTTAACAGGATGTGAAAAAAGGAGGAGTGTTGACAAAGATATCCAGAAATGCGCAGATCTTGTATTATATCAACATTATTTTTTGAGACAGTATCTCACTCTTTAGACCAAGTTGGCCTCAAATTCATAGAGATCCTCCTGCTTCTGCCTCCCAAATGCTGTTCTATTACTTTTCCAAAAAAAATTATTTATTTTATGTGTATGAATATCTGTTTTCCTTGCATTGTGCCTGTGGCAGTCAAGAGGGTTAGATCCCCTGGGACCTGGAGTTACAGACAGTTGTAAAGCCCCACGTTGATACTTAAAACCAAACCCTGGTCATCTGTAAGACCAACAAATGCTCCTAACCACTAAGCCATCTCTCCAGCCCCTACTCTATCACTTTCTCAGTCGTTGAGCTTCCCACTCTCCAGTCTCCAGGCAATGCTAGAACAATGATCAGTTATCTCTAGACCTCTTCCCTAACAGGAACATGGGTCTATTTGGTCCCCTGAAGGCCAGTAGTATTTCTAGATAAGACTAAAAATTTAGATGCCTTGACCAAAGTTGTTGGGCCTGTTTAGCTTCTAATTAACAGACTCAATAAATACGGTACTTCAGCCTGGTTATCTGGGCCCCATTTTCCTTACCAATTTTTAGTTCAGTGATTTTCTACCATGGTTCCTTTGTTTAACCAAACCAATCCACTGTACTTCTTACCACACCTATACTTATATCACTCTGGTTCTCTACAACTCAGGTAACCCTACCACTTCTATTCAAATTCTGTTTTCCTCCTTGAATTCCTTAGACACTATTGAACATTACAGAAGAATCCCCTCTACCAATCAATTAGCAGAATTCTGCTTTCTACTTGCCCTGTCTTCAATGACAGAGGATTCAATATTTAACGAGCTGGTCTCCTCTATGACAAAATATCTCTAACAATTAAGCAATTCTTTATCCCAGAAGAATAAACCTGGCTTTAAATTTCCCTACATTAGTCCTATTCTGCATTTAAAATAAAGGAAACAATACAATACATAACAGCATGGGCACTGAAATCAGATATAGGCCCAAATCTAGTATGTATCTTTAAGTAAATGTTTAAACTTTCTAGCATCTCAGTTCCTTAATAATAAAAACAACTTCTGAAGACCGTTAAGAAAATTAGAGTAACTATGTAAAGAGCTTGATGCTATCTCACATAGAGTAAGAGGTCAATCAATGACAACTAGTTCCACAGTTTTCATTATCATTTGCTTTAGACAAGGTCTAATGTAGCCTCAGCCAGACTCCACTTGAACTCTCGATCCTCTTTCCTCTACATCCAAAGTGCTGGATGTGAACAGGACTGGATGTGTGCAGGACTGAACCACAATGCTCAGCCAATTTGTTATTCTCAAAATCTGACTTAACTCCTTCTGTACTTGAAGTCAAATGCATTACTTCAGTGTCAGGAGTTTAATGTGATAATTGACCAGTCTCATCACTGAGAAATGATTACATCACAAAGGCTCTGACTTATCAATGGATTATTGCTCTAGTGGATTAATAACATGATGATATTATGGAGAAGTAGAGTCTAATTGTAGGAAATACATTGGTATGTGTGGGTATAACCTAAGAAGATATAGCTTGTTCTAAGAACCTTCTGTTCTGTTTTCTAGTTGCCATGATGTGGGCATGTGCTCCATGAAATGATTAGTCTGCCTAACTACAAGCCCGGAAACAATTCTCAAACAGTGAGCTACAATGACGCCTTCCTTCTTTTAGTTAGTTTTCTCAGATATTTTTCAACAACAACCAGACACCAGCCACTTCTTTTCCAGACTCCAGTTTTTTTACTATAGTGAGAAAAGAATGAATCTCCTAATCTGTCTTTTTCTACCCTGTCTCCATACCCAGCACAGGGAAGTACACAAGGAGACATGTACTAGTAATGAACTATGTTAGATGCTATTCATTAGCATTTATAGTCTTTATCATCCATAGCACTTCTCCCTGGACAGTCTCTCGCTGTTCTAAATCATTCTGATGATGTGACATCCAAAACTGGATACAGAACTCAAAGGTAGACTGTTTACAAAGAGACTAGGCTTCTCTGTCCTAATGTACACTGCATTACTATTGAATATTTAGCATGGCCTAATAGCTTCAACAAATTGATAGTTTGTGTTGAGCTTGAAATATAAGAAACCTTCACATCTTTCCTACATGATGATCTTTTACTCTGGGCTCTACTGACCTGGAACTATAGTAATGCCAAAGGTACAACAGTAAGACAGCTCTTTTTTTTTCTTTTTTTAAGTTTTCTTCAGCAGTGAATTCTAATAGCAAAGCAGTTACAATGTCTTGAAAATTGGTATCCCAAATCACCCGTGTGCCTAAGAAAATAAAAGGAAATATTTTATTTATTTTTTTTTAAAAAAAGAGTTTTCTTTCTCTAGTTCTTATTAACTGCCTCCCGTAAACTGTGTCTTTAAAAATAGACTGACTATCCTAAGATTTGCTTCTTCCTCCCAAATAAGACTATAAAACCCCAAAAGGTAGGATCTGACTATTTTTGCCTTCTCTCTCACACACCAACAGAAGGCTGGATACAAATAAACATTTTCTTTCCACAGCAAGATCACATTAAAGACCCAGGGAAACTAGAGACCATTGGAGGAATCCCCTTCCCTCCCAAATAGTTAAGTCAGTGTTATGCTAAACGGAGACCTGCTCTGTTGGGCATCATCCCACCTGATGGGAATTAATTCCTAGAAGGCATCAAGCATAGGCCTTCTCTCCACACAGATCAGTCTAGGCAGCTTTCAAGGATCATTTCACACACACAGAGAAGAGCCACAGAAGGTAAGAGAGATTACCTCGTCACTTTCTTCCACATCCACATCACCATTGGCATCATCATCCATCAGCTTGTGGATGTTGCGGACGGCCTCAAAGCTGAGCTTCTCATCCTCACTGTGGCACAGGGGCTTGTCAATCCGGCAAAACTCTGTGTGGAAAAACCAAGAGTCAACATTACTCAGAGCTGCCACTCAGCCCCCACCAGTCACTTGTGTCAGCAATCTTAGCTTCCAGCTCCTGACTCCTCCCAGAAGCATTCTAATGAGCTACATATACAGTGACATAAGTGTAACATCCAGCCTTTACCTGTCTCTTGGAAACTGTGCTGAGCTTCCCCCATACACAAATGGTGCTTTATCATTCTAATAGCTCTCCAGCAGGCAAGTCTGATTTAGGACTGGGCCTACTCTAGGACACTGGCAACAGCACAAAGAGCTAACTCACAGAGTGGAAAACCAAAAGGACAATATATACAGGAAAAAAAGGTTGTACTCATTAATAATCAAGGAAATACATTATTTTAAATATAATTATTGGTCGAATAAACAAATGTAAATGCATATAATTTTTTTTAGCACTAGAGCAATTCGAATGTCTAACTAAATGTCATGGTTTTCCTTTTTGTTTACTTTGTCATTAGAAACACATATACTAGCAACCATAGCCTAACTAGAGAAGCCTCTCATGTCAATAATGGAAGGTGACCTGTATTGTCTTTCCTGTCCTCCAGTGCAGTCTCTCCAGATTTACCCTTAGTTCTGCTATAGCCTACCCACAGGACCCCTCCTCTGAGCCCACCTGGAGACTTAGCCTCTTACTTTGTCATTAAAGGTACATATAATGCTTTTGTAAGTATTATGCAGATTTAGTAGGCTTTTTAAAATAATGGAAATAGTTTACAAGGCTCTAGTGACCAAAGGCCTTGAGGTTGGACATTCCCTAAGGTCATCCAGCACTTTCCCCAAAGACCTATGGCAACTGCAAGACGTTTGTATTCCTACCAACAGGCTCTGATATGTAACCTGAGCAGACAGACAGGTGACCTTTGCTGCTGGCATCCTCTGGCATAGAGGATTAAGGGGATGAGGCTAAGAGAGGACAAAAGTTTGATGTCCCACATAATGTTAGAATTGTATCCAAAAAACCATGTCAGCCAAAATTTACAAATAACTCCTTCATCTAAGCATTTCCTAAGCTGTCTCCTTGTCCTCCCTAAGACCTTTTCTGTATCTTCCACACAGGGAAGCTTCCCACAGCCATCTGGAATACCATAAGAGATCCACTCACTTATCAATACATTTTTTATCACAATGAAAGAATCTTGAATTAAATGTCAAAAACAAATACACCAAAATTCCATCCTTTGGGGGGGGCTTGGTTTTGGAGGGGGTTGTTTTGTTTTGTTTCTTTTTTTTATTGAATATCATCTTTATTTACATTGCCACGGTAAAACCTTTCCCAATTTCCCCCCTCCCCAAAGACCCCCCAACCCCTCCTCCCTCCCCCTGCCTCCACGTATATGCCCCGCCACGTGACACACTCCCACCTCCCCCCTTCGGTTTCCCTTTGTTGGGGCCTCTGTTGAGCCTTTACCTGACCAAGGACCATTCCTCCCACTGATGCCCAACAAGGACTTTCTCTACCACATTTTTGGTTGGAACCATGTGTGCCCCTGGATTGATGGTTCAGTCCCTGGGAGTCTTGGGCATCTGGGTGGCCGAAATCATTGTTCTTCCCATGGGGCTGTAAGCCCCTTCAGCTCTTCTGGACCTCCCTCCAGCTCCTCCTTTGGGGACCCCATGCCCAGTCCAATAGTTGGTTGCTAGTATCTGCCTCTGTATTTGTAAGGCTCTGGCAGAGCCCCTCTGGAGACAACAATTGCATGCTCCTTTTGGTATACACTTCTTGCCGTCCTTAGTAGTGTCGGGGTTTGTTGACTGTTTATAGGATGAATCCCCAGGTAGGGCAGTCTCTGGGGGGCCTTTACTTCAGCCCCTGTTCCACACACTGTCTCCCTTATTGCTCCTGTGAGTATTTTGTTTCCTTTCTTAGAGGAACCAAAGTACCCGTACTTAAGTTCTCCTTCTTCTTGAGCTTCCTGTGCTGGGTGCATTGTAACTTGTTTATTTTGAGCTTTTGGGCTAACATCCACTTATTAGTAAGTGCATACCATGTGTGATCTTTTGTGATTGGGTTGCCTCGCTCAGGATAACACTTTCTAGTTCCATCCATTTGCCTAAGAATTTCATAAATTCATTTTTTTAATAGCTGAATAGTACTCCTTTGTGTATATATACCACAGTTTCTGTATCCATTCCTCTGTTGAGGGAAATCTGGGTTCTTTCCAGCTTCTGGCTATTATAAATACGGCAGCAATGAACATAGTGGAGCATGTGTCCTTATTACATGTAGAAGCATCTTCTGGGTATATGCCCAGGAGTGGTATAGCTACGTCAGCAGGTAGTACTATGTCTAATTTTCTGAGGAACCACCAAACTGCAAAATCCCATCCTTAATCAAGTATAAACTACGTGACATTAGACAAGTGGATAAACTACTTCATGCCTCCTTTTCTCATCTGCAAAATGAAGTAATAATCTGCTACATGCACTTTTTGTGAGAATTACATTAAACTGTATATATTAAAGCGCCTCTCACGCTAGGCATGGTGTTGCCCAGGCATAATAACAGAATCAGGAGCACTGGGAGTCTTGACTACTTAGGGAAACCAAATCCAGGTTGGATGACATGAGATCCTGTCCTTACATAAAAAAAAATTAATTTGAAAATAAATAATAGGGGCTGGAGAGATGGCTCAGCAGTTAAAAGCACTGACTGCTCTTCCAGAGGTCCTGAGTTCAATTCCCAGCAACCACATGGTGGCTCACAACCATCTGTAATGGGATCTGATGCCCTCTGCTGGGTGTCTGAAGACAGCTACAGTGTACTCGTAGTCATAAAATAAATAAAACTAAAATTAAAAAAAAGAAAATAATAACCCTGATATTCAATACAATTCCAGTATTCTTTCTTCCTTCCCAATGAGCAAATGAATAATTTCCATCTTCACATAACTGATTTTTCCTGACAGAATTAGAAAAATCAAAGCAGCCTCAGTTCTATCTCAACATGAGTAACTAGTCCTATCACTTACGTCATAGCTTCTTAAACTGTTGGTTACATAACTGAATGTGGGAGTTGAAAAGTAAAAGTTGGTAGGACAAAAAGGCTCTGAACATGCAATGACCAAAACAATTCAAAATAAAATACATAATGAATCTGAGTTGTTAGCATGCTGCATTGTGCAACTTCACTGCAGCTGTGGTTCTGAACACACAGCATGCCAACTCTGCATAGTCGCCATACAATATCAAGGAACACTTGCCTGAAAACACCTCAGGTCAGATTTCAGACTTTGGTGGGGAGAAGGGATGAGGGCAAGGTCTTGCTATGTAGCTTGGCTTACCTGGAACTCAGTATATAGACCAGGTTGGTCTCAAACTCAAAGAGATCTGCCTGCTTCTACCTCCAGAGTACTTGAATCACAAGTTTAAGCCTTGTTTTTTTTAGATAGTTTGTCACTGAAACTGTTGTTCACCAGTTCTTCTGGGCTAGGTGGCTAGCTGGCCCCAGGCATCCTATTGTTACAGGTGTGAAGTAGAATTCCAGATTTGTACACTTGTATACTTAGTTACATAAAATATCTCAAGCAAAAAGAGTCACATGTGGGAAAGATGTAAGAAGCCTGTTCTAAGTGAATTGACAACTGATCCACTGTAAGACTCTAACAATGACCTGAACTCCCTCCACATTTATTTGCATCAACTAGTAACATTTGTCACACAGTGCTACACTGTCTTTAACATTATGCCACTTGAGTGTGATCTCCACCAATTAAGGTCAGCGCATCCCTAGCAGCAACCCAAGTCTAATTTCTTGACAAGATACTCCATAAAAAAAATTCTTTAAATACCTTAATATAAACTCTAGGGGGAACAAAAGAAAATAACTAGAAGCAAAAAGATCAAGGCCTAAAATCTTGAACTTTAAGTTTCAGGATCTCTGTATACAGTCAAACTCTTTTTCTTTTTCTTTTTCTTTTTTTTTAAACAGGGTTTCTCTGTTTAACAGCCCTGATTGTCCTAGAACTCACTTTGCAAACCAGGCTGGCCTTGAACTCACAGAGATCTGTCAGCCTCTGCCTCCCAAGTGCTAAGATTAAAGGTGTGCACCACCACACCCAAACTTTTTAGTCATAGAATTGTTTAATATTTATCTGGTGTCTATCAGAGGGCCAGCAAGATAGTTCAGTAGGGAAAATTGCTTGCGGTGTAAGCTGATGACCTGAGTTCAATTCCCAGATCTCACAGGAGACAGAGAAAACTTAAGTTCTGAAAATTTCACCCTCTGGTCTCTATACAAGCCATGGCATGTGTAAGTCTAGTCATATGCTTGCATGTGTGCACATGCACACACACACACATGCACACATACACACCATACATATATACAATGATAATAATTAGTTTTTTAAAGAAATCAGGCGTGGTGGTAAACTTAACAAACACTGGGAGGTGGAGGCAGGAGGATCAGCAGTATAAAAGCAACTCAGCTATATAAGGAACTCAAAGCTACATAAAACTGAAATCTGAAAGAAGAAAAAAATAAGTAAACAGACAAATGTAAAAAAAGAAAAGAGATATTAATATAAATCTTTATGTTTAGATACTAATTAGAGAATAGTACGTCCCTAACAAGTGAAGGAAAACAGCATGCTTACCAAAAACAAATTATGTTTTCTGGGCTGGAGAATGCGGCTCAGTCCGTAGAGTGCAAAGCCTGCAATCTCAGCACTTGGGAGGGAGAAGCGAAGCGGGAGATCAGAAGTTCAAGGTCATTCTTAGCTACATATTGAATTTCGGCCTCCCAGGATATGAGACTATAAAAAACGTTGTCTGAGCAAGGCGGTGGTGGCGCACGCCTGTAATCCCAGCACCTGGGAGGCAGAGGCAGGCGGATTTCTGAGTTTGAGGCCAGCCTGGTCTACAGAGTGAGTTCCAGGACAGCCAGAGCTACACAGAGAAACCCTGTCTCGAGAAAAAAAAAAAAAACAAAAAAACTTTGTCTGAAAACATCTTCATGAGAAGGGGAGGACTGTTTCATATTTTTGTATCTACCTATCGTAATATAGCTTTCACTGAGAATCAAACACAGACATATAGCTGGAAAGGGGTGGGGGCTATTTTAATAACTTTCTCAGATAAAAACTATAGCTATTCTCTGCTTTTTATCTAAACTTGACACACGGTCAGGGTTTAAGTTTAAGACCACCTGCAATGTAAAATATGAAACTATATGAATAAACCTGTTGTACTCTGTAACACTGATATTCATTGATCTGTCTTGTACTTTGAATGAATCTTTTATACATGCATGGTTTTGTAATATGATACACAGCTCATTTGGAAACACTCAGTTCTAGATTATGCAGAATATTCAAATGTTGACACATTGAATTTAGACAATATCAAAATAATCATAATCATTAATGTCACCACAGATTTAATCAGAAAAACTGTCAAACACACAGTGACTGATATAAATTTTCAGAAACATAATTCACTTAGAAATTGGGATTTTACAACTGGCAACAGATATTATCAGTTGTTTTCCTTCAAGTAAAACATTTATTTCATTCAGTTTCAAGAAAATGCCATGTTGGGTACTAATACTCAAACGACTCGGCTCACCTCCAGATTCAAGTCAGCCTGAAATCAGAATAAGGCCTTGTCTTAAAAGGGCTGGGGGAGCTGGGCGTGGTGGCGCACGCCTGTAATCCCAGCACTTGGGAGGCAGAGGAGGGCGAATTTCTGAGTTCGAAGCCAGCCTGGTCTACAGAGTGAGTTCCAGGACAGTCAGGACTACACAGAGAAACCCTGTCTCGTAAAAAAAAAAAAAAAAAAAAAAAAAAGGCTGGGGGAGCTGGGAAGAAAGCTCACCAGGTAAGAGCACTGGCTGTTCTTCCAGAGGACTGAGGTTTGATTCCTAGCACCTACATGGATACTAAGAACTATTTGTTAACTCCAGTTCCAGGGAATCTGATGCCCTTTCCTGGTACTTTTCCTTCAGATAACCATCAATCTTCTCCATGAAGCAGAGCTTTATTAAATTATGTCCCTTGAATACAGCATGTATTTACATATGTGTATACATATTAATCTTCATTTCTATTTTCAGGCACACATCTCCTAAAATCCTTGTAACTTTTCAAAATGCTAAGCGTATCTTTGTATGCTAATGGCACATACTAATGCAACCTCTGAGCAGCATCGGGATCGGGGCTGGTCATAAGAAAGGCCAAGCCAAGGTTAAAAGCAGTCTCGCTCCTCAACCTTCAGGAGGGAGTTCAGAGTTTGAAACCTGGAGCTCACATGATGGAATGACAGAACCAACTCCGGCAAGACATAAGCAGCTTCTTACTATTCTAACTATGGCAGTGGAAATTCAAAGTTCTTTCCCAAATGTCCAGACCTCTTTATCTCCCCAAGGAAAGTTAGTCATTTACTGCTCACTGTTCCTTGCTTCAAGTACTTTGTACATACTTCCAGTATATGAATTTCCATGTTCCGAGTTGTTCACATGCCACATCCAGAAAAGGGCAAGAACCAAGTTTAACTCATTTTATTCCCGAGAGTCCAGTCTGTCATTGCTGCTAACATTCTCCATGTCAAGCACGAAATCAGAAATGCTGGCTGGATAACTGAATTACTGAATAAACCCTTTCCCCCAGAAAGAGATCAAAAGTTTAAGACTGAGCATTAGCCCTGGGAAGACTCTCAGATCTGGCCAAGAACCAGAAGTTTCAGAGATAAAGTTATAGGGAAACTAAAGTGAAGATGGGGCAGGGGAGAGTAGATGAATGGACTGAATAGAGAGATGAAGATTATGGATACAGCTTTACACCCAATACAGAGTGTTGAGAGGGGAAAGGTCCCCAGTGAAACACATAACAAGTCTAGTCACCAAGGAGAAAGATCAGGTCACTGGGATGTGTACAGCCCAGCCAATTTGAGAGATGTCCCTGCACTTATTAGAACACCATGTCCCCATGTCCAAGGGAAAAAAAAAAAACCCAGTTCTTCTCAGCAGGAGGCAGGAATTCAGAAGAGCTTTAAAAGCCTTTCTTCTGAACAAAACTGGCACTGCCTTCAGTTTTCCAAGCAGCACTGACAGTAATAACCCCAGATTCAAAACTCTGACCAAGCTTACTTCTCTCCCAGGGGTCATTTATCAAAAACAGGGTGGCGGCACATGCCTGTAATCCCAGCATCCAGGACAGAGAAGTAGGGGGAACACCACAAATTCCAGGCCAGCCTACTCTACATAGCAAGTTCCAGGTTAGCCAAGATTTCAGAATGATTCTCTGCTGTGAGCCACCTGATGCAGGTGATAAGAACTAAACTGGGGGGGCGGGGGGCTAGTGAGATGGCTCAGCAGTTAAGAGCACTGACTGTTTTGCAAAGGTCCTGAGTTCAAATCCCAGCAACCACATGGTGGCTTGCAACCATCTGTAATGAGATCTGATGCCCTCTTCTGGTGTGTCTGAAGTGTACTTACATATAATAATAAATGAATCTTTGCCTGGCAGTGGTGGCGCACGCCTTTAATCCCTTCACTTGGGAGGCAGAGGCAGGTGGATCTCTGAGTTTGAGGCCCACCTGGTTTACATAGTGAGTTCAATGACAGCCAGGACTACACAGAGAAACCCTGTCTAGAAAAAACAAAACAAAAAAGAACTAAACTGGGATCCTCTGTAAGAACAGTAAATATTCATAACCTCCAAACCATTTCCCCAGCCCTCCTTCTCATTATTCTTAAGAAAAACTTCAAAATTCTTGTTTTTTTGTTTGTTTTTCTAGTGCTAGAGAATTAACCCAGAGTAGTGTGTGTGTGTGTGTGTGTGTGTGTGTGTGCCAAGTAACTTCTCTATTCTATAGCTACGTTCCCAGACCTGTGTGTACATATTTTCACTTAGCATGCATAAAATTAAATTACATTCCCCCACCAGAGAATAGCCTGTTCTAATTTTTAAGTGGCATTCTATTAAATGGATATACCACAATTTGCTTATCTGTTCACACGTCTTTTTTTTCCCTGATACAAAGCTACTATGAACACTTGTACATATGTATCTAAGTGAAGACATACTTGCATTTCCCTTGAGTATCTAGAAGTGGAAGTGCTTGGCTACATGAAAGGAGTATGTTTGACTTTTTGGCAACCCCATAGATAGACAATGTCAACTAGCCTGGACCCCTGGGAGCTGCCTTGGTGGCCTCAGTGGGAGAGGATGAACCTAATCCTGTAAAGACTTGATGCCCCAGGTGGGGGGACACCTGGTGGGGGCACCCTCTCAAAAGTGAAGGCGATGGAGGACGGAGGCAGCATTTAGGGTGTAAATAAATATAATAAAACAGAAACTGTCAAACTTTTTCTAAAGTAGATCTATCAGGAGAGGGTATGGTGGATCACACATTTAATTCCAGAACTTGGGAGGTAGAGGCAGGTGGAACTGTTAGTTCAAGGCCAGCCTTGTCTACACAGGGAGATCAGAGCTATATAGTGAGACCCTGTCTCAAATATATATATGTATATACACACACTCAGAGAGAGAGAGAAAGTGACAAACTGGGCTGCATCACGCGTCGCTCCTCCCAGGAACATATATTCTTGTGTACTTAGTGATGGTAACACTCAGTCCAGGTTGAGAACTACATAGAATTCATCTAGAAAAGACTCTTCATTCTTCCTTAACTTGGAAATCCTAACTCAGGTTGTCTTTTTCTGGTTAAGCATTTTTTACCAAAAATCTTCCCTGTCATACCTGACCTCCCAAACTGCATTAGGGAAACATAATATGTTGTCAAAAGTAACAGATACTCTTCATTTACTTTTTTTCAATTGTAATTATTAGTCTTCTCCACTACATACTGAGTTCCATGGTAGCAGGAATATTGGATGTCTTGTTCTTGGCTGATTCCTGGCTTCAAGTCAATACTTAGCACTTAGCAAAGTTTGTAGCACCAAGGTTAGGCTTAAATAAACATTTGTCACATGAACAAATGAATTCCCACAAGAAATTATTGAATGAAAATATTCAAACAGAAATGAATAAATACAGTACTCGCTCACAGAAATACTTTAGAAAGCGGGGTTAGGAGATGGCTGAGCAAAGCACTCGCTGCACAAGCTTGAGGACATGAGCTCAGACCCCTAGTCTACATAAAAATATGGGTGTGGCAGCTCATGCCTGGGACCCCAAAGCTCAGGGGTCAGGGGAATCCTGGGGAGTTACTGGCCAGCCAGTCTACCTGAAAATGGAAGTTCCCAGGTCAAGTCAGAGAAATAATTGAACAAGTCAGACTGATGCCAACCTCCACCTTCCTCACAATGAAATGGGAACACACACACACACACACACACACACACACACACACACTTAAAGTACAGATCAAAGATAGTGGGAATATAAGGGAGGATAATCCAGGCAATAAAAGCCTGTAAGAATTCAGCATAGTAACTTGGTATCTGATGTATTATCTAGGTACTGTGGTGCACACCTATAATCTGAGCATTTGGGAGTCAGACCCAAGAGAATTCCACAAGTTAAGCAGCCTAGTCTACATAGCAAGTTCCAGGCCAGCCAACAATAAACAATAAGACTCCATCTCAAAATAGCAATATTGCCAGGCAGTATAATGCTCACCAGCCCAATAAGGGCTTGACTGTGGTAGGCATTACCAACTTCCCTCTGACTGCATTGAAGGCCTGTTCAGGGAGATGACTGGACACCCTATGCCTAGTACTGTAAACCCAGCTAACAACCCAGGGCTAGAGAGGTCACAGGCTCAAGCTATAAACTTATTGTTGATATTTAACTAAATTGACATATCAGCAAACTGTTTTCTAAATATCTATGCTTATGCACACAGACAAAAGCTATTCCCAGCCTAAATCAGAGAAGCCTCTCCCTATACTGAAGGGCAGTGAATGCAGAGAACCCTAGCTGCCCAAGATGCAACTATGCAATGATTGTAGGCCCAGCCATAAACATTTAAGCAAGTCCCTTTAAAACTCAGGGAACATTGCTGAAGAGAGTACAGAAAGTTTTTAAAAGCCAAAAAATAGAGTGAAGGGGCTACAAAATGCTATTCTGTAGACTTGGTTAACCATTAATTCCTAACAATTGTAGTAGCCTACACTGAGCCCCAATAAGACCCAATAAGTCAAGGAAAGGAGGTGGGGGGGATCATGAGACACTGCTCATTACCTCCGACCTACTGGTCACAGATAGAGTCTAAGAAAGGGCAGACACTGTCATCAGTTGTATACCCATTGCTGAGAGTGCCTGGTTCTAATAGACAGCTCCAGTCTCACAGCTTCAAAGGTGGCCCTGGTTAATCTCAGTGAGTCACAAAACTAAACAAACAAGTGAAAGAGAGATTTGTGAGGAGGAGTTGGGGTGATGTAGATGGAGCGTATACAGGGTGGGGGTGAGAGTTATCAGTATTCAGTATGTCAATCAAAATAGAGAGCCACCATGGTTGTGCCACCTAATAACCAAACTCCTTCTCCTAGACCATAAAAGGAAGCCCCAAACAATAACTAGGGCCCTTAAGTACTTTCTTACTCGGGTGACCTACTGCTTGGTTACAGAGTATTCTGATCTTTACAATTGCTTTGCTTTTGAATACAATTTCCTCTAGCTACTTTGCAATCTTTGTGTGCCTGTATTACAATGCTTTGAAAAAGGCACCAAGTATCTGGAAAGATCTAATCCAAACACTGACCACCAATTTATTCTCTGATAAAAAGTGGTCAAAAGTTCCTTTCTCACTAGGTTTTTAAAACGAGTTGACAGGTCACTAGAGAAGAATACTTAGTCCTGGGACACTGTGTAAGAAAGAGGAAAAAGGACCAAGAACAAAGAAGTCACCTCTAAGAAAAGAGAAGAGACCCTGATCCTGCACTGAATGGGAGACCCTCACCAGGTGACTCCCTAGCCTCTGCATTTACAGTCTTCCCCTCCTTTTTTACTTCAAACTCTGCTCTCACAAGAAGCCTTCTTCAAAAATAAAATGGCTAATCCCTACACGGAGTCCCTACCAGGCAGGCCATGACCTCAGTGTCATGGTTTCCTTCTGCATTCTAATTGCTTTTGCCTACACCTCCGTCTCTCTGACTGTAACTACTGCTAAGCAGCCCATTTTCCTGGCTTTTGTCTCTGTATCCTTCCTGACTGTAAAAGTATCTGTCCCCAGTTCAGTGCTCATACTCTGAAATATCCATTTCAGTTTTTCACTTAACACTTTTAAGGAACAATTTGTTGAAATCAGAACTAGTCAAGCTAGTCAATGGCACTAGGAAGTCAAAATAATGAAACCCTCTGCTGACTTCCAGGATCTCCTCTATGCTTACCCTCTGAATTCCTGAAATACATTCTGAATTACAGAAATGGCAAATGTGCATCTTTAAATTCTTAACTTTTATACACATTGACTACTATGCCCAAGTATTAATTTTTCTCTCTTTCTCCCCACCCTGATATTTGCTTTCTTTATATGTTTGTTTGCTTGAGACAGGGTCATAGGTAGCCTTAAACTCACTATGCATCCCAGGCTTGAACTCAATATGTATCTCACGGCATTTCTCTTAGCTCCCTAAGTACTGGGATTACAAGCATCTGCTACTATTAGGCAGGATTAGTTTTATCTGAAAAATCAGCAAGGTCCTTTGAAAAGCAGTAACCCTACATCAATGTTAGTTGTTCATCTGTCAGTTCTCCATGTTCTACTTTACAAGAACAGCCTTTGATTTTTCTAGTGTTTCCCTGTATCTAGCCAAGCACTAAGCAACACAGTTCCTGATGTAAGAATAACTTAAAGTTGTATACATTCTTTGAGGATTTGCTTTTCCCAGCTTTGGGGTACCACATGCCACAGGTCTTTATATGCTAAAGCTGTCTATGCCAAGAAAAAAGGCCAATCTCAGAGGAATTAAATCAACACACTTGTTCAAAAACTACCCCAAGTTCTCTGACTTGGAGGCTGACCCAACATTCTTGTGCCCTAGCCAACACTCGTCAGAGTCTGGGATACCCATAATTAAAGACAACACGTGACAGATTTCTACTGAGAAAAGTTTTATAAATGTGTTAGAAACCTAAGGACAGGCACCGATAGGGACTGTGCACAGTGCTAACAAAACATATTTAACTTATCAGTGAATATATATATCACTATCACACACACACACACACACACACACACACACACACACCAGTGGATTATACCTCTTTAAGGTTCAGAAATGAAGATGAGGCTGGTCCCAACAACTATGGTTTTTTTTTTTTTCCAAGAGACAGCGTTTCTCTGTATAGCCCTGGCTGTTCTGGAACTCACTCTGTAGCCCAGGCTAGCCTCGAACTCAGAAATCCACCTGCCTCTGCCTCCCAGAGTGCTGGGATCATAGGTATGCGCCACCACCGCCCGGCCCCAACAACTATCAAGTCTCAGTCACAATAGTACCAAAAGCACAGTGACAAATGCCTTGAAGACATTAATACTGAAGAATCAAGCACACACCATAGCATGAGGTAAAAAAAAAAAAAAAATGTGGATTCCAGTTTCGATAGCAATAGGAAGATGGACTCAAATCTCCTGGATGTGCTGTTCACTAGCTCACCAAAGAACACATTACTAAACTCCCCAAGAGACCATAACTAGGGAGAGAGTCACATTAGTTTTCTATTCCACACAAGCTTCTACTCAAACAATAAAAGGTCAATGGATCCCCAATCTTCTCCTAGAAGATAGCCAAGAACATCTGTTGAAAAGCTTTCCATTCAAGATGATAACTCTAAGAAGCAGCTGCGGCCTAAGAGCGACTTTCTTTACCATGGCCTTTCTCAGTATGTGGCAGAATTCCTAATGAGTGAGGACCATCCAGAATGAATATGCCTAAGCCTCCTCACAGATCTGCTTCCTCATCCCCACAAGTCAGAACTGAGTTCTGAAGGTCAGGCCTCTACTACAAAAGCCATCCCAATCAAGAGAGCTTAGTGGAGGCCTCAGTGCCCTAGATAAAAACAAAACTCTCCTCAATGATCTGTCTGTTTCAATTTCTTTTAGACTCATCCCTTATCAAGTAATCATAATTTTTCTGAAATTTAAATTTTCAAGATTTTGTTTTACAGAAGAAAAATCCTTTATAGATATGCATGTGCATGTACCCACTCTGTACAAGTAACCTGAACAAGATCAGAAGAGTGTATCAATGCCAATATCCTGGTAGTAATACTCTATTACAGTTTTTCCTTTTTTAAAAAAAAGATTTATTTATTTTATGTATATGAGTACATTATCACTATTTTCAAACACACCAGAAGAGGGCATCAGATCCCATTAAAGATGGCTGTGAGCCACCATGTAGTTAATGGGAATTAAACTCAGGACCTCTGGAAGAACAGTCAGTGCTTTTTTTTGTTTGTTTGTTTTTTTTTTGTTTTTTTTTTTGTTGTTGTTTTTTTTTGGTTTTTTCGAGACAGGGTTTCTCTGTGTAGTTCCGGCTGTCCTGGAACTCACTCAGTAGACCAGGCTGGCCTCGAACTCAGAAATCCGCCTGCCTCTGCCTCCCAAGTGCTGGGATTACAGGCGTGCGCCACCACCGCCCGGCCAGTCAGTGCTTTTAACTGCTGAGCCATTTCTCCAGCCCTACAGTTTTTTCCAAATTGACACTGTGGAGAAAAATTGTAATGTTTCCCAGTGTTGTCTCTAGACTACTTAAAACTGCATGTAAATCTACAATCATTTCAGTCAAAGTCTTATTTTTTCTAAAGATTTAGTTTGATTTATGTGTGTATATATGAGTGTATAGCATGTGTATGCAGGTCCCCAAAGAAGCCAGAGTGGATGTCAGAATCCCTGGAACTGGAGTCACAGGTGGTTGTAAAATGCCTGACATGGATGCTGTAAACGGAACTTGGGTCCTCTGGAAGAACAGGTGCTCTTAACCAATGAGCCATTTCCCTAGCCTGTAAAATTTTATTTCTAAAACATCTACCTTGGTGAAATTCTAAAGTTCTATAATAGTATTTCAAAGAGTTTGATATAATAATAGTTATTGCATGTCACATATGATAGTGCATACCTATAATTTAAGACCTTCAAAAGCTGAGGCAGGAAGCCTAACACAACTTTAAGGTCAGCTGAGGATACAAAGCTAGCTCTCATCTCAAAACACCTTTTAGCATACACTGATTGCCTCATGGACATTGTTCAAGGCTTCAAATGCTCTGAAGCTAATATAAGGGTTGCACTATTACCTTTCTCTCCTGCCACTCTCACACACCCTACATTCCCACCATTACCGATTACTTTCCATTTCATAAACAAGCAAGGTTCACTTGTTGTTCTTACAAAGGAATATGTAAGGAACCTTGCCGCATTCCATGCCTGACAAATTTCTACTCAAATATTCTACTCAGGCTCTTTCTGCTTCTTAGGGGCTTCTCTACACTGACCATTAAGGTTTCGTTAGAACTTCCTAATCCATGTTTATGCTCTTTTTTTTTTTAAAGATTTATTTATTTATTATATCTAAGTACACTGTAGCTGTCTCCAGACATACCAGAAGAGGGCGTCAGATCTCATTACAGATGGCTGTGAGCCACTATGTGGTTGCTGGGACCTGAACTCAGGACCTCTGGAAAAGCAGTTAGTGCTCTTGTTTTTTTTTTTTTTTTTTTTTTTTTTTTTTTTTTGGTTTTATTTTGGTTTTTTGGATTTGCTTTTTTCAAGACAGGGTTTCTCTGTGTAGCCCTGGCTGTCCTGGAACTCACTCTATAGACCAGACTGGCCTCGAACTCAGAAATCCGCCTGCCTCTGCCTCCCAGAGTGCTGGGACTACAGGCGTGAGCCACCACTGCCTGGTACAGTCAGTGCTCTTAACTGCTGAGCCATCTCTCCAGCCCCATGTTTATGCTCTTTAAGGCCTTGAGCTGCTATTATAATCTAAAACACTTATTTGAATTTTCTTCCTCTGTTTCTATCTGTAAAATAACAAGAATGTAGTATCTACTTCATGGGGTGTGAGAATTAAACAAACTGATACACACAAAATACTTCAACTCAAGCATAGCATATAACAAGCATTTGACAATACCATGTTCTTTTGTTGTACTTGTCCATCTAACCACTAATAGGCCTGTGGCAGTTGAGTGAGAATGTCCCCCACAGGCTCATACATTTGAATGTTTGGTGTCTAGTTGGTGGAACGGTTCAAAAAAGTAGGAGGTGTTAGAGACGTGTCCTAGGAAATGGGCTTTGATGTTTCAAAAACCCTGACAGGCAGTGTTTATGGGTGCGTGCGTGCGTGGTGTGTGTGTGTGTGTGTGTGTGTGTGTGTGTGTGTGTGTGTCTTTCCCTACACCCCTCAATGCTTCCTGCGTAAGGGATCAGATGTCTTCAACTGTTGCTATAGCACCATGCCTTGCTGTCTGCCTGTCACCATGCTCCTCATGATTTTGATTATGAACTCACTGGTGCTCTGAAACTGTTAGCAAGCACCCAGTTAAATATTTTCTTTTATAAGTTGCCTTGGTCATGGTGCCTCTTCACAGTAACAGAAATGTAACTAAGACTAAGTCAAAGCAAGAACTGGATTTGTATTCATCACTACTTAAGCACACAGTAGACGGTAAATGTTTTGGAAATTAAGGGAGCTAAGACTGGAATAAGTTGATAGAATCTAAATCAAAGTTCTGTAATAGAAAAATAGAAATGGGGATTTAGCTCTCTCTCATCCCTCTCGCCTCTTGGCACTCTCACCTCTCTGCCCCTCTTGGGCTCTCCTCCCCTCCCCCCTCTCTCCATGTGGTCATGTGGTCATGGCTGGCATCCACACTCCTTCACTTCCTCTCCTCTCCTCTCCTCTCCTCTCCTCTCCTCTCCTTCTCCCTCCCCTTCCCTCCCCTCCCCTCCCCTCCCCCCTCTCTCTCTGCTTCCACTTCCCATTAATTCCCATCCTCTGCCCTGAATAAACTCTATTCTATACCAAAAAAAAAAAAAAAAAGACAGAAAGAAAGAAAGAAAGAAAGAAAGAAAGAAAGAAAGAGGGAGGGAGGGAGGGAGAAAGAAAGAAAGAGAAAGAAAGAAAGAAAAGGAAATGGTGATTTAGAGAACAGAGCACTGTTGGTAAGAACAGGAGCTAGAATAGGTTGGAGCTAAGAATAAAATAAACACTTCTGGAAAATAAACACAAGAAAGCCCTGTTAGAGATTGAGAATTTGGAGCCATAAATTGAGAATGCTAATTTTTATACTCTAAACTGGCTCAAACCAAAGCAGGCATGGAAGCTCACAACTATAACCCCAGCACTTGGTAAGACGGGAGGAGGATTGCTATGAGTTTGAGGCTAGCCTGCACTATACAGTGAGTTCTAGACCAGCCTGGGCTAAAAATAGAATAAATGGAAGAAATATCAAGGAACAAATAAAACACAACTTTCCATCCATTCCTCTTCTCCATACAACTTACACAGTCATACCCTAAGATTTTATTAAAAAAAAAAAAGATTGTTATCATATACAAAATTCACATTAAACAAAATCACCAAAAGATCATCCTCCCCTACATAGTGCTGGCCTACATAAGACCATATGTAAGAAAAAGTGCTATATATTATCCTAACAGAAAATTATTAAGTCAGTCATGGCAATGCCCTGTGGAATCCCAGCACTCAGGAAACTGAGGCAGAAAGTTCAGTAGTTTCAAGGCCAGTCTGGGCCACATAAGACCCTATCTTAAAAAGTAGAAACAATACATAACAATTATTATATAACTGAATTTTTCTAATTAGATTATTTTAGTTCAGAGACCACATCCATTATACCATTATATTTCTGATGACCACAAGTTATCAAACTGGTAAAAATTTCTTCAATAAGAATCTATGCATTTGAATAGTGGATTGGCCATATTAAGTAGTAATTTTAGGACCATGGGCAAGAGATTTGTCTAAATCTTAGTTTATCTGTTAAATGAAGTCACAATCTTTGCCTTGGGTGGCTGGGTGAGAAATAAAGGAGTATAATATGCCAGGCAGGGTGTTAATGTCATTCCTCTGCACACCAGACTGCTGTGTGACAGATGGGACCCAGTAATCCACCAGTCACTGTATTACCCACACAGTGGGCTGCTGAATCTGGAGATATTTGTGAGAAGGTATTTTCTGAATATTTAGTCTATGACAAAGTAAGGAAACAGTATATCGGAATTATCTTTAACGTTTCTGTCCTGCCTGCCTTCTCTCTTTCTACTTCCTCCTCTTCTCTCTCCTCTCTTCTCTTTCTCTTCCTGTTTTCCTCTTCTTTTCACATTCAACAGTTTTGTGTAGAATAGCCTGCTCTCATACTTGCTGTGTAAGTGAAGATGGCCTGGACTTCTTCATCCCCCTCCCTCTACTCCCGAACCCTGGGATGACAGGCCTGCACCACCAGTGCCCAGCAAGGTTTTAGCCTTGGGTATCTATCTGCCTGCCTTGTTTTTTCTTGCTTGGATTTTGAGTTCCTAAAATAGCTTCAATTTTTATTTATTTATTTCTTCTTACTTTTCCAAGTGTCTTAAACAAGAGTGGCTTCATTAAGACTCCTTTAGGCTGATTCTATTTGGTTCTTGCTATTCTTTGTTAGCTGGTAACAATTCAGTTAACAATTCAGTTAACAATTGGAATTCAGTTTCCTGGCCTGCTGTACCCTTTCCAGGGCTAAAACAGCATTTCTGGTGATCGTTCCAGGTTATGTTTGCTCTGTGTAGTGGGACGCATGCTGCTGAGAAGTGAAAGACTTGGGTCCCAGGACTGGCTCTGTCCCTGTCTGAAAACGTCTCTGGTGAGATATTTGTTCTGAGTCTTAGGCCTCTCATCTTTAAAATGAAGAATGTTAACTAAATCAGTGGTTTCTAAGTGCCCATAAATTCTGTGTTCAAGTTTAAGCACATTTTTTCTTCTGGGGGGACTCTTGGTAATTTTATCAGTAAAACAAGTAGGTTGGCCTAGATAGAAACCAAATCCAGCCTAAATATACTTTCATTCTTAGTGGTTTCATTTTTTTTGTTGTTTTTGTTTTTTGTTTTGTTTTGGTTTTTTCTTCCTTTCTGGAGATTTCTGACAGTTAACAGCATGAACAGGAAACCCTTGAACACTTCTAACTTGGCAAAGTTTCCTGCTCCCTCTGAACCTCGTCCCAGCCCATTTCCTGTGTTTACAGCAGTTGGGTTTTGTACTTAGTGACAGGCCTGGCAGGTCATACTTCACTGGCGTCTCCACAACTTGTTACAAGGTAGAACAAAATGAGTGCCAATTTAAGAACCAGGAGGAAGGGTTTCAGTGACCTCCTCTGTCACACCTCCGCTTCCTCGTGTGAAAAGACAGAAAGTTTAACTGGTGCTTTTTCTTTTTCTTTTCTTTTTTTCTTTTTCTTCCCCCCCCCCCCCGATATTGGAAGATAAAATTTGTCTATCTTCATGAACTGACCCTCTGTTTAGCCTATTTCTTCCATTCTCCATCTTGGGAAGAATTGAGAAGGCTCCATTTGCATTATTTATATTGAACAATGTAAAAGGAAGAAAACAAGCCAAATAGCCAGGTACAGTGGACTGCACCTATAACCCCAGCACTCAGAGGTAGGTAGATTTGAGTTCCAGGCTAGCCCGGACTACACAGGGAGTTCCACACTAACCAGGGCTACATACTGAAACTCTATTCAAGTAAAAAGGAGAAAGAAATAGCAGCAGGCTCCACCATGACCAAACAGCTTTATAAGAATGCCAGCAGAGAAGACTTAAGGTGGAGAACTGTAATCACAGAATTGCCCTACAAATTAACTCTGTGGTTGGTAACCATGGAGATACCCATATACAATCATTCTTGTCAAGATTCTGAAGACAGGGCCTTTAACCCCAGCACTTGCAGGACAGAGGCAGGTCTTGAATTCAGTGAATTCAAGACTAAACTGGTCTACATATTGAAACTCTATTCAAATAAATTCTAAATAGCAAGTATTACATAAAGAGACCCTGCATCAAAATAAAGGTGCGGAGGTACTCTGGGGATAGACCAATATCCCACTAGGCCAGTTCCATCCCTGCTTCCAACATCTGCGTGGTCAGTAATTTAGTAGATTGGGTCTCAAAAAGATAGATAGAAATGCTCAACACCATTCCTGATTCTGTTTTCCCTTCTTCCTTTTCTCATTTTTGCAATGCTTGTCTGTGTATGTCCATATCTATATGTGGGGTGTGTGTGTGTGTGTGTGTGTGTGTGTGTGTGTGTTTGTACACACACATGTACACACACCCTGTACATTCATGCAGAGACCACAGGAGAACCTCTGGTTTCTTCTACTGTTCTCCACCTTATTTTTGAAGTCAGGATCTTTCACCCAACCCGACCCTTGCTGCTTTGGCTATACTGGCTCGTCAGGAGCTCTCAGGACACATTTGTCTCTATTCTTCTCCTTCAGTGCAGGGAGGTTACAAGCACACTCACTCATGCCCAGGTTTTACAAAGATGTTAGGTATTCAGACTCAGG
Organism: Apodemus agrarius; assembly: GCA_964023405.1. Taxonomy (NCBI): domain Eukaryota; kingdom Metazoa; phylum Chordata; class Mammalia; order Rodentia; family Muridae; genus Apodemus; species Apodemus agrarius. Next base: position 95,112,472 of record OZ030005.1, on the reverse strand, counting down.
TCCTCTTGGTTCCTTAGCAAGTGTCCTTACATACTGAGTCATCTCCTTAGCCCTTTCCTTTCTCTCTTATATACAGTTACAATGTACTTAATTCTGTTCTTAAAAGTAAAATGATGCTGAAGTTTGTCTGTCCTGTGGCATGAACAAGTCATCTTGTTCACAGGACAGAATTTGGTTATGGCTAAAAAAATCCTAAGCCTAATGAAATCCTAATGAAATAATACCTAAGCCAGCCTGAGTTCAGAGTTCTAACCTCATGAGAGATAGAACCAGTTAAAGGTTTTCCCAGTAGTAATAGAATTTTCCTTGGACTTTGCAGAGCCAGAAAGTCTTAAATACAAAAAACATTCAGAAACAACAGGCAGTCTTGCTCTAGAATTCAGTTCTTAGCCACAACACTATACTAAAGACTACCAGAAGAGCTTTTATACACATTTAACCATGGAGGCACAATTTTAAAACCATTGTCATAGCTTGGCACAGTAGAATATACCTGTAGTCTCAGCTACACCACAGAGATTAGGTTGTAGAACTATTTGAGCCCAAAGGGTTAAAACTAGCATGGACAACACAGTGAGACCTATTTCACGAATATACTAGGAATCAAACCCAGGACCCTGTGCGTGCTAGGGAAGCACTCTACAACAACCCTTGAGTTTTGGAGAAAAGATTTCCTTGTATATGCTAATCTTGAATTCACGATGAACCCCAGGCTAGCCTTGAGCTCTCAAACTTCCTCCTAAATTCTGAGATCACAAACATAGGTCACTATGCTTATCTAAAATTTATTTTTGTTTTTATTGCTTTTGATTTGGATTCTTTTTTGAGATAGGACTTTATGTAGTCCAGGCTGTCTTCTAACTCTTGGTCTTTTCACACCCATTTTCCTGTCCTGGGATCAAAGGAATATGTGCAATCATATTCATCCAGGGTTTGTCTTTTGTTTTTTACAGAATTAGGAATTTGAACCCAACCCCCCAGGTGTGCTAGGCAAATATTATACTGATAAGATACATCATCAGCCTTGAGACTTGATCTTTGAAAAAGGAAGAACAAAAAAACCTTAACCAAGCTAGGTGGTGCTGGCACACACCTTTAATCCCAGCACTCAGGAGGCAGAGGCAGGCAGGTCTCCTGAATCTGAGGTCAGGAAGGTCTACAGAGGCTGTCTTCAGGACAGCCAGCTACACAGAGGGACCCTGTCTCAAAGAAAGAAGGAAGGAAGGAAAAAAGGAAGAAAAGAAAGGAAGGAAGGAAAGAAGGGAGGGAGGGAGGGAGGGAGGAAGGAAGGAAGGAAGGAAGGAAGGAAGGAAGGAAGGAAGGAAATCCTTGCCCAGAGACATATCTTTTAAGTCTAGTCCAAGCGCCTGTTTACTCCTCAGCTTTATTTCCACCATGTCTTGCATGCGCCTACAGGTTGACCCAATGTACGACCTGACTCTTGATTCAAAGTTTGCTGTGCTCTTTCTTCTTCCCTCAAAACATTAATCAGCCTTTCAGATCAAGGTCCTCCTTGCAGGAGGAGTGAGGTAAATAGGTCTTTCAATAGTTTTCTGCCAACCACACATCAGTCACTGTTCCTGTAAATTTAACTTTTATTCTCCTGTAATTGTCGTCTCCAAAATTTATTGTCTCTGTCTGCTAACCTAGGCCTAGTCCTGGAAGCTCTGAGCCTCTATACAATCTTATCTAGGCCTAAAACATTTTCAGTCTCAGAGACTTACTGGTGAATACACTCACCCTTTCTAGTTCTTTCTGAGCTCTGGTGGCAAGTTCAACTTAGCTGTTCTGGCTCAAACTCCTCTCCAGGCTGACTGACTAAATCTGGCTTCTCTCTCGGCTCTGACTTAATTGTTCCGCTTGGCCTCATACTAACTTTGGCAATCTGTTCTAATCTTCTGGCACCTTATTCTCTGGCTTGCTCTGTCTTCACTCGTGTCTAGCTTGTTCTCTTTCTGCAACCTGTCTCTGCACAGCTGTCCCAGTAAAACTGCCTCCTTCCCTTTCCATCTCTCTCTGCCCTTTCAAGTAGCTTTCCTTTCCTCTCTCTTCTCTGAGAGTTGGGCATATCCTATTCTGTCTCATTCTGTCAAATCTTTCTCACCTTTCCTGCCACTCAATTAGACATCACTTTCAAACATGTGTGCTTTCTTCTACAAGCTAACTTTATCTTCATTGTTTGGGATTCAGTTCGTTGTTAGGTGTGTACAAAGGGCATGTCTGAATTCCAGACAGAAGGTGTGTTATGGCTGAGCTACACCACAATTAGAAAGTTTTTTTTTCCAGTAAATAACACAATCTCAGAGTTCACAGTGCGATCAAATATTATGGAACATATATCTTTTCCATATTATCTCATTTAATTTTCTCAGCCTATAGTATGAATATTATTGTCCCTATTTTGACAAAGAAAAGGCAGGGGGCAGTAAGATGGCTCCTTAAGTAAAAGTGGTTAGTATGAAGGCCTACTAACCTGAGTTCAATCCTCAAAAACACACATTATACTCATAGATCAATGCATCTCTCTGCCCTCATCTGAGAGGCTTCTATATCTTGCAGTAGATGCTGATTAACACAGAGACCCCCTTGCCGGGTGGTGGTAGCACACACCTTTAATTCCAGCACTTGGGAGGCAGAGGCAGGTGGATTTCTGAGTTCGAGGCCAGCCTGGTCTCTACAAAGTGAGTTGCAGGACAGCCAGGGCTACACAGAAAAACCCTGTCTCAAAAAAAAAAAAAAAAAAAAAAAAAAAAAAAAAAAAAAGAAAAGAAAAGAAAAAGAAAAAGAAAAAAGAAAGAAAAAAAAAAGAAAAACCAGAGGCAGCAGGTAACAACTGGAAACTGTATTCTGGACACAGGGCAGCTGCTCATATGAATTCACAACAGTTGTGAATACATACACAAAACTTGTGCAAGTCCAAGCCATACCAAATCCCAGCATGCAGGTGGAAAGTTGGACAATCCTACTCTATATGGACCCACTGGCAATTGCTAGCAACTGGAAAAGGGAGTAAGTCAACTATGCTCAACTGGAAGACCACACACACATCCAACAATATTTAGTCTTGGTCTTAAAGAGTTTTTTTAAAAATAGGATACAAACTTGGATTAAGAGAAAATGGTGCTGGAGCTAGGAAGAGATGGTAGAGAAGGGGTTAATATGATCCAAACATATGATACAAAACTCTCAATAAAATTTGAGAAAAAAAAAGTTGGATAGGGTAGCAAACATCTGCAGTTCCAGCACTCCTATGGAGAGATAGGCAGGAGGGATAAGAGACTTGCCCAGAAGCTAGCAGGCTAGCCATCCTGGAATACACAGTATAGCACAATAGAAACAACAGAAGAAAACCTGACTCAGTAAGGTAGAAAGAACTGACTGCCAAAAGCTGTTCTCCGACTTCCACCACAAATAAGCCTGTACACACAAATATATGCATACGATAATAATACAATTCTTTTGGTTTTTTGTTTTTGTTTTTGTTTTTGTTTGGTTTGGTTGGTTGGTTGGGGGTTTTTTTGTTTGTTTTTTGTTTTTGTTTTTGTTTTTGTTTGTTTGTTTGTTTGGTTTGGTTTTTCGAGACAGGGTTTCTCTGTTTAGCCCTGGCTGTCCTAGAACTCACTCTGTAGACCAGGCTGGCCTCGAACTCAAAAATCCGCCTGCCTCTGCCTCCCAAGTGCTGGGATTATAGGCGTGCACCACCACCGCCCAGCTTAATAAAATTCTTTTTAAATTAATGATTTATTTATTTTTATCTCATGTGCATTGGTGTTTGCCTGCAGGTATGTCTGTGTGAAGGTGTGAATTACAGTTGAGCTGAACAGTTCCATGTGACTAGCTGAGCTGCCATGTAGGTGCTAGGAATTGAGCCCGGGTCCTCTGAAAGAACAGCCAGGGCTCTTAGCCATACCTCTAGCCCCAAATAAAATTCCTCAAAAGAAAAAATTAGTTTATAATGTAAGCTTGCCAATGGCACACAATACTAAAGCACACAGTTGTTCCACTGTACCTTCTAAGTACCCATTTATCTATCCTACATATGTAAATACTTGTATGTGCACAGTTTAATTTTGTATTTTGTTTAAAGTTGCCTCAACCTCACCATTTATATGCCTTATGTCCCTTACCTGAACTCTGATGACCTCTACCCTCACCTCAAGACCTTCTCCTAAAGCACTTAACAGTGATAACAGACATTTACCATGCCCAAATTGATGGGTCTGGGCTCACCAAGAAGAAAGAACTATTTTGTTCTAGGTAAAGCTGCTAGCAGCTGTGCCTTAATCATATATAACAATTAACTAATTTATTTTAGGGCTAAGGAAAAGCTCTCTTAATGGAGAAGATCACATAGTGAAATTTATGAGTCACCCTTGTCAACAATGATATGAAGATTCCAGAAAACAAGTAACAAAAAAAGAATCTCAGTAGGTGGAATGTTTTTCCCCTGCCCACTCAGGGAGATAATGGTCTCTCAAGAGTGCACACAGCTTCAGCTACAGAATGAGGGAATCCCAAAGAAAAAGTTCACAAAGACCAGCTAACTGAAACAGTACTCAAAGGCAGGCTCCAGGGGGCTTGACATAATATGACCGAGGAAACACAGAGTCTAGACTCTGGTTCTGTGCCATTCATTTATTCAGTAAATGTTGAGAGCATTGATGATACCAATCAATCTAAAATGTAATTTGAACAGTTAACTTATTTAACATATCTGGGCGTGGAAGTTTCTTCGTCTCTAAAATGGCCTTATTAAATTTTCTAACCCAACTTCACCATACATAGTGTCTTAGTCAGGGTTTCTATTCCTGCATAAACATCATGACCAAGAAGCAAGTTGGGGAGGAAAGGATTTATTCAGCTTACACTTTGAAATTGTTGTTTATCACCAAAGAAGGTCAGGACCGGAACTCACACAGGGTAGGAAGCAGAGGCCATGGAGGGAAGTTCCTTACTGTCTTGCTTGGCCTGGCTTGTTCAGTCTGCTCTTATAGAACCCAGGACTACCAGCCCAGGGATGGCACCACCCACAAGGGGCCCTCCCCCCTTGATCACTAATTGAGAAAATGCCCCACAGCTGGATCTCATGGAGGCAGTTCCTCACCTGAAGCTCCTTTGTCTGTGATAATTCCAGCCTTTGTCAAGTTGACACACAAAACCAGCCAGTATACATAGAAATTCTAAGCAGAAAAAAGAAACTAAATAGACAACAAATATAGTGGCAGGAACAATTTGTAGAAAACTAGAAGACCAGTGTCTATACTCACCTTCATAAGGTAAATGACCTTGAGTTAGTCCTGCCTACTGTGTTCCTGTGTTCCCATCTATGGAATGAAGATAGTCTCATAGTTTATTCCCTGACAATGTTAGGAAATAGTGGTGGTGTGACATATGTCTCTAATGCCAGCACTCTGGGAAGGAGAGGCAGAAGCTTCCCAAGTTCTGAACCAGCCTAGGCCAGAGTGAGACCTTGTTTTAAAAACAAAACTAACAACCAACCAACAAAGGTGTCAGACAGTGCCCCATCCTTGCAGCTGCTATCATGATGGCAGCAATGCTCTGGGAGACCTGGTCTAGCTAGCTCAGGGAATTTGTTCCTTTCCATTTTATCACCTTGCACAGCCCCCCAGGGCCAAACCTGTGAATCAAAAGATCCAGCTGCCAAGACAGGCTCATTCCTGGCATTTCCTCCCAACACATTCCCTGGGTCAGGCCCAAGAGTTTAGAAGAGCAGCACTGGGTGAAGGGCAGGTAAGAAGAGCAAAGAGAAATGACATCTGCTCTCTCTGGACAGCAGCAACTACAAAATGTGAGAGACAGTTGAAGGGCCTTGGTGACAGACACTACAACAAACTATGGAAGCGACTCTTCAGATTATGGCAGTGCATAAGATAATATATGCAACAGTCTACTTCTAATTTGAACATCAGCACACAGATGTGTGGGGAATTTAATCAGTCAGACCTCAGACCCTTAGCTTGCTCAAAACAGCTTCTTGCTCTTAAGAAGTTCAAGATGGACATGGTACATACATGTAATCCCAGACTGGTTGTCAACTTGATGACATCTGGGATTAACTAAAACCCAAGCAGCTAGGCACACCAGTGAGAGAGTTTTCTTGATTGGATCACTCAGGGTCAGAAGACCCACTCTAAATCTAGACGGGTGTGAAGGAAAGGAGCTTTGGCTTTTTTGTCGCTACTGGACCACAGACTATAAGCTACTATAATGAATTATTATATACATGCACACACACACACAATCAGTTCTATTCTTCTAGAGAACCTCAACTAATACACCAGGATTTAGGAGACTAAGACAGGGAACCCAAAGTGAGAGGTCATCTTGAGCTACACAGAGATATTGCCAATTAAAAAATTAAAAATAAAATATGTATAATATGTGGGGAAGAAGACAGACAGCTACATAAATAACCATAGTATAGCAAAAGGTTGTGTCAAGTGATGTGAAGTCACAAAAGTGAAAGTGACTGCCTCTTTTTAAAAAGTAGCTCAAAGGTGGTAACATTAAAAAGGTGACATGTGCAGAACAGGGAGGTGGGAAAAGGTGGATGGGGGAACACGGGGAGGGAAAAGGGCATGTGGGACCTTTGGGGGGCAGGGAACCAGAAAAGGGGAAATGAAATGTAAATATAGAATATATCCAATAAAAAAAGGTGACATATGACTTGGTCTTGAAGGAAGATTTAAGAACAGAGTATGGGGGGAAAAGTGAAAGTTATCCCTGATGGAGTAAAAAGGAAGAACAGCAACTCAAGATATAAGATGCCCCATGGACTAGAAAGGCGCAGTGGTTAGGAGCACTTGCTGTGTAACTTTGAGGTCCTGAATTCAGATATCAGCACCCATGTTAAAAAAAAAAAAAAAAAAGAAGTATCTCAAACAAATCTGTAACCCCAGCATTATGAAGAAAAAACAGATGGATTACTGGGGTTTACCCACCAACCTACCTAGGAACTCTACATTTAGAGAGAGACTCTGCGCCAAAGAAACAAGAAAGAGAGGAAGACACTCTATACCTGCTATGCTTTGAGAACAGCAAGCAGTCCAGTACAGCTAGAACAAAGAATGTTAAATGTAGCAGCTCTGTGTTATTTTGGACCCGACTTCTCAAATGAGACTGAAAAACCTCCAAGGAAAAAAAGGAAGAAGAAAAAATGCTGAAAAGCAGGCAAAAGGACAAGAGTACAACCTACCTCCTATTCCTACCGCATGTTCTTCTAGAGGATGTGGGTTCAATTCCCAGCATCCATCTGGCAACTTACAACTGTCTCTAGTCCCAGAAAATCTCGAAAACACTCTTCTAACTTCTGCAGGCATCAGGCACACACACACACACGTACAGGCAAAACACTTAACATACATAATTATATATACTATAATTTAATATGTTGTATTTATATATTTATATCATATATTTGGGGGGGTCAAGACAGGGTTTCTCTGTGTAGTTCAGGCTGTCCTGGTACTCACTCTGTAGACCAGGCTGGCCTCGAACTCAGAAATCCACCTGCCTCTGCCTCCCAAGTGCTGGGATTAAAGGCGTGCGCCACCACGCTTTTTATTTCTCTCTCTCTCTCTTTTTTTATTATTTTTAAAATAAATAAACAGGACACACTCATGAGCATCAGCCATACTAAGAATCCTTGAATTACACAGAGATGCCAGGTAGATTAAATCAAGGTAGACAGAGCAAAAGAACCCATGGTAACACAATGACATGACATGCAAGACCTAAAATCTGTATCCTGGAAAACAGTTGGGAGTAGAGAAAAGTATGATCTCTGAATAGTGAGCTCTGATATCAAACTATGGATAGTTGATTTAGTTCACTGAACTTGTTCATCTCCTTTTTTTAAAAAAGGATTTATTTATTTATTATATGTAAGTACACTGTAGCTGCCTTCAGACACACCAGAAGAGGGCATCAGATCTCATTACAGATGGTCGTGAGCCACCATGTGGTGCTGGGATTTGAACTCAGAACCTCCAGAAGAGCAGTCAGTGAGTGCTCTTAACCACTGAGCCATCTCTCCAGCTCCTCCTCTCCTTTCTTGTAAATGGGAATTTCTATATACCTTAGAATACTACTAAATATTGAACAAAAACTACCAACCACTTGGTGTGGTAGCACATGTCTTTAGTCCCAGCACTTAGGAGGCAAAGGCAAGAAGATCTCTGTGATTTCCAGGCAAGCCTAGTCCACACAGAAAGCTCCAGAACAGCCAGGACTATACAGAGATACCCTGTCTCAAAACAACAACAACAACAAAACGCAACAGCAACAAAAAACACCCAGTGTATTAGATACAGTATTTAAATAATTTCCCTTTCTTCCCAGGGTCACAGTGTTGAACTTTTGCATAATTAAGGGAGAGTAGTCCCAAACACAACAGCAGAGACTATGTGAGCAGCACACCAAGACACCACAGACAAAGATAGTAAGACACCAATAATTCTATCTATATGCACAACTCAGAAACTATAGCAGAACTCAGAAAAACAGACTTAACAGAGCCAGGATGTAGCTCAGTTGGTAAAGCTTGTCTAGTCAACACAGAGCCCTGGGCTTCATGCCCTATATTACGTAAAACCAGGCCAAGCCGGAAAGCTGGCTCGGATGGTAGAAAAATTGCCACATAAACATGATGACAAGAGTTCAATTCCCCACAACCTACATTAAGCAGATTACACCTATAATCTCAGTACTGGGGAAGCAAGGACAGGAGGACCCATAGGGTTCAACAGCCAGTCAGTCTAACCAAATCAGTGAGTTTCTGGTTCAGTGAGCCTGTCTCAAAAAAAGCAAGGTGGAGAGAAATTGAGGAAGACATCAGTCATCAACCCCTAACCTCAGGGTCATGCACACACATGCATGCACACATGCACCCCCACACACACACACAAATGCACACACATACATACACACACACACACACACACACACACACACACAAACTAAAATTTGAGTGCCTGTGAGTGGTAGCACATACCTATAACCCTAACATTCATGAGGTAGAGGTAGAGGCAGGAGAACCAGAAAAGGTCATCCTAAGGCACAATTTAAAGCCAGTCACTATTATATGAGACCCTGTCTACAAAATAATAATAACTTTTAAAAATAAATAATAAAGGCTGGAGAGATAGTTCAGCAGTTAAGAACACTGGCTGCTCTTCTAGAGGACTCAGGTTTAATTCCCAGCGCCCGCATTGCAGCTCACAGCTGTCTGTAACTCCAGTTCTAGAGGATCCAACACCCTCACACAGATATACATGCAGGCAAACACCAATGCATCTGAAACAATTTTTTTTTTTTTTTTTTTTTGGTTTTTCAAGACAAGGTTTCTCTGTATAACCCTGGCTGTCCTGGAACTCACTCTGTAGATCAGGCTGGCCTCAAACTTAGAAATCCGCCTGCCTCTGCCTCCCAAGTACTGGGATTAAAGGCATGTGCCACCACCGCCCGGCTAATTTTTAATTAAATAAATAATGAAATAAAACTAGAGATGCAGTTGAGACAATGAATGGGTCCATATATCCAGTTGTACTAACAAATACAAGATACTGAGCGCCAAAAACTGAAGCAAAAACTTCTGAGCCATGCAAATAGTTCAGCCAGTCAAGTATATACAGGCCTGACCACCTGAGTTCAATCCATTTCTAGATCTCTACCAACCTCGATTCTGTAGACAGATTATCCTATCAGTCCATTCAGTCTATTAAAACAAGAATATCATAGGTAGAATGACTTAAACAGTAACCATTCATTTCTCATAGTTCTGGAAATTGGTAAGGGCCAACATCAAGTCACCAGCAGACTTGACATCTTGACTTACTTTTTAGTTCAAAAATTCTCACTGTGTCCGTCCCTGGCAAGACAGCTCAGTGAAGTTTTTGTTGTTGTTGTTGTTGTTTGTTTGTTTGTTTGTTTGTATTGTTTTAGACCACTAATTCCACTTAGAATGTCCACACTCAGGACCTAGCAAATGATCCACCCCTAACACTCTCACATGGCAGAGCTAGGATTTGAACATAACTCTGGGTAGGGCACAATCAGTCACAACAGTCTGCTTCCACACTCCCAGTCAAATCACTGCTTCTCAGATGCAATACACATTCATAACAACCCAACAAAGCAAAGTTTTCTTTTTTGCCCCCCCCCCAAGACAGGGTTTCTCTGTGTAGCCCTGGCTATCCTGGAACTCACTCTGTAGACCAGGCTGGCCTCAAACTCAGAAATCCACCTGCCTCTGCCTCCGGAGCGCTGGGATTAAAGGCGTGTGCCACCACTGCCCAGCCACAAAAGGTTTTTTTTTTTGGTTTTTTTTTTTTTTTTTTTTTTTTTGGTTTTTTTCAAGACAGGGTTTCTCTGTATAGTCCTGGCTGTCCTGGAACTCACTCTGTAGACCAGGCTGGCCTCGAACTCAGAAATCCGCCTGCCTCTGCCTCCCAAGTGCTGGGATTACAGGTGTGCGCCACCACGCCCGGCTCACCACAAAAGTTTTTTATATTCAAGGAATGAATATTTTGTTCCACCAATCTGAAAGTCTTAAAAGTAAATATCTTGATGATCAGATATAGATAAAAGTCACAGTGTACAGTTCACCCTGAGGCAATGTGCTCTTCAGCTGTGAACCTGGGACACTAAACTAATCATGACTTAAAAAATACAGTGGGGGTAGGGCTGGGAAAACATCAATTAAAATGTGCGTACTAAGTAAAGCCTGGTGTTATAAGCCTTTAATCCCAGTATTTATTGAGGAGGGAGAAACTGGTGTATCTCTGAGTTTGAGGCCAACCTGGTCTACAAAGTGAGTTATAAGCAGGGTTACGGAGTGAGACCTGTCTCAAAAAACAAAAAAACTTTGAAAAGACTATGCTGTTCTTGCTGAGAATCCATATAGGGTGGCTCACAACCACTTATAACTCAAGCTTCAGGGAATATAATGCTTCTGAAAACACCTTGCACACACATGCACATACCCACACCACACATACATATACACGCGCACACACTTATACACATAATTTTTAAAAAAATCTTAAAGAGAAATACAATGGTGCGGACTAAAAGACTACCTTAGTAGTAGAGCTTTTATGTAGTATATTCAAGATCCTGAGCAAAATACCTAGCCTCATAAAACTAAACTTAAAAATAGGCAACAGCAAAATATACTACGAAAAGGTGACCTCAATTAGTCTATGTCAAAGCACACCCAAGACTTTCCCTCTTGGATTAAGTGACACTGTTCCTTTAGACAGATGTCATAAGGCTGCTGAAAGCAAAATAATTAGCCTCCTTTTTGAAAACAAGGAGCCAGCTCTAATGACCTGTGAATCACCGTCAGATCATTCTTGTCTTGTCTTCAAGTACAGTACCTGGCTTCTGCTGAGATAGTTAGCTAAGGTTGTGTGGCTCACCCTCCTTATCATCACTAGAACACACCCCCTTAGGATTCTCTTACAAACGTATTTCTCTCTCTCTCTCTCTCTCTCTCTCCCCCCCCCCACCTTCCTTCCTCTATTTTATTGGCTATTTTCTTTATGTACATTTCAAATGTTATTCCCTTTCCCGGTCCCCCACCTTGGAAACCACCTATCCCATCCCCCCACCCCCTGCTTCTATGATGATGCTCCCCTTCCCACCCACCTCACCGCCCTGGCATTCCCTACACTGGGGCATCAAGCCTTCACAGGACCAAGGGTCTCTCCTCCCATTGATGCTGGACAAGACCATCCTCTGCAACATATGCAGCTGGAGCCTTCTCTTTCTGTTTCCCTATAGCTCTATCTCTCTGTCTCTTATGGGCAGCCGGAGACTTTCCAAATCTTTAAGTTTCAGGTTTATTGTTTTTTCTTTGACATTGTTTTGCTTAAAAATACCTTGAATTGTTTTTTTTTTCCCTCTACAATTTACTAAAACCAGGAAGGAAGAACCAAGCTACACCTTCAGTAACTTTGCTTAATTAAGGCTTATGAGGTGGTTCAGTAGTGAAAACTACTTATTGTCAAGTCTAACAACCTAAATTCAATCCCCAGGACTTATAGTGGAAGGAGGGAACCAACCCCTAAAAGTTATCCTCTCACCTCCATATACTTACCATGGTGCAGATGCACACACATGGGTACACACACACACACACACACACACACACACACATGCTCATGCACATACACACAGAGCAATCAATCAATATGCATAACTAAAAATTGTTAAGAAATTACCTTAGCTAAATGCTCCATGTCTTTGCATGTAAGTTCTTCTTTGCACAAAACAGAAAATGAACAGTTTAACCAATTTCTTCACTACTTTAGAATGATCTTTCCTCCAGTTTCCAACACTTTTCTGGTTTCTAAGACCTTATCAGAATCATCTTTATCAACCAGATGTCCCAGAGCATCCTAATGAGGATTGTTCAGTATCAATCCTCATTATCAAATGAGACTTTATCTACAACTTTTGTTCCTTAAACTCTCATCAGGAGAAACTTTAAATGTCTATTAATGACAATTAAGGTTTTTCTGGTGCGTGCATCTAAATTACCCCAGGCTCTCTTCACTGACTCAGTTACAAAGCCACATATTTGTTACCTCCTTCTTGGTTACAATTTGTCTTAGCCATTTACACTGCTGTACTAAAAATACCATAAACCCCATACTTTAAAAACTAAATATTAATAAATAAATAAATAAATAAATAAATAAATATTTACTTCTCATAGTTCTAGAAGTCCAAAATCAAAGAACTGAAATGTTTGGTCCCCAGTGGGGGTCCATTTCCAGGTTAGGGGATGATTGCCTTCTTTACTATGCTCTCCCATGGCAGAGGAAGCAGGGATGCTCTCTGAAGTTTCAGTTATAAGGGTAATAATCACATTCATAAAGGATCAATCTTCACAACCTAATCATCTACCAAAGGCCCCACCTTGTAACATCACATTAGGGTTAAAATTTCAAAATACTAATAAGAATCATAAACATTCTCTAGCAGAGTCCTAGCAATCAAGGATCTGGTGGTTATGAATTCAGGGATAAGAACAAATGCTGCAAGTTTTCAGCTGAGACGAATATCCTCTGTGATTGACAGGTGGGGTAAACACTCAAGGGCAGGCAGTTTCTAAAGGTGTTAAGTACTGTCACATGGGACCCAGGAATCTGAGCCCAAGATCTAGGGTGACCTTAGCACCATGGTTACCAAGAATGACATATTACTCCTGACAGAGTTTCTCCAGGATGGGTAGGGACCACATCCAATAGATTTTTATGTCCCCAGAATCTGACAGAAAGCAATTATAAAGATGCTGAATATACGAACTAGCATGGACATAATCTAGTTCTTAAGACCTACTCTAGGCCTTTGAATACACTCTTCCTATTACCTAGAATTATCTTTCTGAATTCCATTTACATAGATATTCTTACCAAGTTTTTTTTTAAAGATTTATTTATTTAATGTATATGAGTACACTGTAGCTGTACTGATGGTTGTGAGCCATCATGATCACGTGGTTGCTGGCAATTTGAATTCAGGACCTCTGCTCTGGTAGGCCCTGCCTGCTCTGGCTTAAAGATTTATGTACTATTATATCTAAGTACGCTGTAGCTTTCTTCAGTCAGCACCAGGAGAGAGCATCAGATCCCATTATAGATGGTTGTGAGCCACCATATGGTTGCTGGGATTTGAGCTCAGGACCTTCAGAAGAGCAGTCAGTGCTCTTAACCCCTGAGCCATCTCTCCAGCCCTCTTACCAAGTTTTAAGTGCTATGTCCTTAGGTGTACCACCCTAACATTAAGTTCCCTCTTCTATGTGTCTTTCCATTGCATCCCTTATTTCCACTGGATAACATTCATTAGACTTTTGTGATTGTTTTATTTTCTGGCTTCTCTACAAAACTATAAACTCTAGGAGAGCAGGAGCTATATCTGTTTATCATATTTATCATACCGACTGCCAGGACCTAAGATAGTAGTGGGCACAAAGATAGTATCCAATATATGATTGAATGAATAAATGAGTGAATGAATGAGCAAGCTCCAATCCAAAATGATTATGGGAAAGTTGAAATTCAAAGGTTGTCAAGAGAGTCCTAAATTAGCAACAGCTCATTTGCCAACAATCTTAAGAGCCTATAAATGCATATGCATGAACGATAACAGTGCATTTATTGGACAAGACATTTTGACAGGGAGAAATAAAATAGATTTTATGAAACAAACACTCACCTATGAGTTCCATATATGCCATAGTAAGGAATATGATTGGGTTATTTATTTATATATCTGCCTACTTATTTATTCATCTATTGATTTAGAGGTCTCATGGAGCCCAGGCTGTGGACTCCATATATAGTTAAGTTTGACCTTGAACTTCTGATCCTCCTACAGAACTGAGACTACAAGCACAGCACTATGCCCAGATTATGCAGTGGTAGAGATCAAACTCGGCACTTCATGCATTCTAGGTAAGTACTGTACCAACTGAGCTATATCCCCAGCCCAGAATATAGTTTACTAACCTACAAGACAGCACTCTATCTAACCTGGATTCCTTCAGGTTTTACATCCCCACTGTATCATCTTGTCCCTTCAATGGGCAACTTTTCTTTCATTTATTTCATTTTCTTGAGCTAAACCTATAATTCAATACAATAATACAGGTGTCCCCAAGGATATTTTTACAAATGATATTAGCTCAATTTTACTACCGAAAGTTATTAACATGGAAACTATCTTAATTTAGGAAAAATAAAATCAAAAGATCTCAATAAAAGTCTACATGACTTTAAGTTATCTGGTCAATCATTTTTTTAAGTTTTAATAATTTCTGAAAGTTGATATAACCTTTTTCAAAAGGTTATAGGATTGTGGTAACACACGAGAAGCACCCAATAAAGCATGTAGCATGTAAGTGAAGACCCAACACATCTACTTTAAAGAAAAAAGGGAAATCAGCCGGCCGGTCGTGGCGCACGCCTGTAATCCCAGCACTTGGGAGGCAGAGGCAGGCGGATTTCTGAGTTCGAGGCCAGCCTGGTCTACAGAGTGAGTTCCAGGTCAGCCAGGGCTACACAGAAAAACCCTGTCTCGAAAAAAAAAAAAAAGGGGGGGGGAGGGGGGAAATCATCCCCAGAACACAGAGTATGATTTCCTCCTAAATACTAAGCACTTTCACTTGACCTAAAGCCACGCAGAGACCCAAGAGGCCAGAACCTATTCGCATGGACTTGAAACTGCACTGCCTCCGAGAAGAGGTTGGGCAGACTGCCCTGTCTCCATTCTCCTTCCAGCTACCTGAGCACTTCAGACATTACACAGGGACAGGGTGGGGCCTGAGGAGCTCCCGAACTTCACATCTATTATCAACCTGGTTGGTCACCTGTCCTGAGAGGCATAGAACTATTATCTGTAAACTACAATTCAAGACAAGCAAGTAAGACTAGGTGTTTCAGAACAAAAGAGCAGACCAGTGTCTACCTGGATAATGAAATGAGAGGGCTGCAAAGTAAAGTAACCAGAAGTTAAAAAATCAAAGTATCCAGAGATGGTGACTCTTCCAAACAGTTGAGGGAGGAAACTGTACCCTTCCCAACCCTGATAGCTTTAAGATATAGTAAGCCTAAGATAGGCTTTAGCCTTTGATATATTTCACTTTGCCCTTAAAACTACCTCCAGAGGTTAGGAGTTACTCATTCAGTGAAGTGCCTGTAGCAGAAGCATGAGAACCTAAGTTCACATCCCTGGGACCTACAAAAAAAAAAAAAAATCCAAGTATATTACTTAAAGCCTGTAATCCCCAGACTACGGAAGCAGAAACAGGGGGATCCCTGTGATGGCTATTCCTGGGTGTAAACTTGACTACAGCTGGAATGAACTACAATCCTGAAATGGAGGACACACTTGTGATCCAGATCTTGAGACCTAGTGGCCATGTAAAGCTTAGGCCCAGGCAAGGTAGTACACACATTTAATCCCAGGAGACAGAGGCAAAAAAATCTCTGAGTTCAAGGCCAGCCTAGGACAGAGCAAATTTAATCTAGGTGTAATAGTACATGCCTTTAATCTGGGCCGTACCTTATGCTAGAGGCTGCATAAGGACAATGGGAGAAGGAAGGGTTCATCTTTTCTTTGCCTACTGTCATTCACTTGACAACACATCTGTTGGAATCTACTTCTTCAGGATTCCAGCTTATCCAGAAGACCAGCTAAAATATCTTAGCTCGTGGGACTGAACAACTACTAGGCTTTTGGATTTCCCACTCACAGCTGTCCATTGTTGGGTTAGTTGGACTGTAAGTCATTCCAAAAAAATCTCTTAATATATAGAGACATTCCATAAGTTCTGAGACTCTAGAGAACCCTGACTAATACAATCCCTAAGCCAGATAATCTTGCCTGATGGGCAAGCTCCAGTTCTATAAGAAACCCTATCATTCATTCATAAACAAACAAACAAACAAACCTGCTGGTAACTCCAGCCCCAGGCAGATTACACAACTCTGGCCTTAGTGGGTACTTAAGTGCATATCAGACAAAAACATATATACATAATTAAAAATAGTAAAAATAAAATTTAAAGAATAATTTATTTACTTTTATGTGCATTGGTGTTTTGCCTGCATTTATATCTGTGTGAGGGTGTCAGACCCCCTAGAACTGCAGTTATAGACAGTTGTGAGTTGGCAAGTGGGTCCTGGGAATTGAAACAAGGTCCTCTGGGAGAGCAGCCAATGCTTTTAACTGAGCCATCTCTCCAAACCAGTAAAAATAAATTTAAAAAAAGAAAAAAGTAAGGCAGATAGCAATAGTGGAAGACATACAAAGTCATTATCTGGCCCTTGCATATACATAAACACACAGAGAAAGAATTATAACCTCAGGCACCCATTCTATTCATGACTAAACATGGAGATATTGGATAATTCACTGTTCTCTGGCTTGTTTTTACATCTGAAACTGAAGAAGCTAGGCCAAATCTCTACATTTTGATCAAGTTGCTCTTAGGCCTTTATCTCAAAATCTGCCTTAAGTCAAAGTCTAAAACCCCATGCTTTAGAAATGAGACAGGGGCAGCCGGACATGGTGGCGCACACCTGTAATCCCAGCACTTGGGAGGCAGAGGCAGGCGGATTTCTGAGTTCGAGGCCAGCCTGGTCTACAGAGTGAGTTCCAGGACAGCCAGGGCTACACAGAGAAACCCTGTCTCAAAAAACCAAAAAAAAAAAAAAAAAGAGAGAGAGAGAGAGAGAGAGAGAGAGAGAGAGAGAGAGAGACAGGGGCTCTCTGCTCCTCCCATTCCAAAGACAGCCTCATCTTCTTGTTCAGTGCCAGCCTTGTCCTGTAGACAAAATGGTTAAGGTCAGTGTAAACAGATTACGCTGTATTGAGTGCCTGGTTACCAGGGCTGCCTTCTGCTCTGCATTTGGTAAAGTGGAGATTGTTGCCATCAACGACCCCTTCATTGGCCTCAACTACACGGTCTACATGTTCCAGTATGACTCCACCCAGGGGTGTGAATCATGAGAAATATGACAACTCACTTAAGACTGTCAGCAATGAATCCTGCACCACCAACGACTTAGCTCCCCTGGACAAGGTCATCCATGACAACTTTGGCATCGTGGAAGGGCTCATGACCACCATTCATGCCATCACTACTACTCAGAAGACTGTGGATGGCCCGTCTGGAAAGCTGTGGCATGATGGACATGGGGCTGCCCAGAATATCATCCCAGCATCCACTGGTGCTGCCAAGGCTGTGGGCAAGGTCATCTCAGAGCTGAATGGGAAGCTCACTGGTATGGCCTTCTGTGTTCCTACCCCCAATGTATCCATTGTGGATCTCACATGCCACCTAAAGAAACCTGCCAAGTATGATAGCATCAAGAAGTTGGTGAAGCACACATCCGAGGGCTCACTAAAGGGCATCCTGGGCTACATTGAGGACCAGGTTGTCTCCTGGGACTTCAACAGCAACTCCCACTCTTCTACCTTTGATGCTGGGACTGGCATTGCTCTCAATGACAACTTTGTAAAGCTCATTTCATGCTATGACAATGAAGATGGCTACAGCAACAGGGTGGTGGACCTCATGGCCTACATGGCCTCCAAGGAGTAAGAAGCCCACCCAGCAAGGACACAGAAAGCAAGAGAGAGGCCGCGTTGCTGAGGAGTCCTTGGCCCAACACTGAGCATCTTCCTCACAATTTCCACCCCAGACCCCCATAATACCAGGAAGGGCCTAGGGAGCCCTCCCTACTCTCTTGAATACCACCAATAAAGTTCACTGCACCCACAAGAAAGAAAGAAAGAAAGAAAGAAAGAGAGAGAGAGAGAGAGGGAGGGAGGGAGGGAGGGAGGGAGGGAGGGAGGGAGGGAGGAAGAGAGGAAAGAAAGAGGGAGGGAGAGAGAGAAAGAGAGAGAAGGAAGGAAGGAAGGAATGAAGGAAGGAAGGAAGGAAAGAAGGAGGGAGAGAGAGAGAGAAAGAGAGAAGGAAGGAAGGAAGGAAGGAAGGAAGGAAGGAAGGAAGGAAGGAAGGAAGGAAGGGGAGAAAGAAAGAAAGAAAGGAAGGAAGGAAGGAAGGAAGGAAGGAAGGAAGGAAGGAAGGGAGAAAGAAAGAGAGAGGAGAGAGAGAGAGAGGAACGTCAGGCATAGTGCTCTCTGCCACCAATCCATTTCTCCAAGATGTGAGGAACAGACTGGTGACCTACACCTATAACTTTCAGTATTCAGGAAGCTGGATACTGTGATGGCTGGATCAAGAGTTTTAGATAGGTATAGGCCTCACTGTGAGACCCTGACCATAAAAGAAAGAGAGAAGAAGGAGGGAAGCAGGTAATAAACTGAGAACAAGTCATCTCTCTCCAAATCCCAACTATTCCAACCTCAGAATACTATTATCTCATAGCACCCAGCAAAAGGCTTGGAAATGGAAGCAAGCAAGCGATTTCATAGGATCAGACTGTTGGGTGCTAACTACAAGCTCCCATACAGCTCCTTAAAGAAGTCTCAACACTTTAAAATGAAAATAGACAGGAGGAAGGAAAACCAGTCTCAATACTACTATCAGGAAAATCAAAGCAAGACATCCATAGGAAATACTCCAAGAATTATAAAGAAATGCAATAGAAGATAAGAAATGTGAATACAATTCTGTAAGGAAGTGTGTGCAAACACATATACCTGCAGGTTTCTGTGGGTGTATAGTCTTTTCTGCACTCCACCAACAAGCCTCAAGGAAGAGTCAAGAGTTACTACTTACAAAGCATCAGAATTGATGTTAGACTATTTTAACACAGATATGAGAGATTTGGATTGTTGTCAGCCCTTTCAGACTCTGAAAAAAAAGTCTTTGCCTATATACATACATACATAGTCATTCATCTCAGAGGTAAAGTAAAATATCCACAGAGTATATAAATATTTAAAGAAATAGCTTCTGAGCCATTAAAATTTGACCATTAAATGGATTATGTCTATATTAACATATCTAAAGATAAAGAGTGTCCATTAGGGAGATTGGGTAATATAAGCTGACAAAAAGCAAAATCAGACACATTAATAGTACCCATGACCTAGTCATTCTACAAATATTTACTGAGTATTTACTATAGGCCTGGCCTAACTGTGGGCCTTAGAAATACCAAAATTTTAAAGAGAAGAAGCAGGATGTGGTGATGCATGTCTGCAATCCCACTTCTTGGGAGGCTGAGGCAGGATAATGATTCAAGATCACACTGGGTTTCAAGTAAACAAGAGCTACTAAGACCCTTGTTTAGGGTCTAAAGAGATCAGAAGGAAATGAAAAAGATAAAAGAAAATGTGGGAGTAGGGGACAAAGTCCAAACATTCTAGTTGCACTCCCAAGACAGTTCCATTCTTCTTTGAGGTAAATGTATCAAGGATGCTCTATCAGCAAGGTTCTTACATGAACAACTTGGCTTGCAAGTTCTGCATCCAAACTGAATCTGACTAGTTTAAGCAAAATACATAAGTAATTTTCAAAAGAGTTACTCACTCACCCAGAGAAGTGGAAAACCAAGGACAGATGCCAAGAACAACACCTAAAACCAGGTAAAACTCGTCTGATCAGGGCGCCTGTGTTTCCACTGCCAACTTCCACTATCCCTAGCCAGTAAGACATCTTTGCCTTTGCCTCTGCTCCTCCAGTAAGACTCCACAAGACTTCTAGAAAAAAATGTAGTTTTGTTTTGCTTTGGAGAAATAGACGGGTCTTACTATGTGACACATGGCCTGAAACTCACAATCCTACGCCTTAGCCTCAACAATGCTTAACTATGGGGGTGGGGTGGGGGGGAGATAAACTCTTATTTTGCAGTTTTTTAAAAATCTTAAAACAGAAAATGATGCTATGCCAACATTAAATGTACAAGCTGGACTTGGGGGCCAGGCCAGGGAGTGGGATGGGGAACACAGGAGGCTCTCTGTGAGTTCAAGGCCAGCCTGGTCTACAGAGTGAGTTCCATGATAGTCAAGGCAACACAGAGAAAGCCTATCTTGAAAAAAATAAAAAATAAAAAAAATAAAAAAAAAAAAGGACAAGCTGACAATGGTGTCCTCTGGGTGTGTATGACATCTCCACACCATGCACCACAACCGAGTCGTCCAAAATAGATTGAAATGGGAGCTCCTCAATGTGGAACACAGAAGCAAAGCACCAGTGTCTGCAGCTGCTCAGAGATTTAGGACACTAAAACATACTGTGGCCGGGCGGTGGTGGCGCACGCCTGTAATCCCAGCACTTGGGAGGCAGAGGCAGGCGGATTTCTGAGTTCGAGGCCAGCCTGGTCTACAGAGTGAGTTCCAGGACAGCCACAGCTACACAGAGAAACCCTGTCTCAAAAAACCAAAAAAAAAAAAAAAAAAAAAAAAAAACCATACTGTGGGTAATACGTACCTGATTTATAAAGTATGAATTACTGCTTCTATTCTTATTCAACTACACTAATTCTTATTATATAAATGCTATTGGAGGATACTCACAAATAAGTTAAACAAATAAAAGGAACAGTTCAACAAGAATTAAAGATAACATTAAAAATTAAAGACAAAAATAAATAAATGACAGGTGATGTTTTTATTTCCTACTATGAACAAAATTACAGAGTAAAGACAACCTAATTATTTCAAATACTAAGTTGAACAAAAAAATCAAAATTATTAAAAGATTTCTTATTAGTGATGAACAGAATCTTCACTTATGCTTAGATATGTTAAATCAGGAGTCAGAAAATATTTTGCATAAAGGGTCAGATAATTAATATCTTAGGTTTGTAGGCCATAAAGTCTCTATTGTAATTAATTACCACTATACTGTAAAAATAGCCACAGTGACTATGTAAACAACTGAGTATTGCTGTATTCTAGTAGAAATTTACCTAATGTACTGTATTAAATAATGGTGAAATTAATCCATCATGATTAAAATACATCTGAAATCCAGAATAGTGCCACATAAATATAGCACTGGCCACTGGAGAGGCTGAGGCAGGAAGATCACTTGAGCCTAGAAATTGAATAGAGCCTGAACAAGAAAATTAAACCCTATACTGAAAACAAAAATAAAATTTTTAAAAGTGTGTGTGTGTGTGTGTGTGTGTGTGTGTGTGTGTACACCAATGCCCTTGGAGGCCAGAGAAGAGTATTGGCCTGTGGAGATGGAGTTACAGGTACCTGATGTGGGTGCTGGGAACTGAACTCGGTCTTCTGGAAGAGGAGTAAGTGTTCTTAACCACTGACCTATCGCTCCAGCACTCTAAATAAAATTTATATATGAAGATAAGTCAGGTGTAGTAGCATACATCTGTAACCTCAGCATTTGGGAGGCTGAGGCAGGAAGAATATGAGGTCAAGGCCAGCCAAGGATATATAATGAAACAAAGAAGCCGGGCAGTGGTGGCACACGCCTGTAATCCCAGCACTCTGGAAGGCAGAGACAAGCAGATTTCTGAGTTCAAGGCCAGCCTGGTCTATAGAGTGAGTTCCAGGACAGCCAGAGCTACACAGAGAAACACTGTCTCGAAAAAAACCAAATCCAAAAAAAAAAGAAACAAAAAGCCAAAAATAAATTAAAATCTAAGTAGTTTAACCAAATAACTGTGGTTCAAGTCTCTGATGAAGTTGTTTTTGTTTTTAGGGATAAGGCTATCTATAGGTTTGACTAGGGCTGAAGTTTTCGCTATCATGTGGCCCATTCAAACTTCAGTAGCCAGACATGGTGGTATATGACTTTAGTCCCAGCACTCAGGAGGCAAAGGCAGGTGGATCTAGGTGAGTTCAAGGGCAGCTGGGGCTATACAGAGAAATCCTGTCTTGAAAAGCAGAATCAAAAACAAAAACAAACAAATGAAAAGCAACAACAACAAAAAGCAAAACTTCTGCAAGTGTGTGGTGAAAACTGGAGAATTCTGTCTTCCTATGTTTTTCCATA
The DNA here is from genome assembly GCA_964023405.1 of Apodemus agrarius. Classification (NCBI taxonomy): domain Eukaryota; kingdom Metazoa; phylum Chordata; class Mammalia; order Rodentia; family Muridae; genus Apodemus; species Apodemus agrarius. The sequence goes on along the minus strand of OZ030005.1, from coordinate 95,090,004 downwards.
AGAGTGTCCTCTGGAGTGTTCTCAAATTGTATTAATGAGTTTCTCTGAGAATAAGTGAGCCAAGAAAAAAAGAGAGCAAAGATTCTATCATTTAACCTGATCCCTGCCTGAAATCATACACCATATTAGTCAGTGGTAGAAGCACTAGGCTTTGCCTCTCCATGAGATGAGTATTAATGAATGTGTGTCCCTTTTTGAAACCATATAAAGCTGAGCATGGAAGCCTGCCTCTGTCTCCCTAGAGCTGAGATGAACGGTATGCCCCAGCCAGACGGGATATGTATGCCTTTAAACCCAATACTCAGGAAGCAGAGGCAGGAAGTTCAAGGCCAATCTGATCTACAGAAAGAGTTCCAGTCCAGCCAGCCCAGCAAAACAGCTTTCTTGATTTACAATTACATTGCCAAATGTGTGTGTGTGTGTGTGTGTGTGTGTGTGTGTGTATAAATAATTGTTTCCCCCTGACAACAAAACTATTATTTGAAGTCAGCGTTTGTTTGTTTGTTTGTTTGTTTGTTTTGAAACAATATCTGACTCTCTAGCCCAGGCTGACCTGTAACTCACTTAGATCCTCCTGCTTTAGCCTCCTAAGTGCTAGGATTAGAGTTGTGAGCCACCATGTCCAGCTCAGCACTTTACAAATGAAGATGTTCAGATTCAGATAAGTGACAAGATTTTAGTCATCAATTTGAAACCGAGGCCTCGGTCTGCACATTGTACGTTTCCACTGCTTATCACTGCTTTGCAAGGTTCTCAACCAGCTACACACAAAGCTGGGCCTGGCCAGCTTAGCGCAGGTTTGCTACCTCACCACCCTTGCAGCTTGCAGCTCATTTCAATCAGGCCTCGCCCTGTTCCTTTTCTTCACAGGCTAAGATACTGTCAAACCTATGACATAGCCTCCCACTACACATATGAAAGGTGTGTCACCACTCCACTGGCTGGCAGTTTGCAATCAGTGACCTTATTCTCACAGTGGCCCAAATATCATCAAATACACATCAGTGGGTAAGATCTAAGGAAGCAGATCTAATGTCTGCTGAGATGCACACGATGGTAGAGAGCTGCACAGCAGCCAACAGCAACCAACCACCCTTTGATATCTGTTGGGATCTTAAACCTCATGTCATTACTGACTGCAGAAACTCCAAGAGCAAACTTTCAAGGGTTTAAAGATATACAAGATTCGCCGGGCGGTGGTGGTGCACGCCTTTAATCCTAGCACTTGGGAGGCAGAGGCAGGCAGATTTCTGAGTCCAAGGCCAGCCTGGTCTACAGAGTGAGTTCCAAGACAGCCAGGACTACACAGAGAAACCCTGTCTCGAAAAAAAACAAAACAAAAAAAAAAAAGATTCAACACTATTTGCAAAAATTAACTCACTGGAAAAAAATTAAAAACCAATAAAAGTTAGTTCCTCAAAAACTTTATAACACATTACCTCACAATTCTACTCCATACCCTCCAAAAATTGAAAACAAGTTGAAAGCAATTCAAACAAATAATATGTAAAAAGCAGGTCTACTGTATCACTGGTTAGGAGTAGGGTTAGGATTGGGGGGGGAGGGTAGGGCTAGGATCACAGGTGTGATAATTATTACCACTGAATTGCATACTGCTTTTTATTTGTATGTTAGGTTTGGTCTGGTTTTTTTTTTTCAAAGATTTATTTATTATATGTAAGTATACTGTAGCTGTCTCCAGACACATCAGAGGAAGGTGTCAGATTTCATTACAGATGGTTGTGAGCCACCATGTGGTTGCTGGGATTTGAACTCAGGACCTCCGGAAGAATAGTCGGTGCTCTTACCCGCTGAGCCATCTCACCAGCCCTGGTCTGGTTTTAATACAGTGTGTCCTAATTCAGACTGTCCTGGAACTAACTACATGGACAAAACTGGCCTCAAATTTATGGTAATCTTCTTGCTCTGCCTCTGGAATACTCAGATTACAGGCATGAACTACCATGCAGTTCTGTCTTGAGCTCCTGGTCCTTCCACCTCCATCTCATTAAATACTGGGATTAAAGAGGTATGCCACCATACCTGGTTTAATTGTACAATTACAAACTATCAAAGTGGCAAACTTTATGTTTTATATAGAATAGTGAAAATAGCAAAAAGTAAATAATAAAATTGTCTTGAATGGATCAAAGCAAACATGGTAACACACATCTGTGACCTCTGAACTTGGGAGGTAAAGAAAGAAGAATCAGGAGTTCAAAGTCACCTTTGGTTTTGCTACACAGGATGTAAGTAGAAGGATCCAAACAAAACCAGCACAGTAAGACAAACCTGTAATCCCACACCGAGAAGGCTGAGAATAATAATCATGGTCATGAGTACAAAGTTAGCTGGGATACACAGAGAGGCCTTACCTCAAAAGATTTTTTTTAAATGGGGAAATACTGACACGTTACAATGATGATGAATGTTCTAGTTTGTGCTCTATTTTTGTGATAAGCACAATGACCAAAAGCAACATAGAAAAGAAAGGGTTTATTTCACCTTATACTTCCAGGTCACAGGCCAATGAAATCAGGCCACTAACTCAAGCAGGAACACTGCTTACTGGCTTGTTCCCTGTTGTATGCTAAACTAGCTTCTTTTTTTTGTTTGTTTGGGTTTTTTTATTTTTTTTGGGGGGGGGGGTTGAGACAGGGTTTCTCTGTGTAGTTCAGGCTGTCCTGGAACTCACTCTGTAGACCAGGCTGGCCTCGAACTCAGAAATCTGCCTGCCTCTGCCTCCCAAGTGCTGGGATTAAAGGCATGCGCCACCACCTCCGGCTAGCATTTGTTTTTAAATAGCCTAGGTATGGGCCCTCCTATAACAATTAAAGGCAGAGAAAATACCCCTACAGACAAAGACCACAGGCTAATCTTATGGAATAAATTCTTCAACTGGGTTCCCTCTTCCTGGATGACTCAGATTGTGTGAAATCAACAATGAAAACTGAAGTGGAAATTTAAGGGTTATTTGGAAAATCAGTTGTGTTGGATGGTGTTTAGCTGGGGCAAACACATGAAGAACATTTTCCTGAAGTGGACACAGGTGAAAGGCTAAGGCAGACTCATGAAGGAATGTTTTGCTGAAGCAGACACAGGAGAAAGGGATGGTCTGCTAAAGCAAGTAAAAGGACATGTGATGCAGGATTCTCTGCTAGTGACTCCCTTGTATTGGTCCGCCTTACATTGTGTAGTTGAATTGCATTTTTTGAATTGCATTTGTAGGGACTCCATAAAGAGAAATGCACCAAAAAAAAAAAAAAACCATCCGGTGGTGTGCTGCAGTTTCTTGCTGCTTCTGTAGACTTGGGCTGATTGGCAGAGTGATGTCAGCTGAGACAGATGCATGTGCTGAGGCAAGACCATGGAGGACACGTGATGTTTGGGGGCAGAAATAGGACCCGATGGACAGTGACAGAGGCTGAGCTGGGTTGCTTATAGAGCTAGCTGTGCAACACTTGTTGGTCTTGTGCTTGTTGGTCTCACGTCTTTGCTGATCTTCACCTCACTGAGAAGCACAGCCAAGAATTTTTCCTGGCATTCCTGCTGGTCCCTCCTGCGGATTCATGCTGAGGCTGAGGCTGAGGCTGAGGCTGAGGCTGAGGCCTGGCTGTCTCTATTAGGTAATGCCACCACTGCTGATTCATGCTTGCTATCCTGACTCTACCAAACTGGACGGCTTGTGTGTCTGTAAAGTGTTTGCCAGTGGATCAAGCTGCTGCTGCTAAACTGTGAAGTGAACTGCTGATTTCTAGACAACACAGTTCAGAGTTGCTCCAAAGAACCTTTCTAAACAGATTCACTTCCCCCGTATCCTGTCTTTTCCACTACCTCTAGTGGGTGATGGACTACAGGGAGGTTAAAGTATTTAAGAACCATCATTTAAAAATAGGTTTTAGGCCGGGAGGTGGAGGCACACACCTTTATTCCCAGCACTTGGGAGGCAGAGGCAGGTGGATTTCTGAGTTTGAGGCCAGCCTGGTCTACAAGAGTTCCAGAACAGCCAGGGCTACACAGAGAAACCCTGTCTCAAAAAGACAAATAATAATAATAATAATAATAATAATAATAATAATAATAATAGGTTTTAAACAATTTAAAATTACAGAAAACTAACCAGGACAATGAACCTCTAAATCTCTAAATTATTCTGCTAAACTAAAGAAGGTATTCACAAAAGGTAACAGACACTATAACTCCACTGGCATGAAACATTCTGAACTGGTAAACCCTATTGATAGTTATTAGGGGGAGGAGAAAATGGGGGGGGGGAAACTGCTTTAAAACATAAAAAGATATTCTTTTGGAGTAATGGAAGTATTTTAGTTTTTGCTTGGTTTCTTATTGTTACTTTTTAGTTTTGCTTTCTGTTTTTCTTCTCAGTGCCGGATCTAAAGCACAGCCTTGAACACACTAGGCAAGCAAGCACTCTAACACTAAGCTGCACCCTCAGCTTGAAGGAACGACACAGTGTGGTAGGTATACTCTTTATACAAACTGTCCCTCCCCTACTTCCTGGTCACATTATCTGCTTCCTGTGTGGTTAATATGTTATCTCTCTGCTTCCTGGTCTTGCCACCATGCCTTTCCCACCATTACAAACATCTAGCCTTCTGGATCTGTAAGCCAAAATAAACTCTTATATACGCTGCTTTGGGTCACGGTATTTTATCAATCACAGTAACAATGTAGTAACTAATAGGGAAGGACTGCAGAAGGAATTTCCCTAAGGTAAACTAGTTTTCACATAGATTGAATGCAATGTTTTCTGATTCTTAGTGCTTGTTCTTTCTACTGATCTAATTACACAATTCTCATAAAAATACTTATCAGGGCACTTACCATATGCCTTTTGCCAAGAGAATATCATTCTATAGCTTGGTTAACTCTTCACAAGTAGTTTGTCAAAAAAAGATTAAGCCCCACTGTGAAAACCCTCAACATTATACAAAACTAAAGTAGCACAATGAACTACTCCCACTAAAGGGAGTCACTGGTCCTCTTGGGGTTTTTTGTTTTTGTTTTTTATTCTCTGTAAACAGTCTACAAATTGCAACTTTTAGTACCTCTAAGGCCTGGTAAAAGGTTTCAGAAAGTGGCTAGAGAAATGGTTCAGTGGTTAGTGTGGGACGGTGAAAGGTAGCTTGGTCCCTGGCTGAGCTAAGACTTGACGTCCTAGAAACCCTGAAGGGACAGTAGTCACTTTGCCTGTTCCCAGGCCCCAGGCCCTACATCCCTGTCATTAGCTCCAGGCCCCCATATATTTGTGGCCATCAGTCAGTAAGGGCAATGCCCCAAGCCCCTCCACTTGTAGAGGATGTGTGACCTTTGGTCACTCAGGCTCAAGACAGATCTCCATTTTAATGAGGTACCTAAAGGCCCAGAGGGCTCAGCCACTAAGCTTTTCCACTCTGACACTCCTCCTGCAAAAGGTATTTAACCTCAGGCCCGCCTGAGTAGTGGGGTATGCTTTTACTCATCTACTTTCCACCATGACAATAAATGTCTTAAAACCATGGACTGTCTCTTTTCATGGGGATCTGCTATGGGGAGCCATAGAGAAGGTCTTCGCCCACAGAACTGCAGTCTAATCACCTGTAGAAGGCCTCTCTATGCTCCCAGCCATGACCACTACCAAGGCCTGCCTGCCATCAACCGGAGCTCCCTCCCCCACCCCAATCCAGCTTTCAAGCCCCCACTTTGTTCTTCTGAGGCTTTCCAGAGGTGCCTGGATGTCCAAGAGCCTAAAAACCAGATGGCCCCAGCCTCATCACAGGCCCGGGGACCTCCCCCACCCCAAGCCAGCTCCAGCTGTCCCACCCCTGGAGCTGCCCTACTGCCCAACACCTGCCCACCCGGCCAGCAACAGCACCTCTCCAAGTGGCCAGTGGACATAGAACCCATAACCCTCCAGCAGTTAGGAACTTGTATTGCTCTTGAAGAGGATCCAAGTTCAGTTCCTAATGTACATCAGACAGCTCACACTGCTTGTAACTCCAGCTCTAGGGAATTCAATATTTGCACATACCCCCAAAACACACACACACACACACACACACACACACACATATATATATATAATTAAAAATAAAAGTAATGTTTTTATTTTATTATATTTATTTACTTTATTCTAATGAAAATAAAATTAAAGCGTACAGCCACCAGGACCTCCAGCTAAGTAAAAAACAAAACAAAACAAAACAAAACAAAACAGATGAATACCTTCCTTCCTAATGCCAGAAATGATGTCATATCCCCTCTAGGCAAGTACCAGGTCCAAATTCTATCCTTCTCCCTCTGGACCATCCTATCTGGCTCTTGCAAGGGTACTCTAGAGTCAAAACATTCAACCTCTAATTCAAAAACTAACAGTGTGAAGCAGGAGCCCATTTTAAAGATCCAAAGACCCTACTGAAGTTTGTCTCCACCATTAATTACTGTATGTCTTCTAAATCTATTTATCTCACAAACAGTGAAAATGCTCACTTTGGGAGGCCACATGAACACTGGAACCTACAAAACAGGTCTGTCCTGCAGAAGTTACCTAATAACTGGTGTTGTAAGTACTCATTATTAAAGCCAAATCTCCCCGTCTACTCCACACCTAACGGCTGAGGCTTGGATGGGGCAATGAAGTACAGAGCTCCCACAGTAAACGGCTATTCAGAGAGCCCTCGGCACCTTCACTGATTTCACTCATTTCTTTTCCCTTTAACTTTTTACTAGCTCGGCTCACTACAGTCCCTCCAACTTATGAAGAAACAATGCCTTCTCTTGGAAACAATATCCTATTCCTTCCCTTCCCATACCACTATATTTCTCGGCTGAGAAGTCTTTTGTTGCCTCTGTGTCTTCAGCCACAGTCTAGCTTCCGTCCCCACCCTCCACGGAAGCTGTTATCACTAAGGTCACCAATGACTCAGTAGCTTCATTTCAGAGCTCACCCTACTTGTTCTTTGCTACAACTAACACTTTTCTCCTGCGTTACATTGTTCATTCTGGCTTCCCAGAATGAACTTTATCTCTACGACTGTTACTCCTCCGGCTGCCTAACTTCTGCCAAATGCATCAGAGTTCCTGGGGCTCTATCCTCAATTCTGTCCCTAGTTTTTAAACTACTCAGTAGATCTCTCCCTGCTTTGGTGGTTTCCACTACCACTTATATGTCATCATTCTCAGCTATGTATTTCTACTCTCAGGATCTTCAAAACTCATCTGCCCAAGTGGCAGATGTAGCAGATATTTTCTCTTTGATGTGACCCATAAGTATTTCACAAATATCTCTCTGTATCTCTCTCTCTCTCTCTCTCTCTCTCTCACACACACACACACACACACACACACACACACAGACACACACACTTCATGTTGAAAGCATGACACTATCCAGTCACCCAACAACACTTGCTTTACCCTTTAGTCATACAATTTAATCAACCATCATTATCTGCTGCAGCAACTGTCTTTTGGCTGTTTCTCTGCACTGGGCTTATTGTTGGGAAGTGTTTTTGATTTGCCTTTTTTATTTTGAGAGGCAGTCTAATATAGCCAGGGCTTGCCTGGAAATCACTATGTAGCCAAAGCTGGCCTTGAAATCCTGATCTTCCTGCTTTTACCTCCCAAGTACAGGAATTATGGGTGTGAGCCACCAGGCCCAGCTCTAGCCTCTAATCTTTCCATGCTGAGCTTTTGATGTCACTCTCTGCCTTAGATATCTACAGTAAAGTTCAACTCCAATAGTATTTATTTAGGTATTCAGGATCTGGGCCTTTAGACACATCAAGCTTCATCTACTATTACTTCCCTCCAACATCCCAACACTCTAGCTCAAAGAGCAACCCACCATTCCTGAATATGTTCTCTTTTCTATATTGACACTGCTCAGAATGCCTGTCAGGTAACTAACATTTCTTGTCTTTAAGATGCAGTTGCAGCCGGGCAGTGGTGGCGCATGCCTTTAATCCTAACACTGGGAAGCAGAGACAGGCAGATTTCTGAGTAGGAGGACAGCCTGGTGTACAGAGTGAGTTCCAGGACAGCCAGGCCTTCTCTGAATCTCTCTTGCTATGAGCATTTAGACACTTCTTCCTTTCTCTCCCAGTACATTTTCTATGTTCCTCAACTACAGCAGTGAATGACCATACTGCATGGACTTGCTAACCTGCTTACTTTCTGGGAAATTTGTGTTGATCACAGAGAGTGAGTAAGTCATTCTCAGCCTCTTGCTGAGAATCTGAAGATAAGCAAGCCAATTAACAATCTTAAAGACATCCTCGACCCTCATAACAAGACCCCAAACTCTAGGCAACAGGAAGTCTTAATAGGTTCAACATCCCATCTTGCAAATGCTTCCAGATGCTGTTTGGCCTCTGACCCTCAAGGGACTATTCCTAACTTGACTCCAGCTGTCCCTCTACCTGGAACAACCCATGCAGTAGAGAGAAGAACTTCCTTAGGACCAAAATTATTGGTGGGCTGGTAGCTTACTTTTCAGAGGCTCAGGTAGAAAGATCAAGGCCAACCTGAATTACAGTGAAACCCTGCCTCAATAAAAAGACAGAAAGAGAGGGGAGATAGGAAGGGAGGAAGAAAGAAAGGAGAGAAAGAAAGGAAGGGAAAATGATCAAAGATAGGAAAGAAAAAAGGAGCCAGAGAGATGGCTCAGCACTTGCCCCAAGCCTGATAAACGTGGTTTAAAGACCAACCCCAGCAAGTTGTCCTTTAACCTGCACATGAGCATACAGGAGTGCACCTGCACATATAAATACATAGATGTAATAAAAAAATTTTAAAGACTAAAGTTCTGTGGAAAATTACTTCTAAAATGGGCTGAGATGACAGGGAAGAAAGGCAACTGCCAGGTCCACCTCAGGAAGGAATTTGTAAAGTAACTCATGACCTTTATACACCTTCAAAAGCAACTTGGTTGATTACAACAGCCTGTAGCTAATCTTCTTGCCTTGGGAAACTTCCCTGAACCATACTGTTTACAAAAAGTTGGCATGCTAAGCTGAAATCTATGATCACTTCTCACTGCCTAAAACTATATAGCTCAGTGGTTAAGAGCAAAGATTCTGAAAGTATCACCTTAGCCTAAATCCCAATCCCACAACTTATTAACACATGAGTTTAGGTTATTTAAATTCACTGGACCTTGTTTATACCAAGAAAATAATAATACCTACCTCACAGATTGGATAAGGATTAAATAAAATCACATTTAATAATTAAATAATTAAGATTAAACAGGCTTGGTGGCAAATGCCATTACCCACTGAGACTTCATGCAGGCCCTCTTGGCATCTTTAAGTCTATTTTACTTCCGGCTATATTCTAAAAGATTGTATTAAGCCACAGACACAGCACTAGATACAAGGGACACAAGTATAAGACTTAGTAATTTATGCCCTCAAACTCGTTTTTGTTTGTATGAGATTGTGTCTCATTATGTAGTCTTTGCGGCCCAAGTTGATCTTGAGCTCAAAACCTTTTACAATAAACAACTATTAAGAAATATAGTCTAGCCAGATGTAGAAGTGTATACTTTTAATCCTAGCACTCAGGTGGCAGCAGGCAGGTGAGTTGAGGGCCAGCCTGGCCTACAAAAAGTTCCAGGCCAGTCAGGGCTACACAATGAGAGACTATCCAAAAAAAAAAAACAAAAACAACAACAACAAAAAAAATATCGTCTTTAAAGTTAAATGGACTTAGACCTGAACAAAACACTTCATAGCTCTGTATCTCAAAAAAGTCATTTAACTGCTGAAGGCTCATTACTGAACTAGAGTTTTAATTTTTGCATTTTTATGTATTATGTTCACCTATGTGGCTGTGCATGTCTGTGTGTCTGTGGTACATGTGCAAAAATCAGAAAACAACTTGCAGGTATCTCCCTCCACCAGGTGGGTTCTGAGGAAGAAGCTCATGTTATTAGGCTTGGTAGCAAGAGCTTTATCAACGGGCCATCTCAGTAGCCAAAAATTAAAATTTTAATTATATATTGATTTAAGATTTATTTTACGAAGGGCTGGAGAGATGACTCAGCAATTAAACACACTTGTTGCTATTGCACAGGACCAGGGTTCAAGTCATAGTACTCACATGGCAACGTACAACTGTGTAACTCCAGTCCCAGGGGATACAATGCCCCCTTCTGGCCCCTCTGGGTGATCCTTACATGGGGCACACATAATACGGCAAAACACTCACAAATAAAATGGACATGTGAAAATTCAATTGCCTTCAAGTCTAGAGGGTTTTAGATCCCCTGGAACTAGAGTTACAGGTAGTTGTGAGCTGCCTTAAATGGATGATAGGCTCTAAACTCAAGTCCTCTGCAAGAATAGCAAGTGCTCTTAATTTCTGAGCCATCTCTTCAGTCCATATAATATTTTAAATCAAACTAAGCTAAGCCTTTATAAAGTACTTGATGCATAAAAAGTATTCAACTTGATAAAACTATTCAGCTTCACTCTACTATGCACACAGACAGAAAGCATTAGTCTAGAAAGCCAGTCTAATTAGATATAGCTAATTAGAAAGTACTTCCTTCGGGTTTCAATCTCCTCACCTACAACTCAGAATGCTTGGTTCAGATAAATTAAATAAAGCATGCTTGAGTGGCTAAACTGTTATCATATTACCTCTCTAGCTTATAAAATCACTCCTGAACGACACTGCATAAAAGTGTCTTGCAGCTCAAGAATACTACCCTCTCAGGGGCCTGAAAGCTATAAGGGGGGAGGGGGATTTGCACTGTCATTGGGAGAAAGAGCCCGTCCCACTAAGAAGCTGAGGTGAGACACTGCCAAGTGGCTTTCCTCTGGGAGTCTCTAGCTAATTAAGGTCCTGACCCTTTGCGCCCTGTCTGCCTGTGACCTCTGAGAAGGTTAGAGAACACTAAGTTCTCCACAGCAGCTCTTCCTTGGCCAATGTGACAAAAGGTATTGCTGGGCGCAGATCAGCCAGAGCTTTTGCTAAGAGATTCCTGCCTTTGGTTCCCTTCCAACATAGTGAAAACCTTCTCTCCTTTTCCTGAGATTATCAGCTCAGGATTCCTGGGAATCCACCCTAAACGCAGTACCAAGAATCTGGGTGTGGAACATATCAAATATGACACAACTAAGGTCCACCATCCAGGCCATTTAGACAGAAGCAGCCCTGTTAGGATGTGAAATGTGGAGTAAAAGGGTGGGTCTATCCTCCACCACCACCACCACCACCACCACCACCACCACCACCCACTCACTACCCATCCCCACGCCACCCCCAAGTAACAGTATTTAATCTTAGATGTTTGGGGCCATTTTTCCAATTCTTCTTCAGGCTACAGAAGCCTCAGGGACTTCAGCACTTCCTTTGCTCATTAAAGCAAAACTGCCAGCCCTTAGGGCCCCCTTCCTCATCAGGACTGGCTCTAGGAAAAACAGTCCACCCACCTACCCTTTCTAAAGTTAAATATATGGGCCTGTTCTGTTGCAAGGATTTAACTGTTGGGTTTGGAAACAATGTAGACCAAAAAACAACAAGCATGAGGACGTTTTAAAAAAATGTTTAAATAAGTTTGGCAAGTTAATTATATTTACTGTCCCTATTCATTCCATAGCCCCTGGTTCCTCTTGTACAGCTTTAATCTGATAATTTTCAATAAAATATAGGTTAGCTAAATCAACAACTAGGTACTTCAGTGTTTAATTTAGTCTCTAATGAAGTACCAGGTATAGGAAATAAATATGAAAGGCTCCTAAAATTATTAGGTAAAAACTTGTAAGAAGCCAGGTGAAGGCCAGGCCTAGGGACAAACACCTTGGGAGGGCAGAGGCAGATGGATCTCTTGAGTTCAAGGTCAGCCTGGTCTACAAAGTGAGTTCCAGGATAGCCAGGGCTCAGATGCAAAGGTATGTGCAGCTAATCCCAGTACACAGGATGCCAAGGCAAGAGACACAAAAGTTCAAGACCTATACTACATTTCTTTAAAAAAAAAAAAAAAAGACTCCGTCAGCAAGTGCAAGCACTAACAGGCAAGGATGATGTTTGATCCTCAGAACCCATAATGGGAAGAGAAAATTGACTCCCAGAAGTTGTCCTCTGACTTACACATACACACACTCACACACATATTACACACACATAATAATAATAAATATTTTAAGTACTCTAAGAGGTAGGAGAATAAAGATGAAGAAAGCTTTAAAAAATTAGTCCTAAGTGTATAGCTGTAGATGGTGAATAACTGGTACATGAAGTTAATCATACACATTGTATAATATATTATACTTGCCTAGTTTTAAATGTTTAAAATTTTCCTCAAGTTTCTTGGAACTTGTTTTTTGAGACAGTCTTATTATGTAGCCCAGGCTGGCTTCAAACTTAGCATCTTCCTGTCTCAGTCTTCTGAGTGCCGGAATTACATTTGTGCTCCACCACATCTGGGCAGTTTTTGTTGTTGTTTACTGTCTGAGGCAGGAAGATGCTAAGTTTGAAGCCATTACTGTTCTTCCAAAGGACCCAAATGCAGTTCTAGCATCCATGGGAGATGCCTCAAAACTGACTAGAACTCCAGATCCTGGGGATGATGCAGTCTCCGACCTCCAAGGGCACTGGCACACATGTGACATACCTAAAATAATTTTTAATTAATTAAAAATAATAATTTTTTCTTAAGTTAAAGTACTTGTAGCAATCATGGTGGCACATGCCTTTAGTCCCAGCACTTGGGAGACAAGGCAGGTAGATTTACACAAATTCAAGGGTAGCCTGGTCTACAGAATTTCAGGACAACCAAGGTTACACAGTGAAACCCTGTCTTGAACCCTCCCCTCCAGAAAAGAACTTGTAATAAAAGGGAAGAAAATGCTGACTAGGAAGTACTGAAATTTACCTTTATCAACAATTAAGATTATCTTCCTTCTCACTTTTTCATGTTTTTTTGTTTGTTTGTTTGTTTGTTTGTTTTTGTTTGGTTTTTCGAGACAGGGTTTCTCTGTGTAGCCCTGGCTGTCCTGGAACTCACTCTGTAGAACAGGCTGGCCTCGAACTCAGAAATCTGCCTGCCTCTGCCTCCCAAGTGCTGGGATTACAGGCGTGTGGATTCAGGCGGTGCCACCACCGCCCGGCTGAACTCAACCTTTCAAATTGTGTTATCACTCCTTTCTCTTTTAAAATGATGACCTAGATTTTAACCAATTATACACAATTATCAAATTTTCATTCTGGGTATAGTGATGCATGCCTTTAAGCCTAGCACTTGGGAGGCAGAAGCAGGCAGATCTCTATGAGTTCCAGGACAACCTGGTCTACATAATGAGTTCTAGAATATTCAGGGTTACATAAAGAGACCTTGTCTCAAAACAAAGCAAAGCAAAGCTAATGTTTTTCAGCTAATGTTTTTTTCTTTTAATGTGTAGTGGTGTTCTGCTTGCATGTATATCTGTGTGAAGGTGCCATATCCCTTAGAACTGGAGTTGTAAGCTGCTATGTGGGTTCTGGGAATTGAGCCTGGGTCCTCTGGAAGAGCTTAGTGCTCTTAACTATTAAGCCATCTCTCCAGTGTCATTGAACTAATATTTCTAGTGAGTAATAAAATAAAGTAAATGATGAGTATTCAAGCACTAGACCCTGCTGGGAAAACCTATTTAGGTTCTATTCTGTTGTTGTCATTGTTTTTAAGGAATGTGTATGTGTTTTGGATCCTCTGGGGCTGGAATTCTGGAGAGGGAACAAAAAAGAAAATATTCCTGGACACAGACCATTAAATATGAAGGTGAAAAGATAGTCTACTTACTCGCCAAGAGCATCTGTACCTCTGTTGCATCCCACAGTGACAACTGTATAGGAACACACATTAGTTAATTCACCAAGCATTTGATGAATTTTATTATACATATGCCAAAACTATGTATTATGCCAAGCATAGTAATACATACCAGTAATTACAGCACTTGGGAAGTAGAAAGGAGGATACAGAGTTCAACGTCATCCTTAGCATCATAGAGAATTCATGGTTACCCTGGACTAGGTGAAGCTTTTACTCAAAAACAAAAGCAAAACCAAACAAAAAACAAGCCTTCGGTCAAATCCTCACCTCACTATGAGTCTGGGATGACTGATTCAGTTCAAAACACCTTCAAGAGAAACTCAGAGAGAGGACTGAGGAGATAACATCATACTTGCCTTTCAAGTATAGGACCAGATTAGTAGTAGTAATAGTAGTAGTAATAATAATAGTAATTATTATATTATAGAATATATAATAGTTATTATATATTGTATTATTATTATTATTATTATTATTAGATATACTTGTGATCCCAGTACTGGGAAGGCTGCCAAAGATATACCCCCAGGACTTCCTGGCTAGCCAGCGTAGCCTACTTGGCAAGTTCCAGGCCAGTATGAAACCCTGTCTGAAAAAAGCAAGTAGATAGCTCCTGAGAAATAACATCTGCAATTGTCCTCCAGCCTCTGCCAGGGATACTGGGTATGTAATCCAACAGAGTGACTGAGAAACTTCTAAACAATTAGGGGGCCAAAAGATACTCTCAGTGATCTCTATGACAAACCTTAAGCTTCTGTATGTCCAAGCCTACACTAGGAGCAGAAAAGGATAATTACAAAAAAATCATAGATTTTGGAGAACCTCCAGAGATGACTACACAGACTGACTCCTGCTTCCAAAATGTAAAATCCCTATTATTAGCTTAATTTTATAGATGATACAGTTGTTGTCCAGAAATGACAATATATCCCAGGTATCTACAAGATGGCAAGGGGAGGGAAGGGACAGCACAGAATAAAGAGAGAGCTCAGTGGCTCAGAGCACTGGCTGCTCTCCCAGAGGACCTAGGTTTGATTCTTAGTACCCATATTGCTGCTCACAACTGTTTGTAACTCAAATCCCAGAGGATCTAAGACCCTCTTCTGGCCTCAATGGGCACTGCCATGTGGTGCACAGATAGACAGGTAGCCAAAGCACCTAAAACATAAAAAAAAAATAAAATAAGCCAGGCAGTGGTGGCTCACACCTTTAATCCCAGCACTTGGGAGGCAGAGGCAGGCGGATTTCTGAGTTCGAGGCCAGCCTGGTCTACAGAGTGAGTTCCAGGACACCCAGGGCTACACAGAGAAACCCTGTCTCTAAAAAAAACCAAAATAAATACATACATACATGCATGCATACATACATACATACATACATACATGAAACTTAACAACAGCAAACAGCCTGAACCAGATGTTAAGTGTGATTCCAGTAAGGAGCTACAGGTACAGAAGGGCAGAATACAGATATTGATACTATTAATCATCTCAGAACATGAATTAAAAGTAAATGTTATCTGGGCATGGTGGTGCACACCTGTAATCTGAGCACTCAGAAAGGCTGAGGCTGAAGGATCCATGCAAGTTTGAAGCCAATCTGAGCTACATCATTTTTTAAAAAATATTTTTTAAAAATTTATTTATTATATGTAAGTACACTGTAGCTATCTTCAGACACTCCAGAAGAGGGAGTCAGATCTTGTTATGGATGGTTGTGAGCCACCATGTGGTTGCTGGGATTTGAACTCAGGTCCTCTGGAAGAGCAGTCAGAGCTCTTAACCACTGAACCATCTCTCCAGCCCCCCCCTTTTTTTAAATATTTTTTTAAAGATTTTGAGCTACATCATTAATTATGGCCAGCCTGAACTATAATGAGTTGTGAAGCCTGTCTACATAGAGAGACCCTGTCTCAAAGAAAATACACATGGGCTGAAGAGATGACTCAGTGGTTAAGAGCACTGACTGTTCTTCTAAAGGTCCTGAGTTCAAATCCCAGCAAGCACATGGTGGCTCACAATGAGCTCTGGCCCTCTTCTGGTGTGTCTGAAGATAGCTACAGTTGTATTTACATATAATAAATAAATAAATCTTTTTTTAAAATGAGAGAAAGAAAAAGAAGGAAGGAAGGAAGAAAAGAAAGAAAGACAAATAAAGAAGGAAAACACACACAAGTTAAATGTCTGTGACAAGCTAGGCATGGTGGTAAATGTCTCCAATGCTAGCACTGAGGAGGTTGAGGCAGTCTTAACTACTTAACAACTTTGAAGGCAGTCTGGACTACATGATACCATGCCCTCCCTGTCTTTATTTAAAAAAAAAAAAAAAAAAGAATGTGAAATCAATCAGTAAGCACAGTATTTGGTACACAGTAGGTCTGTAGCATGCATGCTCCCTCCTCACAACCCTTGTCTCAATTCCTGTTTAAAAGAAGGGGAACTGGTTTTTATGCCAGCCAGATGCTCAGCAAGTAAAGACGCTCGCCATACAAGCCTGAAAACCTGAGTTGATCCTTTGAAGCCATGAGGAAGGAGAGAACTGACTCCCAAAAATTGTCCTCCAGTCTTCACATATGCATCCTGACACACACAATTAAAAACAACATTTATAAAGTCTTTCCTGCTAGCAATACTTACTTTCAAATTTTTATTAGTTTTTATGTGTCTTGGTGTTTAGTCTGCATTTATGTCTGTCACCATGTGCACACATGTGAAGTGCCCACAGAGGACAAAAGAGGGCATCGGATTACCTAGGGCTGGAGTTAGAAATAACTGTGAGTCACCACATAGGTGCTAGGAATCAAACCCAGACTCTCTGGAAGAGTGGTAGCCTATGCTCTTAATTGCTGAATCATCTCTCCAGCCCCTTGGTACTTACTAAACCACACACAAAAAAAATTAAAATGTGTGGAACTTTATAGGCATAAAGCTGTAATCTTAAATGTTTCCTTTAAAACTCAGCACTTAGTATGGTACCCTCTCTAGTCCATAGCTGCTTTGTACACAGTAAGTATTTGCTCAATAGAGAACTCCATGACAGCATCCTGAAAATGGACCACTAATGGGTTACTTCCCAGAGTTGCAAGGATGCTTCATCTGCTTTGCTAGCCCTGGAAGTAAACATGTAATAGAAAGTGGCCATTCTCCTAGCCACCAGCAAGTCTATATATTTTCAGAGGTCCCGATCTCTCACAGTAAAGCCTGTCCATTGAAATGACAAGAAGAATCCAGATAATTCCTCAAAGCTGCTTTAAAGACAATATGGACCAAGCATGGTGCCCCACACTTTTAATTACAGGACTTGGAAGGCAGAAATAGGTGGCTCTTGGAGTGCAAGGCCATCCTGGTCTATAGAGCTAGCTCCAAGGCTACACAAAGAAACCCTGTGTCAAAAAGCAAAGAAACAAACAAAAAGGACCATGTGGAGATGTTCCTAACTATACAGCACCTCTGTTTAAGACATGGGTGGTAATTGTACACTGAATAGCCACACTTATACTTCCTACACTGCATATTGAGAGAAAGGAAGTGTTCTTCCTTTTAGTACTGTTTGTTTGGAAAAGCTGATCTGGGAAATGACTGGAAACATATCCTAACAAAAGGGATTTAGCAAAGGCTTGAATCCCACAAAAGCATCTCCCTCAATCCACCTTACCAGCTTCAAGACCAATAACAGCACCAAATGAAAAACAAGTTATTCGACTACACCCAGCTTCACTGGAAAGGCAAGACAAACTTGCCCAGAGGACAAACTCCTCACTCAGCAACTCAAGCAGAGCTAAGTCTCATCTGTTTCTAGTCCCACAGCAACGAACATAACTCTGGCACCAACCAGGCTTTGTCTTTCCCAAACATCAATGGAACACCTTCTAAATTCATTCTGACTGGAGAGGGAACAAAAAGGAAAATATTCCTGGACACAGACCATTAAATCTGAAGGTGGAATGAAAGACTAAAAGACTACTTACTCGCCAAGAGCATCTGTACCTCTGTTGCATCCCACCGTGACCTTAACAGGTTCCTCATTTAGATCCCTTCCCAATACATATTCTAGAGTAGATTTACCTAATGTCAAGGTACAGTAGGTCTGCAATCTCACATACCAAGTCCAACTCTTGTTTGTGATATGTTTTAAGCCATACATGACAGTCAACTCTTTCTAGATCTACCTCCTGGAATATACAAAGCAATTCTAGAAGCAAGTACTGTATTTCATAATGCTTGTTTACAGTTCTGCAAGGGCAAGGCCAGGCTCAGAAAAGATAGTCAAGGGCTGGTTTGTTACAGAGTAAAAATTAGAAGATATCATAGCAGGACAGGAGCAAAAGTTCAAGAGTGTTTCCTGTCTTCTCCCTCTGGAGGACTTCACCCAGTGCAAGCTGTTCTTTAGCCTTGGACTGATTTCCCAAGATTCTTCTCTTATTACCAACTTCAAAGATATCTCTCCTTCCTCAGCCTAGATAATCATAAACTGGTCCCTGGACCACCTGTCATCCTAAGTATTGTTTCATCTTGTTGGTATGCTTGGGGATTCCCTAATTATATAGCCATCTTTCCTTAAATGGTACAAAACACAATAACAGTACACCAACATCTGTTTACAGGCTAGGGAAAAAAAGGACAATATCCCTAACATCATAATTTCTTACTGTGAGATGAAAAAAATGCCTGTCAGCCAGGTGTAATCAAGTCTATCTGTATGTAACACCAAAAGTTCCAGCTACTTCTCATGAGGCTGAGGCAAAAGAACTACTTGATTCCAGGAGTTTGAAACCAGCCTTAGAAACATAGACACTGTCTAAAAATAAAAAAGCCTGTCACTTATATCCCTTACCCAATTGTTCCCACAGGCATCAATATTTCCCTTTCTCCATGTTTCCAACTGGTTCCCAGGGGATGCCCTGTCCTAGTCACTGTAGGCTTACTTTTAGATGTTTAGTTCATTATCATTATGGCAGGGGGCATGGTAGCACACATGGCACTTGAGTAGGAGCTGAGAGCTACATCCTAATCAGTAGGCTAAGATAGAGACACTGGATTTGGCATGGGTGTTTGAGAGCCTTCAAAGACCACCGCCAGTGACACATTTCCTCCAACAAGACCACACCTCCTAATCCTTCTAAACCTTCTAAATAACGCCACTCCCTAGTAACTAAGCATTCAAATATATAAAATAATTTGAATATTTGGTAATTAAGCATTTAAATATATGAATGGGGGCCATTCCTATTCAAACCACCACATTCCACTCTAAATTCTACATGTTCATGCCTGATGTCAAAGCACTCTTCAGATCTCCAACTGCTTTTTAGCTTTGTTGACTACAACATACTTCTCTCTATTGGGCTAGTTCCACAGCTGGTCTGTAGCTTTCCTTGGAAGATAATCACAACTCTGACATTTCCAATATCTTGGAGTCCCCAACACAATCCAGGCTTCACTCATAGCTTTACACAGTGGACTTAGCTCCATTATACTTCCTGGTGTCATTCTTGGTCCAAACCCCCGAGCTGACATTAAGGGTCATCCAATTAGAGACCAATTCCAACTATCCTATCTAAACCTGTGTCTCTCCCCTCTCCCCTTCTCCCTCCTCCTCCGCCACCTTTTTCTTTCTTCTTTCTTTCTTTCCTTTACTTTTTTATTTGGGGGGTGTTGTTGCTTGGTAATTTGGTTGGCTGGTTGATTGATTGTTTGTTTGTTTGTTTGTTTGTTTTTGAGACAAGGTCTCATACAATCCAGCCTGGTCCAGACCTTGCTATCAAGTAGTAAACTTGAACTTTGTTCAGATCCTTCTACCTCTGCCTCCCAAGTACTAAGATTACAAACATGAGCCAACAAGCCCAGTTTGATTGACTTAGTGTTGTGTGCATGCTGAACAAGCACTCTGCCAACTGAGCTATATTCCTAGCCATTTACATTACTCTCTAACTCTACCTTGTTTCCTAGGGCTTATAACTATCTGACATTATATTGCATCACTATTTATTTTCTACCCTACTTAAATACAGGAAAACAGGGAGCATTATCTCTATTGCATCTAAACAACTAGCAGAGTTCTTGGCTTGCAGTAGGCCTGAAATATTTACTGTATGAATAAATTCAATATAGCCTCCACTAATACCTTCACATAATTACCCTCAAGTAAGCCTTTCATCTACACTCAAAATTCTAGCCTATGTTTGAGTTTCATTAAGCATTTACCAACATCAACTGTATGATAGGTCATATGCTAGATGCTAAGAACAGAGACAAATCCAATGTAATACATGACATTAGAAACATAATCTATAAGTTTAAGGAAGACAATAAAAAGGTGCTCCCTTATAAAAATGTTTATAGAAGAACATACATTACCAATGGAATAAGGAACAAAAAGTAATTAAGACAGTTTGCAAGAGAGGGTTACATTTGATCTGAGCCTGGAAGAATCATAATCTCACCATCATAGAAAAAGGGAAAGACAGATTAAAAGACATGAAAGGACTAGGTTTATTTAGATTAGTGAGTGATGTTGTCTTGTTTTATTGTTCTTAGACAGAATGTCATGTAGCCAAGCCTGGCCTTAAACCCTTTGTCTTCTGGTCTATACCTAACATGAGAGTACAGGAATATGCCACTGTACTTGGCTGATGAGCAGTGGCCGAGTGAAGAAAGTATTGCTCCAAAATTATGCTTAAAAAAAAAAAAAAGAATGTTGGAGCTAGAGAGATTTCTCAGTGGTTAATACCACTTGCTGCTTTTCTAGAGGTCCTGAGTTTATCAATCAGTGCCCACACCAGGTGTGTTATAACTGCCCCATCCAGCTCTAGGGTATCTGACTCCTGAACTCCACCAGCAATTGCACTCATGTACACACACAGGCACTCACACACTATAATAATATCTTTTTTAAATATATTAATGTTGGGCTAGAGAGATGGCTCAGAAGAGCACTTGCTGCTCTTATAAAGGAACTAGGTTCAGCTCCTACCACCCATAAGGCACCTCATAACCACCTGTAACTCCAGATCCAGAGAATCCAATACTCCCTTGTGACTTGCAGAACCAGACACACATGTGGCACACATATATACACATGGACATACACACAAAAAGGTAAATGAATAATTAAATAAGAATTTTAAAGCATGAATCTCTATTGACTAGAATATATAAAGAACTCTTATAATTCAACAATAAAGACAAACAACTCAAAAAAGAAAAAGAAAAAAAAGACCAAGAACTTGAAAAGACATTTCTCCAAAGAGGATATATAAATGAGCAACAAGACCAGAATAGCCAGTGTCCTCCTCTGGCCTCCACGTGTGTAAGAGAAAAAGAGGGGGAGGGTATGAGTATGACATACACACTGACAGAGGCTATAACTCAGATAAACCTTTAAAACTGTATGTATGTAATGTCAAGCACAAATGGTCACATATTTTAAAATTCCACTCCTATTAAGTATCTAGGGCTGGGCTGTAGCTCAATTGTAAGTGCTTGCCTAGCATGCACATGGCAAGAGAGGTTCTGGGTGAGAGAGAGATAAAGAATGAGAATATCCAGAATAGATAAGTCCATAAGTACATTGGTGGCTGAAGAAAGGAAAATGCAAAACAAAAAGCAACTGTTTCATGGGTATGGCTTTCCTTTGAGATGATGTAAATTGTTAGAGGTAGTGGTTGCCTAACATTTTGAATGTAATACATGCCACTGAACTGTATACATTAAGGAGGTTAATTTTATAGTTAATTTTTGTTAGTTTTGGAGATCTGGCCTCTCTATGTAGCTCTGGTTGACCTGGAACTCACTTTGTAGACTAGACTAGCCTTGACCTTCCAGCAGTCCTGCCTCAGCCTCCCAAGTGCTAGATTATAGACATAAGCTACCAAGTCTACCTGTCATGTAACTTTAAACTCATGCTCTAATAAAATGAATAGCTCAAGTTACAAATGTTTCCCCATCTAGCTCTGCCTTTATGTCTCTTCAGGAAGCCAGTCTTATCATCCTTCGGTCATCTAAACCTGGCATCTTAGCATTGAGTTACATTCCCTTGCTCATATTTTCTAGTCATTTCCTGTATGTCAGGAATTCTAAAAAGCCCCAAAGAAAAAGGAAGCTCCCTTTTAAATAGAATCCAAGTGGTCCCTGTGTCTCATCCTGTTTTCCCCACAGCACAGAGCAGTTCATGCCTAGGGAGTATGAGACATGTTCTGGCTGACTTCTCCTAAAACAGCTGTCTAGAGTCAAAGATGCCACCACTGCACAATGTTCCAGATCTAATTTTCCTTTGGAGAGAAAGGTGAGAATTCAGGAAGAACACAGAAGTACTTAACAAATAGCTTGGAGGCCATACCTAGTTTCAGAAATAACTAAAATTTCTCAATTAACAACTAAGTTCTTGACTTTACAGAAGCAACAATTCTAATGCCAAACTCCTTCACAAAAACAAAACTTTTACTCACAATGTTTGACATTAACACCATGTCTACACGCTATTCTCCTTGCCCTTGAGAGGCTCTGAAACAGGAGACTTGCGTGTTTAAGTACTGCATTTAAGCTCAGCTCAACATGTCAGCCCACAGTCTTCAAGGCTACATATTACTATCACTGATGCTTGGAAGCCAAGACTCCAGACGTAATCATAAAGGTAAGAAACACAATTGGGTTCCTTGTGACCTTCGAGAACTTTATACTTCAAATAATATTGACAATAAAAATAATCAACAAATTATTTTGGTTATGTTCTGTTTTTATGTGTTTGAGTGTTTTGCCTGCCATGTGCATGCCTGTTGTCCACGGAGGCCAGAAAAGAGCATTGAATTCCCCTGAAACAGGAACTAGAGACAGTTGTTAAATACCATGTAGGTGCTGGAAATCAAACCGAGGTTTTCTGGAAGAGCAAAAGGGACACTTAACCACTGAGCCATCTCTCCAGCTTCATCAATAAATGCTGTTAAAGGCCAATCTGTGACCCTTAAATATATTCTCACAATATTCTGGAGAGATTAATAATTAACCCAGGATCACAAAATGAGAAGAGAAATGCCAAGTTTGAAACTCTTGTTTAATTGCTTCCACTGTTGTATAACTTCCTAGAACTATACATCATGTTCTCTTTCCTGGATCCTGCATAAGACTACTTTGAGAATAATTTGTTTCTTAAGCCTTGCAGCTACTGCCAATATGGTCAGAAATTCTCTCAGCTAATAGCAACACAAAATACTGATGCCACCAAGAGATCCCTGGAATTGCTTTCTTGGTTACTCTAGCATTCCTGGGGTTAGGGTCCAAGCCTCCTAAACCAATGAGGTTGGTGTTCTACCTTGCAAATGGCCCCTAAATGGCAGCAGGGGAAAGAGCAAGAAAATGCACAGCTGTGCAGGAGACTGCAGACAAAAACTAAACCAGAAATCAGTAGACCTACGTTTTGGCTCAATTCTGTCCAAATTAAACAAGTAACCTCAGGAAGCCACCTTCCTCTTTTGCCTTTTTTGTCTGTATAATATGGAAGTTCTAGGAAGGGTTCAACAAGATGGTGAACCCTTGTTGTCATGCCTCAGTTTCTCGGAATGTGGTGAACAGAAAGTCAGGTCTGGGGTAGAAGACTGCTTTGTAAAATGCAGAGCACAAATCAGTCTGAAGGGACATTATGATGATATGACCACCACTGGCTGGCTGTGTAGAAAATTAATGCCCCGTAACCAATAGAAAATGAAATAGTAGAAGGCTGGAGAAGATGGCTCAGCCTTAATAGCACTGAGTGTTCTTTCAGAGAACCAGGGTTCCTTTACCAGCACCCACAGTTGATTAACTGGCTGTAACTCTAATTCCACAGAATCTGACACCCCCTTCTGCCCTCTGCAGGCTCCTGGCATGCATGTGGTACATAGACATATATGCAGAAAAAACATCAGTACACATAAAATAATTCTTAAAGGAATTTAAAAAATGAAATGAAATGAAACAGTAGATAAGTAGGTACAAACTGAGAGGATTGTAGTGTGGAAAGAAAAGTCTCTGGGATTGGTCAGGAAAACTACAGAAAAAATATGACTGAAGGGTGATGGAGAGCAACAGAGGAAGCAAATACACATAAAATAAATCTTTTAAAAGGATGCAAATGAAGACAGGGAGTCACTGTAGAAAACATGAGCTATGAAGGGACATCAGAGGCAGGTTTCACTACAAATATTTATTGGTCACTAATAATATAATAGGAACGGTCATACAAGTATGGGAGCAAATATGAAAAAAATAAAAGACATAAGTCTGACTCTCAGCTCTTCTTCGTGAACATGGACACTGACCATAAACTGGCAGCATAAGCTCAGAGGCTTGAAGACTTGGTCCTCAGCTGATGGTTCTATTTCAGGGGACTCTGGACCCTTCAGAAGCTAGAGCTTAGCTAAAGTAAGTACATAACTAAAGGGCAGGCCTCATATAGCACAACTCCACTCTACCACTCTCTCTGCCTCCTGGGCCACCAAGTTGTGAGCAAGCTGCCAGCCATTACATCCTCCCACCACCACACCTTCCCTACCATAATGGACTATTTATCTCCTCAAATTGTGAACCAAAATAAATCTTTCCTTCTTTAAAATGTTTCTTGAAGCCGGTGGTGGTGGTGCACGCCTGTAATCCCAGCACTTGGGAGGCAGAGGCAGGCACATTTCTGAGTTCGAGGCCAGCCTGGTCTACAGAGAGAGTTCCAGGACAGCCAGAGCTACACAGAGAAACCCTGTCTCAAAAAAACCAAACCAAACCAAACCAAACCAAACCAAACCAAACCAAACCAAACCAAACCAAACCAAACCAAACCAAATGTTTCTTGGTCACAGCAATGCGAAAGTAACTAATACAGACATTAAGAGAAACTTTGTAATCAGATAGATGTGGTTTTAAATCCCTACACCACCACTTATAAGATGAGCAGCCTTCCACAAGAAGCCAAAGCTCTTAACTCTAGTGCTAAAATAATACTAATCCTTCCTACGATTAGAAAAGAAATTTGGGCATGATGAAGATAGCCCGTGGCTAAGAACACTGACTGCTCTTGCAGAGGACCTAGGTTCAGGTCTTAGCACCCACACCTGGTGACACACAACCACCAGGAACTCGAGTTCCAGAGGAGCTCATGCCCTGTGGCTCCCTCAGTAGTACTCAACACACTCACACAGGCACCCACATACACACATTAATTAAAATGATAAATAAATTGTTTTTCAAAGAAATTTGTACCTTCCAAGCACCACTATTATTACTATTATCATTTACTACTTTTGTGACCTTGAGAAAGTTGTTTAGCTCTCTGTTCAGCACCTTTAAAACAAGATTGGTGATGGCTACCTCATCAAGGTTATCATTAAAATTAAAGAAAAATTGATGTAATAAAACACCCAGCAGAGTAAAAGCTCATGAAGGTTCTCTTTTCTTCCCATTATCTCTTAACTCTCCTTCCCCCTCTCCTCAGTTTCTCACATTGAGATCTCCAGTGGCAGTATTAATTTCCAAAGGAGGGCACTAAAGACATATCCAGAACACTCTCAGAAAGCCCAGTTAACACTAACTTAAACCTAACTTTAACTTACCCAAAGCTTGATTATGCCATCCAGAAACATGTTCTTTACATGCATTTTTGCCAAGAGTCTTCAATTCACAAGTAAGAACCCCTTTCTGGAGCTGGAGAAATGGCTTAGTGGCTAAGTGTAAATACTGCTCTTTCAAAGCACTGAGTTCAGTTCCCAGTAGCCACATCAGGTAGCTCACAGAGGATCTGACACCTCTGACCTCCCAAGACCTCCCAATCTCACACACACATACACACACACACACACACACACACACACACACACACACGCTTTGCCTGCCTGTATATATGGGCACCACATGCATTCCTGGTGCTCAGAGCAGCCAGAAGGTATCAGATTGCCTCATAGAACTGGAGTTACAGGCAGTAGTGAGCCACATATGTAGCAGTCAGTGCTCTTCAATCACTGAGCCATCATTCCAGCCCCTACACATAATTTTTAAAAATAATAACAAAATAAATATTTTTAAAAACCACAGTACTAGAAAGACACCCTCTGGTTCCCTTAGGTACCTGCATACTACTGCAGGGGACACAGGTTTGATTCCTGGTGACCACATGGTAGCTTACAAGGATCTATAATTCTAGTACCAGAGAATCCAGTACCCTCTCTCTGCTTCCTAAGGCACCAAGCATGTACACAGTATACATATATGTGTGCAAGCAAAAAACTCATATACATACATGCATGTATGCATATATACATACATACATAAATCTTTAAAATAGGAGCCTTTCTGCTTAATGGCAAAATAATTCCTCTCTGCTCATTTGTCTTCCCAAGAAACAAACCAGAAGAAAAAGCTCTAAGATCTAAAATGCCTATCAGAAAAAGGAGATTGATTTTCCCAGTGCTTTAAAACCACAGAACAAAAGAGGTTCTGACTCCTTGCTGAGTAGCAGATAAATCTCACTGTGCTTTGTGTATGTATGACAGGAGCAGGCAAACCTATCATAGCTTCCAGCCGTTTCAGGAATGCTAGGTTAAGCTTGCTAGAGTTACTCAGGCATAACAGCAAAATGAGGTTTTTAACCAGGAAAGGTCAACTCATAAATACCTGATTAACCCAAGTGAACATGCTCTGCTCCAACTCCTCAGAGAATTTACAACTGATCCAGAACAGAAGTCAAGCTGAATACATGTTTTCAAAGCCAGTTAATTATTGGAAGTCTGATGGGTGGAGGAGCTGGTGGTAACTACAAGAGCCTACATCAAATTAGCTAAATCCAGATCTTTGGTGGAAGTTGCTTCTCCTAGAACAACTTCTGTACAACCCCCCTGCACTCCCCCCACACCACCATCCCACCCCCGTGCAAATGTAACCTTCTCTAGAAGGACAAGATTCAAACCCTCCTACAAGATCCTGGTAGATTCATAAAAGCAAAGAGAATCAATTCTAAGACCCTGTTTAACCCCAAGAGTTTCCCTAGAAATAATAACATCAATAGTTCTGAGCTCGGGCATTAGAAAAGCCTCGTCAGACCAACTCTATAAGGGTAATGTCTAACCTCACGAGCAGTTCTGCTTCTTCCTTGGTGCACCCACTACACTTTGTAAACCAGAAAGGGAAAATTAAAAGAACTATTAAGCACTATGTGTTAGGCTTTATACAAAGTTGTTTTTATTTTTTGTTTGTTTTTGTTTTTTACATTTTTATGTATGGGTGTTTTGCCTGCATATATGGCTGTGCATTTGAGCATCTGGTACCCTCAAGGATCAGAAAATGGGATAACTACAACTGGAGTTATAGCTAATTATGAGCTATCATATGGGTACTGAAAATCAAACCCAGGTCCTCTGGAAGAGCATCCAGTAGTATTCTTAACTGTTGAGACATTTCTCCAGCCCCTAAACAAAGGTTCTTAAATATTTGGTTTTGGTTGCACCTCCTAACAATTTGTGTGATAGCTAATCAGGGGCTCATTTTATAAAGAAAAACTGTGGGTGTTCTTCACAGAAAACGAGCTGGCAAAGTACTGAACCCAAATACCAGCTCAGTTCTTCTGACTCCAAAGCTCAACTGTCTTTTTTTCAGCAAATGTTCACTGACAGTTCACTGCATCCTGGGCACTACCCCTGAGTGATACACAGCAGCATCGGAGGCGGGACTTTTGGAGTTTATGGAGCAACTTCTATATTTTACCAGTTTTCTTTCTCCTTTACTAAGCAGAAGAGAATAAGTACATACTACAGAAATGAGTGCATTCCTTGCTCTCTTCACAGCTTCTGCCCAAACAACATTTGACTGCAGATCCATTAACTCTTCATCCTCCTCCCACCTATATCAAGTCACATCTTAAATCAAAGGCTTCCTTGAAATGCTAGCAAATCCATTCCAGCTACCCAGTATTTATTTATTATGAAAATAAAAGTATTTCAAGGCTTCAAAACACTTTCACATAAATAACTTTATTTAGCCCTCTAAAATTAAACAAAATAGGTATTATTCCCATTTAACAGGCAAACTCACACCTAGAATGCTTAGTTACTGTCCTACGGTTACTATCCTGCTTAGCTACTACCCAGCTCCCTAGCTACAGAATATATTCCTCTACCCTAATAAGAGTGCTTCATATACTCTTCAGTGCAAAGAAATCAGAGGGGTATTGTGTCACTAAGCTAGTTCAGACTTCCCATTATACCAAAATAAATAAACAAATAGCAACAAAAACATTCTTGCTAAGGCCAGACCATAATGGCACATATATATAATCCCAGCACTGGGAAGGCGGAGGCAGGAGACTTCAAGGCTACCGTTAGCTACATGGAAAGTTCCAGGACAAACTATTGAAACTGCATGAAAAACTGTCTCAATTTTTTAAAAATCTGCTGTGTATCTGGGCAGTGGTGGGGCACACCTTTAGTCCCAGCACTCAGAAGGCAAGCCCAGGAGGATCTCTGTGAGTTTCAAGGTCAGCCTGCTATACAGTGAGTTCTATGACAGCCAAGACTATATAGTAAAACCCTGCCCCAGGAAAAAAATCTGCTATATATCAACCAGTTGTAGAATTTACATTGATTATTAATTTTATATCATCTTACCACTTTCCCTATAAAGTGTGTTTTCATTATATTCAATTATAGTGCATTTACAATCTGTTCCCAGAGGAATAAACTTTTCACGTTAAAAATAAGACACATTGCCGGGTGTGGTGGCGCACGCCTGTAATCCCTGCACTTGGGAGGCAGAGGCAGGCGGATTTCTGAGTTCGAGGCCAGCCTGGTCTACAGAGTGAGTTCCAGGACAGCCAGGGCTATACAGAGAAACCCTGTCTCGAAAAACCAAAAAAAAAAAAAAAAAAAAAAAAGACACATTATTTGGGGAATTGTAGCACACACCTTTAATCTCAGTACTTTGCAGAGGTGAATTCCAGGCCAGCTTGGACTATGTACTAAGTTCCAGTCTAGCCAGGAAATAAACAGACCCTGTCTCAAAACTGGAGGTGAGAAGGGAGCTGGAAAAATGGCTCAGCAATTAAAACTTACTGCTCCTTCAAAGGACCAGAATTCAGTTATAAGCACCCACTTCAGGCAGCTCACAACCATCTGTAACTCCAGCTCCATAAGATTTGATTCCACTGACCCCTGAGGACATATGGACTGTATAAACACACACACACACACACACACACACACACTACACAAAAGTAAATATAATAAAAATAAACCTTTTGTGAAAAGCATATAATTTATTTGCATTAAAAATGCAAAAAATACTTTTATAATTATTTTCTAATCATTAAGAAAGAAAATACAACTTATTTTAAACATGGCGTTACATATGCTTCTCTCTTCCAAGAAAGCCCATTTATTCTGTGATGCATTTCAGAGGGCAAATGTTACAGAAAGTATATGTCCCAGATGCTGGGTAAATAACTCAATGTGTCTTTGCAAATATGTGTGTGTGTGTGTGTGTGTGTGTGTGTGTAAATAAAACCACCACAGTCAGCAGATATATTCCAGC
Source organism: Apodemus agrarius (assembly GCA_964023405.1). NCBI lineage: Eukaryota > Metazoa > Chordata > Mammalia > Rodentia > Muridae > Apodemus > Apodemus agrarius. The sequence continues at coordinate 95,060,649 of OZ030005.1, read as the reverse complement.
AACTAAAGCTTGATTATATTTTTCTACCCACACACCACTAAACCTAGCTCTACTAAACCTAGGTTCCAAAGGCAAGTTTAAAGTCAAACGTCAAGACAAATAACATAAAGGAAGTGATGCCTACCTCTGAGGAACCAGAATGCCCTGGGATAGAGATCCAGCGCATCCAGTATAAAACAGCACACTGAGCAAACCAAAGGCTGAGCTTTACTCAGAGCTAGCAAAGCAAACTCTGACTTTCATTAGTCTGTCATGACAGCTGAAATTCCAACTCTACAACTTCATTCAATTCTCCTTGAAGGAATAGGAGAGTACGATAAGGAAAGCAGAGAAAACAGTTTTTAACTTTAGAAACTGGAGAAGACTTCCGGAAAGTGAGAACTTAGCCAGGCTTACAAGGGTAGAAGGCTATGAGGACAAGCAGTGGTAAGCATGCAGTCCTAGCTACGTGAGAAGCAGATAAAAGAGAATCACTGAGTCTAGGAGCTCAAGATCAGCCTGAGCAACTGACTGCAAAGCCACAATAAAGCATTATGCCATTTATGCTACCTGAGGAAAGTAACCAGAAGCCTGAGATATCTGAATTCTGATTTAATTGATAACAAGCTATAATGGCCATCAGATACGTTCTTCTCCTTGAATACATTTCCTCAGGTAGCCTGGCCTGGCACACAATAAAACTAAATCCTTTCCTTATCCCTTTTTTTAGTTAGAATAGAACACACATCAGGGAATGATATCCCAAGGTAAGGGAAATTACTTGCCAGCTAACAGAATAACAATATCGGTGGTAGGCAGAGACAAAATAAGAAATCAACCTCAGGGGCATCTTATGAGTCTGAAAATAGCAAATCCAGGACATATCCAAGTCTCATCACACATTTCCCTCTACTACCAGGTGTCTGTCAGCCTAGATTGGACAAATGATACTTCATAATATTTAGGACATGGAGAATTGGAAACCCACTCCTCTGCTCCTCAAGAAAGGCAGTCTTACGGCAACTGCTAGAACTCCAGAAGGCTGAAACAAAACCTAGTGCAAGAGAAGTATTGAGTCCAGCGGCCAATGCATTTTAATTAGTTCAACCTTAAAAGTCTGTGGCCATAGGAGATTTAAAAGGTCCCCAGGGAAAGCCTCTGCCCTTCACACAGTTCAGCCAATTAGATCTATTCAAGTGCCCTAATTTTCATCACTGAATTCTTTAGGGAATCAGACTCAACAAGTTCCAAGTTCTATCTGGAACTCACATGTTCAGCTCAGAAGAACAGCTGTGTACAAGCTACCAGACAGACAGTAGTATCTAGGATATAGTGATTCTGACACCCATCATGTTCAGGTAAACTTAGCTAACAGAACTTTTCTCCCCAAACCCAGAGTCCTACTGTAACTCATTCTGATAAAAAACTATATCTCAACCTAATTCATGCTAGAATGCAAGGGAGCCAAAGTAAGTTTTGATCCCTCAGTTCAAGAGTACCCTCATCACAATAATACTTGCATTTTTATATTATTTTAAATATTTATCTTAATTTATGGATCTTACTATTTTAGAAATGCATGTACTTGCTTTTGTGTGTGTGTGTGTGTGTGTGTGTGTGTGTGTGTGCGCGTGTATTTGTTTGTTTAAGAGAGTCTCTCGGGCTGGAGAGATGGCTCAGTGGTTAAGAGCACTGACTGTTCTTGCAGAGGTCCTGAGCTCAATTCCTAGCAACCACGTGGTGGCTCGCAACCATCTGTAATGAGGTGCAGTGTCCTCTTCTGGTGTGTCTGAAGACAAACAGTGTACTCACATGTGTAAAATAAATAAATCTTAAAAAAAAAAAAAAGACATAGTTTCTCTATGTAGCCCTGCCTGTCTTTGGAACTCACTATGTAGACCTAGCTGGCCTTGAACACACAGAGTTCCACTGCCTTTGCTTCCTAGATGCTAGGATTAAAGGTCTACACCACCACGCCTAGTTGTACATGCTTTTTACTTTTTATTTATGAGTGTATATGTGTGAGTGTGTTGGACGCTTGTGTGCAGATCAGAAGACAACTCTGTGGAGTTGGTTGTCTCCTTCCACTTTCCTGTGGATCTCAGGATCAGTACTAAGGGTCCTCAAGCTTGCATAGGAGTGCTTTCCTACTAAGCCATCTCATTGGCCCAATGCTTATATTTAAAGGAGGGAGGGAAAGTCTTCAGAAAAAGGAGTGATTTTGAAACTCAAAAGAGGGCTAAGGATATAGCAGTGGTAGATACTACCTAGCATGCATAAGGCCCTGGGTTCAATCCCCAATGCCAAAAGAAAACAAAAAACAGACAAAGCAAAACCAAGTGTACATGCCAATAATCCCAACACTGAAATAGAGACAGGAGTATCACAAGTTCAAAGTAATCCTCCGCTACATAGTGAGTTGGGGATAGCCTAGGATACAATAAGGCTCTATATTTATCAGGTTAATTCAAATATTTTATAGGCCTGTAGAGATTTCTCTGTGGTTAGATTATATACTGATTTCAGAGAGGCCTGAGTTTAGTTCTCAGTATCTACACTGGGTCCACTTACAACAGCCTCAATTTCACTTAAGAGCTAAAGTCCTCTCCTCTGCAACTGGACCAGGTGTAATGTCAGTGTAATACAGTCAGTCACTCTATTGCTGTCAATTAAAATTTGTTTAAAGACAGGGGTTAGTGCTACACACCTTTAATTTCAGAACTCAGATGCAGAAGCAGATGATCTCTAAGTTTCAGGCCAGCCTGATCTACAAAATGAGTTCCAGGACAGCCAAGGCTACAGAGAGAAACCAACTAAAGATAGATAGATAGATAGATAGATAGATAGATAGATAGATAGATAGATAGATAGATAGTTAGTTAGTGTTGGCTTATGGCTATAATCCCAGCACTTGAGAGGCTGAGGCTGAAAGAATGCTAAGAGTACCAGGCCAGCCCAGTCAACATGTTGAGTTCCAGGCCAGCCTGGGCTACAGAGTGAGATGCTGAAACAAAAATAACAAATGAACAAATGAATGAAAGAACAAAAGAAAAGAAATGGGAAAAAGAGAAGCAGCAGGTGCATAGTTCCTAGCACCAAGAAACGAAGGCAAGAAGATCATGGGTTTGAGGTTAGCCTTGGGCTACATAATGAGACATTTTCAGACAGGGAAAGGGAGAGAAAAAGTAAGGTCAGGCATGGTGGCACATGCCTTTAATCTCAGCACTTGGGAGGCAGGTAGATCTCAGTGAATTTCGAGCCAGCCTGGTCTTCATATTAAGTTGCAGGCTAGCCATGGTTACTTAATGAAAAAAGAAACAAAAAGAGGGGAGAGGGTAGGGAGGGGAGAGGAGAGAGGGGACAGGGGACAGGGGAAGGGACAGGAAGGGAAGGGAAACCCAAGCTCTTTCAACCTTTTGCTAGGCATGGTAGTGCATTCTTAAAATCCAAGCATTTGGGAGGTAGAGGCAGGAGGATCAGGAAAAGCCAGCCTCTACTACATAATGAATTTGAGGCCAGTTAGTACTAATGAGGATCTATCTCGAAAACAAACAAAAAATATAAAATGACAAAGCATGGGTCTGAATTCAGGACTGTCTACCTGCATGACTCTTTCTGATATTCCTAGAGCAATGGCCCAACTTTTGTTAGCAAACAATAGTAAAAATGTTATTCCAGGAACACTGGGCACGGTGGTGCACCTTTAATCCCAGCACTTGGGAGGCAGAAGCAGGTAGATCTCTGAGTTCCAGGACAGCCTGTTCTACAGAGTGAGTTCCAGGACAGCCAGGACTGTTACAAAGAGAAACCCTGTCTCAAAAAACAAAACAAAACAAAACAAAGAGAGAAAAAAAACAAAACAAGGTATATTGATGGAATGTCTCGCAGGCACATCTCTAATTTTAGGCTAGCCTCGTCTACTTAGTGAGTTCCTGGCCAGCCAGTGATATATAGGGAGAGACTACCACAAAAAATAAAAGTAGGGCTGAAGAGCTGACTCGGGGGTTAAGAGTGTTTGTTGCTGCAGAGGACCAGGCTAAGCTTCCAGCACCCAATGGTGGCTCACATCCTTCTGTAAATTCCGTCTCAGGGGACCCAATGGCCTCTTCTGACCTCAGTGGGCACCTGACCTGCACATGATGCACATATACACATGCAAGTAAAACATTCACACACTCATACACATATAATAATAAAATAAATAAATCTTTTAACATTTTAATAAAAACAAAAACAAATCTAAAAATAGAGGGGGGCCAGGCATCACCCAACAGACAGCTCGGCAGGCAAAGCCTCCAAACCTGATGACCTTTTTTCATCCCCAGGATCCATATAGTAAAAAGCAAGAATCTATTCCTGCAAATTGTCCTCTGATCACAACATATGCATATGCCCACACACATACATGCATGTGCACAAAATAAATAAATAAAATGTAATTTCTTTTTTTAAGTAAGATGAGCACAATAGTACTCATCTATAATACACTAGGGTGGTGAAGGCAGGCAGATCCTTGGAGCTTGCTGACTGACCAGTTTAGCCTATTTTGTGAGTTCCAGGGCATTGAGTCCTGTCTCAAAAGGATGGTGGACTGCACCTGAGGAACAACTACCAAGGTTGTACTCTGGCCAACACACACACAAACACACAACTGTACATATACACATGAAATAATAAAAACAATATAATGTAAAAGTATCTACCTTACTCCTAATATAGAATAGGTAGCTCAGTTGATAAAGTGCTTGTTCAGCCAGCATACATTGGGTTCCAACCTCATACCAAATAAACAGGAGTTGTAGCAAACATCGGTAATCTGAGCACTTGAGAGAGAGAAGCAAAAAGATCAAGGGAGCTACATATTGAGTTTGAAGCTATCCTGGGCTATAATGCAACCTTTATTTTAAAAAAGGAAATAAAATAATAGGACTGGCTCCTCCTATTATAGTGAATATGTCTATTGGATACAGACTGTCATATATAATGCTATGTTAAATGTTAACTGAAGTAAAGGCACTATATACAGTCAGCCACTATCCTAAGTCTTATATCTGGAACAATCCAACCACAATACTACTTTTGGAAGATACAAACTAAATATAAAACAGTAGCTAAACACTTCACCAAGTGAATACTACCCACTCAAAATTCATAAGTAAAACAGTCATTTTTTCTCTCTCTCCAACCTCCAAACTCCTAATTTTAGCTTCTTTCAGGCCACTTCAGTGGCAGAATAAACTAATGCCATTAATAGTTATACTATTTCTAGTCAAAACGTTTACTTTCCTTAAATCCGGATAGCAGTTTTTTCCCTTCACCGGAGTTATTAAACAAAAATAGAATTAATTTTGGTCTTGAGATCAGATAAAGCTCAATTCAAATCCCCATTTAGTCTTCTTGAGAAAATTACCTTAAGATCTCAGAAACATAGTGAACAATATACACCTGTAAAGGTTGATATATAGTTGTAAAGAATCTACCCAGAAGCTCAACAAATCCTAGCTATCATCACCATTCTTATCAATGAGTTGAGTTGTGTTAATTACATATTTATCTCTTTAGAGATATGAAGTATGAGTTCCAGTGACCTTTGCCCTTGTCAGTAAAAGTTTCTTAAAACCATTGCAAATTAGACCTCCATATTCATAAAACACACAAACATGAGGCACAGGTTTCTTTCTAAGCTAAGGAAAAATAGATATACACATAGGGCACCCCTCTTCCCTGGCTGGTATATTTTAGAATCTGGCTCAGAGAGCTTGGCAAACATAGGCACATTTGTTTTAACGTACACCGTGGTGTTGAGAGTTCTGAGAGCTTCTTGAGAGGCCTGAGATAACCCAGAGAGGCCAAACAAGTACAGAGCTACTGAATCACACTTTGAAAACTAGCGACACATGAGATTTGGAAGCCTGCCTGCCTGCTTGCCAGTGAGATTTCTGGTCATTACCTAGACTAGAGCACAACACAAGGCATCCAGGAACTCTGGAAATATGGCTAACAGAGGAAAAAAGCAAGTTTATTCTTGTTGGGCCATGCTGACAACACAATGGGCTGTCTTCTTTTGAAATCTTTGTTTTGTTTTGTTTTTGTTGTTGTTTTTGGGGGTTTTTTGGTTGTTTTTTGGGGGGGTTGGTTATTTCGAGACAGGGTTTCTCTGTGTAGCCCTGGTCTTCTTTTGAAATCTTTTTTTTTGTTTTGTTTTGTTTTGTTTTTTGTTGTTGTTGTTGTTGTTGTTTTGGGTTTTTTGGTTGTTTTTTTGGGGGGTGGTAGTTATTTCGAGACAGGGTTTCTCTGTGTAGCCCTGGCTGTCCTGGAACTCACTCTGTAGACCAGGCTGGCCTCGAACTCAGAAATCCTCCTGCCTCTGCCTCCCAATTACTGGGATTACAGGTGTGCACCACCACTCCCGTCTCTTTTGAAATCTTCTAACAAGTTCAGAAAGACCTCTCCCTAATGCCTTGAAGGAAAGGTCCACGGAGTTCTCAGCATCACAGATAACATTTTAAAGGCAATCAGTGGACCATCCCATCTCCCTACTATACAACAAACTCAGCAGTGGGGACAATAAAATGGTCCCCTTTCCATCACACAACTGCTAAGAAAAGCCGTTAAAAGTTTGTTTTGTTTATCTGGCTGCCTCATGTCTGACATAAAATGAACCCATGTAGACTGTAGAACCACGACAGAGCAGCAGGACCCAAGGAAGCCTTGTTCACAGGGTCATGTCCTTCCTGGGCCTAGCCTTCCTCCATTCCTGCTGCAGCCACTCGATCAAGGTAGTCATGACAGTTTCAAACTAAAACTGCCAACCAGAGACACTGGCAAAATATTCTCCACAGAGTATGACTGAAACTGGTACCGTCACAGCTTCATTGGGTGCTCAAAAAATAAAAAATGAAGCACTTGGCCAGGCAGAAAAATGATACTCACAAAACCCACAGGACACCAACCACGTAAATGCAACCTCTAATCCCAAGGCATACTTACCTAAACCTTTTGCAGAAACCAATGTTGATTTACTCGGTGCTCTCACTACCCAATCCAAGGATTAATTCAGTATTATGTGCTCTTTTGTTTATTCAACAAGTATTATTAAATACATGCTCTCTGGCCAGCACTGTGACAAACACAGGAGTAAGGTAGATACTTTTATGCACTACGGTCAACAAATCAAACTCTTACCCTCAAAAGAAATGAAAATATATAAACAATAAGATTTTAACAAGAGGATTTTAAAATTGATTTTTAAAACACTTCATGCTGGGCGGTGGTGGTACACGCCTGTAAGACCAGCACTCTGGGAGGCAGAGACAAGCGGATTTCTGAATTTGAGGCCAGCCTGGTCTACAGAGTGAGTTCCAGAACAGCCAGGGCTATACAGAGAAACCCTGTCTCGAAAAAAACAAATCGAAAAAAACAAATCCTAAAAAACAAAAAACTAAAATTCTTCATATACAATAGCTCTCTTTTAAATCCTCTTGATTTTTTTTTTTTTTTTTTTTTTTTTTTGGTTTTTCAAAAAAAGGGTTTCTCCATGTAGCTCTGGTTGTCCTGGAAGTCTCTCAGAAGACCAGGCTGACCTCAGACTCACAGAGATCCTCCTGCTTCTGCCTCTTCAGTGCTGGAATTAAAGGCATACACCATCACTGCCCAGCCTTTAAGTCCATTTTTCAATTTCAATCAAAAGGTACTATAGCTGAAATCATACTGTGAGGAAGATGACAACTTATATCAAGTATTTGTTTTGTTTTAAGAGTCTCATAAGACCTAGGCTGGCCTTGAACTCCTCCTTCTTCCTGCCAGGTCTTGCAGTCTTTCAGTACTGTGGCTGGCTCCAGTGCTCCTGACACCACACAATGTTGCCTTTCAATGAAAAAGAATAAACAAAGTATGAAGTGCACACACTGTACTGGAGATAGTAAATGATACAAGACTCTGGTCAAAGCAGAGATGTATGTCATGGCCAGCACCAAGGACTGAGAGAGTGAATAAGAATATGAGATGGGAGAGAAACTTCTGGAAGTTAAGAATTTTTACATAAAAAAATAAAAAAGGAGCAGTAAATAGCATGTTTGGCTGGGTGTGGTGGCATATACCTTGAATCCCAGCATCTGAGAGGCAGAGGCAAGTGGATCTCTGTGTCTATGATTTTGAGGCCAGCCTGGTCTACATAGCAAGGTCCAGGACACCAAGAGCTATATAGTGAGACCCTATCTCAAAAAACATAAAGATAATGATAAAAACAACAACAGCATATTTGGTAGACCAAGACAAAGAAATATGCCGAGAGTACAGTGAATGGAGGGGAGAGAAGGGGAACGGAGAGCTCTGCAGCTGGAACCCGTGTCCTAAGGGCCCAGCGGCCCCGCGGCCTTGCCTGTCCTAAGCTCCCAGCAGAAAACAAAGTTGCATTCCTCTTGGCTCATTTCAGGCTTTTCCTTTCATATTCTCTCATACAAAACAAATGTATTCCACTCTGAAAAACGTGACAGAAACATAGTCTTTCCTCATCTGCCCTAGCAAGTGTAGTAACAGGAAGGAGTTTGTTAGTTTCTCAGAGCCTACAAAGCTTCTCCTTGGGACTTCTCAGGTGACCACAAGCAAGATATTATGCATCATCCCTGTCTGTAGAAGCTTCAAATCAATAGTACAATCCATTGAGTCAAACAATGACTTGACATGTGGCATAAGACTCTGACCTACCTCCTTTACAAATCTATTCTATATACCTATACAGAGACCTCACATGCAAACATCTGTGATGTAGGAGAGAGGCTCCACCACAAAGTAGGAACAACACTGAGTGAGAATTATAGAACATCAGCTATTATCCCTGGCTCAGCAATATACTGGACAAACTTGTTTATTCTTCTCATATGTAAAATAAGACATTTATAAGACAGCTACAGTGTGCTCATATGCACAAAATAAATAAGTCTTTAAGAAAGAAAGAAAGAGAAAGAAAGAAAGAAAGACAGAAAGGAAGGAAGGAAGGAAGGAAGGAAGGAAGGAAGGAAGGAAGGACACGCTCTTGCCCTCTTTGCGTCTTTAGCTTCAGTCAACTGCTTTCTGTTACCTCAAGAAAAGCCCCAATCCACCAGGTTAAACTATACCCAGATTCCTGAGCTACAGAAACAAAGAGATACAAATGCTTATTTTAAGCCTTGAAATTTTGTCATGATTTGCTATGCATCAATAAATAATCAACACAAGTGAGGACCAAGCCCATTTGCCCAACCATTTCAAGACTTTCTTAGGGCAGGTGGCCCTAAGAAAGTGGTTATAGCCAGAAAAAAGGAAGAGTTCAAGACAGATAGAAAGCCAAATACTGTTATCCACATTTTATTAACCATTTTCTCAAGGCAAAAGTAAACCCGAAATAAAAGCTTGATTCCACTGCACCCAGAATCTACATCTCAAGAAAGACAGCAGATGTAACTACCATTAGAGATACTCCTAGAAGCCGGGCGGCGGTGGTGGCGGCGCACGCCTGTAATCCCAGCACTCTAGGAGGCAGAGGCAGGCAGATTTCTGAGTTCGAGGCCAGCCTGGTCTACAGAATGAGTTCCAGGACAGCCAGGGCTACACAGAGAAACCCTGTCTCGAAAAACCCAAATCCAAAAAAACAAAAAAAACAAAAAAATCCTCCTAGAGTCTGAATGAAGTTTCTAGGGCCCACATAAACCAAAGGCTGAGAGGACCCAAATAGCTTATATCATGCTATAGCTTACCAAGTTCCAAATTTCTCAAATTTTAGAACAAAAGATCCAGGACAAAGAGAAATGACAACCTCTTCACTAACAGCTTCTAAACAGCTAGTAAAGAAAGGTGCTAGGTCCCTAAACCCCTAATTTTGTAATGTGGCCAACTCTGACATTTTTGCAAACCAAACTTGATCATCCCACTTTCTCTAGACATCTAGCTCTATCCTTTTCCCAATTCTCCCTTCTCTCAGCAGTTCTTTGTGGAATTAGTGTTTCTTTACCACTCTTTCTTTACTCTTTGTTCCGCTGCCCCTTGGGTTTTTGAGTCAGGGTTCTTCTGTATAGCCCTTGACTGTACTGGAACTCGCTCTGCAAACTAGGTTGGCCTCGAACTCACAGAGATGTGCCTGCCTCTGCCTCCTGTGTGTAAGATTAAAGGCCTGTGCCACCACCACCACCCAGCCACTCTTCACTCTTATTTCTTTTCCTTTCCCAATGCTGGGAATCAAACCAGGGTCTTGTATATTCTAGATATCCCAGATACTCTTAACTGTTTTCTTTTTGGAACTTGTAATTATAAGATCCTGGTCTCTTTAAAATCTTATGGACTTTTAAATCTTATGGACACATATGGACTGTCCAGATGGCTCAACCAGTAAAATGCCTGGCAACCTAAGTTTGACCCTGAAACCTCTATGTCTTAGGTTGCTTCTATTGCTATGACAAAACACTCTGACCAAAAGCAAACTGGGAGGAAGGGTTTATGTAGCTCACTAGCTAAAGTCCACCAAGGAAAAGCCAAGGCAGGAACTGAGGCAAAGACCATGGAAGAACAGGCTTACTTGCTTGTTCCTCATGGACTGTTTAACCTGCTTTCTTCTACAACCCAGGACCTCTTGCCCAGGGATAGAATCTCCCAAAGTGATCTGGGCCCTCCCACATCAATAAAATGCAGCACAGACTTATCTATAAGCAATCTAATAGAGGTATTTTTCTCAATTAAGGTTCCTCTTCCCAGATGACTCTAGCTTGTATCAAGTTGACAAATAAATAAATTAAATTAAATTAAAAAACTAAAATGAGTACCACTTGAAGGCAGGAGAGAATTTATTACTGCAACTCGTCTACTAACTTCAGACACATGCACCCCTCCCCCAACATACACATACATGATCACACACATAATAAATTAATTAGTTAATACTTGTTCCAAGTAAAATGAGTTTATTGGTCCCAAACTGATCTGAAGTTGAATATTTTTTCACTTTTTATTGTATTAGTGCAACTGTAACTCTGTGTGTTTGTGCGTGCGCGCGCGCATGTGTGTGTGTGTGTGTGTGTGTGTGTGTGTGTGTTCATGCACAGGTATAACTGTTATAACATTCACGTGGAGGTCAGAGGACAACTTTAGGATTCCATTCAATCCTTCCCTGGTAAGCTCCAGGGACTGAACTCAGGTCTTCAGGCTGGTGTAGCTAGCGAAGGCTTTTATCCACTGAACCACCTCATCAGCCTTTTATTTGACTTTTAAAAACAAATACAAGACTTATTTATCAACAATCTGTAGTGAATATGAAATTGTAAAAGAGTGAGCTTTCTAAATAAGTGAAACTTATTTCTATAAGCAACCCACTCCAAGGAAAATATTTTTCAAAATTCAAGTACCTAGCAAACTGCAGTAGAATCCAAACTACTTAACAAAATCTAATTCAAATGCACAGACCCTATAATATGTATAGTATGTCATATACCAAGGCTTGTGCTAAGAACCAAGGCTTGCTGCCTCATTTATCCCAAGCTAGTTTCAAAGTCCTTACATATCTAAAGATGACCTGTCTCTACTTCCTGAGTTCTGGGATTACAGGTATGAGCCACCATGACCAGTTTATGCAGTGCTAGATATTAAAACCCAGGGTCTCATATATGCTAGGCAAGCACTCTAACAGCTAAGCTAGCCCCCAATACAGCTATGTAATGAATGGGTATACTATTCAAACACCTTAAACAATATAACTATAGCAAGACTATAGCACACAGAGGTTCTGAGTACCAGACTGGCAGGAATTCACACACTTTAGAAAAGCGCACCAATGAGTAACGACTTTTGGTTAAAAAAAAAAAAAAAAAAAAAAAAAAAAAAAAAGCAGGAGCACAGATTCCCAGTTATTGTTCTGAAACTATCCTTTTGGAGCTATATGCTCTAAAAGACAAGTCAGCTACAAATTCTTCTTGAAAATAGCAAAAAGTGAGGGTAAATAAAAGATTAAGAAAGGACCTGAATTTAAATATAACTTAATACAAAGTGCCTTGAGTAAACAGCACTACCTCCAAAAGTTGAGAAAAAGCCCAAACATGAGACATTTGAAAGAAGGAAAAATAATACGATCTCATGCAAATAGTACCTGATTACTAGCTTTTCCAACAAACTTCAACAGTGGGTAAGCTTAACACAGTAAAAACAATAGAGTACAACCACTCCTATATTCCTTCACAAAGATCCCAGGGAGGAAAATATATATAAAAGTACTATGTCTATATCAGAAAGTCATGCCAGGCGTGGTGGCACACGCCTGTAATCCCAGCACTTGGGAGGCAGAGGCAGGCGGATTTCTAAGTTTGAGGCCAGCCTGGTCTACAGAGTGAGTTCCAGGACAGCCAGGGCTACACAGAGAAACCCTGTCTCGAAAAACCAAAAGAAAGAAAGAAAGAAAGAAAGAAAGAAAGAAAGAAAGAAAGAAAGTCATACAAAGTACCCTTGACTTAATAAAGAAAACTCTGTATTGTTACTAGTTTGTGTGTGCATATGAATATTTTGTTATCTTAGGGTTTCATGTTTTTTATAAACAATAACAAAAAACAGACCCATAGTAAGCTAAGTTTGATATCTTTTTTCTCCCCAAGATCCTGACAGCCAGGGCTGCTGGGTTTCCTGAGAATCATTTCCCACAGAGAGAAATGTACCACAACATGATCATGAAGCCATTCTGCAATGTGGCTTAAAGGCCACTATCAGGAAACCAAAGGCTCCATTGAGGACTTAGAGCCCAAGTTCTCTGAAGACCCAGGAAACCAGTGCCCTCAAGGAGGCCTCATTCTTTCTTACCTAACATACCATGGCTGGTAGAGAATTAATTTTGAAAACAAGGCAAGACTCAAACTTTTTTAAGATTTATTTTTAAAAAATGTGTATGTGTGCGTATATGTGAATATGCAGAGATGAATACAGGATATGAGTATGAGTTGGCCAGAAGCAATGGATTCCTCTCACCTGGAGGTATAGGCAGTTGTGAGGCACCTGATACTGGTGCTAGGAAGCAAACTCTGGTCCTCTAATAGAACAGCATATACTCTTTTTTTTAAATTTATTTATTATTATTTCTAAGTATATTGTAGCTGTCTTCAGACACACCAGAAGAGGGCGTCAGATCTCATTATGGATGGTTGTGAGTCACTATGTGGTTGTGGGATTTGAACTCAGGACCTTCAGAAGAGCAGTCAGTGACTTAACCGCTGAGCCATCTCTCCAGCCCATGACCTCAAACTTTTGATGATCATCTTGCTTCTGTCTCCTAAATGTTTGGGATCATAGGCATATATCATCACACTCAGCCTACATTATCATTTTCAATATTCTCTTACTGCAAGTTAGTATTTCTTTTAAATATATGTATCTATGTAATAAATATGCAATCAACCACAATATTAACAGTACCTATAATTTTTGTCACCAACCAAAATTATGGATATTCTCACATTGTATTACACTGTTACAAATAACTAAAAACAGTATTTATATTCATCATTACTTTTAAATGATGGTAATTATGAGAACCAGCAATAGGTCACACATGACTACATTCTTCCTATCTACAGGTGCTCATAGAAGCAGCTAGCCAACAATGAAGCATTTGTCTAATTACCAAACCACCCAACAGTGAGATCCCATATGTTCACACTGGTTACCCAGACATCCAAAATACCCTTTCCTTCAACCCTCCTTGGCACCTTAGGTTAGTATAAACTATACAGATCTCTCTTCCTTTCCTACACAGCCTATACTGTTAGAATTTGAACTTGGTTAAATATATTCATGATGTTGTACTTAATATTACCTAAATAAATCCAGGCAAGGTGGCACAAACATATTTAAGTAATCCCAAGCACTTGGGAGCTAGAGGCTGGAAAATCAGGAGCTCAAAGCTATCTTCATTACATAGTAAGCTCAAGACCAAACTGGACTACATGAAACTCTGCCTCAAAAAAAAAAAAAATTAAGACTCAGGCTCATTGGGCAGTTCCTTCTATAGTAGAAGCAAGCAGCATAATATAATATAAAATAATAATAACAGTCATTCTAACTTACACAAAGAATAACTAAGTCAGGATCTTTGGCTCAAATATCCTAGTCTAGTTTCCCTACCAATAACCTACTATGAAATTTATATTTAATGCCTCTCTGGGTATCAGTTTCCTTATATATAAAAACAAGTAGGTTGAACTACTTATTGTTTCCATTTCTTTACTTTTAAATTAAGCAACCACTTTTTATCCCCAAGATCTGAGAAAAACTGTGGAGGAAACTGTAAAGCCTCCCCCAGCTCTCCCAGGCAGGGCTAGTCACTTGGTCCTCAGGAGTTCCCACAGCTTATGTATGTATGTATGTATGTATGTATGTATGTATGCGTGTGTATGTATATGCATGCACACATATACACACCCCCACTATGACTTTTCCAAATTAACTTACAAGCTAAGGTAGTGTTAAGGAAAAGAGTCAGAGTCATGAATTAAAGCACTGGTTTTCTTTACTCTCTGTGTGACTCAGGGAAAGTTATTTAACCTCTGTCATTTAATTTCCTGTGCTATAAAACAAGGATAACATCTATCAGAGAAGCTACTTGTAATAATTAAATGAAATAAAAGTTCATAATGAGCCAGGGGTAGTGGCGCATGCCTTTAATCCAAGCACTTGGGAAGTTGAAGCAGGTGGATCTCTGTAAGTTCAAGGACTCCAAGTCTAAACAGCAAGTTCCAGGCCAGTCTGAGCTTCAGTGATTGCTATCATTATTGCCGATATTATTGTATCACATTCTGTCCTGTGAGACAATGGGTTCCAGCTTTAACTATGCCTCTCATCCCTTTCCTGTTTGCACTGTCCTTCATTCCACTTTTCACAAGATGATGTTTATTTGTGTGCTTATTAACTGTTCTTCCAACAAGAGTATAACTTCCATGAAGAAAGAAGACAACTCTTTCATTCATCCTTAAATTCCCACAGAAAGCACACACAGTATGACCCAGAGCAATCACTCAAACACTTGTTGAATAAACAACACATGAGCTGCCACTGTTCAATGTTTGCTGAATCAATTAACCTAGCGAAAGGTGACTGTCCAAGCTAAGGCCTTCAAGTATGTCCTGGCTGCCCCAGGAGAGTGTGTCCCTCTTGCCAGCCCCTGGTATTAGCTTCAAACAAGCCCCACCCACCTGCTCTTGGCTCCAGCCCTGTTCCAGGAGCCACCCTCAGCTAAAATTAGCATAGCTACCAAGATGGCCAGGCCATTTATAGCCTCAGAGGCAGCAGCAACTAATTGGGTGGGCTGTCTGGGTTCTGACCTGCCACTCCAAAGAAGTTGATTAAGAAGAGCCTACACTCTACATAAATGCCTATCCTCCAAAATCTTATTCGAGCTAAACCAGTTTCTGGTTAGAAACCATCAAAACCACCTATCATAGCAGCCACAACTCCAAACTCAACCTGAGGTCTCTCATTCAATACACACTCTGTAGAAAACATTTGAGTTTCTGCAAGCAATGACCCTAGATTCTATAGATTCCTGATACTCATTCTGAGTCAGCTTAAAAAATGTAAGCCCTAGAATAGCACAGCCATAAACAGAGCTCTCCTGAGAAAATGACTTAATACAACTAGGTGTTCAGGTATTTTTTTAAGACAAAAGGTGGCAGACAAAAAGTTCTATCCACTGCCTAAAGAATGCACTGCAAGCTCAGGGTTCAGAGGAAATTCTGTTTGTCTGGTGATGGGTGAGGTGGTTTGGTTTTGGTGTTAAATGAATCATGCACACAAGACATGTACTCTATCAACTAAGCTACCAATATAACCTCAGCACACATGGTCAGGGTCTGGCTTTTGTTTTGTTTTTTAAGACTTATTTCTATTTTATGTGTATGAGTGTTTCACCTGCATGTATTTATATGTACCAAGTACATGCTGGGTGCTCTCAAAGGTTATAAGAGGGCAGCAGAGCCCCTAGAACTGGAGTTAAGGATGGTTGTGAGCCACCATGTAAGTGCTGAAAACAGAACCCAGATTCTCTGCAGAAGCAACATGTGTTCTTAAAAGCTGGGTCATCTCTCCAGCCCCTGGTCAAGATTTTAATAGTGTTTGTTGTATGCACAGAGAACATGAAAAAGTCATTAAGTATTTCTTTTTTTCCTAAGTGGCGCTGGAAATGGAACCCAGGGCCCTTCACACACTAATCAAGCACTCTACCACTAAGCTATACTCTTAGTCACCATAAACATTTTTGAGACAGTCTTTTCTATGTATTCCTAACAGCCTGAAACTCACTATGTAGACCAGGCTGGTTTAGAACTCTCATACATCCACCTGCCTCTACCTCTTCCTCCTGAGTACTGAAACTGTAATCATATGCCATCACACCTGGCCACCATAAGGGTGTTAGCAAACCCCTTAGAATCAAATCTTATGGCAAATCAAAAGGAAATGGGTCGCTCGCATAGACATCCAAAATTGGAGGGAGGGGGGATTCTTTTTATCAATACATCTCCAGAAGAGAAAAAAGAAAAAAGAAAAAAAGCACTCCTTTTCTTGGATCTCAGACACAAAGTCACCAGGGCCTGCCTAATTGCCAAGAGGAGAACAACATTTTCTAGGCCCCACCTAGCACTCCTTTAACAGGACAGGACCTGAGAAGATGGAAGAAGTCCAGGACTTAAGATCAGAACACCTGCTTCAAATACCAAGCAAAGAACCCAGTCTACTCTCTCAGTCCTCCAGTCTCCTCTCTTTCTCTCTATTTGTGTGTGTGTGTGTGTGTGTGTGTGTATACATGTGCAGAATGTGTATTTGTGAGCACATGTGCTGTGATGTACATATGGAGATCAGAGAACAACTTTATGGGGTCAATTCTCTCTTTGCACCTTACTTGGTCCCAGGGATTGAGCTTAGGTCACCAGATATACACAGGCAAAACCTTTACTTGCTGAGCCATCTTGATAGCCCAAGGCATTTATTCACATGTAAAAGTAAGGATGTATTATCTTTCCCTGTATTTTAATAGGGCTATTTTGAGGCTTTGCAGAATAAGTCATGTAACTGTAAAATACAAGGTATACTGAGCACACAAATTTACCAGTTATGTTGAATATTGCTAAGAAAAATGGTAGCTAGCCAGGTATGGTGTCTTGTGGACTGTAGCCCAGCCCTTGAGTAGTAGAGGCAGGAAGATCAAGAGTTCAAGACCAGCTTCAGCTCCATTTTAAGTTTAAGGCCAACCACTATGTCTAAAGAAAGAGAGACAGGGAGAGAGAGACAGAGGGGTGGGGGGAGAGAGGAAGAGAGGAAGAAAGAACGGTATAGAAGGGGTAGCTTTAACAGCAAGTAAAACTCATGTGTTTTGTGGACACAGAGGGCTTGGAAAAACTGCACAATCCCTGGCTATATCAACAGTTTCTCCCCAAACCCTTTGCAGAATCTAGAGTATAAGCTACTCCTTTGGGGGGAAAAAAAAAGTCCCTGCCTGAGCCAAAGTTCCATAGTGACCCAAGGAGACAAGCTGGCAAAACAATACAGGTAGGAAGGGCACCCACCTCCCACAAAAATGACAGAATTCCTAACACAGAGAGTCTCTGAGACTTCCCTCCCTGGAATAAAATTACTACAACGATGGAAGCCAATTTCTGAACTAAGGGGAAATAAAGATAAAAAGAGAGGCCTTTATGGCATAATCTGAATAGTCAGTCCTCTAAAATAGGATGTATGAGGAATGTCTCCATAAAGTCATCATGAGGTATTCCTGAAGAATGCTGGAATGCTTCTCTACCTTAGGCAAAACACACACACACACACACACACACACACACACAGAGAGAGAGAGAGAGAGAGAGAGAGAGAGAGAGAACCAACAGTCAACTTGCTAAACTCGAAGTTGCATTGTTTTAGTTAGACATACAAAACAGCTCTCAGAAAGACTGGTTTTATGTCATACACACATACTCTGAAGTGAAAATAAGAGGATAAAGTACCAAGTATAAACCAGGATGTCTGTCACTGGGACTGCAGAAATGCTACTCAGGATTACTTCACAGTTCAACCAGTTTTTCCCTTCATAGCCCAATGGGGAAAACATTTAAGCTAAGTTTCAGAGGCCTAGGAGATTTCCTATGGAGATGCAGGAATGACCAACCCTAAAAGCAACAGCTGTAACTCCAAGCTTGTACAAGGGGTAGGCCTGGCTTCATCTACAAAACAGCCCTTGAAACACCTAAAATTTCAGACAACCAAGTCAAGAAAGCTGAAAGAGGGCAGCCCTAGAAAAAGTCTACCATCAGTGCAATTCCATAAAATACTTCACCCGCTGAGATTTCTAGTCTTTACCTACTTGTCTCAGCAGATATTCACTGAGACACCCTCACTGAACTTGCCTGTCCTCAAACTCCCCAACCATCCTGCCCCCAACCCTTCAGGCTACAGTCTGAGGCAGAGTGTAGTGACATGGTGTGAGAAACAGAAAAAGAGAACTGGTGACCTTCTAAGGTTTGTATAAATTAATTTTATCAGTTAAAGGTTCCTTTCCACTGCAAAAGTATTGGCCACAGCTACTGCTGCTGAACAAAGCTCCGCAAGTATACAGGGAAAATAAGGACAGATTAAAAATACTAACGTGGACTCTTCACTCTCAACAGTCAAAGAAACGGATTAAGTCAACAAGTGGTCCCAGGATTTTTTATTACCGAGAAGTCAAGAAAGGGCCATTTAAGTCCCTAGTGGTAAACAGGATTCCATCTAAGGACTTGCTTCGATATTTCACATGGGCACAAGCAAAAGACAGATTTCCTAATGGAAAGGAGGGACTATGGTTCTCACGGAGGTTAGAAAAGAAAGGAACACCTGAACACCAAGCTGTAGAAAAACAGACCCAGCCCTGCCCTGATCTTCCCTGCCCATCCCGAGTGGCCTCAACCCACCACTGCCACCCCACTCCCTTATACCAGTGATAAAACTGGCTAAAAGCAATTTTAACATCTGAGAAGGCCACTCTTCCAGAGAAGTCCTGAATGGGGGCCTCAACCTTGCTGATCTAAAAAAGTCAAGGTGTCCCCAAGAGGCTTCTCACTACCATCCGGAGGAGGGATAAGGAAAGTTGCTCAGAGGAAATACTAACATTAGGCATGACTACTACACGAAAGAACTTCTTGGAGTACTGAGACTACACAGTGCTATGGTGTATCTCACGCGTGCGGAGATTCCAGCTTGCCCACTTCGGGCCACTCAATTCTGAGTCGATCAAGCCCCCAGCCCGGTCCAGCCCGCGCAAGGCCTTCTTTACCTGCTTCGGTAGACTCTTCGGAAGTCGCCCCGGAGCTAGCTCCTGTATTCTTTTCACTGTGACTATGGCTGAGACTCTGGCCCTGATGCAGGAGGAGCCCCCAAAGAAGCCACAGGGCAAGACGGGCGCACACATCCATGACGTTAGGTCTCAGTCAACATGCGCCTGCTGTAGACACCTTTGGATCCCAGAAGCAAATCCCAGAGTCAGGGAGTACAGCCGACGATTCCAAAGCAAGATGCCCTCGCGGCGCCGCAGCTGTCCGGCCACCTGCGGGCTTACCTCCCCCCGACAACCGAAGGTCAAGTGCCCCAAGTTTGGACGCAGAAGGATCGGAGTCGGTCCGCCGGGGTTGCTACAGCGGCCTGAGCTCTAGCTGCTTCCGGAGAGTTTGAGCAGGGTGGCTGCGGGGCCGCTGTCAGCTCCGCAGCCTGCTGCACCCCTGCGGGAGGAGGCGGGCAGAATCTCCCGCCCGCACTGAGGTGGGGGAGGGAGAGGAGGGAGGAGAGAAGGGGGGGGCACCTGACCTCGCCCCGCGGACCAGCCGTGAGCCTCAGCAGCTAGGGCTTCGGCGTGCCACCTACGGGCCCCAGCGGACACGGATGTCTCCGGGATCCCAAGACTCCTAGGCCGAGGTCAGCGCCCCTGCCGGGTCTCGTACCTCTGAGGCTCCTGGTGCCCCGGTGCAGCAGGCGGACGCGCACGGGCCAGGCCCGGGACAGCGGCTCCCGGGAGGGCGGGAGGGCGGCGCGGGGCGGGCCCGGAGTGGGCGGGGGCGTGCTCTTACCGCCGGCCCGCCCCGCGCCGCCGGCCCCCAGCGAAGCCCGGGCCCGCCCCAGAGCCGGTTTATCCCGGAATAACCTGTTGGAGACCGCCCGCCAGAGCCCCCCGCAACTGGCGGAGTCTCTTGGGGACCCGGCCTGCACCGGTGGTCGTCAGGACCGCGGCCCCGCGACGAGGATGGGACCTCGGTCTCTGCCGTGCGCACCCCAGCCTCCCGCTCTAACGCCCGCCCGCAGGCGGGCCCCTGACACGCAGTTGCTCAGGTAACTCAGGCCTGCGGCGGCGGTGACAGCTACTGCCCTGTCTGGATCTCCGGGCCGCAGCGCTGCTCTCCGGGCTCCACTGTAAAGCCAGGTTGAACAGAAAGCCCGCGCTAGGATGACAGACCCGGAGCAGCCTGAGGTGACTATGGGCCCCGCTAGGTTCGGCCCGGGGGCGCGCTCCCAGCCCCCAACTCCCGACTCCCAGGCTCCGCCCTTTCGACGCGCCTCGCAGCCAATCGGCTTCCGCCTCTCTGCGGCTCCAGAACCCGCGCCTCCTGTCTCCCGTACGCAGCGGTGCCTGGTGGCCACGTCTAAGTACTGCAAAAGGACTAGTTCCTAGGTGGCCCCGACCCTTTCTAGAGGGTTACTGGAGGGAACGGGAGCCCCTAGTCAATCCCTTTTGAGGCTACAAGTGTTTAAAGAAGAAATTGTTCCAAAAAGCAGAATGAAAAGTCCATCCTATTGTAGGAAAACTTCACCCATACATAGCCTAAATAAAAGGTCTATCTGCTTTCCTGTCACCTCTTCCTGTCCCTAATCTACATCCCTTGTGTAGCTCTTGCAACCATCCCTCAAGCCCCACCCTCTTGAGGTTTATGGGGTAAAGCCTGTGACTGGTTCCTCCCATCTCTTTCTCCTATCTCTCTGATTCCGTTAGAGGAGATGGCAGCGACTTGAGAAAAAGTGCCCCAAAAATAGAGAACACCGCCCAGGCTTCCTTTAACAAAGCCTAGACTTCCTGTTCTCTTCTCAAGCGTACTGTCAGCAGATCTTTCCCGAAACCTCCGTGCCCTACCCCTGTCCTTGGCACCGGAGGCAAGAGACTGGATTAGGCCCAGTCCCTCTTCTGACAGTGATAAACCAGCTCCCTGTTATGAGTGAGCCCTTTGAAGACCAGAACACGGATTTGCCCAACAGCTGCCTGGCTTAAGGGTTAGGCTGTTGATATAAAAATACATGTTGGACGTCAGCTACTATCACTCTCTCCACTCTGTTAATCTCCCATCACACTGACCTTTTTTTTTTCTTGTGCGTGCGTGCGTGCGTGCGTGCGTGCGTGTGTGTGTGTGTGTGTGTGTACACTTTTTACAATATCAAACCCAGAACCTCAGACACACTAAAGAAGCACTCTACGCACCTCGCTAAACATGGGCCTTCAGGAAGTTCCCAAACACATCAAAAGGCTTCAGAGCATTTGCGTCTGTTGTTTCTTCTAGCAGGACCCTTCCTCACCCTACTACCCCACCCACTCCCACCAATAAACTTAACCTCTTTTTATTCTAGATATTGGTGATTAACTCCTTAGAAGGGCCAACCTAAGGCTGACAAGATGGCTCAGTGGGTGAAGGAGCTCCCCACAAAAGCCAGACAAACTGAGTCCCAGACGCCAGCCACATCGTGGGAGAAGAGATAGGACTCCCACAAGTTCTCCTCTAACCTCCACATGTGCAAAAAATAAATGTAAAAAACTTTTTAAAAGAAATTGCTACACATCATGCATGGTGATGAACACCGTTTGTCCTACCTGGAGACAGGCAGGTGGATCTACATGAGTTTGAGGCCAGCCTGATCTACAGCATGAGTTCCAGGACATCCAGGGCTACACAAAGAAACCCTGTTTCAAAAAAAAAGAAAAACAGTTGGGCGTGGTGGCGCACGCCTTTAATCCCAGCACTTGGGAGGCAGAGGCAGGCGGATTTCTGAGTTCGAGGCCAGCCTAGTCTACAAAGTGAGTTCCAGGACAGCCAGGGCTACACAGAGAAAGCCTGTCTCGAAAAACAAAAACAAAACAAAACAAAAAACAGAAAGGAAGGAGGGAGGAATCAAGGGAAGGGGAGGGAGGGAGGGAGGGAGGGAGGAAGGGAGGGAAGAAGGAAGGAAGGAAGGAAGGAAGGAAGGAAGGAAGGAAAAGAAACTATCTCTATCACCCTTCAAAATCAGTCTACAGAGTTAGGCCATAAACATATCTACCCCTTCCACTATACTGTGGTGGTGAGTTTTCAGAGATCTCTGAGATGTACACTTGCACATAATACATACTTAATAAAAGCTCACTGGTAAGAGTTAGTTCATTTGATCACACAAATATTTATTGAGTGACAGCTGTATGCTGGAAAATTGGCCAGAACAATAGGCGAGCCCCTGACCTAGATTCTATTAGACCTATGTTCTGAGCCAGCTCTCAGACTCAAGTGACAAAATGAACAAGTAGGCAGTGTGACTGAGTCTTGGGTAGGAGTGATAGGGGCGGGGACTGCAGACTGGAAATCAGGCAGGAAGGTGGAAGCAGCATCAACAGATAGTCCACAGAAAAGGATACAGGCCTGTTGGAATTCAGACACAGGACAAACAGCTGAGGTGCATATTTAACAAAGTGGACCTGGGCTCCTGGTTCTTCCAGTATCCCTCAGTGCCTACCTGACATAGGACTCCCTCCACCCAGGGGCCGGGCTTCCCCTCCCCCAAACATTCTTTCCTTTAAAATACAGAAATTTTAGTCTCCTGCTCTGCTTCTCACTCATAACCACCAGAAGGTCCATCTCCAGGGGGGCCCAGTGCCTGCCTCTGTCCTCCACATACACACACACACACACACACACACACACACAGACCCTGCAGACACACACATAACTAAAAATAATCTCAGAGAACTGGGAGGTCTGAGTTACAGCTCAGAGGAACAGGGCTTGCCACCCATGCCAAGGCCCTGGCTTCAATTTTTTTTTTTTTGGGGGGGGGGTTCAAGACAGGGTTTCTCTGTGTAGCCCTGGCTGTCCTGGAACTCACTCTGTAGACCAGGCTGGCCTCGAACTCAGAAATCCGCCTGCCTCTGCCTCCCAAGTGCTGGGATTACAGGCGTGCGCCACCACACCCGGCTTCGCTGGCTTCAATTCTGAACACAGCAAAAAATCATTAATTTTTTAAAAATTGGTATTGTACAGCCCGGTGGCTACACAGAGAAACCCTGTCTCAAGGGGGAAAAAATGGTACTGTACAACACCAAAAAACTTACAGAATAGAAAAGAGCTGGGAATATAGTTTATGAGTATTTGCCTAGCAAGCACAAGGATCTGGGTTTGATCCCTAGCCCACAACACGCGCGTGAGCGCGCGCACACACACACACACACACACACACACACACACACACACGGTAAGAAGTAGGTTTGTCAGGCATTATGGGTCGCACCTGTGATCTTAGCATTTAAGAAGCTGAACCAGAGCCAGGCGTGGTGGCACACGCCTGTAATCCCAGCACTTGGGAGGCAGAGGCAGGCGGATTTCTGAGTTTGAGGCCAGCCTGGTCTTCAGAGTAAGTTCCAGGACAGCCAGGACTACACAGAGAAACCCTGTCTCGAAAAACCAAAAAAAAAAAAAAAGAAGCTGAACCAGCCAGGACAGAGAAACCCTGTCTCGAAAAAACCAAATCCAAAAAAAACTAAATAAATAAATAAATAAATAAATAAAGCTGAACCAGGGGGCTGGAGAGCTGACTCAGCAATTAAGAGCACTGACTGCTCTTCCTAAGGTCCTGAGTTCAAATCCCAGCAACCACATGGTGACTCACAACCATCTGTAATGAGATCTGACACCCTCTTCTGGAGTGTCTAAAGGCAGCTACAGTGTACTTACATATACACTTACAGTGTACATAATAAATCTTTGTGTTGGAGCAAGCAGAGGTCCTGAGTTCAATTCCCAGCAACCACAACCATCTGTAGAGCCAGAGTGTACTCATATACATAAAATAAATAAATCTTTAAAGTTGAACTAGAGGCTGGACCTGGATTTAATTCCCAGTACAACATGGCAGCTCACAACTGTAACTCTAAGACCTGACACCCTCACACAAACATAAACACATATAGACAAAACACTAATGCACATAAAAAATGAAAGTTGGGAGGCTGGAGGGATGGTTCAGTGGTTAAGAGCACTGACTGCTTTTCCAGAAGTCATGAGTTTAATTCCCAGCAACCACATGGTGGCTCACAACCGTCTGTGATGGGATCCAGTGTCCTCTTCTGGTGTGTCTGAAGACAATGACAGTGTGGTCATATACATTAAATAATTCTAAAATGTAAATAAATGAATAAATAAAAGTAGTTGCTTGAATATCTGTGGCCTTGTTGGAAGAAGTGTGTCACTCTGGGGGTGGCCTTTGAGGGGCTCATGCTCAGGCTCTGCCTAACGTAGAGGAGAGCCTCCTCCTGGCTGTCTGCAGGAGAGTCTCCTTCGTGCAGAACTCTGGGTTCCATCCCCTCACCATGTCTGCCTGGAACACTGCCATGCTTCCCGCCATGATGATGATGGATGATCTGTAACTTACTCTGAAACTGGAAGCCAGCCCCAATTAAATGTTTTCCTTTATAAGAGTTGCCATATTCACAGTGTCTCTTCAGAACAATGGAAACCCTAAGACACTGAAGCCTAAATTCAATGCCAGCCTAGTTACTCAGTTCCAGGCCATCTGGTATGGAGTAAGAGCCTGTCTCTCTCAGTCAATGTGCGCATGAGTGTAATCCTTGCCACCAGCCAGCCCCTTTGGAGGCTGAAGCAGGAAGATCATGGGTTTGAGATCAGCCTGGGCCACATAATGGAACCGGTCTCAAAAAGAAACAGAGGTCATACATAATCCCATTCCTGGAGAGGTAGAAGCAGAAGAATGAGGAGTTCAAAGCCAGTCTCAGCAACATAGTGAATTTGAGGCTAGCCTGGACTATATGTACCCAAATCTTTAAAGAAAAAGAAAAAAAAAGAAAAAACTTTAAGTAGAGATCATGAATACAGTCCCTTGCTACCACAACTTGAGTTTTCCATATCTGGGAAAACAGGTAAGTGCCACTACCGCTACCACTACCACTACTACTGTACATGTGTGTACCTCTCTGTGTGCGTGCCCAGATGTATGCAGGAACTCCCAGAGACCAGAAGAGAGCATCAGATCCCCTGGAGCTAGAGTTCCAGTAGTGTCTGAGCCACCTGATGTGGGTGCTAAGAACTCAGACCCTCTTAACCAAACAGGAGGTGCTATATGCTAACCGCTGAGGCACCCCTCCAGCTCCAATGTCTGTCTTTAAATATTGTGAAAATAACTTGTTCTTGTTGCTCTTGTGTTCCTTTACATGCAACTAACTTTAAAAGTATAAAGCCCAAGGAGCTGAAGGGGTTTGCAACCTCATAGGATGAATAACAATATCAACCAGACTCTCCAGAGCTCCCAGGGACTAAGCAACCAACCAAGGAGTACACATGGCTCCAGCTGCATATGTAGCAGAGGACGGCCTTGTCAGGCATCGATGGGAGGAGAGGTCCTTGGTCCTATGAAAGCTTGATAGATGCCCCAGTGTAGGGAATTGAGGGCGGAGAGGAGGGAGTGGGTGGGTGGGTAGATGAACACCCTCGTAGAAGCAGGGGAAGGGGACAGGTATTTCTGGGGAAGGGGAAAACAGGTAAGGGGATAGTAAGGGGATAACACTTGAAATGTAAATAAATTTAAATAAATAAATAAATAAGCATTTTAAAAAGTATAAAGCCCAACTATGGATCCTTAGTGTAAGCACAAGGATCTGGTGTGTCAGTGTGTCTGTAACACTGGTGCTAGGAAGGTAAAAACAAGTGGAATCCTGGGACTCATTAAGCTGGCCAAACTAGAAAATTTGGCAAGCTCCTAGCCAATGAGAGACCGTGTCTCAAAAAACAAAGAACAAGCAAACAAGCAAACAAAAAAGCCCTCAGTGCATGACTCCTGAAGAGTGACACCCAAATCTGACTTCTGATCTACACACACACACACACACACACACACACACACACACACACACTCACACACTCACACACACACTCTCTCTCGAGCAAAGGGATAAAGTACTTAACGCAGCGGTACAGCACATGTTCTGCTTGTGTGAAGACTTGACTCTGATACTCAGTACCACGAAAATCAGCAACCTTGTGTAAGTTACATAAAATACACCTACAGCCTACGTCAACCACTCTGGCCTTGTTCAAGGCCTAAGCCACTCCAGTTTGGTTAAGAAGACAAGCATGAAAGAGCAAAGAAATGCATCTTTGACAAAGCTTCTCTCAAAAGCAACTAGATTGCTCCTCTTAACCATGCCGTGATCTCTGCGGGAGTGTAAGTGCACCAGCTTGACACAGAAAGCTTTGGTCTCGCCGGGCCTGGCGGAGCAAGCCTGTAATCCAGCTCCTGGAGTGCTCAGGAAATGAGGTCAGGTGTTCAAAGCCTAAACTGACTACAAAGGAGTTGTGGTTCAAAGCCAGCCATGGCAGCTTAGCCCATGTCTCAAAATAAAATGCAACGGGCTGGAGAGATGCACGAGGGTACTTGACTCTTGTAAACAACTGGAGGTTGTTTCTGCACCCACAGTTCACAACCACCTGTAACTCCAGCTCTAAGGGATCCAGTGCCCTCTTCTGGCTTCTTACATGCGTGGAGTGTACATTCATACACACGTATATTTAAGTTCTTAAGAATTAAAACAAAAAAAAAAGTAATGGAGCTGGAGAGATGGCTCAGTGGTTAGAAGCACTTACTTCTCTTCTGAAGGTCCCGAGTTCAATTCCTGGGACGCACATGGCAGCTCATAGGTGTCTGAAGCCATGATGTACATGCAGACATAGTAGTCATATACAGAAAATACATTTAAAGACAAGTGCAGTGAGAACCAGGATCATAGCCCAGTGGTAGAGTGCCCAGCTAGTATGTGTGAGGTTATGAGTTCAATTCCATAGATAGATAGGTAGATAGATAGATAGATAGGTAGATAGATAGATAGATAGATAGATAGATAGATAGATAGATAGATAGATAGAGATATCCTTGGTCTTAGAGGCAAGTAACAAGGGCCAGTCACTTACCTATTTACACTTAAGACATTGAATTTCTCAGAACCACTTACATTTCCTGTGAGGCTAAAATGTCTCAAAACTAAAACTAGGGGCTAGAGAGATGGCTCAGAGGTTAAGGGCACTTGTTGCTCTTGCAGATCAAGGTTCAATCCCCAGCAACCACAAGGTAGTTCACAACTCTCTGTGGCTCTAGCTCCCGGGAATCTAATGCCCTCTTCTGACACCCATAGTCAACAAGCACATATGGGGTTCATAGGCATACATCCAAGTAAAACACACATAAAATAAGATGAATAAATCTAATAAAAATGTTTTTAGGGCTGGGAGAGATGGCTCAGAGGTTGGGAGTACTGGCTGCTCTTCCAGAGGACCTGGGTTCAATTCCTAGCACCTACATGGCAGCCCGTAACTGTCTGTAACTCCAATTCCAGCGGATATGACTTGTTCACAACAATGCACATAAAATAAAAAAAAATTTTGTTAAACCTAAAACTAGGAGCTGGGAGCATAGCTCAAGTGGCAGTGCTTGCTTAGCATTCATGAAGCTGTGGGCTCAATCCTCACCTCATAAAATCAAATGAGGTATGCAGCTGTAATCCCAGCTCGGGGTGGGGGTGGGGGAGTTAGGAAGGTCAAAGTCAAATTTAACTAGGAAGCAAGTTTGGGGACAGCCTTAACTGCAAAAAAAAAAAAAAAAGAAAAAATCAAGAAAAATAAAAACAAAACAACTTTTAAGTATATTTACCAAATGATTTTTAAAATAACTTAATTGCCAAATGTGTTTATATCCAAAATAAAAGCAAGGTCTGAAATATTTGTACAGCCGTGTGTGCAGTCATGTTATTTAAGACAACTACAAAGTAGAAATAACCCAAGTATACATGGATAGACAAAGGGATAAACAAGATGCAGTACTGCTGGGCTACCTTAAAGAAACTGAAGGAATGAAGGGCCGGCAGACGGGGAAAGGTAGATAGCGCCGGACTTTAATCCCAGCACTCGGGAGGCAGAGGCAGGCGGATTTCTGAGTTCGAGGCCAGCCTGGTCTACAGAGTGAGTTCCAGGACAGCCAGGGCTACACAGAGAAACCCTGTCTTGGAAAAAAAAAAGATGCATACCTTGCTTGGTGCTCAGTGCCAGCCTGATGAACTGAGGAACTGAGTTCAATCCCCAGATTTCACATAGTGGAAGGAGTGAATCGACTTGCACAAGCTGTTTTCTGTCTTCCACATGTACACCATGACATACATACACACACAAAAAAATTAAAAAAAAATTTTTTTACACATCCTTTATTACTAGAACTTTGAAACAATGTTAGTAAAAACCAACCATGAAAGGACAAAAGGCCATGGTTCCAAGTAGATAGTTTCCTAGAGTCATCAACTGCCCAGAGACGAGCTGCTAGGGGAGAGTAGTTGCTAAAGCCAGCAGAAGAGGGGATGTGAGTGGTTTGCGCATGTGTCAGTTTTGCCAGAGGAAGAATGTGGCAATTAGGTGTGCCACTGTGTGAACGTATAACACTTTGCATGGCTACACTGTACACTTAAAAACGACGAAGAGGTTGAGGGTGAAGGGACAGCACTTGCCTGGCGAGCGCAAGGTCCTGGGTTCAATCCCCAGCACCGCAAACCCAGGTGCCATGGTATTCATCCGTGGTCATGGCTACAGAGAAAACTAAGGCAGGAGGATTGCTTTGAGACCAGCCTAGGGAGCATAATGAGGCCCACATCTCAAAATAAAATTAAAGATTATGATTTTATGTTGTGGTATTTTTGTTTTGTTTGTTTTGCTTTGCTTTGCTTTGCTTTGTTTTTCCTCTGTGTAGCCCTGGCTGTCCTGGAACTTGCACTTTAGACCGGGCTGGCCTTGAAGTCCAAGGTCTGTCTACCTCTGCCTCCCCAGTACTAGGATTAAAGGCATGGGCCATCATGCCTGGTGTGTTATGATTTTTGTAATTACTGTAATTTTTTTTAATCCTGAATTTAGGTCTCTCTGAAATGCTTTGAATTCTCCAAAGATTGCAGTGTTTATTCTGCGGTTCTCAGAATACAGTCTTATGTCAACAGAAACATACTTTGGGATAGGGTAGAGAACCTGGATTTAAATATTTAAATTTTCATATTATAGGGTATTTTGGGGGTTTTGTTTTTGGTTTTGGTTTTGGTTTTGGTTTTGGTTTTTTTGGAGACAGGGTTTCTCTGTGTAGCCCTGGTTGTCCTGGAACTCACTCTGTAGACCAGGCTGACCTCGCACTCAGAAATCTGCCTGCCTCTGCCTCCCAAGTGCTAGGGTTAAAGGCATGCGCCACCATCGCTGGCTTGTGCTTTGTTCTTAATTAGCCCCACCCTCCTCCCCCAACCTCTTGCCCTCTGGCTGCTCCCCGCCTCCCTCCAAACAGCGCTTCTGCTCTCCTGTGATATATATTCAATTACTCTCTCTCGTCCTCCAACTTCCCTCCCCCCCCCACCCTGTGGCCCATTTGTACTTTCACGTCCTATATACATATGTATGTATATGTATAAAACTAAACCTAGATTGCATATGAGAGCAAATATACAATACTTGTCTTTTTTAGCTTAATATGATTTCATTTCACCCACTATCTTGCAAATGTCATAACTTCCTTCTTCTTTACAGTGAATAAAGTTCCATTGTATATATGTTCAAGTGTTTATGATGTCAGGCGGTGATACCCAGTGTAATATCATCACTTTAGAGATGTGAACAAAGGAGGACCAGAAGTTGAAACCCATTCTCAGCTATGGAGTCATTTACGAGGCCAGCCTGGGCTACATGAAATACTGCCTCAATATAAAAATAAAAGACATCTGGGTACACAAAGTTCAGGGTAGAGACACTTGCTTGGCATGTATTCCCAACAGTGTGGATTGCACCCACAACACACACACACACACACACACACACACACCCTTCAGATCTGCTTAGAAAAGTTGAGCAATCCTTGTCTGAAATGCTTTAGTCATGGCGCTCCCTGGTGTCCAAAATAAAGAGTACATGTTAAGGCTCTGTAGCTCAGCTTCTCCAAATAGAATCATCTCCCCTTCCAGAATTACTTCCTGAATTTTTTTTGCCTTTTTTTTATTATTATTTTTCTATATTCTTTGTTTACATTCCAAAGGCTTTCCCCTTTCCCAGTTCCCCCCTCACCATATGTCCCATAAGTCCTCCCCCCACGCCCCCACCCCCCACCCCACCCCCACCTATTCCCCAATCACCCCACACACACACACACCATTTCTCTGTTCTGGTACTCTCCTACAAAACTGGATCCAGTCTTTTCAGGACCAGGGTCCTCTCCTTCCTTCTCCTTGGGAATCTTTTGACTTGCTAATTGTGCCTTGAGTATTCAGAGTTTCTGGGCTCATTAATATCCACTTATCAGTGATTGCATTTCATGTGTATTCCTTTGTGATTGGGTTAACTCACTTAGGATGATATTTTCCAAATCCAACCATTTGCCTACAAATTGCATGAATTCATTATTTTTAATTGCTGAGTAGTATTCCATTGTATGTATGTATGTATGTATATATATATATATATATATATATATATATATATATATACACATATCACATTTTCTGTATCCATTCCTCCTTTGAGGGACATCTGGGCTCCTTCCAACTTCTGGCTATTATAAATAAGGCTGCTATGAACATAGTGGAGCATGTGTCTTTATTGTATTCAGGAGAATCCTCTGGGTATATGCCCAGGAGTGGTATGACAGGGTCCTCTGGAAGTGTCATGCCCAATTTTCTGAGGAACCGCCAGACTGATTTCCAGAGCGGTTGTACCATCTTGCAATCCCACCAACAGTGGAGGGGTGTTCCTCTTTCTCCACATCCTCGCCAGCACCTGTTGTCTCTGAGTTTTTAATCTTAGCCATTCTGACTGGTATGAGGTGGAATCTCAGGGTTGTTTTGATTTGCATTTCCCTGATGACTAATGATGTTGAACATCTCTTAAGGTGCTTCTCAGAAGAATTCGAATTGACTCACTCTTATCTCCTTGTACTAAGATCAACTCCAAGTGGATGAAGGACCTCCACATAAAACCAGACACACTGAAACTAATAGAAAAGAAACTGGGGAAGACCCTGGAGGACATGGGCACAGGGGGAAAGTTTCTGAACAGAACACCAATAGCTTATGCTCTAAGATCAAGAATTGACAAATGGCTGGGCGGTGGTGGCGCACGCCTGTGGTCCCAGCACTTGGGAGGCAGAGGCAGGCGGATTTCTGAGTTCGAGGCCAGCCTGGTCTACCAAGTGAGTTCCAGGACAGCCAGAGCTACACAGAGAAACCCTGTCTCGAAAAACCAAAAAAAAAAAAAAAAAAAAAAAAAAAGAATTGACAAATGGGACCTCATAAAATTACAAAGTTTCTATAAGGCAAAGGACACTGTCAGAAGGACAAAACAGCAACCAACAAATTGGGAAAAGATCTTCACCAACCCCACATCTGACAACAAATTGGGAAAAGATCTTCACCAACCCCACATCCAACAGAGGGCTAATATCCAATATATACAAAGAACTCAAGAAGTTAGACCCCAAGCCGGGCGGTGGTGACGCACGCCTATAATCCCAGCACTTGGCAGGCAGAGACAGGCAGATTTCTTAGTTCCAGGCCAGCCTGGTCTACAGAGTGAGTTCCAGGACAGTCAGGGCTACATAGAGAAACCCTATGTAAGGTTTCAAAAAACCAAAAAAAAAAAAAAGTTAGACCCCAAAGAACCAAATAACCCTATTAAAAAATGGGGTACTGAGCTGAATTTTTTTTCTTAAGATTTATTTATTTTATATATGTGAGTACACTGTAGCTGTCTTCAGACACACCAGAAGAGGGCATCAGATCCCATTACAGATGGTTGTGAGCCACCAAGTGGTTGCTGGGAATTGAACTCAGTACTTCTGGAAGAGCAGTCTTAATTGCTGAGCCATCTCCCCAGCCTGAATCTTTTTTTTTTTTTAAGATTTGATTTACGTATATGTGTGTGTGTGTGTGTGTGTGTGTGTGTGTGTGTATGCGCGCGCGCATGCACACGGGCTTCTATGTGTGTGCCACATGTATGTGGATGCCTGCAGAAGCCTAAAAAGGACATCAGATCTCTGGAGCTGTATTATAGGAGGTGTGAGCCACCCAATGTGGATGCTAGGAACTGAACCCTGGTCCTGTTGAACAGGAGTAAATGCTCTTAACCACTGAGCCATCTTTCCAGCCTCTGAATCTTTTTCTTAAAAATACAGGTGTGTGCCGGGCGGTGGTGGCGCATGCCTGTAATCCCAGCACTTGGGAGGCAGAGGCAGGCGGATTTCTGAGTTCGAGGCCAGCTTGGTCTACAAAGTGAGTTCCAGGACAGCCAGGACTACACAGAGAAACCCTGTCTCGAAAAACCAAAAAAAAAAATAAAAAATACAGGTGTGTGTGTCTGTGTGTGTCTGTGTGTGTCTGTGTGTGTGTGTGTGTGTGTCTGTGTGTATGTGTATGTGTGTACTCACCCAGGGGAGCCATAGTATACCTGTGAAGGTCAGAGAACAACTTTTGGGATTCAGTTCTCTCCTTCTACTATGTGGATAACTGGGAATTGACCTCACTATGTAGACCAGGCTAGCCTCAAACTCAGGGAGATATGACTGTCTCTGCCTCCAAGACCCAATTCTTTTATTGCCTCTTTTATATTTATTTTATTTTATACATGAGTGTCCTGCTTGTGTGTGCACTGAGCTCATGCCTGGTCCTGTCTGTAAATCAGAAGAAGGAATCAGATGTCCTGGAACTGGAGTTACATGGTTGTGAGGTGCCATGTGTGTTCTGGGAACTGAACTCAGGTCCTCTGGGATAGCAGAGCAGTAGGTCCTACCACTGAGCCACCTCTCCAGCCACCCACCCCCCTTCTTGACTCTCACTGTCAATCTCCACTCATCTATTCGGCATCTCCTGAGCATCTGCTCACAGTAACCACTTCCTACCCTCACAGAGCTTGGATTTTAGGAGAATATACAGACGGATGTGAAGAGATAGTTTATAACTTGATAATGTCTTGAGAGTGAGTTGTACAAGAATAGATGAGAAAGTATAGAAAAAGTAATTGCTTTTTTTTTTAGAAGTAGCCAAGGAGGCTAGGCAGAGGCGCAGTTTGGGAGAGCAAGAGGCAAGGGGGCAGCTTCAGCCTGCCTAAATTCATACCTGAGCTCTGGCGTGTGACTTCTAAGCAAGTCAATCAACCTCCCTGGCCTTGAAATCTTCCTCTGGCCTTAGCTTTTCCTCTGAAAAAGGAAGGGTTCTATAAAGCTCAAATAAGTTAAATCTGTATGGTAACTCATACCTGAAATCTCAATTCTTGAAAGACTGCGTCAGCAGAATTGCCATCATTTCAAAGCCAACTTGTGTTACAGAGTAAATTCCAGGCCAATCTGGTCTCAGAATAAGACTCCATATCAAGAAAAAAATAGTAGCTGGGCAGTGGTGGCGCACGCCTTTAATCCCAGCACTTGGGAGGCAGAGGCAGGTGGATTTCTGAGTTCGAGGCCACCCTGGTCTACAGAGTGAGTTCCAGGACAGCCAGGGCTACACAGAGAAACCCTGTCTTGAAAAAAAAAAAAAGGAAAAAAAAAGAAAAAAAGAAAAGAAAAGAAAAAAAGAAAAAATAGTAGATGATTTGATATGTATAAAACAATCAGGACAGTGTCTAGCACAATATGCTCAAAAATATTGGCTTTATCAGGAATGTCAGAGCCATTAAAGGGTTACATCAATGGTGGACAGCAGGGATGGGCACCTTTAATCCCAGTGCCTGGGAGAAGCAGGTGGATCTCTCTGAGTTTGGGGTCAACCTGGTCTACAGAGCTAGTTCCAGGACAGCTGGGGCTATACAGAGAAGCCCTGTCTCAAAAAACAAACAAACAAACAAACATTAGAGAATTTCACCAAGATCAATTATTTATGTTAGGCACTACAATACACACCAAAATTCCAGGCACTCGGGAGGTAAAGAGAGAAGACTGAAGAGTTCAGGATCAACCTTAGCTTCAGAATTGGAAGACTTGAAACTCAGTCTCAAAAACAAAACAACAAAATCAACTAAAGTTACAGGCATCAAATCATTCTGATGATAATGCTGAGAATAGATTGAAAAGGTAGGAGCCAGACAGGTGAGGTAGTCAGAGAGACATACACAGTAAACCCAGCTCGCCTTGTTAATTTAATTTAATTATTGTTTGTGTGTACAAGTGTTTTGCTTCCATGTGTGTCTGTGCACCATCTGTGTGCCTACCGTCTGTGGAGGCTGGAAGAAGGTATTTATCTGTTACAGGTGGTTTTGAGCCACCTTGTGTGTCCTGGGAACCAAATCTGAGGCTCTGTAGATGTAGTAAGGACTCTTCACCTATCTTTCCTTATCTTTGTTTTAGATGGATGATCTTGAGCAGAACCTGAGGAATAAGTGTGACTGAGCAATAATGGAAGAATAGAGAGGATCTAGATCTGTGATTTATTTAGTGATTAATTGGCCGATCAGGTAAGACTGATCATGATTAACTAATGGCTATGACATTTAGAAAGCACTTCTTTTTTCTTTCTCTTTCTTTTCTTTTCTTTTCTTTTTTTTTTTTCTTTGTTGTTGTTGGTGGTGGTGGGTTTGGGGTTTTTGTTTTGTTTTGTTTTGTTTTGTTTTTTAGATGGTTTATCTGTGTAGCCCTGGCTATCCACCTGCCTCTGCCTCCAGAATGCTAGGATCAAAAGCACATGCTACTACTGCCCGGCAACTTTTTAAATTGTGCTGTTGTACCAAGCATGGTGGTGCATGTCTTTAATCCCAGCACTTGGGAGGCAGAGGCAGATGGATCTCTGAATCTGAGGCCAGTCTAGTCTACTAAGCAACTTCAGGACATCTAGGGTTCTGTTAATTAGAGAAACCCTTTCTCGAAAAACCAAGAAAAAAATTGTACTGTTGCTTTTGTGAGGAACTGTGGTTTTTGGTTGCTATGTAGCCAAGAATGACCTGGAGCTGCTCTTCCTGGCTCCACCTCCTGAACACGGCATCACATGCACATGCCGTCATACCCGTCAGGAAGGCACTATTATGGGCTAGGTATTATGTTACATGCTGCATCCAATTACCCCTTCAACAAATATTCACGGAGCCAGGCCCTGATAAACATAATTTATCCCACACTGAGCATGCCTTACTTAATTAACATCCATGGTGATCTGATGATGTCACGTAACTCTGATTCATCTTATAAAGGTTTAAATTGAGACTGATAAGTGCTATTTTTCCCACATGGAGCCATGTTTTTAATCTATAAAAATGAAGGGAGATATCGCCTATCTCAAGGAGTTCTTATATAGATATAAAAATTATAAAGCATATCTACATTATACTAAAATTGCAACTTTTTTGGGGTCACATACAAAGTAAACGACAGCCAGGCATGGTGGTGCATGTCTTTGATCCCAGCACTCAGGAGGCAGAAGCAGGTGGATCTCTGTGAGTTTGAGGCCAGCCTGGTCTACAGAGTGAGCTCCAGGACAGCCAGGGCTACACAGAGAAACCCTGTTTCAAAAGAAACAAAACAAAAAATAAATGTCAAAGATAAAAAATAGAGGAGAGGGGCCATGTTGGCACAGGTCTTTGATTCCATCACTCTGGGTGCTAAGGCAGGAGGATCTCTACCAGGCCAGCCTGGTCTCCACTGTAAGACCCTGTCTCAAAACAAAGACAACGAAGTGGGGGGAGAAAGGGAGTACTGAATTATTTAGACATCTATAGAATTGGATTGTTCCCGATGAGGGGAATTTCTTAAATAGGGATTATGCCAGTTGACCCGGGTACCACCCATCTCAAAAATGCAAAGGTGCTGTGCAGGGAAACAGGACAACTATTGTTCTATCTGCCTGGGAGGAAGGACTCTCCTGGGAAACTGGGCATGGTCATTGTACCCACTCTCTCCATCTGCTGGGGTCATTTCCCCTGTTAGTTCTACTGCCTCCCATCTATCCTATCAAAGTCCACAAACAGGACAAGAAAACTGCCTTTAGCAATACGGATAAAGAAAGTAATGAAGAGACTGGCTACTTCTCAGGCAGGCTGAGATAGGCCAAGAGGAGTCCAGGGGAAGCTGGAGTTCGAAGCCACAATTTAAAGTTAGCCAGACTGATTCTCAAAACACCTGTGCGCACTAGTGAGTCACAAAAGCTGGGATTTACTCAGTACTAGGGGTGGGAAGACACGTTTGGAAGGCACCAGCGCTCAGGAGAGATCACCCAGGACATTTTTTACCCCTGTCTCTGGATCCTTCATATGAGCAATAGTCACCCTTAGCATTTTGACTTGAGAAATGGAAAGGGTGTTGGGGGGATTTGAAAATGTCGTTGGGATCTGGGAATCAATGCTCACTTGTTGTACCGATGGCCAATGTGCCATCCCATAGGTGTTACTTCACCTGCACAGTCCCTCGAGCCATTTGTCATCCACATTTTAAAATGAAACTATGACTCAGAAAGTCGCTCAGTGGTGTGCTCTTGCAATACTCTGTGCTTTTGTGATAAAGATATCTCTGTCTGTCTGTCTCTCTGTTTCACTATATAGCCTTAGCTGTCCTAGAACTCTGTAAGTAGACCAAGCTAGCCTCCAACTCATAGATCTGCCTGCCTACTCGTCTTTTTTTTTTTTTTAGATTTATTTTTTATTTTGTGTATATGAATATTTTTGCCTGCATGTGTATGTGCATCAGGTGTGTGCCTGGTACCTTCGGAGTTCATAAGACAGCATCAGATCCCCTGGAACTGGAGTCCCAGGAGGATATGAGTACCTGGGTCCTCTGCAAGGGCAGCAAGTACTCTGTTTCTTTGTTTGTTTGGTTGGTTGGTTGGTTGGTTTGGGTTTTTTTTTTTTTTCCGAGACAGGGTTTCTCTGTATAGCCCCAGCTGTCCTAAAACTCACTCTGTAGACCAGGCTGGCCTCGAACTCAGAAATCTGCCTGCCTCTGCCTCCCAAGTGCTGGGATTAAAGGTGTGCGCCACCACCACCCAGCTGGCAGCAAGTACTCTTAACGGCTGAGCCTCCAGCCCTCTCGAGCCCTCTCGAGCCCTCTCGAGCCCTCTCGAGCCCTCTCCAGCCCTCTCCAGCCCGCTCCAGCCCGCTCCAGCCCTCTCCAGCCCTCAGGTCTCTTTTTTCTAATAATATCAGAATAGGGTCTTGTCTGTCCCCCCTACTTCATCACTGGAATGTAAAATTATGGAGGGCAGCAAGCAGACTATAATGAATATGCACTGAGGGGGCTGAGGAGAGATGACTGAGACAGTAAAGGGCTTGTGAGAGCATAAAAACCTGAGTTCAAATCTCTCTATCACCCAGGTATGCATAGCACAATGGCATAGACCTGCAATCCCAGTCCTGGGGAGTAGGAGACAGGAGGATCCCCTGGACTTGCTAGCCATCCAGTCTAGCCCAACTGAAGGTGGAAAGTGACTGGGGAAGACACCTGCCTTTAACTTCTGACCTACACACACACACACACACACACACACACACACACACTGACCTGAAGGTATGAATGCAAGAGGGCATGCGACTGGCCAAAGGCCCTTACATACATCACCACCATGATTTGAATTTTATCAAATCTATTCTATCATGTATATTCTACCCCCTTTCAGAGGCAGAGGCTGGCATTCAAGGTTAGCCACAGCTCATCGGGCGTGGGAGCCTAACCACATAAAACACACAACAACAAAAAACAAACAAACAAAGAACTTCCCTATGTCCTCTTATTTCTAAACATCCAGGTTTTGTCTGTAAGCATATGACATATACCATTTGCACAAACTCACCTGATCAGGAAAGTTCATGAAAGACTAGGAAAATGACTATGGTGTGAACTTTCTTCTGTTTAGATTCTCTCCTCCTCTAAGAAGCCTTTCCAGATGGCTCCACCTTTCTGCCCATTCCCTTCTTCTGACCTTATTGACCCGTCTGTGGCCACATGTGTGACACCAAAGTGGCTCCAAACCACCTGGACGCCGATGACTCTACACATATTAGTAATTTATTGAAGCAATTTCATTCCACAGATGTTTACTGAACACAAGTGTATGCTCAGACCTGCCTGCACCGGGCCCAGTGGGTGGACACAGAGATGAATCAGACACAACCTCAAAGGACTTAACAGTTGGTAGAGGAGACAGACATTAGACACAGATACAATTTACTAGAACTCAAAACAGGGTGACCTAAGTGATATTAAGGAACTATGAGCAATACGCTATATGCATAAACCTCAATTACTTAATTATTATTCTCAAGAGTGCATCACAGAAGGCCAGAGCTGAAGGGTATCATCTGCTCCAACCCCTTGTTTTCCAGTGGGGGAAGCTGAGATTCAGAAATGGGTAAGGATGTGGCCTAAAATCTTTCTAGTCTGACTGGCTGAGTCCAGACTTCAGGGTCTTCTGAAACTTAGCTCTGGGATTTTAACTCCTCTGGAAGGGACGCTTCAGATCCAATAGTACTTAGTACAATCCATCAGAGATCTGAGACAGTTCTCCTTCCAGGAAAGGGGCGAGGCAAACCCAAGGCACCTGATCAGAGCTCAGGAGGCAGAGTGAGACCCCAGGCTGCCAACCCAGTCCTTCAATCTATTTACCCTGCTCCTACCTCGATGCCCCTCACCTGATTCTAAAATAAACATGCTATTGCTTATGGGGCTGGGGTACAGGCCTAGCAAGCATGCTAGCACTGAGCCATAGCCTAATTTTCAAAAAATGTTTCAGGATTTTATTTATTTATTTTTTGTTTTTTTTTTGTTTGTGTTTTTTGTTTTTTGTTTTTTTGTTTTGTTTTTGGTTTTTTTTGAGACCAGGTTCCTTTATGTAGCCTTGGCTAGCCTGGAATATAGACCAGGCTCACCTTAACTCGGGAACTTTTTTTTTATATAGTTTAGGCTGGCCTCGAACTTCTGAACGTCCTGCCTCCATCTCATGGGATGCTGAAGCAGAGATTACAAACGTGCTACCACGCCTGGCTTGGAACGTATTTTTAATGGCTTCATTGAAGCCACTTGAATGTGACCCTGTTATTTTTGGTATTCACAAACCTCGCTTGAGGTTCCTGTTATTTTTGGGACTCACAAACCTCTCTTTCCAGTAAACACCAAACACTTAGTTCTGCCTTCCCAAATTTCCTCTAGCCCCTCCTATTCTCCTCTCCCCGTAGGGAGGAATTTGCCTAAGGACCAAAGAAGAAAAGGGTCCACAAACTAACTGCCTGAGCGACGAGAACAGGCTTCTAAAGGATCTCAGAACACTCATTTCGTCAGTCAGTCACTGACCAGCCTGAGTTTGATTGTCATAACTTGACTTTCTATACAGTAACACAGCACGGACACCTATTCGGTTATCTTCATATCCTCTGGGTGAATTTCTTTTTTTTATTTTATCAAAAAAATTGATACTTGGAAACATTAAACTTTTGTCAGGGCTGATCCACTTTATTTGGCGGTCCTCTGTAAGACGGGGGTGTCTCTCTCGTCGTGTTCTCACTGCACCTCGCGGTGCTCTGCACGTGGTAGAGCACCCAGAAAGCTGTTAAAAGAATCAAGAATGTGGATGCTCCAGTAAAACTGTGCCCAAGGCCTGAGTCAGAAGCACCAGAGGGCGCCCACGAGGCTGTCCACTCGCCGGTCTCCAGGGCCCAAGCCGGACCTCAGGCCTGGGTGCGGTCTTAGCGCTCCAAGCCGCCGCGCGCCAGGGCGAGATCAGGGAACAAGAAGAGCCCCACGTCTTCCCACGCCCCGCCCCCTCCCCAGGGCCCCGCGGAGCCGCGAGGTGCGGAACCACGACACGACATCCTGTTTTGGGGGCCCGCGCGGCTCCGCCTGCATCTCTGCTGATCAAGTCTTTTCC
Organism: Apodemus agrarius; assembly: GCA_964023405.1. Taxonomy (NCBI): domain Eukaryota; kingdom Metazoa; phylum Chordata; class Mammalia; order Rodentia; family Muridae; genus Apodemus; species Apodemus agrarius. The sequence goes on along the minus strand of OZ030005.1, from coordinate 95,020,526 downwards.
CGGGGTGCTGACGGCAGCTGCCCTCCCCCCCACCCCTCTCCCCACCCTCCCCAGGGGTCTGGGACCTTCCCACTGCTGAATCACCACCACCCGGCACTCTCCCAGGGCTCAGGGCAGGGGTGGGGACTGCCCCAGCCTGACCCATCCCGGCTAACCCCTAGCCAGCCACCGCTACCTCTAGATTCCCGGGCTGAGCGGAAGGCATTTCTCAGCCTTCCCGCGGAGGTTGCGGGGCGGGGAGTGAGATACTAGGAAGAGAACAAATGCCCAGCTTAGGGCCCCCGCTAGGGTGGGATGCCAAGTGAAAGTGGGGAGATCTGGCCTTGAAGGACCAGACTCAAGGGGTCTCAGGGCTCACTGGGCAAAGAGTGGGGGGACGCAGGGAGTGAAAGGGAGTGCGGGACTGCGTGGAGGGCAAAGCTAGCAGAAGACCCCGGGCTGGAGGGTGGGGGAGGCCGCGGACTTCCTGGTCCGCCCCGCCCCGGCCGGCCCGCCCCCGCGCCCCGCCCCGGCCCCGCCGGCCCGGCCCCCACCTCCCCACTTCCTCCGGCCTCCAGCTCTCACTTCCTTCTTGAGCCCAGAGCCGCCGCCGCCGCCCCCAGCTCCCCCGCCGCGGGGAGGGCACCAGGTGAGGCCCGGGTCGAGCCCGTCGGGCAGGGGTCCTGGGAAGAGGAGTTCAGCTGACCCGGTCTGGGTACCCGGGAGCCGGGAAGTTTGCAGGAGGGAGGCCGAGGGCGGGAGGTTTTCGTTCACTGCAAGTTGGGCGGGCGCGGCAGGCCGGGCGGGGACAGCGGCCACCGCGAGCCGATCGCCGGTGGCTGGGTCGAGGGTGGGATCCGAGGGACAGCGCGGGCTCCTGCTGTCCGCGCGGGACCCCAGAGATCCGAACCGTGAGAGGCTCGGAAGTGGGAAAGCGCTGAGCTGTGAGGCTGGGACTCTGCGGTGGGGTGCCCTCAGAAGTTGTGGGGCTGTTCAGTAGTGTGTGAAAGGAAAGGGCCTCTGGGCTGCAGAAGGCGCGCTCTCTGCTCGGCAGTTGTGACATTTGTGAGGCTGGGGTTGGGGGTGGGAGGCGGTGTCTGGGGCCTCTGAAGTCTGAGACTGCAGAGAGAGGTCTCACCCGGGAAGGTCCGAGCCAGTCCATAGCTACACTGTTGCTGCTGAGGACGCGGTGGGGGAATCCCCATTCCCTCTCTCTGTATTTTTCTGAGCCAACCTCTTTATTCCTGCCCCATGCAACAACAGGCATTTAGTGAACACGTCTGTTGTGTCTATCAGACTCAATCTGGCCTTGCTGGTTTTTGAATATAAACTGAGGAAGGAAAGGGGCTCGATACCGGTAGTCGCTGACATCTTACAGGACTTTGAGAGGCAGCTGGAGTACTGGCTTTCTCGGGAATGATTGAGAGCTCTTAAGACTTCTTACCTGAATTCCACATACAGTCTTCCACGTTCGCCTCCTTCCGCGTCTCTTCCCCTAACCACATCTCGAATTTACCCTGCCCTGTTTTCTGCTCAGTTCTCTGCTCTACCCATTCCATCTCCTCCCAGCCTCTGACTACCACACACAGATCTCCTCATTCTGTTTCTATCTTCCCTGCCTCCCTGAATCTGTCTCCATCCCTTGGTTTGTATTCCAGCTTTGGTGTCAGAAACTGCTTTAGACTTGCTGAGTTTGAGAGCCTTTTCCAAACCAAGCCTCTTTAGCTTAGAGATGCTGGCTACAGCCTCCCAATGATGGAGATGATTAAAGGGCTGGAAACATGTGCACACGCGTGTGAACATGCAAGTTCTGGTGTGTCAACATATTTTATCTCTTGGAGACAAAATAACTGCCCTCAGCCTTGAGAAGGCCCAGAGCAGAATGGAGGGAGCCTGCGGTGGGTGACACTGTGGTTAGGCAAGGGGAAGCAGTCTGTGGCAGCCAGGGCCGGGTGACCTAAGAATAAGACTACTGAGAAAGTCCATGGGAAATCAAACTACCCTGATTCTTAGGAAGCCAGCCTAGGAGTTGGGGGACTAGCTTCAAGGTCCCTGTCTCTGAGCACTTACTGGTTCCAACCAGTGGGGAGAGTGGGTTGGACCATTAGGAAAAGGAAGGGGGCAAAGGCGAGATTCTGGAGAGAAAACGGCAGCGAGTCTAACTTCAGTTTCCACTGTTTTTTTTTTTTTTTTTTTTTTTTTTAACATTTTGATCAGGAAGGGGATGTGAGGCAGGGTCCCTGCTGCTTGGTGGGGACTGCAGAGGTTGGGTATCTACATTTTCTGGTGTGTGTCAGAGCCTCGACTGGGAGTTGTGCTGACCCTCCTGGCTTGAAGCATCCCTGATGTTCTCTTCTTACAGAGCTGAGCTCTCTCTTCCCGCTGTGGAGACGCCCACTCTCTGAGGGGTTTCTCCACAGTCTAAGGTATTAGTCTGTCCTGGCCCCATAAGTGCATGTCTGCATTCTAGAGCCCCTGTCCCAGACTTCGGATCACGTGCTCAGATGGTGTTTGTGGCTGCCACCTCTGCTTGTCTGTATTCACTTCTCTCCATGAGAATAAAGAGACGTGGAGGAGAGCAAATGCCACGTTTGGGGGGTCGTCGAGCACAGCTAAATTTAAGAGCGAGGCTCCTTCCCGATTCCTATCCTCTTACCACCTCACAGTTGTCCCTCTCCCATCACTTGTTTCTTCCTCTGGGCCTGCCCTTCTCCACCTGTCCCTCCTACTCCCATTTCTGGGAGGTACAGAGGTTTGGCCTCACGGAGGAAATCCAGGGGATCTGCATTAAATCCCAGCTCGGGAAAGGATGTGCATACAGCACATTTTCTCGGCATCACAGCTCAATAAAAATCCTCAAGAGCCCTGACTCTTAGCTTGACAAACCAGTACTTAATTTAGTATTCGGTATACCGAGGCAACCCACAGGGCTCTGAGAGCAGAGGTGATGGTGGCAGTAACAGGCTGTTTCTCTTAGGCAAGGGCTGGCTCCACTGGAAATTTGAGCTAATTGCAAGGAAGAGTGTGACCAGGGTGGGAAGGATCTAAATGGGAAAATGTCGTGGTGGGTGGGGGTGCCGAGGACGCCGCTGTAGATGGCTAAGGTAATATGAGAAGAAATGGTAGGGTGACGGTGCCACACATCCTGCTTAGCAATCTGGACGATGGAGAGTGGCTTGGGGGAGGTGATAAGGCAGATAGATGACAGTAGCCCATACGGGGTTGTGAGCAGGAAGCTATGCGAGGCCGTGGTTCTAGGACAGCTGTGAAGATCTGGGTGACAGTAGCTGGAGAACGGAGAAAAGGGCGCCTGGGCACAGCCTGAAGAACCTCCTCCCTTCACAGGTCAGCTTTGTAGGGGTCTGTGAGAGGACCTTCGAGGGGAAACCAAAGACAAAGCCTGGGCCACCTCCCCAGATCAGACTGGTTTTCCTGTCCAGGGTCCAGCTTCCTCTTTTGTCCTCATCTCACATGGGGGGAGGGCATGTCCCTAGGAGCGAAAGACCAAAGGAGGAGCTTCTCAGCTAGGACAAGACCAGGGTAGCTGGCTGTCCAGTAGCACACTTGTTAATGCTAAACCATGAGCAGTACAAGATGCACCGGGACTGGGAGGCTGGGAGGCTGGATAACTTAACAGGATGCAGACAAATTTCAGCCTGACTCCTTTGGCCTGTTGGCCTGTTGATTTTAGATATCTCTCTCTCTCTCTCTCTCTCTCTCTCTCTCTCTCTCTCTCTCTCTCTCTGTGTGTGTGTGTGTGTGTGTGTGTGTGTAGGTGTTTTGCCTATATATGTGTATGTGTACCACATCCATGCCTAGTGCCCACAGAGGGTGTCAGATCCCCTGGAAGTGGACTCTATAGACCCTGTCAGTGCTGGGAATGGGATCCCGGTCCTCTGCAAGAACAGGGCTCTTAATCCCACTGAACCATCTCTCTAGCCCTCTGGCCCATTACTTAGAAGAGGCAAAACATGTTCGGGTCATCTTGAAGTCAAAGGTCAGGATAAAGGTCTTCACCTTCTCTGCTTTGTGAGACAAACCTCAGGCCAGACATTAGGAGATCCGGCCCTTAACCTGAATTTGCAAGTAAGTCTTTGTATCACTCTGGTCAACTTAGTATCTCTTGACTCTATTTCAACATGAAGTTGCAAGCAAGGCCTGGTGGTACATACCTTTAATCCCAGTGCGTGGGAAGCAGAAGGCCTCCTGGTCTACATAGCAAGTTTCAGGCCAGTCAGGGTGACATAGTAAGACCCTGTCTCGAAAAAAGGGCTTACATTTTCAGTGCCTCAGACCCAGCCTTCCTGTCGCACCAGTCTTGATCTGTCCAGGTTACAACTGTCACCCTCTACTCAAAGTACAAAGGTTGCTGTAGGTGGACAGATAAAAAGGCAGTATTGCTGGGATCTTGTTTCGGGACTCCAGGGTGGGCTATAAAACGTGCCCTCTGTCCCAGCTCTGTGCCCACTGACAGTGGGAAATAGATGTAGCGTTTCCTCCCTGATGTTTTTTCCCTTGTGGAAACCCCCTCAAACCTTGGGTGGCACACTGAGAGGCCTGGGAAGCCCAGGGTTTCTGTTTTTAAGTTGGGGGACAGGATTGCACAGTTGGCACCCCCAGCCTCCTGTGAAGTGAGCAGAAGCAAAGGAAGTGCCATTTCACAGGCCCAGCGACTGCTGAGCTGCTGCTGGGCAGGGAGACGTAAGCCAGCCTGTGAGCGAGCCTTCCTCTGGGTGGCTGGGTGGGGGAGGGGCAGCTTGGCTGCCTTAGCTGGAGCTGTCCTGTCTCTGAGGCTCACCCTTTGTGGAACACCCTGGGTGTTGGGATGAGCCTGGGACAGACAGAGTGAGGCTGTCTCAACCCTCTGTGTCCTCAGCTCCAATTGCCTTGTTTCTCCCTCCTCTGCAGTCAGTCCCTAGAAAGTCACATCGGGTCTCTCCTCTTACCCTACCTACTAGACACTAAAATCCTCTGTGCTGGAGCCCAGAGGTAGAAACAACAAAAAGGGAAGAGTCCTTCAGTGTGGGCTTTTTTTTTTTTTTTTTTTTCCCTTTTCTTTTTCCAGACAGGGTTTCTCTGAGTAACCCTGGCTGTCCTGGAACTCTGTAGACCAGGCTGGCCTGGTTCTTATCTTTTGAGTGCAATGCCTCTGTCTCTTGAGTGCTGAGATTAAAGGCATGTGCCACTACACCCGGCTCAGGTCTCTCTTTTTTTTTAAGGCTGAGGAGTAGGCTCTCTTGGGCTCTTCCCTGCTGCTGCTGAGAAGGGGTAGAAAGCCTCAGCCCTTGGCCTGGTCCCAGTCCCACACTGACCTCATGTCTCCCCCAGCTTCCTCCTCCCAGCCCAGCTGCAGCCAGCTGCAGCCCCAGTGTGAGCCTCCTTGTTTTACCTACAAACAAACAAACAAACAAACAAACAAACTTGCAGTGCCCTGGCCCTGGCCTGGCTGTCTTTGGCCAAAGGTCTTCAGTGATTCCCGTCTAATCCTTGGCCCATCTTCTACTTTTTCTTCCCACTTTCTTCAGCCCCTCTGAGTTACCGCTGCTTGACTTCTCAGTCTTTTTAGCTGAGGACAGAGCAATCTAGTTTGTGTGTGCGTTACCCTAACTTTCTGTTTCTCTGAGTGAGGAAGAAGTTGGCTACCTCTGTCCAGTGTCTCTTGGGCATAGAGGCTTTCCTTGTTCCCAGTCTCAATGTCAGGATTGATTGGAGGGGGAGGGGGGTGCTGTATGTCACTCTGCGACTTTTGTTCAGCCCTGTGCTGGGTCTCCACACATAAACAGGCTTCCCTCCCCACAGATCATCCAGTAGGGAACCAGCCCAATGGAAGAACAGTCACTACTGGGAAAGGTAGGAGGAGGAAGCCATGATAGGCTGGAGAAGGAGGGAACAGAACTGAGGCCCGGCGGCGGCAGCAGGAAGAATCTGAAGGGCGCACAGCATTCGAGGAGGGCTGAGCTCCGGTGTGCACAGAGGGACAGATTAAGCTTGTTGTTGTTTTGTTTTTTACTGACAGTCTGTGCTGTACTCAGGTAGGGAGTCAGAAACCAGGCAGGACTTTTCCCTCTAAGTTTTCCCAGTCTAAGAATAAGAGATAAGGTTCTGATCAGCTTCCACATGAAATAGACAGGGACCAGACTTTGGATCAGTGAAGTCATGTGTGACTTGGATTGGGACACACACACACACACCTTGGGTTTTCCAAGGCAGAGTTTTTCTGTCTAGCCCTGGGTGTCCTCTCACTCTGTAGACTTAGCTGGCTTCAAACTCAGAGTTCCGCCTGCCTCCATCTCCCAAGTGCTGGATTTAACTGTGTGTTGCCCTCTCCCCTCTCCCCCCAAACTTATACAGAAACATTCTTGGATTAGGCCACAGCATTGCTTGGACCTGTTTACTATTGCTTGTGTTTTGGGGTAGAGACTTATGCAGGTCACTTTGCAGAGGGAAGGGCTGGGACGTGCATTCTCAGTAGGTAGACAAAATACTCAAAATACTCTCAGTAGGCAAAATACTAAGAGCCTTCCTTGTGCAGGCTGCAAGAGGACACTTACCCATCTTTTAGAGCCATGCTTCCCCTCCCCCACTCCCAGTTGGGACACTTCCCCTGCTCTAACTGCCACAAAGATCAGGCAATCAGGCAAACATCAGTACTTCCTTTTCCTCCCTCTTCTGGACCTGCCTGGGACACGCCCCAACACAAGGGCCTACTGGATGCAAGCTGAACTTCAGGGACCAGACTCACCCCGACGTTCGGCCCTCCTGCCCCATGAACTTTATTCTCACACTAACCCCTCAAGAGCCATTTCAAGCTAATTAACAAGATTATTCTCCACTAAGACTCAGCATTGTAATATCGTTGGTTGGGGCAAGCTTGAGAGGGGTCCATCCTGCTCCTCAAGCGCATTTCCAACAGATCAGAAGGCAGGGGCTGTGCACTCCTGTGTGTCTAGCCCTACACTCACAGCTTTACTGTGGTTGAGTGGACGGAAACCCAGCCTGCTATTTAAGGGGGCATCTGCCACTTATGTACAGAGAAGGAGATCCGCAGCCAAAGCAGAGTTAAAAGAGGTAATGATGCTACGGAGCCTTATGGAGTGATGAGACTTAGCCTAGGCCCAGAAAAAAAATCAGGGAGATTTGAAAGGGGAAAGGGAATAGCAACAGAAAGAAAAACAAGCATAAACTCTGAGAGACAAGAATGACTAGGACTTGACAGGTGTGGGGCTGCCTACCTTCAATCCCAGCACTTGGGAGGCAGAGGCAAGTGGATCTCTGAGTTCAAGTCCAGCCTGGTCTACAAATTGAGCTACATAGTGAAGCTGTCTCAAACAAGGAGGAGGAGGAGAAAGAAGAAGAGGAGAATTACTGAGACTTGCTTTACAAACACCATTGTAGACCCTCTTGGGCCAAGGAGCTAGAACTCATGCTAGTTACCTACGTTATGCAATCTGTGTCTTAATGCACTTAATCCTCATAGCAGCCCTACCGTAGCCACAGCTGAGGGATAAGGAGATTGAAGATTACAGAGGCAATTCATCCTAAGTCTAGAGTCACAAAACTGATAAGTGGTGGGAAAAAGAGTTTAATTCCAGGTCTGTATGATTCTAAAACCCCTCACATTATGATCGATCATCTTTGAATGACAAAGTGAGTCCAGGCATGAGCTGAATGAGTTAAGCTAGGGATCAACACCTACAACAAGTTGTTGTATTGGCTAATATAGAGATCTTCAAATAGAATCTATTTGCTAAACCAAGGATTTTTGTTTTTTGTTTGTTTGTTTGTTGTATTATGTTTATTACTAGGGAGTAGAATTCCAGACATTGAAACTGGCCTTTTGCACATGCTGGGCCAATGTGATACCACGAGCCACATTCTCAGCAGAGTTTTGGTTTGGTTTTTTTCCTGCAGCAATGACCATCTTTTCTTCCTGTTTGGCACAAGTTAGACCCAAGAGTGTAGAGTCTAAGTAGTTAAGGGAAGCGTATTTGACCCACTTCAGCCAAAGAATTTCAGAGAAGAGAACTGCCGTACAGCTAGAGATAGCGCGCCACCATAGACCACTTGTCCAGCATGGTGAAGCTCTCGGTTCAATCCTCAGTAAGGCTAATGATGACAAAAGAGAGAAGATAAAATAAAGGGGGAAAGAGAACAGTTGTATTGGGAAAGGGGGAAGGTTTGGACTGGGGTTGGTAGGGAGGAACTAGATAGGACTCACACATGAGCATACGTCATATTTAGACTACGGGGGTGGGGTGGGGTGGGGGTGGGGTGGAAGGCTTTGCTCGTGTTGCTGCCGAGGCACATGGTACAAGATAGTTTACAAAGTATAATTCACCCTCATGCCGTGTCCCCATGAGGTCAGGAAGGCAAGTGTGACGGCTATTGCTGTAGAGATGAGACTGAGGCTGACTCTCAGGTAAAGGGAATGACTGATTTGTTCAAGGCTCCACAGTTATCTGGAGCCATCTGATAACAATGAGAAAAAAAACAAACAACTTGGGACTTTGGATCACAGAGTTAAGTTTGTGTCCTGGCTCCCATACTCTAAATAGCTGTGTGAGGTTAGATTACTTTTAACAGTTCTGAGTTTGGTCTCTTTGTAAAATAGAAGTGCTATATATAAGTAGGTTGTTAGGAGGATCAAGCACCGTGGTATCGTGCCCTCTGAAAAGACTTGTACCATATGGAGGTGTTTTATTGCGGCTCAAGATCAGCAGGTGAGCTCAACAGGTCAGTTTCAGGTATCTGGTGCTTTTGATCCTGTGCCACACCTTGTTTTGGACACTAACTCATTCATAATCCTTTTCCGGTGTCGGGGGGGCCCCCTCTTCCCTTGCCAGCCCGGAAGCTACTCTCCCTCCCCACTCCTTTGAGGGCTGACTTACTGATTGCTGGTTGATAACCACCTCCCCAGAGAGCCTGTTGTACTTTCCTTCTCTTGGGCCTGTGACTGCTGGCCAAAATTCCCTCCCTGCCTTCCTGTCTGTGCAGCGCATTGCTGGGCTTGAGGGGGTCTTAGTCTTACTGCCACCTCATCCCTTTCTGAGTAGACCTGAAGATTTCAGGCCTTGGAGTTCTGCTATGAAATGCCAGGACCCAAACAATACAGTGGACACAGCTAATGGCCCTTGCTAGGATACAAGAAAATAGTTTATGCTTGTCCAGTGCCGTTGCTGGGAACAGGGATCTGACCTCAGGCTGGCAGCAGAGCTCCTATGCCGCTGCGGCTCCGCAGCGTCGTCTTCCCAGGGGTGGATATTGTATGTTTGGCTCACAGTCACCCCCTTTCCCTCTCCACCCCTCCTCTCCACATACTGCCCTTCCTCTTCCCGACCAGTTCCCCTTCTGCTTTCATGTCTCTTGATCTCCCTCTCCCTCACACACATACTTAAAATATATTTAAATTTAGAATTCACATATGAAATATGAATATGATCTTCTCCTCTGTAGGTCTGAGTCTCTTGTTTTGTTCCGAGACAGGTTTTATTATGTATCTCCGGTAGGCCTAGAACTCACTAGGTAGACCAGTTGGCCTCAGGCTTGCATAGTCCTGCTTCTGCTGCCTGAATGCTGGGATCACTGGTAAACTTACCACGTCCGGCTTGTTTTCCGTCAATCACCTAGTGCCCCTGGTGTGTAGACTTTTTAATTATGTGTACTTGTGTCTGTCTGTCTAGATGTTTTTGCATACATGTGCCAATAGGCTTCCCTGGAGCTGGGGTGACAGGCAATTGTGGAGCTGCTCAGAGAGGGTGGGGGCTGGGAATTGAACTCAGGGCTTCTGCAAAGCAGTACCTCCTCTGAACTGCTGAGCCATCTCTCCAACCCTGTCACAGATGTTCTACTTCATTTCCTGAAAAGAGAAACTGAGGCCCAGAGATAAGTTGCCTAGTGCTTGGTTGCCGTGAGTCAGAGCGGCGGTAGAATGAGGTCTGGGGTCTTGTAGTCTGAGGCTCCCTCTACTTAAGGAGGGCCTTTATGTGCATCTGCTGCCCACTCTGACGGATGACGGTCTGGCTACCCTAAGGTTGAACACTCACTCAAATCAGACGGAAATCCTGTTGGTGGGAATGTAAGAAGTATCCTCATCCAGTTGTACCACCACCACCCCCGCCCGCCCCCTTCCGGCTGGTCCTAGAAGAAGCTGCGGTCTGGGAGAGAACTAGTGCTAGGGTTTGGGTCCATTGAAGCCTCACAGCACCAAGGTTCCTTCTCTGATTCCCAACAAGGGGTTGCCCTGGTGCCATCATGCATATTGACTTTGATATTTGAGCAAATATTGAGGCTAATACAGGCTAGTGAGAGGAGTCCGTGAGTAGTTAGCTGATGATCTAGCAGATTCCTGTCCTGAGGAAGAACAAACGCTGACCAGGTACTAACCTCAGTGCTTTAAAAGTAATAACTAGTCCATAAAATAAGTACGTGCAGTAGGTATTATGTCCATTTTGCAGGTAAAAATGCTAAGGTTTAAAGAAGTAGATTGTCCAGTGTCATTGCTAGAAACAGGGATCTGACCTTAGGAGATCTGATCTGGTAGGAGAGCTCATATGATGCTGTGGCTTTGCAGCGTCTTCTCAGTACCTCTCAGTGGGGGTTCAAGACTGGGTTTCTCTGTGTAACAGCGCTAGCTGTCCTGAAACTTTCTTTGTAGACCAGGCTGTCCTCAAACCCACAAAGATAGGCCTGCTTCTGCCTCCCAGCTGCTGGGATTAAAGGTGTGCACCACAACTGCCCCGCATCTCTCCTTGTTCCTGGTGTCTTGATGGGATTAGGGATGACATCAGGGTAACTGAACAAGAAGTGGTTTTTCTTTGCCTTCAACTTTTCTTCTCAATAGGTACAGGTCTCCTAAATCTAGAATGTCCCCCTCATCTTTCCACAGGTCACTACTTCCAGTGGGTTCCAGAAGAGGGAGGAGGCACTGCCTCCACGACAGCAACTTTACAACACAATGCAGAGCATCAAGTGTGTGGTAGTGGGCGATGGGGCCGTAGGCAAGACGTGCCTTCTCATCTGCTATACAACTAACGCCTTCCCCAAGGAATACATCCCCACTGTGTTCGACAATTACAGCGCCCAGAGTGCGGTGGATGGGCGCACCGTGAACCTAAACCTGTGGGACACTGCGGGCCAGGAGGAATATGACCGCCTCCGCACCCTTTCCTACCCTCAGACCAACGTCTTCGTCATCTGTTTCTCCATTGCCAGTCCACCCTCCTATGAAAACGTGAGGCACAAATGGCACCCAGAGGTGTGTCACCACTGCCCTGATGTGCCTATCCTCTTGGTGGGCACCAAGAAGGACCTGAGAGCCCAGCCTGATACCGTACGGCGCCTCAAGGAGCAGGGTCAAGCACCCATCACACCACAGCAGGGCCAGACACTGGCCAAGCAGATCCATGCTGTGCGCTACCTCGAGTGCTCAGCACTGCAGCAAGACGGCGTCAAGGAGGTGTTTGCCGAGGCTGTCCGGGCGGTGCTCAACCCAACACCGATAAAGCGTGGGCGGTCCTGCATCCTCTTGTGACCCTGGCACACAGCTTGGAGGCTATCCCTTGTCCCCCCACCGATTGTGCCTTGGCGCCTTGTCTGCCCCCAGCTGTGCCTTAAGGACTAATTCTGGCACCCCTTGCCTGGGAACTCCCAGAATGCCTTTTATTTCTTAAGGAGGTACACAGGGAAAGGGGCTTTGGGCCCCACCCCACTCTGCTTGGGAATACCAAGTATTCCAAGAGTTCATCTAAGCCAGGTTGACCTTTCTAAGAGGCCATCCCAGTGCTCTCCTCCACTTCCCGCTACTGACCAGTTCATCCAGCTTTCCACAAAGTTGTTGCTGCCTGTTGTGATGCCTCCTAAGATAGGGGCTCTAACCTCTCTCTGCCTTAGCTCTTGGGGTAGGCTCTCCAAGATGTTCTCTCCCTCCCCCACGGCCGGTGGGGGTGGGGGAAGACAGAATCCTGAGAAGAGAAATGTGCCCTAACCTGCCCCATGTGCCCAGGACTTATGCGCCTGCTGACTGACTCAGGCCCCGTGCTCCTGGGGACCTTTCCTACCCCCATCAGCATCAATAAAACCTCCTGTCTCCAGTGGCCCCGGCTCCTCCCTATGTGCTGGGCAATGGGGTGGGGGTGGGGGCATAAGCTAGGGCTCCCCAGAGACTGGGAACCTTTTGTTTCCTCTAAGAGGGGACGGGAGACAGTAGGCTCCATTGTGGTTCTTTACCACCACCCCTCAATTTCCCTAACAAAGCTCTGGGACCTGGCCACAGATGCCACAGTGGACAAGGATGCAAAGCTTGAGGACAAGACTTCCTGGTCTAGGGCTCCAAAGGGGAGGTTTTGAAACCAGCCTGAAGGCAGGTGCACTCAGCCATACATCTGAGCTGTCCCTGAAGTAGTTACAAGGGGAGAGGTCTTTACTGACGGGATTGCAGTCATAACCAGGTCTCTGCTTCACTGAAGACTCCGAACTTGTCCAGCTCCAGGCTGCCATTTCGGAGACAGTTGAGCCACTTCTGTTCACCAAAATGGGGGCTAAGGCCTGGCTTAGGAAACACTAGGCAGCAGGGGTCAGGGCTACCAGCTGCAATGACTGTAGACTAGAGCTGCTGTAGACTTACACACACACACACACACACACACACACACACACACACCCCTCTCTGGAGTCCTTTCTTCATCTCAGGTCCCCTGCAGAAATGAGCCCCAGGAGTAACATACCTACCTCAGATTGTTGGCAAAAAGAGAAAAATTTATTGTCCTTTGAAATAAACTATACAAATAAAAGCTGGGGATCTGGGACAGTAGAGAGGATAAAGGAACACCAAGGAGCCCATTCTGGAGTTGGGAAATCTACCTCTGACCATCCCCACCCCACCCAACCAAGGAGGGAAAGGTCTTATAAGCCTGTGATTTTAGGGTTCTTTATTTTATTTCTGAAACAGGGTCTTACTGTATAGCTCAGGCTAGCCTTGAACTCAACAGATATTTGCCTGTCTGCTGTGTTGGGATTAAAGGCATGTGCCACTATGCCTGGCATCTTACTTCATTTTTGAGACAAGGTCTCACTGTATAGCCAGGTTGGCATGGACCCTGAAGCAGTCCACCCGTCTCAGCCTCCAACATGCTGGGATTACAGACATATTCAAAAAAGCCAGAGCTTTTAGATGGGAAAGAAAAATATATCCTATGCTTGATGCTTCTTCTGGGACAAGTCATCTGTCAATCACAAAGCATAACACTACTTCCATTGGATAATCTCAGGAGACAAAGCCTGTAGAAATCATACAGCATACTTCCCCCAGTCGTACACAGGAACACAAAGAGGCTGATGGGGAAGAGGGTACCTCTGGAACACCTGGGCAGATTTATGAACTACCACCTGGGTGTACACACTCTGGGTGTGCACGGTAGATCGCCAAACACATCAGTCAGATGAATGACCAGAGAGAAGTGGCTGTGGCCTTCAGGGAGCAGCGGCTGCTCTGGACCCTAAGCTTAGCGAACCTCAGGACTTTCTCTTTAGCACCAAGTGGTGGAGCTTTCCTGCCAGCTCAGGTTCCTAGGGCCTTTCAGTGAATGGTGATGCTTCTTGAAGATCCTCATGAGTGGCGGGAGAAGGCGGCAGTGCTGGGGTCGGCCTTGTCATGCCCCTTCCTGCTCTTCTCTCCCAGTCCCCAGATAGAGAACGGCCCAGAGAGGACATGGAGATAGGAAAGGCCAGAGTGGTTTCTTCTTTTCCAGCATCAGAGAAGGGATTAGAATCTCTTTTCCTCAGGCTGAGAGGTTATTAGCAGCTCTTTGTTGCCGAAGTCCCACCAGGCTGTCATATGGAACGCCATGTTGGTTAGGACAACAGTGTACTCCAGGATGGCAAAGATGGTATACACTGTTATGAGGACACAAGGAACACGATGAGCCTCCTGTTTTACCCTCTAGTGGCTTCTTAAATCACCACATTACCAGCCAGCAACAGCCAGTGCCCAAGACCGCCGCCCACTACCAAAACCACACCATTACTCTTAAAGTCACTTATTTATAGATCCTAGCCTGGCCTCACCTCCAGCCTCACAATACATGTTGTGCCGGAAGTAGACAGCCAGCGCCGAGAAGAAGGCGATGAAGTTGATGATGAAGAGCCGCTGTTTCCAGCTGTAGGACTTGCGATCCTAGAGAACAGGCTCTCTGGTCACTCTGCAGCTTGTTGGGTATATACTGGTGGGCTTCCGTCTGAGACTCAGTTCCTAGAGGTCGGGACTCCCTACCTACACCCCCACTGGTTGCCAAGATGGTCATGGATGGGGGAATTTACAGCAGGGGCAGCAAAAATGATGAGCAGTTGGGGTCTGGGGGACAACTAGGCCAAGGAGTAGAACTATTCTTTGCCCTTCCTACTTGAAGCTCACCCATCAACCCAACACTTTCAGGTTCTGTGGGGCAAAGAAAGGCCACATATGTGGCTGGGGTTATTACAAACCAGTCTACTGACATAGTGTTTCTAACCCACTAGGCGTGGGTGCTACCCTTGATGGTGGCCCCATTTCCAGCCTCTATGCATTCTCCAATACTACCCAAACGGTTGAGTCAACCATTCTCCACTCTCCAAGCCTCAGCCCAAAGCCCCATATCCTTCTGCTGGGTTCCTATTAAAGTCCTTTGTCACCCGTTATTACCCACATCCTGAGGACAGATGTCCTTTTCTTCTGGGCCTCCTAGTTAATGCCCAGTAGGGGTAAGGCCGTACCTCCTGACTTACTGTGTGCTTCTTGGTCAGCCGCCAGAGAATGCAGGTGAGCAGCATGTAACTCAGGGATGCCGCGATAAACACAATGAAAGCATTTTCGTGGATGGCTGGAGGGAGAGAGGAGGATGGATACCGCCCTCACCCTTAGGCAGGATGGAGGGCTGCGCCCGCCTCCCGTTCCCTTCACCCTTCCCTGTCCAGGCACCCACTGAAGTCCTCGGAGGAGGAGACGTAGGTGAGCACTAGCAGTGCGAGGTTCTCCACCACATTGAGACTGAAGTTGAGGCGGCAGAGGAGGCGGTAACCCGGACACGGGGACGCACAGCTGAGGTAGTGGTTCCAATAGGCGAAGGCTGTCAAGAAGCGAGGTGCCGAGTGCAGGCCAATGCAGAAACGCCACACGTAGCGCTGGGGAACCTCCCCACCAATGGCAGAGCTCACTGATGGCAGGTAATTGGGCACCTAGAGAGTTAATCCAGGGGTCTAAGCATCCCCTTTAGCCCACCAGGAGAACCTTCTCCCCATCCATCCAAGCCACTCCCTTCTCTTCCAAGTTCTCCTTCTAGTGCCTTCCCAAGCCTTCCACTTCTAGGACCCAGGACTGACATATTCATTCCCTAGTTTGTCTGGGATCTAGACAGGAGTAAGGTGACTATCTCCATTTTTCTTGAAACTGGAACCTACACGTTTGGACAGGTTCTCCTGATGAAGCTGGAGCAGTGCCTGAATAAAGAAGGCTCTGTGGGCATCCCAGGATTCCAGGTTTGAGTCCCAAATACCAGGATGAGTCACAGACCTTCCGGACTTTCTTTGGAAAGTCCTGCTGAGCTGTTCCTCTCACTGCTTCCAGCTCCACTCATTCCCCTAGGCAGGTGCATCAATGTGTAGAGACTGCTATGAGATCCAAAGGGGAGCCAGGAATTACAGATGATCCCTAGCCTAATCATGTGATCGTGTTTAAGGAAGTGAGATCTACCCAGGCAGTGGTGCTACACGCCTTTAATCCCAGCACACAGGAAGCAGAGGCAAGCAAACCTCTGAATTCAAGGCCAGCTTGGTCTACAGAGCAAGTTCCAAGACTTCCAGGGCTACATGGAGAAACCTTGTCTCCAAAACAAAACAAAAACAAAAAAGAAAAAAAGAAAAAGAAAGGGATCTCCTGACATATTCTAAGAAAACAGCCCCACTGAGTGTGGTGGTGCACACTTTTAATCTCAGTAGAGTCGAAGGTAGGCAGATCTCTGTGAGTTCCAGGCCAGCCAGAGCTATCAAGAAGCCGGTCTCAAAAGAAAAAAAGGAAAATGACTCCTAACCATCTTTTTCATGTGCCTGGAACTCCTCATTCTTCGAGGAGCTGCGGTCCTTAGGCTTGATGAAAGACAGGAAGGTAACATTCACAACGCTGCGAGGACTCATGGTATTTGTTTGACAGGCAAGAGGCTGGGGGCAAGTGAACGCTGGTTTAGATGGAGCTAGGAAACCCAGGGGATAGGACAAGGACCTCGTGTATGACAGTGCTTTGCAAATTTGAACACACATGGACTCATTGTAAAATTGTGTGACATGCAGATCTGGAAGGTGAGAGTTGCTTGTGTAAAAGATTCCAATACCAGAAGCAGCCAACCCATTGCACACACTTTCTACAGACAACTTTGGACTCTTAACAATAGCCAGGACACTGTAAAGCCCAGCAACTTAGCAACTCCACTCTAAGTCTGGAATGTGCAGTCTCTAGGTCTTCAGAAATTGTTTTGGAAACGCCATTCCTTCCTTCTAATGATGCTGAAATGAGCCTCTGGACTTCTGGGATAGTGGGCAATGCTGGAGGGAGCTTCCAGGGAATGGGGTAGACCATCCCCAGACTTCAGAGCCACCAGAGCACTGCCAGAGGGAGCCCAGTCAGAGTTCTCGGAGAAGCTGCTCTAAAAGTTGGCTCTACATCCCATCTCTGCCTTTAGCTATCTGGAGCAAGGCCTGTCACCTCTCTGAGCCCCAGTGTCCTCACTGGCAATATGATTATAGTGTCACCTATCTTATACAGGATTTATTTAATTTTGTTTAATTAATTAAGACAGAATCTCACTGTGAAGCCCCAGCTGGCCTGGTACTTGCTATGTAGAGCAAGTTGGCCTTGAACTCATACACATTCACCTGAGAGTACTAGGATTAAAAGCCGGGGCCAGTATTCCTGGCTTTGCGGGGTGCGGACCATCTGCAGTGTCAGGCGCACAGGGGGTATAAGAGTGATGGCTTCCTTGAAAAGCACAAGAAAAGGCTGTAAGCCAGGGATACTGAGTCTGAGAAAGCCGTTGACAGGGAAAGGCAGCACGCTACAGTGAGGAGGACCTCTTCTCCGGCCTCACAGCCGCTCTGATGCCCTGAGTGCCTCAAGGGGCCTTCCTGGAACATTCATTCTGAAGACAACTTCCCAAACTCAGGTACTCAGCAGGAACTAGGACCAGTATCTGAAGACTACTGACTGAGAGGAAGAGGGAGCTAGTGACTGCCAGGCAGGCTGTCTTCACATGCTCCTTTCAGAGTAACGATGAGGCAGGATTTTAAGAGTAGGGACTGCCTCATCCATCAGATGCCAACATACACCCACCACCAGGTAAATGTTCCTACTCACTAACTGCCAATAACAATGTCAGAAGCTATCTGACACCAGATATGCACAGTTCACTCCAAACATCCCTGTCAAACCAGAGCTGAAGAGCACTGATGGGCAAAGATCCCCGTTCTAATAGGGAAGTAGATCAGAAACTCATAGAGGGAAAGTTTCAAGAAATTCCCCTAACCAGGGACTGGAAAGATAGCTCAGTAAAATGTTTGCTGGGCAAGTGTTAGAACTTGAGTTTGAGCCCTAGGTCCCAGGTTTCTTTAAAAAAAACAAAACAAAACAAAACAAACAAACAAACAAAAAGGCCAGGCACAGTGGTGACAATGGCGTATACTTAGAATCCCAGTGCTGAAGAGGCAAAAATAGGGAGGTCCCTGGGGCCAGCCAGCCTAGCCAAATGAGACTGTCTTAAAGAACAAAGTGGTGGCTCCTGAGATATGGTATCCCAGGGTTATCCTCTGATGCGTGCGTGTACACACACACACACACTCTCTCTCTCTCTCTCTCTCTCTCTCTCCCCTCTTCCTCCCCCCCCCCACTCTCTTTATCAGTTTATTGCATTAAAGAATAAATCTTCTGGCCTCAGGCAAAAGCCCCACCCCCAACACACACACACACACACACACACACACACACACACACACACACTATAGAAGGCTTATCTACCTTCTTGTCCTCCACCCCTTACCCACCTGACAAAAACTCCAGTTCCTGATGATCCTACTGACCGCCCCCCTCTGGGCTGCGCCACTCTCTAATCTGTGTCCTCACAGTGTCTGTCCTGGCAGTGGTCTCCTGCAGCATGAGCCACCACACTAGCATTTCTACTCAATCCTGATTCTTTTTTTTAAATTTATTTATTTTATGTATGTGAGTACACTGTGGCTATCCTCAGACACACCAGAAGAGAGCATCAGATCGCATTATAGATGGTTGTGAGCCACCCTGTGGTTGCTGGGAACTGAACTCAGGACCTCTGGAAGAGCAGTCAGTGCTCTTAAGAGCACTGAGCCATCTCTCTAGCATCCCCCTCCCCTGTTTTGTTTGTTTGTTTGTTTTAAAGATTTATTTATTTATTATAGGTAAGTACACTGTAGCTGTCTTTAGAAACACCATAAGAGGGCATCAGATCTCATCACAGATGGTTGTGAGCCACCATGTGGTTGTTGGGATTTGAACTCAGGGCCTCAGTGTTCTTAACCACTGGGCCATCTCTCCAGCCCCTGTTTTGTTTTTTGTTGTTGTTGTTGGTTTTTTTGTTGCCCTGGCTATCCTAAAACTTACTCAGTAGACCAGGCTGGCCTTGAGCAAAGGCCACAAAGAACCCCCTCCTCTCCCTCCCAGGTGCTGAGATTAGAGGTGTGAGCTACCACTAGGCTGGGTCTCTGTTCTTGATCCCTATCCTTTTTCCAGCCAGAAGCTAGAATGAACTTCTACTGCATGAACCTGATCACGTCTCTTACCGCTTAAAATCTTTCCACAGTTGTTAGTCTGGCACTCACAATGATCCTCTCTCATCTCCGCACAATCCACAACAAAGTTCCCTCCTTCAGGAAAGGTATCTTCAGTATCTAAGCTAGGTTAAATGTCTCCTCTGAGCCCTACAGTCCCTGTATTCCCTTTTTTTTTTTTTTTTTTTTTTTTTTTTTTTTTGGTTTTTTTTCGAGACAGGGTTTCTCTGTGTAGTCCTGGCTGTCCTGGAACTCACTCTGTAGACCAGGCTGGCCTCGAACTCAGAAATCCGCCTGCCTCTGCCTCCTAAGTGCTGGGATTACAGGTGTGCGCCACCATGCCCGGCTCTCTGTATTCCCTTTTATCACAATAAGAATCTCAGTTCAGGGTCAGGAGATGGCTCAGCAGTTAGGAACACTTGCTGCTCTTCCAAAAGACACCAGTTAGGTTCCCAGCACCCACCCCAGGCAGCTCACAACTACCTGTTACTCTACTTCCGGGGGATTTGATGCCTTCTGCTGGTTTCCATTGTACTTGCCCTTATGTGCATATACACATATGAATGAATGAATGAATGAATGAATAAATAAATGAATAAATAATCAATCCAACTCACTATATTGTAACTGTACCTAAGGACCATCTCTTGTGTGAATTAGATGCTAAGAGCAACTGAGTATTCCTCTCCATGCCTCTGACATACAGCTTGCACTCCCGAGCCCTCAGGAAAGACCTAGTAGAGATTTAGGAAGCAGGAAGTCTATCCTGGTTTCTAGTAAGCCTGAGCGGACATAGGTTGTGGGGCCTAGGACTGCCGGTAGAGAACCCAAGCTTGAGAGATCTGATTAGGGAGCCCCTAATCTGAGCTAAAGCTACTTGTTACCTATCCTGGCTCCTGGCCTCCTGTACATCTTTATTCCTCTAATCTAGTTTTTCTTAAGCACCTTCCTCCTCCTCCTGGCCAATCCTGCCCAGTCACAGTTCCTCCCCCCGCCCCATCCCTCACCTCACCACACTCCGCTCCAACTCCTCTGCACTTTCTGTAATCCTCTTCCAACTCGAGAATGGTGGAGACTCCACTCCTAGGGTCCCTGCCTCTCATTTCTCCAGTTACCCTGACCTGCCCCACCCCCAACCCTTTGTCACTTTCCCTTCGCTGACCCTCTGTCTCTTGCTGATTCTTCCCTTGCCCTTCCTCACACCCTACCCCTGCCCCGGGGGCAGGGATGCTGGAACTCACCCCGCAGTCAGTGGCCACCGTGTACTCAAAGTGGAACACCAGAGACCAGATGATGCAGAAGAAGAAGCCGAACAGGGGGAAAGTGATGACCCACCAGACAAAGGCTGTGAAGCGGAGCCGGAACACGGTCCCCTCGGGGTCCAAGGCCGCTGAGCACATCCTGTAAGGAGTGATCCAAGCAAGGCAAGGGGCGCGACTTGGGGCGTGGTCGGACACCTGGGCCTGGGGAAGTCGAGCCTTTCCAGAGCTGGCGCAAGAAGAGCCAGAACATAAATGGAAGGAAGGTCAGAAAGGAAGAAGATGGAGAGAGATGGGACGGAGGTGACAGAGACAGCAGGCCAGCTCTCAGGAGCCATGGCACGCTGATACTTTAATTCCACCTTTTAAAGAGCCTAGAGATAGAGGATCCCAGGGGCCTGAACACTGGACCTGTGAGGGCTCCAGTTCACAACCACCATCCTCAGAGCAACTGAGGAGAAGGTTCAGAAGAGACAAAGGCCCAGAACTAAACCAGAACCAAATGCTGGACTAAAGCCTCTGGTTATCTAGCAATTTAATGCTCTCAATTAAGGAAGGACTTTGGCACAGTCTAGCTAAGACCTCCCACTCACCCTGTCTGATCGCATTCCTCCTTCTCACCCATGTTCAACTAGGAACAACGAGAATGTCCTAGGACCCATTTCAGCAGAACTACAAGTTACCAGCCATCCTACCCTCAGGCTCTAAATGAGCCAAGCCACAGGCCGGCGAGCACTGTGATTCTGTGGAGGCTAGATGTCCATTCCTTTCCCCTTTCAGAGGACTCTGATCCAATTCAAAACTTGGAGGACTATGAGGGTCTTGAGAACCTTCTCCCTTCAGCTGCAGCTCAGTATACTGAGTCAAACCCAAGAAGCCTCCATCCAGGCTAAATACAGCCAGGAAGCTGGCCTTTCCCACTCCTTCCCTCCTGGCAGAGAAGTCACCCGCCACAGTCCCTATGCCCCTATCACCATGGCTACCCCAGGGCTGTTAGGGGCGAGCTGAGGCAGAGAGCTGACGCTCACGCTCGCTCGAGCAAAAGGCCTAGAACCAAATCCTTCCTTGGCTTCCATACTTCCTCCCATTAAGGAGGAGGCAGAACCCAAGCCACCAGACTAGCTTTTCACCAGGAAAGGGGTGGGATGGGAGGGTGATCAAGAAACACTTACACTGGGTGCTGCAGAATCCTGGGCTGGGACTGAGGACTCCAGCCAGACTGAAACTGCTCCGAACCAGAGGGTCCCACCCCCAGGTCCTCAGGGCCTGCCCTCCGCCCACAAAGCCAAGTTCTCCATGCCTGCCCAGGCACACAGCCTTCTCAAAATCAACAAGGCCACCTCATAAATCCCAGAACACTGTGCAACTGTAAGAAGTGATAGTGACTAAGGTCAGCCCACTAAGCTTCTTTGCCAGGCACGGAGGCGGAGACCTTTCTAAATATTGTGTCCCGGGGAGACAAGTAGGTTTCTAGAGAGGGAAAAAGAGAAAGAAAAAAAGGGATCTGGCTCATTTTTTTTATTGGCACATGGCTGGGTATGTTTTTAGATCCACTAAGAGAGCGGACTAGCCTGTATTAGGAGAGTCAAGGGGCTGGTGAGATGACTGAAGGGGCAAAGACCTTGTCATGAACCCTAATGGTCCAAATTAGATCCCCAGAACCCATGGAAAGGCAGAAGGAGAAAACTGAGTCCACAAAGCTACCCTCTGACCCACACACATGTACCACGGTAAATGCAGGCACGAGTACATGTGCTTACACACACACACACACACACACACACACACACACAAAGAGTAAATGAAATAGATTCAAAAGAGTTCCAGACAGGACTGAATATGGGCTATCAGTGTCCAGCCTGTATCCATAGAGAAATAGCTAATGGTAGCTCAGACTGCAACAACAGCAGTCTGACAGAAATAGGAATAAATAGTATTGCTTGTGCCTGTATTGTCCAGGCCAGCTGAAGTCCAACTATCCAGATCTGGGCCCAACAAAGACAACACAGTTAACAACTGGATCCAGTTCAAGGACGTAGTTAAGGTTGTCAGGAGCTGATAGACCCTATCCTGAAAGGTCGCCTGCAAAACTTAGAGCTGCAGTCCTCGGATGGACTTCAGGGTCTCCACTGCTGTCTTCTCCTCTGTGCAAGCCTGATGTACAACCAGCAGGAGGGCATAGTTCTATGCCTTTCACAGCAGAGCTAAGACCAGGGCAGGGACTGGAAAGAAAATCTATGTTGGCTGGGCACAGTAGTGTATGTTTTTAATCCCAGCATGTGGAAAGCTGAGGCAGGTGGATCTCTGTGAGTTTGAGGCCACCCTACTTTACATAACAAGTTGTAGGCAAGCCAGAACTACTCAGTGAGACCGTCTCAACCTCCCCCCCACCCCCAAATCTATGCTTATTAAAAAAAAAAATGAGTGTGTTCATTATTAGTTACTAAACCTCCTTAAACAGGTTACTTGAAGGACAAAGCTCCCTGTTACTTGGGATGTATAAGTAGAGGTGATGTCATTAGGCTGGATTACTTACTTTATGCCTAGGGATGGCCCTTCCAGGGATATTCTGAGTAGGAAACTTAAAGTATAAATAAAAGCTTCAATTGTATCCAACAGAAGAGTCCCAGGGAGTGGGGGTGAAATATTCCCAGGGTCACTAGGCCAGCAACTAACCTATGCTCTAGTTCCCTACCTAGTATACCAAGAGTGGGTAGTGGGTATCAGGTAGGCTGAGGTCATGGGTCCCGTTAGCCCTCAAGACCAGCCAGAAGGGCAGAGCAAACAATGTACTGTTTAACTTATAAGCTGTAAAAACTTTATATATTTGTTTGGACTATCTGCCTTTCCCAAGGCACTAGACTGGGAACTCATTATGTATTTACTCAACAAATACTTTTTGACTCAGTGCAGTGTTTGTTCTCATGGAGACGCCAGTATGGTGAGGAAGACAGATACAGATATGGTATGAGAAAAATGTAGGCAGTAACGCCAAGAACAGTAGACACTTATAAGAAGGAGTTAAGTTTGACTCAAAGAGGCCAGGCAAGGTGTTCCAGAGGAGGAAACGCCTTAGAAGGGATTTCCAGGATGGGCAGGAGTTACGTAATGGGAACACATGATGCATTATCTGAAGTAAGCACTAAGGTAGGAAATGATCTTAGATCACCTAGCTCAGTGGCTCAAACCTTCCTAACGCTGTAACCCTTTAATACAGTTCCTTATGTTATGGTGACCTCCAAACAGAAAGTTATTTTGTTGCTACTTCATAACTGTAATTTTGCTACTTTATAAGTCATAATATAGTTATCTGATATGCAGGATATCTGATATGCGCCCACCCCCCAGGGTTGAGAACTGTGAACTTAGCTACTCTCTTTTCTCCCAGTCCTGTTCCTTTCATTTATTTTTACTTATTTATTAGAGGGTAGGGGTGAGATAGGGTTTCATTCTTTAGCCCAGGTTGACCTTGAATTCAAGTGAGTCCCCTCCTGCTTCAGCCTCCCCACTGCTAGGATTACATGCACGAGTTACCACCTCTGGTTTCTCTGTCCCCTCTGTTATCTCTCATCAAGCATCATGTTTACAAATTAGAAAGAAAACTTTCAAGTCATATTGAACAAAAGAAGCGGACCATCCCCCAAACTCCCAGACAGAATCCTTTCCTAGACCTAGACTTCCTATAGGGCAGATGGTCTTCTACAGGAGGTGAGGGTCATATAAAGGCAGCCACTGCCTTCAAAGCTCTCTAAGGATAGCTAAGGTCCATGGCCAGGCTTTCCCTCACTGGGGCCCTGCCTCTCTATCTCCTGAGCCACCTCCTAAGCTCATGATCTTTTATTCTTTCTCTTATTCATCCTGTGTTAGACCCTTTGTACTACCCGACCCAACTTCCCATCTTGTCTCTACCTGGAATTCTATCCTAGTCTTAAAAAGGAGCAGGGCAGGCACCATCCACCTCTCTATAGACATAGAGACTGATGCTCACTCTCAGGGTCTCAGGTAGCACTGTCGATCAGAGAAGGAGGAGCATAACAGACCTCAACACAAGAATTATCCCACTCACTCATATTTTATGGAGAAATTCAAATCTCTCTGCATAGTTCAAGTACCCGCAGAGGGCATTGGACCCACCCTAGAACACATTCATGCACAAACTAGGTCTCCACACAGCGTTTCTCTCACACATACAACCGTCTTTGAAGCCATTACATATAGGCATGTCCCTTACAATCACATATATGCACAAAATTGCATTCCCACAGACACAGGCATAAGCCCAAAGTGACACACTGTGAAACCTACACTGCCCTCTATCCCAGTCTCATCCTCCCCCTCCAGGAAACCCTGGCGCTCCTGAATCTGTTCCTTTATGAAGCAGTAACTGGATTCTGGGTTTTTATTTCTTTGTTTGTTTTTAAGGCAGGGTCTTTCTATATAACCCTGCATGGCTTGGAACCAACTATGACGGTTGACCTCAGAGATCCACCTGCCTCTAACTTCCAAGTACTGGGATTAAAGACATGAGCCTCTATACCTGGCCAAGGTTCTGGGCTTGGGGGCTGCCCAACTTTAGTAGCACCAGTTCCGATAACTTTCATAGAAAGTAGAAGGAACCTAATTCATGAGACCTCAATTTATAAACAACCCACCAGCACCCAGTAGCCCAGTATATTCAATGGAGTCTAAGGGAGAACTGGCTAATTCTGTCAATATGAGCCACCAGTACCCTCCAAGCCCTACCCCACAGTGTGTAGATGTTGTCTCCTTGAAGTGAAAGAGCAGGGACCACAGGATGCAGAAGAAGAAGGCGACAAGCGGACAGCAGACCGTGATCAGGGCCACCATAGTGAAGCGGAGCCGGACTAGGGTCCCATCCCGGTCCAGTGTCAGTGGGATCTGGTACATCTTGTCAGACCTAAGGATGGAAGGTGTGTTGTGAGCCCAGGCAGCAGGGCAGAGGGTGCAGTGGTAATGCTAGCACTCACGCTCAATCCACAATTTAGGGGAGGAAGTCTGAGGAGACTCCTTTGGCAGCTCCTGTCCCAGATGAGGAAGAGTCAAAATCACAAGTCAATATTCAACTTCAGTTTCTGAAGGGAAACAACAAATTCCATCTGTACTAAGATAACACTTGAAACAGACTGGAAGGCTGTCCCCGCAACTCTCTCCCAGTCTAGATAGGCCTTGGACTGCAGTAGTTTATCTAGTCTTTCACTGATTCAAGAACCAAACTGAAGCCGGGCGGTGGTGGCGCACCCCTGTAATCCCAGCACTTGGGAGGCAGAGGCAGGAGGATTTCTGAGTTCAAGGCCAGCTTGGTCTACAGAGTGAGTTCCAGGACAGCCAGGGCTACACAGAGAAACCCTATCTCAAAAATACCAAAAAAAAAAAAAAGAACCAAACTAAAAACAAACGTGTAGACAGACTGGCCTGTGCCTACCTTCTCACCCCCAAGTCTCTGCCCCAGACTCTTGGGTCTCACTGTTTTACTCACCAGTGCAGGGCCCTGCTGCGCCTTCAGGCCTATCCCAGACTCTGGGATTGCAGGCACAGCAATGCAGTGCAGTAGGGACTCCATGGAAGCTGACAGAACCTCCAGCCTTTGACTGTCCCTGCCTGCAGCCTCACGTGCTCTAAGGGTGAAAGGCTTTGCAGAATCAGGCCTGGGCTTGCTGTGTGCAGGTCAGAGCTGCTTGATCAGCTTCTGGTGGCTTCCCAATACCCAGTGCCTCCTGAGATGAGGTGAAGGCTCTTGAAACTGATTTTTCCCTCAGACAAGAGTCTGCTGAGAAGTGGTAGTGCACACCTTTAATCCCAGCACTTGGGAGGCGGAGGCAGGTGGATCTCTGTGATTTTGAGGTCACCCTGGTCTAGAGCAATTACTAGGGTAGCCAGGGCTACACAGAAAAACCCTGACTGGAGAAACCAGAGAGGGAGAGGGAGAGGGAGAGGGAGAGGGATTGAGATTGATTCTAAAGTCAGGCACTATAACAGCTAAGTACATACTAATAACCCTAGCCCAAGGCCTCTCAGTGTATAGGTGTCTAGAAGGAAAGGTAAAGCAGGATACCCAGGATCAGCAGGAAGGACATATGGGGTTCACAAAGAGCCATATATTTCAATTCTGATTTTCTTGATCCCTTTCTCTCTGAACCACAACTCTAAACAGGAAGGTCAGATTAGAACTGGAGCGAGCAAAAGAGAAAAGAGAACAAATACCACATATCTATATTCCCGTGAGCCGATCTACCTGTTCCCATTGTAAAGATGGAGAAACCAAGAGGCAGAAAGTCTCTTCCTCAGAGCTGAGCCTGGGGAAGTCATTCTTAGAGTCTAGGTTTCTTAGTGCCAAACTATAGCTTGCTCCAGATTCATAAAAACCGGCCCTTCTGGTCGCACACCATGACTCTTTCTGGCCCCACCCTTAACTAGAACTCTGATCTCAGGCTGGCCTCCTAGCATTCCAGAAACAGGAGGGCACACCTCCACATTTTCCTCTGCCTTTCCACCTATCTCTGCCAGGCCAGATCAAGCAGCCCGTCCCAAGTTCTCAAGCTCTTCTCCTCTTTGGAGCAATAAATATTTGGTCACGCATCTCCCTGGGAAGTTAGAAGTGGCACTGATGACCCTACCCCTACTCCCACCCACCCCCGATCCCACCCATTCTCTGGATAAGGCCCTATCCCAGAGCACTGTCCCCAACCAGCCTACACCTAGACTCTAGCTGAAGTAGATTTAACCCAATGCTCCTCCCGGAAGCTGTGTCCGGTGACCCATTAGGCTCCTCTAACGGAAGACCGGATCCTCTGCCTGAATGGACCTTACCCCACACAGGGTCAATGAGGTGGTTCAGGGCAGTGTCAGAAACACACAGAAAAAATTGTGGGTTCCACTTCTTGGCAGGGTGCCTGGCCTCCCTTTTAGGTGTATGACCTTGGACAAATCACCTAACCATTCTGGGCCAGTTTCAAATTGTACAAGAGGAAATGCCATGGTGTAGATTACGGCTAAGCCCCTCTACCATGCCCACTGCTCTATATCCTCTATATCTCAGTTTGAGGAGCTCGCTACCTTAAGTTCTGCTCCTAGCCTGCCTTAACTTCGTTACTGGCACTACTTAGCTGATTTCATTTTGTTTCAGTTTGTGTGTGCACGTGTTTGTGTACACGCTTCCAGAGAAAGGGTCTAACTGCAGCCCAGGCTTGCTGAGTGAGAGCCCCAGGCCTTCTGTCGCTGCCTCCCTGTTCCTGAGATTACAGGGCTCGGAAACCGTTTTTGTAGAAGTTTTACCACTTCATATCCAAAGTCCCTAAAGATCTCACTACCACACTCCTGTCAGAATCTATATTCTGAGCTCAGTACTTGATATATCTCTTTTAGTTTTATTTATTTTAGGAGTAGATGTCCTCTGGGTTCCCATTTCACAGGAAAAGAAACAAAGTCCCAGGGTAGTTAAAACAAAACAAAACAAAACAAAACAAAAAACACTTACTCAAAGCCACAAGCTATTAACTGGCAGAGCTGGGATTCAAAACTAGTCTGAGGTTCCAAGGCTCCCCCACGCCTCCATCCGCAGTGCCTGGAGGGATTTTGAGCGGACGGCCCTGCGGAATAAATTAGGCAGTCTTTAAACCCAGCACACCTAGCCATGCAACCGAGTGGGCAAAGGCAAGACATCCGTTCAGCGTCTGGATGCCGGCTGTTCCCGAGGTTCCGAGTGTGTGCACAAGGCGGGCAAGCACCTAAACCGCAGGCCTGCGGAGGCTGGACCTCGTGGCGGGGCTCCCGGAGTGGCGTTGCCCTGTGGCCCAAACTGGCCATTCCCTCCTTACTCACCCAAGTAGTGGTGGCTAGGGGGCCGCACCCCGTAGCCAGGGGCGCGGAACCGGGAGCCCCAGCCCGGCTCGGGGGGCGAGTGGAAGGGGGCGGGTCGCAGCAGCAACGGCGTGAGGCGGGGCCAACGCTATGGGGTGGGTCTTAAAGAGGAAATTGGGCCTGTTTCTACACTTGCTCCTCCCCATTTTGGGGACGGGGACCCCTGGCTTTCTTCATAAAACTAGGGTCTCCTGAAGGCAAGCCTCCCCAGCTCGGCTCTATCCCCATTATTTCTGAGTATGTGAGAGCAGTCAGAGGGCACATGGTTTTGAAATGTTGGATAAGTCACCTTGTCATCTTACCTCTGGCTGCAAGCCATCACCTGTTGAAAGAACGTAAAATTAATTCAATGGGGCCCAAATTCTTTCATTACCTGACCCGATTCTCCAGTCCTCTACGCTCATTCTAATCGAATTATCCAGCTTTGCACTTCTGAAACATTAAGCCAATTTTGCCCAGGCCTTGGCTATTTTCCCTCAAACTTTATTCCCTATGGCCAGCTCACGGCATCCAACAAAAGGAGCTGAAAAATAAAATAAAATAAAATAAAAATAAACCAAAAGTCACATTGCAGATAGATCCTCTAAGACCATCCCAGAAACTCAGGGCCAAAGTTGTTCTCACCTTTTATCAGAAGAGGGCGCCCTATCCTGTCCGACATCGGGGGCGCGGGGGGGGGCAGGGGAGGGGGAGGAGTGTTCAGCTAGACCCAGCTTAAGGATTCTTGAGAAAGAGAGAGAGAGACAGAGACAGAGAGAGAAAAGAAAACTGAGAGACAGAGAAAACCAGGTCTCAGTTTTCTTTTCCCACTTTGCCCTAGCCTAGACTAATAGATAGTCTTGGAAAAGACTATCCTACCCAAAATAGGAAGGAGGGTCAGGGCACCAACAATTTCTCCTATAGACATCTTGGGGATTGCTAGGACCAACTGCAGCAGATGTGGGACTTCTGAGCCAGACAATTATCACACTTGAATCCTACTTAAATTCTCACAGTAGGCCGGGCAGTGGTGGCGCATGCCTGTAATCCCAGCACTTGGGAGGCAGAGGCAGGCGGATGCAGAGTAATAACCACACATTCTGACAATCTGTATATCCTAGGAATAACCACACATTCTGACAATCTGTACATCCTAGGCACAGTGCTACTTTTCATTTAACTCACTTAATCCTCATAAAAATAAAGTGAATTTTTTAACTGAGTCTCCTGTGGGTGAGACGGCTTGTTCAGTGAGAGCTCTGGGTGGGCGAGATAGCTCAGTGGAAATGGTACTTGCTACCAAGGCCTATAGCCCGAATTCAGTCCTTGGAAATAGCAGAGTGGAGAGAACTGACTCCCACAAGTTGTCCTCTAATCTCCACCAGCATTCCCATATTGCAAAGTAAAAATAGTATCGTCCTCCTCCTCCTCCTCCTCCTCCTCCTCCTCCTCCTCCTCCTCCTCAAAAAAGTAGGCAAGAATCTCATGTAGCCCACACTGGCCTCAAACCTGCTATGTAGCCAAGGATGACTTTGAACCTATGATTTTTCTACCTCCACTTCTGAGTGTAGGACTGCAAGTGTGTATCACCAATCCATGGTTTGTGGACGGCTGGGAATGAAAGCTTGGTGCGTGCTGAGCAAGCGCTCTAGCAACCAAGCTAAATCCCTGCCCCAGACAGAGCTGAGTAATATCCCCCCTCTACCAAGCAGACAGCTCTCGAGGGAAGGCACAGCACTACTCACGTGCCTGAAGTCATCCTAATAACCACTCTATCTAGAGTCAGCCCACAGGATAGCCATAACTGCCACACTGGAGAACAGGAAACACAGTTCAAACGTCCTGATTAACTTTCAGGAGCTCTTTTCTCTTGATTTACTCTTGTTGGCTTGCTTATCCTAGGACCTCTGTGACAGGTGCTGGGCAGAGTAATGATGGGGTGATCCAGAGAGACGCATCTCAGACCCACTCTCTGGGGCTCCACGTCTAGAGAAAAGGTAATTACTATAAAAAGTTATTTTTCTTTTTCTTTCTTTCAATGTGTAATTTTTTCCCCCCAAGACAGGGTTTCTTTGTGTAGCCCTGGCTGTTCTGGAACTTGCTCTAAAGGATAGAACTGGCCTGGAACTCTCAGAACTCTGCCTTCCCTGCCTCCCGAGTACTGGGATTAAAGGCTCCTCCACCAGCCCAATTTGTGAGTTTTTAATATTGAATTGGGGCAGGGCCCATGTGTGGAGATCACAGGATATTCTTAGAGAATCAGTTCTCTTATTCCTTCACTGTCTAGGTCCTTGGAATCAAACTCATACTGGTAAGCTTGCCAGCGTGTGTCTTTAACCCACTGAGCCATCTCATCCTTTTTTTCTTTTTCTCTTTTTCAAAACCAGGGTTTCAGGCAGTCTTTGAACTCACTACATAGTCAGAATGGCCTTGATCTCAAAGCACGTGTGTGTGTGTGTGTGTGTGTGTGTGTCACAGGTGTGCCACCATCAAGCTCACTACAGCTACATTTTTTTTGTTTTGTTTTGTTTTTTCGAGACAGGGTTTCTCTGTATAGCCCTGGCTATCCTGGAACTCACTCTGTAGACCAGGCTGGCCTCGAACTCAGAAATCTGCCTGCCTCTGCCTTCCAGAGTGTTGGGATTACAGGCGTGTGCCACCACCGCCCGGCACTACAGCTATATTTTTAAAAAGTTTTTGGTTTTTTTTTCTTTTTTTGTTTTTTGAGACAGGGTTTCTCTGTGTAGCCCTGGCTGTCCTGGAACTCACTCTGTAGTCCAGGCTGGCCTCGAACTCAGAAATCCGCCTGCCTCTGCCTCCCGAGTGCTGGGATTATAGGCGTGCGCCACCACCGCCCGGCTTTTAAAAAGTTTTTAACTGTGTGTATATGATTGTGTGTGTGTACATATGTGTGTGTGTGTGTGTACATATGTGTGTGTGTGTGTCCTGCACATGCCATGGTCTGCAGTCTGCATGTGAAGGCTAGAGTAAACCTCTCAGTTCTCTATTACTCCCGCGGTTCTGCTTCTTCCAGGGATGAGACTTAAGCTATCAGGCAAGTGTTTTACCAGACGAGCCTTTGAAGCCCCAGAAGCTAAAGCTACTTTTTTCTTTCTTTCTTTCTTTCTTTCTTTTTCTTTCTTTCTTTCTTTCTTCCTTCCTTCCTTTCTTTCTTTCTTTCTTTCTTTCTTTCTTTTTGATTTTTGGATTTTGGTGTTTTCGAAACAGGGTTTCTCTGTATAGCTCTGGCTGTCCTGGAATTCACTCTGTAGACCAGGCTGGCCTCAAACTCAGAAATGTGCCTGCCTCTGCCTCCCAGAGTGCTGAGATTACAGGCGTGCACCACCACCGCCTGGCAGCCAGAAGCTACTTTTCTTGACTGAACTCTTTACCATGTTCTTAAGGTTTTCAGAGCAAATAACCTGGTAAAATTCTACAAAAATGACCATATCGACCCAGTCTCAGCAACTAGGTTTGTGTTTCCTGTCTTGGGGCTTCGTGTCTCCCAGCTCTATGCCATCTTTGCCCTTCTCCCTGTGTGGACTCCTCACTGTTCCTGTGGCCCTCGGTGCTGGCCCCTGCAGTTGGGTCCTTTAATCCACTACAAGTGTCTAGCTTGAGGGTCTCTGACCTTGCATTTGATTCTCTTGGGATTTGTACAGTGTGGACCATTCATCTCATCATTCTGAGTCTGTTCCTTTGTCTGTAAAATGGCTTAAGGGATATCACAGGGTATTTTGAGAACTGAAGTAAGACCCAGTGGCAGGTGAGCCGAAGGTACTCAGTATGTGAAGGCTGTTACAATCAGACATACAAGCTACAGCTGGAACTCATCCCTAAGCCCTCTCTGAATTCAGTGGTGGATGATACCCTCTGAGCATATTTCTGTCCTTTTGGTTTATGTAAGAAGCAGGAAGGATGTGTTCTTACAACATGCTAGAGACCTATAAATATTCTTCCATTTGATCCTCTTAATAAACTGGATGGGTAAATTTGGTGAAATCTATCCTACAGATAAAGGTGATTTAATAGATGTGGTGCCACAGGGCTGTAATTTCAGCGGTAGGGAGGTAGAGGCAGGAGGGCCTGGAATTCAAGGTCATCCTTGGATACGTGGCAAACTTAAAGCCAGCCTTGATTGTTGTGCCTCAAAAGGGAAAAAGGGAAAGGGGAGAGGAACATGTGTGGCGACATGGCAGGGTACGTGCTGTCAGGTCTGACCACCCCAGCCTTTGGGATGGAGAGGTATGGAGATAACCAACTCCTACACATCGTGCTCTTATCTCCACACATGAGTTGGGCACATATATGGGTGTGTGTACACACACAAACACATCAATAAATGTTAAATTTTAAAAAATCATTATAAAATGAATGAAGTTAAGCTGTCGGTCTCCTGTCAACCAGTAGGCATCCAGTGCTTCCAAAATTGGCATTTTTCCATTGTCCAAGTAGCTGTTGGGGTTGATATTTTCCGGTATCTCTTGTTCTCCAGTGAACTTGCTTATATCTGGAAATACCCTAGACAGACTATGCCTTAAATCGTATCACTGATGTCCAGTTGTATCCACAGTTATCGTCCAATCTCTGTATGCACACCCTCATACCACACCCTTTCAAAAAGACCCGGTGTTCTCGGATATTTCAGCACCCAGTACCATGGAGGCAGTGTACAAGTGGGGAATAGAAAAGAAAATGTAGCCTGATGTGTCAAGAACAGCTCCTCAGGGCTGAAGAGATGGCTCAGCAGTTAGGAGCACTGTCTGTTCTTCTAGAAAACCTGGGTTTGATTCCTAGCACCTATGTGGTGACTCATAACCATCTGTAATTCTGATTCTAGGAAATTTGTCACCTTTGTCTGGTCTCCTAGGGGACAATGCATGCACTTGGTACACATACATACATACAGGCAAAACATCAATCCACAAAATAAAATAATAAAAAAAGGAAAGATTTCCTATAAGAACTCTTCACTGACTTCTTGTCTCCCCACCATGCTCAAAGTTTACCTATATAATGACTCTTTTTTTAATTTTCTATCTATTTTTAAAAGATATATGTACATCTTAAAGATATATATACATACTAATTTTATGTATAAGATATATGTACACTTTAAAGACACACACACACACACACACACACACACACCAGAAGATGCCATTAGACAGTTGTGAACTGCCATGTGGGTGCTAGAAATTGACCTGAAGACCATTAGAAGACCAGGAGTGCTCTTAACCACTGAGCCATCTCTCTGGCTCTATTGACTTTTTTGTGTGTGTGTGTGTGTGTGTGTGTGTGTGTGTGTGGCTTTTCTTTGTAGAGGGATTTTAACCCAGCAATATGGCTACTTTGGCTGGAATACAAACACACTTTTAGTACACTCCTTTAATCCCAAACAATGAAGGTAAAGTTAGTTTGCACAAGGAAACACCCATGTTTGAAAGTTATGTCTGAGTGGCAGACAAAGTGATGAGTCAGAGAATGATTTGACAGAATAGGATACGCCCAACTCTCATGAAAGAGAGGAAAGGAAAGCTACTTGAGGGAGTAGTGGGGGGGGAGGGGAAGAGAGAACAATTTTTACCAGACAGTTATAAAAAGATGGGTTGCAGAGAGAACAAAATAGACACAGGTAAAGACAGAAGGAACCAGAGAATTAGGAGCCAGATTAGAACAGACTGACAAAGTTAGTATGAGGCCAAGTACAGCAACTCAGTCAGAAGACGAGAGGGAAGCCAGATTCAGCCAGTCAGCCTGGAGAGGAGTTTGAGCCAGAACAACTGAGTTGAACTTGCCAGCCAGAGCTCAGAAAGAACTAGAAAGGGTGAGCTTATTCAGCCCAGTTAAGTCTCAGAAGCTGAAAACATTCTAGGCCTAGATTAGATTGTACAGAGGCTAGAAGCTTCCAGGGCTAGGCCTAGGTTAGCAGACTGAGGCAATAAGCCTCCCATACAACAATTACATCAGGAGAAATATATATATATATATTTGGTTTATATATGGTTTCACTGTGTATCTCAGGCTGGGCTTGGGCTTGACTTGCTACGTATTCCATGTTGACCTTAAACTCAAGCAACCCTCTTAACACTGGGAAAATAGGCACGTACTATCACTCCCAATATCACATTCTTTTTTAAGGATTATTTTTTTAAGACTTATTTATTTTATGTATATGAGTACATTGTGGCTGTCTTCAGTCACACCAGAAGAGGGCATCATATCCCATTGCAGATGGTTGTGAGCCACCATGTGGTTGCTGGGATTTGAACTCAGGACCTCTGGAAGAACGGTCAGTGCTCTTAACCACTGAGCCATCTCTCCAGCCCTTAAGGATTATATTTATGTGCATGTCTGTGTGACTGAGTATATGTATGTATACCATGTCTATGCAGAAGCTGGTATTGGATCCCCTGTAACTGGAGTTATGAACCATCATATGGGTGAGAAGAGAGCCCAGGTCCCCTGCAAGAACAGTAATTAACTGCTCTTAACCACTGAGCCATCTTTTTAGTCCACACTGGTGTCCCCCACTCCCCCCATTGCCCACATTTATTTATTTATTTATTTGTTTGTTTGTTTGTTTGTTTTGTTTATGGCAGGGTCTCACTTTTAGTACTGGCTGACCTGGAGCTCACTCTATCCACAAGGCTGGCCCCAACTGATGAGATTTATTTTTGGCTCTCTAGAGCTGGGAGTAAAGGTGTGCAGCAATCATGACTCTGTTCAAACATGACCACGCCTCTTCTTTGCTGTTAATCAGTTATTTGGAAGCTCTCCACAGCTTTTATAAGCAGGGTAAATTCCTTAGCGCAGTGCTCAGCCACTTTTGTAGTCCGGTCATCCTCTACTTCAGTAGTCACATTTTAGACCCTAATTTTATCTTCCTCTTCCATGAAACTCTGATCATCTTTTCCTTTTCCCTACATCCTATAGTCACCTGCCTATCTTCCCACATCTGTAACATTAGAAACATTCTATCAAGTTTTCATTAGGACTCTGGCCACAAAGTAGCAAATGAATTCCTTGTCTAAACCCCCACAAGCTTCTGGAAGTTCTTTTGTTTTATGAGGTAGTTTCAATCTGTGACCCATACTGGCCTAGAAGTTACTATATAACCTAGGCTGGTCTTAAACTCACAGCAACTCACCTGCCTCAGTCTCTCAAGTGTTCAGGAGCTAGTTTATGGAGGCAACCCCCACTTAATTGATTGCTTGATCTTTCAGCCTACTCTAGGGGCAAGAATAGAGTAAGAGCATAGGAAATATTTGATGGACTTTACTGAACTGGGTTTTAAAGACTGTAGCAAAACAAATCTAGCAGCACTTTAAGAATTGCAAGATAGGCTGGGCGTGGTGGCACACGCCTGTAATCCCAGCACTTGGGAGGCAGAGGCAGGTGGATTTCTGAGTTCGAGGCCAGCCTGGTCTACAGAGTGAGTTCCAGGACAGCCAGGACTACACAGAGAAAACCTGTCTCGAAAAACCAAAAAAAAAAAAAAAAAAAAAAAAAAAAAAAGCCAGGCATGATAGAGCACACTTTTAATCCCAGGACTTGGGGACAGAGGCAGGTGCATCTGTGAACTGAAGATTCCTTAGTCTACAGAGTGAGTTCCAGGACAGGTAAGGGCTGTCTTGAAAAAAAAAAATAAACAAACACACCCTGGGGCTACCCATCTAATTCCAGGAACCAGACAAACAATAATAGAATTGTCATTGTTCTAAAGAACTTTCTTTGGCTTTCCTGTTGCTTCTAGAATGAAATCCAGGATTTCAATCCTGGATATGGTGAGTGATTTCCTGATGCCGGTGTAGAATCTGGTGTAGAATATTACCTTACACTTCCATCTTAATGAATTCCATTCTTCCTATAAAGGTATTTAATAGCATGTCTCTTTGCTAAATTAAGAATTCATGTGGGCTTTCCAACGGTGACGACCTCCCTACGAGAACATGCCTCTCGCAAAGGATCTCCTTCATCCCTCCTCAGAAGAGGAGAAGAGGAAACACAAGGAAAAGCGTCTGGTGCAGAGCCCCAGTTCCTCCTTTATGGATGTGAGATGCCCAGGATGCTGTACAATCACCGCGGTCTTTAGCCATGCACAAACGGCGGGCGGTCTTGTGTGCTGGCTGCCCCACTGTCCTCTCAGCCGACAGGTGGGAGAGCACGGCTGACAGAAGGCGCTCCCTCAGGAGGAAGCAGCGCTGAGAGCCCCTGGTCCAAGATGAGTGGGAACCTTCCCAATAAACACATTTTGGATAAAAAAAAAGAATTCATGTGATAATATGGCAATCACTAAAACAATAATAATATGAAAGAGAATAGGAAACAAGATCAGCATAATGAAATAGTGTGTGTGTGTGTGTGTGTGTGTGTGTGTATTTTGCCTGCTTTATGTGTGTGCTCACAGAGATAAGAGGATGTCAGATTCCTGGAACTGGAGTTAACAGACAATTGTGAAGCTAGATCCTCTGCAAAAGCAACAAGCACTTTGGTGGTGGTTTTCTGGGTTTTGGTTTTGTTTTGTTTTGAGACAGGGTATCATTGTATAGCCTTCACTGTCCCAGAACTAGCTTTGTAGACCAGGCTGGCCTCAAGCTCACAGAGATCCACTTGCCTCTGTCTCCCAAGTGCTGGGACTAAAGAGTGTGACCACTATTGTCCAAATATAACAAAAGTACTCTTAACCCTTGAACCAACCATCTTTTCAGCCCCCGAAATTAAAAAAAACAAAAACAAAACAAAACAAAAAAACATTTAGAACTAGCAAAATGTCTCAGCAGGTCAAAACACTTGCTATGTAACCCTGATGCCTTGATTTCAGATTCTGAGAACCCACATGAAGGTGGAATAAGAGAATAGACTCCTGTAAGTTGGTCTCTATATGGAATGGCATAATGGCATACATGCCCCCTTACTCCTCCTAATCATCACCATCACCATCACCACCACCATCGATACAATCAGGAATGGAGAACTGCTCAGGGATTAAGAGTATATACTGCACTTACAGACTAAATTCAGTTTCCAACATTTATGTAGGATGGTTAACAAGCACCTGTAATACTCACACAGACATATAAGTAAATTTTTTCTATAGTTTTTTGAGACAGTTTCTCTGTGTAGCTCTACCTGTCCTGGAACTTTCTCTGTAGACAAGGCTGGCCTCAAACTCACAGATCTACATGCCTCTGCCTCCAGTGCTGGAATTAAAGGCATGTGCCACCACAACCACAAATAAATATTTTTTAAAAAACAAAAGTGATTAAAAATCAACACATAAATTATAGATCTTGAGAACAACAACAACAACAACAACAACAAAAGATAAGTAAACATTTGACACAGTGGTAGGAGGAGTTGAGAACAGTTGCCATGTATCCTGTGTTCCAGTAACTCAACTCTTAGGTATAAACACAGGAGAAACATATGTCTACTAAAACCTTGAATACAAATGTTCATAGCAGTATTATCTGTAATAGCTAAAATGGAAACTCAAATTTCTATTAAGTGGTTTGTATATAGAAGATGGTATACATGTATAATGTAATACAAGCTATCTATGACAATGAACTTTAAAAACACTATCCTAAGTGAAAGTACCAGACACAAAAGCCATAGATTATATGATTCCATTTACATTAAATAACTACAGTAAGTCAATGAATCCTTGCGAGGGCTCAAGAGCAAAGGTACACAGCAACTACTAAAGGGTGCAGGGCTTCCTTTTTAGGGGATTATAAAAACTGTCCTGGAATTACATAGTTGAGATGATAGTACAACCGTTTTATTGTATTAAAAACTAATGAATTATACACTTTAAAAGAATGAGTTAGAGTCTGTTTAAATTATATTTACTTAAAATAAAACCCAAGGCCAGGCACCATGGTACTGTCTTTAATTTTAGCAATCAGGAGGCAGAGTCAGATGGACTGCTATGTGCTGGAGGCCAGTTTTGTCTACATTGACTTCTAGGTGACTCAGGGTGAGATCAAAAAATCAACATCATCATCATCATCAACAACAACAACAACAACAACAACAACAACAGATCCAGCCAAAAACTGGGGACTAAATAAAAGAACAGTACTATTACAAAATTAAAAGGAAAGAAAGGGGCTGGAGTGATGGCTCAGCAGTTAGGACCACTTGCTGTTTTTGCAAAGGACTCAGGTTTGACTCCCTGCACCTATTTGGTGACTCACAATCATCTATAACTCCAGTTCCATGGATAAGATACTTTCTTCTGCCCTGCAAGCAATCCATGCATGTGGTACACAGCTATACATGCACACAAAACATCTACACACAAAATTTTAAAAATAAAAATAAGAGAAAAATAAATAAGAGAAACAGAAGTAGGCTAGATTGGGCAAATAGACAAACATAACGTAACATTAGGTAAAGTCCCGAGTATGTCAGTAAGTTCTTGAAATGAAATGTGCTAAATACTCAAACATCAAAGGTATTCACATGGAATTTTTAAAACTCCATTTGGCCAGGGTGGTGGTGTCAGCAGCGCATGCCTGTAATCCCAGCACTCTGGGAGGCAGAGGCAGGTGGATTTCTTAGTTCAAGGCCAGCCTGGTCTACAGAGTGAGTTCCAGTCAAGGCTATACAGAGAAACCCTGCCCCGGGGGTGGGAGTGGGGGTAGGGGTGGGGGTGGATGGGAGACCAAATTAAAAAAAAAAACCCTCCATTTGGGTGCTACTTATAAACTTCAGCCTTCCTTATCAAGTTGTAGAAGAGGGAGAGAATCAACATTTACTGATATTTACTATGGGCCAAGCATGACCTCAGAATAAGTTTTACTACCTACTCTGACCATCACAAACAGCTTACCTAAGGGCACTGTGACACAGCACAGTGATTCGCCAGTGTCTGAACACTTACAGATCTCAGACAGACCTTCACACTGCTTGACTCAAGCTCGGCTGTGCTTTCCACTGCACCATACAGAAACCTGGAGCCATCAGTCCAAACCCATCGCACTTGGATGGTTCCACTGTTTCCACAGGTCAGTCTTTGCACTGAGCACTAATCTTTCCTTCTTTTTTTCTCTCTCTTTCTTTTCTTTTCTTTTTTTTTTTTCTTTTTTTGGTTTTTCGAGACAGGGTTTCTCTGTGTAGCCCTGGCTGTCCTGGAACTCACTCTGTAGACCAGGCTGGCCTAGAACTCAGAAATCTGCCTGCCTCTGCCTCCCAAGTGCTGGGATTACAGGCATGCGCCACCACCGCCTAGCTGCACTAATCTTTCATAGCTGCATAGAAATGTCTCAAGTCGCCTTCAACAGGGCTTGGTTCGTAACGTTCTTGTGAGCATCCCCCAACTGCTTGTCTTTAGAGTGGATGAGGGAATGGCTGGGTCAGTGGTGGTGCACACCTTTAATCTCAGAACTCAGGCGGCAGAGGCAGACAGACCTCTAAGTTCAAGGCCAGCCTGGTCTACAGAATGAGTTCTAGGACAGCCAGGGCTGTTAAAGAGAGTAACTTTGCTTCATAAAACAAAAATAATAAATAAGTATAATAAATTAAAAAATAGATTAAATGAAGGAAGATGATGGTAACTTTAAGGGGTATTATTAGATTGTGGGTTCGGGGGTGGGGGGGGTAGAGGAAGCCCTGGCTCCAAACTGATGGCTTTACTAATCAGAATAATACTTAATAAGGAACTTAAAGTCCTCACAGTCCTCCTCACTGAAGCATTCCTCTCCCAGTGTGTCCTCTGCAGTCCTCCCATAAGTACACTATGTAAGAATCCCAGCTTCTGCACATCTACTAGTCCTTTAAATTGAATATGCTGATTCACTTCACCTGCTGGATTCACTTAAAACACATTTCAAAATCCATGCCTTAAAACATTCAAAATGGGGAGTCCCATTTTTATAGACTATATCTATCACTAGTTGAGAGCAAACTGTGTACCAGATGCCATATCGAATGTTATATTCCTTTAATTTCATTCTCCCAATAGTCTAAGTCACGCAAAATTATCCTTATTTATTTGTTTGTTTGTTTGTTTTTGAGACAGGGTTTCTCTATATAGCCACAGCTGTTCTGGAACTCACTCTGTAGACCAGGCTGGCCTCGAACTCAGAAATCCGCCTGCCTCTGCCGCCCAAGTGCTGGGATTAAAGGCATGTGCTACCACTGCCTGGCAATTATCCTTATTTTATAGACAAGGAAACAGAAGTTCAGAGGCATTGGGAATTTTCCCCATATGATCATAGTTGGGCCTGGATTTAAACTGGGGGATCTCTGATTCTGAATTCCAACAATTCTATTATTTTCCTGCTAAAACAATAATTCACTCATCTACAGATCAAATATGTAAATTGTAAGGTATTACTATGTGCCAAGTCTTAAGAACACTAAAATAAATGTCCAGGGAAGGTTTAAATGTAATTGCATTTCAAGACTTAAGGACAAAAAAATTAGAGGCAAGCAAGTCACTGTAAAGGTCCAAAAAAAAAAAAAAAAAAAAAACCAAAAAACAAAAAACCCCTAAATATTATTGTTGCTCATTTTGTTTTTAAGACTGTTTCACGTATTCCAGGCTGGCTTTCAGCTTCACATTCTGCCTCAGCTACCTGAGAGCTGGAGTTACAGATCTTGGCTATCATACCCCACCAGCTAATGACTTTCTGATTCAGAGCAGAGGCAAGGAGGAAGGAGGGAAAAGCAGGGTGTTTGGACAGAGTGGTTTGGGGATGGTGGCTGCAGACGGATGTTCAAACTAGATTTTCCTGTTAGGTAATTTGTACATCTTTCAAGTATATACTGAACACCAACAATATATCACGTTTCTTCCATTTACTGTCTTATTTCATCCTCACACCAATTTAAATTTTTATTGCATTTATTTATTTTGTATGTGTGCCATGGAGGGTGTGTGAATGTCAGAGGGCCGGTTTCAGGAGCTGGGTCTTCTCCTTCCATAGGTAAAGCCAGGGATGGACTCTCATCATCAGGCTTGGCAGCAAGCATTTACCTAAGCTATCTTGTCATCTTCTGGTCCTCCTGCCTCCACTTCCCAAATGCTGGGACTACAGGTGTGCACCTCTATGTCCAGTTATGTGTTGCTGGGGATTGAATATAGGACTTTGAATTCGGTAGGCACACGTTGTTATCAGCGAAGCTACATCATCAGCTCCCAAAACCACTTCATTTTTAAGATTTTATTAAAAAAAGATTTGCCTATTTATGTATATGAGGGCTCTATTTGCATATATGCCTGCATGACAGAAGAGCACATCAGTTAAGGTATCAAATCCCATTATAGGCGGTTGTGAGTCACCATGTGGTTGCTGGGAATTGAACTCAGGACCTCTGGAAGAGCAGCCAGTGCTCTTAATCTCCGAGCCCATCCATCTCTCCAGACCCTTTAAGATGTTTTTATTTGCAGGAATCATGTAAAATTCTTAGCAAATCTCGTTTCAGTTCTATATTGATGTCCCAGGGTGTGGTGGAGAGATAGTATGTACTCTCTTTTTTTGAACACAGCTCCTGCTATCTGTAAGACCTCAATAATTAGAGAGGTCTAGTTTCTAGAATATGCCCACTCCTCTGCTCTTAGCTAGATCCCAGGAGGAAAGACACCAAAAGGATGAAAATGAAGCTTTGGCCCAGACCAGGGGAGGGAGGAGGCACACAACAGAAAACAGATAAGATACAAAGTAACAAGGTCCTGACAAGAAGACTGCCTGAACTTCGCCCGGACTTGTTGTTACCAAATGTATCCTGGAGAAGGCCGGAAATTGGCGCAAGAAATCCAGAACAAGAAAGTGCAGCTGAGACTGAAGGGCCAAGAATCCTCATTGGGATCATGCAAGTTCATTGCTCAGGTCTACCCTAGAGATTCAGAGGGGAAAAGTGTACGGCGAGGGCTGGCTTGCGCTGGAAAGAACAATGGGGAGTGGAGTGTCTGTAGACAATCTCTGTGGATTGAGGAGGCCTCCAGCTCCCCAAGTGCAAGCTAGGTGGCCAAGGAGCCTTCCCATCGTTGCCCGCGGACAAGAGCTAGAGAAGGGTAGAACAATTACCATGTCATCCTTGGACCCTCCTTCTGATTGGCCGGAGCTTCCGTAGCAAGTCTCCGCGCTCCAAGGTAGAGGGCGGGCTCTGGGCAAACGTCACTGCTGTTTGGTGCTCACTACTCTAGCCACTCACCAGCCCTCTTCGAGGGGTCCTGTGTGACGTCATGATCCTCTCTCAGCCAACCGTTGCCGCAGAGGGAGTGGGACTCCAGGTCCCTCCCCATCGTCCCTCCTTTTTTTTTTTCCCCCTCCTAATCCCTGCAATTCCTTACGCTCCTCCTCTTCCCCTCCGCTCCTAATCAGAGACCGCCTTCACGTTCGGTTTCAAAAGGCTCGTCACCCAATGACTAACGGTGTGAGCCTCGAGTGGCGGACCGGCCTGCCAATGCCCGGCCGCCAAGGGCGGAGCGCCCGGGGCCGACCTCTGACGGTGGACGGCGTGTGACGCAGTCGGGCCTCTGCGCGCTGCGCCCGAAGCGGCGGTCGGTGGCGGCGGCGGCGACGGTTTCCTGGAGGCCGCGCGCTGCTCCGGTGAGCGGCGGGTGACGGACGAACTTGGGCTCTCACTCCAGACGCACCGCTGTAAGTCGGGAGCGCTGCCGGGGCCGGGCGGGTAGATCCTCCCCCCTCTGTACCGGCATCTGCGCCGGACGCCCGGGGCCCTCTCCGCCGCCCAGTCTCGTGCCGGGCGCGCTCCATCGGGCCTGCGTGAGGGGGCGGGGCCCGCGGCCTTACGGCCTGGCTCGGGAGGCCCTGGGAGGGGATCCAACTGTGTGGGCGTAGGCCGGGGGGTCTCGGGTCGCAGCCCACGCTGAGCGAACCTCGTTTTCTCCGGTGCTACTCATTCATTCGCTGGGTGGAGGTGAGCAGGCCGCGGTAGGCAGGCCCTTGCAGGGTGGTGCCTTGGGGGGACTTCAGATCTCCCCATCACTTCCTTGGCCACTCTACGTCAGGACGCGTTCTGTCTAGGGCTAATCAGAGGGTTGAGTGTAAGAACTGAGTTAGCTTTTTAAGACACTGACAATTGTCTGGTCAGTGGAGTGAAGGGTTCTTTCTGTTCCGTGTAAACCTAGGCGAGAAAGATTGAATTTCTGAGTTACTGTAGCCATAAGCATTTAAATTGTCAATCACTCCCACTCTGCGTCGCCTACAGAGTCTTTGTAGGTGGGAGGGAGGGAGGGTTAGAGACGGGATTCAGGAATCCCAGGTGTCTTGACTCGAGTCTTGTAGAATTTTATACTATTCCACCCTTCCTGTATGTTCCAGTCTCCCAATATTGGCAATTCTATATTTGGTAGGGGGAAGGACACAGACATTTGAAATAGTTTTCAAAACATTTCTAGTGTAGCTGCTACCATGTTCATGTTTATATATATAGTTAGATAACTTGATTAGTAGTACCCTGATGTTGTGGACTTTTGATTTTTGCTTTTTTACCTTTTTTTTTTTCTTTTCTTTTCTTTTTTTTTTTTTTTTTTTTTTTTTGAGACAAGATCTCACTCCAAACTCCTGGCTAGCCTGGAATTCACTATGTAGACCAGACCAGGCTTGTCACAAACTCAAAAAGAGATCACCTGTCTCTACCGCTGAGATAATGCGATTAAAGGTGTTTGCCATCTCCAGCCTTAACATAGACTTTTGAGAACTAAACTTTTAAAATGGTAAAAGAGATTTTAAGTTTGGTAGTGCACACCTTTTATCTCAGCACTTAAGAGGCAGTGACCACAAAGCTAGCCTACTCTACATTCTGAGTTCCAGGACAGCCAGGGCTGCATAGAGACCCTGCTTCAAAAAGCCAAGTGGGGTGGGGAATAAAACCAAGATAGATGTGGTGCAAGCCTGT
This sequence comes from Apodemus agrarius, assembly GCA_964023405.1. Lineage (NCBI taxonomy): Eukaryota > Metazoa > Chordata > Mammalia > Rodentia > Muridae > Apodemus > Apodemus agrarius. The sequence continues at coordinate 94,976,736 of OZ030005.1, read as the reverse complement.
AATGTCACCAGTTAGGGAAATTTGAGGCCAGAGAACTAGAGCATACACAAGCACGCAGGCAAAACGCTTATACACATGATACAAGAAATAATTGAATTCATTTCAATAAAAAGGAAAAAATGAAACTGAACATATTAGAGGTACTGGGAAATACATTGATACAATTAAATCTGATATTTAAGATTCAATGGATTAGTTGTTAATTTGATCTGAATATATCCATCAGCTTGTAGCTTTGATGTTTATATAAACCATAAGACCTAAAAACAAATAATGCAAAAGCACAGAAGAGAACTGAAGTCTTAACCTGGTGTTTTCTGTACCATTTTCTCAGTTTGAGCATCACCACCTGGCACACTTTCCCTTGTAAGCTTCCATAGCACTTACCTGATCCTCTGTTTGTAACATGTATTTACATTTTAGCTATTTGTCTTTTTGTTTTGTTGTTTTGTTGTTTTCCAGACAGGGTTTCTCTGTATAGCCCTGGCTGTCCTGGAACTCACTCTGTAGACCAGGCTGGCCTCGAACTCAGAAATCTGCCTGCCTCTGCCTGCCAGGTGCTGGGATTACAGGCGTGCACCACCATTGCCGAGCACTATTGTCTTTTTATTAGATTATGTTGTTTTGTTGTTGTTGTTGTTTCTTTCTGGCTGTGATGGGAATGCCTTTAATCCCAGTACTCCAGAGATCTGGAGCAAGTGGGTCTCTAGGAGTTTGAAGTCAGCCTGGTCTGTGTAGCAAGCTTCAGGCCAGTCAGAATTGCATAATGAGACCCTTTCAAAAACAAACAAAAAACCCAAAAACCCAACAACGACAACAAAAAAAAACCCCACCTCAAAATATATACATATATTTCTTAATATTTAGGAAATATGGCACATAGGTGGTCCTTAGTTGTATTTTGTAAATGAACAAATACAGAAAAGTTAAACTGAAAAATACTCCAGGAAAGAGACTAGATATTTGTGTACTTGTGAAATAGTTATACTTTTGTTTGTAGCCACTAGCTCTTAGATATCTAATTACACTTGTAGGGCACCAAATTCACATTTGGAAAAACAATATTACTTGTGATAGTCTAGGACATCAATATTGTAATACTAATTAATTTCTAGTAAGAGACTGTAAAATTCTGAAGTTCTGTGCCTTTAATCCTAGCACTTAGGAGGTAGAGTGAGGGCAATCTCTGAGTTTGAGGCCAGCCTGGTCTACAAATCCATCTTCAAGAGAGCCAGGGCTGTTACACATAGAAATCCCATCTGACCCCCCCCCATATACATATATATGTATACATATGTAATTATGTGTATATATATTATATAAATCTTAGTAGAGGCCAGATATTAAGCATTTTACGAGGATTTGGTGTGCTGTGTTGGGAATTGACCTAAGTATTCAGTACATGCTCACAGCAAGATAGTTCAGCTATAGCAGCTGAGATTATTGAGACAATTTTTTAATTTGGAGGATCTCTTATATGTTGTAGGATATGTACCAGCTTTCCTCCTCTACCGATTTGATACCAATTAACCATTCCTCCCCAAGTTATAACTACCAAGGTCAAGAAATTATTAAAATTATACCCGAATGAGATCACTGCTTACATTTTAGTAAAACTGTATTTCTACTTTGCTTGTAAAGTCAGTTCACAAATTGTCTAAGAACTTTTCTTTTGGAGACAATATTCGTGGTGTGTAGCCTAATGTTGACTTTGAACTCCCAATTCTTCTGCTTTTCCCTTTCATGTACATAGTGGTATGTGTCACCATGCCCAGCTTTCCATGAAAAACTTGTCAAAAACTTGTTCTTGGGAAACTCTAAAACAGTCCTAGAGCCACTTACCTTTAGAGTTTCTCCTTGTTTCTGTGGTAGATTATCTTTCTCTTCTATAAGACAAATCAGGGAATAGCTTTGTTTTTGAGGAAGGAGTAAGCTATTAAGTGTAATGCTAGCCAGGCTGTGGTGGCTCAGGCCTTTAATCCCAGCACTTGGGAGGCAGAGGCAGGCGGATTTCTGAGTTCGAGGCCAGCCTGGTCTACAGAGTGAGTTCCAGGACAGCCAGAGCTATACAGAGAAACCCTGTCTCGAAAAACAAAAAAAAAAAAAAATAATAATAATAATAATGCTGTGTAACCTTTGATCTTTGTAACACTATGACCTATTTTACTTTTTTTTTTTTTCTCGAGACAGGGTTTCTCTGTGTAGTCCTGGCCGTCCTGGAACTCACTCTGTAGACCAGGCTGACCTCAAACTCAGAAATCCACCTGCCTCTGCCTCCCAAGTGCTGGGTTTACAGGCGTGCGCCACCACGCCCGGCTATGACCTATTTTACTACTAATAATTGATGCTTTAGAAATAAACAGTGATGGAGCTGTTGTACATAATATTGATACTCAAAATTATATGCAGTATTGAAGTTAATACTTCAGTTTAATGGGAATAATTTTTTTAGTTTTGAAGTTATATTTTGAGACAGTGTCTCATTCTGTACCAGGTTGACCTGGACTCCCTGAAACCGCATCATTCTGCCAAGTACAGGCATGTGTATGTGCCACCAGGCCTAGTGGCATTTCTTGGATTGTTTTGCTTTTCAAGGCTGGGTTTCTCAGTAACTGTCTGTCCAGGCTGGCCTTGAGCTCAGAGATGTGCCTTTCTCTGCCTCCCAAGTGCTGGGATTAAAGGTGTGTCCCAGCTATAGTTTTAAAAATAGAGCTCTATGGAGCTGGGTGATGTAGATTAGTTGTTGGTTGATTGCCTAGCTTTCGTGAAGCCCAAGGTTCAATCTTCTGCATCCTATAAATCAGGCATAGTGATTGGCATATTCCTGTAATCCCAAGACTGAAGCCAGTGGGGTTTTGTTTTTTTGTTTTGTTTTGTTGTTGTTTCCGAGACAGGGTTTCTCTGTGTAGCCCTGACTGTCCTGGAATTTATTCTGTAGACCAGGCTGGCCTCCGAACTCAGTTATCTGCCTGCCTCTGCCTCCCAAGTGCTGGGATTTAAGGTGTGTACCACCACTGCCGGCAAGCCAGTGGCTTTTAACCTGTGGGTCTCAACCCCTCAACCTCTGTCTCCAAATATATTTACAATGTGATTTATAACAGCAGCAAAATTACAGTTAATGAAATTGCAACAAATATAATTTTGTGGTTGGGGGTCGCTACAACATAAGGAACATAAAGGGTTGTTGCAGCATTGGGAAGTTGGAGAACCATTGACTTAAGCAGTAGAAGCAGGAGGATCCACATAGTTCCAGCTTCTCCAAGTATAATTAGTCTTTAAGGTTTTTGTTTTGTTTTGTTTTGTTTTTTTGGTTTTTCGAGACAGGGTTTCTCTGTGTAGCCCTGGCTGCCCTGGAACTCACTCTGTAGACCAGGCTGGCCTTGAACTCAGAAATCCACCTGCCTCTGCCTCCCAAGTGCTGGGATTACAGGCATGCGCCATCACGCCCGGCTTAGTCTTTAAGGTTAATAGTAAGTTTAAGATAAAGGTGAAGATAAAGATTAGTAGGGTGGATTGAAAGATGTGAAACTGGAGGTAGGCAGATGATGATAGTATAAGATAGTACCTCTCAAACTTGGTGGTTTCTAAACTCCTTAAGTCTTTTAAAAATATAAAGTGTTCCAGAACCAGTGAGATGGCTTAGTGGGTAAAGTGCTTGCCATAATAAGCCCAGAAACCTGAATCAGACCCTGAAACCCACATAAGCATGGAAAGACAAGAACAGCTCCAGAGGAGCTGTCCTTTGACCTGTACTCAGTAGAATATAGAATAATAATAGTAGTACAATAATAATAAACAGTTTTTTTTTGGTTTTGTTTTGTTTTTTTTTGTTTGGTTGGTTTTTCGAGACAGGGTTTCTCTGTGTAGTCCTGGAACTCACTCTGTAGACCAGGCTGGCCTCGAACTCAGAAATCAAATATTAAACTATTAGAGAAGTACAAGTCCAAAGAATAGTGTCCTACTTACTCCCAAAGCCAGTTGGTTTATTTTGTGCAAATGCATTGTTCTGGGATGAGAAAAGACTGGTCCCTGTACTTGCAGTTCCAAACAAACTATTAGATGTTCCTGTTGATGTGCGCCACCACCGCCCGGCAAGAAACAGTTTTTAAATTATGGATAGTGTTGATACTGTGTTAAAAATTAGGCAGGCAGTGGTGGCTTTCGTCTTTAATCTCAGCATTCAGGAAGCAGAGGCAGGCAGATCTCTTGAGTTTGAGGCCAGCCTGCTCTACAGAGGGAGTTCCAGGATAGCCAGGGCTACACAGAGAGACCCTAGGGGAAAGGGTGTGGGGTGTGGGGCGTGGGGCTAAAGAGATAGCTCATCTGTTAAAGCATTCACTGCACTTGTAGAGGACCATATCAGGCATCTCACAACTGCCGTATCTAACTCTGGCTAAAAGGGACCCAGTTGTCTCTCTCTGGCCACTATGGGCACTGCACACATATAATAAATTTAAAATAAAGTACAAGTGGCTCTTTAAAATTAATAAGTGGGGGCCATGATGGCTTATTCCTTTAAATTCAGCACCTTAGAGGCAGGGCAAGCATATCTGTAATTTCAAGGCTACAAAGTAAGACCCTGTCTGAAAAATAAGACGTATACAATAATAATTTTAAAACTCAGTGAGAAACCTTGCTTAATTAAAATTATTGGATACACTAGTCGATTTTTATATTCCAGCACTTGACAAAGTATCTTAAAGTTTGTGAAAAATACCCAGCCTTATGTAGATAACTAGCTAAAAAAAGAAGGGAGTATTTCAGTAGCTTTTTCAGATGTTCATATTCTCCATTGACACTACACTCAAACCTTTGTTAAAGGTTTGTAATAATACAGATTCAGAAGCCATTTCATTACATTTATGTCCTGTGTTGCACAGAAATTCATCAGTTCATCTTGCATACTGTATCTTGATTTATATGATTTAATAACATCAGCATTGATGATTTGCAAATTATTGGTTCACTAAATTATATATGTTGACAAATCAAATTTTACAGTTGTTATTATATTGATCCATTTCAGTATTTTTACTTCCGTTAAATCAGGGATGTGATGGCACAGGCCTTCCATGACAGTCCTGGGGATTTAATGGTGTACAGATAAGTTCCAGGGCCAGCCGGGGATCAGTGAGACCCTGTCTGAAAACAATAATAAACTTGGAGGCACGGGCTGGCAGTGTAGATTAGTTAGTGGAGTGTTTGCCTAGTACACTTGAAGCCTTAGATTCTCCCCAGCACTTAATAAAACAGGCCTGGTGACATGACCTTTAATCCTTGGGAGGTGAAGGCAGGAAGATCAAAGTTTTTGGTTTACTTTTCTGTTGCTGTAACAAATACCAAAAGTGACTTGGGAAGGCAAGAGTTAGTTCATCTCACACTTTCCGTTTACAGCACACTGCTGAGGGAATTTTAAGGCAGGAACTGAAACAGAAGCCTTGGGAACCCAGCGGTTACTGGCTAGACCACTGGCTTATTCTCAGCTCTCTCTTTCTTTCTTCCTTTCTTCCTTCCTTCCTTCCTTCCTTCCTTCCTTCCTTCCTTTCTTTCTTTCTTTCTTTCTTTCTCCCTCCCTCCCTTCCTTCCTTCCTTCCTTCCTTCCTTCCTTCCTTCCTTTCTTTAAAGATTTATTATATGTAAGTACACTGAAGAGGACATCAGATCTCATTACGGATGATTGTGAACTACCATATGGTTGCTGGGATTTGAACTCAGGACCTTTGGAAGAGCAGTCAGTGCTCTTTTAACTGCTGAGCCATATATCCAGCCCCAGCTCTGCTCTCTTTCTTAATAAAGCCCAGACCCACCTTCATAGGGATGCTGCTGTTTATAGTAAGCTGAGCCCTGCTGTATCAATCAAGAGATTTTCCTGCAGACATGAATGCAGGCTAATCCAATCTGGATAGTTCCTCATTCCAGGTGATTCTAGGTTGGGAAAGTTGACATAAGATCATCTTTGACAACATGCCCAGTTTGAAACCCAGCCTGAAACCCTTCTTTTAAAAGTGGGGGAGGAGCCAGGTGGTGGTGGCACATGCCTGTAATCCCAGCACTCTGGGAGGCTGAGGCAGGTGGATTTCTGAGTTCGAGGCCAGCCTGGTCTACAGAGTGAGTTCCAGGACAGCCAGGGCTATACAGAGAAACCCTGTCTCAAAAAAAAAAAAAACAAACAAACAAACAAACAAACAAAAAAAAAAGTGGGGGAGGGCGGATGGAAAGATCCGTTTGGTAGTTAAGAGCACTGGCTGTTCTTACAGAAGACGTGGCTTCAATTCCCAGCACCCACATAGTGACTTGCAACCATCTGTGACTCTAGTTTCAGAGAATGCATTGCCCTCTTCTGACCTCCACCTGCACCAGACACAGAAGTGGTGCATAGACATGCATACAGGCATACATGTTAAATATTTTGTAAAAATGAAAGGATGCAGGAGAGATGGCTCTGTGATTAGGATACAGAAGCCTAGGGTTTGAATCCCAGTACCTACATGGTGGCTAACAACCACCTATAACTACATACCTGGAAATCTGATACTCTTTCTGTGGGCACCAAGCACACATGTATACAGAGTATATGCAGGCAAAGCACTCATACACATAAAAATAAATATAAAATTTAAAAGGAGGGTGGTAGCTGACAAGCTCCTAGACAAGTTTCTAAAATTCTTTTTGCTTCAAATTTGTTTGTTTTGTTTTTTTTGTTTTGTTTTTTGTTTTTTGTTTTTTTGAGACAGGGTTTCTCTGTGTGATCCTGGCTGTCCTGGAACTCACTCTGTAGACCAGGCTGGCCTCGAACTCAGAAATCCGCCTGCCTCTGCCTCCCAAGTGCTGGGATTAAAGGCGTGCGCCACCACCGCCCAGCTGTTTTGTTTTCTTTTAAGGGAGAGTTTCTGGCTGTCTTGTAACTAGTAACTCGATCAGTAAACTAGGCCTCAAACTCTGCCAGTGCTGGGGTCAAAGGCATGTGTCTCCATGCCCGGCTTTGCTTTGAGTGTTAAGCGTGGTTTATCTTTCCTTTGTTGAGATAGTGGTATTTCATGACAAAAAAAGAACTCTTTAAAGTAATCACACAAGTGTTTTTCCTTGAATCAATCCATGCTTTAGTATATTTAAGTGCTTTTGAGTACTTCTCATTAAATTTCAAAAAATAACCACACAGTAGTACAAAGATGTTGAGAATACTATAATAAATACTTTTATTGTTCTTTAAGGCCAGTTGTAAAGGACAATGAAATTTTTCTTTTTAAGATTTATTTTATGTATGAGTACACTGTCATTCTCTTCAGACCTACCAGAAGAGGGCATCAGATCCCATTACAAATGGTTGTGAGCCACTGTGTGGTTTCTGGGAATTGAACTCAAGGCCTCTGGAAGAGCTGTCAGTGTTCTTAACTACTAAGCCATCTCTCCAGCCTTGAAAAATTTTATACTGGTTGGCAGTGGAGACTTAAATGACTTTTCGTACAGTGTGGGGCCATTGCCTTGATTGATGCTTAGGTTCTAGTCTTTTGTTTTTGTTGTATTGGAGATTGAACCTAGGGGTCAGAGTGTGCTTAGCAAGTGCTTTATCACTCCCTGGTGCATACTCATCGGGGTGTGTGTGTGTGTCTGTGTCTGTGTCTGTGTAGTGTCTGTCTTTTCCCCACTAAAGACAAGCGTTTCTCTATGTAGAAGAAACTCTTAGCCGCTGTAGAAGTTGAGATTGGTTACACCAGGCCTAGCCATTATAGTTTTATTTTGAAAGTAGTTTGGGCTCTATGGATCAACTGAAAAATAAATCTTGTAATTATAGATGTTTGGGTCACAATTTGAAGACATTAATCTTGGACAATGATTTTATACTGATTAAAAAGCTGCTTTGGAGGGTTGAAGTAGTGGAGGGTTCTACTGTACCATCTGCTCTTTATTTCACAAAGCAGCATATGTATATATATATTTTTTTTGGTTTTTTTTTTTTTTTTTTTTTTTTTTTTTTTCCTCGAGACAGGGTTTCTCTGTGTAGTCCTGGCTGTCCTGGAACTCACTCTGTAGACCAGGCTGGCCTAGAACTCAGAAATCCGCCTGCCTCTGCCTCCCAAGTGGTGGGATCACAGGCATGCACCACCAGGCCCGGCCGCAAAGCAGCTTGCTTTTATCTGTTTTTTCTGTCTCTTTTTCTAATTAGCTAAGGATTCTTAAAATTGCCAGGCAGTGCTGGAACATGCCTTTAATCCCAGCATTCAGGAGGCAGAGGCAGATGATCTCTGAGTTCAAATTGAGTCTGAATTTGGGCTGCCTATTCAGGAAGGAAACAGTTTATCCTCTTGTAATATGTCTATCAGCATTATTCATTACTTGGTCATACTTCCTTTGATACAGTGGTTGCTATATCTGCACATCTGACCCTCTTGCCAGAGGTCAGTAGATTCCTTTTCTGTGTGTATATGTGCACATAGAGGCCAAAGGTTTTTTCTTTCTTTTTAATATTTAGTTATTGTAATATGTAAGTACACTATAGTTGTCTTCAGACATTCCAGAAGAGGGTGTCAGAGCTCATTACAGATGGTTGTGAGCCACCATGTGGTTGCTGGGATTTGAACTCAGGACCCTCGGAAGAGCAGTCTGTGTTCTTCCGCTCTGAGCCATCAGACCAGCCCCCAGAGGTTTTTCTCTGAATCTCAGGATTTCTCATTGAATCTGGATTACCACTTCAGTTAGACTTGGTGCTCTTTATGAGCACTTGAGTTCTGTTGCCAGCAGTCATGTCAGGTGGCTTACAACTACTTGTAATTCTAGCTCCAAACCAGTCCTCTACCCTCTTTTGTCTCTTGAGGGGGACCCACACACATGTTGCATAAATGCATAGGTATAAACAAATAAAACAAATCTTTGCTGGGTTATGGTTGGTGGTAGTAGTGTAGAGACAGGTGGACCTGATTATTTATTTACTTATTTATTTACCCTTTTCTTTTGTTTTTTTGAGTTAAAGTTTCTCTGTGTTACCCTGACTGTCCTGGAACTCTTCTGTAGACCAGGCTGGCCTTAAACTCAAGAGCTCCACTTGTCTGCCGACCCCCCCCCCCCCCCCCGTGCTGGGATTAAAGGTGTGAAGCAGTAACAGCTGACTGGAGCTTCTGGTGGCTATGCTTGAATTCCCAGATCTTCGGAAGCAGAGGTAGAATAAGAAGTTCGGGCTAGCCTCAGAAATGTTATAGTTAAGACTAGGTACTTTCTTCTTTCTGGAATTCTATCTAGCCTCCTTCCTGTCTCTCTTATCCCGTCCAAGACAAAAAATACACAGTGCTTACCAGGTGCCTGATCACAGTACTTTTGCAGGAAGAGTGCGGTGTGTTCCAGGTCAGCCTGAGTTAGAGTGAGATTTTGTTGAGATCTTGTCTCAAAAACATACTCATTACTTTTATTCAATTCAATAACTATGGATAGTGATTCCTCCCTTTTCTACTATTATCATGGGGATTACATGAGAAACAAAAAAGTACTTTGTAAAGTAGAAAGTAACTACTAGTCTATTTATCTACAAAGTACTTAACTGTGGAGGAACTCAACTTTATCCCATTTACAATCAACCTGCTATGGCAAGGGGCAATTATCTTTCTTGCTGTTTTGAGATGGTACAGATATCGAAGGCTACCCTCAAACTTTCTATGTACCTCAGATTGACTTTGACCTGCTGATCTTCCTGCCTCTACCTTCCAGGTGTAGGATTCCAGGTGACTGACTCTACAGCATATTATTTTGTTTTTTTGAGACAGGCTCACTTATAGCCCAGGCTGGCCTCAAACTCACTATGTAGCCAAGAATGACCTGATCTTTCTTCCTCCGTCTCCCAGGCAGTGAGACTACAGGTATATGTAGTTCCTAAATCTTAGGAACTACAATATGTATGTTCCTAAAATCTTAATTTTATCTAAGCCATAGGAATATCTTATTACTGTGTTTGCCCTTTGCTGACTTTGTTTCAGAGGAATTCAGTGAAGTAGAAAGGAATTAACATTTGTAGAACTTTTTAGAATTAGAAAGCAGAAAGCTGGGAGTGGCTTGGAAGCCCCATGTAGTCATTCAGATTAACAGTGCTTGGATAGAGGTTTGGTGTGTTGTTGTTATTGTTATTGTTGTTTTACTTTTGAGGTAGAAAACTAATTTTGTCATTGTATCCAGAGTTAACATAGCTTACAAAATTTAGATATATGATAAAGTAAGACATCACCATCCAAAGTTCAAACTTTGTGACATTGGGGGAATATATTTCTGTCTAATAGTTGGATTACTGATGTGTGTTGACTCTTTATTGGTATAATAGAGTAAGTAATAAAGATTGAGCACAAAGTGTAGAGAAAAATTAAGGCTGAAATTAAAGATCGCTTTTTTTTGTTGTTTTGTTTTTTTGAGACAGGGTTTCTCTGTGTAGTCCTGGCTATCCTGGAACTCACTCTGTAGACCAGGCTGGCCTCAAACTCAGAAATCCACCTGCCTCTGCCTCCCAAATGCTGGGATTAAAGGTGTGCACCACCCCCCACCGCCCACCCCCACCCCCGGCTTAAAGATCGCTTTTAAATGTTTATGCGAAAGGAATGTAAATAAATTCATAAAGATAAAAAATGAATTTTTGTAGAAAATTTTATCTAAGCTATGGGAATATCTTATGAATTGTTCTATCATAAGAGATTACATTTTATCCTGTTTCTACTTCATCATATCCTACCTGAGTGTACCACCATAACTCACTCGTGTTTCTTGTTATTTGGTGTGCTAGCATATACCTGTAGTCTCACTGCCTGGGAGAAAGGTCAGCGTCATTCTTGGCTACATAGTGAGTTTGAGGCCAGCCTGGGCTATAGGTGATCCTGTCTCAAAAAACAAAATAACATGCTGTAGAGTCAGCCACCTGGAATCCTACACCTGGAAGGTAGAGGCAGGAAGATCAGCAGGTCAAAGTCAATCTGAGGTACATAGAAAGTTTGAGGGTAGCCTTCGATATCTGTACCATCTCAAAACAGCAAAAAAGATAATTGCCCCTTGCCTTAGCAGGTTGATTGTAAATGGGATAAAGTTGAGTTCCTTTGGTAGCAGTCTCTGAAGTGGGCAGTCCTTAGAGGTTGGAGTAGGTAACTTTCTTGGTATCATCACCTGTGAGAGAAGTGAGACAGTAGGAGATATTTGAATATGCATGGTGATGGGATAGAACCTTGGGCCATACAGACAATAGGCAAGCATTAAAACTGACCATTGCCTGTGTGACAATGTCTTTATTTTTATGTATTGCTTTTTTCTCCTTAGTAATAGAAGAGAACTGAATCTAATACTCTGAAAAAGCACTCTACCTCTTGGCTATATTTCTAGTATGGTGATGATGTGTTAACCAACATTGGTTGATGAAAAATTTAAAAAGCTGAAATTACCTGCCTGCTCTTTAGAGTTACACTAAGCTGGAGTCAAGAGTCCTAGCATTGGCCATGGATTTAGGCTATCAAAGGAAGAAAGTATGGCCTTGGATGAAGCAGTCTTCAGTAGAGGCAGTTCTGAAAAGGACTGGCAGCTGAAGGCTGTCTTATAGTACAGCAGCTGGTACAGGAAATATTTTCCAGTCTTAAATAAAGTCTGCATAGTTTAGTGTTTCCTGGTATCCAGGATGGGAAGTAAGGATAGATATGTGTAAAGAATTTATGTTTTGCTATGGATGTCTAGAAGAATGCCATTACTAAATGAAGTTAGTATAGTCTTTAAAAGATGATATAGTGACTGAAGCTGGCTTTTATAGAGTGAATTGGGTTGTTTGGCAGCAACAATAAAGAATAAAAAGTAGACCGTTTTCATTGAGTCAATGTTTTTGTTTGTTTGTTTTAGTTTTTCGAGACAGGGTTTCTCTGTGTAGCCTTAGCTGTCCTGGAACTCACTCTGTAGACCAGGCTGGCCTCAAACTCAGAAATCCGCCTGCCTCTGCCTCCCAAGTGCTGGGATTAAAGGCGTGCGCCACCACACCCGGCTGAGTCAATGGTATTAAACAGCAGAGTGAGGAAAATGAATGTTTTGAAGAGCAGAGTTATATGTATTCACTAGTTTTTGTTTTGTGTTAGCGCCTCAACCTAGGCTAGCCTCAGATTTACCAAGTAGCTGAGGTTGAGCCTGAATTCCTGCTCATCTTTCCTTTGCCCCTCTAGTGCTGGGATTATAGGTGAGCTCCAGTTCACCCAGTTTGCCAGACTTCAGTTTCTGTAGTAAGACACAGATTGTGAAGTTATCTGTGATCTTGATTTGCCTCAGTGTAATTTTGTTTCTGTTGTGATTTGTTTTGAGATAAGATCTGTGTAGCTGAGGATGACTTTTGATCTCCTAAAAACCTACAGACATGTGCTGCCATTCCTCATTTACAGTGTTCTGGGGATCAAACCCAGGGTTTTGTGCATGCTGGGCAAGCATTCTTGTCCGAACTGAGAAGGTTGAGTGGGCGTGCTGATTGTCACCTTTAATCCAGCACTGGGGAGGCAGATGTAGGCCTGAGACACATAGTGTGACCCTGTCTTCAGAAAGGGGTGGGGGGAGTAGTAAAGATAGGTTGCTTTTGAATGAGAAACTTTCTTCATAGATTAAAAGTATTTGCTGGGGCTGGAGAGACAGCTCAGCGGCTAAGAGCACTGGATGCTCTTCCTGAGGTCCTGAGTTCAAATCCCAGCAACCACATGGTGGCTCACAACCATCCGTAATGAGATATAGCCCTCTTCTGGTGTGTCTGAAAACAGCTACAATGTACTCACATACATTAAATAAATAAATAAATAAACAAACAAACAAACAAACAAATAAATAAATCTTTTTAAAAAAAGTATTTGCTGCCCTCATTCTTCTTGTTCTTGGGTTTGAGGCAGTTGAATTTCTTTAATATACTATATATGTTTTTGCTTATTGCCTATTACCTATCTTTAATTGGTTGAAAGTGTCTTTGGAAATTTAGAAAGTAGATTAAACTTGAGTTCCACTTACCTCTATGACCCTGTAAAATGTAGTAAAATCTGGTCTTTTCTAATCTGCAAAACAGAGGTGATACAAGTGGTGATAGATAGCTAATAACAATATCCTTTCATTGTTATTGACATGATGAATATAAATGCTTTTGTAGATGGAGAGGTATCTTCCAGGATATTTTATTACTACTTAAAGTCCCTTCATGAAACATGTATATAATGAGTGGTAGGTTTCTGTATTAGGATAAGATTAATAAAAGTAAAATGTTGATGGTCAAGAGCTATAGAATTTAAGGTGTGTAGAGTCTAGTGTACTCAAAGCACAAATTACAACTAAAATGGCCTGTAATGGTATGTTTTACAGGGGGAAAATTATTAATCACTTTTTTTGGGAGGGGTTCTCGAGACAGAGTTTCTCTGTGTAGCCCTGGCTGTCCTGGAACTCTGTAGACCAGGCTGGCCTCGAACTCAGAAATCTGCCTGCCTCTGCCTCCCAAGTGCTGGGATTAAAGGCGTGCACCACCACTGCCCGGCCATTAATCACCTTTGAAAGAGTGCCATGCCCCCATTTAGCCATTAAAGTTCCATAAACAAGATTGCTGTGTGTGGAGATGAATAAGAAGGTACCAGGCTGCTGGGCATGGTTCTGTCCTCTGAGTTAGAGGTCAGTTTTTCAGGACAGCCAGGGCTATATAAAGAAAATCTATTTCCAAAAAAGAAAAGAAAGAGAGAGTAGGAGAGGGGGAGAGGAGGAGGAAGAGGAGAAACAGGTCCCAGTTTTCTTTTCCCACTTTGCCCTAGCCTAGACTAATAGTCTTGGAAAAGACTATCCTACCCAAAATAGGAAGGAGGGTCAGAGCACCAACAGTTTCTCTTATAGACATCTTGGGGATTGCCAGGACTAACTGCAGCAGATGTGGGACTTCTGAGCCACATCTTTCATATACTATGGCATTTGAAAGGATGCACATACAAAAATTAAATTGCCCCACAATTCAGTGCACTTACATGAAAATATTTTGAGGGGATAGATAGCCTTTGGTAGATCAGATATTAATATCACACTACAGTACTAGTCATTTTAGGAAGCATGCAGATTAATGGAGTTTATAGTGTTTAATTCATCACTCAGGGTTTGCTGAATATTGAGTAGGGGAGTCATGTTATTTCTGTGGGCCTAGCTAATATTTGTAGAATGATAGATTTCTTGAAACAAATTACTTTCTGTGGTGTCTCAAAACAAAACCTCTCTTTTACAGCTTTCTGAAGCAAACACTTGCTTTGAAGATGTTTAACAAATCATTTGGAACCCCCTTTGGGGGTGGTACAGGTGGCTTTGGCACAACATCAACATTTGGACAAAGTAAGTTATGAAAAAGAATGACATAGGGGAAAATGTCTTAATTTGCCTGACTTTTGTTGATCCATTGTTTAGTTTTGAGAACCTGTATCACTGCAGCTGACTCAGCTCTGTGTAGCCCACGCAGGCCTTTGGCTTCCAGTCCTCCTGTCTCGGTTTCTCTAGTGCTAGAATTACAGGCATGAGCCACTGCCATGGGTAGTTTTAACTGTTAACTTGACATAATTGAGAATTGGATCTAAGAATATCTGAAGGATCATAGTGACCATTCTGATTGATGGGGCACAATCCACCCACTGTGGACTTGGGGTCCCTCCACTCCACTTTTTTTGGACCTAGGTATCAAACCCAGGGCCTGTGCCAATTAATACTCTACCACTGGGTTGCACCTTCTGGTAGTACAAAGTCACACCTTTTGATTTAAAGTTTTCATTCCTGAGGGTGAGTAAAATGCCTTGGTTTTATTTCTAAGATTTTAAGATGTAAGAATTTAGATGGAAATTTGTGAAAGGTTCAAATTGCATTGGTGGTCCTACTTAATGCAGGATGTTAAGAAATGTTAACAAAAAAACTTTTAAGTTCTTACTGACCCTGAATTTTACTGTTTCAGATACTGGCTTTGGTACTACTAGTGGAGGAGCATTTGGAACATCTGCATTTGGTTCTAGCAACAATACTGGAGGCTTATTTGGAAATTCACAGACCAAACCAGGTAAGGGATTTTGTTTGGAATATATCTGGTTTATATGTAGCTAGCATAGAACTTTACTTAGTGACTACAGTTTGTCTACATAAACTTGCTTTCTTTCCCTCAATCTCTTCAGGAGGATTATTTGGTACCAGTTCATTTAGCCAGCCAGCAACTTCCACAAGCACTGGTTTTGGGTTTGGCACATCAACAGGAACATCTAATAGTTTGTTTGGAACTGCAAGTACAGGGACCAGTCTTTTCTCATCCCAGAACAATGCATTTGCACAAAATAAACCAACTGGCTTTGGGAGTAAGTAGGACACTATTCTTTGGACTTGTACTTCTCTAATAGTTTAATATTTGATTTGTTTGTTGAGTGCATTCCCTCATCTTTGCTCTATGTTCACTTATCTCCTTTCCCACCAAGTGGTCAAAACCAGGAAATAGGAGAATCTGAAAGTGTATTGAGTTTAGTAGGCTAGAAAAAAGGGCAGTAAACAGAGGAGTTCCAGGACATCCAGGGCTATACAGAGAGATACTGTCTCAAAAAAAAAAAAAAAAACAAAAAAAACCCACAAAAAGACAAAGATATGCCTGATCCTGAACAGGCTCCTGGCCTGTCTCTCACAATTACAACAAAGAGATTAGGACAACAGGAATGAGAAATACTGTTTAATTACTCCTCTATTTTTTGCTCAATGCAGATGTCGCTAACTTTGTAAATCTATATGTGGCCAGTGGCTGTTTCTCTCTCTTAGTACTTTAAGACAGCCACTAACTGCCCTATGAGGTCATGCTGTTTATGTGACAAGAGCACAGTGGCTAAGCAACCACCAATTTCTTGAAAGGCAAAACTGCAGGGATTTTGAAAAACAAGCAACCTTTTTTTAGTGTGTCTGAGTGAGGCAAAGTCTCGTGTAGACCAAGGTAACCTCAAACTCAGTGTTATGACAGGCTTATGTCACTGCTTCTGGTAGGATGTTGAAATATTTAAACATGCCACATAGCATGCAATCTTTTTTGTTTGATTGGGGGGTTTTTTGTTTTTGTTTTGTTTGTTTTTTGAGAAAAGGTTTCTCTGCGTAGCCCTGGCTGTCCTGGAATCCATTCTATAGACCAGGCTGAAAATGCAATCTTAAGGATCTTATTCAAGAGATAGTTCTACCAATTTTAAACTATATATTTAGGATCAGAGTTCCTTAGAAGTGATAATTTGCTAATGAGAAATCAAAATGCTCATAATGGTTATAACTTAACATTAAGTATTGGCAGGCAAGATTTTTTTGTTTACTGACATTTCTGGTACAATATGTGTAACTTTTCATATTTTAAGAAACATAGTGTCGGGCTGGAGAAAGAGCACTGGATACTCTTTCAGAGGACCAAGGCTCAATTCTCAGCCTGGATGTGGCAGCTTACCCTAGTTCCAGGGGATCCAATATCCTCAGGCGGACATACATGCAGACAAAATCCCAGTGCATATAATAAAAATAAATCATTTTTTAAAATAACAATTCCTTTTTCTTTCTCTGACTGTTCCTCCTCTGCTCTGCTGCTCTCCTCCTCCCTCCTCCCTCCTCCCTCCTCCCCCCTGCCCCCTGCCCCTTGCCCCCTGCCCCCTGTCCCCTGTCCTCCTGCTCTGCTTTTTTCTTTTCATTCCAGGCCTCAAACTCAGCATCTGCCTGCCACTGCCTCCTGCTTGCTGGGATTTGTGTATGCCATTGCATCTGATGTCATCACTGCTTGCTTTTATATAATGATATCTTCTCATCTCCCCCCACCCACCCCCCCTTTTTTTTTTTTTTTTTTTGAGACAGAGTGGTTCTGAATGACCCTGAACCTCTGACCCTCCTGTCCCTGCTTCTTGAGGACTGGGTTGTACAAATTATCATATTTAGCTATATAACTTTGTTGAGATAGGGTCTTATGTAGCACTGGCTGTTCTGGAACTCATTGCATAGAACAGGCTGGCCTCAAATTCACAAAGATACGGCTGTCCCTGCCTTTCTACTAACATTATATGTGTGGGCCACTATGCCTGGCTAGGGTCTACTATTTCTATATTTCTTCTTAGATTTGTTTTGAGACAAGTGTCTTTGTAGCCTCCGCAAGCCTGGAACTCACTATGTAGTTAGCCCAGGCTAGTATTGAACTGAGTGCATCCCTTCCTACTTAGCCTCCCAAGTATTTGGATTACAATTCTGCTTCTGAATTAGTTTCTGTAAAATAGCCAACAATGCCCTCAGATGTTAAGTTTTTTCAGGAGTTGGTCATATTTTATGTTAACCTATCTATGTTTCATTGCTTCAGTAGGACCACTTTATATATACAATATTTTGGTAATATGTGGGTATATGAAATATATCTAAATAAAACCATTTTATGCTGTTGTGATGTCTTTTGTGATATTTTTTCAGAAAGACAGTTTCATTCATTCTTAGTAAGAAAAGGAGAAATTGAGATAAAATATACAGTGAAATAAAATGTTTCTTTTTAGTTTTTGTCTGTAATATCTAAAACTACCTACACATTTAGCTAACCAATGAATTTGGATTTCTTACCTTTGGAAGTTGTAGCCTGGAAGCACGTGTCATATGAAATATAACTTAAATCTCTGGAGAAATGAAGAGTATTTGACAATGTGAAAGTACTGCTGCTCTTACTCTACCATGCCTTGCTTTCAAGGTGTGCTGACATTAAGTTGTTTGCTATTTAATTCTCGGTTTTTCTAATTTACAGATTTTGGAACCAGTACTAGCAGTGGAGGACTCTTTGGAACTACAAATACCACCTCTAATCCTTTTGGTAGCACATCTGGCTCCCTCTTTGGGCCAAGTAGTTTTACAGCAGCACCTACAGGAACTACCATCAAATTTAATGTATGTATTTCTTCCAGTATATTTTCCCCATTGTGTATTTCTTTGTAGAATGAATGATCAGATTGCTCCTATCTCCAGTAATACATATCACTTTTTTGTTTTTTTGTTTGTTTTTGTTTTTTCTGAGACAGGGTTTCTCTGTGTAGTCCTGGCTGTCCTGGAACTCACTCTGTAGACCAGGCTGGTCTCGTACTCAGAAATCCGCCTGCCTCTGCCTCCCAAGTGTTGGGATTAAAGGTGTGCGCCACCACCACCTAGCTACATATCACATATTTGCTTTTAAAAAAATGTGTTTTTTAATTTTGTGTATGAATATTTGTTACATGTGTGAATATGTACCATGTGCATTCCAGTCCTCGAGAGAACAAAAGAGGGTGGCATGATCTCTTGGACTTGTCATGATCTCCTGGTTGTAAACCACCATCTGGTGCTGTTATAATAGGCATCAAGACCTTAATATAACTGGCACAGTAGAGATACTATTCTGACCTTAGAACTTAGCATGTAGGTACTAACACTTGTCAAAACAGGAAACTAATCCATCAAAGACCTCGCCCATAGTTCCAGGAGCCAGGAAAATCCTTTAAATGTATTCATCTTGCTTTTTGACTAATCTAGTTTTTACTTCTTGGTAACTCTCCTTACTAATTGAGTTGTGTGTCAACCAGGATGCCGTTTTTATGCAAAAAGACAGATCAATGAGGCTTGGAGCTGCATGATTTGGGCAAGTTCCCCAGGAAGTCACTAGTAGGCAATACAGACTATTCTTTATGCATTCTCTGATGAAATTACCTTGCAACACTAGGAACCTGGGTTCTCTTCAAGAGCAGCTAGTACTCTTAACTGCTGAACCATCTCTCCAATCCTTAGTTTGGCTCTTTGGAAAAATGTATTAAAAACAGTTTTAAGTTGCGTATGGCAGATGACTTTAAAATCCCAGCACATGGGAGGCATAGTCAGATGTAGCTTTGTGAATTTAAGGCCAGCACGGATAACAAATTCTAGGCCTGTCGGGGTTGTATAGTAAGGCCTTGTCTCAAAAATAAAGGTTTTTGTTATTGTTTCATTTTCTTTTATGAGTATGGGGATTTGCTTGCATGTATGTATATGTACTTTGTGTATGCAGTAACCAAGAAAGCCAGAAGAGGCATCATCCTCTGGAATTAGAGTTATAGCAAATTGTAAAGCACCGTGTGGGTGCTGGGAATTGAATCTGGGTCCTTTGGAAAAGCAATTCGTGTTTTATTGTTTTTTTTTGTTTGTTTTTTTTTTTTTTTGTTTGTTTGTTTTTTTTTAAGATTTTATGTACACTGTCATTCTCTTCAGACCCACCAGAAGAGGGCATCAGATTCCATTACAGATGGTTGCGAGCCAACTTGTAATTGCTGGGAAACTCAGGACCTTGGGAAGTGCAGTCAGTGTTCTTAACTGCTGAGCCATCTCTCCTGCCTTGAACATTTCTTTAGTAGTGTCTCAGCTATTTGAGTTTCCTCAGTTGAGAATTCTCTGTTTAGCTCTGTTCCCCCCCCCCCTTTTTTTTTAATCGTTATTTGGTTCTTTTGAGTCTAACTTCTTGAGTTCTTTGTATATATTGGAGGTTAGCCCTCTGTTGGATGTGGGATTGGTAAAGATATTTTCCCAATCTGTTGGTTGCCATTTTGTCCTATTGACAGTGTTCTTTGCCTTACAGAAGCTTTGCAATTTTATGAGGTCCCATTTGTTGATTCTTGAACTTAGAGTATAAGCCATTGGTGTTCTGTTCAGGAAAATTTCCCCTGTGCCCATGTGTCCCAGGCTTTTTCCCACTTTCTCTTCTGTTAGATTCAGTGTATCTGGTTTTATGTGGAGGTCCTTGATCAATTTGCATTCTTCTATATGTTGACTGTCAGTTGAATCAGCACCATTTGTTGAAAATGCTATCTTTTTTTTTCCACTGGATAGTTTTAGCTCCTTTGTCAAAGATCAAGTGACCACAGGTGTATCGGTTTACATCTGGGTCTTCAATTCTATACCATTGATCTGTCTACCTCTGTACCAATACCATGCAGTTTTTATCACTATTGCTCTGTAATACAGCTTGAGGTCAGGGATGGTGATTCCCCTAGATGTTCTTTTATTGTTGAGAATAGTTTTCACTATCCTGGTTTAAGATTATTACTCCAATTAAATTTGTATTCAACATTGATTAAGATAGCCCACATGAAGCAGAATTTCTGAGGTAGGATCTTGCTATGTAATTCATGCTGTCTTTATACTAGCTAGCCACATAACTCAAGACTGGCCTTGAACTCAGAGTGGTCTTGCTTTGGCTTTTAAGTGCTAGAATTATAAGTGTCTGTCACTATTTCTGTTCTAAGGAGCAGACCATAGAAAAATGACTGAAAATAAGACTGCTTTGTGGAGCTAAGTGGGATAATCCATCTATATCTAATCAAGAATAAAATTTTGCCAGCCAGTAGTGGCATACAACTTTATTCCCATCACTTGGGAGGCAGAGGTGGGCAGATTTCTGTGAGTTGAAGGTTAGTCCAGTCTTCAGAGTGAGTTCCAGGACTGTTAAGACTTTGTCTCAAAAAATAAAACGAAACAAAGATTATTCAGATGGTTATATTATAGGTGAGAGATCAGAAATGTTGCCATATATTTTAATCAAGCGTACTTGATGATAATTTAGTTTTACCATGAGGTTCTTACTGTGTTGCCTAGAACTGCACTTGAATTACTGATATCAAATGATCTTATTCCAACTTCTAAAGTAATTGGGATTATATGTATGTTTTCCATTGTGCCTAGCTCTATCTTTTAGTCTGTTCGTGTAGCCTACCCAGGTTGGTCTGGTATTCAGGGCTGCCTCGAGCTTGCTAGGATTGTAGGTATGGAAGGAGGTATATGACCTCCTAGATGGCGGTTTTTTGAGTAGGTGGGGAGCATGGGGATTTAATCCAAGCCTTTGCAAATGTTAGGCCTAACCACTGAGCTGTATTCTACTTTTTGCCCTATCTTGTTATAAAAAAAAAATGAAGTAGGGAATAGTTTGAAAGTTTAGTGGTTGAGGAATTGTCTCTGAGAGTATATGTAAAAATTGGAATTTGAAATTTGCCTTTGTCTTTCTTTGCAGCCTCCCACTGGTACAGATACTATGGTCAAAGCTGGAGTTAGCACTAATATCAGTACCAAACATCAGTGTATTACTGCTATGAAAGAATATGAAAGCAAGTCGTTAGAGGTCAGTAAAAAACAGCTTAATACTTTAAGATTAAGTGGTTCACATTGCTTCTGAATAAAAACCTGATATTAATAAAGATATTTTTCAAGATTATGTTATTATTTTTATGTATTTTATATTTTAGGCTGGGATAATATTCTCCACATATATACATGAGTACTAAATACATCTTTTTATCTAGTATTCTATTATGGTTAGATATTTACACTGTAGTGACAATACATTTGTGAGCATATATGATCTTTTAGTAAATTTGTGCCAAATCCTAAATGTCTGGCTTAAATTTTTCACTAAGCGAAGTGACAGCACAGAAAAAACAAGAAACAAAGCGTATCTAACATTCCAGATATCCTTCTTGTTCTCTCCCCTCATCACAGTCCTTTCCCTCCAAAATAAACTGCCATCTTGACTGTCCATTTTTTGCCAACCTCTTAATTTTATATAGATGGACACTGTGTAGGTCTCTTCTGAGTAATTTTTTCCATATGTTAATTTGGGTAATGTGTTTACTTTCAGGAACTTCGTTTGGAGGATTATCAGGCTAACCGGAAAGGCCCACAGAACCAAGTGGGAGCAGGTACCACGGCTGGCTTATTTGGGTCTTCTCCAGCAACTTCCAGTGCAACAGGACTCTTCAGCTCCTCCACCACTAATTCAGCCTTTTCATATGGTCAGAACAAAACTGCCTTTGGAACTAGTAAGCACTTTATTGTACCATAAGGAGGAATGGTCAAACTGAGCATTGGTGGCTCTTGGTTTCAATCCCAGCACTCAGGAGGCAGAGGAAGGCATGTATCTCTGAGTTTTAGGACAGTCTGAACTACAAAGTGAGTTCCAGGGCAGCCAGGGCTATACAGAGAATCATACAAAAGGTCAAATAGAAGTAAACCATGACTGTCACTTTGTTACAAGAGCTGTGGAGAAAAGCAATTGGGATATTTATGAGTAGGAAGAAACAGTTAAAAGTGTAGATGGCTAAGGAGTCCTTTCATTTCAGAAGATGATATTTGAGTAATATCAAGGTAAAAGAACTAGTTGTATGTATTTTTAGGAAAATATTAGCTAACTTGAAAATATGAGTCTTAAAACCCTAAGGTTTCAGAAGCTTTTTTGAAGCAGGGTCTCACTGTAATTCAAGTCGACTTCAGACTCAAACAGTCCTCCAGCCTTTCAGATGCTGGGATATATGAGCCAGAAGGCCCAGCGAAAGTCAAGTTTTTGCAGAAGTTAGAGTGTTTTACAGTTCTAGGGGACACAAGGGCTTTGTGGATGTATTAGAACTTGACTCATTTGAGACAGTCTTGATATGTAAACTTGGCTGCTTTTGTACTACTTTGAACATGGTTGTAATAATGTAATGAATGAGCTGGGCTATGTAGAAAGTTCATTTATTACTACCTGTCTCTGCCTCCTGTGTCTGTGTGAGGGTAACAAATCTTAAGAGTTATGTACAGTTGTGAGCTGCCATGTGGTGCTGGGAATTGAACCCAGGTCCTTTGGAGGAGCAGTTGGTGCTCTTTACCATTAAATCATCTCTCCAGCCCGAATATTTTTTCTTATAGAGGAAAAATTAAGTTCACACAAGATTTACTCATTTTAGAATTCTTCAGACACACTAGAAGAGGGCATCGGATTCCATTACATATGGTTATGAGCCACCATGTGGTTGCTGGGATTTGAACTCAGGACCTCTGGGAGAGCAGTCAGTGCTCTTAACTGCTGAGCCATCTTTCCAGCCCCCATTTTAGAATTCTTGAGTTGAGGTCTAGTGGAAAGGAACATTTTAACATAAATGTTCAGCTAGCTGAAGAAAGAACAAAGGTTACTAAGGAACGACTGTACAGTAATTTAGCAGTAGGAAAAGCTCAGATGATTGTTGAATTATTGGCTCATTTGAGAGTTTCATTTTTTGTTTTGTTAATTTGTTTTTTTGTTTTGTTTTATTTTTTTTTTTCTGAAAGGCACAACTGGATTTGGAACAAATCCAGGTGGTCTCTTTGGCCAACAGAATCAACAGACTACCAGTCTCTTCAGCAAACCATTTGGCCAGGCCACAACCACCCCGAATACTGGCTTTTCCTTTGGTAATACCAGCACCCTTGGACAGCCAAGCACCAATACTATGGTAAGGCTCTTGGTAACTCCAGGTGAAGCTAAGTAATGGGACTAGGAGTTTAACTTTGAACTTATAAGTGCTGTCTCCATAGCATTTCTTTTGAATGGAGGTTATTCAGTATAGGGAAGAAAACAGACCTTTCAGTAATGAAGACCTGCATTTTGTCTCAGCCCAATGATTACATTGAGATTTTGTTGAGTATGTCATTTACCATTTCTGAGCATAGTTTTCTTTCCCTAAGAGCTTGCTTAGTGGGCTTCAGGTGGCTATCTTGAAGCTATATGCCTTGTGATATTGATGTTTTGATCCAGAAGGAGTGGGAGGGGAATAGGAAAATGGAACGTTTGTATGATCACAATACATTATGTATGTGGATGAGAGTGTTGAAAAAAAATATTGAAGGTAAAGACAGTGGATATAGGGACAGAAATATGGAACTGGATATACTGTAATGTTGGCAGTTGGGAGGAGGATCAAAAGTTCAATGATAACATTGACTGTGTATGTGGTTCAAGGCCAGTCTGGGCTGCATGGGATTAATCTCAGAAATTCAGTGAAGCATATGAGTAAAGTTGAGAGTAAAGAAATGTATCAGCACTTGGGAGGCAGAGGCAGGCAGATTTCTGAGTTCGAGGCCAGCCTGATTTACAGAGTGAGTTCCAGGACAGCCAGGGCTACACAGAGAAACCCTGTCTCGAAAAACCAAAAAAAACCAAAAAAACAAAAAACAAAACAAAACAAAACAACAACAAAAAAAAGGTATCCTCACATTTGTATACAACTGATTACTAGCATGAGTACCAGAACTGATTGTCCATCTGCAAAAGAATGAGGTTAAATCCCTTATCATTAATAACCAAGGTTTACTCAATAGATCAAATACCCAGAATTGTGAAACTCGTGATAATGTTTTACTTGTGTTTATGACCCAGAATATCACTCTGTAGTCCAGGCTGACCCGAAACTCATGGTCTTCTTACTTCATGATGGATTCAAGTTCTAAAACAGTTAGAAGAAAATGAGGTGGTTTATTTTGTTGTTTGTTGTTTTGATAGCAGAATCTTGTTACATAGCTTATATTGTACCAAAATACTTTGGAGCACATGAATTCATTGAAAGTTTTAATACATGTCCAGCACTTGAAGCTCACTTATTGTTCTGGAAACAGGACTTTGGTTATAGGGGATAAATTTACAGTTCTGCAATAGCTTCTAGTTTTATGCTGTTTAGGGAAAGCTATCTTATTCTTGATTTTCAGGGGTTTTGCAAAGAAATCTTTAAAAATTTTGTGTTTAACACACATGCTTTAATAAACAATGGTGACATTTTAAAAACCAATCTAAGACTTAAAAAAAAAATCTAGTATGAACTGCCTTTTAATCTAGATTACACTTTCCAGGGCCTATTTGGAGTAACCCAAGCCTCACAACCAGGAGGTCTTTTTGGGACAGCTACAAACACCAGCACTGGGACAGCATTTGGGACAGGAACAGGTCTCTTTGGGCAGCCCAATACTGGATTTGGTGCAGTTGGTTCGGTAGGTATTCAGTTGATTGTAATTTGAATTTCTTAATTCTGTTAAAGGAATATATATAAAATAGATAACTACTTTCTAAGAATTTAGCATATATATGTTTGTGTTTTATTGTTATTTACCCCCTCTATATTCACATATATGTAATATATAATTTTTATTTTTTAAATTTTTGCATATGTATGCCTCTATTATACTGCATACATGGCAGTCAGAAACCACTTATTTGTAGGAGTCCAGTCTTTCCTCTGTGGGTTCCAAGGATCAAACTCATATCATCAGGCTGGGTGACAAGTATGTTTGTTAACCCAGAGCCGTCTTGCCAGCTTCTCTCAATCTTTCTGCTCAGACTGACTGGAACTTCTATGTAGCCAAGGGTAACTTTGAATTCCTCCTGACTGCTTCCTTAGTGCTGGGATTCAGGCATGTATTACTAATTAGTTTGCCCCAAACTACTAGTCTTCCTGTTTTCACTTCAGAGGTACTAGTATTGCAAATATTTGCTGTCATGCCCGATGTCCTGAAGTATTGGGGACTAAGCCTGGGCTTTATGCATACTAGAAAAGCACTGTACTAACTGGAGTCTCTATTCTCAGCCCCACTTTTTATTTTCAGTCACTAAATTGTCTTACTTCAGTGACAGCGGAGTTTACCTCTGTTTGAACATGGTGTTAAGGGCTGGAGAGATCGTTCAGAAGTTAAGAGCACAGGCTGTTCTTCCAAGTGACCTAGCCTCACATGGCAGCTCAAAAATGTCTCATTCCGGTTTCAGGGGACACAACATCTTCTGGCTTCTGCAGGCACTAGATATACACATGGTACACAGACATACATGCAGGCAAAATATCCACACACATTTAAGTAAACATCTTTGAAAAGAGAAAGAAAAATATTGTTATAGTTTTTTTGGTTTTTGTTGGTTTTTTTGTTGGTTTGGTTTTTTTTTGGTTTTTTTTTTTTTGGTTTTTTTTTTTTTTTTTTTTTTTGGTTTTTCAAGACAGAGTTTCCTCTGTGTAGTCCTGGCTGTCCTGGAACTCACTCTGTAGACCAGGCTGGCCTCGAACTCAGAAATCTGCCTGCCTCTGCCTCCCAAGTGCTGGGATTACAGGCGTGCACTATAGTTTAGTTTTAAATTGAGAATTAGCAATGCTTATTTTTATTATGTACAACATAAAGTCTCTTTGTATTTTTGTTTTATACTTAGTACCTTTGCCACTCCAGTCCTCTTCTGAAGTTCAAAGATGAAAGATATTGTAGAATCTATTTGGTTAGTTTAAATTATGTAGTCTTAATTTAGATTGTTTAAATCAGGTTTTCTTCCTTTCTTGATTCTTTGTTTCTTTCTTTCCTTCCCTCCTTTCTTCCATCTGTCAGCTAGGATTTTACTATGTATCCCTGGCAGGCATGAACCTAGTTATAGGGTGGCCTCCAACTCAAAGATTCACCAACCTCTACTTGCATAGTGCTGAGATTGAAAATTGCACCACCATGTGTAGCCCAGATCAGATCAAATTTAACTTCTAGGGTTTTTTTGTTGTTGTTTGTTGTTGTTGTTGTTGTTGTTGTTGTTGTTTCTTTTTCTTTTTCTTTTCTTTTTTTTTTTTTTTTTTTGGTTTATCGAGACAGGGTTTCTATGTGTAGTCCTGGCTGTCCTGGAACTTACTTTGTAGACCAGGCTGGCCTCGAACTCAGAAATCCGCCTGCCTCTGCCTCCCAAGTGCTGGGATTAAAGGCATGCGCCACCACGCCCAGCTTAACTTCTAATTTTTCTTACTGTGTTTTGGAAGATAAACTGGTATAGTATTTGGAAATTAAATGCTTTTGGTATTGATCAAGGAGTCACTGGGATTCTCTAGCTGTGGATGGTACACCTCAGTTATTCACCTTGAGTAAGTTGTCTTAAGTACAGGACTACTGTTTTGGAATGCATTTAACGTAAAAAACAGTGCTAAATTTTATATTGTAATACCACTTGAAAAAAAATGACAAAAGTTTCAGTGTAACTTGGGTACAGAAAAGTGTCACTGACATGATCAAGGCCCTGGGTTATTTAGTTTTTGTTATTTGTTTGTTTGTTTGTTTGATTTTTTTGGATTTGGTTTTTTCGAGACAGGGTTTCTCTGTGTAGCCCTGGCTGTCCTGGAACTCACTCTGTAGACCAGGCTGGCCTCGAACTCAGAAATCCGCCTGCCTCTGCCTCCCAAGTGCTGGGATTACAGGTGTGCGCCACCACCGCCCGGCTGGCCCTAGTTTTAATACCCAGTACTACCATCACCACTGCTGCAAAGAGCCAGTCAGACATACCTGAGACAACAAGATTAAAAGTTTGACTCCAGCCTGGGCTACAGAGAAGTCAAGGCCAGCCTAAACTTTATTATACTCTGCTAAATATATATATATATATATACACACACACACATATATATATACATATACACACACATATATACATACATGTTTTCTCCCTTTACCTTCCTTCTCCTTGACTTTTCCTTCTCGTCTTCAATAAAGATGGCTGGCCTATCTTCTTCTTGGATTAGTTTTCCACATGTGGGGATTGTAGGACTATACTACCACCCTTGCTTAATGTTCACCTTGGTATTCTATTTTGTTTTCTTTTGTTTATTTGAGACAGGGTTTCTCTGTGTAGCCCTGACTGTCCTGGAACTCACTCTGTAGACCAGGCTGGGCTCGAACTCAGAAATCCGCCTGCCTCTACCTCCCAGAGTGCTGGGATTACAGGTGTGTGCTACCACGCCGGGCATTTTTTTTTTAACTCACTGAAATCCTGTTTGCTGAGGTGTTAATTTTCTGTGTTAGTAGCGTTGTATCTATCTTATATCTTGCTCAGATTGTTATATCTTCTGATTGTCTATGTTCATCTGTTTTTTACTAAAAATTATAACTGTCTTCCATTACACACTCAGTACTTGCATGCACTCTCCCTTCTTTCTTAGTTATGTGTATTGTATGTATGCTTGTACATATGTGAGTATGAATGAGGTACTCTCAGAGGTCAGAGGTGTTGGATTCCCTGGAGCTTAAGTTCCAGGGAATTTTGAGCCACCTAAAATGAGTTCTGGGAACCGAACTTGGAATTAGTGCTCTTAACTGCTGAGCCATCTTTCTAGCACCTATTATTATTTTGTTGATTCTGATTTTGATGATTTTATTTGTGTATACATGAGTACAGGAGTCTGAAGAGTTGTCCGATCCTCCTGGAGTTACAGATGCTTGGGGGCATGGGTACTGGGAGTCACACTTACTTGCTCTTTATTTTATTTTTTGTTGTTTTTGGTAGTTTTAAAAAAAAATAATGTATCTTATGTACATTGGTGTTTTGCTACTTGTATATCTATGGAGGGCATCACATCTTGGAGTTACAAACAGTTGTGAGCTGCCATGTGGTTGCTGGGAATTGTACCCACTGAACCATCTCATCCTGCAACAAAGCCTGTTGTATCTTTATATTATCCTAATTTTCCTGTATTTTCTTTTTAGACCCTGTTTGGCAATAACAAGCTTACAACTTTTGGAACCAGCACAACCAGTGCTCCTTCATTTGGTACAACCAGTGGCGGGCTCTTCGGTAACAAACCAACCCTGACTTTAGGAACCAATACAAACACTTCCAATTTTGGTACATATAAAATGCAGGTTTGACTCTCTTAAAGTTACACTGACTATACCACACATCATTCTCCTGATTCATATGATTGGAAATGTTTAAAAATTCTCAGGTAAGCTGTAGCCTGATGCTACATACCAGAAGGAAAGATTTTTTTTTTTAAAGTCATAGCACATAATATAAGATATTTAGTATAGACAGATTGGTTTTCATTTGCTTTGAATTACCTCACCAGTAACTGAAAAAGCATGTGTGAACCTCATTTGTGTGAAGTAATCCATTCTCTTCAGGTAGGTTTCAGGCATGAGGGTGTAGTGTACAAGGAGATTCTTTCTGAAAGTCAACGTTTTGCTAAATTGGAAGATTATTCTGGCAATTTTGAGTATAGTAGCTAATGCCTGTAACTGCTGAGGCAGGAGCCATGATTTCCAGTCTAGGCCATCCTAGGCTATAGGATGAGACTGTCGCAAAATTACAAAATTATTCTTAAAAGTTCGAGTGCTTATTTCCTACTTAAAATCAAGAAAAGAGATAAAATTGAGCAAAATTTTAAAAAGAAATGAAAGGAACTATATTCCTTTTGCCTCTGTTAGAAGTATTAAAGCCAGTTTAAAAGAAGCATCATGTTTTATCCTCATCCATACACAATTATATTTTCAGACATTCAGCATTGTGTAAGGTACACAGTTCATTGTAGTCACAAGGGTTCAAATGCTGTTGAACATTTTGTTTGCCAGAGTTCTCATTAGGAAATGAGTAATTAGTTTTTCTGGGAAGATATGTGCAAAATATCTTTATTGTCATGGGCTGGTAGTTAGAAATTTCTTCAGAGAGCTTTTGTATCTTTTTGCTTTTCTTTATTTGCCATGTTGAGGTAGAACACGGTGTCTTGTGTTCTAGGCAAGCCCTCTACTACTAAGCCAAATTCCCAGCATTTCTAGTGAGTTTTATATGGTGTTATAATCTAGTAGAAACAGAGACTTTTAAGCTTGCTTCAGGAGATTAGTGTATTCATTCATGCAATATCAGCTTTTTAAAGAAGACATGCAAGACTTGTTTTTACATGTCTATTTTCAGACTCAGATATTTGATTTTTATAACTCCTTTTACTCAGGTTGTTAACTAATTGCTAGTATTTACTATAGTTCATTCATAAGTATTTTTGGATGAAAAGCTTGGCATGGTTAGTATGGTTTCTGTGCCTGTTTCTTGATTATAAAACCAAAGAGGATAAAAGTATATCAGTGTCTCCCTATGTCCTTTCCCTGTTCTTAAAAAGATAATCATCCCAACTGTCTCTATTTTCAAGGAGCTTTTTTAATCCTTTTTTCTTTTTGATTTTTGGAGATGGGGGTCTTTGTGTAATAGTCTTGGCTCTGTACACTATGTTGCCCTCAACTAGAAGTCTACCTATCTCTGCCTCCTCATTGCCGGGGGGGGGGGGGGGGCGCGGCTGTTTATTGCCCAGGGAGCGGGAGCCTTAGACTCAAGCCATTTTCTTGTCTTACCTGTCCTCTCAGCAAGTTAGACGCTAGATGCACACCATCATGCTCCGCTAGACGCACACCATCATGCTCCGCTCACTAGCTGAAAATTTAATGCCAGGTTTATTTTGTGTATCTTTTTTTTTTTTTTAAAAGATTTATTTATTTATATGAGGACACTGTAGCTGTCTTCAGACACACCAGAAGAGGGCATCAGATGATTATGATCCACCATGTGGTTGCTGGGATTTGAACTCAGGATCTCTGGAAGAGCAGTCCGTGCTCTTAACCACTGAGCCATCTCTCCAGCCCCCTGTATCTTTTTTTTTTAAATGACCCTTCTGAAGATGGCTCTGTGGTTAAGAGTACTGGCTGCTCTTCTAGAGGACCAAGGGTTTAGTTCCCAGTAGCCACATAGCAGCTCACAACTGTCTGTAACCCCAGTTCCTCAGCTGTAACTGTAACTCTTACCATCACATAAACATTCGTGAAGGGAAAACACCAATGCACATCAAATAAAAATAAGTAAAATTTTAAAAACAGAAAAGAATCTTTGCTCTTGAGGAACAGTTTTCACTACCTTTGAAAATAACATTTATTTAAAAAAAACTATTTGTGATATAGATAATGTTCAGAATTAAATGTTTTTTGTTCATTTGTTTTGTTTTTTTGTGGGGCGGGGAGGTTTATATTTTAATGATGGGGTTTTGTACAGACTGTACAGATTGCCGTTTCCTTGGAGGATTTTTTTTGTTTCTTTGTGATTGGTTGTTGTTAAGATAGGATCTCATTGTGCATTCCTGTCTGGCCTGGAACTTACTATATTGACCAGGCTGGCCTCAAACTCAGGAGATCCACCTGCTTTTTCCCCCTCAAAGTTCTAGGATTGGGCCGGGCATAGTGGTGCACACCTTTAATCCCAGCACTTGGGGAAGCAGAGGCAGGCGGATTTCTGAGTTCAAGGCCAGCCTGGTCTACAAAGTGAGTTCCAGGACTGCCAGGACTACACAGAGAAACCCTGTCTCGAAAAACCAAAAAAAAAAAAGTTCTAGGATTAAAGTTGTGTGCCACCACACTGGCTCTTTGTCAGTATTTTTATTGTAAGAAGGTATTTATACTTGTGGTCACTGGTTTCAGTATAAAAGATCTCATCTTTATCTGTCATGCCTCACTAGCTATACACGGAATTCAGATAACTTTTAATTAGCAGAATTGTTTTAAAGTAAGATAGGCAGCGAGAATTGGAGAAAATATGTGGTATAAACAATGTAAGTTGGCACTTAGATATCTCCTATGAGTTTAAGGTAGTCCTTGAATAGCATATTTTCTGTTTCAGGACTGTGATCCATTCTTGTTAATTTCTAACTAAAAGAGAAAGCATCTTAAGATACTTAGTCATATAAAAATTCTATTTTTTATATGAAAGAAAGTACATTTTCTTTTTAAATTTTCTTTAAGTTGATTGTGCTTGAGTGGGCAAAACTGTTTGTATGATAGCTGATAACACAATTCAAGAAAAACTTTAATGAACACAAAGATCACTTGTTGAGATTAAATCAGATTATATGCTTAGATTTTTTGTTTGTTTGAGACAGGGTTTCTCTGTGTAGCTCTGGCTGTGCTGGAACTCACTCTGTAGACCAGTTTGGCCTCGAACTCAGAAATCCACCTGCTTCTGCCTCCCAAGTGCTGGGTTTAAAGTCATGTGCCACCACTGCCCGGCATGCTTAGATTTTAAAATGACAGAAATAGGCTTGATTTCAGACTTATCATTTTCACTGATAATAACCAGACAGTGACATAACAAAGTATAATCCCATTAGCGATTCTGTTAACTTCCTTAGAGTACTCCCTTTACTCCTGAGGTTTTACTTCTTCTCTACTTATTCTCTGGTCTTTAGACAGTGTCTTGCTATGCAATGGCCTCAACCTTCAAATAGGTTGAATTGGCAAGGGTGATCCATCATACTGAGCTTCCATGAGAATTTTTATATGACTAAGTATCTTAAAAACAAGACTTTTTAAGTCTTGATCTATGATCGATCTTTTCTTAGCATTAGAGATTAATGATACATTTATCTTTTTTCATTTTTTTTCATAAGGAATACCAAAACTTGTTAGCTCAGCTACAAAAATAGTAACACATTACTGCTATCTTTGATACTTGTGGATTTTACAGGGGAGTTACAAGATTTTCTCTAATTGATAAGTCATAGTGATGAGTGGTTTGCTCAATTCTTCATCATTAATAGAAGGAGTTGTTTAACTCGAGATAGACCATTCCTAGGTCATAGGTTATCTTTCTTTAGAATATAGTGACAGGAGTGGTGCTGCACACCTGTCATCCCAGCTCTAGGAAAGCAGAGGGGTGATAGTCAGTATTGAAAGCCACGTTAGTGCCAACCTATTTGGAAGCTAGCTTGAGTTCTGTGAAACCTTCAAAAAGTCAAAAGGAATAAAAAAGTAGCTATAAATTTACGAAGTGTGGCAGTGTATAATCACCTCACGTAACTAGCCACACTTTGCTGCCATGTGAGATCTCTGAGTTTAAAACAAAAATTGCTATAAAGATTTTTTATGGGTCATTTTCTATTCCTTTAGATTCAGTAGTATTTTATTTTATTTTAGTGGAAATTTGTGGGATTGAATTTTTCTGTTTAGTAAAATTCTGAATTGATGTATCAACATAAAGATGCAAATTAAATAAATACAAAAACTTGTTTGCAGGTGTCAAAACTTTTTAACAAATCACATTAGCTGATAATTTGGGGTTCATTAATATTAATAACGATGCATAGTTTAAGATCAGTTATCCTTGTGTTAAAACCCCCTTTTAACAAAAATTGAGAATTTAGAAATTACAATTTACTTATTCTTTTATCTCCTTAGGATTTGGCACAAATAACAGTGGGAGTAGTATTTTTGGAAGTAAGCCAGCAGCTGGGACTCTGGGAACTGGACTTGGTACAGGATTTGGAACAGGTAAGAAAATGATTGCATGAATTTTAAGAAGTAATACATCTTGAATTTATGAGTTTTATTAGCTCATATGCTTATAAATAAGAGGCTTAGATTTTCATTTTTACGAATAGATTTATTATTGTATTTCCATCACTAGATTATCACAAGTTCACAAAATGCATATTTTAAATTATAGAGATAGCACCCTTTTCTCATAAAGTTTAGATTTCTCTAGTCCTGCTCTATCTGAGAGTTTTTGAGTTTAAAATTTGAGAATTATTAGTGTAGTGCGAATACCTTTTAAATTCCTTTATCTTAGCTCTACTATGAATGATTACACTTGGAATTGTTCATCAGTTAACCCTCATGATAAGACAAAGCATAGAGAGTATATGCTGCAGTAATCAGCAAATGCTCCACAGAGATACAAGGCTTGTACTACCTCGTCATCCTTTTTTATCCCTCTTCCTCCTACTATTAGTTATTTTTTAATTCATTTAAGATATTTACCTTCTTGTTTTCATCATTGGAAGGGGGGAGGGTTCCTAATGGTGTGTATTTCTCCATGTCCAGTAAAATAATTTTTAAGCATACATATTTGCTTCTTTTACTTAGTTCTGTCATCATTGGTATAGTAATTTAGTTGTAAAACTACTTACTTTCATAATATCTGCTTCCACTGTTTTCTTTGCTTTTGTGATATGTTTTTTTGAGACAGGGTTTCTCTGTATAGCCCTGACTGTCCTGGAACTCACTCTGTAGACCAGGCTGACCTCCAACTCAGAAATCCACCTACCTCTGCCTCCCAAGTGCTGGGACTACAGGTGTGCACCACCACCGCCCAGCTAGACTTTTTGTTTTTTCTGAGACAAGGTTTCTCTTTATAGTCCTGGCTGTCCTGGAATTCACTCTGTAGACTAGGCTGGCCTTGAATTTAGAAATCCGCCTGCCTGTCCTCCCGAGTGCTGGGATTATAGGCGTGTACCACCACGCCTGGCTAGACATTTCTTTTATACTTCTTTGAATGTTAACCTTTTTGGTTCCTTGTTCTTTTTTTTTTTTTTTTTTTTTTTTTTTGGTTTTTGGTTTTTGGTTTTTGGTTTTTCAAGACAGGTTTCTCTGTATAGCTCTGGCTGTCCTGGAACTCACTCTGTAGACCAGGCTGGCCTCGAACTCAGAAATCTGCCTACCTCTGCCTCCCAAGTGCTGGGATTAAAGGCGTGTGACACCACTACCTGGCATGGTTCCTTGTTCCTCGAAGCTCTATGTAGCTTTGGATTACCTCAAACTCCATATGTAGACCCGGTTGGCTTCGGACTTGAGATTTACCTGTCTCTGTCTCCCAAGTGCTGGAATTAAAAGTGTGCATACATCACCATATCCAGTTAATCTTCCTTTTTGAAATAAATGTTATTAAAATATTTCAGCAATTCTGAAATACCGTGAAAAGTCCCAGTGTTTCAGCTGTGAAGTAATCCACTGTTTTGATTTCTGCTGTAGCTTGTCCATATCCCTCTCTTTTTCAAATATGGTTGCATCATACATAGATGCATGATGATTTTATGATTAGGGATTTTAGTTGAACCTTAATTGAGATATTTTGTACTGCTGAGGATTGAAGCCAGGATTATATACATGTTAGGGAAATTCTCTGCCATAGATCTAACCCCACCTCCACTTCCCTGGTTCATTCCTATATTAGTGACTTTTGCTTTGGATTTTGTTTTAACAAAAGAAATACAGATTTATTAAAAGAAAAATGAGAAAGCACTTAGTGTAAGGTCTCCCAAGGAAAGAATACCTATAAGTTAGTTAGCTTAGACTAGAGGCTGAGATGGCATTGATTTATATTGTTGTCTTGGGGTGCAACTAAGATTTAAAAGAATGAACTAAAAATTACTGTACATAGTTAGATAATAACCATTTCCTCAAGTTTCATGTGCTATATTTTGTATCTCATTGAATTTTTTTCTTTTTTCATTTTTAAACTTTATTAGCTCATTTTATTTTGGTCCATGTGTATAGATTTCCTTTTAAAGTAATGATTTAATCTTTGTGTCTGTGTTTATATATGCAGAGGTCATCTGCACTTGCCTTTTATATACCATCATTTATCTTAACTTTCTAGTACTATCAATGTTTTTTGATATTAATACTAAACCTCTTCAGTGAGAATTTCTGCTAAATAATTTTGTATTTGTGATGCTATATAATTAATAATTAGATAAATAAAATTGAATTAGTATCTACAAGATATACATTATTATTGGCTGGTTTGTTGATTTATCTTGAAAAGTCAGTGTCATTTTCCATTGGTTTTTATATTGTTTGATGTATTTATTTTTCTCATACCTTTTTCTGTCTTGTTTGGTTTAGTAGAATTCCATTTCCTTTTTAGCTGTATCTTGTGCATGGCCCTTTCTATATTTTTTTAAAAATACAGTTATAAACTACTATGCTTGAGAGATTCTTCTAACCAGGTAGCTGAAACTAATATAGGCGTGTTCTGTCATGGGAACTTATTGGGCCTTTTCTATTTCAAAAGAATTATGTGAGTTAGTGTTTGCCTGCATACATTTCTAAGCATGCATCTGCCCAGGGAGGTCAGAAGAGGGCACTAATTGCTGGATCTGAAGTTACAGATTATTGTTAGCTGACATTTGGATGCAAGAACTGAACCTTGTACCTCTGGAAGTGCAACTAGTATTCCTAACAGCTGAGGGCATCTTCCTAGATCCCTTACTGAACTTGTTCTCTTTGCATATGTGGTAATGGAGACTGGCATGTTCCAATGATTAGTGTGAAGTGCAGATCTTTATGTGAGCTGATTGCTTCTTTGGATCTTTCTGTCCCATATATTTGACCATAACCCATTTTTAATAAATTATACTTATTATATATACCTTCTAATGGTTGCATGGTAGATTTTATCTGTCCCCTCTTCCCCTTACCCACATCCTTTTTGGGGTTGGAAGGGGGAGGGCTTTAGTTTTGCTTTTTTTTTTTCCAGACTGGGTTTGAACTTCTAGACTCAAACAATAATAACTTTAGATTCGTAGGTATAGTATGGGTTATGGATGCTGGAGATTGAACTCAAGGTCGTTTGCATGCTGGGAAAGCACTCTTATAAATTGAGTTTTCACCCAGGCTGGCCTTTAGCTTTGTATTTTATTTTAATTGACCAAATTTTTGAGACAGGGTATCACTGTGTAAACCTTTGCTGTCTTGTAATGCCATTTTGTTTGTCTTTTGTTTTTGTTTTTTTGTTTTTCGAGACAGGGTTTCTCTGTGTAGTCCTGGCTGTCCTGGAACTCACTCTGTAGACCAGGCTGGCTTGGAACTCAGAAATCCGCCTGCCTCTGCCTCCCAAGTGCTGGAATTACAGGCGTGCGCCACCACGACCGGCTTTTGTGATGCCTTAAATAAACCAGACTGGTCTTAAATGCAGGGATCTACTGTGTTCTGCCTCCTGGTGTGAGAATTAGAGCCATGCTCCATTGTGCTGGGCTTTCAGAAGGCTTTTAAAAATCTATGCTCCTGCTTCTCCTTTGTGTTAATGTGGCTATTTTCAGTTACTTGATTCAAAATCTACTCCTTCGTCCTGTTATTGCTCAGTTCTTTTGCTGGCACTAAAGATGTGTGCCACAACAACAAGCCAGCCTTGAGCTTTCCTTCTTTTTTGTTTTTTGTTTTCTAAGACAAGGTCTCTCTGTAGCCCTCACTGTTTTGCAACACTTTGGTGGTCTTAGAATCAGATCTCTCTGCTATTCTGCCTTTCTTCATTTGGAGTACTAGGATTAAAGGTCTGCATCATCAGGCTACAACCCTCACACTTTTTCACATGCCAGAATTATACTAGTTTTGAAAGAATTAGAAACTAAAATATGGTTATTTTGTGCTCTCTCTCTCTCTCTCTCTCTCTCTCTCTCTCTCTCTCTCTCTCTCTCTCTCTGTGTGTGTGTGTGGTGTGTGTGTGTGTGTGTGTGTGTGTGAGAGAGAGAGAGACAGAGAGACAGAGTCAGAGACAGAGAACATGATAACATGATCCCAAAATATAAACAGTATTCATCAATATTTTCTTCTAATCTTATAGTCAATAATAGCTTTGTTATCAGTAAATTAAAGGGGGCTTTTTGAAGGAAATTATGTGTATTTATATAGATACAAACACAAAAGATTTTAGTTTTGAAATACTCTTATGTATTCAAAACTAGCCTCAAACTTTGTGTAGCCAAAGACGAAGAAGGACCATGAACTTCTGATCCTCCTGCTTTCTTCTAGTGTGTTTGTGGTGCTGTGGTATTTTAAAACCTAGGGTTTTATTCACATTAGGTGAGTGTTCTACCAAATGAGCTACTGAGCTACTTTCCCAGATACTAAAAAACAAAACAAAACTATTTCTTGTAGCATAAGCTGGGCGTAAGATTGTTTCAGTAATTGGGTACTAGAAAAGACATGTGAGTTAATTACCAAGCATGTTTTAACTCTAAAGAGTTTATGAGAATAAACATAAGACTGAAGTAGGTATCTCTGTTTAGCTATTCAGGTGCCCATTGGTTTAGAATGTGATCACATCTTGATAATTGCATCCTTCAGTTGAAAGTACGTGTTTAATACAGTTATCTTACCAGACATCCTAGCTTGTCTTTCCTACCTATCTTTAAGCAAGCACGGTCAGGATATTCATGTGTTCCTACAGTTGCACATCCCACAGGAATATCATGCTTGATAATATTAACTGAGAAAAATGTCATACTCAAAATGAAAGCATAGTTTCTGTTAAATGGCAAAACTTTAATACTACCTTTATTCCCATTCAGGTCTTTGTTTTTTCATTTAAGTTTGTTTGCAGACAAGTTTTTTTCGTGTTAGAGTTTATTTTCATGCGTTTACATTTCTCCTTGGATTCTAGACTTTGAAGATTTTGATTTTTAACAATTTCTCTGCCTTTAGTATAAGCTTTTAAAATGTTTAGTACCATTTTTTTCCTGATACTATCTCTCTCTCTCTCTCTTTTTTTTAATGACAATTTTTTTTTTGAGGAAATGAACATTTCATTTTACAGATGGTTGTGAGCCACCATGTGGTTGCTGGGAATTGAACTCAGGACCTCTGGAAAAGCAGTTGGTACTCTTAACATCTCTCTAGCCCCTGATACCCTCTCTTAATTCCACAATTTAATAGATTAATTTTTAATATTTGGCCTTGACAATTATTCTTCATAGGCTACAGATTACATTTTTGTTACAATGTATTCTTTATGCTTTGTCCATGTAAATAAAAGATAAATTTAGAGAATTTTATACCTCTAATCTTAGTAACAATAGATCATATATAGAAGTTAGGAGTATAAGAGTTATCAAATGTCATAGAGATTCCAAGACTATTTGCTAATAAATATAAAGAAGTTTAAGAAGTACCTGTTCTGAAGTTTAAACTTTGAATTTCACAGTATTATTTGTAAACTAACACTGTAGAACTTTATACTATTTGTGGGGAAAGCACAAGCTAAATTGGTGGCATTTGCAGTTTCCCTTTTTGAGTGATGGTGATTCAAACTCAATAAGTAGAAAATAAATTTCTCTGCTACATTAAAATTTTTAAGATGCTATACCTTTATGTGTATAAGTGTTTTGCCTGCTTGTATTGTATGTGCACTATGTTCATGCCTAGTGCCTGGGAAGTCATAAAGAGAGCTTCATGTTTCCTGGGCCTGGAGTTAGACTATTTCCAGCCACCATGTGGGTGTTGGATCAAGTGTGAATCACCTACAAGAGCAACAGGTGCTCTTAACTAATGAGCCATCTCTCGATCACCCCTTACTTTTCTTTTTCCCCTTCATATTTTTGAGACATGGTTTCTCTGTATAACATCCTTGGCTGTCTTGGAACTGGCTCCATAGACCAGGCTGGCCTCAAATTCACAAAGATAAGCCTGCCTCTGCTGGGATTAAAGACATGCTCTGTCACTATCCAGTTTTTGGTTTTGTTTTTTAAGTAATGGTGGTGTATATCTGTACTTTCATGATTTAGGTGGAGTAAGAAGTTTTTGTTCCAATCACTCTGGTTTAGAACT
Organism: Apodemus agrarius; assembly: GCA_964023405.1. Taxonomy (NCBI): domain Eukaryota; kingdom Metazoa; phylum Chordata; class Mammalia; order Rodentia; family Muridae; genus Apodemus; species Apodemus agrarius. The sequence goes on along the minus strand of OZ030005.1, from coordinate 94,937,823 downwards.
TGAGCATGTTTAGTTTGAAACCAGAAAGTTTATTTAATTTAAAGATGTTCTCAGCTGATGTTATAATTAAAGGTATTACTTTTTTATCTTAACTATTCAGAGAAGGTAATTTGATTTCCTGTAGTTTGGTTTATGCCAGTTTAAAAATATTGGTATTGGAGCTGGAGAGATGGGTTAGTGGTTCTTCCAGAAGTCCTGAATTTGATTCCCAGCACCCTCATGGCAGCTCTCAACTGTCTATAACTCTAGTTCTAGGGGATTTGATGCCTTCTTTTGGCTTCCATGAGCAGACATGTATGTGCCGCATAGATTTATATGGCAGACAAAATGCACATACACATAATTTATTATTTTTAAAGTTGACATTATGATTGGGTCAATTAGGTATTTTGATTTGTAAATACTGAAATATACAGGGAATTGTTTTTTTAATTCTTTGATATTGTTTATACTATAGGATGGTAGTTATACTGCCCTGTTTATTCAGTCAGACATAGCTATCTTTTGTTGTAGTTGAGGAAACTAATTCAATGAAAGATGTTTTTTGCTTCTGCTGTACCCAGCCTGGTGCCTAGAATGACGTCAGCATTTAGCACATTAGCTCTTTTCTTGAAATGACTGGTCATGATGAAGCTTCCAAATGTATTATATCTTTAAGTAACTGACCTCTGGCACAATAGTCAAAGGATCTTCTGTGGCACTTGTTCTTTCCTCTTGTCTCCATAGCTCTTGGTGCTGGACAGGCATCTTTGTTTGGAAACAACCAACCTAAGATTGGAGGGCCTCTTGGTACAGGAGCCTTTGGGGCCCCTGGATTTAATACTTCGACAGCCATTTTGGGCTTTGGCGCCCCCCAGGCCCCAGTAGGTAAGTGTCAGTCACTTTAGAAGGCTTTACAGTTTATTTCTTGCTAATACTTAGCTTGCTGGCTTGATTTTTCTACTGTCCCATTCTTACTAAAGCTGTGTGCATATATGCACATATTAAATTATAGAGGGACTTAGATTCTAGCCTTTATCTCCTCATTCCTAGGCTTGGTCTCCCTTAGAAATCATTTTTGTTATTATTTTAAATTTATCTAGCATATGATGGAGTTTGTTTTGCTAAGTAATGTGCTTAATTATTGTGGTTATTTTAAAATAAGTAAATTTAACTTGTTACAGTAGAGAATTCAGTTTACTTACTTATGTCTGTTTTCTTTATTCCCCAGTGTTAATATTGTACACTCACTCACTAATTATCCTAAGTTTTTACTTTTGTTAAAATATCTTAGGTACTTCATTCATGTAAATGTACTTCCCTAGTTTTTACAATGTCAACTACCTTATATTTAACAAAAGAAAATCATCTTTTTTTTTTTTTTTTTTTTTTGGTTTTTTGAGACAGGGTTTCTCTGTGTAGCCCTGGCTGTCCTGGAACTCACTCTGTAGACCAGGCTGGCCTCGAACTCAGAAATCCACCTGCCTCTGCCTCCCAAGTGCTGGGATTAAAGGCGTGCGCCACCACCGCCCGGCTACCCCTGAGTCTTATACAGTTCAGTGCTCCTCACTACTGAACTGTCTCTCCTGTCCCAGAAATGAGATTTTTGTTTGTTTGTTTTTTGTTGTTTTTGAAAGGGGTTTTCTGTGTAGCTTTGGCTGTCCTGGAATGTGCTCTGTAGACTAGTCTGGCATTGGAATTTAGAAATCCCCTTGTTCTTCCTTCCTCGGGGTGCCGGGACTAAAGGTGTGTGCCGTCATGCCCAGGCAGAAATGAGTTTTTCTGTGACTAAATTCATGAGGTTCTGTCACAATGCTGTTGTACCTCAGTTTGAGATTATCATTCATTTAAGCTGTATATCTTTATACTAAGTCTGACAACTAGGTGATAATACTATTTCTTGAATTTCCTTTATCAGTGGGCTATCGGTGTCTTTAGTCTTCTCTTTTCCCCTTCTTACTTTTCATGTTTTTAGATCTTAGTTTATGTGCTTGAAAGTGCACCAAGTGCATACCAGATGCACAGGGAAACCATAAGAGAATCTGATCCCCTGGCACTGGATTTACAGTTTTGAATCTTAATGTGGGTGTTGGGAATTGAACATGGATTCTCTCTTGCAAGAGCAACAAATGTTCTTAACTACTGAGCCAAATCTCCAACTCCCTGTCTTGGTAATCTTATATTGATAGTTGATAAGATTATAACTTTTTGCTACACAAACTTGGCACTTGGGGAGGCACCAGGATCAAGGATTCAAGGTATTTCTCAGCTGCATAGTAAGTTCAGAGCCAACCTCAGCTGCCACAGGTCCCTATCTCAAGAACAAATAAAAAGGACACCAAAGATTTCTTTTAATGTTTTTCTTTTCAGGTATATATTTTTAGACATTGATTTATCTTGAAACTCTGTGTTTGATAATTGATAAACTAAAACTTTCCGATGTCTTTGATTCTTTAATTTATTAGGATTGTTATAATTTTCATCCTGCTTTTTGTGAACTTTTCCATTCATATTTTAAAATAAAATAATTAAAACCTTATCAGCAACTCTGTGTTTGTATTTACCAGCATCTTTTATTTTATACTTTATAGTCTTAAAAATAGATAATTAAAAGTTCTCTAAATGTTGGAATTTGGATTCTCAGTTGGTGGATGATGTCACTTTTCTCAGTCGTTGCTTCTGTCCTTTCCATGGGCTTATTCAGTTTTCGTGCTCTATCGCAGCTTATCAGTTGAGTGTAGGGAAGTTAGGAGAATGACACTGGAGAGCTTTGTAAGTGGACTTTACTTTTTTAAAAGACGGATCTCATGTACCCCAAGTTGACTTCATGCACCCTATGTAGTTGAGAATCCTTCTGCCTCTAGGCCCTGGTACTTGGATGCCACTTTACCCTTTTGATATTGGAGTGTAAAGATTAGTCAAGCCACGAACCTATGCGAAGTAGATGCACAGTGTCAGCTGAGTTATAGTCCTGACCTATTGTGATAAACTATACATTTTTTTCCTTCTGTATTAACCCTGCTTGATCAAATAAGGTGTTCTATTTCCTCTACCCTTCTATTTTTGACATCATCATATGTAGCTCACATTGTATAACAAAGGCTGGAATTCCTGATTTTCCTTTCCTCTGACTTGCCAATAGCTGGGATCATGAGGCTTGCACGACCATACTTAACTCTTGATTTAAGATTTATATTACAGTTGTGTATTATTGCCTGTTTATAAATGTATTAGCTTTTAGAGTGTCTAACTAGTCACAAATCTTAATTAAAAGGTGCTAGACTTAGCATAATCAACCATTATTGGGCAGAAGTCTTATCCTCAAATTCATCATGATGGCATCCATCCCTATATGTTGTTCTGCATCAGTGTCCTCATTTTGTTCATTATTAAACTTTTCCCTTTAGAAATTCTATTAAAGTATTGCTTCTTTTTACCCCCTAACTCCAAACAGAATTGGTGTGCTAGAACTGTTTTTCTTAGTACTTGGGAGACAAAGGGCACCAGATCTCAGGGTTCAAGGGCAAGACAACCAGAGCCACACAGAGAAACCTTGTCTCAGAAAAAAAGAAGAGAGGACGAGGAAAAAAAGAAAGAAAATTAGTCTCTGTCACTAGAAAGACTTGGTCAATTTCTTTGATTTGATCATAATTTTAATTCTTTGATACATTTTCAAATTGTTATGACTAGAATATAATATCAATAGTATTTTTATTAGTGACCTCTTAATTTTTGCTCACATGTCATCTCTTATTTTTATCTTCAAAAAATTTTTTTTAGATTATTGTATGTGTAAGAGTGTTTGGGATGCATGTGTGTCTGCTACCTGCAAAGGCCAGAAAAGGGTGTTAGTTCTCCTGGAACTGGATTACAGATAGTTGTTGAGTTACCACATGGATACTGGGAACTGAATTCAACTTCTGTAAGAGTAACAAGTGCTCGTTTCCTTTTTTTTTTTTTTTTTTTTTTTCCTCGAGACAAGAGTTTCTCTGTGTAGCCCTGGCTGTCCTGGAACTCACTCTGTAGACCAGGCTGGCCTGGAACTCAGAAATCCCCCTGCCTCTGCCTCCCAAGTGCTGGGATTAAAGGCGTGCGCCACCACTGCCGCCCGGCTTTTTTTTTTTTTTTTTTTTTTTTTTTTTAGTAAAAAGTGTTCTTAACCACTGAGGCATACTCTCCATACATACCTCCATACATTTTAAGAATGTCTGTCTGTCTATCTGTCTGTCTGTGTCTGTGTCTGTGTCTGTCAAGTGTGGGTGTTGAAGTAGTCTAGAGGCATCAAATCCTCTGGATCTAAAGTTACAAGAAGTTACAGATGTTTGTGGACTGCCTACTCTGGGTGCTAGGAATTGAGTTATGGTTCTCTGGAAAACCAACATATGCTCTTAACTGCAGAGCCATCTCTCCAGACCCAAATATTTTTTGATATAATTTTTTGTATTTGTAATGTAAAACAAAATTTCCTAAATATGCTTGGGTTTGCTAAAGATTTTTAACTTTTATTATGTATGTAGGTATTTTGCTTGCATGTATTTTCATACACCTCCTTCCAGGGATATGGCACTCTGCCTTGTCTGCCCAGCATGTGAGGCTCTTGGTCCAATCCTTACACCAAAGCAAAGTTTATGTCTGAAACTTCTGTGTCTCCTCGAATAACTTCTTTATTGGTGATACCATGTATCAAAAAATAATTTGTATATTTTGTTCTACCCTTGAACTTACCCCTCCTTTTTCTTTTTTAGCTTTCCAAGTAGCTTGAGTTACAGACATGTGCCACCATGGCTGACTTTTGTCTATAGTCTTTAATTGTTTTAGTGACTTGTCTGAATTCAAACGATTTACTTTAAATGATTATCTCCTCTGGGTCCCAAATCCTTGGCCATGTTTGTACTACCCCTTAAACATCAACAGTGTCTATTTCAGACAGGGTTTCTCTCTATGTGGCCTCAGACTAATAGCAGTTCTTAAGCCTTTCATTGATTGGATTACAGACTTAAGCCATCAAGCCTTGGCTGGATACTTCCATTTCTACCAATTTGACTAAATATGGATCTATTCTGATACTATTTTAATTCTAACTACCTATTCTCCTGGTGATGGGGCAGTGGTTGCTGCTACCGTTGCTGTTGCTTTTATATTCCCCATTGTGAGAACATATAGTTGTGATATGAGAATTCTTTTAATTTATATTCTTACTATATTTTAGCGTCAAACTATTTCTAAATCTTGGTAAGCAGAAACCTGTTCCTTTCTCTCTCTCTCTCTCTCTCTCTCTCTCTCAGATCATTGGTGATTTAATCTTTAAGTATTTTTGCAATGATTCTCTTAAAAACAATTTCTCTTTGGATATATACCACAACTGGTTTCCCTTTTCTTTTGTATACACTACATTTTTGTACATTATGAATATAGTCTTTAATGAAGCTTTTGTCTGATCTCTGAATTTTCTGCATCTGATAGGAAATGTTCATTCTTGTGCTTTGAAAGAAAATTAAATTAGTTGGCTGGCCTAGAACTTAGTTTGTGGTCTAGGCTAGACTTGCACTCCTGATTCTTGTGTCCTAGCCTCTAGAATGCTGGCCTTTATAAGTATATGTTACATACCCAGTTAGAGCAACCTTTGTTTCTAGAGAGCAAAAATTATAACTTTTATAACTTGTGCCAGTGGCAGGTAGACAATTAAAATACATTCTTTCTAGGCTATTTTGATTTGTATGTATTTGATTACTAGTTTTACAGTGAATTTTTATATGTAATGTCTCTTATGAAATAGGATTTCCTCATCTTTGTTCACTTTTAACTAATGGTTTTGTGTTTTTAGTTTGCTCTTTGTTTTGCTTAACTATTGAATGGATCTGAACATTCAAAGATGTCATTGATTGCTTAAAGAGTATTGAGTTCTCTAATGTGTTGGATCCTTGCACTTACGCTCCACCCCCATCCTATTCTTTTTTGAATAGCTTTGACAGATCCAAATGCTTCTGCTGCCCAGCAGGCTGTTCTCCAGCAGCACCTCAATAGTCTAACATACTCACCCTTTGGAGACTCCCCTCTCTTCCGGAATCCCATGTCAGATCCTAAGAAAAAAGAAGAGGTAACTTTAAAAAAAATTTTTTTTTATTATATTGGGAAAGACTGAAAATGATTTATCTGCCAAAGAGACAACAGTTATATTTCCAATTAAGTATATATACCAGTAGAGCACTGCATTTTGACGTTCCACCATTAGGAAAGTTGGAATGAAGGGTGTGTAAATAAGTAGAGGTCTTCTTGTCACAGCTTTTCCAGAGCTAGTGAAGGCTTTTCTTTTCTTTTCTTTCTTTTTTTTTTCCTTTCTTTTTTTTTGGGGGGGGGGCGGTTTCGAGACACGGTTTTTCTGTGTAGTCCTGGCTGTCCTGGTACTTACTCTGTAGACCAGGGATTACAGGCATGCACCACCACCGCCCAGCCCAAATGAGCACTTTTAACAGTATTTATAATATAATTGTAGAATTAAGATAGTTCTATGAATTATAGAATATACCAGAAATATGCACTACTCTAGTGTGTACAAGGTGGGTACTATACAGTTATGATAACTGGGATACATGCTAAAACCCAACATAATCTGGCCTCGAACTCAGAAATCCGCCTGCCTCTGCCTCCCAAATGCTGGGATTCCAGGCATGCGCCACCATGCCCGGCGGGTGAAGGTTTTTCTAACATGGTTTTTAGGAATCAAACTCAACTGATTGAGCCATCTCCCAAGCCTCCTTTGATATATTTTTATGTATGAGGCTAGATTGTGATTAGATGAATAATATGTTACCCATACAGTCTGATGCCCAAGTATGCTAAGGTAGGCATCATGTTTAATGCTAAGGATATAATGCAAAAGAAAGAACTTTATGAGCTTGTCCAGTGAGGGAGATCATACCTCTGAATATTCAAATGTACTGTAGCTCAATAGTATAAATGCAATAATAGAGGAACCCATTTTTTGATAAGTCAGCAATGTTATCTAATAGACACCATCCACTGAACAGAGCAGAGTGCATGAGCAAGCCTTCAACGCTCACAAAGCAAGAGTACTATAGCAGGCTGCTATAGTACTTTGTTTATGTTGATAGATCCAGGAGTCAGGATTTGTAGAAAAAGTAGATTTGTGGTGACAAGGGACGTGAAAAAAGTGGTGTGTACAGAGTATTTTTGAAGTGATGTGAGTGTGCTAGAATTAGATAGTGATAATGCTTACATAGCCTTGTAAAAGCTATAAATTAAAAAGCTATGAATTGTTGTAATGACTAATTTTGTCAACTTGCCAAAATCGAGCATCACTTAGAATCTCAATGAGATTGCTTAATCAGGACTTATGGTCGGAGCGATTGTCTTGATTGCCTTAATCGATATGGGAAGACACAGCCCAAGTATGGGCAACGTAATTCCTGCTTTAGAACCCTGTGCGGTATAACAGTACGAGACATATGGAGTTGTTCCTCTCAGCTCTGAATTGTGGATAAGAGTTGATAACTGATTTAGGTTCCTGCTTGAATTTTCAGCTAGATGCATTGTAATATAGAATTGTGAGCTAAAATAGACCTGTCTACCCTATGTTGCTTTTTTTTTTTTAAGATGTATTTATTATATGTATGAGTACACATACTCCAGATCTTGTTATGGATGGTTGTGAGCCACCATGTAGTTGCTGGGATTTGCTCTTAACCGCTGACTAAGTTGCTTTTTGCCAGGGTATTAGCAACAGAAATAAATCAGACAAATATGCACAAATAAGTGGCAAATTTTTACGTTATGAGAGCTTTGATTAAAAATTTTTAAGTATGCCTTGTGTTCTGGTGCATACGAATGCCAGTGCTCAGGAAGCAGAAGAGCAGATTGCTGTGCACTCTAGATCAGTCTGATGTGGATAGTAAGTTTCAGGTTAGACAGGACTGCATACTGAGACCCTCTCAAAACAGAAAACGTTTTAAAATATCATAAGCATACTATACTTGTGTGAATCTGATGAAACTTTTTGGAAGAGGTGATATTTTTCTTTTGAAGAATAATGTAGAAATAAGGACATTCCAAGCAAAGGCACTAAGTTATAAAATATAAAAGGTCATAAAAAATAATCTTTATATGTCCTCACATGTGTAGACATAAATGTGTGTATTTGCAATTGTGTCTGTGTATGCTAGGATAGGTTTTGGGTTTTTTTCCCTCCCACCTACTTAGTGGATTCTTGGAATCAAAATCTAATCATCGGGTTTAGGTTCCTTTACCCGCTGAGTCATCTCACCAGCCCAGGTCACAAAAAAAACTTACTGAGAATGCTCAGGAGAACAGCCTGCTCTAGAAGGAGAGTAAATTATGACAGTCTTGTTTTATGACACAGGCTTACTCTACTTTGCTATTCCTGCCTCTGCCACTGTAGCTGCTGGGATTAAAACATGTACTACCGCTGGGCGGTGGTGGCGCACACCTGTAATCCCAGCACTTGGGAGGCAGAGGCAGGCAGATTTCTGAGTTCGAAGCCAAGCCTGGTCTACCGAGTGAGTGCCAGGACAGCCAGGGCTATACAGAGAAACCCTGTCTCAAAAAAAAAAAAAAAAAAAAAAAAAAACCACCCTCCCCCCCCAAAAAAAAATGCACTACCACACTAGATTTAACAGTTTTCTTACCCTCCTCCTCCACCTTTGAAGTCTTAGAGATATGGGATTGCCTCACCATGCTCAACAGTTTTTCTTGAACACTGAAGCTTTAATTAATGTGAAAATTTATTTCTGTATATTTTAAGATTTTGTTAACTATATTTTCTCAAGTATGAATATTATAATGCTTATTTTATAAACTGATCTGCTAACAATTTTTGGTAGGAAAAATATTACAGGATATATTAAGAATGCTGTATTAGTACATCTCATTTGTAAAGCATTTTCCAGATCTAGTTTATTAGTTACATTTTAAAGGATGTTAATCCAGAGGCAGGAGGTGGCTCAGTTACTGCTCTTGCAGAGGACCTGGATACAGTACCCTCTTTTAAATTAATCTCCTTGGTTATCTGCCAGCACAGACACTTGTACACAAATATACATATACTCAGGAAATTATTCTTTTAGGTTTTTGAGGGATTGATGAGACAAGGTTTCTCTGTGTAACCTTGTCTGTCCTAGAATTCACTCTGTAGAATAGGCTAGCCTCTAACTCAGCGATCTTCCTGTCTCTGCTTCCCGAGTGCTGGGATTGAAGGCATGCACCATCACTGCCTGAGTGAAATACTTTTTTTTTTTTTTTTTTTTTTTTTTTGGTTTTTCCAGACAGGGTTTCTCTGTATAGCCCTGGCTGTCCTGGAACTCACTCTGTAGACCAGGCTGGCCTCAAACTCAGAAATCCAGCTGCCTCTGCCTCCCAAGTGCTGGGATTTAAAGGTGTGCACCACCACTGCCCAGCTGAAATAAAAATTTTAAAACAGTGTTTGACAAGTCAATTGAATAGGAACTTGAAAGATGGGCAAATAAATATCAATAAATACCAGTTCTGTAGAAAGATATTTCAAGGGGCTGGAGAGATGGCTCAGCGGTTAAGAACATGCACTGCTCTTCCGGAGGTCCTGAGTTCAAATCCCAGCAACCACATGGTGGCTCACAACCACCCGTAATGAGATCTGATGCCCTCTTCTGGTGTGTCTGAAGACAGCTATGGTGTACTTACATATAATAAGTAAATCTTTAAAAAAAAGAAAGAAAGAAAGAAAGATATTTCAAATGTCTGAAACTAGTCTAAATAATCAAAAAAACTAAGCAGGCACAGAGTCTGCATATTCTGTACACATGTGATGTAGGTGTTAGTGTACTTGGTTTAAGGAGCTAATACTTAGACAAGATGAAATTTGAAATTAGGTTAACTTAGTATGGCTTCACCTTAGTGATTCAAGCATGGTGGTGTATGCTTTTAATCCTCACACTTGAGAGGCGAAGGTAAGTGTTTCTCTGAGTTCAAGGCCATCCTATCTATAAAGTTATGGGCAGACAAGACTATAGAGAAATCTATCGTCTTTGAGATTTAGAGAATTCTCCATAGCGTGATGGGAATGGTAAGATATGAGTCATTGGGCCTGGCTCCATTTTCTGATTATTAAAATTCGTACCATATATTTGAAATAAACTAGAACATTCCTTGATTTTCTTTTAAGACAGTGAAATAATGCCTTGCTATGTAGACATGGCAGGTCTGGGTCTGAGTAACCAGGTTGCCTTAGTTCCTCTTGCCTTAGTCTACCAGCTGCTGGGGTTACAGATGGAAGCCACCATATTAAGCATATTTATGCATTTCTTTTTCAGAGACTGAAACCAACCAATCCAGCAGCTCAGAAAGCTCTTACAACACCTACTCATTATAAACTCACACCTCGCCCTGCTACCAGAGTCAGACCAAAGGCTTTGCAAACAGCAGGTACAGCCAAATCACATCTCTTTGATGGGCTGGATGACGATGAGCCTTCTCTAGCCAATGGAGCATTCATGCCTAAGTGAGTTTTGTTTTGTTAAACAAAATGATATATTAAGGAATAAATGTAATTATTCTTGGGTAAAATGTTTAACAAATATTTTGATGACTGATTTTAATTTTATTTGTTCATGATTTTGTTTTTATGAAATTACCTTTGCATTTATAATAATCAAGGCCTAGAGTATAGCTCAATTGTAGACTACTTGCCTAGCACTTATAAGGTCCTTTTTGGATCTCTAGCAGTATAACAAAGATGTTTTAAGAAATGTTAAAGGTTGCTGAACGGTGGTGGTGTGTAAATATAACTTTTATTTTTCTGTCATAATTGTCTCCAAGACTTATTGTCTCTGTCTGCAACCTAGTCCTAAAAGCTTCTAGCCTCTGTACAATCTAATTTAAGCCTATAATGTTTTCATCCTCCAAGACTTACTGCTAAATGTGCTCACTCACCCTTTCTAGTTCTTTCTGGACTCTGTTGGTTGGTTGAACTCAGCTATTGTGGCTCAAACTGCTCTACAGGGCGACTGACTCAATCTGACTTCTCTTAGCTTCTGACTGAATCACTCTCCTTGGTCTCATACTAACTTTGGCAATCTGTTCTAATCTTCTGGTTCCTCATTCATTCTCTGGCTTGTTCTGTCTTCACCTGGGTCTAGCCTGATCTCCCTCTGCAGCCTATCTCTGTAGAACTCCTCTGGTAAATCTGCCTCTTTCCTCTCTTCCTTTGCACTGTTCCCTCTTATGTGGCTTCTGTTCCTTTACATTCTCCTGAAAGTTGGCACATCCTATTCTGTCAAACTAGTCTCAGATTCGTCACTTTTTCTGCAACTCAATTAGACATCACTTTCAAAGATGAGGCTTCCTTCTACAAACTAACTTTACCTTCATTGTTTGAGATTAAAGGCATGTACTAAGGTAGTATCTGAATTCCAGCCAGATCACAAAGGCCTAGAAGGCCTTTGGATATAATCAGAGTAGTCTTGTTGCTGGATTAAAATACCTCTACAGGGGTATATGCTTTTAATCCACACCCTCGGGAGACAGAGGCAGGTGGGTCTCTGACTTCTAGTGTAACCATGTGCTTTTCTACCCTTGTCCCAGTTTCCAGATAAAATCTCGGCTTATTATTTATTTAAAAAAATGCCCAGACCATAAACTAGGCTTGTTCGCAGTAGCTCGTAACTTATTTTATGTTTAAACTATTCTGTGTCTGCCACATGGCTGGTTACCTCTCCTTAGCTCCATATATCCAGCATTGTCCAGATAGTGAATCTTCCCAGCTCCCACCATTTCTGAGAGTTCCTGTCTCCCTCTACTGGAACTCTTGCCTTCTACTTCCTGCCTTTTGCTAATAAGCCATCAGCTTTTTATTGACAGGAAGCATTGATGCTTCCACACAGTACGTAAGGGATTATCCTTATATTCTAGACCTACTTGTTCTACAGTGAATTCCAATTTAGCCAGAGCTTCACAGAGGAAAAAAAGGTTAAAGGTCAGGTTAAGAAGAATCTATACTTTTTAAAATTTCTCATAAGAATTGTTTGTGGATGTAGAACCACTAATAGAATAGTTTGAAAGAAATAAAATAAGAAAATGGAAGAGTTAAGCATAGGAAAATTCACATAAATGATGTCTTAGATTAGGCACCATTTAGATATCTCTGGTAAAAGGCCTGAAGAAAATCACTTAGCAGATTGCTGACATTCAGAGACAGGGCATTTCAATTCTGGGTTGCTTATTCTAGATATGCAGTTAGACACAGGTAGGTACACAAACATTTTTTTAAAAGCCAGTAGTAGCTTTTCAGTTGAAAAGGGGTGTGTTTTATTTTTAGTTCATTACTTACAATTCTTTGTTGGTAAATGATGGTAAGTACATTACAGCTCCTCCTCTTACAAATGATGATTGGGAAAAGCTAAGAGTGGTGGTACATACCGTTAGTCCCAGCACCCAGGAATCAGAAGCAGTATTCCGAAGCAATAGATCAGTTCCAGGACAGCCAGTGTTACACAGAGAAATCTTGTTTTGAAAACCAAAATGAAAAAGGGGTCAAGTATGACAACAGTGGTGGCTCAGTGGTTTAGTGCACTCTACTGTTGCAGATAATCTGAGTTCAATTCTTAGCAATTTCATAGTGTCTCACAACTGTCTCTAGCTGTAGTTCCTGTGGGCATCAGGCATGCACAGACAAAACATACACGTAAGATTAATAAAGCTAACAAAACTTTTAAAATTATGAATTGAGAACTGGGGTGATGGTTCAGTCTTTAAGACCATATGTACAGGCATGGGGACCTGAATTCAAAGCCCAAATACCCACATAAGAAACCATATAAGGTCACATCCATGTCTATAGGTATTGTAGTGGTAGAGATAGGAAGATTGCTGGCATTTTCTTGTCTGTTTGCAAGACAAGTGAAAGACCTTATCTGAACAAATGAGGTGGAAATGGTCCAGCAGGACCTACGGCCCTCCTCTCACTTTGCTGATGGACCAGTATACTCACATGTGCATACTTCTCGCACACATCCTATAAGTAAATTGCTTTGTCACAAAAGACAGGAACTGTGATTTTATGTCTCTATTGTGAGATTTGTTTTTAAGGAAAGACAAGATGTGTTCATTTGTACCTCATAGCATTTTTCCAAGTAGTTACACAGACTTGATGCTGTTTTGCTTTCCATTTTGTTACTGTGGTAAAACACTGACCAAAGGCAGCTTAGGAAGGAAAAGATTTATTTGACTTACAGTTCCTGCATATACTTTCATCATTGGGGAAAGTCAGGGCAGAAATGCAAGGTAGGAACTTGAAGTAGAAACCATAGTGCAATGCTGCTTGCTTGCTTGCTCTCTCTCAGGCTCCTGTTTAATTAGGCTTTTAAAAATGTGTATTTTTTATCATTGTCAGAGAGAGACTGACTGTGTGTCTGTCTGTCTGTGTGTCTGTCTGTCTGTCGGACACTTGAGTCCGAATGTCCCTGGAGTCCAAAAGAGGGACTGCCTATAATTCCACCTAATTATAGAGGGATGTGAATTGCCTTTTGTGATGGGAGCTAGGAATCAAACTTGAGGACCTCTACAAGAACAATGTGTATTCTGTGTGTGCTGAGGGAAGGGCTTAAGTCTATAGAGACTATGTAGCCTTAACTATCCTAGAAGTAGACCAAGCTTGCCTCTGCCTTTTAGTTTTGAGATTAAAAGTGTGCCACACACCCAGTTTCAAGGATATTTTCCACTTTAATCTTCATCTTCTCAGCTTAATTCAAAATAGCAATATATTTGCAGTTGTATGTTGTAATTAAACCACTAAAAATATTATAAATGCAGTTTATTAGGTGAGTTTCGGGCTTCAGTTTTTAAAATAATGTCTGGTAACTTGCATACACCTTAATTTTTTCTATTTCTTTTGGTTTCTGTTTTTAGAAAGAGCATCAAGAAGTTGGTTTTGAAAAATCTTAACAATAGCAATCTCTTTTCTCCTGTTAATCATGATTCAGAAGATCTTGCCTCACCCTCTGAGTATCCAGAAAATGGAGAGAGGTAAGCTGAATTCATCTTAAAAATGTTCTTGCTAATAGTTTTGTTTTTCTTTTAAATGATTCTAATTTTATAAAGGTTGAATTTTATATAGACTGACTATAATTCAGGGGCTCCTAGATGTTATTACTTCTTTAGTAATTTAAACTTCAAAAATTATTGGAGCTCTGATTAATTTCTACAGAACTACTTTGTAATTTTTATGTATGGCTTTGAGCAGTTTTAGCAAGCACTTCTATTAGTTAAGAAGTTAGTCTGGCCGGGTGTGGTGGCGCACGCCTTTAATCCCAGCACTTGGGAGGCAGAGGCAGGCGGATTTCTGAGTTCAAGGCCAGCCTGGTCTACAAAGTGAGTTCCAGGACAGCCAGGGCTACACAGAGAAACCCTGTCTCAAAAAAACAAAACAAAAAACAAAAAAAAAAAAAGAAGAAGTTACTCCGATGATTATTAAAGTAATATCCATTCTAATCAAGTAAAATCGATATATATATAACAAACAAGTAAACGTGTGTGTGTGTGTGTGTGTGTGTGTGTGTGTATAAATATAAAATATATGTCTTAAGTAGTTTAATTTAAGGGCTAAAGAGCTGCTTCTGGGGTTAACAGTACTTGTTCTTCCAGAGAATTACAGTTTGGTTTCTGGCATCCATGTTAGGCAGCTCACAACTGGGATCCAATACTGTCTGTCTTCTGGTCTTTTTGCCAACACATATGACATACATTCATACAGATACATACATGTAAATATAAAAATAATCTATAACATTTTTTGATAGTTTGACTATTAAATATTTGATAGTCAATTTAAACTAATAATTTTCCAGTTTAAAAATTTCCTGAGGGGCTGTAGGGAAAATAGCTTAAGTCTATAAAGTGCCTGTCTTGAAAGGACTTAATTAGACCCACAGGGTCTGATAAAATGGGCAGCAATGAAGATCACTGGCTGCTCTTTCAAAGGATTGCTATACCATTCTTTTTTTGTTTTTTTTGAGACAGGGTTTCTCTGTGGCTGTCCTGGAACTCACTCTGTAGACCAGGCTGGCCTCGAACTTAGAAATCCTCCTGCCTTTGCCTCCCAGAGTGCTGGGATTACAGGCGTGCGCCACCACTACCTGGCTTGTTTGTTTGTTTGTTTGTTTGTTTTTGCTATACCCTTATCATCTACATCCTGACTCATAACCATCCCTAATTCTAGCTTCAGGGATCCACAGCCCCCTCTTGTCCTCTGTAGGCACCATATATACATATGTACACATATGTACATGGAGGCAAAACACTCATGTACATAAAATATAAATAAATAATATTAGACTGAGTAAATGGGGGCCTGGAAAGATGGATTGGTCATTAAGAGCACTTGCTGCTCCTGCAGAGGACCACAGTTCAGTTGTCAGCACTCTTGTGGTTGCTCACCACTGCCTGCAACTCTGGTTCCTGGGGATCTGGTGCTTTTTCTGACCTCACTCCAACACATACAATTAGTGAAACTTTAGAAAACAAAAAAGGTATAATGGTGCAGACCTTTAATTCCAGCACTTGGGAGGCAGAGGCAGGTGGTCATCCTAGTATATATACAGAGTTCAGGACAGCTAGGGCTATGTAGAAAAGCTCTGTCTCAAGCAAACAGTGAATGAATGTATGAATGAATGAATGAGTGAGTGAGTGATCGAGCCAGTGATGTAGTGTGCATTTATAATCTGGGGATTAGAGGTTCTCTCCTACCAACAAATGGGCGCCAGAAATTAAACTCCGGTCATTTAGGCTTTGTTTCACCCATTCAGCCCTCTTGCTAGTCCTGACTCCTGATTCCTCCTCATTAATGGTTTTTGTGGTCATTGTGATAAATATAAAATAATTTAATTAGCTCTCCATTAGTGAACTTTCAGAAATTATTTGGTATCCTTTATTCAAAATAATGTGCCACCTTTTTTTAATTTGTAATTTGATATTTCGTTAAAGTATCTCCAAACCTCTTGTGTTTATAATATAGTTGTAATTTTGATATTTTTAAACTTTATTCATATGAGTGTTTTGCCTACAAGTATGTCTGTGCACTATGTGCATACAGTGCCTGCAGAGGGCATAAGAGATATCAAATCCACTGGAATTAGATAGCTTCTATGTGAGTGTTGGGAATCAAACCCTTGGTATTTGGAAAAACAGCCAGTGCTCATAAATGATGTTTTATCTTGACTATTAACCATTAGTCATTAATGATTAATCATTTATTTCCACATAGCGGCAAGTATTTTGTGTTTGTCTTAGTTAAAGATTTAATCAAAATTAAGGCTGGCGAGATGGCTAAGTAAAGGCCTTTGTCATCAAATCTGATGGCGTAAATTTGATCCCTAGAACACACCACATAGTGAGAGAGGGGTGTTCAGATTTATTCCTTTGAAAATGACCAGTTAAGGCTATGAAATCTAGAGCTAGATTTTCTGGAGTTTTCATTTGTTACTTTATGAACATGGGTGTTTTGCTTGCATGAATATCTAATATACACTTGTGTGTCTGGTGTCTGAGGGGACCAGGTGATGGTATCATATCCTCTAGAACTAGAGTTACTGTTGTGAGCCACCTGTATGCTGGGAAAGGTCCTCTATAAAAAAGCTGTACATGCGCTTAACCTCTGAGCCATCTTTCTAGCCCTAGATTTTTCTATTTTAAAACCTCAACTCTGATAGAACTAACAACCTTGTGATAATATGCAAGATTACTTTTTTGTTTTTGTTTTTAGTTTTTTCAAGACAGGGTTTCTCTGTGTAGTCCTGGCTGTCCTGGAACTCACTCTGTAGACCAGGCTGGCCTTGAACTCAGAAATCCTCCTGTCTCTGCCTCCCAAGTGCTGGGATTACAGGCGTGCGCCACCATGCCCGACTGCAAGATTACTTTTTTGATTCAGTTTTCCTGTTACAGATTAAGAGATAATAATTGAATCCTATCTCACACAGTTACTATAAGGATAGATTTTAAATTTATTGAATCATCTAGTGTGACATTAGATCCTTAATAAAGATTGACTGCTATCATTATCTTTATTGACAAAGGCTAAGGTTTTTTTCTTCTTCCTTTTCAGATTTAGCTTCCTGAGCAAACCTGTTGATGAGAACCATCAGCAGGATGGAGATGATGACTCTCTGGTATCACGATTTTACACTAATCCTATTGCCAAACCCATTCCACAAACTCCAGAGAGTGTTGGAAACAAAAATAACAGTAGCAGCAATGTGGAAGATACCATTGTTGCTTTGAACATGCGTGCTGCTTTGCGCAATGGACTGGAAGGAAGCAGTGAAGAAACGTCTTTCCATGATGAGTCATTGCAAGATGACCGAGAAGAGATAGAAAATAATGCTTACCATATACATCCAGCAGGTCAGATTCACATACTTTATACCTTTAAAACAGTTTTTAATTACAGCAATATGGTCAAAAGAGCCCACTTTTTATAACCTAAGAGCCTGTCCTGTCTACCTAACTTTGTAAATTCAAGTGGATTGCTTATTAGTAAGACTTACCATAGTGTGTTTTATGGACTGCCTACCATGTGATTGGATGTCCCCTTTAATGAGAGGACTATGGTAAATAAAATCTACAAATCTTGGGTTAAGCAAAGTTAAGTAGACTGTATTACATTTAAAATGTTTTTGTTTTTCTGTTTGGTGGGGGTGGAGTCTGGGTCTTGCTCATGCTTTCTTCAAACTTGCAGCCACCCTTCTGCCTCTGCATCCCAAGTTCTGCATTCAGGATGTGGAGGCAAGTTGCTCAGAAGGTCAAGGTGTCAGCTTTGTCTTAACTACAAGGCCATACTGATGCATAAGATGCTATCTCAACAAAAACCTAAACAAAAACCCAACTTAGTTCATTTAAAAATTGTTGTATGCAAATAAAATTAATACTACTAATCACAATATTATTTGACTTTTGGTCATAGGCATTGTTCTCACAAAAGTTGGTTATTATACTATCCCATCTATGGATGACCTTGCTAAAATTACCAATGAGAAGGGAGAATGCATTGTTTCTGACTTCACCATTGGCCGTAAAGGTAAGTTTATGAGTTTAGGAGTCACATAACTTAGCGACTGCACCTTGTCTGTTATTAAAGGTTTTAATAAAGGTTATTAAGCTCTTGGTTTTTGGGTCTGTTTTTTTTCCCCCTGTATTGGTTCTTCCATGACTTGGAATAATAGAGACATTGACAAGTAATAAAGCAAGGAAGACTAAAAACATGTAGAATTTGGGGGCTTAGACGTACCTGTTTGAGTCTGGTAATTATTTTTCCCATAATTCTTCATAATTAAACTTGAAGATATACTAAGTTTAATACATTGATCAGTTTTATATTAAATTGGTACAGATAATTTTCTTTAAATAAACTTACTCTGTGATACTGTATTTTAAATGGGCTCAAGTTTTGTTTTTTTTGTTTTTGTTTTTGTTTGGTTTGGTTTGGTTTGGTTTGGTTTTTTGAGACAGGGTTTCTCTGTGTGGTCCTGGCTGTCCTGGAACTCACTCTGTAGACCAGGCTGGCCTCGAACTCAGAAATCCGCCTGCCTCTGCCTCCCAAGTGCTGGGATTACAGGCGTGCGCCTCCACGCCCGGCTCGGGCTCAAGTATTTTAATTTATGTAGCAGAGGAGGAACCAAGTTGTTCACAGAACAGCACTGCAGATACTTGGGAAGATTTGAAGACACCAGAAATGTAAACTGGAGGTGTTACATCTGATAACAATATAATGCCATTCTTCTGTCCCAATTCTTGCCATACTTAGGAGACAGATAGCTACTCCATGAATTTCTGAACAGTTTAAAATACTGATATTACAGGTTGTGTGTTCTTCCTTGCTAATCGCTACAGATTAAAGGAGATTTTTGCTCCTTCATGAAGGATCTTTTTTAACCATTTGCTCTGAATTTTAGGGTATGGCTCAATCTATTTTGAAGGAGAAGTGAATTTGACAAATCTAAATTTGGACGATATTGTGCATATCCGGAGGAAGGAGGTTATTGTCTATGTAGATGATAACCAAAAGCCACCTGTGGGTGAAGGGCTAAATAGGTATGAATTTATTTACATACAGAAAATAATTAACTAAATTCGAATTTTTTAAAAAAACATAATCTTGCTATAAAATAATAATTGTTTTTCTACTCTTATTTGAAAGTATAAATGGTAATGATGCACTGACTTTAGGACTCATACCTTTTCCCCAGTGGTAACATGTTCACATGCTATTTTCAGGAACTTTCAACAATGGAAGTTTTCTTTTGCTTTTGCTTAATTTTGCTTTTCAGAGCTAGAGATTAAACCAGGGCCAGGGCCTCATACATGCTGAAAATCATTCTGCCACTAAGCACCAACACCAGAAAGGTGTTCTGTTTTGTTTTGTTGTATTTCTTCTTCTGCCACTGATATACTATTTAAATGTAAGACTAACCCTTATTTTGTTTAATAGGCATTTTATTGCCATCTAGTGCTTGTATATTGTGGGAGGTTAGACAGGGTCTTGCACTATAGCCCTGTGTGGCCTTGCATGCTAACCTGGCTGATTCACAGCATGCCTGCTGCAGCCTGCCCTGTGCTGCAGTAACAGTTCTGTACTACTACAGCCATCTTTCTCTGAATAATTTAGATGTTTGATTGTTTGAAGTTAAATTTGCAGAACCCCAGGAAAGAGCTTGTTTTTTGGGGGTTGGGAATAGGGTGAAGGCTGGAGGCTAGCTCAGGACAGTAGTTAAACACTTGCTGCTCTTGGCAGATGCCTGCATTTGGGTTCCCAGCAACTCACAACTGTTTGTAGCTCTGACTCTAGGGAATTTTATTCTATCTTCTGGCTTTCGTAAACATGAGTTTACATATAGAGTACATACATATATACATAATAGCAAAATACCCTACACTAAAACTCTCTAAAAATGACATTTTTAGTATTATGAAATACTTTACATATTTGGTCATGTTGCATTCAATTCTTTTTTTTTTTTTTTAAGATTAAAGAATTTGCTTATTTTATGTATATGAATACACTGTCTTTAAGACACCAGAAGAGGGCAATCGGATCCTGTTACAGATGGTTATGAGCCACCATGTGCTTGCTGGGAATTGAACTCAGGACCTCTGGAAGAGCAGATGGTGCTTTTTAGCCACTGAGCCATCTCTCCAGCCCTGTATTTCATTTTAAAGTATTCATTTATGGGTGGATGAATAAAGTGTTAGCATGTACATATGAGGAATTATTATTCAGTCTTATAAATGAAGGTTATTTGGAATCAGATTCCAAGGCCAGCCTGGACTTTATGAATTGCAGTCTGCTTGGGACTGTATAACAAGGTCCTGTCTCCAAACATAATCAATAGTGAGGAAGGAAATTCTAACAATGTTTAGCATGGATAGTCTAAGTGAAATAAACAATCACAAGAAGATAACTACTGTATTTTTCTACTGATGGTTGAGTAAGTTAAATTATAGAACCAAAGTAGAATTATGGTGACAAAGAGCTACAAGGAGAAATAGAGATTTAGTGATATATTAATTATTCATTGCCAATAATACACAGATTGAGTGAGTCATGAGAAAAGGATGTTTGTTTGGTGGGTTTAAATCCAAGATCAAGCAACCACACTTAATGATGGTATTTTTGCCAGTCCTAAGAAAGTATAGGGTACCACATGGCAAGAGATAGGAAGTACAGATATAAATGTGTAACTACTGCCTGCTCTCTCTCCTTAAAAAGCCAGGGGGATTCAGTTATGAGAGCTCCACTGTAGTGATTCTATCTAGTCTAAATTTCTTCCAAGTGGCTCAAGTATGCACTATTTTACTGCTTCACAATGAGGATTTCAGCACATGAAGCCTTAGGGAGTACACAAACTGTGTTCAAACCATAGGAAATAGACAGAGTCTCAGATTTACAGGATTTCTTTTTTTTTTTTTTTTTTTTTTTGGTCCCCCCCCCCCCAGACAGGGTTTCTCTGTGTAGCCCTGGCTGTCCTGGAACTCACTCTATAGACCAGGCTGGCCTCGAACTCAGAAATCCGCCTGCCTCTGCCTCCCAGCCACCACCGCCCGGCTACAGGATTGTTTTACAAGATTGTCTTATAGATAGGTTAGGTTAAACAGCGATGCGAATATTCATTTCTAATGTAATTTTTATTACCATGGGAGGACTAGGATAGAATGATTAATAAAAGCAAGACGGTTTGAAAGATGGTTTAGTGGGTAATACTGCATGCTACTAAACCTGATGTCCTAAGTTCAGTCCTTGTGCCCTTCATTATGAAATGATAGGGGACAAACGCATTCAAGTTGTCCTCTGACCTGCACATGCCATGGTGCATTCGTACATGCATGTTTGCACGCACACACACACACACATTTTTGTTGTTGCTGTTTTAGAGTAGAACAGAGGGTGGGATATGACTCAGTTGTAGAATGTGTCCCTATGAAGAATGAGGTCCTGTGTTGCATCTCCAGCATCACTGCTGGCTTCTCCTCCTGCAGGATGGCCTTGACAATTCTGAAATATCTGGTTGGCTAGTTAAGATCACAAATTTTATGGGTGGTTTTTTTTGTTGTTGGTTTTTTTTTTTTTTTTTTTTGCCACAATATAAAAGTAATCATAAAATCATCTTTCATATAATCACATGCTAATCCCTGCTCTAGGTAAAAAGCATGTAAATGAGGAAGACATAGCACCTGAGCTCTGATAGTGATAGAAGGTGCATCATGACTGTTGTGTCAATATTCAATGTTGTTTAACATTCTAAACGCCTATACACAAACTTTTAATTTATTAAAAACTAATTCTATTAAACTGTTCTTGTCTTTTGTTTATTATGGTCTCAAAATGCTCATCTAAGCTGGTTTTAGTAAGCTGCACTTTCAGCCCAATGACTGTTAACAGTATTTGTTATTAAGTGTAGTGATCTATACTAAGGCAGACTGTAAGTAACTGATAAAACTATTACACTTGAAATAAATGCAATCTGACTCTAAAACCAATTTGAGTTCATTACAATAGATGTGATACTTTGTTCTTAATCACTTTTAA
The DNA here is from genome assembly GCA_964023405.1 of Apodemus agrarius. Lineage (NCBI taxonomy): Eukaryota > Metazoa > Chordata > Mammalia > Rodentia > Muridae > Apodemus > Apodemus agrarius. Next base: position 94,915,763 of record OZ030005.1, on the reverse strand, counting down.
TATTTTAACCATGGAGCTGTATGTGTGTATGAGTTTGTATCCCTGAGGCGGCAAAGGCATTGCATCCCTGTGTTTATGGAGGTGCAGGTACTTGTGAGATGCTCAGTGTGGGGGCTGGGAGCCAAACTCAGGCCCATCTAGAAATGCATGCAGTATGTACTCTCTTTTTATGGTACTTTGACTGTACTATATGTCTGTATAATACACACAAACATATGTCTGCCTGTTGTCCTCATATTAGAAGATGGCTGACAGATCCCTGGAACTGTAATTACAGACCGTTACTAGCTGCCATGGAAGGGAACCCAGGTCCTCCCCAGTTCACTTAACCATTAAGCCATTTTTCTTACCCCCCCCATAAGTCTCTAATAATAGACCTAATTATTGAGCCATTTCTAGCTCCAGGCCTCCAGGTTTGAAGCACCTGCACAATAAATACTTCTAAGGAGTCCCTCACTTCCTCTATCCTTTCCTCTTTCCCTCTGTATTGCTGTTAATATCTTTTTGTTTTGTTTACATTTATTCTTATTTTATGGGTATGAATGTTTTGACTGCATGTATGTCTTTTTACCATATGCATGCAGTGTTCCAGGATACTGATAACCCTGGAACTAAAATTCTAGATGGTTCTGAGCTGACATCTGGGTTCTAGAAACTGAACCCGAGTCTTCTCATCTTCACTATGGAGTCATCTGTAGCCACATTTGTTTGCGTTTTCCCCTTGAGATAGTGTTTCACTCTATAGCCCAGACTGGCCTCTGCTTTTCTCTCCTAAATCCTGGAATTACAAGGCATGAACTTCCATACCCAGCCTCAGGCCAATCTTTGCTATTTACAGTGGTGTTAGTTGGATCTCTATTATATCTTTTTGTTTTGTTTGCTTTATTTTCTAGTTTTTTTCAAGACAGAGTGTTATCATGTAGCTCTGGCTGTACTAGAACTCACTTTGTACTCTGTGTGCCTGCCTATGTGTAAGCACTTGAGAGGAAATATGCATTTGTCTTTTTGCCTTACTTTCCTTAATAAAATGATCTGCATTTCCTACAAATGCCTTTTTTTTTTTTTTTTTTTTTTTTTTTTTTGGTTTTTCGAGACAGGGTTTCTCTGTGTAGTCCTGGCTGTCCTGGAACTCACTATACAGTCCAGGCTGGCCTCGAACTCAGAAATCCACCTGCCTCTGCCTCCCAAGTGCTGGGATTTCAGGCGTGCGCCACCACGCCCAGCAAATGCCATGATTTCTTATTTCTTTACCACTGAAAAAAAAAAAAGTATGTACCACTTCTTTTATCCATTCATCTGATCGATATCTAGGCTGTTACCACAACTTAGCCATTGTGAATAGTATAGCAATCAACATGAATGTGGAAGTACCTTTGTGTGTTTGGGGCTGATATAGCTGGATCACATTGCAGTTGTCTGTTAGTCTTTTAGGGAAGGACTCTTCCATAGAAAAGTCTTACACTTCTTACATTTTGTCTGTTTATAATTCACAGGAAAGCTGAAGTTACTTTGGATGGAGTTTGGCCAACAGATAAAACATCACGCTGTTTAATAAAGAGTCCAGATCGACTTGCCGATATCAACTATGAGGGGAGATTAGAAGCAGTTTCAAGAAAGCAAGGGGCCCAATTCAAGGAGTATCGGCCTGAAACTGGTTCTTGGGTGTTTAAGGTATAGTTACTTAACCCACTTCTAGCTTTTGGAGTTACAAAATGAACTCATCAAACATCTTTTTGTCTCTTTCTGAAAAATTGGTTTATTGGTATTTGTGTGTATGAGTGTCTGTCTGTCTGTCAATATCAGGTGTCTTCCTCTGTTGCCATTTATTCTTTCATTCATTCATTTATTTATCTCCAGGCATGGTCTCAATATGTAGCCTTGGCTAACCTGCCACTTGTTTTGTAGAATAGGTTGACTCTGAACTCAAAGAATTGCCTACTTCTTTCTTAATTAAAAGCATATACCTCTACCCAACTCATCTTATTGTTTGAAACGGTCTCTCATTGAATCTGGAACTCCCTAATTCAGAAGACTGGCTAGCTAGCTAGCTCCAAGAACCCAAAATTACTGCTGCCTCTTCAATGCTGGGCTTGTAGTTGTGGTGGTCTTACCCAGCTTCTTGTTGGAGGAAGAGGGCATCTGAATTCTGGTACTCATGATTACATGGCAAACAGTGTATCAACTGAGCTATCTCCCTAACTCTGATCATTTGCAACGTTTCCCCCTTCTTAACACTCTTGTGTGTGTGCATGTGCACATGTGTGGATACAGAAATGTTACTGTTTACAAGTGGATGGCAAAAGGCATCTGAGGGGAGTCAGTTCTCTATACCATGTGGTTGCTAGGGACCAAAATCAGATTGTGAGACTATCTGCTGAGCCATCCAACTTGTGGACCCTAATTGTCATTTTTATTTTTAAATACTTTTGAAAATGGAGAGGTTGACTGCTACTTGTTCTAGCTAACCTTCCCAGTAATTTCTTCTTCTAGATTGCTTGGATAATTTAGCTGGTTAAAGACCCTTGTGTAGATAGTGAACAATTAGGTAGTATATGTCAGGGGTCAAGGATGATTGTATTTCCTATGTTTTGTTTTATTTATTTATGCATATGAATGTTCTATCTTCCTGTATGTCTGTCTGACAGAAGAGGGCATTGGATTCCATTATAGATGGTTGTGAGCCACCATGTGGTTACTGGGAATTTGACTCAGGACCTCTACAAGAGCAACCAGGGTTCTTAACTGCTGAGCCATCTCTCCAGGCCTGCATTTTTTTTTTAATTTATTTTTGTGTTTATGTTGATGAGTGTTTTGCATGGGCATTTGTGTACCACACCAGTGGCTAGTGCCCAAGGAGGTGGTGAGCCTCCCACGTGGGTGCTAGGAATCGAACCTGGATCTTTGCCACAAGTTCTCTTAACCACTGGCCCAGCTTTCCGGCACTGGGTGATTACATTTAAGTCTCATATGTGTGAGTGAGTATGTGTGTGCGTGCGTATGTGTGCATGTGAGGTTTTTGGTTTTGAGGGTTTTTTTTTTCCTCCCAAACAGGGTTTCTTTGTATCTACCTGGCTGACCTAAATCTCACATAAATCCACCTTCCTCTGTTTCCCTACTGCTGGGACTAAAGTTGTGTGCCCCCATTCCCAGCCCATTGTAATATATATTAAATTGCATATATTCACTTAATTTTGAGCAACTATTATATGCAGTGTACGCTGTCAACATTATAGAAAACTAACACACTGATATTTCATTAACGTTTTCTTTTACTTTAATTATTTTAAATTTAATTACTTAACTTACTTGTTTCTGTGCATTGTGCCCTTGGAAGCAAGAATAGGGCATTGGAACCCCTGAAACTAGAATTATAGACAGTTGTGGGTCCTCTGGAAGAGCCAACAGTACTTTGAACTGCTGAGCTCTCTCTCCAGCCCCTGCTTTGACTTTTTAAATCTTTAATCCATTTTTGTCTTTTTTCAAAGGTATTAAAGATATTTCAAAGATATTAAAGAATGAAGAGAACACTTAATCATTGACTTTGCTTGGTTCCTTTTCTTAGGTCTCCCATTTTTCTAAGTATGGCCTTCAGGATTCTGATGAAGAGGAGGAGGAACACCCACCCAAAACTACTTCAAAAAAGCTGAAGACTGCCCCTTTGCCCGCTGCAGGCCAGGCAGCCACTTTCCAGATGACTCTTAATGGCAAACCTGCACCCCCACCTCAGGTAGAGAAGGGCAGAGAGTGTGAATGCAGCTGTGGTGCCGAGTCAGAGCAATCACTCAGCTGTGCAGCTGTGCAGCCCTTGGAGCTAAGTGCAAGGGAGGCGCAGTGCTGCGCGCTGCTGGTTTTTACTCAAGATTTAAAGAATTTTCTTGCGTTTGGATCATTCTTCTACAGATTGTAACTTTGAATTTCTCTCATTCGGAGTTGTAATGTTTTGATCAGTGGTCAACTTGAGATAGCATTTTTCTTGTGTAAGGTCGATGCAATTTAATCCTACTTTTATTGCTTTCATGATGTGCAGTCTGATCTTGTTTTTTACCTCCATCACTTTTTAAAAGATTAATTTTCTGCAAGAGTTTTGTTCTTTTTCTCAAGTTGTTTGCTGTATTTCAGGTAAACTTGTAATACTGTATTTTAATAATTGTTATAAAAATATAATTTTAAAAAGCAAGTAAATTATTTAGCTTGGAGAGAATAGGGACTGTGTTGTTTATTATAATTATTTGTGTAATAATTATACAAATTATTACATTCAAAGAAAAGGTTGTTTCTTTGAATGGTAAAGTGATTTACTTTAATTTGAATGTGGTTTATACTCAATCAAGTTAAAGCATATTTTTAACTTACTGACTCCTTCAAAGAAGAGTTGATTGTGGGACTTTGTAACACACCCTCTACCTCTCGGCTGCTAAAAAACAGTACTTTGGGAATTTTTCCTGCTACAATTATTTTGACTGCTCAGATGTGTGATTTTTATGATTTATTAAATAATTTCTGGGTAGGCACTTTCTGGAGACTCTTCTGTATGTACATGGTTTGTGTACAGGATAGGAGGGGGGGTATGATAAACGCGGAAGTTGGAATGGTATCCCTAAAAGAAACCAAAACAAAAGCTCTGCTCATAAATGTATGACTTAAAAGCCAGAGGCACTTGGACCTCTGAGTTCAAGGATAGTTAGATCAACATAGGAAATTTCAGGCCAGCCTGAGCTACATAGTAAGGCATTCTCTCAAGAAATCTGTAAGTGAACATAATTTTTTTCTTTCTTCTTTTATTTTTATTTTTTTATGACTCCTATCCCAGATTGCTCTTTCCAATGCCCCGCCTCATGCAATCAAATAACCTTTCTTTTTTATCTCTTGCTGATAAACATGAGTGATAAAGATATGGCTAAAAAAGAAAAGCTCCATCTAGGTAAAGAGAACAAATGTATGCAGTATTGGTGCGTGGTAGTCAGCTTTAATCAGAAACTTAAAATTTCTGATTTTAGCAGCTGACAGTGTAGTAGGCAAGAGCTAATTGAAAAACAGAGTAAAAGATATCTCAGATTGTTACAGTTGTAACCAAGAGAGCTACTAAGGATTCAAATTTGGCAAATAGAATACAATGAGCAGGGTGAGTGGTTTGAGATGAGAGAGATGTTCTGTTGATGTGCATTATGAAGACTTCACTCATGTTAGACAGGGCTAGTGGCACCCCTTTCCATTCCTGGTCTCATTTCAGGGAGATAGACACCACCAGTGGCTAATTATTAATATTAGTTACTAAGATCGTATACTTAATCACGGGGAAACTACCTGAACTCTCTGAATGAGTGAAGAACAGACAGTGCATTCTTTTCATTCTTGAGTCGAAGAATCACTGTTAAATTCTTCTTGGAGAAACTTATTTTCATAAGGTGTTTCTGAAGTCTGGAGGACCCACCCCCATCTCAGATCCATACTACCTCAGACTATAATGAAAAAGAAAATTAGAAAAGATTGAAGCTTGTTTCTTGAGCTACTTAGGAAAATTTGTATTTTACTTTAAGGGTCACATTTATACAAAACTGCTTTTGCTCTCTAAAGAGGAGATATGACTAAGCAACAAAAAAAAAATTTTGTATGATGATCTGTAATTTCTAGGTTAGGTGAGAGAAAACGTTGACACATGATCCTTTGTTGCAGGCAAATTAAGGCTAGTGTGGAAAGTTTTTTCCTCTGGTTTTTATTAGTTTCAAGCTCCTGGTTTTGATTCCAGTATCTAGCTGATTGCATCAATAGTATGGAGCGCTTGACTTGTTTTAAAAGTTTATATAAATGAATGCTCTTTCTGTATGTACATCTCCATGAGAGAAGAAGGCATCAATCACATAGATGGTTGGAAAGCCACCACGTGGTTGTTGGGAATTGAACTGAGGACTCCTGGGAGATCAGCCTGCTGAGCCTCCAGCCCCAAAAGCTTGATTTCTTATATCAGCGATCATGTGAATTCCATGGGATTCTGACATACTTAATCTCCCCAGCTGATGAAGACTTATGGGCATTTTTGAGACTTGAATAGCTTGAAACCTTTGACACACAGGTAGATATAGATGTAGCTTTTACCTCAACCTTGCAATTGAAATGAATCTGAATTCAGTAACAGTAAGTCAAATAGTTTGCTCAGAAACCTCATGTTCAAAGAAATGTAAAACACAAAGTTTTAAGTTTTTTGTTTTGTTTTGGTTTTTTTTGTTTTTGTTTTTCGAGATGGGGTTTCTCTGTGTAGCCCTGGCTGTCCTCAACTCACTCTGTAGACCAGGCTGGCCTCAAACTCAGAAATCCACCTGCCTCTGTCTCTGAAGTGCTGGAATTAAAGGCGTGCGCCACCACCACCCGGAAAGATTTTTATCATATGTATATTTTGTCTCTGTGTGTACACGTGTGCCCATTGCATTCCTGGTGCCTATTTAAGATAGAAGAAAGTATCAGATCTTTGGAACATGTATTATACATGGTTGTGAGCCACCATGTGAGTCCTAAAAACCAAACCTGGGTCCTCTGCAAGAGCAGCAAGTGGCTCTTAACTGCTGAGCCATCTCCAATTTTAAAAGTTTTTTGGTTTGTTTGTTGGTTTGTTTGTTTGTTTGTTTGTTTTCTTCTGGAAAAAGGGTATCAGGGTTTAGGTGATAAGATTTGTATATTCTGTGACTTGAAGTAAAAGGACACTATTCTAGACTGATCCAGTTATTAACACAGCTTTTTCCAGAAAATATTTTTCATTCCCACAGACCTCTTTGGAGTTGTGGTTTTTCCCACACTCCCTCAGTTTGCAATGTTTTATTATTCTGGCTTCTGAAAACTTGTCTGCAAGGATTACTTGAAAAATATATTTTAGAGTAGTTTGTTGAAATTTCTTAGGTATACTGTAATGAAATCCATGCACAAGAATTCGAGGGACTTTTTGCCAGTTTCTCAGGTTTATCGTATTTTCCTCCCTACTTGTCCATTCCCTAGGTAATGTATCTATCGGAAACCGCTGCTCTTCAGCACTCTGTCTCTAACCTGCTCACTAATGCAGTCGTATGGCTAAGGATTCCTGGTGTAGCCTAATCCGCATGTTAAGCATAGTGTGATAGTAAGGAGAGTATGTTGGCACCCTCCGTCCTTACTACCTGTCCTCAGTCCTTGTCCTTTTATGGTCAGCTGCTGCTTCTGCTTCTTGCCACATGGTGCATTAGGTATAAAGCATAAAGCACACGTTCACTGAATTAGTAACAGAAAACAGTGTAATTGCTGTTTTCAAGCTCTGACTGCCTAGTAGACCAAACACATATAAGAAATGATAACACATTTTGATATACCGTGTTAAATAGGGAGAGCAGGACTGAGGAAGTCAAAGCCAGTATCTTGCTAATAGAATGCAAACTGTCATAATAACATTTGTTGAAAGGGAGCTCTGGCTGAGTCTAGTTCAGCTTGGCATGTACTTAGCATGCACAAGGCCTTTCATTCCATCCCCAGTACCACATTAAAAACTTGGTTCCTGGGGCTGGAGAGATGGCTCAGTGGGTAAGAGCACCGACTGCTCTTCCAAAGGTCATGAGTTCAAATCCCAGCACCCACATGGTGGCTCACAACCATCCGTAAAGAGATCTGACGCCCTCTTCTGGTGTCTGAAGATATCTATAGTGTACTTACATATAATAAATAAATAAATTTAAAAAAAAACAGCATTTTAAAAAAAACAAACAAACAAACTTGGTTCCTCGTGCCTTTAATCCTGGCACCTGGCACACAGCTGAGGGCAGTCAGGGCTACAGAGTGAGACCCTGTCTAAGAAAGTAAACATGGTAGGGAACTTACAGAAGACAGGCTCCCATACTTAGAGCATGGAACATCATGCTAGGATTCTCCTTGCTAGGCCCCTGTACCACCAAGTTCCCAGCCCTAAGATTTTAAAGCATAAAAGTAGTCTGATATGCTAATAGCTTCACCCCTTGAACATGTCAGGAATTTGCCGTGCCACTGAACTTGAGGACGTAGGCCCAATATTGCCTTGGGAACATTACCTAACTTTATTAAAGCAGTTTTGGGGCAATGTCTATACCCTTGTATCATAGCTGCTCAGTTTTTTCCAGGTTGTTGATAGGGTCACCCATTCTCTCAGTAAGGCTATTTGTTAAAGGAATACAGGAATAGCCATAGTAAATTTCAAATTAAAGAAGAAATTGAAAATGTTGGCTAATAGTAGCTATTTTTGGTTAAATAGACCGTAAAACATTCTAACTAATGCCTCAGCACTGAAGAGGCTGAGACAGCAGGATGTGCGTTCAAGGCCATCCAGGCCCACATGGTGCCAGTGAGACATTGACCGTAAAGTAAATGTGCAAAACTCTTTAAATATTTTTGTTGTTGTTTGGTTTTTTTGGATTTGGGTTTTTTTGGTTTTTGGTTTTTCGAGACAGGGTTTCCCTGTGTAGCCCTGGCTGTCCTGGAACTCACTCTGTAGACCAGGCTGGCCTGGGACTCAGAAATCTGCCTGCCTCTGCCTCCCAAGTGCTGGGATTAAAGGCTTGCGTGCGCCACCACCGCCCAGCATGGATTTGGTTTTTTTGAGACAGGGTTTCTCTGTATAGCCCTGGCTGGCCTGGAACTCAGAAAACCACCTGCCTGTGCCTCCCAGAGTGCTGGGATTACAGGTGTGCGCCACCACTGCCCTGCTAAATGTTTTTTTATGGATGTTTTGCTTGGATCTTTGTCTGTGAACTTTGTGTATGCATTACCCTCAAAGGCCACAAGAGGGCATTGGATCCCTTGAGTTACAGACCCCTGGGAGCCCTGAGTCCTCTGTAAGTTCAGCCCATGTCCTAACAACTGAGCTATATCTCACACTCCCTGCGAAACTTACTTTTCTAAGTGGCATTGAAACCCTGCCTTTAAAAAGAGGAAAATACATTAGCCGGCCGTGGTGGTGCACGCCTGTAATCCCAGCACTTAGGAGGCAGAGGCAGGTGGATTTCTGAGTTCGAGGCCAGCCCGGTCTACAGAGTGAGTTCCAGGACAGCCAGGGCTACACAGAGAAACCCTGTCTCGAAAAACCAAAAAAGAAAAAAGAAAAAAAAAAAAAAAAAGAGGAAAATACTTACATCAAGTATATTTTTTAAATAAAGCATAAAATAAGGCACTCATGGAAAATCAGCCAGACATTGTTCAGGGATGAATTATGTAATGTAAATTATAGGTTGCTGGGAGAAACTACCTTTTTGTCTTAAAAATGTTTTATGAATTGTCTCAGTCACTGTTAACACTTAACTAGGTTCTATGTATGTTTAGAATATAACATAACAAATTTGTATTAAACTAGTTTATTTATAGTACACTTCCATTTTATGAGCATGTTAACATAAACTCTCATGTGTGAGTATAAGTCATATGTACTGGTATGTGTAGAGACTGAGGGTTGATAACAGATATCTTCCTCTGTCATTTTCCACCTCATATTATTGAGAAAGGGGTTTTTCACTGAAGCTGGAGCTCACCAATTGGCTAGTCTTACTGGCCAGCAAGCCTAGAGAACTCCTTGCTTGTGCCCACAACGGCTGCCTTCTTTCATGGGTGCTGTAAATCTAAACACCTAACAAAATGGAATTGTTTGTATACTAAGAATGTAATTTGTTGGAGTGCCTATCTGATATCCTTAATAATGGTGCCTTTTATTCTCTTCCCAATTACTTCCAACTACAAATCTTTGGGAAGTTGGGGTGACCCTGTGTAAGCCAGGAAATTGTAGTTTCTAACAAAGAGAATGGTGTAATTTTTATCTCTGAAGACCAACCACTGTGTGGGCATTGACTCGGACACTCAGTTCTGGCTTGTTGTAATTCCAGAAGGATGGTCAATGAACCATTGTGTTAAACCGTATAACAGATCTGCTCTCGTCCCCTAGAACATGCAGAATATATTATTTCTTTATAGTATTCTGAGTAACGTTAATCTGATACACCATTACTCTGTTTGGCTTATTTGAATGTTGCTTCTCTGTTCTTGCTCTCTGCAGAGCCAGAGCCCAGAGGTGGAGCAGTTAGGCAGGGTTGTGGAGCTGGACAGCGACATGGTCGACATCACCCAGGAGCCAGCTCCCGAGTCTGCTTTAGAAGAGAGTGTGCCTGAGGATCAGGAGCCGGTGTCCGCCTCAACGCATATTGCATCTTCGCTGGGAATTAATCCACATGTTTTACAGGTGACATTCTGGCCCATCCTTACTGTGACAGAAAACCAAACTAATATTTAATCTCTTATGTCATATCATGTCTCTTGAGAATTTATGTAAAACTGTTGAGACCTCACTATAAAGGAAAAGGAAGCATGCTTCCTAGTCCTATTCAATAAGGACACTTTATGTTGATGGTGAGAGAGTGGTCTCTGTTTATAAGACCTGATTTCTCAGCAACATTTGTAACTTTACTGCCCTGACTTTAGACAAGCCATTTAACAACAACTAGTTCTCTTAAATTGTACTTTGTCTGTTTTATAGAGTAACTTTTAGGTTTCAAACTTAGAATTTTTCATTTGTGGAAAATACTCATTCTGTAGATACTGCCCTTTTTAGATCATGAAAGCATCATTGCTTGTTGATGAAGAAGATGTGGATGCCATGGATCAACGCTTTGGTCACTTCCCTTCCAAAGGAGAGACTGTTCAGGAAATCTGTTCTCCCAGACTCCCCATTTCAGGCTCCCATTCATCAAAACCCCGCTCCATAGGTACAGTATAAAATGTGCCGGTTTCAAGGACACTCTAGAGCTAAGATTTGACTTTTCATGTTTCTTCTTCTAAGCTGAATGGATTTCTTTAGCATATACCTACCATACACTTCCTACCATCTAAGGCAGGGAGATTGCTGTGGATTTAAGGTTACCCAGAACAACTCAGCAAGACCAGGGAGCTTGGCTCAATAGCTAGGAACGCTTGTTCTTGCAGAGGACCCTAGTTTAGTTCTCAGAAACCTCGTGGTAGCTAATATAATCTTCTGTAATCTCAAGGGATCTGACACCCTCTTCTGGCCTCCCTGACCACCAAGCAACACACATGGTGCATATATACACTTAAGCACTCATGCATACACATTTATTGAATGTCTTTTTTTTTTTTAAAAAATGGATCAGTGAATTGGCACAGCTGATAAAAAGTGTCTGATTAGCTGAGTGAGCTTGCTCTCTAGAACCCACATGGTGAAAGGAGAGAAATTACTTCCTGAAATTGCCCACTGACCTCCATGTGTGCACGCACATGCACACACACACATTTTAAAACAATAAAGGTCAAAGTGCTGACATGGCAGGTCTTTAAGCATTGTAAGTACCTCTTTATTGGTGTGTGTTCATTGAATGATAGCCATATTTTAGTCACTGTGGGTGTGGATTGCACGGTAAGCTCTAATCCAAACACCACCATACTACTTAGATCCCACAAGTTACCCATGTTCCTTTTAGTTCTTCCATTGTCTTACTGCTTTTATTGATAGTAAACAAGTATCTACTTTTCCCCTAAACCTTTGAAAATCATTGTGGGGTAATCACATATTAGATTTTAAAACTTTTCCTTTTCCTACTTGGAAATAGTAGGAAATTGTTGATGATACTTTATATAGTACTGGCTGGAGAGATGATGGCTCAGCAGTTGAGTATTGATTGCTCTCTTGTGAGTCTGGGTTCAATTCTCAACACCATCTGTGACTCTAGTCAGTGGGATACAGTGACTTCTTCTGGCCTCCTCAGATACTGCATACACATGGTGCACAGTCGTGCAGGCAGAAACACACATTTTGTGTGTGTGTGTGTGTGTGTGTGTGTGTGTGTGTGTGAGAGAGAGAGAGAGAGAGAGAAATCTCAACCACACACCAGTCAAAATGGCTAAGATTAAAAACTCAGGAGACAGCAGATGTTGGCGAGAAAGAGGAACACTCCTCCACTGCTGGTAGGAATGCAAGTTGGTACAACCACTCTTGAAATCAGTCTGGCGGTTCCTCAGAAAACTGGGCATGACACTTCGGGAGGACCCTGCTATAACACTCCTGGGCATATACCCAGAGGATTCCCCAGCATGCAGTAAGGACACATGCTTCACCATGTTCATAGCAGCCTTATTTATAATAGCCAGAAGTTGAAAGAACCCAGATGTCCCTCAATGAGGAATGGATACAGAAAATGTGGTATATTTACACAATGGAATACTACTTAAAAGCAATGAATTCATGAAATTCTTAGGCAAATGCTTGGATCTGGAAAATATCCTAAGTGAGGTAACCGAATCACAAAAGAACACACATGGAATGCAGTCGCTGATAGTGGATATTAGCCCAGAAGCTCTGAATACCCAAGACACAATTCACATATTAAATCATTCCCAAGAAGAAGGAAGGAGAGGGCCCTGGTCCTGGAAAGGCTTGATGCAGCATTGTAGGGGATTACCAGGACAGAGAAGTGGGAGGGGGTTGATTGGAGAACAGGGTTTCTTTATGTAGTCCTGGCTGTCTTGGAACTCACTCTGTAGACCAGGCTGGCCTTGAACTCAGAAATCTGCCTGCCTCTGCCTCCCAAGTGCTGGGATTAAAGGCGGGCGCCACCACTTCCGGCTTTGTAATTTTTTATTGTTAGTGAAGAAACAAACTGTGTTGTTAAGCCTCTTTTCCTCTTTATTTTCAGTTGGTGGGTTGCTGCAATCAAAATTTGCAAGTGGAACTTTTCTTTCACCAAGTGCCTCCGTGCAAGAATGTCGCACTCCCAGGACATCATCTCTCATGAACGTCCCGTCCACATCCCCCTGGTCTGTCCCTCTGCCCCTGGCCACTGTGTTCACAGTGCCCAGCCCAGCCCCTGAGGTTCAGCTAAAAACAGTGGGCATACGCAGGCAGCCAGGCCTAGTCCCTCTTGAAAAATCCATTACATATGGCAAGGGCAAACTCTTGATGGACATGGCCCTGTTCATGGGACGTTCGTTTCGGGTTGGTTGGGGTCCCAACTGGACTCTTGCTAATAGTGGAGAACAACTACATGGCTCTCATGAACTGGAAAATCTTCGGGTTGCCGATTCTGTGGAATATGGATTCCTGCCCAATCCAGTAGCTGTTAAATCGTGAGTTATGTTTCTTGATGCTTTGGGGGAATGTCCACAATGTAATTGGGGCTGTTCTATTATCAAGAAACCCAAGGTCAGCACCCTGCTTTTTGATCTCTATATAAATTTTGAACACAAATATAAGTATTTCATATATGTTGTGTACATAGTATCATATATGTTCCTATGTAGTCCCTACAATTAAGTCCTCTGGTAATTACCATACAAAATGTATTGCATTTACACCAAATATGTACAGTTTTCTTATGTATTTTTTATAATCCTAATAAGTTTGTGTATATTTACTGTGAAATGATTGATTACTTTATTAATTTTTAATTGATTTTGGAAAAATAAAGATCATCAGCTTCATGAACATCTCAGGAAAATCCATTCTAAATTTACTGGTTGCCTCTAGATTATGGTATTGTATTATTTTAGAGATTATTAATATCAGTTTTTAAGATTGTATCAAGTTCAGACTGACTTCATGTTCATCTAAATTTGTATCCTATCTGGGCATGGTGGTACATATCTATAATCCCAGCATTAGAGACAGGCGGAAGAGATCACAAGTTGGAGGCCAATCTCAGTTATATAGCAAGAACCTATTTTTGAAACTCAAGAGCTAATACAGCTCAGTAGACCTGCACTCCTAGCATGCCCAAGTCCCTGACTTCACTCTCTAGCACATCAATTTAAAACAGATAAAAACAAAGGAATTAAGTAATTTAGAGTCTGGCCATATGTGTTGGTACACACATATAATATAGTCACCTAGGAGATAAAGGCTGGAGAATCAGAAATATATGGTCTTTCTTGGCTATATATCAAGTTTAGGGTTATATGATATGTATCTCAAAATATTTAATATGTATAAGCTTACCTTCGTAACTTTTGACATCTAAATATTTGTAAACTAGGCATTCTACATACAATTTTTGATGTTTAGATTTTGTAGTATCCGAATAAGTAGTGAAACAAGTAACTACTGACTCCCATACTTGTACCCTGAGCTGTGCCTTGTTACATTAAAATGTATTGGTTATCTTACACTTTGTATCATTACTCATACATGATTTTATAAACATCAGTATTGGTCACTTGGAAATTATTGTTCAATAACTTTCCACATATTGAAAAATATAAAGTTCTTATTTTAATACCTCATTAGTCTTTCTAAGATTTAAGAAGCTGACAGTGTATAGATGGCTAACTTAAGAATATTTCCAAGGCCAGGCGTGGTGGCACACGCCTTTAATCCCAGCATTTGGGAGGCAGAGGCAGACGAATTTCTGAGTTCGAGGCCAGCCTGGTCTACAGAGTGAGTTCCAGGACAGCCAGGACTACACAAAGAAACCCTGTCTCGAAAAAAAACAAAACAAACAAACAAACAAGAGAATATTTCCTACTCTTCGAGAGGAGCCAAGTTTGGTTCCCAACACCCACAGTGGGCAGCTCATAATCTCTTGTACTCACTCGAGGGTATCTGACACTGCTTCTGGATTCTACAGTCATCATCTGCCCCTGACCACAACATATACACACAACACATAAAAATAAGCTCTGAGGGCTGTGAGTGTAGCTCAGTAGGTAGAGTGTTTGCATAGTGTGCATGAGGCTCTGTGTGTCATTCCCAGCACAGCAGGAACCCGGTAGAGTGACCAGTGCCTGCATGCCTGCAATCCCATCATTTTGGAGGCATCTAGAGGCAGAAAGATGAGAGATTAAATGTGATCCTTAGTTACGTGTTCAAGACCAACCTGGGCTACATGAAACTCTGTCTCAAAAAACAAACATAGCAGTGGAATGGCTTTTATTCTGTTGCATGTCAGCAATAGGTTGGTTTTGGGCAATTTCAGCTGTCTTCATTTTCTCACTTATCTGTTGTTTCTTCTAGTCTATCTGAATCCCCATTCAAAGTTCATTTGGAAAAACTCGGCTTAAGACAGAGGAAGCTGGACGAAGATCTGCAGTTATACCAGACACCTCTAGAACTCAAATTAAAACATAGCACTGTCCATGTAGATGAGCTGTGTCCTCTCATTGTCCCCAATCCTGGGGTTTCAGTCATTCATGATTATGCAGATTGGGTTAAGGAATCACCCAGAGAGTTACTGGAACTACCAAGTAAGTACACATCCTGCTGTTAGCCATTGTCCCAGAAGTCAGGCAAATAGCAGCACATGTTCCTAGGAGGATGTATTTCCTTAGGATATCAGGTGACTTCCTGTGCTTACACATTGCTGCAGTTCGCCTGGGACAAGAAGAAAGAAATTATGAGTTAGGTTTTTTAAATCATTCTTATGGCTTTTAATTTATAAACACTTCCTCAAAGACCCCACAGCTAGTCAAAACCCTCAGATTTTGGTAATTGAAATTTTTTTATTTCAAACCAAGATATTTACCTATGTGATTTGCAAATCATCTTTAGAAAAGGAAAAGAAACTCCCCTCTAAAATTGTACTGACTTCATTGCCTTTAATTAGATTTAAAAAAAAAACAATAATAACATGAGTAACTGAAAGGAAACGCTTTAATTGACAAATAACAAAGACGTTTAGTAACTAACTGTGCTTGTTTTCATGTGCAGGAATTAGATTTATTATAGCTGTCAGTGTATCAGGAGCTGTGCAGTTATTTGCCCTTTATTGTTATTGGCATGTGCTAACGATGTGTGTGTGTGTGTTTGTATATCGGTGTGTAAACATATTTTAATCATACCCCCTTTTATTCCCTTTACTTCCACATCCCCACTGTTCTCCTTTTACTCATTCTGTGTGTCAGTCAGTCAGTCTGTCTGTCTTTGTGTTTTGAGACAGGCTTGCTTTGTGTAGCCCACTAAGTACAGCTTGTCTTCTTTTAACTTCCTTGTTTCCTAAATTTCACTTATAAAGGAAAACATGAAATGCTAGTTTTATTTTGTTTTGCTTGGAGTCTGACTTACTTTGCTTACTATCCATTTACCTGCAAATGCTAGTGTTTAATTTTTTATGGATCAGTAAACCTATAGACTCCACTTTTTCTATCCAGTCCTCTGTTGATACAGCTTCAAGGGTGATTCCCTAACTTGTCAGTTGGAAATCAAGCTATAGTCAACAGTGTTCAGATATCTCTTTTATGAGTTGACTCATTCTTTGGGGTAAGAAGTGATATAACTAAAACTTAAAAATCTTTCCATTCTTTCAGGAACCTCCATACTCTTACCATGGTGACTGCACTAATTTGTAACCTACAACAACTTACAAAAAATTCCTTTTTTTCTAACACTGTCAATCAGTGCTTGTTAATTTTTGACTAGTTTTTTTTTCTTAATGTTAATTATTCCACTCAGAGTGAAAAGCAATCTCAGGGGAGTTTTGATTTGCATTTTTCTGGTGGCTAAAGATTTGTCCTTCATAGGGCTCATTTGCTTAACCATGTATTAATTTGCTTGCTTGTTTGGGTTTTGTTGTAGTTCTTATCTTTTATTCTAGATATTAATTCCCTGTTAAACAGATTGCAAAGATTTCCTCCCATTTCATAATATGTCTTTTCACCAGTAATTTTTTACAGTGCAGAAGCTCTTGAGTATGAGTATTAATAATGATAATAATAATGATGAAACAACTTGCTGTTTATTAAAGTATTCTACAGGGAGGCATTGACTAGGCCTATATCTTAGCATTTGACTGGAGTTTTCCTGTTTCAGTGTTTCAGTTTAAATTCTCGGGTCTTAAAGTCTTGGATTCATTTTGAGTTGCTTAGATCCTTCAGTCTCCAACATACGCAGTTTTGCTAGCACCTCTTGTTAAGTAGCTGTCTGTTCTCTAATGTTTTGGTACCTTTATATGGCAGACCCAACATTATAGTTAATTTGGGTGTGGTTGGTGTGGGTGTGTGTGAGTGTGAGTGTGTGTGTGTGCCACTCAAATGTCAACTTGCAGAACAACAGCCCTAGCAGTGACTGTTGTACCAGATGTCTCTGAGAATGCTAAAGCAATCTGCTGCTGTGGTTGGAGAGTGAAGTGCAGATGGTAAATGATTTCCAGCACCTAAATGGAGACTCATGATCATCTTTAACTCCAACTAATGCCCTCTTAGGGCCTCTGGACATATTGCACATAACATGGTGCATAGACAGACAGACTACTCATACACATAAAATAATTTTTTAAATGCATTTTGTAGCAAAATTTGGTCAAATTAGAGAATCTCCTCTTGACCATCACAGTTAATAGCCGTAAGTATCACAGGTATAAGAATGAGCAGCAGACATACTATCTATTTGTGCAGCTTATAAAGTGAGATGAACAAATTGGGAAAAGCGAGCTCATGAACTTGAATGGGTGGGTTTTTTTGTTTTTGTTTTTGTTTTTGTTTCTGTGCTGATATATTTTGCACCACAGTTAATGACGGCATCTTAAGAGTTCTTGCCAAACTTTAAATCATTGGTTTTTGTACTTTCTTAGTTGTGAAGCACTGGAGCCTGACATGGACATTATGTGAAGCCCTATGGGGCCACCTAAAGGAGCTTGACAGCCAGCTGGATGAACCCAGCGAATACATTCAGACTCTGGAGCGGAGAAGAGCTTTTTCCCGCTGGCTGTCCCATACTGCCGCACCTCAGATTGAAGAAGAAGTCTCCTTAACCCGCAGAGACAGTCCCATAGAGGCCGTCTTCAGCTACCTCACGGGCAGTAGGATCAGTGAGGCCTGTTGTCTGGCACAGCAGACAGGTAGGAATGAGAGCCTCTACCACTACCCACTTCTCCCACACAATCCCTGCCTTGCAATTGTAATTTGCCTTCTAAATATATCCAAGTAAGATTGTTGGTCTAGAGACCATGTCTTGTTTTCCTAAACAATTCTCTGGAACCTTAAATATTATTTAATTAAAATTGTGTAGATCTTATATGCATTTTTAGTAAAAAAATTTTTTAAATGCAGGTAAGTAGAAAGCAATAGGACAAAAGCACTCAAATTCTAAGACTTAGTCACTGTAAACATTTAAATGTGTGATCTGTACTTAGGTGGTTATCCTTGTAATTCATAGAGTATGCACAAATGTATTCATATAGAGCAACATATACATGCAAATGGTTCAGAGTTGCTGTCCAGGTTGTCCTCATAGTATAGTGGTAAAGTATCCTTCCCAGTCAAAGATAGCTCCCTGAAAAAAAGCCAGGCCAGAACAGAAACCCTGTATGAGAAACAGACCGAGATCCACATGCTTCTGCCTCCCAAATGCTGGGATTAAAGGTGTATGCTCCCATGTCAATGGTTAATGTATAACATTGGCATATTCCTTTGACAAGTGCTGTGTCTTTTCCCCAAGGCCTGGAAGAAGATGGTAATAGCCTATGTTTCATTGGGTCTGTAGATCCTTAGTCCTCATCAGAAAAACTTGTTTCTCTTATAGGTGATCATCGCCTTGCCCTTCTTTTGTCTCAGTTGGTGGGAAGCCAGTCAGTGCGGGAGCTGCTCACCATGCAGTTGGCCGATTGGCATCAGCTCCAGGCTGACTCCTTCATCAACGATGAGCGGTTGCGCATATTCGCCCTGTTAGCTGGAAAACCGGTAATGTCATACTAATTTTCTTATAAATTTATACTATTAATATAACTGACAGTTTGGTCTTGTTTCCAGATAGAAATATTTTCAACTTAAAATGTCAGTTAGCTGGGCATGGTGCCATACACCTTTAGTCCTAGCACTTGGGAGATAAGATTCAGGTGGATCTCTTAGATCTAGACCAGATTCAAGACAGACGTGGTCTAGAAAGGTCCAGGATAGCCAGGGCTACTTAGAAGACCCTATCTCAAAAAACAATCTTTTTTTTTTTTTTTTTTTTTTTGGTTTTTCGAGACAGGGTTTCTCTATGTAGCCCTGGCTGTTCTGGAACTCACTCTGTAGACCAGGCTGGCCTTGAACTCAAAAATCCGCCTGCCTCTGCCTCCCAAGTGCTGGGATTACAGGTGTGCGCCACCACCACCCGGCTCAAAAAACAATTTTAAGAAAAAAATTACTGCATTTGTTTGTGCTTTTGCACACATGCTCTCAAGCATGTGTGTATACACCATGGCACGTGTATGAAGAGCGAGGGATACCTTGCCAGACTCTCTTACCAAGTGGGTCTTGGGGTCAAACAGGTCCTCAGACTTTACCCTTCAGTCATCTCACTGACCTAAAAATACTTTATTAATTAGTATAAACTTGAAATAAAAGGGGCTGGCAAAATGGCACAGCAGGGAAAGAAAGTCACTTGCTGTCAAACCTGAAACCTGGTCAGTCAGTCCCTGTAACCACCTCTAACTTCTGATCGTCACATATCGTGGCATGCATATGCTCACATACAAAAATAAATACAAAAAAGCTATCCTATATCAAAGTAATATTTTCATAGTAAACAATGTATAATTGTTTTCTCAGACATTTTAAAGTCTATATTGATATATAAGTTCATATTTGCAGTTTTCCAATGTATTGTTCTTTTTAATAGCCACAACTCTTCGTTTTACCAATAATGGAGTAATTATTTTAATCTAGTTTTGCTGTTTACTCTTTGGTTATCTATTGTGTCTATGTATTTTTCCTACCAATTATGGCAAGAAAATGGGGTGGGAGATTTCACATCCAAGCCATAACATTAAGACTGGGTGTGGTGGCATACTCCTTTAATCCCAGCAAAGACTGGAGGATCTCCCAGTTCAAGGCCAGCCTTTTATACATAATGACTCCCTGTCTCAAAAACTAAACAAAAAGCTAACATAAGTGAACAGCTTGTAGACAGGCAGTTGTAACCAAGGCAACCTAAAGTTGACATGGTAATGTTCTTATCTCTTGCAGGTGTGGCAGCTCTCGGAACAGAAACAAATCAATGTGTGCTCCCAGCTAGACTGGAAACGAACACTTGCTATCCATCTTTGGTATTTGCTTCCACCAACCGCCTCCATTTCCAGGGCTCTCAGCATGTATGAAGAAGCATTTCAGGTATGTGTGTATTCAGAAGAGCCAAGTGAGAAATCTAGTAAGTGTTGTGTCTTTCCAGAGAAGTCCTGCAAGCTGGGCATGGCTTAATCCCAGCACTTGGGAGACAAGAGGCAGGTGGCCATCTAGGGCTACATGAGCAGACTGCAGGGGGAGGGGGGGGTTAAGTCATAGGAAAAAAATCAAATAATACTTATTGCTGACTGCCTTCTTTCAAAGTAATATAAAATTGAAACAGACCCAGCAAATTCAAAACTTTATCCTTTATCTTGCTTGCCTCTAGACAGGGCAGTCGTCTCTTCAATTTCTCCTACCATTTACTTTCTTTCAGAGGAGGGGGTTGTTCTTTTTTTTTCTTTATTTCTTTTGTGCTAAGTGTTTGAGACAGGGATTCTCTGTGTAGACTGTCCTGGAAAACTCTCTAGACCAGACTAGCCTCGAACTCAGAAATCTGCCTGCCCATCCTGCCTCTGCCTCCCGAATGCTGGGATTAAAGGGCAGCACCAGTCTACCCACCGTTTGCTTTTATTCTATTTAAAGAAGTCATAAATTTTAATGTTTTTTCTGTGTCTATGAAGAAAATGAAGAAATGAAGTGATTTTTCATTTCTAAGACTAGCTTATCCCTTTGGGAATTGCTTAAGCATGACATGAGGTTTAACTCACCCCTTATTAACATTTAAGCTGAGATTCTTCAGTGTCATATCTCATATCCCTTGTCATTAAGTTAAAAAGTTGTAAAAAGGGCTGGAGAGATAGCTCAGCGGTTAAGAGCACTGGCAGTTCTTCCGAAAGTCCTGAGTTCAAATCCCAGCAACCACATGGTGGCTCACAACCATCCATAATGAGATCTGACGCTCTCTTCTGGTGCTGTCTGAAGACAGCTACAGTGTACTCATCATATACATAAAATAAAATCTTTAAAAAAAAAAAAAAAGTTAAAAAGTTGTAGAGCTGACTTAAGAGCACTGACTGTTCTTACAGAGGTCCTGAGTTCAAATCCCAGCAACCACCTGGTGGCTCACGACCATCTGAAATGGGCTCTTATACCCTCTTCTGAGTGTTTGAAGAAAGTGACAGTGCACTCACATAAAACAAACAAAAAAAAGTTATCTTGAGCCGGATGTTGTGCACCCCTTTACTTCCAGTGATTGCAAGCAGGTGGACCTCTGTGAGTTCTAAGCAAGCCTGGTCTAAATATGAGTTCCAGGACACCCAGGACTACATAGAGTAGTGGTTCTCAACTTGTGGGTCATGACCCCTTTGGAGAGCAAACAACTCTTTCATAAGGGTCACCTAAGACCATGAGAAAACACAGATATTTACATTGCAATCCATAACAGTAGCAAAATAAGTTATGAAATGGCAATGAAAATAACTATAATTAGGGTCACCACAACATGAGGAACCTGTATTAAAGGGTTTCAGCATTAGGAAAACAGAACCACTGACAGAGACCTTGTCTATACAGGTATCTTAATATTGAGACATGATACTGGTTGAAAAGAATTGTTAAGGGCTGAAGAGATGGCTCAGGGGTTAAGAGTACTGACTGCTCTTCTAGAAGTCCTGAGTTCAATTCCCAGTAACCACATGGTAGCTCACAGCCATCTGTAATGGGATCCAATGCCATTTTCTGGTGTGTCTGAAAATAGCTACAGTGTACTCACAAACATAAAATAAGTAAATAAATTTAAAAAGAAAAGAAAAGAACTGTTAAAATGCTCTTTCAAAATTCTTCCCTTTCAGAATACTTCTGAGGGTGATAAGTATGCCTGCTCCCCTCTTCCTTCTTACCTGGAGGGCTGTGGCTGTGTGGTAGAGGAAGAAAAAGACTCCCGGAGACCACTTCAAGATGTTTGCTTTCATCTTCTAAAACTCTACAGTGACAGGTAAACTAGGCCCGGGATGATAATGACTTCAGTCAGCATCATTGAGATAAATCAGGATGCAGTGGGTAGGAATTATCACAGCAGACAGTCAACACACACTGTCACTACAGAAACTTCCCAACGCCATTTAGGGATTAATCCTCAGTCCTAAATTTTTAGGGAAGAAAATTTTTATTATAAATTAATATTGTTGTTTCAGGAATTTACGTAGTTGAAATCATTTGTATTCTTTGGTACCTGACTTCTTTCACTCAGCATGATGCTGAGATTTATCCACGTCAGTGTGAACAACAGAAGTTGGTTTGGGTAGATAATTGTTTCGGCACTGCAGATTTTTGCATAATTCACATACTGATTTACTGGTGGGTAGATATTGTTGGTTTGGCTGTTAGAAACTCTCTGCGTTAAGCCAGGTCTTTGTCACACTGCTTGGGAGACTAAGGTGAGAGTGGTTCACAAAAGCCCAAAATTTTCAGTCCCCTAAGCAATATAACAAGAATGTTATTTCACATTCTCACTGATGATGAATAAAATCTCTAATTGCTGGATGTCCTCTTCAGAATTTGATATGGTATGTGGAAGCACTCTCTGTATGTTGTATATGTTATTTTTTTTATTTTGGTAGTTTGTGATTGGGTTTCTAAGTAGACTGGCCTAGAATTCACTCTCCCATGAGTTGGGATTATAATATTGTGCCTCCATAAAATAAGTTCTTTTATTGGGGGTGGGGGGTCCGAGACAGGGTTTCTCTGTGTAGCCCTGGCTGTCCTGGAACTCACTCTGTAGACCAGGCTGACCTCGAACTCAGAAACCCACCTGCCTCTGCCTCTGCCTCTCCCAGAGTGCTGGGATTACAGGCGTGCACCACCACTGCCCGGATGAAGTAAGTTCTTAATAAGAAAAAGAAGTGCATCTGTGAGTTCAAGGCCAGTCTGGTCTACAGATTGAGTTCCAGAACAGCCAGGGCTCTATTATACAGAGAAACCCTGTCTCAAATAAACAAAACAAAATCAAAATATGGGGGTGGAGAATGGCTTATCTAACAATAATAAATTAACTCATGAAGTTGTATCTCAGTAAGTTATTTTGATGCTTCTTTTATTACTTTATCTAAATATAACTAAGATTTTTGGTTTTCTTTCATCTGGTCACTAACAGATCACAGCTTATTTTCTACTCTTCAAGATGCTTACTTTAAACACTGAGTGTTATAAAATAGAATTAGATACAATTGTATCTACGGGCAGTGGTGGCTCATGCCTGTAATCCCAGCCCTTGGGATTTCCCTGTCTCAGGGGAAAAAACAAAAAATTTTGATACCTGGTTTTTTGTTTACATACCTATTCAGATCTTCTTGCTGTGTGTTGTGTTGTGTTGTGTTGTGTTGTGTTGTGTTGTGTTGTGTTGTGTTGTGGCTGTTTTCTGAGACGGGATCCCCTGAGCCCACTTGTAGGCCAGGCTGACCTTGCCCTGCCTTGCTTGTGAATGCTGTGACAAAAGGTGCCTGGCCTACAATTTAATTACCATTTACTTACTGTATTTTATGTATGTGACCTTTTTTGGCTACATGTATAAATGTTACACTCAAGTGTTTGGTGCCATTTAATGGTCTGAAGAGGGAGGCAGATTACCAATAACTAGAGCTATGTGTGGCTTGTTGTGAGCCACCAGCTGGAGTGGGAACTGAATTCCAGTTTATCGCAAAAGCAGTGTTTTTAAGCACTGAGCTATCTCCTGCCCCCTTAGCTATTTTTTTCCTTAGTGCTTTCTGTGTTGTGATACATTTTTATATATTCTGGTTGGAGATATATATATGTGTGTGTGTGTGTGTGTGTGTGTGTGTACATATATGTGTGTGTGTGTGTGTGTGTGTGTGTGTGTGTGTGTGTATAAATAAATAAAACTGGGATTAAAGGCATGAGCTACCACTGCCCAGCAATTTCACTTCTAATAGGTTAGAAGTTTGAAGCCAGGTGGTGGTAGTGGTGTGTACCTTTAAACCCCAGCACTCGGGAATCAGAGGCAGGCAGACCTCAATGAATTGGAAGACAGTCAGAACTATTTGGAGAAACCGTTTTGAAAAATCAAAAGAAAATAAAGTAGCAGATACTATAATATAGGAAGAATGGAGATTGTAGCAGTTCCTATGGTAAAATGCATATGTTAAACCATTCCAACAAACCTGTTAAGATGGCACTTTTCGCCAGGAGGTGGTGGCGCACACCTTTAATCCCAGCACTCGGGAGGCAGAGGCAGGCAGATTTCTGAGTTCGAGGCCAGTCTGGCCTACAGAGTGAGTTCCAGGACAGCCAGGGCTACACAACAGAGAAAACCTGTCTCAAACCCCCCCCCCCAAAAAAAAAAAGATGACACTTTTCTGAGAAGTATCTGGTATTCTGTGTAGGGGCTACTGACAAGACTTTGCCCTCTGGTTATTTTATTGTCTCCTGAGACACAAAAGAGTTAACCTGTTCAGTACAGGTGATCTGCCAGCTGAGTACCCTGACTGACTACTGTCTTCCCCTCAGACATTATGATCTCAATCAGCTTTTGGAACCCCGAAGCATAACTGCCGACCCTTTGGACTACCGCCTAAGCTGGCACCTGTGGGAAGTGCTGCGTGCTCTTAACTATACCCATCTCTCAGAACAGTGTGAGGGTGTGCTACAGGCCAGTTATGCTGGCCAGCTGGAAAGTGAAGGACTCTGGGAGTGGGCCATCTTTGTCTTCCTGCACATTGACAACTCCGGGTGAGTAAGTCATTGAACCCACTGGGAATACCCAGCACCTCAGGGCAGTGCCTAAGGGTTCCTCTTCAGGTCCAGTTCAGTAAGGACTGCTTACAGTGGTTCTCAGTTTGTGTATCTCCATCCCTTTGGGAGTCAAAGGACCCTTTCACAGGGGTCACCTAAGACTATCGGATGTTTACATTATGGTTCATAACAGAAAAATTATGAAGCAGCAACCAAAATAATTTTATGGTTAGGGAGTCATATCAACATGTGTTAAAGTGTTGCACCATTGGGAAAGTTAGAATATCTGTTAGATACAGCCATATGATGAATCTCACAGGGCCAGGAGAGATGGCTCATCAGTTAAGAGCTCTTGCTCCTTGAACATGGGCTCGAGTTCAGTTCTCAGCACCTGTGTCAGGTTACTCACAACTGCCTGTGGTGACTCCATACCTATATTCCTCCAAACCTATATTCATGTGCCATAACTGCCTGTGGTGACTCCATACCTGTGACCTCCAAACCTATATTCATGTGCACATATTTATTTACCAACATACACATTTACACATAATTAGAAATAATAATAATAATATTTGAGATTATCATAACTGACTTTGTGGTTTGTTTTGTTTGAAGTGGTCCTCCAAAGATCAGAGTGCCCATTCGAGTGACCCCCCCAGGGGACCATCTCAGCTGTTTATCACAGCCTTCTCTAGATCAGGGGTGATGCTTATTCCCACTTCTGTCTTCCCCACAGCATGCGTGAGAAGGCTGTTCGAGAGCTGCTGACCCGCCACTGCCAACTGTCAGAGACCCCTGAGTCTTGGGCTAAGGAGACTTTCCTTACACAGAAGCTTTGTGTGCCTGCTGAGTGGATTCATGAGGCCAAAGCAGTTCGAGCACACATGGAATCCAATAAGCACTTGGAAGCCCTCTATTTATTTAAAGCTGGTCACTGGAACCGCTGCCACAAATTAGTCATTCGGCACCTAGCTTCTGGTGAGTGCAAAGGCAATTCTCCTGAATTACCCCACATTTTTCTAACATATGAATCCTCATTGGTAGTTCAAGCAGAGATACTGTTCAGTTCAGGATATGGCAGGCTTGGTTTGATGTCCTACCAAAACACGGCAGAGGCTTGTTCTGGGCAAGGGTCTATGAGGTAGGGAAAGATAGCACTGTTGTAGTTACCACCTGCCACAAATGTTCTTACTGTTCACTAAGCTCTGCTCGCTTGTAGAAATGTTAACTAAGAACACCAGAAATAGTTGCTCAGCAACCTGAAGCCAGGAGTTCCTCGCCTGTACCTTTCGACTTTCAGAGCATCAGCCTTGAAATTTTGAAAAACAACATTCTTTGTCCTTCCTGCCTGAGATGTATGTCTGGTCTTCTACACTGTTGTGAATCACACCTTTGTACACTGAAGTCAATGTTTTATTTCTTCAGATGCCATTATTAATGAAAACTATGACTACCTGAAAGGATTCTTAGAAGATCTGGCTCCTCCAGAGCGCAGCAGCCTAATCCAGGACTGGGAAACATCTGGGCTCGTTTACCTGGATTATATTCGAGTAATTGAAATGCTCCACCATATTCAACAGGTACCTACAATTCCTTAAGCCACTGTCTAGCTTTTCTTTTCATTGGCACTTAAAGAAGAGACTTCAAAAGGCCATACTTTTAACCCCAATACTTGAGAGGCAGAGGCAAGCATATATCTGTGAGTTCCAGGACAGCCAGGCTATGCTCAAAACTAAAGAAAGAAACCATGGCAGCACACATCTAATCCTAGCATTGGGGGAAATGAGGCAGAAGGATCAGGGCTTTGAGGCCAGTCTAGGCTGTGTCAAATTCATTGAATATGGGACTTTGGAGTTGTTTGTTTGTTTGTACTTTACCCCAATAACCTAAGCCAGCCAGGACTCACTGTATATAGCCCAGGTTGGCCCTTTTTAGTATACTTCCTGGGAGTAGTGGGGTCATACACACCATAGCACAGATGTGCAGGTTCCTAGACAAGCTGTGGAAGTGGGTTCTCTTCTGGGAGTCCAACTGGGGTCATCAGGCTTGGCAGCGAGCCATCCCTCGAAAGTGAGTTATATTCTCTTACTCCAAAAACACAGGGGACATTTTTGAACCTGCCAAACCATGCTGTAATTTTTTTTTCACATTTCTACATTAAGTCTGGGGAGACCTTTTCTGTTGAGTATAGAAGTTCAGAGCTCAAGCTTCTTGGGTCAGAAGGTTTTCCACACTACTCAGTAACTACGTTATCAACCGTTTCATTCTTTCCGCAGGAGGACTGTGTGGAGTGACATCTAGAGCAGTCAGTGCATAGACTACAGACTATAGACCAGCAGGTTTTCATGACTTAAAATAGGCACAGGACTTTGGCACATATACTAAAATCTTGATAACAGTTCCTATTTTTACCCATTTCTAATTACTAGCCCTAGGCCAGGCATATAGTGGCATATTTTAGTAATCATTGAAGAAACATTTCTAGTTGATTCAGTTCATTTATACAACATAGTCATTAACCCAAAATATACTGAGTACTGTGGATTTGGGCGCTATCAGGGTGAGAAGCATGTTTTTTCCTTACTGATTCAGTGGGGAAAGATGCTTGAGTAAGCCAGCAATACTAAAGAGTAAAGGAAAGTATTTACCATGGATTGTTGATTATATGCCAGTCACAGGGTGGCTCCAATATCCATATTCACAACCTAATGAAACGCAATTAATCCTTGCTTATAATCCAGTCTAGGGCTGGACAGATGGCTCAGTGGATAAAATCACTTGCTGCACGTGCAGAGGTTCACGTCTTGGTGCCCACACGGTGGCTCCCAGACATTACCCCATCCAGGATGTCCAGTACCCTACCCTCACACATGCAGACAAACATCATGTACAAAATAATCTTTAACTTCCCAGTTCTGTTTTGCTGTTTTCCTCTTTACCGAGTGTGTTGCATATAAACACTTTGGACCTTACGGGGCTTGGCTGTTTCCTTTCCCCGGAAAGCTCTACCATGTTTTTAGGAAGGTCTCAGCTTAGAAATGGTCTCTCTAAAGAAGCCTCCCCTGCTCTGACATAGACATCCAGTTGCTTTATTTCCACAGCTTACCATTCTTCACGGTTTCTTGTCTGTAACGTTCATGAAAAGAGTAGTTTGTGTCTAGGGATAAATTAGTGGACTCTGCACGCCTCTCCAGAGTGAGCTCTAGAGCACTTGTGGCCAAGTCTGATGACCGGAGTTCAGTCTCCAAAACTCACAGGTTGAGAGGAGACCTCCTTCCATGGCATGCATTCACAGACACTGAATATTGAATAACCTCAGGAAGGGCAGGGGGTGGGAGGTTTGTTCTTAATGTCTCTGAGCCAGGGATGATGCCTGTAATTTGCCATGGTAAACAAGAGGGTAATGGCAACTCGTGGCCAACCTGGGATACACAATGAATTCTAGGCCAGCTGGGGCTACAAATCAAGACTGTCTCAAAACCAAATGCAGCTACGCTCCTAAGGTGTTTGAGGTGAGAAGTAATGGAGGTCCAAGCTCCAGCAAGGGGTGTGGCACAGGAATGGAAGATTGGTGTGTTGGGTTAGAACTAAGGACTTAGAAATCAATACATTGCTGGGCAGTGGTGGCACACACTTTGGAGGTGGAGGCAGGTGGATTTCTGAGTTCAAGGCCAGCCTGGTCTACAGAGTGAGTTCCAGGACAACCAGGACTACACAGAGAAACCCTGCCTCAAAAAAACAAAAGTAAAAAATAAAAAGAAATCAATACATTGACCATAATTGGAACCATAGGGACAGATCAGGAGAGTATATAAAAGAGTAGTTCCGGCACTGTTTTAGAAATGGCTATGACTTTAGAATAAGGAGATATAAATTAAATGTTGGTTTAAATATCACCTCTTATTACATGTGTGTCTCTGAGTGTCATACTGTATCTCTGAACCAGATTTACCCTAGGTTTTTTGGTGTTGTGTAAAAACTATGTGGTTTGTGAATCATGCTCTCAAGACTTGTGCAGCCCAAGGCTCTGTGCTCTTTCCCTTATGTTTACTCTTAGTGCCTAGATGATATGATGATCCGTGGATTTTTCCCCCTCCTATCGTTGTCATTAGGTTTTGTGTAATCTGTGAGTGGGATTGAGGTATACGTACGGTTTCTTGTTTTGGTGGCGGTAGTGTTTTGTTTTGTTTTTTGAAACAGGGTTTCTGTTTATAGCCTTGGCTGTCTTGGAACTCATTTTGTAGACCAGGCTGGCTTCAAAATCAGAGATACATCGAAGTGCAGAGCTGAAAGGCGTGTGAGTGAGGAGTTCCTTTGTCCTTACTGGTTCTCTTTCCTGTAGGTGGACTGCTCAGGCTATGAACTAGAGCACCTACATACCAAAGTGACTTCACTGTGCAGCCGGATAGAGCAGATCCCGTGTCACAATGCCAAGGATCGCCTGGCTCAGTCAGGTAGGCATGTAGGCTCTGCTTGTTCATGGCTGTCACCCCACGCCAGTGCCACGTTCTCAGCACTCACTCTGGGTTTTCTCTCCAGATATGGCCAAGCGGGTAGCCAACTTACTTCGGGTAGTACTGAGCCTTCAGCATGCTCCTGATGCCACCTCCAGCTCGACGCCAGACCCTCAGCGAGTCCCTTTGCGTCTTTTGGCTCCCCACATTGGCAGGCTGCCCATGCCTGAGGACTACGCCCTGGAGGAACTGCGAGGCCTTACCCAGTCCTACCTTCGAGAGCTGACTGTTGGGAGCCAGTGAGCCTGGCTCTTGCCACCACACTCATGCCACTCACACTCGCCTCACTGCAGTCCCCAGCATTGTTCTAATTGACACTTTGCCGATCTCTGGGAATCCTCCATTCCTTTCTGCTGCATCTTCTAGTTATTCAGGGGTTCTCCTAATACTGAGCATACCTACAATAGCTCATAAGGGCTTCTGGAACAACAACAACAAAAAGACAGGTCTCCATTTATCAACCTTGAGACCATTCAATTTTTTTTTCCTTTTGAAACATGGTCAATAAAACCTCTTTGGCAGAACCTCCCAAAACCCAGGGAATTCTTTTCCACACCCAGAGTTCTGACTCTCACCCCATGCCAGCATCCAACCTCCACCACTGCAATCCTTTGTACCGTGACTGTTTGACAGACATCTGACATAGGACTGACTGACCTTCCCTTACAGATTTATCCCTCAAGTAGGTTTCTCAGTTAACAGTGAATTCAGGAGTCAAAAGAGAGTTGGACCTTGTTCTTTGATAAATTTAAGACAGAAGGGCTGCTGTCTGCGTGGAGGCAGAAAGCTCTAAGGCCTTTACTCATGCCTTGTATGTCCTTTGGACACCACACTATCATGTGCCGTGGCCCCAAGCCACAGAGAACAACTCTTGAGAAACCCCAGAATTGTTCTGGCCCTTGATCATCAGTCATCTTCCTTGATTTGCCAGAGGAGTTTAGATGAAGAATGTCAAGGGTGTTCCTCCCTGCCCTCCCATCCAGCCAAGAACATTTCCCAGAAGATAAACTGTCACTGAGACAGGTCTGGCTGGGCCCTGGGGGCAAACAGAGAAGGCCTTTACCACGCTGCTGCTGGCTATAGGAAGTCCAGGCACTAGCCTGAAACAGCTGATATTTGAGGCTGTCACAGACAATATGGCCACTCCTAGGTCTTTATGCATGAAGATTATGTAAAGGTTTTTATTAAAATATATATATATATATAAATGATCTAGATTATTTTCCTCTTTCTGAAGTACTTTCTTAAAAAAAAATAAAATGAAATGTTTATAGAATTCCTGGTGGTATTGACTTTCTTTGTGTGATTTTGGAGACTCTAGAATATTTATCTAAGAAGAAACAGATCCTAAGTTAGAGAACAAAAGGAGCTAAGTGAGTTCAGCAGGTCAAAGCACTAACCACACATGCCTGACAATCCAAGTTCAGTTCTCAGAATCTTCATTAAAAAGCAAGCTGTTAGCACACATCAGTTATCCCAGCACGCGGGCTGCTGAGATGGCTCAGCGGTTAAGAGCACTTCCTGTTCTTCTGAAGGTCCTGAGTTCAAATCCCAGCAACCACATGGTGGCTCACAACCATCCATAATGAGATCTGACGCTCTCTTCTGGTGCTGTCTGAAGACAGCTACAGTGTACTTACATATAACAATCAATAAATCTTTTTTTGGGGGGGGGAAGTAATCCAAGCACTCTGTGTGCCTTGCAGCACTCTAAGAGAACTTCTTATGTAGATAGTGTATTTTGGTCATATCCCCTCCCACTCTCAATTCCCAGCATTCTGGTTGTGTTTGTTTTGTCTTTTAATTTATTAGTATTTTATGTGTATTGTGGTTTGCCTGTATATATGTATGTATGTATGTATGTATGTATGTATGTTCACTGCTTGTCTGCCTAGTGTCTGTGGAAGCCAGAGGGTGTTGAATCCTCAAGAACTGGAATTAGGAACAGTGACAAGCCACTTTATGGGTGCTGAGAATCAAGCCTGGGTCTTCTTGGAGGAGCACCCAGTGTTCTTAACCACTAAGCCATCTTCCAACCCCATTTTCTCAGAACTCTTATTAGGGGCTGGAGAAAATCACTCTGGAACTGACCTACCATCTAGCCTGGAGAAGGCAGCATGGCAGCAGGAATTAGAGACCCTGCCTCAAAGAGGAGGAAGGCACTAACAGTTCTCAAGTTGTCCTGACCTTGGGCACACACGATCTCACAAATAAATGCTGGACACTTAAATGCTGAGCCAAGAGCTCAGACACTTTTCCCCATCTGCAGTAATGGGAATTGAACCCAGGTTCTTTGCATGCTTAGGCAAGATCTCTACAGTTGAGCTACATCTCAACCCAAAGGCTAAGTTTATACGGACAGATTTAGGGACAAGGGGGTTATTGACTAATACTGATACACACAAATTTATGCACATAGGTTCTAAGTTAAAGTTGTTCCTCTGAATATACTTTCTATTCAAAGCCTGCTCTGTTCTGGAGGTTCTTAGACCAGGAGTCACTGCTTTCTCAGGGTAGTAATGGTTCCTGACTGTCTCACACAGGCCTCTGAGGAGCCAATGAGAACTCAAGTCTACTCAGGTCCTAATTGTTGAACTGAGGAGCCAGCAAGTTCCAAGTTGGTTTAAACCAAAGACTTTTGCAACATCACAGAATTGGGGGATAAAAGAACAGAGGGAGCCGGGCGTGGTGGCGCACACCTGTAATCCCAGCACTTGGGAGGTAGAGGCAGGCAGATTTCTGAGTTCGAGGCAGCCTGGTGTACAGAGTGAGTTCCAGGACAGCCAGGGCTACACAGAGAAACCCTGTCTCGAAAAAACAAAAAAAAACAACAACAAAAAAAAAACCCAAAGGAAGGCTGAGCTGCGGCTCATTGCTGCTCGCTTAGCATGCAGGAAGTTCAGTTCAGACCTCAATACTGCATAAACAGCACAGTGATGCCTGCCTGCCTGTATCTCAGCACTGGGGCAGTGAAGCCAGGAGAGGCAGGAGCTCAAAGCCATCCTTGACTAATTGGGACTAAAAGGTCAGCACATAAGATGGGAGATGAGCACATAATTGTAACCCAAATATCTGGGAGGTGGAGGCAGGAGTCCGTGGTCATCTTCAGCTACAAAGGATTCCAAAGTGTAAGTCTTTAGACTGAATAATCCTCACTGTGACCCTTAACCACTAATCCCTAACCTTAACCCTAACCCTTATCAGCTCCTCCCACCTGTCCACAGTATTTAGGCACTGGTTAGTGTCAAACTGGAATCACTAAGGCACTGAGGAAAGGCTTCCCAGGACCATCTGAAGTAGTCTGGCTCAGCACACTCCCATGAGGAGGGCAGAGCTTAGCTGGCACAAAACACCCGCTAAGGTGTTAAGTCCCTTACTGAGAGGAAAGGTGCTGGTCTAAAAGTCTCTAGAATTCAAACAATGAGTGTAGCTGAACTGGGCAGGTGCAGTTCTCATTCACAGGCCTCAGACCTTTAGAGCCTAATGTTTTTGCACCTTCAGATCCTGGCATCTAAACCTTCCCAGCCCCCAGGGTGAGCCTTCATGCTGAGTTACACAATTTGAATAATTTAGGACCAGGCCCGGTAACCCTCAGGTGTCAGTTTCAGTTGTTCTGTTCCCATGGGCACCAGTATGCCAACCCTGCAGTTAAGCTAATGAAAGTCAGTGGAAGAGGGGCTGCTCTCCAGGGCCTCAAGCCCTGATGAGAGTTCTGGCCCTATTCTGCTGGGAGCAGCAGGCTTGCTCAGAGCCCAGGTACAGGGAATGGATTGAAGGGGGTTGGGGGGTGCTGTAAATGAAGGAGAGAGGAAAGAAAACAGAAACATTTACAGAGGAAGAAAGCAAATTGAGACAGAGAGAGGTAAAAGAGGGCACGGGTCATATGGAAAGGGGTAGAAGATAAAGCCGGAGGGGCTGGGAACGGGAAAGAAGGAGAAGCTACAGATACGAGGCCAGGTAAGTAGTGGCGGCAGGTGCAGACAGCAGACTAGAAGGAAAACCTCAGTCTCTGGTTTCAGGTGCTGTCCACATCGTCCCTGCCAGCTGGACCTGTTGTACAGCTCTCCTGAAGACTTGCCCACCCTCTGGCTCTGGTAGGGCCATGGGGACCAGGAGCCACCACCTGGGCCTGGGGTTTCTGCTCCTGCTCTTTCTCCCTACAGGTAACGAACCAGGCCTACCTGGCACCGCTATTATTCCTCTCTACCACAAGCCTCCAGTCCCTACACTTCTCTTCAGTGCCTGCTGAGAGCAAGCTATCTGGGGAATGTGGAGGAGAGGGTGCTGAAGAGAAAGACTTATCTGCTGAGATGGGGGTTGGGGAGCAGTAACTATGTAAAAAGCCAGCTGTGCCCTCAAACACCTATAACCTCAGTGCTGTAGGAGGAACCTGAGCCAGGAGGATTGCTGGGATCGCTAGCCAACCAGACTAGCTAAAAAAATGGCAAGTTGCAAGTTCAGTGAGAGACCTTGTCTCAAGAGAACAGGGTAGAAAGTGATAAAGCCAGAAACCCAATGCTCTCCTCTGGCTTCTATGCATACCGGATACATAGGAGCAAACGACTCACAGCATCAGAAATGAGTGAGACCATCGAACAGGCTTCCAGCTGGGGCGGGGAGGGGTGGGGAGGGGCGGGGAGGGGCGGGGATGTGAACAGAGACCCCTGGATGACAGTCACATTATCTCACCCTCTAGAGTGCCTGGGAGCTGAGGGTAGACTGGCTCACAAGCTGTTTCGTGACCTGTTTGCCAACTATACAAGTGCCCTGAGACCAGTGGCAGACACAGACCAGACTCTAAATGTGACCCTGGAGGTGACATTGTCCCAGATCATTGATATGGTATGATATGGTAGGATGTGTGAATCAAGGGAAGAAGGACTATCTCCTAATGATCCTTTTCCTGTGTGTTGATAATAATAACAGTGGCCGCCGGGCGTGGTGGCGCACACCTGTAATCCCAGCACTTGGGAGGCAGAGGCAGGCGGATTTCTGAGTTCAAGGCCAGCCTGGTCTACAGAGTGATTTCCAGGACAGCCAGGACTGCACAGAGAAACCCTGTCTCGAAACCCTGTCTCGAAAAACCAAAATAATAATAATAATAATAATAATAATGGCCATTAACTCCTGCACGCCAGTTGATGAATATTCTACACGCTGGTATTTACTGAATGTTCTCCCCCACTCCACCATCCTGCCTTTCCCAAGCAGGAATTATTGATGGGATTAACTGGAGATTGAAAAACCCACCAAGAGCACACAAGTTCAAGCCTGGATGGGAACTGGGCTGTTTGAGCAAGCGGGGTTTGTGGGTGCTAACCAGAGAGCTCTGTGAGGGAGTGTGCGCGGGGAAGGCAGTGGCTGTATATTCACATGTCCACTGTCTGCCCCTGCCAGGATGAACGGAACCAGGTGCTGACCTTGTACCTGTGGATCCGCCAGGAGTGGACAGACGCCTACCTACACTGGGACCCCAAAGCCTACGGTGACTTGGATGCAATCCGAATTCCCAGCAGTCTAGTGTGGCGACCAGACATCGTGCTGTACAACAAGTACTTTCTGTCTGCCCCCTTTTTCTTTCGAGTTGCCCATTTGCCCTTGACGTGCACTGAGTCCTCTCCCAACACCTAATGGAGGTGCTTAGACATCTAAGAAACTTGCCCCTGGGGCCTCTCTGAGGAGCTCTGCACCTCTCCACGTCACTTTCAGGCCAACTCAAGCTTGATGGCTGCAGGGAGCCTGCTCTGTGGGCCAGGCCAGCTGGAGCTCTCAGAAGTGTGCTCCTCGGGCAACCCCACCCTCCCATGCTCTGGGGCCACTTGAGAGCTCACCAGCCAACAGCCCAGTCCTTGGGGTACTCCTTCACGCCACCTTTAGGTGCTTTGCATCTCCCAGCCAACACACAGCACTGTGCATCTTTCTGGGTTCACCTAATGAGTTCTACAGATGACCCCCTAGGTCAGTGTAAGGCTCCGGGTTTGCGCAGGTCTTTTAAACTCAGCTCCTAGTCCTTCCAAGCCTTCAAACTCTGCCCCCCTTAGACCTTCAAAGACCTAAATGAGCCTAATGAGGGTCACACCACCGTGCTGCCCTGACCACTAAAGCCCGACTAGTGACAATAGAGTCACCCTGCTCATGGGCCCCGGGTGAATCCTGTCCCGCCTGTCCACAGGGCGGACACGCAGCCACCTGCCTCGGCCAGCACCAACGTGGTTGTGAGGCACGACGGCGCCGTGCGCTGGGATGCACCGGCCATCACACGCAGCTCGTGCCGCGTGGACGTGTCTGCCTTCCCCTTTGATGCTCAGCGCTGCGGCCTGACCTTCGGCTCATGGACACACGGCGGGCACCAGCTGGATGTGCGACCTCGGGGCACTTCCGCCAGTCTGGCCGACTTCGTGGAGAACGTTGAATGGCGCGTGCTGGGCATGCCAGCGCGCAGGCGCGTGCTCACCTACGGCTGCTGCTCTGAGCCCTACCCAGACGTGACCTTCACTCTGCTGCTGCGCCGCCGCGCAGCCGCCTATGTGTGCAACCTGCTGCTGCCCTGTGTGTTCATCTCCCTGCTGGCGCCGCTGGCCTTCCACCTGCCTGCTGACTCCGGGGAGAAGGTGTCTCTGGGTGTCACCGTGCTCCTGGCGCTCACGGTCTTTCAGTTGATCCTGGCCGAGAGCATGCCACCTGCAGAGAGCGTGCCACTCATCGGTGAGCCTGAGGGCGTGGGTGAGTGGACACTAGGTCAGAAGGATGACCGCTGCAGGGGGTGAAGGAGGGTAGACCTGTCTGGGAGAACACTCCTCACTGCTGGGGCCTTGATGGAGGACGATCTAGTGGCCAGTGTCATAGTAAACAAACTGTAGTGAGTGATGGCTGTGTGCCAGGCCTTCTCCTGTGCACATGACATTTGTTCACTCACACGAGCAATATCATGAACCAAAGAGTAGCCAAGAGCTATTTCCAGGTGGACAGACAGGACAGTTCAAGTTGCAACTGCAATCCGATCCCCAGCAGAGAAAAAAAAAAAAATAGGTAGCAGGTATCTTCAAAGCCCTAATTGCCGGGCGTGGTGGCGCAGGCTTGTAATCCCAGCACTTGGGAGGCAGAGGCAGGCAGATTTCTGAGTTCGAGGCCAGCGTGGTGTACAGAGTTCCAGGACAGCCAGGGCTACACAGAGAAACCCTGTCTCGAAAAACAAAACAAAACAAAACAAAAAAGCTCTAATTGGAATGAGAAGTGGGGCAAACTTAGCTTATTTCTTACCCTTCCCCTCATCGGATCTGAGGGCCTGATGCTGTCCCGCTGTCCCTTTCTATTTATGATGAGGCACTGGGAAGCTCAACACTCCTCATTTCCTGTTTGGGGCTCACAATGCTCTCTGTCCCACAGGAAAGTACTATATGGCCACTATGACCATGGTCACATTCTCCACGGCGCTTACCATCCTCATCATGAATCTACATTACTGTGGCCCTAATGCACATCCGGTGCCTGCCTGGGCTCGGGTCCTCCTTCTGGGACACCTGGCCAAAGGCCTGTGTGTGCGGGAACGAGGGGAGCCCTGTGGACAGTCCAAGCCACTAGAGTCAGCCCCCAGCCTCCAGCCTCCAGCAGGTCCCCCAGCGGGCCCTTGTCATGAGCCACGGTGTCTGTGCCACCAGGAAGCCCTTCTGCACCACGTAGCTTCCATTGCCGGCACCTTCCGCAGCCACCGGGCTGCCCAGCGCCGCCATGAAGATTGGAAGCGCCTGGCTAGAGTGATGGACCGCTTCTTCCTAGGCATCTTCTTCTGCATGGCTCTGGTCATGAGCCTCCTGGTACTGGTGCAGGCCCTGTAAGGGCCCGGAACTGCATTTCAGGGAGCTGTGGTCACTTCCACACCACCAGACAGGGATGGCAAAGCCAAGGAGGTTGTTGGTACTCAGATAGGCTAGCCAGTGTCTCCCCCAAAGAGCCGCTGAGAGTCAGAGATGCCCCTTCAGGGCCAGCGCCTCTGACCTCACAACCCACAAAGGGCCTTTGTCATCTACATGCCCTCATGGAGCGGGATCTAAAGCCTGCCTCTCCTCTAATTCCAACATGATTAAGGTCAAAGTACAGACTTGGAGGATAAGATTCAGTGCCTGCTGAACAAGGTGATGGACTCCTGTGAGGCCAGCACATGGAGGCTGAGACAGAAGGATTACCTTAAGTTCTGGAGCTTGAGCTACAGAAATTTTTGTCTAAAAATAAGTAACCACCCCAGTGTCTACACTTGGAATCATAGCTGTTAGCTGGGGGAATCCAGGCTATTTTCGTTTGTCGAGATAGTCTCACTACGTAGTCCTTGCTGGCCTGAACTTGCTATGTAGCCTAGGCTGGCTTTGAACTCACATGGATCCACATGCCTCTGCCTCTCCAAACACAGGTGCCACTGTGCAATGCTAGGGTGTAGGTTACTAATTAATGGGACAAAGCTCCACAGTGGCTTGTCGCCCTTAGCAGTTGCTGTTACAGATGGAAATCTTGCCTATCTCTGCTTAGGCTCTCCCAGAAGGGAATTCACGTTCTAGTTTCCAGGACAGACAGCTGTGCAGACATTTGACCCAGAGCTTCAGTCCATAATAAATGAGTGTTCCTAGGACCCAGCCCATGCCTTGTCTTCTTGGGGCCCACAATCAGAAGTGGGGGATTCAGTTGGTCTTATAGGTAGGACTCTCGGGACTCACAGCATTGCAAAAATCACATCTCTTTAAAAATCACACTCATTCCGAGCCGGGCAGTGGTGGCGCACGCCTTTAATCCCAGCACTTGGGAAGCAGAGGCAGGTGGATTTCTGAGTTCGAGGCCAGCCTGGTCTACAGAGTGAGTTCCAGGACAGCCAGGGCTACACAGAGAAACCCTGTCTCGAAAAAAGCCAAAAGCCAAAAGCCAAAAAAAAACAAAAACAAAAACAAAACAAAAACAAAAAACAAAAAAAAAACCACTCATTCAGCCGGGCGGTGGTGGCGCACGCCTGTAATCCCAGCACTTGGGAGGCAGAGGCAGGTGGATTTCTGAGTTCGAGGCCAGCCTGGTCTACAGAGTGAGTTCCAGGACAGCCAGGGCTATACAGAGAAACCCTGTCTCGAAAAACAAAAACAAAAACAAAAACAAAAACAAAAACAAACAAACAAACAAACAAAAAAACACTCATTCCTTTATAGGAGGCATTTAAGTGACCCCAGCTTGGCCCATGGCCACGGTGCTCCCCCGTCATTACCACAGTGAGTTGAAGTCTCCTGGCTCCAAGTTGAGTTTCTGCCTGTCCTCAAGTCTTCTGCTTATCCTCAGTCCCATTCCCACACCCCTGGGTGAGGTTCAGTCTCCAAATTCTCTTCTCTGTCTCCACCAATATATCTGGTAATTGCCATAAAAGGTCCCAGAGTTCTGCGTAGAGGGACTGATACACCAGGATCCTGCTATACTTAAGGCGCACAGTTGACCAACATCCTTCATTCGGGGCTGGTTAACATCGGGCAGGGTGCTGGAGCCCTGGATTCTCTGGAAGGGCCCTCAGCAAGAGGAACAAGAGCAGCAGCAGAAGAGACCAGGAGGCAGACAGGGAGCCTGGGGCTGTGTAAGGAAAACAGATTTAGGAGCCGTGTGAGAACGAGAAAAGGAAAGGCAGAGAAACTGGCAGAGTGAACTGGAAAGACTCAAACCCAAAGTGCAATGAAAGGCAGAGAGGAGACCAGTTACCCTGACCCCTGCCATCTGCAGACACAAGGGGACGCAACACTACAGGTGTGTCCCCTGATTTCTGAGCAAGATCTGCTGCTGATGCCGAATCTGGCTTCTCCCTGGGCATGATGTCCTGGTGGGAGCCTGGAAGCAAAAACTCTTAACTTTCCCAATGCCTCAGTTTATGCGCCATCTGAATGTAGAGGCCTGTCTTAGTGAGGGTTTCTATTCCTGCACAAAACATCATGACTGAGAAGCAAGTTGGGGAGGAAAGGATTTATTCAGCTTACACTTCCACAGTTCTGTTCATCACCAAAGGAACTCAAGCAGGTCAGGAAGCAGGAACTGATGCAGAGGTCGTGGAGGCATGTTACTCACTGGCTTGCTTCCCCTGCCTTGCTCAGCCTGCTCTCTTATAGAATCCAAGACTACTAGCCCAAGGATGGCACCACCCACAAGGGGCCCTCCCCCCTTGATCACTAAGTGAGAAAATGCCCCGCAGCTGGATCTCATGGAGGCACTTCCTTAACTGAAGCTCCTTTCTCTGTGATAACTCCAGCCTGTGTCAAACTGACACCCAAAACCAGGCAGCCAGAACAAGGCCCAAGCAGGATAGAGCGGTTTGCTTGCCCATCGTCCCAGCTCTCAGGAGGCTAAGGCAAGAGAATGAACGGCCCATTTGAGGCCAGCCCAAACTGCACACGAGTTGCGGGACAACCTGGACTACATAGGACATTCCCCTATCCCAAAACCAGAACAAAGGGTCTGGTTTGAAGTTGGAGACCCAGCTTCTGGTCACTAGGCCACCTTGACTGTGTCTCTGGCGTCCCTTAACAACATGAAGATAGTATTCTAGGTTTTATTGCTAGAGAGATGTGTGACAGAGGCAGGACCTGTCATGGTGGGCAGTCCTCAGTCCCACTCTGCAGCCTGGCTCTAGACAGATTCCTCATCAGCTGTGTGGAGGGGGATGGGCTGCTGCTCTCTGTCCTTTGTAGAAGTGGCTGATATTGGGCAAGATGGTGCACACCTTTAAACCCAGCACTCTGGAGGCAGAGGCAGGTGAATCTCTGTGAATTTGCAAATGGATCTCTGAGTTCGAGGCAGGCCTGGTCTACAGAGCCTGTTCCAGGACCGCAGGGCAGCACAGAGAAACCCTGTCTGGAAAATAAAGTGAGCCAAGGCCATTAAACTGTGCTCGGGGTTCACAGGGGAACGTGCCTGGAGCCCGAAGTATTATTTTTTTCTGGGAAAGTGGGAAGAACGGGGTTTGAGTATCTCTCCTGGCCACTGGTTACAGATCCCAGAGGGAGGGAGCCTGGGGAACAGAGTGTGGCTGAGAGCTGGGGCGGGTGTTAATTCTTCTCTAGACTTAGCCTATTCCCACCAAAATCAGATGACAGAGATGCAGGTGTCCTTTTTTTTTTTTTAAGATTTATTTATTTATTTATTATATGTAAATACACTGTAGCTGTCTTCAGACACACCAGAAGAGGGTATCAGATTTCATTACAGATGGTTGTGAGCCACCATGTGGTTGCTGGAATTTGAACTCAGGACCTTCAGAAGAAGGTGCTCTTAACCGCTGAGCCATCTCTCCAGTCCCTCAATAGGCTTTTTTTTTTTTTTTTTTTTTTTTTTTTTTTTTTTTTTTGGCTTTTCGAGACAGGGTTTCTCTGTGTAGTCCTGGCTGCCCTGGAACTCACTCTGTAGAGCAGGCTGGCCTCGAACTCAGAAATCCGCCTGCCTCTGCCTCCCAAGTGCTGGGATTACAGGCGTGCGCCACCACCACCCGGCTGCAGGTGTCCTTTAATCTGACTTTCTTATTACAACTGAGGAAACTGAGGCACAGAGAAAGACTAGTTAGGCCAGACTAGAGTACTGTCATGCAGCATCGAGGGTTGGCTTTGGCCTTGGAAAGCAGGTCATAGAGAGCCCTGAGGACAATGGCAGCAGAGACACTGAGTTTTGCAACTGAAGAAAAAGTCCCAGGGGAGAACCCTGCTGGGAAGGGTTTCTCCTGTACTGTCTCCTCTGAGCAGCCTGAAGGCGGCGCTGACAGTGGCCCTCCTCTGAGAGGCAGAGACACCTATGCACATACACATCCTCTAGGAAGGTTAGTGACCCCCACCGCTGTCTCACTGAGAGCGTCTCAGGAAGGAGGTGCGTTTATAGGAGAGCAATAGACCTGGCAGTGTAACGCACACCTTTAATCTCAGCACTAGGGAGGTAGAGGCAGGTGGATCTTTTGAGTTCCAGGGCAGTCAGGGCTACAAAGAGAAACCCTGTCTCAGAAAAACAATCAACAAATCAATATGAGAGCAATCTAGGGAGGGTCCCGCCTCAGGACAAGCCTGCCCAAATGTCTTCCTCTCTTACCTGAGCTATCCAGCCAGCAGGGCCCGGACCTGCACTTCTTTTCTGAAAGAAAAAAAAGAAGAATCAGTGCTTCAGTAGCTCCGGTTGGAAAGGACCCCTCAGGGCTGATGAGCACACCCTGGTTCTCTGCAATTCTGCGGCCTTCAAGGACCTCCCTAGACCACACTCGCTTAACCCGAGCCCAGGACAGAAGGGAGGCAGCGCGGAAGCCAGGAGCTCCTTCTGACCCTCTCCCGTCTCTGGCCCACAGCTGCCTGCTCGCCGCACTCCTGGCTCACTCTCCTGTCCGCCGTCCTAGATGGGGGCTGGTTTGCATTCTTGGCCTGCCTTCCTCGTGCTCATAAGAACAGTCAAGGTGGGAACCGAGCCACCCTGGAGCTCCTCCCGTCTGAGCTGCGGCCCGGCAGGCCAACTGTCTGCCTCTTAACCACCGAGAGTCAGGCCTCGTGTAGCCAGGAGCAGGAGCCACAGCCCAACCCGGGGTTAAGAACAGGTCTCCTCGTGGCTGCTTCTCTAGCTGGAGGAATTGAACAGGGAGGAGGAAGAGCTGACATGCTAATGGCCAAAGGCGGGCACAGAGCGGCACACCCCCCACTGCTTTCCCCCACCCCCACCGCCCGCCCCCCACAGGCTGCTCTACGTAGTGACTAGAAATTAAATCCTTTCCAGCTTCCAGCTGGAAAAACAGCCTGGCCCAAGGTGCCTGCCTATCCTTTCAAAGGCCCTGGCTGCCTCTCCTCCATACCTGTACTGTGAGCCTCTCACCACCCCCACACCCCAATTCGCATCGATCTTCTTGCCTGGGAATCAAGAGTAGCCTCAGGCTGCTGAGTGTTGGGATTACAGGAGTGAGCCACCCCAGGAGTGTGGCCAGTTGCGTTTATTATTTATGTATGACTCCTTTGGTGAGGGGTGAGGTCTGGGGCTTGAATCTGTCAACGCTCCTGCCAGATGCTGGAAGCCCATCTTTTTGTAGGGCTGGCCTGGCTCTGGCCTGGCTCACTCCTCACCTTTGATGTATTCGCAGTTGTATGTACTGCGTTTGCCCAGAGCGCGGAGGTAGATGCGTGCGGGACCCTGGGTGGGTCGGCTTGTATTGATCACCTGGAAAGTTTCGAAAGGGGGGATCAGCACCTCCTCCTCCTCAGGGAAAAAGGAGTAGCCCCTGATGGGGGCCCCGAGGCAGGTCCAGATACCGAAGAAGGTGTCCTCGCCAAATTGTTGGGCGGCAACGTTCTTGAGGGACGCGGAAGCAAAGCCCCCCAGTCTAACGGTGGCACCGGGCCCCGCTGGCCGGAAGCGCAGGCCATGCACCCCCCGGTACACCTGCAGGCACCCGTGAGATCGGTGGCTCCGGAGCAGTTGCAACGCCTCGGTGAGCAGGAAGTGGAGGGTCTTGAAGGAGAAGTGGTGGAGGTAGTGGGCCCGAGACCGTCCCGCCTCACGCACTGCCGCGTTGAACTCCTTGTGCAGGGGGCTGTTGGCCGTGTAGGCCAGGAGCGCCACCCCGTGCTCATCCCGGAAGCCCGGCGGTGGTGGGGGCAAGGAGCCCCACACGGGCCCCCAAGTCCTGCGCGCCTGCCACTGGTTGTTGGCCGTAGCCCAGCCATCCGCGTATACTTTGTTGGCCTGGAACTCTGAGTGGTTGAGATCTGGCAACGCCGCTGTCATGTCTGCCAGGCAGCCAGCATACTGGTCATCAAAGGACGCTGGGGCCATATCCAGGGGTGTTTCATGAGAAAAGATGTCCAGTTGTGAGATGGAGTAACTTTGAACCTGGGAGGAAGCGAGCATCAAGGACTGAGAGGGCAGCCCCTAGGAAAACGAACCCCGTCACCCAGCTTTCCCCTGCTCTGAGACAGGGCCTGTCTACAAAGAACACCAGAAGGTCCCCGAATACATAG
Source organism: Apodemus agrarius (assembly GCA_964023405.1). Taxonomy (NCBI): domain Eukaryota; kingdom Metazoa; phylum Chordata; class Mammalia; order Rodentia; family Muridae; genus Apodemus; species Apodemus agrarius. The sequence continues at coordinate 94,872,565 of OZ030005.1, read as the reverse complement.
AGGGGAAAGGGGATTGGGAGCCACCAGCGTCAAGCTCCCCAAGCCTAGGGTTTCAGGAGGTCCCTCAGAGAGACAGATGGGTCCCAGGGAAGCGCTGGACACACTTCCCTCTGTCCCCCTTCTCCAGGGGATTAAGACGCTAGCAGCTCAGTGACCTGCCAGGCTGCTGCTGGTAACGGATGACCATACCTGAACTCCATCCCTGAGACCCACAGACACCAGTAGGAGAGACATCATAGCAGGAATCTTCATGTTGGAGGTGACCTCGGGCAAGCTGCTGTCTCTTTTTCCTCATCTGGAAAACTGGGAAGTTAATCTCTACCCTTTAGTTAACATTACCTGATACCCACTGTGGGTCATTTGGACAGAGGGATGGAGGAGCTGCAGCCTCGGGCTCCCCTGAGGATAGGCACTCTGACCCACAGTGGCTCTGAGAAGGAGCCTCACCATGGGGCATGGGGCAGAACTGGAACAGCCATCTCTAAACTCAAGCTAAATGATGTCCCTTTTCTGTCTGTCTGTCTGTCTGTCTGTCTGTCTGTCTGTCTACGCTGGTTTGTTTTTGTTTTAAACGGGGTTTTACATACCCATGCTGACCTGAAACTGGCTACTGGGCCAGTCTTTGTCTTTGACCCTCCTGCTTCCACCTCCTAAAGGCAGGCATAATGGATTTGACCTACCTGCTCATGTCCTTATACAGCAAGATGTTATTACTTTATTACAGCAGTGCAGTGGTGCTGGCTGTGGGAAGGCTGGTGTAGACTGAGCACCCCAGCCTTACACCCTACTGCTTGGGACACCGGATGGCCAGTGACAATGGTGTCTTTCTCAGAAAAAAAATTTTTTTTTTGTTTTTGTTTTTGTTTTTGTTTTTGTTTTTGTTTTTGTTTTTTCGAGACAGGGTTTCTCTATGTAGCCCTGGCTGTCCTGGAACTCACTCTAGACCAGGCTGGCCTCGAACTCAGAAATCTACCTGCCTCTGCCTCCCAAGTGCTGGGATTACAGGCATGCGCCACCACTGCCCGGCTCTCAGAAAATATTTGAATAGTACAATTAACTGTTTCTTTGCAATGTTGGGAGTCAAACCCAGAGCCTGGCCCATGATAGCTGAGCACTCTATTATTGAGCTCTGAATAATATATTAAATTTCACACACATGCCGGGCGTGGTGGCACACACCTGTAATCCCAGCACTTGGGAGGCAGAGGCAGGTAGATTAATGAGTTCGAGGCCAGCCTGGTCTACAGAGTGAGTTCCAGGACAGCCAGGGATACACAGAGAAACCCTGTCTCGAAAAACAAAAAACAAAACAAAAAAAAAAAATTTCACACACACACACACACACACACACACACACAGTTCAAATGTTTTGGGCTTATTGACTCTTTTTTTTTTCTTCAAAGAAAAAATGCTTAATATACACATCCTCTAAAAATATCCCCCTTGAGAAACAATATATTAGGGGCTTCCTTCCAAGTAGCCCCCCTCACGTCTACCTTGCCTGTTACCATTACGATGCCCTCGTGGCGTGTTTCATGGTATGGTTAAACCACTGGATGGGCACATGGATTTTTTTTCCCATAATGTTTTGAGACAGGATCTGACTCTGCAGTTCACTTAGTGTCCCGGGCTGGCTCCTGTGAGCTTGTCAGTTCCAGAGTGTGTAACTGCAGTGTGTGTAACTGCAGTGTGTGTGACTGCAGTGTGTGTGACCGCAGTGTGTGTGACCGCAGTGTGTGTGACCGCAGTGTGTGTGACCGCAGTGTGTGTGACCGCAGTGAGTGTGACCGCAGTGTGTGTGACTGCAGTGTGTGTGACCGCAGTGTGTGTGACCGCAGTGTGTGTGACCGCAGTGTGTGTGACTGCAGTGTGTGTGACTGCAGTGTGTGTGACTGCAGTTCGTATGACTGCAGTGTGTATGACTGCAGTGTGTGTGACTGCAGTGTGTGTGACTGCAGTGTGTGTGACCGCAGTGTGTGTGACTGCAGTGTGTGTAACTGCAGTGTGTATGACTGCAGTGTGTGTAACTGCAGTGTGTGACTGCAGTGTGTGTGACTGTGGTGTGTGTGACTGCAGTTCGTATAACTGCAGTGATCTAACAGCTTCCGCCTCCTGCACGCTGGTTACAGGTGTGCAGCACCCCACAGGGCTGAGATGCTCTTTACATTGACAGGCCCTGCCTATTAACATAAACTGTGGTTCAAAAAGGAACCAGTTTGCCCTCTCACCACTAGTGAAAGAAAATCCTCCCCGTCCCGCCGTCGCCGATACTAATTACTGTTCTCCTAGATCATTTTCTTCTGTCTTGCTTGGCTGTTTTTTGAGGCAGGGTCTCATGCTACCTAGGCTGGCTTCAAACTTACTGAGTGGCTGAGATGACCCTGAAATTCTGATTCTCCTGCCTCTGCCTCCTGAGTGCGGAGATCACAGGTGTGCCCCACGCCTAGCCCGCTGGTCTCTGCCTAACTGTCATGTCAGTGATCAGGAAGTGCACGCAAGCTGCTGTTGCCATCACCACCCTGAAAGTTTTCTTTTGCTCTTTATTGCCATCTATGCTGCGCTGCTGCCAGGACCTGGCTCAGAGACTCAGGAGACTGAGATGGATGAGATTCAGAGGGAGGGTGGACATGGCAGTGCATGCCTGTGGGGTGAGGCCGAGGCAGGAGGATGGTGGGCCAGAGGCCATCCTAGGACATCATGAGACCCTATCTCAAAAACCTAAAATAAGCAATTGGCATCATCGGTCTTGAAGTCAGGCAGAGGAGAAGCCGAGAGAAGCCGGAGGGGGAGGGGAAGCTGACAGCACGGGCTCCTGGGGGTTCATGAGGCCCTTTGCTTCGGGCTCTTGGGCTCAGTGAGAAACCCTGGGATCCTTTCATATGAGCTTTTAGGCTTAATGCAGTTTAGCCCAACTCTGGCGAGCATGCCAGCAGAAGACACGCATGTGGTACCTTAGTCTCTCAGGATGGTGACGTGGGCACCCACCCATTCAATCACTCATCGCTCATGACTGCAGTTGCCAGCTCATGTCGGGGCCAAGCTGCTTCCCGGGTCTCCTCCCCTTCTTTGCCCAGGCTCACATCCATCCCTGTTTATCTTCGTCTGCCTCCTCCTCGGACCATCTGCCTGCCCCCTCCCAGCCCTGCTAGCGCATTTACCACAGAGCGGGAAGAGCAATGTCTCTAAGGCCAGCCCTGGTTACTATCCTTACTTGCTTACAACCTTCTGTGTGTGGGCTGGAGAGGGAGCTTCGGGGTTAAAAGAACAGACTGCTCTTACAGAAGGCATGAGTTCAACTTCCAGCGCTCACCCCAGGTGGCTCATGACCGCCTGGAACTCTGGCTGGAGAAAGTCTGATGATTCCAGCCTTGGTGAATCCTGCCCTCAGGTACACATACCCACATATGTGACATGCAAATATACACATACTTAAAAATAGAATCTTTAAAAAAAGTTCTGTGCCAAAACTGACTGAAAAATAGCTCAAAATACTGAGAAAAATTCAGAAATGAGAATTCTGAGAGAAAAAAAGTATATCTTAAAAGGCACAGGCAAAGCCAGGCAGTGGTGGTGCACACCTTTAATCCCAGCACTTGGGAGGCAGAGGCAGGCAGATTTCTGAGTTCGAGGCCAGCCTGGTCTACAGAGTGAGTCCAGGACAGCCAGGGCTACACAGAGAAACCCTGTCTCGAAAAAAAACAAAAAACAAAAAAAAACAAAAAACAAAAAAAGGCACAGGTGCTGGTGGTAGAGAAACAACTCAGCAGTTCAAGACACTGACTGCTCTGCTCTTGCAGAGGTCCCGGGTTCAGGTCCCAGTGCCACAGGCTCACAAAGGCCTTTATCTCCTCTCCCAAGTGACCTAGTGCCCTCTTTGGCCTCCAAGGACTCCTGCACACATGCACTATACATAAACTCACATTCTCTCTCTCTCTCTCTCTCTCTCTCTCTCTCTCTCTCTGTCTCCCTCTCTCTGTCTCTCTCCTTTCTCCTCTCTCTCTTTCACACACACACACACACACACACACACACACACCTCTCTTTCTCATACACACACATACTTTACACACATCATCATTTTTAAATCTATAAATAAATAAATAAATAAATAAATAGCTGGGCAGTGTTGGTGCACGCCTTTAATCCCAGCACTTGGGAGGCAGAGGCAGGTGGATTTCTGAGTTTGAGGCCAGCCTGGTCTACAGAATGAGTCCCAGGACAGCCAGGGCTACACAAAGAAACCCTGTCTCGAAAACCACAATAAATAAATAAATAAATAAATAAATAAATGCATGCCTCTGTGGTGGCTTGTACCTTTAATGCCAGCACTCAGAGGCAGAGACAGGAAGATCTCTGTTAGTTCAAGGCCTGCCTGGTCTACATAAAGAGTTCTAGGACAGCCAGAGCTACACAGAGAAACTGATTCCAAAACAAACAGACACGAACCAAAACCAAAAGGCAGAGAGGCCTTGCCTGTCCTGCACCAGCCCCTGTGCTTTGGTTCCCAATACCTCCCAGAAGTCAAGCGTGGTAGCACATGCCTGAAATCCCAGTATTCACGGAGGGTTGGAGGGTCAGAAGTCCAAGGCTACACAGTGAGCTCCAGGCCAGACCCTGTCTCACACAAGACCCTGTCTCAAAACAAAGCAGCAAACTGAAGTAAAGCATCCCTCCGCAGCCCCTGGCGGCCTCACCATATTCTGCTCCTTCATCTGCTCAGTGATCCTGCCTCCCGGGACCTTTTTCGTCCCTTCTTGGAGCCTACAGTACAGAACAAAGTTCCAGAGAGGCTCTGCTGTCTCCCTGCCCTTGGCTATCCTTCTGGCCTCCCACTCTTCCAGGCTTAGCTCAGGGCTTGCTTCGTTCAGAAAGCTCCCAGAATCCTTTGGGGGCTCTACATCACTCTGTGCTGACTCTCCTGAGCATCCCACCCCACACCCCCTGGCATGTGTAGGAACAAGCAAATAAGCCCTGATCTCTGGCCAGGACTAGGCAGAGTGCTTGTTGAGAGTCTCACTAAGAAAGTCAACTCTACATCAACGCCCCAGCTTCCGGGGGACCTGCAGATGCTCAGAGAGTAACTGGGCTGGGATGGAAAGACTGGCATCCGTGTGTCATGCCCTTCGGGTCGGGATACGTCAGTCACCTCTTTGGGCAGGGCTTCTGCCTCCCATTCTCACAGGTTTTACAGCAGCTTGGGCATGGCGCGCAGTGAGGGCGCAGGTCCCACAGCTTCAGCTGCTGAGCCCTCCATGCCCCTCAGGCAGGATGGTGACCCCAGTCAGTAATCCCGGAAAATCAGGGGAGCCTGCCCGCCTGCCTCGTCCCCTGTCTGGACGTCAGCGCTGGCTCCCTTCCACGAGAGAACTGAAGCCTCCCTAAAGCCTGCCTGTGGCCACCACATACCCTCATTTCTACAGTCAGTTCCGGCTCATTTTATTCTGTCTGTGCTGGAAGACCCCCCAGCCCCCACCCCACCCTAGTCTCTGGTAAACAAGGCTAAGAGGTGTTCTGAGCACTGCCAATAAGACAGCACCTCAGGAGAGAAGATCACGTTCCTTGGTGACCAGTGTCAAGGGAAATGTAGCAGAGCTTGCTCTGGGACACTGGGAATTCATTCTTCCTCCTTTTTATTTTATCTTATTTTATTTTATTTATTTTATTTTATCTTATTTTATGAGACAGTCTCGTTAAGTATCCCAGGCTGGCCTCTAACTTAGTCTCTGACACAAGACACTGAATCCAGCTTAAAAATCCCTTCTCATGGGCTGGGCGGTGGTGGCGCACACCTGTAATGTCAGCACTCTGGGAGGCAAAGGCTGGCAGATTTCTGAGTTCGAGGCCAGCCTGGTCTACAGAGTGAGTTCCAGGACAGCCAGGGCTATACAGAGAAACCCTGTCTCGAGAAAACCAAAAATCCAAAAACAAAACAAAACAAAAAACAAAAACAAAAATCCCTTTTCTCAGGCAAGGGAGCTGCATTCCCCCCATCTCCTGACACACAGCCCTTAGTTTTTTTCCTTTTTCAGGCTCTCACTCAACAGTTCCTTCTGTGAACATGACCCCAGGACTTTCCTCAAAAATCCCAAACTTTCTCACATCCACAAACTTTCCAAGGATTCAAGGATCCCTAAAACTTTCTTAGCACCATAGGTTTTCCATCCAAACGTTCCCTCCCTGCTCCCGTGCAGGGAGGTGAGGCGGCCTTCTAGCCTTACCTAGCCTTCTCCATGGCGGGCAAAGCCGATCAGGTCTCCTGTGACAGGCAGGGCAGGGAGGGCAGCTTTCTCTCTTATACTGTCCGTTCCCCGCCCCTCCTGCCTTCCCCACACAGCTGCTCAGAAATGTGACACTCCGTCTATTTCAAGCTGTCTCCTTGTCAAGGCTCGGGAACACAAGCCTCACCCCAGGGTGACCTGGGCCAATGTTCTTCCCTAAACAATGAGAGCTGCGGAATACAGAGGTGTCGAGGGTGAGGTTGGGGTGTCGCGGAGATGGGACTGCAGCCTCTCCCCAGGCTTGGTTCTGGACTCTGACCCCGCGTGTCCACGGGCCCCAACTCCACACATCTCCCCTTCCATTCTGTCTGTGGTGGTGGTTGTTAGTTGTCATTGTTGTTTTATTACCTTTTTTCACAAAGTCCAGGCTGACTTCAGAGCTTGAAACAACCCTTTTGCCTCAGCTCCCCTCCTGATTGCTGGGATTATGGGATGTACCACCTTGTAGAGCTTTGTTCTGCTCTGAAGAGCCTGGCTTCCTGCTGGATCTCTGACTCACCTGGGACCTGGGAGGACTCAGCCCTCTCAGTACCCCTGACCGGAGACCAGATTGGACTCCACTTCTTGGGGTTCCAGATGCTAGGATGTAAGAAAATCCCCAAGCCAGAGGCATTTGCTGAGGATGGGGACAGTAGGAAGGAAGGGCTTGCTGCTGGACATAGTAATCCCTCCTTAAGGAAGGACTGTGGAGGAAAAAGGGCTTTTGGGTGAAGGAAACTTTATTTGGCTGACAACATGAGGTGGTAAAGGGTGGTGCGGGGTACACTCATGAGCCGGACTGGAGAGGCCTTATCCTATGCTTCTGCTGGCCCCAACGGGAGGATGTTGAGAACATTCCCTCCTTCACCTTCCCACATGCTGGGTCCTTCTCCCATTACAGCAACTGGGCATCTGAAACTCAGAACTAGGTTATTTATAGTCAAGCCCAACAGAGGTGCAAGAGAAAGCTATGTTTACAAACATAGGGTCAGCTGAGCCGGAGAGGTCCTGCAAGGGAAGGTCTGAGGGGTGGAGGGGGTGGAGCTGTTCCCGAACATCTAAGCTCTGAATGTCCAGCATTCTCTTCTACCCCGGCCCTACAGACCAGGGTAGGGACACAGAGGGTTAACAGGAGGGAAGGAGTTGGGGGTGGGGGGAGTTTCGATGCTGGTGCACACGACCCAACAAGAATCACATGCAAATTGTATGTAAATAAGACAGATTTGGTCCCTTAACTAGTGTTGTGCAAGGAGCGACCCTCGTGGGGCTTTGGTGGTCTGGTGGTCTGAGGGCCCTGGTGCGGCCCAGGGCCACCGGAGAAGAGGGCAAGTCGCACAGGTCCCGCCCCCAACTTTGACCTAGCTTAGATCTTACGGAAAGAGCCTATCATCCAAACCAAGGAGAGTTTCGCCCCTCAACTACCCAAGGACTCTGCCAGTCCAGCTCCCACGCCCCTGTCTGTTGTTGGGGAAGATAGGTGTCGGGTTACCAGTTCAGGGGCTATAGTTAGCCCCGGGGACTTTGTTCAGCTGTCTGTCCGGGATCTGCGTAGGTCTCCCGGCACTTCAGCTCCCGGCTTGCTTCCGTCTGCCGCAAAGGACCACAGCCCCAGGCCGCTCTCTGCCTCTACCTCCTCCAGGTGGGTTCCCGCCCCGCCCCTCTCTAGGCAGAGTCATATAAGTGGCCCACCTATACCATCGCCAAGAAGTCCTGGAGACCCTGGGTGTGGGGCCATCTTGTAGTCACAGACCAGGGCTGAGGTGGGGACAGTAGAATCGAAGCCATGCCCATCCTCAGACTCGCCCTCGGCCCCGCCCCTCATCCCTCCTGAGTTCCAGTCCTTGACTAAGGACCCTCTCAGGCTGAAGGAAGGAAGGACCTGGAGCCCATCCAAGCCAGCACTCCCCTCCACTGGTTTCATCATCGTCAGGATCCTGCCGTCTCGGGACTCCTCTGAGGATGATTCTGGAGGATCTGCTAATGGTCCTCAGCTGCCTCGCCTTGCACGCCTTCTGGAAGGTAACTCCAGGATTATCCTTTGCCAGCAAAGTCAGTTGTGGTTCAGTAGCTGAGAAGGTGGTGGTGGAGGAGGAAACCCTACCCAGGAGGCTCTTCCCTCCTCCCACTCCTCTAACCCAAGTACCAGATCGTTCTCCCAGAATGCCGCCCCCCCCCTGTTCTCCCCGATCCCAGTGTGATATCTCCTTCCTTGCTTCCCCTCCATAGGGATGGCCAGCTTTCTCCTTCCCACGTCACACCACGGGTTCAATGCAGGCAACCCCCCTGTGCACACCAGTGTGCTGCGTGGACCCCGCAGGCCCTCTCCTCACCCCGACTCGCTCTGGGACTATGGTTGTGCTGAGGACAGAACACCCCTCCCCCTCCTTGAGTTTAGGATAAAATCTTCTAAAGTAGAAAGGGAACCGCAGCGCTGACAGTGAGGTATAATGAGCTGCAGGGCTTCCCCAAGGACGAGAAATGGCTGAGAGGGATGGGGACCAGGGAGAGGCTCAGACAGTGGCTGCACATGCAGAAGATAGAGCCAGGAAAACACAGAACCAACCAGACTCCACTCTCGCTCGCTCGGAAGATGAGACGTGGCTGTGCCACAATGATCCTTATGCTCTCCTCACACCCCCGTGAGGTCGGAATTATGAAGAATGCGGAAGTCCAGAAAGCCCTGGCCTGAGAATTGCTCCCGATCCCACAGCCAGCAGGTGGTGCTTGCACTCCGGCTCCACCGCCCGCGTTATCTGTGCCTGTTTCAGATCTTGCCAATTGCATGCGTCAGATATGTGGGCACGGAAACGAAAATCTGCCACCAGCACTCCCTGGCCAGTGGTCTAAATTTATTCTTTAGGCCTCTGTGGCACCTCCCTTCTTATGTCCGTAGGTCCAAGCAGTTCCTATCCTGCCCCTGAGCCTGGTTCCAGACACCTTCGATGATGCCTATGTGGGCTGCTCTGAGGAGATGGAGGAGAAGGCAGGCCTGCTGCTAAAGGAAGAGATGGCACGCCATGCCCTGCTACGGGAATCCTGGGAAGCAGCGCAGGAGGCCTGGGCACACCGGCGCCACAAGCTCACTCTACCTCCCGGCTTCCAAGCCCAGCACGGGGTAGCTGTCATGGTGTACACCAACTCCTCCAACACCTTGTACTGGGAGCTGAACCAGGCCGTGCGGACAGGAGGTGGCTCCCGGGAGGCCTACATGAGGCACTTCCCCTTCAAGGCCCTGCATTTCTACTTGACCCGGGCCCTGCAGCTGCTGCGGGGCCCTGGAGGGTGCAGTGCGGAAGCCGGGGAGGCGGTGTTCCGGGGTGTGGGAGGCCTTCATTTTGAACCCAGGAGGCTGGGGGACTCTGTCCGGTTAGGACAGTTTGCCTCGAGCTCTGTGGATGAAAGAGTGGCCTGCAGGTTTGGCAATGCCACCTTCTTCAATCTAAGGACTTGTTTCGGGGCTCCTATCCAGGCTTTGTCTGTCTTCCCCGAGGAGCGTGAGGTGCTGATACCCCCACATGAAGTCTTCTTGGTCACTGGGTTCTCCCAGGATGGAGCCCAGAGCATAGTGACTCTCTGGAGTTATAATCAGACCTGCAGCCACTTTAACTGCGCCTATTTGGGTGGTGAGCGATGCATGGGAGACAGAGAAGGGCAGGGAGGGTGAAAGAAGCCAGGACGTCCCGACCCAGTCCCCAGAGCCTTCAGGAACCACTTGGTTAATGAGATTGAGGTTCCGCCAGGTCCTGTGGGAGCTCAAGATCTGTGGACATTCTCAGATGACTGTCCTCTCAAAAGGTCCTCTGTAGTACCTGACAGACCAAGGAACGAGAAGGAGGCAGGGCCGCTTTCCGTCTCCGTGGGCTCTGGGTTGATGGGGCCAACAAGGCAGGAAAGTGCCAGGTTCAGTTGAGGAGGCAGGGACAGCAGAAGAGGCTGTGTGGGTAGGGGCAAGGGACAGGGGCAGGCAGCCTGGGAACGGACGTTGCCTGGGGAGAAGGTGAAGGAGAGTGAGGAGGGCTTGCTCTGAGGAGGAGGAAAAGACAGACTGAAAAGGGAATTGCTATAGGCCAGACATCTGGGTGTGAGTCTCCCCGGGCCCTCACTATGCTCTCTGTTGCAGGGGAGAAGAGACGTGCCTGTGTGTCGTCAAGAGGTAGGTCACCCTCCAGCCTGCTCTGAGAGCTGTTCCGGCTCTGCTGGCCCCACAGCCCTCCTCACCATCTTTTCTCCTTTCCCCAGCAGTAGGGCAGCCAGAGACATCCTCCTCAGAGGCGCTGCAACCAGGAAAGACGCTGCTCTTGGCCCCAGGGGAGCTGCAGCTCTCCAGAGCTGGACCCTGAAAGCCCCTTAGGAATCTTGGGAACTGATGACCTTACTATGAAGAAGGGGACTTTGAATGGCCTCAGGAAGCAGGAGTGGGGTCCTGCTTCCAGTCCCAGGGGCCACCTCTCCAACCCGTGTTGGAGACCTGAGGCCATGCAGGGTTGAGGGAATCCCCCTGTGTGGCGGGGACTTCCTCAGACACTCGAGGTAAAGACTGGATGGCTACTCAATTAAAGAGAGTTGTGGTGTAGAGACATGGGCTTTTATGACTGGTTATTGCATGGTGTCATCTGTCCTTGGCAGGCTTGAAAGCCAAGGGATGGAAACTGATTTCCCGATCATCCTAGTCACACACTGTAACCTCTGTACCTGATGCTTTTCAACCGCCACAGGGGCCTCACAGCTGCCATGAAGGCAGGAGGGGAGAGATGGGTACCCAGCCCTGATGCAAACCCAAGGCCAAGAAAGGGCAGCCCCTCCAGGCCTCCCAGCTCTCAGACCTACCCACTCTCAGGTCTCCTGCTTCCCTGGCCTCCCACCTCCCAGTCCTCCAGTCTCCTAGGCCAGAACTTTTTTCACTAAGGACCTAAGGAATCCCAAAAGTAGGATCCTAAACCCCAGAATTCAAAGCAAGCTGTTTCTCTCTTCCCTCCTCACACAGCATCCATTTTAGGGGAAGTAAAGGAAGGGATCTTAGGATATCCAGAGAGGGAGACTACCATCTGACTTCCATAGCAGAAATTTTACTGAGGAAAAAAAGCGCCATGGCTTCTATTGTGAGACCCTGGCTCTACCCAACTAGGCGGCTGCACTCAGTGACAGAAGAGACCCTTCTGTGGTCTTAGGACTCGCCCTTGGTCTCCAGATCTTCCTCTAGGGGCAAGTCCCCTGCCGCCTCTGCTTCTTGCTCCCTGTGCACCAGCACATGGGCAGAGGAGGAGGAGCTGGGCTCTCCGGAAGCCGGAGCCTCAGCCTCTCCTGTGGCCTCGAGGCCATCTTCTAAAGAGACTTCATTCTCCACAATCCCAGGCATAGTCAGCTCTGCCGGCGTGTCGGAGGTAGGGGGGCCCAGGTTCTGGAAGCTGTTGCGCACTCGGGTGATGTATCTACTGAGGATGCTGGCACCATCCGGAGGCCGTGGTGCCCCGCCCGCTGTCAGAGTCTTCTGCACACTGGCCACCTCGCTTTGCAGTCGAGACACAGTCTTGGTCAGCTCTGTCAGTCTGTTGCCCAGGTCTGAGATGAATCAGGACAGGTCTTTTAGAGGGGAGCCTGCTCAGTACCTCTTCTGTCTATCTGCACCCCACCCCACTGGACCCAGGGACACCCTGTCTGGGTGCTAAAGGCAGACTGGAGGAACTGAGGGTCAGGTCATGTGAGCACTAGTGGAAGGAAAGCCTTAGCTGGGGCTGGTAGTGCAGGCCTGGGATCCCATCTAGTAGGGAGACTGGGGAAGACGATGGAGAGTTCGAAGTCAGCCTAGGCTCCAAAGTGAGCTCAAGATGAGCCCCGGCCATTAGTAAGACAAGAAGAAGGAAATGGGAGGGGGAGGGGGAAACACGAGATCAATATCTGAGCACACACGAGGGAATGAGAACAAACAACATGTAAATGAAGGCAGAGTAACAGCGGCAAGGAGCCAGATGGGCCTTTCTAGGACAGGAAGGACGGGACTGGATCCTCATGCGGGAGTATGGAAGGTGAGTCTGGGTGTGGGCGGGAGCTCTTCCCAGGTGCCCGAGAACAGCAAAGGGGGAGCATCACATGACCCACTGACCTTTCCGACGGGTCTCCTCGAACTCGCGCCGGGCAGTCTCTATGTAGCGCTGCACCAGAGCCTTGATGACTCTGAGGCGGTAGGACACCCGCTCTCCTTCCCCGGGGCCCGCACTTGCCCCGGGGTTGGTCTGCAAGGGAAGGCTGAGTGAATTCTCTCCCTTCCTTTCCATCTCTGCCCTGACCAAGAATAGAGGAGAAAGGCAAAACCTAGGCAGGCTTTCTGTCCCTGTCCTGTCGGGCAGGGCAGATGGGGGCCAACTTGGGACAGCAGACTGAGATGACAGCGTGTCTAGAGTGGGTGGTGAAGACCGAGAGGTGGGGGTGGCGGTGGGGGAAGGAAGGCCCTCTGTAGGACTGGCAGCAGTGGTCCAAATCGGGAAAGCTCTCATGCTCAGACAGGCTGAGTTGCGGTGCAAATGATAGCAGGTGGGTGGGCCCCTTGGAGGCTCGGATGCCCAGAAGCCTCTCACAGCGGCGTTTGCAGTCCTCAGGGAGCTTGGCCCAAGTGCTGTTAAATCACCCAAGCCTGTCTTACAGCCTCGTTGTCTGGAACTCGGCTTGGGATGGAGGTGCTATGGATTATGTTTTGGCTGCAGGAGGTGGACTAGAGATGTAGGATCCAGTCAGAAGCAGGAGGATGAAGGTGGAGGCCGTGTGGCAGAGTGGAAATTGGAAGCAGGCTCTTTGGGGACATACTGATGGCTTAGGTAATAGAGGTGAGGAAACAGCGCTCTGGAAAGGTACTCACGAAGGTCCGGATTGGTGGGTAATCCGACTTCTTGGCTTTGCAGCAGGAGGAGCCACAGCAAATGAACCGGAAAATTCTCCTAAGTAGTTACCGTAGTAAAAAGGTGGTAGTTAGGGGCAGGGCCTAGGAAAGCGGGGCGGGCTGGGCGGTGTACAGGGGCCGGAGCTCTGCGGCCATCACCTGAGGAGGTAGAAGGCGGCCTTTGGGGACGGCAGGATATTAAAGGGCACAGGCAGCGTCAGACCCTCTCGGAAGTAGGACAGGTAGAGCTTGGAGCGAGCAAACTTCCACTCCACATCAGCGTCATCCTGGAGACCGAGAGGCAGGAGGCTTCGCCAGGGCCGTGCTGGCACGGCCGCCCTGCCCACTCAGGCGGCGTGGCGTGCCAACCGCTTTCCTCTTGTTCTTTCCTCCCCACCGACCACCCACACTTCCCTTTCCCGTTCTCTTTCCCCTCTAATTTCCAGTTGCTGCTTGGTGCTCAGCCTATTCTCCAGCCCGCAAAGCCAACCCATCTGCCTCTGTCTTCTGTTCCCACTGACTTCTTGTTGTTGGTTTTTTTTTTTTTTTTTTTTTTTTTTGAGACAGGGTTTCTCTATATAGCCCTGGCTGTCCTGGAACTCACTCTGTAGACCAGAGTGGCCTCGAACTCAGAAATCTGCCTGCCTCTGCCTCCCAAGTGCTGGGATTACAGGCGTGCGCCACCACTGCCTGTCCACTGACTTTTATACAATGCTCCAAACTGCGGCCACCGCCACTACCACTACAACCACCACCACTGCAACCCCACCACCACCACTACCACTACCATACCTACAGCAGTGCTGAGACCCTTGTTGTACAGAGGAGAACCCTTCCCCAGCCTGGCTTGAGGTGACGCACCTCAATCTTCTGGAAGGAGTTGGTGATCATGGCGATAAGCATGTTGAGCAGCACAATGACCATGACGATGGTGAAGATGCCGTACATGGCCCTGCCCACAAACTCAGGCACCAGGAACTGAGGCATGTCCACCACTGAGTGCTCTTCCATGCCGAACATGGTCCAGAAGAGAAACTGGAACGTTTCATTGAAACTGGCATAGTGGGCCAAACAAAGGAGAGGAAAACGGAGACCGGGTTGGGAGAGCAGCCTGGGGTCTGTCCGGACACACTCCCCTCCCCTGAAGATACAGCCAAAGGTGGTCTATGTCCACGAAGCCTTTTGGGCCACCCTTGTGAATACGGACACTTGCATGTCTTTTACCAACCTTTATTATTTCTCTAAAAATTTATTTTATTTTCCTTGCATATATATGTATATATATATATGTATATATACATATGTATGTATATATATGTATATATACATATGTATGCATATATATGTATGTATATATATATATACATACACACACACACACACACACACACACATATAGGTGTGTGCCCTAAGTCTGCAGAGGTAGGAAGACGCATTGCATCCCCTGGGGTTGGAGCCACCATTGGGCGCTGGGAACCAAACCTGAGTCCTTGGCAAGGGCAGTCAGGCTCTCAGCTGAGCGTCCCTCTGGACCCTCCGCCTTTATTCCAGTATTTACTGAACACAGGGGCCAAGCACACCACAAGACCAGCAGCACCCTGCCCCAGGCCTGCGTGTTCTGGGGAGGGGTTAGAGTGAGGGTGAGCCGGGGAGGAGAGAGGATGGCTTGGGAGGGGCTGTCACTGACCACACAGAAAGGGGCCTTTAAAGCAGGGCGTGGTGGCACACGCCTGTAATCCCAGCACTTGGGAGGCAGAGGCAGGTGGATTTCTGAGTTCGAGGCCAGCCTGGTCTGCAGAGTGAGTTCCAGGACAGCCAGGGTTATACAGAGAAACCCTGTCTCAAAAAAAAAAGGGGGGGGGGCTTTAGCTTAGAATAAAGCTAAAGACTACCATGGCCTTTCAACTCCAGGAAGAGTTCTGGACAGAGCAGGCATCTGAATTAGCTTTGAAAAGACCATGTTGCTTGCTGTGACTGCAGGGGTGATCAAAGAGGAAGGCATAGAGACAAGCCAAGAGAACTTCCTTGTGGGTCCGTGTGGGAGAGTAGGTGTGCTGCAGAACACAGAAGCAGTAACCCCCATGTTGCCTCTTCCAGGAAGCCCTTCCTGGTCTGCCTTCCCCTAAGATTTATTTATTTATTATATGTAAGTACACTGTAGCTATCTTCAGATGCACCGGAAGAGGGGGTCAGATCTCGTTACAGATGGTTGTGAGCCACCATGTGGTTGCTGGGATTTGAACTCAGGACCTTCGGAAGAGCAGTCAGTGCCCTTAACCACTGAGCCATCTCTCCAGCCCCAGTTCTCTTTCTTTTTGACACACATTCTTACACAGCCTGAGCTGGCCTCCAACTTGTTAAACAGCTGAGGTTGATGAGATTATAGGCATGCAGAGCGTCCTCTGTAGGAAGGACTCAAGATAATAAATGTCGAACAGCTGACAGATGTGGAAAGTCACTGTCTCAAGGCCATAGTAGAAACTTTCTCAGTAAAATTACCTGTGGCTGGGTACATGCCCGTAACTCCAGCACTTGGGGGTAGAGACAGGAGGCTCAGTTCAAGATCATCAAATCCAAGGCTATCCTGAGTTATTTGAAAGCCTATCTCAAACCCCACTGACCCTCAGAATCATCTTCAGGTATTAAACCCAGCAGGTACAGACGGCAAGTAGTCTAGGCCAGAATCCCTCTCTAGAGCCTTTACAATGGAGAGGTGTTCTTCACGAAGGGCCAAACCCTCCTCTAACGTGTGGCGGTGCATGCCTCTAATCAACAGCGGGGAGACAGATCTCTGAATTTGAGCCCACCCTGGTCTACACTGCAAGCTCCAAGACAGCCATAGCTACATAGTGAGCTCAACAAACAAACAAACAAACAAACAAACAAACAAGGGTCGCAAGAGGGAGAAAAGCAGAAAGAAACAGATTCAGCAAGAGGCGGCAGAGCAACAGTGAGCAGCAAGGCTTCCAGAAGGGCGTGGGTGTCCAGTGAAGGGCGTGGGTGTCCAGTGAAGGGCGTGGGTGTCCAGTGAAGGGTGTGGGTGCCAGTGAAGGGTGTGGGTGCCAGTGAAGGGCGTGGGTATCCAGTGAAGGGTGTGGGTGTCCAGTGAAGGGCGTGGGTGCCAGTGAAGGGCATGGGTGTCCAGTGAAGGGTGTGGGTGCTGATGGAGCGTGTGGGTGCCTGGTGACTTTCTTCATTTAATGATTGACATTTTTCAAACAGAAGGGTTGGAGACAAGGGAATGCAGGAGTGAATGAGTTAGCATCAGAGAATATCAACTAGGCCTGGGCAAGTAAGAGTTAAGCACTAAGCCGGGCGGTGGTGGCGCACGCCTGTAATCCCAGCACTTGGGAGGCAGAGGCAGGCGGATTTCTGAGTTTGAGGCCAGCCTGGTCTACAGAGTGAGTTCCAGGACAGCCAGGGCTATACAGAGAAACCCTGTCTTGAAAAAAAACCAAATTAAAAAAAAAAAAAAAAAAAAAAGAGTTAGGCACTAAGAGGAGAGGCCTGGGCCTCCCAGCTGCCGGCCACCTCACCCTCACCCTCACCGGCCTCAGCTTACTTGCCTAGCTTCTCCGATTCCTGGTAGGGCACATAGATGTTGTTGAGGCCACAGAGGAAGGCAGTCAGGATGATCATGAGGATGAACATGAACCTGGCAGGGAGCAGGATGTGGAAGGGTCAGAGCGTCGCATCTAGTCACCTGACAAGTCAGGCTCTGGGAAAAGGAACTGGGGAAGGGGGGGGGCTTTCTGGCTCTTTGCTTTTATTATTATTATTATTATTATTATTATTATTTTGCCCTTTTGACTTCAATTTCTAGAAGAGGAAAAAAGAGAGCAGGGCGGCGGTGGTGGCGCACGCCTATCCCAGCACTTGGGAGGCAGAGGCAGGCAGATTTCTGAGTTCAAGGCCAGCCTCGTCTACAGAGTGAGTTCCAGGACAGCCAGGGCTATACAGAGAAACCCTGTCTCGAAAAAAACAAAAATCAAAAAATGAAAAAAAAAAAAAAGAAAGAAAGAAAGAAAAGAAAAGAAAAAAAAGAGTTGTCCTAGAATTGGGATCAGGGGCACCGGCAAGGGCTGTTTCCGCTGTTGGTGGTTTGTAATTGTGACTGGGTTGGGAACTGTAAACCTCCCTGCCGAGGAGGAGGAACGCACATTTCCATTTCCAGAGTCTGCCTCTAGACCCCAGGGTTCAGAGACCGCTGGAGCCCACAGTCCTGAGAGGCACACAGCTCCAGACCACCTGTGCCCGGCAGAACCGAGGATTTCAGAAGAGTGTGGGGAGGAGTCGCCACAGGCAGGGGAGTACACACCGGATCATGTCGTCGATCATCTTGCCGATGGAGATCTGCAGAGTGCCCAGCGACTCGTGAGCTGGCAGAATATACGCCAGTCGGGTGAAGCTGAGCATGCTGGTGACGGCGAAGAGCACCTCGGCCAGGAACTGGGGGTCCTCCGTGCGCCACTCGCTTCGCTCTGCAGGGTACAAGGGGCGGTGACTGAGAGCCAAGAAAGACTCACCCTGGGACTCACGCGGCTGGGCTGGAGGGGCTTCGTCTTCATTATCAGCAGGACTGATTGGGAGTCACCTAGGAGACATACCTCTAGGTACGTCCGTCGAGGTGTTTCCAGAGAGGTTTTACTGAGAAGAGAAGACCCACCCTGAGTGTGACTGGGTTCCTGACTGACTGACTGACTATGAAAAAGAGAGAAACACTGGGCACCAGCGTTCATCTCACTTCCCGAAGGTGGATACACTGTGACTAGCTGCCTCTGCACCCACCTGGTCTTCCTCACCAGGATGTCCCGTGCCTCTTCAAACGACAAACCTAAATAAACTCTTCCTATCTGAAGCTGCTTTGCTGGGTCCTTTATCACCGCGAAGGGAAAGGTGATGCGGGCAGGCTCCTCACCGGCTGTGGTGAAATAGCGGCAGGTGGTGCTGTCCGGGGCATCGCGGCAGTGCATGTAGGCGAGCCCAGCCAGGAGGAGGCGCAGAGCGAAGGATGCCAAGTACAGGGACAGGATGACCACGTCCAGGAAGTTCCACCAGTCCAGGAGGTAGCTCCGCAAGCCCTCGATCCACACCTCCTTACACTCAAACCACAGAAAGCCTGGAAGGGGAGGGGAGGGTCTCCAGGGAGGGTCAGGAGAGGAGGAAGCCACGCCCCCTTCCTCCTTCTAGGACAAAGCTAGGCTGTAATGGCAGGGTTTTTGTGGGAGTGGGGAGCTGAAACATTTAATCCATCCAAGACAAAGTGATCTTCTGGAAAAATAAGAACCCTCTCCTTGTGATGTGTATGTGTGTGTGTGTGTGTGTGTGCGTGCGCGTGTATGTGTGTACACATGTATGAATGCATGGGCACTTGAATGTGTTGCCATCACGGTGTGGAGGTCAGAGGACAGCTTGTGGGAGTTGGTTCTTTCTTTCCATCAGGTATTGAACTCAGGTCGTCAGGCTTGGCAGCAAGTGCTTTTGTTCACTGAGCCAGCAAAACCCCTTTGAGCCAAAAAGCCTTGCTAAGTAGCCCTGGTTGGCTCTGAATGTGCCTAACCTTTTGCCTTAGCTTCCTGAGTGTTGGAATTATGGTTGGGTGCTACAGGACCCAGGTCTATTTAAAGATCTTGATTTAAGGGCTGGAGAGATGGCTCAGTGGTTAAGAGCACTGACTGCAGTTCCTGAGGTCCCGAGTCCAGTTCCGAGCAACCACATGGTGGCTCACAACCATCTGTAATGAGATCTGATGCCCTCTTCTGGTGTGTGTCTGAAGATGGCTGTAGTGTACTTGTATAAATAAACAATAAATAAATCTTTTTTTTTTTTTTTTTTTTTTTTTTTTTTGTCAAGACAGGGTTTCTCTGTGTAGCCCTGGCTGTCCTGGAACTCACTCTCTGTAGACCAGGCTGGCCTCGAACTCAGAAATCTGCCTGCCTCTGCCTCCCAAGTGCTGGGATTAAAGGCGTGCACCACCACCACCCGGCACAATAAATAAATCTTTAAAAAAAAAAAATCTTTATTTTAAGGATGTCTAAGTGATCAGCTCAGTGTAGGTCAGTGTAGCTAAGTCTCAGTGGCCCAGTGCCAGATCTGGCCATGAGGATCTTGGTGTCCAGTCACAGTAAAGGGCTCTGTCATACATACCTGTGACCCAAATCATGTGCAGTGAGGTCTCCCAGACGCTCTGGCTGCGGCCTTTGAAGGTACTCAGCTGCGTCTCCATGACCAGAGACTCTCCCAGCAGGAAGATAAGGAACCACAGATAGGAGGCGGAATGCAGTAGGAACTTCAACACGGGGATCTTCAGCAGACGGCCCAGCTTCGGGGGTGGGGGAAGGTGTAAACTATGGCTGACGGGGTGGGGTGGGGTAGGGTGGGAGGGGCCTGCCGTTGCTTGTCCTTACAGCCCTTGAGACCACTTGGCTCTCACAGGAGCCTGCACTTTCAGAATCTCCCACTGGTCTACACATGCACGGAGAAGAATGGGGTGTGCGCGAGGCCCTCTATTTTCTGTTCTCTCCTTCACAACCCCGTGAGGTGTTATTGCTGCACACCCATCTTTTTGTGTGTGTGTGGGGGGGTGAGGTATCTCACAGGAGAAGTTTGTACTCAACCAAATTGAAAGGTAAGACATAACCACTACTCTTCTAAGCCTGCTCCTCTGGGTCGCCCAGTCAGGTGCCTGCGTGGCCCTGTCCGCACTTTCTCCCGCCACACTCTGGCAGTTTTGTAATGCCTGTCCCTGCCTCCACTCCACCCCTACACTGCCAGGGGGGAGCTTGCTCCCAGATCACAAACCACTGCATATCTCATCTTAGTCTGAGTACCCGGGACTTGGGTGCCAGCCAGTAGCCGATGCAGAGGAAGGGCATGGTGAGGAAGATGAGAGAGGCGATGAAGAGCTTCCAGATGGTGGTGCTTCCACGCCAGCCAGCCAGGTTCCCACACCAGATGGAAGACAGGACTTGCTGGCAGATGGGGTGTGCTACAAACTAAGCGGAGATGCGCCGTGAGAGGACATGGCCCCGGGCAGGCAGGCCAAAGGAGCTGGGTGGAGGCAGAGGCCTACTGCCCGCCGCAGAGGAGGAAGCATCCTTTTGTCTCCATGGCAGCCCACCCAGAAAAGAGGGGCTTTCCTTGCCACGGGCAAGTGATTCCAGTGGGCCTCAGTATGAATTCCAAGACTCTTCACACCCCGCATTCTCGAAGTTGGGCAGGAGTGGGTAGAACTTGGGGTCTCAGCCCCAGAATTCTCAGTGTGCTCTGCCTCGGTGGGTATATGTCATAGAAGTCTGGACAAAGGATCTTGAGGAGGGAAGGGGCATGGGATATGGGTCTCCTGCCATGAGTACCAGGTCAATGGGAACAGCACACAGGAGAGCTTGGGTAACATGCTTTGTGGGTCAGGCTGTCCATGTGGGGTTGAGAGTGAAGAGTCAGGGGCTGGGGGAGGCTGGACAGGGATCCCGCCTTCAGCTTGGCTGTTGGGTAAGGGGTCTAATTCGACAGGGAAGAAAACACACCACTAGGCATTTAACCCCTTACTATACAGCGTCAGGAGTTACAGGCTAACAGCAGAAGTCTCGGCCGAAGTTATTCATTAGGCTCGAGGCAAAGCTAAGTCTGTGTGAGACCTGAATGTGGGGTCCTTGTGGTGACTAGCTTTCCATGGATTGTCCATGCTCAGACTGAAGGTAACCAGGAGAGGATGGGAAACCTCCCCTCCGGCTGTTAAGGGTTCATATGGAAGGGTGCTCATCAGAATCGAGGTCTCAGAAGGAGTCCCGAGATAAAGCTGTTATGCCTTAGGGGAGACAGGACAAGCGACCAGGGTAAGGGGTGGGGGGGCAGGCGGTAGGGCCCAGCTGACCTGTTTCTGGTTGTAGTTGACAGCCAACCGCAGTCTTGCCAGGTTGGGGATGCCTTCCTCAAAGGCCTGGCCCAGACCCTCAGCCTCAGGCTCAGTCTCACTATCCTCGCCCAGGTCATTGAGCACTGCGGTGACCTCACTCTGATTCCGGCACATGCCCAGCAACTCGAAGCCATAGTCCTGGCAGAGAGACTCCAGGGCGATGTACTGAGGCTGTAAGAAAAGCGTTGTGTGCCATCAGACCGATCTGTCCCTGCCCCTCCCCCTGAACTGTGGGCCAGGGCCAGCTCTGACACCACTGGGTCTGTTCATTCCCCTCCTGCCTAGCAGTCCTGTGTTGCTTTCACTTACCTCATGCTGTCCCCACCCACCGCATCACTAAGCAGTGCAACCCAAACCTACCACGTTCGCCCGCTCCTCGGATTTCCTCTTCTAATTCCTGCCTCCTGTCCCGCTACAACTCTGACTCCCATACTTTCCTTACACATTGTTACTGTGTGTGACACGTGTGCAGGCACTCATGCCATAGCACACGTGTGCGGGTCGGGACAGCTTTGTTGAAGTGGTTCTCTTTCTGCTTTTATTTGGGTCCTGGGGACTGGGCTCAGGTCATCAGGCTTGAGCGGCAGCGGCAGTGGCAGCGGCAGCAGTGGCAGGGGCGGCAACGGCAGCTGCTTCCCCTGCCGAGACCCCTCACTGCCCTCACCCTCATATCTGTGCTCATTTTGTTTATCTTTCACCCTTCTATGGAGCCAGTTCCGGCAGTTTAAGGAGACGCAGAAAAGAGTGTGGAGTTCCTAGCTGCATAGCTTTTTCTCCACAGAGGTTCTAAGCCAGCCTTTGAAGGCCTCGGTTTCCTTGAGCACTGTTCCTCAGACTGCCTGTAAAGTGTGGATGGGAATTCCTGCCTCGCCCACTCCATAAGCTGCCGTGGGAGGGGAAAGCCCTTGAGAGCACTGCTCCTTCCTGGCGGGGAACTTTGTATTCTCTTAGCTCTCTAGCCTTACCTTGCCCTAGGCTTTCATTTATTTATTTAGTTCATGTATGTGAGTACACCGTAGCTGTCTTCAGACACCCCAGAAGAGGGCACTGGATCCCCATTACAGATGGTTGTGAGCCACCTTGTGGTTGCTGGGAATTGAACTCAGGACCTCTGGAAGAGCAGTCAATGCTCTTAACCACGGAGCCTTCTCTCCAGCCCTGTCCTAGGCTTTCATAAGACCCTCATAGGTTCCCTACCTAATGGCAGTCTTGAGGATGGAGACATAGTCTGGCTTGGTACACAGGGAATGCCAAAGTCTCAGCGATGGGCAGACAGGAATGGCACCATGCCAGCCTAGACCAGGTACACCAGGTATCTTTGGTCCATCCCAGGTCCTCATACTTTTTGGGTGGTAGGGTTGTTGAGGTAAGGTCTCATGTATTCCAGGCTGGCCTAAAACTTGTCAAAGATGCTCTTGAATTCTGATCATTCTGTCTCTGCCCCCCAGGTGCTGGGATTACAGGTGTGATCACATGTAG
Source organism: Apodemus agrarius (assembly GCA_964023405.1). NCBI lineage: Eukaryota > Metazoa > Chordata > Mammalia > Rodentia > Muridae > Apodemus > Apodemus agrarius. The sequence continues at coordinate 94,850,043 of OZ030005.1, read as the reverse complement.
CTCTAGGGATCAGAGTCTGGAGTTCACACACAGGCAATGTGCCGACTGAGCCCTCGTTATAGGCCTTTCTCGGCCTCCCGCTCTTCTTCAACCACCTCCTTCTCATCTTCCCTCACCAGCCTCTCCCACAGCCAAGCTTAAGTGCCTCTCCCCTTAAGAATCTTCCTGAAACACAAAATCCATAGGTCGCTTTTTCCCGTTTTCTGAGCTTTGCAAGCCCTGTGAAGCCCATCCACAGAGGCACTGAAAAAAGTCCTGGGGACATCTTGCCCCCCCTTTTCCATACCTGAGAGTCCCAACACACAGCGCTCCAGGTGGGCACACACTGGGCATTCCTAAGGGACACAGCCTATTGAATGTCACGTCTAAGTCTGTTCAGCTGCTTTCTATTCTCTCTTCCTTTAGGTGGATCTAGAGCCCCCTAAGGTAGAAGCTGGTCTCCTCACATAAGTGGCTGTCACTCGAATGACAGCCTCTTCTGGATAAAATTGTGCCTCTTAAAACAAGAGGCTTCACCCTTGTTTGGCATTTCCCACTTCTCAGACTTCCTAGAACACCCACCACAAAGTCCAACGACAGACACAGGGCGCCGAGGGCAGACGGAGTTAAGAGTGGGGGTAACAAACCTTGAACTCAGGCTCCTTTCGTGCCAGGCGCCTGAGCTCCCGGCTGAGCTGAAAGGCCGCCAGCATGGCGTCCTCACTGGCCAGCGAGAGGTGAGCCCGGCTAGCAATGCCTCGGTAGGTGTTGATTCGGGATAGTGAGAACTTCAGCAGGTCGTATCTGCGGGCGTTGCTGCACTCAAGGCAGGCGCAGGAGACTGGGTGGGGCCGAGCGATAGTGTGGCCCTGGTCCATAAGCAGCTGGGCAATCTCATACAGGTCCTTCTGGCAGGCCAGTGTGAGTGGAGTGACACCGGGGGCAAAGCGGGAGCCATCGATGGACGAGTCGAAGAAGGCTAGAGAGAAAGACTTGGTGTCTACTTTTCGACCCTTTTCCCGTTCCAGCCGAGCTAGCAGCCGACGCACTACTGCTGGCTGGTTTGTGTCCACAGCCACCAGCAGGGCTTCGTGGATCTGCCGGAAGTCAAACTTGACATTGGCCAGCAGAACATCTGTGATGACCTCGTGGCCTAGGCGGATGGCCAGATTGAGGGCTTCCCTCCAGGAGCGGTCCTCAGACTCTTCCACATTCCGCAGAGGACCACCTGGCCCAGCACCCGAGGTATCCGAGCCCGATTCCAGCAGCTGCTGCACGAGACCCAGCCGGCCCTCCTGGATAGCATGCAGGAGTGTTGGGGGGAATTTGAGCTTTTTGTTCACAATCTCAGTCCAGTTGGGCTGTGGCTGGGTGAAGGAGAGAGGACAGCACTCTTGAATTCCCACGATCACATTCTGTAATCAGCTATTATGCCTGCCTCGTCCCAAACACAGATCAGCAACACATACTGCCTTGTTCACCATTTTATCACGCAGATTCAGGTAGGAAAAGCTAGTGTGGGGAGTGTTCACTCAGCTCCCTTCCCCTTCCATTCTTTTTTTTTTTTTTTTTTTTTTTTTTGGGTTTTTCGAGACAGGGTTTCTCTGTGTAGGCCTGGCCGTCCTGGAACTCACTCTGTAGACCAGGCTGGCCTCGAACTCAGAAATCTGCCTGCCTCTGCCTCCCAAGTGCTGGGATTACAGGTGTGTGCCACCACCGCCCGGCTCTCCCTTCCATTCTTAGGGCCCAGTCTTAGTTCCCAGAAGAGCTGATTAAAGTAGGAGGTCGGGGCCACACTAGGTACCTAACCTATACACAAGCACAGAACTGGGCAAGAATCCAGTTCCCAGCTTGTTGACTTCATCTACTGTTCACCTCTCTTAAGGACAAGTTCAGACATGCCCACACGGAGGTCTTCAAGCTGGGCTTTCCCTGACCCTTTCTCTATGAGGAGGACTCTAGCAGGACCTTAAGATGTCCTCTTCCTCCACACACTCACTCTGCCTTCTACTTTAGAGAGCTTCACGCCTCCTTTTTTTTTTTTTTTTTTTTTTTTGAGACAGGGTTTCTCTGTGTAGCCCTGGCTGTCCTGGAACTCACTCTGTAGACCAGGCTGGCCTTGAACTCAGAAATCCCCCTGCCTCTGCCTCCTAAGTGCTGGGATTAAAGGCGTGTGCCACCCCACCACCGCCTGGCAGCCTCCCTCCTCCTTGGAACTGTTTGGTCCTGTTCTACCAGGCCCAGCCCTTTGCTCCTTTCTTCTAGGCCCTGGATCCCTGGTGGGCTCTCCCATCAGCAGCAGCATCCCAGACTTGTCTGGCAGGATGTCCCTGCATCCCTGGGGAATGGGATGAGGGAGGGAGGGAAGCAAGGGTCTCTTACCGAGAGGGGATCCATGGCTGCACCCACCTCTGTGCAGGGGCTGGATGTTTGAACTGCAGCTCTGCCTCTCCCCTGACTGTGCCTAGCATCCTTTTATTTCCGCTCAAAGCCCCCGCCCTCCCTTCATGGGGACCAGCTGCTCTCTCCCTGCCCTGTACCTCAGGGACAAGGGAACGGGTGTCAGTGCCACATGATAACATCTCCTGGGACGGAGGGAAGCGAGCATCGTTCTTCAAAGCAGGGTGGGACCAGCGCAGCTCCAGGGGAGGCACTGCCGTCCAACTATCTCAGACCCCTATAGCCATGCCTAGAGCCCTCTACCCCTTAGAAAGGAATCTGGTTCCTTTAAGAACCCTATGAGCAGGAAGATGAGGGGTGTTCGTGTTACTGAAGGTCCATTTCACAACCATGATAAAGTGTAAAGTTTCAGAGTCTGATTACACTCGAGACAGATGCCCACGAAGGACACAGAAGGTCAAGGTCATATGGAACTCATATGGTCAGTTTCATGCTCAAGACTCACTCATCTTCCCAGAATATCATAGAACTTTATAATTTCCAGCCAGTATTTTCCCTCTGACTGAACATCAGTTTTTCTTTCAGGAAAATGGGCATTAGGAAACACATTCTAGATAGTGTTCTAAGGCCTTGGAGAGATCATCAATTCTACCAAAAAGATCTAAGGGGAAAATATCCTTATGAGAATTGGGTACCATAGTGACAAAGCCTTGACAACGGGAATGGGGAGCAAGCTGGGTCCAAAGTGTGCTCAGGCAGGCAGTCCTGAGCTAACAGCGGGAGGGAGGGAACCAACCCTTCTTAGCCACAAGAGAGCCGTTCCCCAGGCTCCAACATAAAGTCCCTGCTCAGGCTGGAAAAACGTCCCCACACACGCTGGCGTGTTCTTCTATTTCTCTTGCTGAGAACTGTAATTCACAAATAGGGCACTGGACCCAGGAAGGCAGCGGCGAGTTCTCTGGGGAGGACACCCACAGCACGGACTCAGAGGAAGATGAGGAGGCGGGAGAGGCTGGCTGGGGTGGGGAGCTCTCTCCACAAGTGGCAGCATGCCGGGGAAGAGTCTCGATACTGAAGGAACCTAAGGAGAAAAGGACAATTAAACTGGGCCTGCTCCCAGGCAAGCTGCCCTCCCCAGATGCCGAAGGGAGTATCTGCTGCCCCGGTGCAGCCGCTTGCTGAGACACTCTCATGTGTCTGTCAGACATTCACTAGGTGTAGAGGGATATGGATGACTTACAGAACACCGAGTCTACTGGGAAAGGTCAGCGATGAGTATAAAGAACATTGCCACCAGGATTGGACAAATCAAAACTCTGTGTGTTTGTGTGTGTGTGTGTGTGTGTGTGTGTGTGTGTTTGTGTGTGTGTGAATAACAAAACTGATTGGTATGTGTGTACAATATGCATGCACTTATGGAGGCCAGAAGGTGATACTGCATATCTTTCTTGCTTCTCCAACTGATTGGCTGAGACAGGGTCTCCTACTGTACTTGGACACACTAATTGTCTAGAGTGACACCCGCCCTGCATGGCAATTGATGCACTCACCTGCGCAGATGGGACACTGCCCAGTAGCCTGCACACCACCGTCATCCCTTTCGGTCTGGGGTCGGTGCTGCCTTTGCCTTGTCCTTCCTGTCCCCCTCCTAGCTGGCTGAGAACTTGAGCTGGACAGTGGTCTGTGGGAAAGAACAGTTTAGGGCCAGCTTTCTGGGAGAGTCTACAAAGACGGAAGGTATAGAACCCAGACCAGAAGCATGAAGAGGGTGGAAACAGGAACACACAGTCCTTGTTCCCCCACTCCACATGACACACTTGGAGGAAGGCAGGTAGTTAACCTTTGAACATTTGACAGCAGAGTGTCTATCATTGGCCTCAGTTTTTTAAAAAATAATTAATTTTGAGATAAGGTAGCCCTGTATGGCCTAGAACTTGCTAGGTAGACCAGGCTTTCCCAGAACTCAAGCTCTGACTCTCTCTGCCTTTCAGCTCCTGGAAATAAAGGCATATGTCATCATGTCTGGCAGGTTTTTAATTTTAAAACTGCGATATTATACACATAACATAAAATTAGCCTTTGGAAACACGGATTAAAGATACTTACAAGCTGAGTAAATAAAAGTATTTTTAGGTCTTTTTTTTTTATCAACCCCCACGAAACTCCAAATGCATGTTAGTCACTCCACACCCATCTGTCTGTCCCCACAGACATCAGCAAGCACTGATTTCAGGCTGGTCTGAGACTTGCTGTGTCCCAGTAGTCCAGCAGTCCTAGAAGCAGTCAAACGTGCATGCTTCCTGAGTGCTAGGATTATAGGCCCGAGACACAGATTTACATTTTGATCACATGCAGTGTGCATGTCTTCTGATCCTGGTTCTCTACAGAGTCAGTTTCTGCCTATCTTCAAGGCTGGCGAGCAGGGAAGGGATCTGAGAGCAGCGAGCGGGCTGGGGACAACCACTGCCTACCTCGCTGATGCCTGCACTCTCCTCCTCTTTCTTCTGCCCGTACTGTTCTTCCTGTTTGGTTCTTCTGCTCTGGGCTCTGCGTTAGAAATGCTCATTAATAATTTCTCATCACCCCAGACAAGGTGGCGCACGCCTGTAAGCCCAGCACTCAGGGGGCTGAGGCTGGAGGCCAGCAGGCTCAAGGTCAACTTGGGATGAATAGTGAGACATATTCTTGACAAACAAAATCGAACAGTCTAGCTATTTACAAGAGGCCCCCACACTTTAACTTTTCTTTCAAGATATTCTATCTTCTTTGTCTGCTTAATATTTTTTCTTATTCAATAAGGAAATACTTATTCCTACAAGGCCTTTCCCTGGTTCTCTGACTGAAATTTGTCATTCTATGATCTTTTCCTTTAAAATATTTATCACAGTTTAGCTTTAGGCTTCCTTGTGTGACATAGACGGCATTTCTTTATTAAGATACGAGCACTTTATTTTATTTATTATAGATATCTCTGGTGCCATGCGAGGCTAGCACAAAGAAACACTCATTAAATACCTGTCAAATAAATATTAACAAAGACCAATAGTCACTATTTACTTATTTATTATGAATTTCAGAAACACTCAGTACAGCATAGAATACATTTCAAAGTGCTTACATAATCTCAGTCCCTTATCAATAGCACGTGCCCCCAAATGCTTGCTTTTCAGCGTCCTCTTAGAATTATAGACATTTACAGCCTCTGAAACGACCGCCATCGCCACCGCCTGTTTGTACTGAGAGCCCCTTGTGGGTGTAGGCGGCTAGTCAACGGCACAGTAGCTGAGTGGGCTCTGAGAAGCTGGCGTGTGGGGGCGCACACCTTTAGCCCAGCACTGGGGAGGCAGAGGCAGGTGGGTCCCTGTGCGTTCTAGGCCAGCTAAGAGCTCAGTGGTGACATCTTATCTCAAGGGGGAGAAAAAAGCTGTGACTTCTAGCTGCCCCTGTCTCCTTCCCTTTGTCTGTCACCGATGAAATAGCCACCACAGAGATGCTGACTCTCCAGCCTCCTGGAACGCGCGGGAATAGCGCCCTCTCCAGGAGAGCCCTAGTCCACTACAGGCATTTCTTTTGAGACAGGTTCTGGTGTTACTCAAGCTGGCCTGCAGCTCTCTATATAGCTGAGACTGATCTTGACTACTGACTCTTGCGCTTCCTCCACGTCCCAAGTGTTGGGATTGAGGACTTCGCCATACTGTCTTTGTGAGATGATCCCAGAATGCTAGTATTGCACCGGGCTCAGGTATTATCTGGATTAACCCTTTTCCCATAAACATGAACAAAGTGAGGCAAAGACACAGATTCCTGATTCCTAGGCTAGTGTTCTTTCAGCTGTTAAGGAAGATTTAATTTCTCTTTTCCCTGACAGTTTTTCCCTTCCACTTGAAGCCAGTGAGCTAGTCCAGTACACAGTGCAGAGTCAGGGAAGAAGGCCGATGCTAGGCACAGGAAGGGCAGATCATGGGCCTCACCTGCACTCTCTGGATTCCTGGGGCCTGGTTCTCCATGGCTGCTGTTTGGGCTTACGACACTGCCTGGAGGGGCCTTATGGGCAGCAGAAAGCACCATGCGGGCTGCCCGCCCCAGGGGCCCCGGCTGCAACTGCTTCAGCATTCCCTTGAGCTCTGAAATTTCCTTGGTGCTCCTGCAGAGAAAGAGTATTTAGTTTCCCTCAGAATACAGACATTATTCTACTTACTTGAACCAAGAAACACAGTTTGCTATTCTGACATGTTAGACCATAAGTGATTAACCAGGGGACCACAGGATTTTTTTTTTTTCCTAATTTATTTATTGATTATATGTAAGTACACCGTGGCTATCTTCAGACACCACAGAAGAGGGTGTCAGATCTCATTATGGATGGTTGTGAGCCACCATATGGTTGCTGGGATTTGAACTCAGGACCTTCAGAAGAGCAGTCAGTGCTCTTAACCACTGAGCCATCTCTCCAGCCCAGGATGATTTTTTTGTACCCATGAGCTATATGGTCTTTTCCTTACTGGAGAAATATCAACAGTGTACATACTTCTGGGGATCTGGGAAGAATGTCCTCCGGATAGAAGGATTAGTCAGCCACGGGCTAGAATCAGACTCCAGTACTTCAGTAGAGTTCTGAGGAGAAAATGGTAGAATACTCAGACTCACCAGCAGGGGACACTGCTGCCTAGGAACAAACATTATTGTATTAGCAGTGAGCATTCTGTATAATGCTGAGATTTTTGTATGCTCAGGGTTTTGTCATGATCAGAAGGGCTCTGGGACTAAAAGAATACACACTATTGAATAAAACTGGCCCATGGGGACTGATGGAATACGCAAACTTTTGAGTTTCTTGTAAACTTTTAAAATATTTATCTATGTCATACTCTATATAAATAAAATGAGCTTGTATAGGTATATATTGTCAAAAGTTCAAGGCAGCAGATCAAGGTCTTGTCTCAAAAAAAAAAAAAAAAAAGTAGGTGGTGGTGGCACACGCCTTTAATTCCAGCACTTGCAGCACTTGGGAGGCAGAGGCAGGTGGATTTCTGAGTTCAAGGCCAGCCTGGTCTACAGAGTGAGTTCGGGGACAGCCAGGGCTACATAGAGAAACCCTGTCTCAAAAAACCAAAAAAAAAAAAAAAAAAAAAAAAACAACCCCCCCCCAAAAAAAAACCCAAAGCCAACCTGGTCTACAACATGAGTTCCAGGATAGCCAGGATATGCAGAGAAACCCTGCATTGAAAAACAACAAATCACCCAAAAGAAAAGAAAAAAACGAAAAAAAACCAAAAACCAAAAACACCCAAATTACTCAAAAACAAACAAAACAAAAACCAAAAAACCAAAACATTATTCTAGTGCCAGGCAATGGTGGCTCACACCTTTAATCTCTGAGTTTAAGGTCAGCCTGGTCCACAGAGACAGCCAGGGCTATAGAGAAACCCTGTCTGAAAACAAAAACTCACAAGAGATGCACCTGCCTCTGCCTCCCAAATGCTCGGATTAAATGATACAGCCAGGCACATATCTAAAGATACAGAGGGCTTTGCAAGGCTGTATCGGGGCTTTCAAGTGAGAACTCCTTGCAAACCCAGAAATAACATAAGTTGAGTTGAGATCCAAAAAACGATTTCAGTATAGCTAAAGAACAAATGGTCCAACAGCTTTGTGTAGAGTACTCAAGGCTCATTCACATCTCTGCTCTGTAAAAGAAAAGAGGAATTCAACCCACAAAACCAGGGCGTCTAGGTCCAAAGCAGACTCCAATGTCACAAACTGCGAAAGGCAGTTCAAATGTCCAGATATGGGCTCCACCTGGACTCTAGCAGGATTTCCGTGGTTAGATAAAAGCCAGCACTGCTCAGGAACTTGTAAAGCCAGTTCTCTCTACCAAAAGGGATATTTCCCTTATCACTGGCAGAAAGGACAAATGGCTGCCTGTGGTGGGTATTTGCATGCCGGGGACACGCTGGCCTACGCTTGCTCAGTATCAGGAGTGCGTGCCACTCATGTCACAGTCCACGCTAGCTAGCGCCCTGCCCTTCTCCCCTCTCCTCCACAAACCCCCTTGAGCTCACAGGCTTCTCTCCCTCAGCTATTCATTTTCCTTAGAACAATGCTACTTCTGCTACTCTCTCTCCTCTCCCTCCCACTCTCTCTGATAGCCCAGGCCAGGTCAAGTCTCTCTCCCTCTCTCTCTCTGATAGCCCTGGCCAGGTCAAGTCTTTTTCCCTCTCTCCCTCTCTCTGATAGTCCTGGCCAGGTCAAGTCTTTCTCCCTCTCTCTGATAGTCCTGGCCAGGTCAAGTCTCTCTCTCTTTCTCTCTCCCTCTCTCTCTGATAGCCCTGGACAGGTCAAGTCTACTGGCCCTGTTCAGTCTACTTTCTGTTCTGGATTATTCTTTTTAAAAGATTTATTTATTATTATATGTAAGTACACTGTAGCTGTCTTCAGACACACCAGAAGAGGGTGTCAGATTCCATCACGGATGGTTGTAAGCCACCATGTGGTTGTTGGGAACTGAACTCAGGACCTCTGGAAGAGCAGTCAGTGCTCAGCAGTCGGTGCTCTTAACCAACGATCCATCTCTCCACTTCCCCCTGTTCTGGGCTCTTTACATGGATCAGTGATGTCATTAGTTCACACCTGGGAAATCGTATATTCTCTTTCTCTCTGTTTATTTTTCTTCAATCAATTATCAGGTTCTAACCAGGAACTGAAAAGTTAGAGAAAAGTAAAACCTCTCCCCACCACTGAACATACCTGGTTAAGGCCAGAGCTCCCAGGGGCTGAGGGATCCATTACAGGGTCAGCTGGAGAGTCCAGAGAGGAACGCACTCGTAGGAAGGCCAGGCCAAAGGACTGATGACGCGTGAAAGGTTGGGAGCAGGTCAATCGAAGTCGATCCCATGATTCTCCTGAGGCTGGAGTCAGGAAATCATCTGAATTAAAAAAAAAAATCAGAGAAAAAGGAGGGGCTGGAGAGATGGCTCAGTAGTTAAGCACTTGTTATTCTTGCAGAGGACCAGAGTTCAGATCCTAGTACCCATGTCATGTGGTTTACCTGTAATTCTAGTCCCACGGACCCCACACCCGCTTCTGGCCTCCTCAGGTACAAGTACATATACCCACCCCTCCCACAGCTACATAAATTAAAAAAAAATAGAAATAAATATTTACAAAATGAGAGAGAGAGAGAGAGAGAGAGGGGGGGGTGGGGGAGGAAAGCTGGGCATGGTTGTGATCTCAGCACTTGGGAATAGCGGCAAGAGGGTCAGGAGTTCAAGGCTAGCCTTGGTTTGAGGTCTGCTTAGGCTGCTGCTGAGACCCTGGAGAGAGGGAAAAGGGGAGAAAGGGGAGGGGAAGAAGGAAGAGGGTGTGTGTGTGTGTGTGTGTGTGTGTGTGTGTTATGCAAGCATGGGCTCTAGCAACAAAGAAGGAGGCAGGAAGGGAGAATGTCCACATCAGAAGAAAGGAAAGACAAGACAAGGTCAACACCTGGTAAAAGGCGACAAGAGGAAGAATGGGGATCAGCAGTACATGTGCCTGCAGGCCGTGTGGCTCTGGGAAAGGTTTGGACAACAGGTGAGGCGGGCCCTTTCAGCCTAGTTCCTTGTCTTCTAACCACTCCTCCCTCCATCAGAGCCATAGCAGTCTCCACCTTCCTGAGCATAAGTGTGCAGCCTCCTGCACACTTCTACCCACTCTATGCAGCCTCCACGGCATCAAACACCAATGCCACAAACCTAACTTTATTTTATTCCTAATATAATCCAGTCAGTATATCACTCCCTATAACTAAAAAACCTCTCCAAAATCTCATTCTTACTCTACAAGACAAAAATGTCCAGCTTAACCACATATAAACAGATTATATTCCTGAGAGTCTAGGAATCATATCTTCTGCATCTGTTACAGTGCCCAGTGAACATAGATTTGCAAAAGATGAACTCAAGAAAAACTATATATTATATAAATATAGACAGCAAAATTTATTCTATACTTTCTTTTTTTCTTATGCGAGAAATGAAACACAATTATTCAAATAAAAACATATATTGAAATGGGTGCAGTGGTATATGCCTGCAATTCTAGCACCTGGGAGGCTAGGGCAGGAAGTATTTAACTTGGGCTAGCTTGGGTTGCAGAACAACCAAAACCCGGAAACACGATGAATCAGACACCAACGAGTCACAGGTAAATATATAAATCATGCTCATAAATACCCCCAACATTGTCAGCAGGCAGAACTCACACAAACGTTAGCGTGCCCTGTCCCCTAACAGATGGATGTAGCTAAACCCTTGCACAGGCTCTTCCTCCCACCATCTACACCAGCAGCACCGAGACCTGCCTCTACACTGCAGCTGCCTTTCTGCTCTTGCTCTCTTTACCATTTTTAAACATCCGGACCCCTGAGCGGTTCTTCCCCTCCTTTGAGTCAGCGAGGGACATTAGCATGGTGGCAGGAAGCAGGGTGACGAAAGGTCTGTCCAGGGGCCAGGAAGAACGACCCACGTCAATCTGTAGGAAAGCACAGCCACAATTACCTGAGGACAAAAAGTGAAGACAATGAGGATGACTGCAGACAGAGTGTGGGGTGGGAAGGGGCACTCTACTCTACAGCAGTCAAAAGCTATAGTGCTGGCAGCCTGTGGAGTCACACAGGGAGGCACCAACTAGAATGGAATGAGACCCCAGGCCATTAAATGACAGTGAAGGCTCACCCAAGCCACCTCAGCCTGAAACCTGTCCTGGGAGGTTCTATTCCCTGGAAGGGAACCAATGTCTTTCTGTCTCAAGAAAGCCAAGACAGTGACATTCTGACTACTGTCTCTAACCATTCTTTAGTCTGAAGAATTCAAAAGCCAACCTGTTTGTTTGTTTTTCTGTTAAGACAGAGTCTTTCTAGGGCTGGAGAGATGGCTCAGTGGTTAGGAGCACTGACTGCTCTTCCGAAGGTACTGAGTTCAAATCCCAGCAACCACATGGTGGCTCACAACCATCCGTAAAGAGGTCTGACGCCCTCTTCTGGTGTGTCTGAAGACAGCTACAGTGTGTACTTAGATATAATAATAAATAAATTAAAAAAAAAAAAAAAAAAGACAGTCTTTCTAAGTAGCCTTGACTGGTTTGGATTGACTTATGCAGACCAGACTGTTCCTCTTAAGAGATCTGACTGCTTATCTCTGAAGTGCTTGAATTAAAGTGATGTACCATCATACCTGGCATCAACTTTTGTAATCTATAAACTTCTATGCACATTTCACTTTCATCGCTCTTGACACTGATCTTTAGAGGTGAATAAGATATTGTGCACACACACACACACACACACAATATATATATGTATATAATGTATATAAATTATATAATTTTATTTATAGTATAAACACAAATTATAAGTATATTTATATATTCATTATATTTATATAATTATAAAACTATATAAAACATAAATATTATACATATGATATATCATATATATGATATATAATACCTTATACCTCTCTAAAGATATTATATATATGTATGGTATCTATTATTATGTCAGCACCCTAAGGCTTTACCCAGACTGTACGAATTGACGCGAAGGAGTTCACAGCACAATTCTAGAAGTACCACTCGCACCGTATTCTCTTTAGTGGATGCATACATGCGTGCAAGCTGCTAGTACATGGAAGCAAGAGGACAGCTTCCGCTGTTGTTCCTCAGGTGCTGTCCATCTTTTTTTGTTTGTTTGTTTAAATTGTCTTATTGTACATGCATGGGTGTTTTGCTGCATGCATGACTGTGTACTACTTGTGTGCCTGGTGTCCTCAGAGACCAGAAGAGGGACAGATCTGGAGCTGAACTTAGAGATGTTTGTTAGTCACCATGTGGGTACTGAGAATTGAACCTGTGTCCTCTAGAGGAGCAGTCAGTGCTCTTAACCACTCAGTCATCTCTCCTGTACCCTCACCTTGCATTTTAAAAACAGTCTTACTGGACTGGAGCTTGCCAAGAAGGCCACCGTGACCAAAGCAAAGTTGGGGTGGAAAGGGTCTATTTGGCTTATACTTTGATATCAGTGTTCATCACTGAAGGGGTTGGGGATTTAGCTCAGTGGTAGAGTGCTTGCTTAGCAAGCACAAGGTCCTGGGCTCAGTCCTCAGCTCTGAAACAAACAAACCAACCAAAACCACAAGGTAACTGGCATCACTGAAAGCAGTGAGGACAGGAACTCACCCTGACAGGGCAGGAGCCTGGAGGCAGGAGCTGATGCAGAGGTCATGGAGGGCGCTGAATTCTGGCTTGCTTCCCATGGCTTGCTTAGCTTTCTTTCTTTTTTATTTTCCTTTTCCTTTTGTTTTTGTTTTTGTTTTTTTGAGACAGGGTTTCTCTGTATAGGCCGGGTTGTTCCCGAACTTACTCTGTAGACCAGGCTGGCCTTGAACTCAGAAATCCGCCTGTCTCTGCCTCCCAAGTGCTGGGATTAAAGGCGTGCACTGCCAATGACTGCCCAGCTGCCTGCTTTCCTATAGAAACCAGAAACCACCTACAAAGGGCTTCACATATTAATCACTAAGAAAATGCTCTACAGTCTTGCCCACAGCCCAATCTTATGGAGGCATTTTCTTTCTTTTATTTATTTTTTTGTTCTTTTGTTTGTTTATGCAGCCCTGGCTGTTCTGGAACTAACTCTGTAGTCCGAGCTGGCCTTCACTGAGGGCGTTTCCTTCACTCAGGCTCTCTCACAAGAGGAGCTAGCTCCTGTCAAGCTGACATTCAACTATGCAGCACACCAGTGATCTCCAGATACAAGTTCACTTCTACCTCCCAAGTGCTGGGATTACAGGGAGTATGACGCCAAATTTGGCTCTCTCTCTCTGTGTGTGTGTGTGTGTGTGTGTGTGTGTGTGTGTGTTCCCGGGTTCCCCTTCTACCTTGTTTGAGGTAGGCTGTCTCTGTTGTTTGCTGTTGTGTTAGTCACACTAGCTTGTCTATGAACCTCCTGTCTTCCATAGAGGCACTGGGATTACAGATGTGGATTATTCCGTCTGGTTATGATGGATTCTGGGAATTCACTCAGACCCTCATACTTGTACGGCAAGTGCTTTTCCTACTGAGCCGCCTCCCATCCCCATGCTTAGCTTTAAATGTGGGTTCTGGGGAATCAAACCAAGTCCTTACGTACCAAAACGTTACCAACTGAGCCATATAGCCTCTGCTCCATATTGTATTCTCTATGAATGGAGACGCTGGATTTCTTCAACACCAAGTCTTCCTCAAGGGCAAAGACCGCATTTTCCCTTCACATCTGGGCAGGCCTTATTCCAGAAGGCTACTCAGCCAGAATGAACTGAGATAGTTGAGGGGAGTGGGGAGGGTCATCTCATTGCTCAGAGATCCCAAAGGGCCTGAAAATTCACTCACCAACATCAATATAGCTTATGGGCACAGCCCTCTCCAGCTGCAGCTCCACTTGTAGTTGTCTGGTCTTGTCCCGAGGGCAGCTGAGCCAAGGTCCCTTGTGACTGTCTGGGTTCAGCAAGTTCTCCACAGGATATTTGGGATCCTACATCAGAGTGAGGAAGAGAAAAATTAGGAGAGTTTCTGAGCTCACAAGGGAAAATAGGACACCTAAGAGTAAGAGATGTCTACAGTGGCAGATCTGCTGAGGCCCCTCAACACGACAAAAAGCACCAGGGGCATCCACAGGAACTCAGGCAGCCAGACTCTCACTCACTCAGCAGACTACCAAATCCAACCCTCCCTAAGGGCTCTTGGGTTGTTACCACTACTTCTGCTTAGATAAATAAACAAGCAGGGCAGGCAGGGCTGAGGGAGCTTCAAAACCAATCCCAAACTTCAGGCTAAATTACTGAGCAAAACACAATCCCAAGTTCCTCAAAAGACAGCTCTTAACACTATACTATATTAATAGTTCTTTATTCTAACTCCTTTACGCAGACATTTATTTCCCTCCAAAATAATTCTATAAGATTTTTTTTGTTTGTTTATTTAGTCTAGGCTAGCTCCAAACATAAACTCCACCCAAGAAAATTATATATGTATACCACTACACCCAGCAAAAGACTGTACTCTTTCGGTTTGTTTGTTCCAGCAATAAAATTGTTCTTTTAACTGTTAATTTCACATGTGTGTGAATGTTTTTCTAATAAAAGTAAAGATCTAAAATATGAGTTGGGGGTGGGAGGCTACAGACATGCTTTCATCCCTCTCTTCAGGTTCTAGAACAGAGTCTATAGAGTTCTAGAAGATTCTATGACAAAACATTTGAAGGTGGGTATGGTTGGCACATACCTATAATTCCCGCACCCAGATGGCTAAAGCAGGATGATTTGAGAGTTGGAGGTCAACCTTGGATACACAGTTGAGTTAAAGGCCAGCCTGGGCTACAGGGCAAGACCTTCTCTCAAACAAACAAACAAATCTACAAAAGCAAAAAATACTCAGGAGCAAAGGCAGGTACATCTTTTTGTGTTAGCAGCCATCCTGGTGTATATAGAGTTCTGTGCCTGTCAGGAATATATTTCAAGTCTCAAAAAAACAAAGACAAAGAGGAGGAGCAGGACAATGAGGAGAGTTCAAGCTGACTTGCAGGTAAGGAAGGCGAAAATACTTTTTAGTTAATTTTGTGGGTTAATTAGTAGTTCCTAAGCACCATCTAAGGAAATGTGCAGGGATTTAAAAAAAATAATTTTTATGTGTATGACTGTTTTGCCAGGATACATGCTCACCTCTTACATGGCGGTTGGATTCCCTGGAACTTGGGTTAAGTATGGTTATGAGCCATTGCATAGGTGCTAAGAATTGAAATTCCATCTTCTGCAAGACAGCAAGTGCTCTAACTATGCCATTTCTCAAGTCCAGTGTGGGGATGCCTTTGACTGTCGTACTCACCACACAGTAATACTGTCATTAGGGATGGATGCTAAATACTCCACCATGGCAATGATACTGCTGTAGAATAGACTTAGCCACCCCAATGTCCATGGCACTCTCAAAAAAGATCAGTGCAATAGAGGGAAAGAGAGGGGGGATAACGGATGAAGCAAATGACTAGTGGGAAGTCCCTAACAATCCCCATGAGACTGGCTCTGGGCCCAAAGCCTGGGATCTAGCAGAGATGGAGACTATAGGCATTCAGAAAGTGAGCATATTTGATGGTGGTCACTATATCCTCATAGGTTAGGTATAGCCTTGAGTACCCTTGGTTTATTTTAATAACAGAATGACCAAACTGCCATCTAGGGACTCTGGTTTAGATAGGCCTAGGGCTTTGTCAGCTACTTATCCACTCCTTTCAATCACCAAGAGGAGAGCTATTGTGGCAGGTAGCTAATATACCTGAGAGGAAAATGACACCACGTGGCTGATTTTCACAGGAGCCATAGGAGGTCACCAGCTTCCTTAAGTGAGAGACAGATATGCTTCTTCCCAGGATGTCTTCTGGAACCACAGTGGCACTATGTTTTGCTCTTGGTAGCTTTTGGGAGAACAAGAATCCTTACATTACTCCTGAAAAGAAAGAAAGAAAAGAAAGAAAGAAAGAAAGAAAGAAGGAAGGAAGGAAGGAAGGAAGGAAAAAAAAGAAGAAAGAAAAAGGAAGAAAGAAAAAGAACAAAAATTAAATAAGCTACTTATTTTTGTTGAGACAGGATTTCTCTGTGCAGGCATGGCTGTCCGGGAACTCATTCTGTAGAATAGGCTGGCCTTAAACTCAGAGAGATCCAAGTGCCCCTGCCTTTCAAATGCTGAGATTATAGGTGTTAAGCCACTATCCCAGGACTCACACTTGTTTCTTTGATAACAAGAATTATTTACAGTAGTTGTCTCACTTCTCAGGGCCAACAGGGTGTGCAGGGAGTATATCTGGATCACCTAAAGACATTTCCCACTTCCACAACTGTGAGACAGCCTCAGGGGAAAAAAATCAGCAAATTAAAACAAACTATTATTATGGTAATGTTGGATTTAAGTTTAAGTGAGCTCCCAAGAACAGAATGAGCCGAAAATCGTCTATCTCTATGGCCTTAGGGCATAATAAGGACGCGCAATAAATGTACAACTAAATACATTCTATATCTGCTTTGTCCGTTCAAGTTATCTTTCTAAAATAGCTTTTATTCCTCCAAGGTAGATGTGGTGTCCCATACCTATGATCCCTGCTTTTGGGAGGCTAAAGCAAGAGGACATAGACTTTAATTTAAGGCCAGCCTATGCTATTTAGCAGGTTCAAGGATAGCCTGGGGTACTTAAGCAGACCCTGATTCAAAATAAAATATTCTTGGGCCTGTGAGATGGATCAAGATTGTTTTTCTAACTTATTTTGTCTTTACATGGCTTAGAGGTTAAGAGCACTGGCTGCTTTTACAGAGGACCTGAGTTCAAATCCCAGCATCCACATGGCAGCTCACAGCTGTCTATAACTCCAGTTCCAGAGGATCTGACACCCTCACACATACATACATGTAGGCCAAACACCAAATGCACGCCAAATAAATCAAAATCAATAAGCTCACCGGAGCCAGGTATTGCACAGTGCACCCATCATACCATCTATGGGGGAGGGGAGGGGAAGTTACGGGCCATGTTGCAGGATAGTTGATCACACTGTGAACCCCAAGATTGTGTTATTTACTGAAAAAGGAAAACAGTTTCTAGTTGTGGTGTGGCTCAGCCATTAGCTTTAATACAAACAATGAAGGTAAAGTTAGTTTGTGGAAGGAAGTACCCGTGTTTTTGCAAGTGCTGTCTAATTTAGAGGCAGACAGCTGAGTTGAACCAGCCAGAGTTCGGAAAGAACAAGAAAGAATGAGCTTATTCAGCAGTAAATATCAGAAATATTCTAGACCTAGATAAGATTGTACAGATGCTAGAAGCTTCTAGGACAAGGCCTAGGTTAGCAGAGGGAGGCAGTAAGCCTCACAGACAACAATTACTACAGGAGAATAAAAAAAATATTTGTATAGAGCCAGCCTGGGCAACATAGCAAGAACTTATCCATAAACAAATACAGCACAAATTTTCATCTGGATACTTCAGTTGGTCTTTTGCTAAACTTTTTTTTTTTTTTTTTTTTTTTTTTTTTTTTTTTGAGGCACAGTGTCTTTGTAGCCCAGGTGAGTCCAGAACTTACCATGTGGCTCAGGCTGATCTTGAACTCAGGGCAACTCTGCTTCCATTTCCCAAGTGTTGCGATTGTAAGCGTGAGCCGCGGTGAGCTCAGGTGTATGTACTCACCAGGCCTGTGGTGCCAGGTGTTCTCTCTCATGCTCCCCTTTACTTTCTGGGACAGGAGCCCTTGCCTCTCACATAGCCTTGCTCAAAGACTGGCTAGGAGGGCTTGCCAGCAAATCCTCGGGAGCCTCTCTACTCCCCAGTGTCGCGTCGAGGTTACAGGCACCAACCAGCTGCTGCCGCCTTTTTTTAATACTGTCTTGGCTAGCCTAGAACTTGCTATGCAGACCAGGTTGGCCTCTGCCTCCTAGATGCACGGATTAAAGGGTTTCATCACCCAACCAGCCTCCTGGCATTTTTATGTGGGTGCTGGGGATCTGATCTACACACACAAAAAACATACTTTACTCAATCAGCTCTCCAGACTAAAATTTTATTTATTAGTTTTTTTGGCTTTTCAAGGCAGGGTTTCCCTGTAGAGCAGCCCTGGCTGTCCTGGAATTTACTTTGTAAACCAGGCTGGTATTTAAACTCACAGAGACTCACCCATCTCTACTTACCGAGTGCAGGGATTAAAGGAATGCACCACCACGCTTGGCCTAGGCTAAAAATTTCAATATATGCAAAAATACAAGAAAGTAAATGAACTCTCATGTATTCATTCAGGTTCTATAATTCTTTACTCACAAGTGTTTTAACAGTTTCCGAATGTCTTTAAGTAAGCAAGGTTCTCCCAGTCTCTCAAGATTTTTTTTTTTTTTAAAGACAGGATCTTGGTCTGCTATGCAACCCAAGCGAATGAATATTTTTTTACTAGATTTATTTTTTACATTTACTTGAGTGTGGGCAGATGTACAGGGGCCAGAGGAGAGCTTGTAGGAGTCAGATTTTCTCCCTTTACCATATGGGTCCTAGAGATGGAATGAAGACCACTAGGCTTGGTAGCAACTACCTCTTCTGGCTGAGCCATTCCCGCCCTCTCCGCCCGCCCGCCCTCCCCCCCCCCCCGGAGGATTTATATTTAAGTGTAAGTGTATTTTGCCTGCACGAACCTATATATACTACATGTGTGCCTAGTGCTGGAAGAAGTCAGAATAGGGTGTTAGATCTCCTGGAAATGGAGCTAAACAAACAACTGAGAACTGTCATGTGTGTGCTGGGAAACTCAACCTGGGTTTCCTGAAAAAGTGCTCTTAATCTTTGAGCCATATCTCCAGCTCCAACACTGAGCCATCTTGCTGGCCCCCAAGAAATGATTTTTGAGATGAAGGTTTTACTATGTTGTTTGGCTCAAACCCTTAACTCCAGGTTCCTCTGCCTCAGCCTCCCAGAGGTTGGCATCTCAGGCATTATGCTCATGCCAGGGTTGTCTTGATCAAGTAACTTCGCCTCGGCCTCAAGCATATACCATCATATATAACATATACAATCAGATCTGACTTTTCCTTCAATATCCTACTCATGTAAGTCCATGAATCCTAATGCATTTCTAGCCACAATAGCTTTCTAATCTATTCGTCATTTAAGTTTTCTTCCTATCTTCTCCTGATAATTGCTCCTGAATGGAATACTTGCTCTCTTTAAAATGTCACACACACACACACACACACACACACACACACACGTCTTAATCAGTTCAAAGGAACAGCTCCATTCTGCCAATCCTCACTTAGTATTTAACAAGTGCCTCCCCAGTAACAACTATATGGGTTATCTCGTGACGGGATTGTGAGCTCCTGGAGAACAGGGTTTTTGTTTGACTCATTCTGACTTACATAGCTAACGTAAAACGAAGAAACACATAGATGATTAGCAATTATCTGCTACTCACTGAGGTTTCATTTAGTCTCTCTGAGGCTTAAGACTCCGGAACCGGGTGTCTGTTCATTTTCTTGTTGGCCACCCTCCTCCTTTTCAGCTATTTCTCTCCAGAAGAGAAATCCCAATCCTTCTCACCCGTGTCCTTAAACTTTACATCGGGGTAGCCTCAGTTCCGGAGCTCGGATCTTATTCTCCCGCCAATTCCGTCCCGTGACCCCGCCTTCTGTTCCCAAGCCTTCCTACTGTAGCCCAGGAACCGGTTTTGAGTCCTAAAGAAGCCGCTATTTTTGTAAGATGACTTCCACTGAGAAAATACAGCAGTTGCTACATCCAAAAACAAGACAAAACCCCGCGTGCTTGTGTTTTTACATATATTGCTTTTACTCTCTACAGTCTGCCCTTAGCGAGTGGGATTTAAATTTCCGGGTCGGACTCGGTGCAGCTTGGGAAATGTAGTTCTTAGTGCGCACGCGTCTCTACTCATGTCCTAAGCGAGGGAGCGTCGCGAAATTTGCGCATTCAGGGACTCTCTCTTTTCCTCTCCACAGTGAGGACTGGTGAAATGTTTGCACTGAAATAGTACAAGAACAACCTTTCGTTTTCCGAGAACGCAATCCAGCTGAAGCTTGGCAGTGCACGAGTCGCCCCTTCTTAATTCCGAAAGAGCAGGTAGACGGTCTCTAGGTTCCTCACTGGCATCCGCCCGTCTCGATGCTCCGCCCAGGCCGCGCCTCCGATTGGCCACAAGCACTTGAGCGGCGGAAGCAGCTGGCTCGCGGGGGACCGGGGTGGGGGCCGGCCGTGAAGATGGCGGCAGTGGTGGAGGTGGAGGTTGGAGGAGGTGCTGTTGCGGAGAGGGAGCTAGATGAGGTAAGAGGAATTGAGAGACAAGAAAGGAAAGACAGCTTGGAAGTGGAGGGAGAGGAAGTGAGGGATGGGAGCCGGAGATCCTGGGAGAACCCGGAAAGATCTTGAGGAAAGAGGGAGCTGACAGGGGAGGCGGGTGTTCCGTGAGGGAAATCTGAGGGCTTCTGACTCAGGGACCCCGAGGCGTTCATGGTGAAGTAGATTGGCAGTAGCTTTAAGGGTGGTGATGAAGGGCAGGAGGGCAGAGGCCAGGGATAGACGTTAAAGATTTTGAGGTTTTTAGACAGAGGTCCAAGGTAGGGCTCTGGGGCTAAGAGGTAGCATTAATTGGAGGGGCGTGGACTTTGCTGTAAGGCCGAGGCTTTCACTGTGGAAAAGGACTCCGAACTTGACGTGGAGGTTGGGGACACAATGCTAATATACTAATATTACAGCTTTTAATTATAGGTAGGACCCATCTTCCTTATTCTTATATTCGAAGGTTTGTACCTATCACATGTTCAGTAAAAAGTTTTGGTCAACGAATGAATGAATAATTGTGAATGAATGAACAACCATATAACAGAAACAGCCCATCTTGCTCACCGAACCAACATTTTCACTTCTGTGACAAGTCCCGGGTTAAGTGCTTGGAACCCAAGAGACCTTCCCCTTGTAAAGTCTACAGTAGTGTAGGTAGGGACTAAGAAGAGACATTGCACTGTGCGTATTGTGGTGGTTCTGAGAAGAGAACCAGGGACAGTTTTCCAGTTGAATGGTTTTCTACTTCATATTCATTCTGGTTCTCTCTCATCCTCCCACCCCCTCCCCCCTCAGGGTCCCTTCAAGGTGAACTTGAAAAAGTATGAACTCTTTATCTAATAGGCATTTAACAGTCCAGGTATTGAATTGCTAGTGGTCCTTAAAGAGACTTTGAGCTTGAAAGAAATGAAAGTACAGGGCTCTGAAGGAAAGTACATAGGTAAGAAAGATAAGGGACAATCTGAGGCCCAGTGGTCAGTGGTAGTTTAGAGTTGCTTTGTGGTCTTCTGTGTGCTAGCATATGGAGAGAGAGAATACCGGAGGACTAGGAGACTGAGTAGTGATTGCCAGGGAGACTCTTCCTATCTATGTCTTTGCTATGGTTTAGATTTGTGAAGTCTGAGGCAGGGAGTAGGTTTAGGAAGTAATGACAGTTACTTGGTGTGACATGAGTCTAATTTGTTTTTGTTTTCCCTTTCTGGCTGGAATAAACTGAGAACACAAGACGAACAGGTAACAGGTGGCCTAGTTTCTCACCTGCCAGTTGTGAGAGACTAAAGGGTTGGAGCGCTGCTTGGCTAGAAAGGTGAAGGGGTTGTTGAAATAACTTTTCAGGCCCCTTTTAGCTTTAAGTTTCTGTGTTTACAGTTGAGGTATTTTGAATAATAAATAAGTGTACTGAAATTAAAATTTATGGTTTGCTAGTTATGGCTCTTCACAGAGATGGTTTCATATGTAACTTAATTGACTGTTTCTTTCCCCATCTAGCTTTTAAATGAATGAGACTCCAACTATGATTTATTTATTTAGCTTTAGCGCGATTACTGGGTAAATTACCCCTGTCTAATTTTCTAATGGCTTGGCTGGCTACATCCCCAACTGTGCTCCCCAAATACTTGCTGTTTGAGTCCTCCCGGGTTCTTTCTGCTCTGGCAATTTGGGGTACATATTCCTGGTCCATCGTGGCTAATGGAGACCTCCTCATTTCCTTTCTTCCCCCTCTAAGCTCCCTCTCTCTCTCTCTCTCTCACTCTCTCTCACTCTCTCTCACTCTCTCTCTCTCACTCTCTCCCTCTTCCTCTCCCTTCTCTTCATCCTTACCTGCTACCCCTTCCTGGCAACTCAGACCCTGCCCCCTTCTATTTTCCCCACTAATTGGCTCTCCCAACTTTTATTTAGCTAGTAGTTTTAAATTGGGGAGCAAAGTTTTTACAGCAGAGGCTGGTGCACATGGGAGTTTGCTTGTCTTGAGGCAGCCAGATCTGGGGTGCAGCATTTAGTATTTGAATACATAGTAGCACCAGACCAACCCCCGCATTCATATATCTGGCTTTCTGAAGACATGTTGTCGCTGAACTCTGACTTTTTCTCCCCCTTTCTCTCTTGTGAGTGCTGATATTATATGTGTATGCCACTGATGCCTGGCCAGGTTTTGACTTTTTGCTTCTTAGTGTTGTAAGGATTTAAGTACTGTTAGTGGGAGGATACATATTTCAGGGTTAGGTCTGCAGGTCAACTTAGCAAGAAGCCACTACCCTCCATCCCAGAACCCGTGTTGCTTATGTTATTTTCCAGGAAAGAATATATCCTTGTTGTGAGGAAATTCTGTGTGAACTGGTTCTGTTCTTTTCCTTATGAGTTTAAGAAAGTAACTTGAGAAGCAGGAAGTTATCACGAAGCTCTAGAACAAACGAGATCTGGCCTAACAGACCTCAGTTGTGTGCCTTCTACTGATGTCTCTTCTGTGGTTTGTGCTCAAGCTTTCCCTTGTGAATGATAAGGTGACCCATATCATTAATATGTAACTACGGGAATTTACTGTCTGTCATGCCTTGGGAATTCAAAGGTGAGTAAAACAGGATCTTTATCAATTTACAGTCCAGTGGGTAGATATGCAAATAGCCCATTTCAAAGCTCGTAAGTAAGTGGTGGAATGAATATGTGTGTGTGTGTGTGTGTGTGTGTGTGTGTGAGAGAGAGAGAGAGAGAGAGAAAGAGAGAGAGACTAGTGCAGTAAGGCACAAGAAGCAAACCTGAAGTTAGTTAGGGGAAGTCATTATAGATATGGAAATAGCTGGAAGACTAAAGATTTAACCTACAAAAAAAGCTGTGATTTGCATGTAGATCAGTGTAGCTTAGATCCTGCACTTTCTGCCTGACCGACACCCCTTATCCTGGAGTCCAGGTTGGAAAAGAATAATGCGGAGCCCGGTTAAGATGGGAGTGATCCACTTTGGAAGAAGGCACATGCTGTCATTTATTCTTCAGAGTATCATTCCTATATTTTCCAAAAGCAGATGTCATTAGTACATTCGAAGTCTGGAATAGCAGCTCCACCCTTTGGTCTGGCTTGGAGAGCAGGAGAGAAAAGAAAGATGGGCTTAGGTAGAACTCCCTGTGGGAGCAGCACTGTTGATGGAGTCTTTAAGGCAGCTGCTGTTTTAAGTCTTTACCTTGCTTATCTCATTTACTTATTATGGAAGCCATGTGCTTTTAGATGCTACTTTGTCTTTTCTTTAAAAAGGATAGATTTTAATTTATTTGTGTGTGCATGCAAATGTGCAAATGTGTCGTATCTGTGGGGTCCAGAAGAGGATGTCCAATCCCTTGGAGCTGAAGTTGCACACATGGTTGTAAACTACCCAGTGTGGGTGCTGGTCCTCTGCAAGAGCAATATGTGCTCTTCACCACTGAGCTATCTTTCTATCCCCAGCCCTATTTTACATTTTCTTTTGAGATAAGGTCTTGGTAAGTTTCCCAGGTTGGCCTTAAACTCAGAATCCTCTTGTCTCAGTTTCCCAAGCAGCTGGGATTACAAGCATGCACATCATGCCTGGCAAACTACTACTTTTAAATTTAACAAAAAAATTCTTGAAACAGTGTTGTTTTTTGTTTGTTTGTTTTGCCTAGAGGATCATAATGAATGTTAATCAAAACAGTGTTTTGTTTTTTGTTTTGTTTTTTTTCCCCCAGGCAGGGTTTCTCTGTGTAGCCCTGGCTGTCCTGGAACTCACTCTGTAGACCAGGCTGGCCTCGAACTCAGAAATCCGCCTGCCTCTGCCTCCCAAGTGCTGGGATTAAAGGTGTGCACCCCCACCCCCAAGAGTTGCTTTTTATTAGTTTACTGATAACTTGATCTTTAATTTATTGATAACTTGATCATGTCAAATTCTTGGTTATAAAGAGTTACTGCCACAAGTGAATAATTTACATGTTCTGGGCCCTATTTTCTGTCTGTCTGTTTGTCCTTCTGTAGGTAGACCAGGCTGGCCCCAGACTCACTATATACCTGAGGATGATCTTGAGCTTCTGGTACTCCTGTATATTAAAAACCTTTCCTTTCTGAGTCTTAACCTGTCCTTTAGGGTTCTAGCCAAGAGTTTGCTGACTTCTGGGACTTATGACTTTACCCTCTGCCCTTTGTTTATTTTTGTGTTGAGACAGGGCCTTTTTATGCATCCCACACTGGCCTTGAATTCTCCTGCCTCAGCTTCTGGAGTGCTGAGATCACAGGCATGTATTGCCATATGCAGCTTCCCCCTGGTTTTCATTATATTTCCAGGTTTATTCTTCAGTTTATAAATTTATTCATCAACTCTTTTTTGTTTGTTTTTGAGACAGAATCTTGGTGTGAAGCCCTGGCTGCATTGAACTCGATGTATAAATTAAGTGGCTCTGAACTTTGACCAGTCCTCTGCCTCTGCATGCTGGGATCACAGATGTGTGTCACCATGCTCAGCTTCTGCATCAGGTTTCTGGGCTCTAGTCACACTAGTCTATGCCTCATAATACAATGGATGAAGTATGATGATGTCCACAAGGAGTTCACACACTAGGACAGACTAGGATGGGTTCAAAGCCTGAGAAGTGGAAGACCTTGTCACCGTTTCAGTGGGCATGGAGTCTGTGTAGACCATGTCACCGTTTCAGTGGGCATGGAGTATGTGTAGACCATGTCACCATTTCGGTGGGCATGGAGCACGTGTAGGTAATGAGAAGTGGCCAGGTCATAGCTGCGCTTCTGCTCTTCCTAGGTACTTTAGTAAAAACCCCAACCCAGGCTGAGATAATTCTGTTCTCTTGCTTTTTTCTTTCTATCTGTCTATCTATCTATCTATCTATCTATCTATCTATTTGGTTTTTCGAGACAGGGTTTTTCTGTGTAGCCCTGGCTGTCCTGAACTCACTCTGTAGACCAGGCTGGCCTCGAACTCAGAAATCCGCCTGCCTCTGCCTCCCAAGTGCTGGGATTATAGGCGTGTGCCACCATGCCCGGCTCTCTTGCTTTTGCAAAGCAAGAGTAAGTTGCTGTTTTGTTTTTTATATTTTCCTCCTGTGGGTCTCTCCCTATAGACATTTGATAAATGTGCCTTGTTTCCAGGGATTTCTTTCTCTGGGGATTCTTGGTCCAAGGTAGATTGGAGGGATTGAAGCATATGTGACTGAGGTTTAATCTTGGATGTCTGCCCGTCTGTGGAGTTTCTTATGCATGAAAAATGAATTGTAGCATAGTCAAGTAGGAGAAGAAGCCTCTACAGAAGGAAGCAGCAGATCCAGGTTTCAGAGTAAGAAGAGAAGACTTAGGGGGAGGGGGGAACTGGGAAAGGGAAAATCATTTGGAATGTAAACAAAGAATATAGAAAATAATAATAATAAAAAAGAAGACTTGTTTAATTCATAAAGAGCATCTGATAACAGATGAGTACAAAGTTGTGTGGAGGATTCCGAAGGTAAGGCAGGGCAAAAAAAGAGTCCCAAGGGAAAGTGCTGAAGGCAGAATACTACAGAGTGCTTACTCTGGGCCAAGGGTTTTAAACACTATGTAATACCTCAGCTTTACAGGATAGGTGTACTGTTACTATGTCCATTCTATAGATTTGGAAACTGAGGCATACATAGTTTAAGAGACTAGCCTAGCATCAAGCACACAGGTAAATGACGGTTGGTCTTCAAATCCAAGGCTCCTGCAGCGCGTGAGCTCTGAGCTCCTCCGGGCAGTATGAATGCTGTCTACGTCCTGTCCTGGTCTGTACTGCTGACCCCTGTGTCAGTGTGGGACTCATTTTCACTGGGGACTCTCTGGTGATTGTGCTCTTTGTCTCTCTCTCCACCAGTGGCTTTCTCCTTGAAGGCCTTCCTTACTCTCTTATTTCTGGTATCTGGCAGAATGTGATTCTCTACATGTCTAAGCTTTGATTGCAGCCTTGCTGTGACTTTATCTGTGAAATGATAGATCTGGACTCTGTGACCTTCGTGATCTCTTTTAGCTCTGAAGTTGAAAGTCCTGAGTCCTGGGGTTCTACTTTGTGTTTCCTACATGTTCTGTCAGGTGCTTACTACATGCTTGGAGAATGTCTGAATGAGTGAAGATGTAACTATTCTCAGTAATGTACACTAACAGTATGGATGGCAAGAAAAGACTCATGGTAGTGAAGGAGTAAACAAAAAGGCTTCTGTGAACTGGCCTGTCCTGTGACCTTTGACTTTAGTAATCAGTCTACTCTGGCAGACATCGTGCTATGTTTCTATGGGCTTAAATCGACTCCCAGCTCACCCTTGCTTTTGTTTTGGGGATTTTAAAAAATATTTTTATTTATTTTATTTATATGAGTATACTGTAGTTGTCTTCAGACACCAGAAGAGGGCATCAGATCCTATTACAGATGGTGTGAGCCAGCATGTGGTTGCTGGGAATTGAACTCAGGACCTCTGGAAGAGCAGCCAGTGCTCTGAACTGCTGAGCCATCCCTCCAGTCCATTTTTGGGATTTTTATGTTGTTCTTTTGAGAGAGGCTCTTGTTTTATAACCTACACTGACTTCATATTCCTGTTTTAGTCTGTTAGGATTATAGGTATGAAGCCACCATGCATGACTTAAGTATTTTTAAAAAGTAAGTTTTTTCACCTTAAGAGATGTTCAACATCATTAGTCATCAGGGAAATGCAAATCAAAACAACCCTGAGATTACACCTCACACCAGTCAGAATGGCTAAGATTAAAAACTCAAGAGACAACAAGTGCTGGCGAGATGTGGAGAAAGAGGAACACTCCTCCACTGTTGGTGGGATTGCAAAATGGTAAAACCTCTCTGGAAATCAGTTTGGCGGTTCCTCAGAAAATTGGGCATGTCACTTCCAGAGGACCCTGGCATACCACTCCTGGGCATATACCCAGAAGATTCCCCTGCATACAATAAAGACACATGCTCCACTATGTTCACAGCAGCCTTGTTTATAATAGACAGAAATTGGAAGGAGCCCAGATATCCCTCAAAGGAGGAGTGGATACAGAAAATGTGGTATATTTATACAATGGAATACTACTCAGCAATTAAAAATAATGAATTCATGCAATTTGTGGGTAAATGGTTAGATCTGGAAAATATCATCCTAAGTGAGTTAACCCAATCACAAAAGAATACACATGAAATGCAATCACTGATAAGTGGATATTAATGAGCCCAGAAGCCCTAAATACTCGAGGCACAATTAGCAAGTCAAATGATTCCCAAGAAGAAGAAAGGAGGACCCTGGGCCTGAAAAGATTGGATCCAGTTTTGTAGACCCAGAACAGAGAAATCCTGTGTATGGGAGGGATGATTGGGGAATAGTTGGGGGGGGGGAGAGGAATTATGGGACATATGGTGGGGGGGGAACTGGGAAAGGGAAAAGCCTTTGGAATGTAAACAAAGAATATAGAAAATGAAAATTAAAAAAAAGTAAGGTTTTTGATAGAATATGCCATCTGCTTAACAAGGAGAGTAGGAGAGAGAAGAAAAAAGATAAAGAGGAATGTTTTGACCCCTTGAACTGAGGAACTGTCATCTTTGTACCTGCCTTTCTCAGGTCCTTGCTTAAAGCTTGGCACATATTAGTGTTTATTAATAAATGAGAATGCAGGGAGGTGTCTGTTAAGGAAGAGACGACTGTGTTACAAAGTTACTGGATATGCTTCCTGTCTTTGGAATGATTCAGTGGGCCCCACTGTCAGTATCCCTTCACTGCTCTTTCCTTTTCTGTTTTTTTGAGTCAGGGTTTCACCTTGGCTGGCCTGGAACTCATGTAGACCAGGCTACCTTCAGTTCATAAAGATCCACCTGCTTCTGCCTCCCAAGTGCCAGGATTAAAGTTATTTGCATTCTTGGCATTTTTTTCTTGAGATAGGGTTTCCCTGTGTAACCAGGCCTTTGTCTTGAACTTACTGTGTAGCTCAGGCTAGTCTCCAAAGTACTGAGATTTCAGGCACGTGTCTTGATGCCAATGTTTTTGCCAGTACTTAATATAAACTGCTTATGAAGCATTTCTACTTTATTTTAATGTCACATTGTTCCTCGCCAATGAATTATAGACACTG
Organism: Apodemus agrarius; assembly: GCA_964023405.1. NCBI lineage: Eukaryota > Metazoa > Chordata > Mammalia > Rodentia > Muridae > Apodemus > Apodemus agrarius. Next base: position 94,821,710 of record OZ030005.1, on the reverse strand, counting down.
AGTCTGAGGACTTACTGTTTGCCTCCCTTGTGCCTACATCTCATAGTACATCTATTGCCACTTTGTTGTTTTACTCCCTATTAGAGTACTCCGAGGAGATAGGGCCATATCATTTTTCATGTCTTGCATTTCCAGTACCTATACTTGCATAGGCGCTGACATAGGATTTTTGTTCAGATCTTTATTGAACTTACATCCTCAATCATTCCTATCAGCCCACGTTGAAATCCCTAAGAAGTGTCCTTTCCATGGTCAGCCTTTAAAAAACATAATTTAATTTACATGTATGAGTGATTTGTCTACATCTGTGTCTGCATCACTTGCAAGCAGTACCTGCAGAGGACAGAAGAGGGTATCAGATTCCTCTGGAACTGGAGGAACAGGCAGTTGTAAGCTGCCATGTAGGTGTTGGTAACTGAACCTGGATCTTCTAAGAGTAGCATCCTGGGCTCTTAACTGCTGAGCCATCTCACCAACCCAGCCTGTTCCCTGTGAATACCTTTACAGTGGTTCTTTAGATGGTAAGAATTTTAAATTCTCTATAGCTTCAACTTTTTAGTCCTTTTCACAATTTTGCCCAGATTCTGCTTATCTGCATCTCTGACTTTTGCGGGGCACAAGCACTTCAGAGAATGCCCTGGAGAACTAGTCTCAGGATACCTGAGGCTGTTTCGCCTAAAAACTATTCCTGAGAAGCTAACCAAAGAACCGGCTAGTGTCTTTTCTCATCTCTATCTCTACTTTATGTTTTCCCTTCTTGAAGTCATTTGTTACCTGTGTTCCTCTGAGGGAAATCTGTAGGTAAACACAAACTCATTAGTGCCTTCTAAAGTGCAGCTTTCCCAGGAGGATGCTGGGTCATAGCCATGGGGCTTTCGGCCCCAGGCAGGGCAGCTGGGGAGAAACCCTGGAAAGGGCAAGCCAACTGGGCTCTCCCATCATTGTTGGTGTTAGGAATAACTGAATCTGCTTGAGGCCTTGTATGGTATTTTATTCCTTATTTTTCTTAGGATTGCACCTGTCTTCTGAGGTTATCATTTAGTGTTCTGCAAAATCACTTATTTTCCTCCTATTCTGATGTCAATAATGCTCTAGTGTTTAATGTGGACCAGGCACTATGGTGAAGCATTAGCTTAATTCTAGTTTTTAAAATTAATTAAAATTCTAATAACTGTGCTGGGGACACAAGGGTATAGCACAGCTAACTGTAGGGTAAAACAGATTTGATAACAAGTTGCTACCATATAGTATAAGTGTGTGTTAGGTACTGTGATAACAAAAGAGGGAGTGATGAACTCTGATGGGGATCCCGAGTAATTAAAGACTTCAATTGCCTAGCATGTAGTGCTTTGGGTTCAATCCCTGACATCTTAAGAAAAGAAAGAAAGGAAAAGAAAGACAGACAGACAGAAATGTACTAGAGAAGATGCCTGAATTGTGTGTCGTGTATGTATTTATACATGCTTCTGTGTGTGTACACACATATGTGTGTGGTTCAAGTGTTGACACTGGGTGTCTTTCTCTATTGCTCTTCACCGTGTATGTGAGGCGGGTTCTTTCACTGAGACTGATTGGATTGGCCAGGGATCTATCTGCCTGTGTCTCCCTACCCTCACTCTTCAGTGTGAGTGCTGCACATATCCTACCATGCCTAGCTTCTGTGTGTGTTCTGGGGATCCAAACCTAGGTCTTTCTCATGCTTGCACAGCAGCTGCCTTACTAGTCGAGCTGTTCTCTTGTCTCTGATTTAGTTCTTTTTCTTCCTTCCACCACCTCCTTTAAAAAAAAAATTTTTTTAGGACTGGTGGGCTGGAGAGATGGCTCAGCAGTTAGGAGTGTTAGCTGAGTTCAATTCTCAGCAACCACATGTTAGCTCACAACCATCTATTAACTATAGTGCTATGGGATCCAGTGCCCTCTTCTGGCATGTAGATGAGCATGCAGATAGAGTACTCATACATAAAATACATAAGTAAATAAAAGGGAGGGAGGGCTGACGTTTTTTGTTTGTTTGAAGACAGGGTTTCAATGTATAACTCTGGCTGTCCTAGAACTCACTATGTAGTCCAAGTTGGTCTCAAATTCACAGAAGTCAGCCTGCTTCTGCCCCACAAGTGCTGGGATTAAAAATGTTTGCCATCGGCAGATGGTGGTGGCACACGCCTTTAATCCCAGCACTTGGGAGGCAGAGGCAGGCAGATTTCTGAGTTCGAGGCTAGCCTGGTCTACAGAGTGAGTTCTAGCAGAGTGGACAGCCAGGGCTACACAGAGAAACCCTGTCTTGAAAAAACCAAATATATATATATATATATATATATATATATATATATATATATATATATATATAATGTTTGCCATCAAGCCTGGCTTCTTTCTCCTCTTTTCTCCCCCTCCTCTTCCTTCTTTTTTTTCTCTCTTCTCCTTCTCCTTCTTCTCCTTCTCCTCTCTCTCTCTCTCTCTCTCTCTCTCTCTTTGTTGTTGTTTTTTTAATTTTGGTGTTTTCCATCTATAGCTCTGGTTCTGGGGGTCTGATGCCCTCTTGGCTCTGTAAACAATGTGTACTTGGAGGTGTACCACATATCTACATGTCAACAAAACATTCATACATAAAAAATGAAATAAATAATAAAAGATTTATTGGTTTTATTTCATATGAATGTTTGCTTACATGTATGGACATGTACCATGTGAGTGCCTGGTACCTGTGGAAGCCAGGAGATCACCTGTAACTGTTGTAACAGATAGTTGTGAACTGTCATATGGGTGCTGTGAACATGTGGGTCCTCTTTAAGATCAGCCAGTGCACTTAATCACTGAGCTGTCTACAGTCATCCCAATTTAGTTCTTAAGGCTTATTTATGGTTGAAAGCTCAGTGTTAGCCGGGCATGGTGGCGCATGCCTGTAATCCCAGCACTCTGGGAGGCAGAGGCAGGCGCATTTCTGAGTTCGAGGCCAGCCTGGTCTACAGAGTGAGTTCCAGGACAGCCAGGGCTATACAGAGGAACCATGTCTCGAAAAAACCAAATCCAACCCCCCCCCCAAAAAAAAGAAAGAAAGAAAGAAAGAAAGAAAGAAAGAAAGAAAGAAAGTAAGTAGTGGCACATTCCTATAATTCCAGCACCTGGGAGGCAAAAGCAAGTTTTTGCCACAAGTTCAAGGCCAGCCTAGGCTACATAGTGAGTTTCAGACCAGCCAGGATTACATAGGGGAAACCTTTTGGTGAATACCTTAAATTCTAACACTTGTGAAACACAGGCAGGTGGATTTCTGAATTGGAGGTCAGCTTGGTCTTCAGAGCAGTTCCAGGATGACCCGGGCTACACAGAGAAATCCTGTCTCAGAAAAAACAAAAGCAAGCAAACAAAACCCAAACCAAAACAATTTCAAGGGAAAAAAGAAGACTTTTCGTTCAATAGATATTTGAAGTCTGTGAGATGTGCTAAGAGTAGTGTGGCGGAATGGAAAGATATGTAAAGTCTTTTATGTATTAAACAGTATGGGATAGTCTGGGAACTTCTACAAGTTCTGTATAAATGGAGATAGGTTAAATGTAAGGGGATAGCAGTGAGGGATGAGATTGGAGAGGCCTCTTCAATATCATGTTAGAAAAACACTGGGAATTTAGAGCAGGGGAGGAGCATTTTCAGATATATGTCTTGGCAGCTGGAAGTTATTTTTGGAGGGATCAGGTTTAGGGAAGGAGAAGGAATCAATTAGGAAGATCTTATGGTAGCCTAGGCAAGATGATTAGAAGCCCAAGCCAAAGCAAAGGCAGTGAGAACAGAGCAAACAGGAGTCAGTGTGAACACACTACATAGCTGTGCTTCTGTCTCGTTGTGGCCTTCAGATCCTTTGCCTAACACATTCACTAAGCATTTTTTTTTTTTTTTTGTAAATTTTAAAGATTGTGTATCTGTGTGACTCCACATTTATTATTGTGGTGATTGTTATCATTTTGAGACAAGGTTTTATTGAGTGTAGAGCTTGCCATTTCAGTTAGGCAAGCTGGCCTGTGTGTCTAGGATTTGCTTGTCTTGTCCCCTGGTACCTGGGTTACAGATGCACATTGCCATACCCTAATTTTATGTGCATGCTAGAGATCAGAGCTTAGGTCCTCATTCTTGCATGTTATCCTTTGAGCCACCGCCCCAGCTCCTATTCTTCAATTTTGAGACAGGGTCTTATTACTATGTAGCTCAGCTTGACCGTGAACCTGTGATCCTCCTCCATGAGCTTCTGGAGTGCTGAGATGATTGGCATAAGTATAAATACATAATTCAAGTTGTTCAGTAATTCTTTACTTCTGCACAAGCAGACTCTGTTACTTATGATTGGGTTTGTCCTGGTAAGTCGATTATAACTTGAAAAATAGAAACTAAAAATGCATTTAGTATTCTTGATCTATAGTTGCCAACCTAGTGTCCTGTAGAGTATTAGTTGTTTACCCTTGTGCTCTTTGTTATTGACTGAAGTTGGGCTTGTTGCCATAGATGCATCACAGGAGGCCTGGCAAGGTGACTCAGTGGGCAAAGGTGCTTGGTACCAACTTGAGTTCAGTTCCTGGGACCCATAATGGAAGGAGTGAACCAACTTACATGCCATGCCCACACATGCCATGACACATGTATGCACACATGGACAAATGTTAATATATATATATGAGTACATTGTCACTATTTTCAGACATACCAGAAGAGGTTATCAGATTCCATTACAAAGGGTTGTGAGCCAGTATGTGGCTGCTGTGAATTGAACTCAGGACCTCTAGAAGAGAAGCCAATGCTCTTAACCACTGAGCCATCTCTCCAGCCCCAGAAAAATCATTTTAAAAGAGTATTATATTACATATTGTTAGCTCAAGAAATGATTGAAATTTGAGGTTTGAATGCATGTGCTTTTGCATCATAAAGTAAAAATGTAAATCAGGGACTGTATTAGTTATTTTTTGTTGCTGTGATAAAGCATCATTGATCAAGGCAAAAAGAAAGAGTTTATTTTGACTTATGGTTCAAAGGGTTGGAATCCATAATGGCAGGACAGAGGCAGCAGGCAGACCTGGTAGTTAGAGCAAAATGCTGAGAACTTATATCTTGAACCATGAGCACAAAGCAGAGAGTGAGTGAGCTGGGGTAGGGTGAGGCCTTAAGCTTTCAAAGCCCATCCCTAGTGACATAGTTTCTCCAAGAAGGCCACACCTCCTAAGTGTCCCCAAACTGCCCAATCAACTGGAAAACAAGTGTTCTAAATGCCACACACTATGAAGAACATTTCTCATCCAAACCAACACAGAGACCATCTATATGCCTTTAAATCAGGATTTTTTTTAAAGGTTCTAGTAATTTAGCAAAGAACAAATACTAAGGGAAACTAGGTAATGAGCTAGTAACAGGATAATTCCAGATGTTTTGAGAAAAGTAGAGTAATATATGTAAAGACCACTAGAGGGAGAGGGCTGCTTTAAACATGGTGTTTATGGAGAGCCTCTGAAGAAGGGATACTGAACCAGACTAGAGTAGTTACAGTTTAGCAGTTTCAAGGTAGAAGTAGATATATTTCAAGTGAAGGGAGAATAAAAACTGGTAAGAATGAGCTATATATGACCTATAGTCATAAAAGAAACTCCACATGAGTAGGTCATGTTATCAAGGGAAGAATAGTGCTGTTTGAGATCAGGGAGTCTGGCAGGATTAGACATGTAAAGCTTTGTATATGCTTTAAACATGGTGAATTTTATTAGGAAGGCAATGAAAAGATTTTTGGGTGATTGTGAAAATAGATTTTTTGGCGGGGGTGGGGGGGATGGTTTCGAGACAGGTTTTCTCTGTGTAGTCCTGGCTGTCCTGGAACTCACTCTGTAGACCAGGCTGGCCTCGAACTCAGAAATCCGCCTGCCTCTGCCTCCCAAGTGCTGGGATTAAAGGCGTACGCCACCACCACCACCACCCCCACCCCCACACACCCCCACCCCCCTACCCCCACACCCCCACCCCCCACCCCCACCCCACCCCCCTACCCCCCCACCCCCACCCCCCACCCCCACCCCCACCCCCCGGCTGTGAAAATGCATTTTAAAAATGATGTTGGTTCCTTTGAGGAGACTGGATTGTAGGAGTCAAAGAGGACAGGTAAGAGGCTATTACAGGGGGCTGGAGAGATGCTTAGCAGTTAAGAACACTGACTGCTCTTCTAGAGTTCCTGAGTTCAAATCCCAGCAACCACATGGTGTCACAAGGATCTGTAATGGAACCTGATTCTCTCTTCTGGTGTGCATGAAAACAGAGCATTCATATACATAAAATAAATCTTTAAAAATGAGGCTATCACATATTCCAGATGAAAGACATTATAATTTGGTAGTTGAGGGGTGGTGTGTTCAAACTGTTATAACAAAATACCTTTAAATAGTTTGCAAACAACAAGAACTATTTCTCACAGGTATAGAGACTGAAAAGTCGAAAATCAAGGTGCCAGCCTTTTGCATTAAAGATAGGCTCTTGATGCTACATGTTCCCATATATCAGTTACTTTTCTATGCTGTGACAAAATACCATGGTCATTGCAGCTTACAAAAGAAAGTGTTTAATTGGGTTTACAGTTTCAAAGGGTTAGAGTCCTAGTTGGTGAAATAAAGGCGGGAGTGCAGGAACAGCTGAGAGTTTACATCTGGATCTGCAGGATTACGTAGTGAGAATGATGGAGCCTTGAGACATCAAAACCTGACCCCAGTGACATACCTCCTTCTAGTACTTCCCAAACAGTTCTGTAAACTGAGGACCAAGTATTCTAACAAATAACCCTATATTTAAACTGCCGCAACTGCTTTGGTAGAAAGAGCAACCAGGACCCTATCCTGTTCATGAGAAGCATTAATTGTTGTATTTCCAATCTGGACCTAAATGTAATTTAAGGTTTTGAGTTGATATATATGAATGAATAAAATTTTAGAATATCACACAAAGGAAGTGATAATTGACCTACATCTTACAGGGTAGAAAGAAGTGATCCAAATAGCAAAGGAGAGAGAATTTGAGGAAACACTATGGTATGTGAGAAGGACATGTTAGAATGGAATCTAACTCCATTTGGATGAAGTAGAAGCCATTTGCCAGAGGTGAGAAAATAGTCCGACTAGAATATAATGTACCATCTATGTCATAAATCTCTCAAGTTGAGACTTGAAAGATTATTATCTTTTTCTCTTTAAAAATTAGGTATATGTATCTTGTGCATGTGTTAGGTGGTAGGTGGAGGTCATGATCTTGTTGATAAGATATTTCTGATATGTGCATATCCTGTGGTAAATGGTTACTGAGTTAATTTGGTAGCATTTAGCTTTGGCTTACTTCACCAAACTAAAAGGCATTTTGTTTTTACTTCTGTGGTAACTAAGGAAACTGGCAGTTTTGATGAGCAAAGTATTGTAGCTGATTCCAGAAATTTAGAATGAGATGATCTGGTGTGAATTACACTATTTTAGCATAAAAGAGCTTGAGCACCATCTAAATCACTTTATAGATGGAGAAACTGAGGTACATGAAGCATGCCTTATTTATTGACATAGCAATGAATAGCTATGCCGCATTGGAGCCTACCACTGTTTGTCTCTTTATTGAGAAAATGGATAGCTGTTGTCCTATGGCCACTTCTTGGAGTGAAAATGTACAAACAAGACACACCACATGGATTTTTGTCATTGTTCAGTTTGCTCAGTTTGCTTTGCATATACTGGCAAGTTTTTAGGGCAAGTGGGCTGACTATATGGAAAAACAAAATGGTCTCCTCTCTTCTCTTAGCCTGTGTTATCTTTGCTCATAATACTTAAAGAAATAATTTCATGGGGCTAGAGGTTAAGAGCTTTGGTTACTTTTCCAGAGGATCTGGGCTTGAGTCCTAGCACTCACATGGTGATTCACAATCATCTGTAACTCCAGTTCTAGGGGATCCCCGGGGCACCAGGCACACACGTGATGCACAGATTTACATGGCAGGCAGATTACCCAGGTATAAAAATAAATAGATAAAATATTTTGGTTTTATTTATTTGTCTTCTGCATTAAAAGGCAAGTTTTATAATGGTAAATGATTCATATTTGTTTGTAATTGAGTGAGTGAATGAAAGAAAAATATTTATTGCTGTCAAAATTCTGGGCATCTTTTTTTTTTGTCTTTGATATTTGTAGATTATTGACATGTCAAGGATTTTGCACTACCACCACCTTTTTTTTTTTTGGTTTTGGTTTTTTCGAGACAGGGTTTCTCTGTGTAGCCCTGGCTGTCCTGGAACTCACTCTACTCTATAGATCAGGCTGGCCTCGAACTTAGAAATCCACCTGCTCTGCCTCCCAAGTGCTGGGATCAAAGGCATGTACCACTACTACCTGGCGATACATTTTCTTGATTGATAATGTGGGAGGGTCCATTCATAGTGGGTGGTGCTACCTCTTCCCTGCATGATGGACTGACTACAAGCTCTAGGATAATATACCTCTCCCCTTTGCTTTTGATCATGGTGTTTTATCATAGCAATAAAAACCCTAAGACACCAACCTTCCTTTGTGTTGGTATTACAGATACAGGCTGTCATACCCAGGTCTTCAAACTTGCATAGCAAGCACTTTACTGAGGCTTTACCAGCCATATTTTAAGTTAAATTTATGGAAGAGTGAAGTTGGACTCCTGCTGCACAGCATACACAAAAATTAACTCAAGTGTCAATGAGATGGCTCAGTGGGTAAGGGCACTTGTTGCCAAGGCTGATTCTCTGAATCTATGTGATGGAAAGAACCGACTTTCATAAGTTGTTCTCTGACCTCTGTACTCACGCCATGACATTTGCACTCTCCCAAATAAATGTGTGTGTGTGTGTGTGTGTGTGTGTGTGTGTGTGTGTGTGTAGGTGGTGGCATTAAGGTCAGAGGACAACGTCCCTGGAACCTACGTGGTGGAAGGAATGAGCCAGCCTCTGCAGGTTGTCCTCTGACCTCCACTCCTGCCCTGTGGCGAGTGCTCCATCCTCCGTAGAAATGTAGACATGTTGAAAAAAAAATTACAAATGTTGGGAAGGAGGTGGAAAAATCAGAGCTTCCATATACTGTGCACAAGACTGCAATATGTAGCTGCTATGAGAAACAGTTTGGCAGTTCTCAAAAAATAAAAGTAGAGTTGTTGTGTGACCCAGCAGTTATGGTCCTAGTTTTGTATTCTAGAGAAATGAAGACATACTTTTACATGACATTAGGGACAAATGTTCATATAGCAGCATTCTGTATAATAGCTCAGAAGTCAGTGACTCCAGTGTTTGCCAGCTAGCGAATGGAGAAATATGATATATCCATACATTGTGATGTTGGCAGTCAAAAGGAGGGAACCTTGAAAACAGTTATGCTACTCGAAAGAAGCCAGCCATGAAAGACCATGTTATTGCAGTATTATATGAATTGCCTATATTAAGCAAATCTTTATAGAGGTGGAAGTGGCACAGTACTGTGAATACACTAAAAGCCATGACAACTGAGCTTTAAAAATGGGCTATTTTCTCACTGTGGGAATTAAATCTTAGTAGTAAATTTTTTTTTTTTTTTTAAGAATCATATAGAGATGTCTATGCCTATGAGTGGAAATTGTGAATATGAGTACTACATATGATAGAATACTTCTCAAACTTTAGTGTGCATATAAATTATTTCAGTATCTTATTAGATTACAGATTCTGCTAAAAGGAGTTTTATGTGGACTCTGAAATTTCTGTTTCATAAGCTTTCAGGGTCCTGATATAGTATTTAGATACACGTAGTAGAAGTGTGGAAGACGTTTTAAAGAGCTTTCCAATAACTCAGGAGGATTTGTTTAGTTCTTTGTAGAGAGAATTTGATTTGGTGGAAGAGAGAGGCTTCAGGGACAAAGCTTATGTAAAGACAGATCAAAGAGTGAATGCTATTTATGGAGGGCAGGTCTTCTGGTTGTGGATACATTGGGGTGGGTACTTAAATCTCAGGCACCTGAGGAAACAAACCCCTCAGGTTTGATCATTTGCTGTCTTTGCAAAATTTTCTCTTGCCCCATCTAGCATTTTTAGTTTAACTTCTTTTAAATCTCAACTTAGGTAGGTTGGCAATGACTTGGAACCTTGTGAGATCCTAGGATGTTTTAGGTGTTGTTTATAGGACCATAAGTTATTACCCTTACCCATGAGAGACTGCCTGAGTTTCAGATAAGGTACCTTCAGATTGAGTTAGTGCTTGGCCCCAGGTGAATAAACTCCCTTAATGAGGCCCCAAATAAAGATCCCTTTCCAGATGGTACAGGTTAATTATAGCTATGGTTTACAGCTTTCCTTGTTTTTCCACTTGATCCAGAAGAGTGGTTTGAATGTAATTGAAGTTAACCTTTTGGTTCTGGACACAAATATTAAAGCTAGATCATATGTTACTCTGAACAGTTACACTACTTTGTGAACTGCTAATGATCGGTCAAGCCCCAAATCTACAGCCTCAACCTTAGGGCCTGCTTCTCTGATCTTTTCCCCGGGGCTCTGGAAGCATTCCTTTCGTCTCCAACTTTGAATGCACTAGCCTCTTCTGGTAGTTTATACAGTATGCCCACTCTTCTGGAGGAAACGAACTTCACTGGCAGTATACGTTCCTTACAAGCCATATGATGGAGTCAGAGGTCTTACTCTGTTTTCAGATGATGGAAGTAAGACATACTTAATAATATGCACGGTTCACTTTCAGAGACACAGCTCTGCCTGGGCCAGTACTCTGTGTATTTATAGTTTCCCCTTCAAAGTTTTCTTACTTTCTTGAGTATGTACCTGTTTTATTTCCTCACATAAAGTTTTTTCCCTATTTATTTATTTGCTTTTCAACATGGTCACAGCTTCCTCCTTCCTCTCCTCCCAGTCCTAGGCCCCCTTTACCGTCTCACATTTTTCTCAGAGAAGGGGAAGCGCCCCCATGGGTACCACCTCACCTTGGGATGTAAAGTCTTCAGCAGGACTAAGCACATCCTCTCCCACTTAGGCCTGACAAGGCAGTCCTGCTAGTGGAAGGGTATCCAGAGGCAGGGAACAAAGTCAGAGACAGTCCCCCACACCTGCTCCAGTTATTATGGGACCCACATGAAGACCAAGCTGTACATCTGCTACAAATGTGTACAGGGCCTACATCCAGTTCCTGCATGCTCTTTGGTTTGTGGTTCAGTCTCTTGTGAGCCCCCATGGTCTCAGGTTAGTTGACTTTGTAGGTCTTTTTGTGGTGTTCTTGACCCCTCCAGCTTTCTCAGTCCTATGCCCCAGTCTTCCACAAGACTCCCAATCTCTGCCTGATGTTTTGCTCTGCCTCTGTTTCCATCAGCTGCTGGATGAAGCCTCTACGAGGACACTTGTTAGGCTCCTGTCTGCAAGCATAGCAGAGTGTCATAGTGTCAGGGTTGGCTCTCTCCTATAGGATGGGTCTCAAGTTGGGCCAGTCATTGGTTAGCCATTCCCTCAATCTGCTATATCTTTCTTTATAGGTAGGACATCTTGTAGGCAGGACAAATTTTGGGTTGAAGTTTTTGTAGGTGAGTTGATGTCCCCCTCCCTCTACTGGAAGTCCCACCTGGCTCCAGGAGGTGATCACTTCTCCATAGCCCCATCTGCTAGGAGTCTCAGGATCACACCCATAGACTCCTGGGAGCTTCTCCTGTCTCAGAGATGTCCCCCACCAGTTTCTGTTCTCTCTCCCAGCCCTCTCCCGCTCCCAACCTGATTGCCCATTCCCATTCCCCTCCTCACCTCCTCTTCTACCCAGCTTCCTCCTTCCATTCACCTCCAGTGTCTATTTTATGTCCTGTATGATTTATATGGTTTTTAAATATGGTTTTTCTAGATGCTTTTTTGATAATTGAAATTTTCAAGTGTTTGTATACTCTCTTGTTTCAGTATGACCAAGTGGTATACTGGGTTTTTTTGTTTTTGTTTTTGTTTTTGTTTTATTTTGTTTTAGCATACTTAAAGGAGAGACTTTTTCTTAATTTCTTAAGTATTTATTGACTACTTAGTTCTATGTTCTCTTTAAAGGACATGAAAGAAGTATAAAGTGTGGATTGGTTCTGAGGCATTTTCCCAGTATGTGGGAGAGGTATACTAGGCTAGTCCAGAGCTGAGATGAGGCATTCAAATGCTAACTCACAAACGTAAATAGAGCTTTTGAAAGTACAGGATGAGTACCTGAGACTGAGTGCCTTTTGGTTTTTTTTTGTTTTGTTTTTTGTTTTTTGGTTTTTCGAGACAGGATTTCTCTGTGTAAGCCCTGGCTGTCCTGGAACTCACTCTGTAGACCAGGCTGGCCTCGAACTCAGAAATCTGCCTGCCTCTGCCTCCCAAGTCTGGGATTAAAGGTGTGTGCCACCACTGCCCAGCTAGACTGATTGCCTTCTTAAATTTAGAGCCATGGACTTCTTGCTTGTACTGGACTGGCCTTGACCGTACTCAGTTAGATAATTTTGAAAAGTATATCTAAGATAGCATGGTACTGCAAATGAATGTTCTAGAACAGTATTCCTCAAATTTCACATAATAATCAACTGGAGTTCTTGTTAACTTCTGGGGGCTGGAGAGATGGCTTGGTTGTAAAGAGCATTGGCTGCTCATCTAGAGCGCCCAGGTTAAGCTCCTGGCACCCGTCTGGCAGCGCACACTGTCTGTAGTCCAGCTCTAGGTAATTTGGCACCCTCACACTGACATACATACACGCAAGCCAAATACCAATGCACATAAAATAAAAACTCAAAAACAGTTAGATTGTGATTTAGTGGGTCTGGGGTGGTGCCTGAGTTGTGATTTTTTTTCCCTTGACAGGGATTGAACCTAGGACCTGTGAATGCTGGACAAGCACTCTTAACAAACGTTCAGATGATTTGGGTAATTCCTTGGTCCATACTTTAAGTAAAAGGAGAAAAATCTATGCTAGAGAAATTCACTAAGGGTGAAATTACAGCCAACTTCCCAAAGGATAACTTGGATTTGGATAGGCAAAGAAAGAAAGGGGCATTGCAAGGAGAAGGGATTGTGTGGAAAGGCCCAGGCACAGCAGTGAGTCTCGTGTATTTGGGGACTATAAGATGAACTTGGCATGGTGGAGGTCTTAGTTGGAAAAGCCTTTTCAATAAGTAGCGTGGAACTCGGGCATTGGTTGTTCCTTTAGAAACAAGACCCTTTCTTGTGTGTTTCTGAATCTTCCTACTGAACTTCTCTCGATTTTTTCATCTGTTTGTTCCCTCTTGCAGTAGTATCTGACCATCATTCCTGGAGACCCTGAGTCAGGGCACCTGAAACAATGCTGAGGCAGCATGTGGGGCAGGAGAAGGAAGGAAAATGGGTGATTTCATTACTCAGATTGCTTCAGATGGGGCATGCAAAGTCAGAAAGTTCTGTTTATATCGTGTTGAATACTTGTGGTACACACAGACAATATAGAACACTTGACTTGTAATAAAAGTTCTGTGTTTTGCCTCAAATATTTTATTTTTAAAATATTTATTTATTTTATGTATGAATATATATTTGCATGTATACCTGCATGCCAGAATAGGGCATCAGATCCCAGTATAGATGATTGTGAGCTACCAAGTGGTTGTTGGAATTGAAATCAGGTCCTCTGGAAGAGCAGATAGTTCTCTTAACCGCTGAGCCATCTCTCCAGCCCCTCAAATGTTTTATTTAAAATACCCTTTCCTGGCCGGGCAGTGGTGGCTCACGCCTTTAATCCCAGCACTTGGGAGGCAGAGGCAGGCGGGATTTCTGAGTTGGAGGCCAGCCTGGTCTACAGAGTGAATTCCAGGACAGCCAAGACTACACAGAGAAAACCTGTCTGGAAAAAACAAAAAACAAAAAACAAACAAAAACAAAAACAAAAACAAAAAACAAAAAAAACCAACCAACCGACCAAACAAAAAAACCAACCCTCCTTCCCTCCTTCCCTCTTTCCCTTCCTCCCTTCCTCCCTTCCTCCCTTCCTTCCTTCTCCCTTCTCTCCTCCCCTCCACCTCCTTGATCTTTCTCTTCCCTTTCCTTCCCTTCCTTCCATCTCTGTGACATACCTGTGTGAATATGCATGCATATATGTGCAGAGGCATGTGGAGGCTAGAGGGTGACTTTGGTGTCTTCCTCACTTGCTCTCTACCTTATGTATATTGGGGCAGGGGCTCTCACCTGAACCTAGAGCTCACACATTCTGCTAGTCTAGCTAGCTGACTTACTGGAGGGATTCCTTGCCTCAGTCTTCCTGGTATGGGGATTACAGGTGGGCTATTACAGGCAGATGCAGATGGCAACTTCTGTGGGTGCTGAGGATCTGAACTATTATAGTCTTCATGCTATGTGAGAAGTGCTTTATCTACTGATCCATTTATGTCCCCTTTAAAGTGGATTGTCGAGATGTCAGGCCTTGAGCATCTTAAGTATGAAAGGAATTTTTTTTTGTTTGTTTGTTTGTTTGTTTCTCTGTGTAGCCCTGGCTGTCCTGGAACTCACTCTGTAGACCAGACTGGCCTCAAACTCAGAAATCCGCCTGCCTCTGCCTCCCAAGTGCTGGGATTACAGGTGTGCGCCACCACGCCCGGCTAAGGAATATTTTTAGTAATGTTTTTGTTAATTCTTTGAGAACTTCATCCAATGTATTTTGATCCTATTCATCCCCTTTCCCCACTTGTCTAACCATCCAGCTTCAAGTTCATTCTTCTCACTTTAAAAAGTCCATTGAGTCCAGTTTGTGTTGACCAACTATTCTGTAGGTGAGGCACACCCCTAAGTGTGGTCAATACTCCAGTGTCTTACCATTAAAAATGGACTCCAGAGCAATCAAATGCCAAGAGTTCCTCTGTTAGATGTGGGACTTTGTGCCTACTTCCCATATTCCATGATGGGAATAAAGGAATATTTTTTTTTATCTGCTCATTTGAGTATCCCTGTACTCCACCCTGAGGGTTTCTCTGTGTAGCCCTGGCTATCCTGGAACTCACTCTGTAGACCAGATTGGCCTCTATCTCAGAAATGTGCTCACTTCTGCCTCCTGACTGCTGGGATTATAGGTGTGTTTCTAAGCCCCTGTCTCCTTTGCTGTCAGGGAACATTTCTTGTCCAATTTGCTATAAATCTATGTTGTTTGACCTAAGAATTTCAGCATGATATTATATGGCTCCAAAGAAGTAGATGATACACTCTAATGCCAAGGATGTACTAATATTCTGGAACAGAGGTTTTTGATAGGGGCAACGTTGTTCCCAAAATTTTACAGTGTTTGTAGATCTTCTTTTTGGGTGCTACTGATCATATGCAGGACATGTTCCTCCCAGAAAATAAACAGCACCCCCAAATGTCAGTAGTGCCAAGTTTGAGAGACCCTAGGTAGAGCCAGAGTTTTGAGTGTAGAAGGCCATGCACTTCTAAGGTCAGTAACAACACAGGAGCCAAAGATCATCTTGTCCTAGTCCAATGTTCTGCCTGCTCCCATGTGGCAGCATATAACTATTTTATATGGCTTCATCTTAATTCTGACTCATAGTTTGCCGTAGTCATACTTAACTCTTTGTACACTGTACAGTTTTATCCTCCTTCCTGTCCATGTAATTTCCTTTGCCAAGAACATTGCTCTCATTTCTGGATAATATTTTACAATCATTCCACGAAAACTTCCCTGGTTTATAACAACCTAGATGGGTTAAAACCCATTTGTTCATTCTTCCATAGCTTACCCTTACCATATAATAATAATGTCCATCATCCTGTGAGTATCTTGGGAGTTAGGAGTCCCACTCTTTAATTGAATAGCTCAGCCATGCCAACATTTATTCAGTCTTAAATCCTGTACTAAACTAGCAGCTAAAGAAGGGAGACACTGGTGTGAAGTAGTTGTGGGAAAGGCTTCTGAGAGTTATAGATATGAAGCCTCTTCTTTTGAGTCCTTGAAAATAATTGATGAATGTTTTTGAGCCCCTTATTTTGGGTAGAGACAGTTATAAGTCAATGACAGATTTTTTTCTGGTGGTGTCTTTCTACAGGTTGATATGTCAGACCTCTCCCCAGAGGAGCAATGGAGGTAAGTGTAGCAGTCTGGGTTGCATAGGCTAACTCAGCTAATCGCACAACTACTCTTTTTGTTCTCTGTGTATGGAATGCATTGTCGTACGACCAGTTGGACAAGTCTTTGGGACTCTTTCCAAGTATCTGGGTCATTTCGGCGGCTCACTCAGTCCTAGAGTAGGTACTTCACTAAGCATCTTCCTGTGTGAAACCAGTTTTGCTGTTTACTAGTCATGTGTGGTGGGGTAATTTATTTAACTTCCCACTGCCTCCTTTATTACTACCTCCTTTTTCCCCTATAACCAGGATTGGAGCCAGGCCTTAAACATGTTAAACAAGCAGTCTACCACTCAGCTATAATCCCAGCCATCTTTTTACTTTTTATTTTGAAATAGAATCTGATCAAGTTGCCCAAGCTAACCTTGAACTTACTGTATAGCCTAGACAATCCTAGGATTTGCCATTCTTCTGCCCTAACCTTAGAAGCAGCTGGAATATAGGCCAGTAACACCAAGCCTGAAAGTTCACCCCATTTGTAAACTGAGAATCATAATAATATCCATACCTTACAGGGACGGATACTTAGAGGAATGAGGGTTAATGTCTATCATGTTCTTAGAACTGTGCCTCACACTGGTAAGCTTCTAGTGTTACATGCTTTGAAGATGATAATTAATACCACCATCATCATTATCTGTGATACAGGATTGATAGTTCTGGCTTGGAAAAGATGAAATGTATCTTCTGATTTCAGCGCTGTTGCTAACCTGCTTTATGATCAGAAGGCATTAGCAAATATCTTATTTTCATGCTTTTTCTCAGTAAAGAGTTTTCAGTTTTACTTCACAGACTTCAAAAAGAGGTTAACAATTGAGCTGAAATCAGTCAGGTAGAACTTAGTTGGAAAAACTCTTTTTCTTTTTTTTCTTTTTTCTTTTTTTGGTTTTTTTGAGACAGGGTTTCTCTGTATAGTCCGGGCTGGCCTGGAACTCACTCTGTAGACCAGGCTGGCCTCGAACTCAGAAATCCGCCTGCCTCTGCCTCCCGAGTGCTGGGATTACAGGCGTGCGCCACCACTGCCCGGCTGGAAAAACTCTTAATTGAACTTAAAATGATCAATTATTTATAGACTGGCAGAAATACCAATTCAAATGATAAATCTAGAGTAATTTTAGATGACATGTCATAATTGTATTGTTTATGCCTCTCTGCTAAGGAAGGTGACAATGTGTCTGTCTTCTGCTATATTGGAGACACAAATATTTTAAGCACTCTTTATTCTGAAGATTTTTAATTGGATCATTTGTAGAAGAATGCAGCCAAGATTAATGGTGTTCACATCATTTTTTTAATTGATTTACTTATTTTATGTATATGAGTACACTCAGATGTCTTCAAATACCAGAAGAGGGCATCAAATCCCAATATAGATGGCTTTAAGCTACCATGTGGATGCTGGGAATTGAACTCAGGACCTCTGTGCCCTTAACTGCTGAGCCTTCTCTCCAGCCCTGTTCACACCATTTTAGGACTAGATGGGAATGGTGGTGCATACCTTTAATCCCAGTAATCTGGAGGCAGACATTTCCATGAGATTGAGACTAGCCTGGCTAAAAAGAAAGGAAGGAAGGAAAGAATGATAAAAGGAAGGGGAACAAGAGCGAGAGCAAAAGAGGAAGGAAGGAAGGTAGGAAGGAATGACTGTTGAGCTGAAAGGAAACGAGGACATGCTTATAGAAACAGGAAAGGTTTTTGTTTGCTTTGATGTGATCATAAACATTGGAGGTTTGGCATTGGGAATAAGAGAAGGCTGTGTCCTTTGTTTTTGTAGAGTTTAGGATTAGCCACAATGTATTAGGTACATTTTCATTTCTTATGTTTATGCCACAAGGGGCAAGCAGCACCTCATTCATCTCTAATCCTAACAGCTGTGCTTTATATATAGCTAAAGCCTGGAGCGGTGTTGTTGTAGCCCATGTCCATTTTCTCAGCCATGGGTCTTAACTCCTTCTTTTTCATGGTACCCTTCAGTTGAAAACCCGGGACTGCTGTGCATGGTGGTGCACATCTTTAATTCTAACACTCAGGAGGGCAGAGGCAAGCAGATACCTGGTCAGCAGAATGACTTATAGGACAGCCAGGGCTTTGTAGAGAGACCCTGTCTCAATAATAAACAAAACAGGTAAGAAATGAAAAACTCCAGGGCCATGTTCTGAGCAGTGGGCAACAAGATACCCTGAGAAACACTGTTCCGTCATTGACTCACCCCATCTGTTTGCCTTTCAGGGTCGAACATGCACGAATGCATGCCAAACATCGTGGCCACGAAGCCATGCACGCTGAAATGGTCCTCATCCTCATTGCTACCTTGGTGGTGGCCCAGCTGCTCCTGGTACAGTGGAAACAGAGGCACCCCCGTTCTTACAATGTAAGCCATGCTGCACTTTTTAAAAATGTTCTTTGAGTCAAAATCTCATTCAACTCAGGAAGGCCTCGAACTCATTATGTTGATGAGGATGACTTTGAACTCAGTGATCATCCTAACTTTTCTCCCAAGTACTAGGATTACCAGTGTGCCACTGCACCTGATACAACTCATTTTTAGTTATCAAGAGACCTTTATAAGTGTCCCAGGGTTCAGCTGGACCCAGGGGACATAGGTAGGCAGATAGATACAATAGCAATAATATAGAGTGATGAGTAGTTTGTGGGGTATACATGTATGCATCTCTAAGGGGCAAGTGATTTGGTATATGAAAACAAGGATAAAATAGGAGACCACTTTTTGTTTGATTGCTTTGAGACAGTGTCTCATCTTTTACTCTGGCTGTCCTGGAAGTCATTATGCAGACCAAGCTGACCTTGAATTTACAGAGATTTGTCTTCCTGCCTCTGCCTTCCAAGTGCTGGGATTAAAGACATGTACCACCACTCTCAACCCAATATGAGACTACTTTTATGGCCAGAAAAAGTAATTTCCTTTCAGACATTGTGGGACAGATTCATGAAGGAAATATCAGAAACTATTTATTTGGAAAGGAGATCACTTGACAGGGAAAGCCAACACTAGTCTTATGAGAAGGAGTAGACCAAAAGCCAGTCAAGCAAACAAGCAAAAAGGCAATGGAAGAAATAAAGAAAAAATTTATAAGGCATACAGAAAACGCAGGGCGTGGTGGCGTACGCCTGTAATCCCAGCATTTGGGAGGCAGAGGCAGGCGATTTCTGAGTTTGAGGCCGGCCTGGTCCACAGAGTGAGTTCCAGGACAACCAGGGCTATACAGAGAAACCCTGTCTCGAAAAACCAAAAAAAAAAAAAAAAAAAAAAAAAGACAGAAAACAAATAGCTAAGTGGCATAAGTAGGTTCTTTCTTATCACTAATAAGACATAATTCTAAATAGGTTAAGTTTACCGAGTTAAAGGTGGAGATTGGCAGATTGGAGTAAAAAAAAAAATCCCATAATTCATCAGCATGCTGGGTGCATAAGTCTCATTTTAGATAGCAAGGCACAAAAAATTGACAGCCGCTGGGCGGTGGTGGCGCACGCCTGTAATCCCAGCACTCTGGGAGGCAGAGGCAGGCGGATTTCTGAGTTCGAGGTCAGCCTGGTCTACAGAGTGAGTTCCAGGACAGCTAGGGCTACACAGAGATAACCCTGTCTCAAAACAGCCAAATCCAAAAAACCAAAAACCAAAAAACAATAACAACAAAAAAATTGACAGCCAAAGGATGGGAAAAAATATTCCATGCAAAGGAGAGCCAAAAGAGGGTGGAGGGTATAAGTTCAAGACCAGCCTATTCTAAATACTTGGAGAACAGCCGGGACTACTTAATAAGGCACTGATTCCTCAAAACAAAGAGGGTCCTCCTGCAGAAGACCAGAATTTGGTTTATATACAACCTCCCTTTGGCTTCTGCAGCCACCTAAACGTGTACACATTCCCTTCCCCAAACCCCACGTACACATGTAATGAAAAATAAATTTTGTTTTGTTTTTTTGAGATGTTGTTTCTCTGGATCTTGCTCTATAGATCAGGGTGGCCTTGAATTCAGAGATCCCTCTGCCTCTCTTTCCCAATTGCTGGAATTACAAGGTACATGCCACCATCACCCAGCTAAAACCAAAATATTTTTAAAATGAAAGAAAGGAAGGTTGGAATGGTTATAATAATGTCAAATAACATAGGCTTAAATAAAGATGAGCAATGATAACATACATTTATGTGATTGTATATATTGGTGAAAGTACAGTATAGCAAGAAGCTGCAGTTATAAATGTGTACATGACAAAAGGGCCCAAAAATGGGAAACAAAAATTGACAGGAGTACAGGGAGCAATAGGCAGTTTTTAGTAGTTGGAGAATTCAGTACTCCACACTTAGTGATGGACAGGAAAGACACAGACGGTCACACATCATGTAAGGACATGAGGAACAGTATAAACCAATCGCACTGGCCCGGGTTGACATGAACTTGAGACATTCCTGCCCCAGTTTCCCCAGTGCTGGGATTACAAG
This sequence comes from Apodemus agrarius, assembly GCA_964023405.1. Lineage (NCBI taxonomy): Eukaryota > Metazoa > Chordata > Mammalia > Rodentia > Muridae > Apodemus > Apodemus agrarius. Next base: position 94,801,127 of record OZ030005.1, on the reverse strand, counting down.
TAGGCACCACCATACTTTACAACATTCACTGAGGTCTTTTTTTGTTTGTTTGCTTTTTTGTTTGTTTGTTTGTTTGTTTGTTTTTGGTTTGTTTTTTTGGATTTGGTTTTTTCAAGACAGGGTTTCTCTGTATAGCCCTGGCTATCCTGGAACTCACTCTGTAGACCAGGTGGCCTTGAACCCAGAAATCCACCTGCCTCTGCCTCCCACAGTGCTGGGATTACAGGGTGCACCACCACCGCCCAGCTTTCACTGTGTTTTTAGTTTTAAGCTCTTTACATGTATAAACTCAGTTAATTTGGTAAGTAGTGTTTTCTTCTGTCACAAACAAGTAACTGAAATAGAAAATCTGAATAATTTGCTGAAATAAGACCATTAGATAGTTTTACTTTGTGACTTTCAGTCATAATCTCTAAGTGCTTTTTTTCCCTGCAGTATATGTTGTATATATGACTTCCTGTAGTATTGCCAAAAATGCTTAGAGGTCTGTAGCCAGCTGCTGTGTTATCTCCTTTAATCTCTGGAACAGTGATAATAGATGAATGCATTGAAAGTCGAGGCCTTGGGGCTGGAGAGATGGCTCAGTGGTTAAGAGCACCAACTGTTCTTTCAGAGGTCCTGAGTTCAATTCCCACAACCATATGGTGGCTCACAACCTTCTGTAATGGGATCCAATGCCCTCTTCTGGTATGTCTGAACACAGCTACAGTGTACTCATATAAATAAAAAAAGTAAATAAAAATTAAAAAAAAAAAGTAGAGGCCTGCAGAGAGTACAGGTAGGAAGGGTTGAATCAAACTCATACTATTTGTTTTCTAAATCACATTTTTTCAGCTTGTTCTATATGGCCTCTGGAGCTTGGTGGAAAAGAAGCTGACCTTTGTCCTTGAGCTTGCCTAGAGCTACCTCAGGTGTTGGCATGTATGACTAATAGAGATCTATCCTTCTGGTCACAGTACATGGGGTGCTTACATGATACCAAGGGTTGCAGAAGAGCCGGTAGCCTGACTGGCTCATGACTCAGCTCATGCTTCAGCCTCGCATCTGAAATGAGACACTTGTAGTTATTTTGTGTACTATACAGGAAAGAAATTAGCAGTTTCATTGAATCCACAAAAAAACAAAAAAAGCAAAAGTAAAAAACAACAAAAACCATTAGAACAAGAAAAAGGGCAAAGTAACAGCCCTTTTGTATTTGTGTTTTCATTTTATTTTATGTGTATGGGTGTTTTGCCTACATGTGTGTCTTTGTACCACATGCCATATAGCTTTTCTCTTGGTAAGGCCCCAGGGGAAAGCATTGGTCTCCTGTTTGGTGTTACAGATGTTGTAAGCTGCCACATAGGTGCTGGGATTTGAACTTGGGTCCTCATAAAAAACAGGAAGTTTTCATAGTTACTGAGTCACTAAGTTTAGTTCCCAACACTTATGTCAGGCTGCTCAAAACTACTTTTGACTCTAGGGGATTTGGCACCTTCCTCTAGCCTGTGTGGAAAAACACACACACTCACTCACACACACACACACACACACACACACACGAGACATGTACATAGCAAATAATTAAAAACAAATCTTAAAAAAATAATAATAAAGGCTGAGTGTGATTGTGCATGCCTTTCATGCCAGCAGAGGCAGGTGGGGGGGTTTCTGTGAATTTAGGGCCAGCCTGATCTACATAGTGAGTTCCAAGACAGTCAGAGCTACATAGAGAAACATGCCTTAAAAGCAAAAAACAGCAAAATAATGAAAAATAAAACACTTTAAAAAGGGAAAAGGAACCAGGTAGTGGTTGCCCGCACCTTTACTCTTTCAGCACTCGGGGCAGAGGCAGGTGGATGTCTGTGAGTTCAAGACAGCCAAGCTACACAGAGAAACCTGGTCACAAAAAAGGAAAAAAAAAATAAAAGAAGAAAGAAAAAAAGGGGGAGAAATCTGAACTGTTTTGCCTCATGTTGCTGCTGTACAATAAGTGCGTATTTGTGTGTGTGTGTGTGTGTGTGTGTGTGTGTATGTGTATTTAAAACTTTGGTTTTTCATTTATTGAGACAGGTTCTCCCTGTCTAGCTCTGGCTGGTCTGAAACTTAATCTGTAGACTAGACTGGCCCTGAACTCACAGAGATCCATCTGCCTTTACCTCCCAAATCCTGAGATTAAAGGGTTATACCGCCATGATGGACCCCAATCTTTTCTTGTATGCATAAATATTTTGATTGCAACTGAAGTGCCAACTTTGGAAGAATTCCTAAGAGGCCTGCATACAGTGGCCCCGTATCATTTCCTTGAAGACTGTGTATAGCAGTGGTATGACGCCAGTTGGGTGGATTCGCCACTCAGTGGACTTGGCACTGAGCCTCAGTTGTTCTTATCTCTAAAGTGAGCTATCATATTCATTTCATGGGTTGTGAGAATTTTGTAAATTTATATGACAAAGTATAAACTCTAAAGCTAATGTTAATAACTACTGCCACTGGCCCCACTCTCCAGGAACTCAGAAACAAAAATCTAGCCTCTGTCACAGGCACTGTTTTATGTAGAAGAGGAAGAGAGTTTTATTGAGCTAAATTTCTTATAACTTTTTCTTCCTTCCTTCCTTCCTTCCTTCCTTCCTTCCTTCCTTCCTTCCTTCCTTTTTGAGATGGGGGTCTCACTATGTAGCCATGACTAATTTAGGACTGACTACATAGACCAGACTTACCTCAGACCAGAGATTCTCCTGATTCTGCCTTAGGAGCGCTAGGATTAAAGGTGTATTGGTCAGGGTTCTCTAGAGTCACAGAACGTATGGGTAGTCTCTATATAGCTAGGGAATGTGTTAATGACTTACAGTCTGTAGTTCAACTCCCCAACAATGGTCAGCAGCAGCTGTGGATGGCAGTCCAAGGATCGAGCAGTTGCTCAGTCCCTCGAGGCAAGCAGGCAAGGAAGGAAGAATGAGTGAGTCTTTTTCCAATGTCTGTATGTAGGTCTCCAGCAGAGGGTGTGGCCCAGATTAAAGGCCTGTGCTCTGCGCCTTTAATCCCAGATGACCTTGAACTCAAGAAGATCTCCTTGTCTTAATCTTCTGAAATTCATAGCCACTATGCTTCAAGATCTCCTTGCCAAGATCCAGGTCAGAAACTTGTATCTCTGGGCCTCCAGATTAGGATCATAGGTGAGCCTTCCAATTCTTGGTTGTCATTCATTCCAGATATAGTCAAGTTGACAACCAGGAATAGCCACTACAAAAGGCATACCTGCCGCTCCAGGAACACTTAACATTTTTAAATACATACTTCAGTGGCTTTTTGACCTGTCATAGTGCTATGCAAGCTGTGTCACTCTCTGATGCTAGAACCATTTTATTATCTCAGAAGGAATCCATGCAGCCATTAAACAGCTGCTCTCTACCCACACCCTCCCTCCTCGGTCCTCTACTTTCTATTGATCTGCCCCGTCTGTATATTTTACCAGTGACTGTTCAATATAAGGCTTTTCGTGTCCAGCCTTTTTCACACAGTGCAGTTTTCAAGTCTCAGCCATGTAGATTCAGTGATACATTCTTACAGTGAATGTATAATATTCCATTGTGTGGATACACTGCATTTTGTTTGTGTATTCCTTGATTGATGAACATTTGGGGGTCGTTTTCATCTTCTGACTGTTGTGGATAGTGCATGCTAACATGTAAAATTTCTGTTGATACATCATTTTCACTTTTAGGGGTATGTAGAAGTAGAATTGCTGAGCCATCTGGTAACCTAGTTTTAAATTGTAAGGAACTCTCGGTTGTTTTTACAGTAGCAGCGCCACTTTATATTCCAGTCCACAACAGACTAGGCTTCGGTTTTTCCACATTCTCACCAGTATATCACATCTCTTGATGCTTCGAGTATGACGTGCCATCGCACTGTGGCTTTGATGGCATTCTCTTAACTGAACTTACTGCTTGTAAGTAATTTTATATAATTACTAGTGTTTATGTTTTGGATTTTTTGAGACAGTGTGAGATAAAGTAGCCTGGTCTTAAACTTGCTATTCATTGAGCCTGGCTTTGAATGTCCTGATCCTTCCGCCCTTACATCCTTAGTGTTGGGATCACAGGTATGTCTCACCATGCCTGGATATATGGAGATATTCAGGTTCTTTCCACATTGTAAATTGTCTCTGTGTTGATGAACTGTATGAATAACTACATCTGAATTCCTGTCCATTAGTGTATGTGGTCTGCACCTTCTGGGTTATCCTGTCACCTTGATAGTGTCCTCTGATGTACACACTTTTATCATTTTGATGAGGTCTAAGTTTTTTCTTTTGTTGTTTGTACTCTCAGTGGAATACCTAAGATACCATTGCCCAGAGACAACCAGGAAGATATTTGTATATTTGTGTGTGTGTGTGTGTGTGGTGTGTGTGTGTGTGTGTTTTGAGTCTCAAATATCAGGAATCTACCTCAGTTTCTCTCCACCTTATTTTTTGAGATCTGGTCTTTTTAGACTAGCTAGTCAGCAAATCCCGGAAATCCGCCTGTCTCTGCCTCTTAAGTGTTGGGATTGCAGCTGTGTGCTACCACATTTTGTCTCCTCTATTTTCTTAGCTCATTTTGAATTTTTGTAAATGATGTGAGATTAGAGTTCTAGTTCATTCTTCCATATGATAGAGATGAGATCTAGTTGTCTCAGCATCTTTCTTGAACAGAATTCCTTTACCATTACATGGTTGTGGAACTCTTGTCAAAAATCAGCTGGGCGGCTAGGAGTTGTGCACCTCTGTGCTACCCCAGCACTTGGACACATAAGGCAGGGTTAATAGTACATTTGAGGCCTGAAATACAGAACAAGATCCTGTCTTTAATAATAATTTGAATAAAGATTGTGTGTGTGTGTGTGTGTGTGTGTGTGTGTGTATCCCACACATTCCCAGACATACAAAGCTGGGTTTTGTAATCCGGGCAGGCACTGGAGAGGCAGATATATATGGATCCCTAAGACTTACTTGCCAGCTAGCATAGCTAATTTGAGATCCTGTTTCAAACAAACAAACAAACAAACAAACAAAAGTAGTGAATGCTGGTAAGTTGACTCAGTGAGTAAAAGCACTTCCCAGACAAGCTTGATAAACCCGAGTTTGATTCCTGGAACCGACTGTTGAAGGAGAAATTGACTCCTGGAAGTTGTTCTTTAACTTTCATATACAAGCTAATAATAAATCACTTAAAATTCTTTGCACTACAATTTTATTTACTTTACAGAAGAATTCTTTAAGTATAGATTGCAGAAAGGAAAGATTTAGTGTTATTTTAAAGCTCTATTCCAACCCAAGTGCAGTATGTACACCTTTAACCCCAGTACTTGGGAGGCAGAGACAGGCCAGCCTGGTCTATAGAGTTCCAGGACAGCCAGAGTTACACAGAGAAACCCTGTCACAAAACAAAAACCTGCTGTATACAAATTTAATTTGATCACTATGAACACTGTTTTCATAGATTTATTACATATAAAACCTTTCTATCAAAGCATTAACAATGAATAAAGTAACCTGATCAAATTTAAACAAAAACTGGTCATCAAGGCCATTTACACTTAGTGCTGGTGAGTCAAGAATCCTAAATAAACACAGAATACATCATCAGCTGGCAGCTTCATGTTTTAAAAGGCTGTATCAAATTATTGATAGAGTGCTTGTCTATATGCTACATGCCAATCTATATTTGCATTCTACTGTTAGATATTTTATGTCTTTATTAAATATAATGTATACATCTTTATAATTTCAACCAGAAAGAAAATTTCTTCCCAGTGGGAAAAAGTTAAAATCCTTATATTTTTTTAAAGATTTAGATTAAATTAGCTCATGCTTTAGTGCTGTGCAAATTGCCTATTTATAACCAGTCAATCTTAAATTATTGGTAAAAGTAAGAGTAGTGCTTTTAATCATATGTCTTTAAAACCAGCACATGATTTAATGCAGTTAATTGCAAGCACTGATTCCTAATGTAAAGTACGTGAACTAACAAAATTAATATCTAGGGTTTTTTTATTTTTTTAAAAATGAAAAGGGGATGGCCTGGCACACAGGAGGCCGATGCAGCCTGGTCTACAGTGAGCTCAAGGACAGCGAGGGCTACACAGTGAAAAACTACCTTGAAAATCAATGAATACAAAAAAAACCTAGATCAGTGGATACTGTGTGAGTAATGACATCAAAAATTGTCCTCTGGGGTACCTGTGTGTATGTGTGTGTATGCATATATACACATATATACACACAATACATATATGTATACATATATATTTTTATATATATACACGTTCACACTCATGTACTTGTATGCACATCAAAAAAAGCAAGAATGATAAAAGTCAAGTTTCAGGATATTAGTAACCTTGTATGAAAAGGAGATGGGAGAGTAAGGAAAGAGCACATAATTAAGTAATTTTAGTTGTTTCACTCTGGTGACTAGTAGTTTCAGTGGTTGGGTCCTGACTGGGAAGGGTAACAAACAGATAATGGCAGGTACAAGCAAAAGCATGTATATTGATACATTACAGTACCTTTGGTATGAGAGAGAACTGAAGTGACTCCCTGGAGAATGCTGTATTAAAGAAACACACTGGGGCTATTGTTGAGTAGCAGAAGTATATAGTGTTTGAGGTAGCTGTGGGAGCTTTAAAAAGTAGTGTTTAGCCGGGCGGTGGTGGCGCATGCCTTTAATCCCAGCACTTGGGAGTCAGAGGCAGGTGGATCTCTGAGTTTGAGGCCAGCCTGGTCTACAGAGTGAGTTCCAGGACAGCCAGGGCTACACAGAGAAACCCTGTCTTGAAAAATCAAAAAAAAAAAAAAATAGTGTTTATGGTATGCCCGAACATGATGGAATTGATAGATAAGGCTTATGTTTCTCTCTAACTGAATACAATTTTGTTTTTCACTAATGCAGGTGAAGTGTCACATAGGCAGTCTAGCCTATGTGACCCCCAAATATAAAACACTAGTTCTGTTCTCCTAAATGAGAATTTTTATCAGGGACTATTGGCATTTTAGGCCAGTTATTCTTTATGTGCTGAGGAGGGCTGTGCTGAGCACCACAGAATGTCAGGTATATTAGTCAGGGTTCTTCAGAGTAACAGAATTTATAGAATGAATCTCTCTCCATATATAGAGGGGATTTATTAGAATGATTTACAGGCTATAATCTAGCTAATCTAACAATGGCTGCCTATGAACGAAGATCCAGTAAGATCCAGTAGTTATTCAGTCCATGGGCTTGGGTGTCTCAGCTGGTCTTCAATACACACTGGAATCCAGAAGTCGGCCCTAATGCCAGTGAAGCAGTGGACTTTATATTGAGGGTAGGCGCAAGCAGGCAAAGAGCAAATGCTTCCTTCTTCCATGTCCTGTATGTAGGCTTTCAGCAGAAAGTGTGACCCAGATTAAGGTAGGTTTTCCCACTTCAGAAGGTCTGGAGTAAAGGTGAGTCAAAGATCCAGATAAGAGTCCCAGTTCAGGGAGCAGCGCCGAAGACAGTGGCAGGCTTGGTGTTGCCATTCGGGCTCAGATTGGTGTCTTGGGTATGAGGGTCCTGTAAATCTGAGGTTTCGCTCGGACTCGTCGGAGAGCATGGATTCGGGTGCTGGCTCCATCCAAGAAGCTGATGGGGCCTTCGAAAAACGGGAGAAGGCTGAAGAGGATTGGTATTTACAAGAGAAGACTAGAGAACAGCTGGCTGCCCTGAAGATACCATGGCCGGGCGCTGGTGGCGCACGCCTTTGATCCCAGCACTTGGGAGGCAGAGGCAGGCGGATTTCTGAGTTTGAGGCCAGCCTGGTCTACAGAGTGAGTTCCAGGACAGCCAGGGCTACACAGAGAAACCCTATCTCGAAAAAACCCAAAAGAAAAAAAAAAAAGAAAAAGAAAGAAGAGAAAAGATACTTTGAAGATGAGAGTAGCCACCATTCCAAGGAGATCGAGCTTCTGCAGAAGCAACTTGAATGGCATAAGATTAAAAACCTAAAGAGTGATCATTAAATGCACGCAGTTAGTCCCTCACAGAGTACCATTCCCCACTTCTGTAGACATTGTTTTGAATAGTTAATATTTGGTCTGTGTGCTCCTAACAGATAATAAATTATCACCAGGAAAAAAAAATCCCAGCTCAAATGATTTAATTAAGCAAAAATCCTTCACAGGTTTACCTAGCAATATTGGGTTTTAGTTAATTCCAGATGTAATCAAGTTGCCAACCACCTTTCAGAAGCTGTCCGAGTGGTTCCAGGTGTTGCAGTGTGCTCCCTGAGAAGCACAGGAGTCCCTGATAAGAAGCTCTGCTATGGACTCAGGTCGCAGGGATGCTTCCAATTCTGAGATGATGACAAGCAGGGATGGATCTCTTGTGTCTGTAGTTTAGGAGCTCATGTCTTGTTTTCCATGGTCAAAGAAGTGTTAGGTCACACTTGAATCCTACTTAAATTCTCACAGTAGGCCGGGCAGTGGTGGCACACGCCTGTAATCCCAGCACTTGGGAGGCAGAAGCAGGCGGATTTCTGAGTTCAAGGCCAGCCTGGTCTACAGGGTGAGTTCCAGGACAGCCAGGACTACACAGAGAAATCCTGTCTCGGAAAACAAAAACAAAACAACAACAACAAAAAGAAGTGTTAGGTCAAACTAACTTACTTGGAACAGGATATCACTGTTTCCTGTTTCTAAATTTCAGATAATTTTATTTTCATTTCCAGCAACAAGAAAAATACCTTAAGTTGCTTGTAGTTTACACTTGATAATCATTACCCAGAAAGTCTTCTTGCCTAGACATGCAATAGAGTACTTCCCTGGTGACAAGTAGGGTTAAACACTATAAAGCAAACGCTCAGTGAGAACAGGGGTATGGCCCAGCGGAAGAGTACCTAGCATGTACAAAGCTGTGGGTTTAATGCTTGTTACTGACAAGTAACATCTAGAACATGGGCGATGAGGTGGCTCTGTGCAAGCAGAGGCCTGATGACCCAATACCGATCTCTGTATTCCACCAGGTGTCTGGAGAAAGCCCACTTCAGATGCCCTCTGACCTCTACACATGCACACACGGCATGTGCACGCCTGCATGCTTTCCCTCCCTCCCTTCACTCTCCCTTCTTCCTCCATTCCTCACCCCATCTTGTAAACACTAAATAAAAGTAATAGCATTATTAAAAAAAATAACCAAACTATTATATAAGATAGGGCAGGGATTTCTATCTGTTTTTCAGACTAGTAAATGATCAAGCAGGATTTGAAGTAGTTTTTGGGGGACAATATGATTGTTAAATTGTAAAACTAGGGCCCAAACTAAAATTTAGCTGTTATTGTTATGATTGTTGTTGTTTGTATGCTTATATGTTTGTTTGTTTTTATTTATGGTCTCATGTAATCTAGGCTGACCTTTTTTTTTTTTTTTTCCCCAAGACAGGGTTTCTCTGTGTAGCCCTGGCTATCCTGAAACTTACTCTGTAGACCAGGCTGGCCTTGAACTCAGAATCCGCCTGCCTCTGCCTCCCAAATGCTGGGATTACAGGTGTGCGCCACCATGCGCGGTTCCAGGCTGACCTTTACCTCACTGTAGCTGCAGCTGATCTTGAATGCCTGTTTCTCCTGCCCTACTCTCCCAAGTGCTGGGATTATTAGTATGTGCCACTGTGTTCAGCCTTAAAACCTGATTCTTACTTATTTTTTATTTTCTTATGTGTATGGTTGTTTTGCCTGCATGTGAGTCTGTACACAGTTTGCTGCAGAGGGCAGAAGAGGATATCAGATCCCTGGAACTGGAGTGCATGACAGTGGCGAGCCACTGTGTGTGTGCTGGATACTGAACCATCTCTCCATCTCCTGTGTGTGGGTGGGTGTGCACACACGTGTGTGGGGTGTCATGCACCCACACATATAATACAAATATTCTTTGTTTTAATTATTAATTTTTGTGTGTTTTAGTGTTTTACTTGTATGTATGAGTACCACGTGCCCATGGAGGCCAGAAGAGGGCAGCAGGTCCCCTGGACCTGGAGTTACAGGCGGTTGTGAGCTGCCCTTTGGATGCTGGGAAACAAGCCTAGGTCATCTGAAAAAGTCGCAAGTGCTCTTAACCCTCAAGCCGTCTTTCCAGGCTCAAAACCTGATTCTTAATCATATTTTCCCTCAAAAGCCTTAGGAAATTCCTCTCTCCCACGGGCCACGGTGGCTTCTGCTTTAGCTCTCCCAGTCTCCTTCCTTAATGGCTGTCTGAGTCCTTTCCTCAGACCCCTTTTGTTGGTCATTTCACCATTTAACCTCCCCTGCCTTTCTGGGCTCCTCCACAGACCCCTGTCAGGAGGCCGCTAGGAGCACAGCAGATCTGCACTGGAAGCCTGCCCAGGTCAGACTGGCCTTCCGGCCTCTCTGGGGCCCAGTTTTCATCATCTCTTCAGATTCTAATATTACTTACTCCTCAGCTCCCTCAGGGATGTTAGGGGAAAGGAGAAGTGTGTGCCTGGAAAAGTATCTTTCCTATTTTTAAAGATCTCCAAGGAGAAGCTTTCATCATTTCTATCTGTTACCAAATATAGTTTGTTTTCAGGCCCCACCTTCTAAACAGCTGCTGTTTCCTCGAGTGATGAGCAGCAGACTTTTCCACCTGGGACTCTGCAGAATAATGTAGTGGTTTCCACCCTTAGGCCTAGGCATTAAGAGGATTTCTTGGATCCCATTTCTATGAGAAAAGAAAATGTAATGAAACAGCCTTCCAGTTGTGATACATGTCTGCCTACTTGCAAACTGTCTTCCGCCATAGCCTCACATGCCATGTTCCATGGGAGGAACATGAAATACTCACGATCTCCTTTGGTTTCCCGACTTAGGCCATTAGATAAAGATCAAATAATGCCTCCTTAGGGAATCTTTTATTGGTTTGCCCACTGTCAGTGATGTGCCTCTCTCCTATACTTTGTTGACCACCAGGGCTTATGCCATTCTAGAATTTTTTTTTTTTTTTGGTTATTTATTTACATTTCAAATGTTGTCCCCCTTCCCATTTCCCCTCCACAACCCCCTACTCCATCCCCCCTCCCACCTGCTTTTATGAAGGTGCTCACCCACCCACCTACCCACTAGAATTTATTTTGAATTAGTTAAGTTTTTGTTTTTCTTCAATAGACTTTAAGTCCTTGAAGAGACTTTATTATTCATGTTTAATTCCCCAGTCCTTAGCAAGTTGTCCAATAAGTGTTTGCTAAGTGGCTGCTTGACTGACTCTTATTTGGAGAGGGGACAGCTTGGGAAAGAATCAATAGTTCTAAGTAAGACACCAGTCTTAGGACTGTTAGTAAATTCAGCACTCCTCTAAGAGACAAGAGTTGGATCCAAAAGTAGGGAGGACACAAGATTTTTTTTTAAAGGTCAATAGCATTTGTTAGTGAAGTGATAATTGCCTCTGGACATAAAGATGGCCATTTAATAGCGTGCTAACCACTTTTCTACCCTATAGACTATTCTAACAAAGTACAGTCTTGCCAAGTCATAGAAAAGACTGAAAACATCTGCTTATTGGGCCTATAGAGAACTTTCTAATGGCCAGCCTTTTCTCGGTCCTTTTCCATGCTTAATATCCAATGTTTTCATCTGCTTTTACAGGATTCTGTCTCTAGATGTTTTATAACCCTGATAACTGTTAGGGTCATGCTACCTTATGACAGTGTTCTTTGTAGTTAGTGAGATGCCTAGACCCTATGCCAAGACCCAGTGACAGAGCAGAGAACCCTGAGTGTGCTTTTAGTTAGGCAGCCTGAGGTTGCCATGGCTTTTGGGCATTGGCCTTGCACACTGAACACTGAACATGTTTTCCATGAGCACTTTTAAGTCAGTCTTACCATCCTGTGCTGGAGCAGTCTGGGAGGCTCTTTGCTTCGTGTTAAGCTTATTGATTTGATGATTTCACACCTCCTTCTAGAACCCTAGAAATGACTGCTGATTCTCAGTTGTGTTTTTTGTATTTCCATGGTGATTTGCTACATCTTTGCTCTGCCCTAAACTATATGTTGTCCATAATTTAGTAATCAAGTACTTTGTGCATTTAGCCATTTAGAGGTCATGGTCTCTTGACTGAATTGTTAATATTTATAATAACTCATTAAATAATTCTCTCTCACTAGCTTTGCCTATAACCTATTCAGTTCCTTTGTTTGGCAGAATTCTACAAAATACATGTTCTTCACTCCTGAGATTTTTTTCAGCCCCTAATGTGTTCATGCTGATTTGTTTCTCATGGTACCTTGTCCTATATTATATGTGAAAACCATGTACTTTATGACACATTGTTGTGTAGTGTATATTCTTTGTGAAATTCAGAGCAAAACCCAGATTCAGTGATTAGCAGTGTCCCCCTCCCCCATGCAGTTAACTAGCTATTGTTCAACAACAAGTGCTATTTCTCTTTTGTGGCCTTTTAGACTTTTGTTGCTTCCAAATTCAATTTTATTGGGAATCCATTTTTTACCTGTTTTTACTTGACAGAGTTTTCAATTTTCAGTTTTCGTTTGTTTCCTTTTTGTTTTTGTTTTTTTTCTTCCTTCCTACGTTAAAGTTTCTAGCCAGGTGGTGCCTTTAGTCTCTGCACTCAGGAGGCAGAGGCAGAGGCAGGTGAATCTTAGTGAGTTTAAGACCAGACTAGTCTACAGAGTGAGTTTCAGGCAGCCAAGGCTACATACACAGAGTGTGAGTGCTTCACTGGAGGGTCAGTTGTGGGCTCCAGGGCAGTAGGATTGAGACTGCAGCTTCACTCACCAGCACCTTTGGGTCCACCAAACTCTGACAATGGGTCTTTGCTCACCACTGTATTCTCTATACACGGATTACTCATGGGTAATTACTCCTGGGATTAAACATGGGTAGTCACACATACTAGCCAAGCACCTTACGCCTGAGCTGTATCCCTTGCCTTCCTCTCTGTCTTAATCAATAAAACAATACGAGACATTAAGGCAGGGACTTGGAGCGGTGGCGCAGTGATTGGATGTTTGCCTGGCAAGCACGAGGGCCTGCGTTTGCATCCTTAGCCTCCAAATGGAAGCCGGGGTGGCAGATGGTGTCTGAGACCTTGAAGCTGGGTATGGAGATAAGTGTGTTTGTTTGTTTGTTTTGTTTTTGTTTTTGTTTTTTTGAGACAGGGTTTCTCTGTATAGCCCTGGCTGTCCTGGAACTCACTCTTTAGACCAGGCTGGCCATGAACTCAGAAATCCACCTGTCTCTGCCTCCCAAGTGCTGGGATTTCAGGCGTGTGCCACCACTGCCCGGCTCGGTATGGAGATAAATGGATCTCTGAGGATCACTGGCTAGGCAGGAAAAGTGAGCTCCAGGTTCATTGAGACCCTGTATCAAAGAATAAGTCAGAAGAGAAGATAGGAGAGATACTGGATGTCAGTTTCTGACCTTCTCCACGCTCATGTCCCACATATATGCATAACACACACACACACACACACACACACACACACACACGTACGTACGTACGTTAAGGCAATAGGAACAAAGCTTTACTATGCATGAAAATGTATCAAAACGGGCAGGAACAGCTCCTAGTATGTACAGCATCCAGGTCCCATTTCCAGCACGCCATAGACCAGATACAGCCATCCCAGCACTAGGGAAATGGAGACAAGAGGATTAGGGAGTTGAAGATCAGCTTAGGATAAATGAGACCCTGACTCAAAAATCAAATTATAGTGAACCCCATCACTGTATACCAACTAATACACATCTCGCTTCAAAGCCAGGAAAAGGAAAATATTGTATTAAAACTTTTAGTATTTTGTGGTTGGGAACATGTCTCACAGGTGGTACAATGTGCTTCATGTACAGGACTCTGGGCTCACTACCTAGGACTAAATGTAATAGTAACTTTAATATTTTGTGCATATTGAAATTTAAATTAATATCATTTGGTTTTTTTAATGTGGAAAATATAAGTCATTTGTTTGTTTGTCTGTTTATTGAAACAGGATCTTACTATGTAGACCAGACTGATCTTAAACTCAAAACTCACAAAAATTCATCTGCCTCTGCCTCTTGGAGTGCTGGGTTTAAAGGTGTGCCACCCTGCTGGGTTGTGAGAACTGTTTTGTGCATTTGTACTGCTTACCTAACAAATATAAGGCAATGCTCTGCAAGAAGGGAGAAAATAAGCAGTGGGCTGGGAGGGGCTGAGGTATTGGGAATCAAACCTAGCGTCTCTCAAGTGATCAGCACTCTCCTGCCAAGCTGCACTTGTACCCTCAGAACTGCTTTTACTGTTTGGAGACAGGTTCTGACAATGTTGCCTACACTGGCCATGAGCTCACTTTGTAGTTCAAACAGGCCTTGAACGAGCAATCCTCCTGTTTCAACCTCCTAGGTAGTGTGAACTACAGCCATATGTCACTAGGCTCTTACAAATGGACACTCCTAAAACAGAAATGTTCCTCTCCATCAGGAAATTTTGCTTCAGTCTAGCTTACTTGGTTTTAATTTATTTGTCCAAATTTGCCAATACCTTTTGGGTACCAGTTCCCTGGCACTGTACTGTATGCAGTAAGTAGATGAGTATGGCCTAGTTACCACCCAGGAATAAATTCAAAGCCAATCTCATATAGAGAAGCACTAAGGTGATGGTGGAAAAGAAAAATACTGTGGGGCATTAGGGATTATAACAAATTCTGATTAGAAGGGAGATAAAAGGCTTCAGATGTTGTAGAAGGCAAAAAGGGAAGCAGGAAGGCTTTTGCAGCCCGAAGGACCAGCTTGACTTAAAAGCATAGGGAAGGTACCAGTTGGTCCCGCCATAGGTGTCTTCTGGTTTTCCTCACAGGTGCAGGGAAACTAACAAAGAAGTTGAAAAAGCTGGGTAAGAGATAGCAAGAACTCAACGAAAAGGAAAGACTGTCTAGGATACAGTTTAATGAAGGATAAAGCGGAAGAGTCAGGCATGGTGCCAGCTCTGTAATTTTGATCACATTAGCTAGGTTATGTTTACACACAGTTGAAATGTGACTGGATGTGGTGGCACATGTCTTTAATAAGCACTTGGAAGGTATAGGCAGACAAACCCATGTGTGTTCCAGCCAGGGAGGGCTACGTAGTTGAGACCTGTTTCACAGCCAGAACATTGGGAGTATGAGAGTTGATCCAGCTAAAGGGGCAGCATTCTGGCCAGGCGCTGCCGCGGAGCCAGCCAGCGCTGACGTGCTGGTGTTTTGTGTTCCAGATGGTGACCCTCTTCCAGATGTGGGTCGTCCCCCTCTACTTCACAGTGAAGCTGCACTGGTGGAGGTTCCTGGGCATCTGGGTCTTCTTCTCTGCTGTCACAGCCTTTGTCACCTTCCGAGCTACAAGGAAGCCTCTAGTACAGACAACCCCAAGGTGAGAGTGCGGAGAGAAGAACCTGGCTTGCTTTCTTCTTTTTTTAAAGATTTAATTTAAAAAATTTGATGTGTTTTGAGTGTTTTGTCTGTGAATATGTAAGTGTACCACTTGCATGCATGTACTGCCCACAGCGGCCAGAAGGGGGCACTAGATCCCCTGGAACTGGAGTTACAGCCTCATGTGAACTGTGATGTAGGAACCAAATTTGGGTCTCCTACAAGAGCAGCAGATGCTCTTAATCTCCGAGTCTTCTCTCCAGCCCCCAAGCCTGGGTTTCTTGAAGCGAATGTGCTGGAAAGCATGGGAGGAAGATGAGTTTAGAATGAAAACAAAAAGCCTCTTGTGTTTGTGTGTGTGTGTGTGTGTATGTGTGTGTGTGTGTCTGCCAGAATGAGTTGGTGCAGGGCCTCTCTAAAACAAGCTGATTGGGAGACCCACTCCTCTACATCCACAGGTTCAGAATACCTATCCTTCACTTGATGATCTACATCAAGATCTGTTGGGTTTTGTTTTTGTTTTTGTTTTTTTTGTTTGTTTTAAAAACCACACACACACACACACACACACACACACACACACAGAGAGAGAGAGAGAGAGAGAGAGAGAGAGAGAGAGAGAGAGAGAACAAATAAGCCTTCGGGATCACTGCAGTTTCATTTTAAGTATCCTTTTCAGTAACCTCAGAGTTCTGACTTAGATTTTCCATTATAGTTTCTATTAAGACCCTGTAGTTTTCTATCATAGAACCTATCACAATTTACAACAAAATGTTACTTTGAATATTTGTCTCCCCAAATAAACTATGAGATCAGGACCCACACCCCCTGTGCTGGTTACTGTATATCCAGGCCTTGCCATGGGGTCTGGCGCATATTTGATTACTCTGACTTTCTGTTGAATGAATGAATATCGGTAAATTTTCAGTTTTGTGATGAATAATACTTCCTATAATTCTTTGTTTTAACCCAAGTGTATTTCTTGTTTAATCCTCCCAACCAGCTTGTGAGGTCTTTTAAGGTCCATACCTGACAGAAAAAGATATTTTTTCTCATTCATTCATTCATTCATTCATTCAACAAGCACCCACTATGTGCCAGGCCCTTTGCTGAGCGCTGGGGATACAGAACTGGATAAGACATGGCCCCTGCCCTCAAGGAGTGCTCGGTTTAATGGAGGAGAGGGTCGAGAAAGCACCTGTTGGAGTGCATTTGGTAAGTGCCTTGAGAGGTGTGCATGGCCTTAAGCCTATGAGGTGAGCTGGTTGTCCTGACCCAAAGTCTTCCAGCTGGCAGGCTGCTGTGTGGGCTTCCTGTGCTCTGTTTACTGCACCTTTTCCTGACCTGTGAGTGTTACTGTCAGAGTGACGATGGTGATTCACCTCTCTAGGCCACGAGAGTAGGCACAAGATCTAAAGTCAAATGCATATGAGATTGGAGTACTCAATATTGCATCTTGTTAAGAGTTAGACCTCACCGTTCTAAGCCTTGAATTTTTCATCCTTAAACGTGATAAATGTTTAACTTCATATAAAGTGATTTTCCAAAATAAAAACCACACTATCACATGTGAGTGACCAAGTGCTGAGCATGGTGATATAGACCTAAGCCTCAAGGAGACATGATTGTGAATTTGAGGTCAGCCTTGGGCTGTGAACCAGTGAACCAGTTCAGGACAGCTTGGATTACCCAGAATGAGATAGTTTAGCTAGTAAAAGATGCTTCCTCCTTAAGCCTGGTGACTTGTTTGATCCTCAGAACACAAATAAAGGTAGGAGAGCACCCACTCCGTAAAGTTGCCCTCTGAACTCTTCATATGTGCCACACATATACATGAAGTTACCAGTGGCAAACACTATTAATGTCTAGCTAAAAATGATTGAAATATTAGTAGTAATATGAAATATTCTTACTTATAATAGTAAATAACATTGATGATAGGTGCTTCTTAGTTTTATAAAGGACCTCATTTACTCATGTAACTTTAGTGAATATATTATAAGAAATAGCCTTTATACACATCACCATACCACACTAACCACAGCACAGTGTGTTAGAAATTTTGCTTTTCCTATTTGTGCAAAGAAGTGAACTTATTTCAGAAATATGATTTGACTTATCTGAGTTTATTCAACTAAAAGCTTACTAATTCAAGATTAATATTAGAAGACCATCAGGAGACCAGTAATTAAAATTCCATCTCTTTTTCTACTGTCTCCCTTATGATCAGCGTAAACCCTCCCTAGCACAGCTGTGTGTGGTTTTGCATGCAATACTACAAGATGGCTGAGGCCTTGCCCCAGCCTGCGAAGTCTGGTTAGCCAGAGCTGGAAAGCACAGGCTGGAGCCTAAGTGTCCCTCCATGGGTCTAGCAGAGATGCAGTGAGCCAGCTCTCAGGAAGAAAGCAAGGTTGGCCTAGCTATCCAAGCAAATTACTGAACTGCTCATTCGTTATCTTAGGATGGTTAATGACAATCTGAGTTAGGATTTCTTTTGCTGTAATGAAACACTATGACTAAGGCAGCTTGGAGGAAGAAAGAGCTTATTTGGCTTACACTTCCATAGCATTGTTCATCATCAAAGGAAGTCAAGACAGGAACTCAAACGGAAGGAACCTGGAGACAAGAGCTGATGTAGAGGCCAGGGAGGAGTACTGAGTACTGGCCTGTTCCCTATAGCTTGTTCAGCCTGCTTTCTTATAGAACCTAGAACTACCAGCCCAGGGATAGATCTATAGAGATGGTAGGCTGGTCTCTCCCCCATTCAATCACTAATTAAGAAAAAATGCCAGTGCCCTATAGGCTTGCCTGCAGCTGATCTTATGGAGGCATTGTCTGATTGAGGTTTCCTCCTCTTAGGTGACTGACTGTAGGTTATGTCATTTTGATATAATGCTATCCAGCTCAGTGACTTCTGGGGCCAGCATCCAGCTGCAGCATTTATAGAGGTCTGGTTCTTACCTCTCTCCTTCCTGACTCCAGCCGGATTTCACCATTCAGATTTCACAGTGCTCATCACTGAGCCTGCTCTGCCCACCAACACAGAGCATACACATTAATTCAGGGATACTGTTTAAGTGCCTTCCTCATTTCTTCTCTAAAGAAATATGTCATTTCAGAAGCAGATTCATGAGGCATCCTTCCTGGTATTATTTCCATATGGATAGCTATGAGCAAGGCTGTAGTCAGACAAACCAGACCCAGGCACAAAGTCTGTGACCAGTCCTATCTCTGCTTCATCTCCCTGTCTCTGCTGACAAGAACAGCAAGCCTTTGCATGCTGTTCTGAAGGATTTTTTTAAAGTTTTTTTTTTTTTTTACTTCCTTAAATTTATGAGGGCAGAACTGGCTTAGGTCATCTGTGTCTTATTTGCTTGAGACTAAAACTTATCTGTAGAGATTTGATTTTTTTTTTTTTTTTTTTTTGGTTGGTTGGTTGGTGTTTGTTTGTTTGTTTGTTTGTTTTGGCCCAAGCCCAGGAAGATACAAAGCATTCTTGGGATATAATGATTTAGGGGCATTTCTGCAATTGAGGGTGTAAACAGCTTTGACAGTAAAGCTTTGTTTGAGGTTGCCCAACAAATCCTGGTGACCATGGATGTGAGGAGGAGAGTGTCTCGTGAGTGAGTGGCCCTGAGCCGTCGGTCTGTGTCAGCTATGCTAACTGTTTATCTCCTTCCTCCAGGTTGGTTTACAAATGGTTCCTGCTAATCTATAAAATAAGCTATGCCACTGGCATTGTTGGCTACATGGCTGTCATGTTTACCCTTTTTGGTCTTAACTTATTATTCAAGTGAGTACCTTTTTGCATTTACATTTTTCTTGTGTTTGGGGAGGAATGCCTAGAAGTACTTGGTACTAAGAGAGAGAAAATGGTCCCAGGTGGCAGCCCTCTGTACTGTCCTGGGTGCTAAGAAAGAGAACATGGTAGGTAACAGGTGGCTGTTTTGCTGGCAGAAAACATGGAATATCTGAATATCAACAAAGGCAAGAGTCCCATATCATTGTTTTGTTTGTATTTTCCAACATTTGGTATTTAGTGAAAAAGTATAACAAGAGTAATTGGAAAACTAGTTCCCCATAATTCCATCCATACACTACTCTGCCTGACTAGACCAGGGACTAGCATACTTTACCCTTGGGTCAGATCAGCCTATCATGTGTTGTAATAAAACAAAGGGTTTTTTTTTTTTCCCATTTGTAGTCCAAACTGACCTCAGACTTAGGCTCCTCCTGCTCATCCTTCTCGATGCTGGGATCATAGGCTTGTACCATCACACTTAGAACATAGTCATTCATATAATTTGTTAATTGTCTGAAACTGATTTTGCACTCAAGCCAACAGAGTTTAATAGCTGTGATAGAGACTAATTGGACCATAAAATCTAATACTTATCTGGTCCTTAAGAGAAAAGGTTTGCAAAATCTTAGGCTAGACATCTCACCCCTGTGAGCTCAGCTGGCCACACTGGCAAGGATATATACAGGTCCACCTAGAAGGGTACAAGACAGGAAGCACAACAGGGCACAACACAGAGCACCGCAGGGACCTTCATGTAGTCTGACAGCCCAGGATGAGAGCCTGAGTCCACACTGATGAGTGTGCGAAACACTCTGGCCTGGAAGTCCCACCCCTCCAGGAACATGTTCTAGCCATGAGTCCACAGGCAGAACTACCTGTGGTGTGGCTGCCCTTCCACGCTTACCAGACTTCAGGGAAGTGGCTCTAGAATGGCCTCCTGTAGGCAGCTAAGCCCTGCTCCGTTGTTGGTCATATGGGTTCTTTCATTTAGTACTGTTCAGATCAGCATGCCTTTCATTCATAAGGGCACAGCCCTAGCAATGAGGGCTTGTTGTCATAGGCCTTCTAGAAGATCTACACCAGGTTTCAGGCCCTCCTGCCACAGATGAGTTGAAGTCAAGCAGTTCTGAGCAAGGTTAGAGACTGGAGAGTACAGTGACCCAGTAGGCCAGGAAGGGTGAAGTAGGGTTACCTAGACGAAATAATTGATATTGACTGTGGGCTGTAGAGCAAGAGGAGTCCCAAGCTAGACCTGGTGATATGTGCCTGAAATCCCAGTTACTCATAGGCCAAAGCAGAAGTATTAATCCTGGCACAAAAGTAAAAAAAAAAAAAAAAAAAAAAAAAAAAAAATGGGTTGGGGATTCATTTTAGTGGTAGATGACCTAGATGGGCAAAGTTTAAAAAAAAAGGAGTCTCATGTCTGGGACAGTGACAAAAGATCAAGTCTTAATTTATGGCTGGAAAGACCATTGTCTTAATTATTGTTCTAGTACTGTGAAAAGACACCATGACCAAGGCAACTCTTATAGAAAATCTAATTGGGAGCTCAGTTACAGTTTTAGAGGGTGGTCGGTCCATTAATCATCATGACAGAATGCAGGTCTATGGTGTTAGACCAGCACCTGAGAGCTTTACATTCCTGATCTGTAGGCAGCAGGGCAATGAGCAAGGGGGGGGGGGAGGGAGAGACACAGAGAGAGGGAGAGCACTAGCATGGGGTTTTGAAACTTAAGAGCCCACCCCCAGTAACACGCCTCCTCCAGCAGCCACGCCTCCTAGTCCTTCCCAGACAGTCTCACCAGCCGGGGACCACGCATTCAAACACAGGAGCCTTTGGAGGCCATTCTCATTCAAACGACCATAGCCACTAACCTCTCAGTACATCTGGACAGGATGTTTTAAAGTTTATTGTAGGACAAATAAACCTAAATACTATGTTATACAATGGATACTCCTAGATTTCTTTCTTCCAGGAAAAAAATAGGATGAAAGAATAAACAGGCTCCAGAGAGGCTTAGGATTCATCCCTTTAGACTCTAATCATGACTTCAGCAGAGCTATGTAAATGTATTTTATATTCTCCTGAACTACCTGTCACCTGAAGGCTTCCTGCCTCCACCTGCTAACCTAGGCCTAGTCCTGGAAGCTTCTAGCCTCTGCACAACCTTTTCAACCTCAGATTTACTGCTGAATACCCTTACCCTTTCTGATCTCTGGCTAACTGATGCAGTCTTGCTTCTCTCTCAGCCTCTGCTGAATTTCTCTGCTTGGCCTCAAACCAATGCTGGCAATATGTCCTAATCCTTTCATTCTCTGGCTTGTTGTATCTCACCTGTATTTACCTTGGTCTCTGTCTCTGCAATTCCTTTCACTGTAACGGTTCAGTCAAACTGCTACTTTCCTTTTTCTTAACTGTTCCTTAAGTAGCTTCTCTTTCTCTCTCTTTGTGAGAGTTGGATATCCAATTCTGTCAAATCTTTCTCTGACTCTTCACTTTCCCTGCCACTCAATTAGACACCACTTTCAAACATGGGTGCTTCCACAAACTAACGTTACCTTCTTTGGGATTAGAGTTGTGAACCTAGAGCTTGTCTGTCCAGTCAGAGGGATTAAAGGTGAATGCTCAGGGATGAGCCAGACCACAACTAGCAACAGATTTTGTTCAATAAATAACACAATCTCAGGTTAGACAGTGTGATCAAATACCCTGCAACAAGTGGGAAAAAATTAAAGATCTTGAGTATGTATTTTAATTTTATGTTTATGAATATTTTATATGCATGTGTACATGCAGGAGCCTAGAGAGGCCAAAAAAAGAGTGTTGAATTCCTTAGAATTGGCGTTACAATTCTAAGAAACTGAACCCTAGTGTTCTGAAGAACAGTCATTGTTCTTAACTGCTGAACATTGAACTTCTTCAACTGTTGATAAGGTCTGTTGGGGTAAAATGAGCGATAACTAAATCAGGAAGTTAATACTGCAAGGCCAATAAGCAAATCCTTTCTGTAAGAATTAAATTTTAGAACTATAAATGAATACATAAAGTTCTTTGTAAAAATATGTTAGCAAAGATAGTTTTTGACAACATTCATAGATTCTAAAACTATAAATTATTGGTCCTTGGGGTTTTAAAACTGTTAATAGAATCCATATATTCTTGGTTTTTGTTGCTGTTGTTTGTTTTTTATTTTTCGAGACAGGGTTTCTCTGTATAGCCCTGGCTGTCCTGGAACTCACTCTGTAGTCCAGGCTGATCTCGAACTCAGAAATGCACCTGCCTCTGCCTCCCAAGTGCTGGTATTAAAGGGGTGTGCCACTGCCGCCTGGTGAATCCATATATTCTGACCCAAAGTTTAACTTTAATGACATTATACCATTTATGTACTTACAGAACTATTCTACAGTAACAAATATGTAAATATTTACTAATTTTATACATCCCCCCAAACTATATTTGATAAACTCTTTTTGTAAAAGGCCAAATGTGAATATAGTAGGTTATATGCGAGAGTAGGGGAAAACCCTCAGCTAGTATGCACAGTCTTTACAGGTAAAGAGAGAAATCGCCTCTCCTGTTCTGCCCTGCCTCCCTGGTGGCCCAAGGGCACATTTCACATATGTGGGATATGTTATGCAATTGCAGCCAGTTCAGACATTCCTGAAAGAGATCTAGCAGGAGATAAAGGGTGATTTCAGTCAGATCTACCCAGGTCATAAATGTCCTGTCTGCCCATGCATGTTCAACCGTGTCATTTGGGTGGCTGGCTTGAGGTGAAGCCAATTCAGCAAGGTGTTTGTTTGTTTGTTTGTTTGTTTGTTTGTTTTGTTTTGTTTAAAATCCCCACTACTTGGTATCCAGCATTTACCAATAGTGGATTTGTTAACACATAGCTCTGCAAGGTACTCCATGCAAGTACAAAGCCTGACTTGCCTGTCACATCAGGCTGGAACTACAGGCAGAGTTGAGACTAGGGACCAGGCTTGTGGGGCATTGAAACACTAGCTTCGTTTTTGCAGCTCATAGTAATGGCTTTTTCTCAAGAGATGTTGTGGACATATAAAAACAGCACAGTGCATTTGTTCGTGACTTACTGACACTTGCCTTAGTTTTTGAGCAATCCAACTAAATTTAGGCTTTTTTTGAGTATCCATCCTTAAGCAGTAATCCAAAGGAGTCGTTTCTCAGGGCAGACCTTACTGCCATGCTGCTTCCTCTGCAGGATTAAACCAGAAGATGCGATGGACTTTGGTATTTCTCTTCTCTTCTATGGCCTCTACTATGGAGTTCTTGAGCGGGACTTTGCAGAAATGTGTGCAGACTATATGGCATCAACCATAGGGGTAAGCTCATCTGTGTTCCCTCGCTCTGTCTTTCTGTCTGTCCTTCTTTGTCTTCCTTCCTTCCTTCCTTCCTTCCTTCCTTCCTCCCTCCCTCCCTCCCTCCCTCCCTCCCTCCCTCCCTCCCTTACTGTGTATGTAGCCTTGACTGGCTCCGTGGGCTCAGAATTCTCCTGCCTCAGACTCTTGAACACTAGGATTATGTGTTTATACCACCATACCCTGTTATCTGTGCTCTCTTAACTGCCTGCTTGTTACCTCCAAATTGTTCAGAATAGCATCACATCGTTGACATAAGGCACTAAGATGATCTAAGCCACATCAAAACTTTGAGTCAACACAGCAAAGAAATGTTTTACTGAGTCAAAAGGTAACATTCACTTAACAAATCCTTTTTAATGTGTCATCCGGGCCTGGGCCCTGTGCTGTGTGCTAGACTCACAGAGGTACTGAAAATAAAACATGTACCCTGAAGACCCATTGGTAGTTGACTCTGCTAGTGGAGAGAGAGTTATTTTACCCAGTGGTGTAGCCATTGGGAACTTTCCCAAGTGTCGTGACCCATACTTATGCAAACAACTCTAATTAAACTCTGTAGCTCCTACACATAAAAACTGAATATAAAGATAAAGCACGCCCTTGCCCCACATAACTCCACTCACTAACGAGAAAGGTAAATATTAAAGTAATATACAAATGTAAAACATAGTCTTATGAAGGAAAGGTGCAGATGCCATCACACATGTGGTACTATCACATTCGACCTCATCAAGCTCAAAGATGGCTCCCTCAAAACAACTACTCTGACAGGAGTAAGTGATGAAGAGTGCACTGAACAGAGGAAATAGCACCACAAGAGTTCTGTCAGCTGGACCGAGTGTGGGCAGGGTTTTTTCCTTCTTCGTGTGTGTGTGTGTGTGTGTGTGTGTGTGTGTGTGTATGTGTGTGTTCGCACGTGTGCATAGACACATACATGTCTATGGCATCAGACAAAGGTGGCATCTGCACCTTTCCTTCATAATATTATGTTTTAGGTTTTTTATTACTTTAATATTTACCTTTCTCATTAGTGAGTGGAGTTATTTGGGGCAAGGCCCTGCTTTATTTTTATATTCAGATTTTATGTGCATGCACATAAGCACATGTCTTTCAAAGCCAGAGGACAACCCTGAATGTTGTTCATCAGCAACCATCCGCCTTGATTTTTGAGCAGAGTCTGTCCTTGGCCTGGCCTTGCTGATTTGCCTATACAGGCTTGCCAGCGGGGCTCTTTCTCTACCACCCCGGGATGACCATTATGAGTGTGTATCACATCTGGTTTTGTGTGCAGTGAATATACCTCTGTGTGTGTGTGTGTGTGTGTGTGTGTGCATCTTCTCAGTGCTTTGAGGAGATCTGAATATTCCAGCCTTCTTGCATTCATCAGCCAAAGAATTCTCTTATTTGTTCAAGTAAATTATCTTGTAAACTTTTTACAGGACAGGCAGATACCTCTTTACAAGCGCACAATTTCCTACTTCTAGTAAAATCTTAGTGTTTTTTGGTGGAGTGTCGGTGGGAAAACAGGTGATTCTCAGCTCCTTCCTGACAGGCACCATTCTTCTTCTGTCTCTGAATTCCACTTTGCAGCCCCTTACGAGAGGAAGCCTGAGTGGTTTTGTGTTTACTTAGTGTAAAATCTCCAAGATTCACTCATATGCTAGAATTACCTTCCTTTAAGAAAAATCATTACTTTTTATTGTTTCCAAGTTTGTGGGTATTTTTGCCTGCATGTCTGACTGTGCACCATGCTCGTGCTTAGTGACCTCAGGTTAGGAGAGTGCACTGGAGTCCCCGGAAATCAAGCCTCTGCCTGTAGACGAGCAGCTAGTGTTATAAACCGCTAAACCATCCCTTCAGCCCCAATTCCCTTCCTTTTAAAGGCTGGATGATATTATGTTGTATGCACACATGCTCAGCCTCAGTCAGTCTTATATACATTCTAAGGTCACAGCTTCTGTCTGTAAGAGAATTATAGCTGATTTTATAGGTATGTCCCCAGTTAGACCTCAGAGCCAGAAACTTGACCCAATTTATCTCCTGTGGATAATGCTCTGATCTGAGAGCATTATGGCTAATTGATTGCAGGGTTCCTAGAAATAAACTGAGGTTTTATAACCACATTAACAAGCATTCTCAGTTCCTCTCACTAGGCTGCATTACCTCAGAACAATTTTCTTTCACTTCTGTGAAGATGCCTGCAGTCTGAACTAAAGTAACTTAAATTGTGTCAGGAGAACATGGATGGAGACTGCATTTTCCATAGGGCCATTCTGAAGTCATAAGCTTGTGACAGTCAGTCACTGTAGTTTCTGCTCATGCTAGAAGTCATGTTGGGGTAGAAGGATTGTGAAATGTTCTGTGGTTCTTTTGTCCTCTGAGGGAAGCTCCTGGGAAAGCTCTTTGTGTGGTGCATTGGGACACTGTGACAGTGACACTCTGAGGAAGCCCCTAACCCAGGTTTATCTCCCAGTTCCTCAGATTTCCTAGCCAGCACAACACGAATGTGTGCTGTCTTCACTGCTGACATAATGGAGGGAACTGGGGTTGGACTGTTTGCAGATCCTAACCTCCTTTCTGTTGTGGATTTCTTTTAAAACTATTTTGTATGTTGTTAGTGTTTTGCCTGCATGTATGTCTTTGTACCATGTACATGCCTAGGTGGTCTTGAACTCAAAGAGATCCACTTGCACCACCTCCTGAGTGCTGGGCTGAGTGCCACCATGCCTGGCCCGACCACGCTCTCCATGAGCTGTGTGCCACTGTGCAGGTTACTGTTCCTTGTCTCCCAGAACTTTCTATGTGCTTTTGAAACATTATTCATTTATTTGGGTGTTTCTGAAACAGGTTCTCATTATGTAGCCTTACCTGGCCTGGAGCTCCATTTATACACCTTGAATTCCTACGATCCTCTTGCCTCTGCCTCCCAGGTGTTGGGAATGAAGGCACATGCCACAACTCCTGGTATTTACTTATGGCTGTAACTCTTTAGCATGTTCTAACCTGGCTTCTGTTTGCACCCTTCTGGAAACTTAGACACCAGTCACTGGTGGTGTAGACATCCCTCAGCAGGTGTCAGCACAGTTGACTTAAGAACTCCTTCCTTAGAAAGTTTCCCCAGACTCAAAACTTTAAATCTTTGGTCTGTCTTGTGTGTGTGTGTGTGTGTGTGTGTGTGTGTGTGTGTGTGTGTGTGTGTGAGTGAGTGAAGACTGAAGACTGGGCTGGAGAGGAGGCACCTATGAATTCAGAAAGACCTTAGGAGACTGTGGTGGTAAATATTGTTAACTCGACAGGGGCTAGAATCACCTAACCTCTCTCTCTCTCTCTCTCTCTCTCTCTCTCTCTCTCTCTCTCTCTCTCTCTCTCTCTCTGTGTGTGTGTGTGTGTGTGTGTGTGTGTGTGTGTGTGTCAGTGGCTAGAATCACCTAACCTCTGTGTGTGTGTGTGTGTGTGTGTGTGTGTGTGTGTGTGTGTGAGAGAGAGAGAGAGAGAGAGAGAGAGAGAGAGAGAGAGAGAGAAAGAGAACTTCTAGATCATATTACCTGAGGTGGGAGATCCACCTGAGCTGTGGGTGGCACTGTCCCCTGGGGTAGTGTTCTAGACTAAGGAAAAAGTGAGCAGAGTGCCCGCATTCAATGCTCTGCTTCCAGACTGCAGTGCCTGTGACCACCGTCCTTACCTTCCCAGGCAGACAGATTCTTACAGCTTTTTTGGCCTTCCCTCCCTCCCACTCTCCTCCTCTAGTTCTACAGTGAGTCGGGCATGCCTACCAAGCACCTCTCAGACAGCGTGTGTGCTGTGTGTGGGCAGCAGATCTTTGTGGATGTCAATGAAGAGGGCATCATCGAGAACACATACAGGCTTTCCTGCAATCACGTGTATCCTGCCCTGTGCCACTTCTCTCCTGAGCCCACACTCCAGTCATGGCGGGCGGAGGGTGGTGGTTACTGTGGCATGTTGCTGAGGATTGTAGTGCCAGTGAGCCACAGCAGAAACTGCAGCTTTCCTCCTCCTTTCCAGACTGGCACTCTCCTCTTCAGTAAACGGTAGTTACAGACGGCAGGACGTAGACAACGCACAGCTGCCCAAGCTGGCACAACCAGGAGACCCTTGAATGGAATGAAATGGTTGAGGAGTCAAATCCCCTACTGAGAGCAGCATCACTCATTCAGTGTTGTATTTACTAAGCTCTCATTCTATGCCCCATTGGTACTTGGGTATTATCTCTGTCTTGGCTCATACTAAGCATGTAAATAAGGATGACTGCACTCATCCCCTGTGAGGAAACGCTCAGAGAAAAGGGACCTGCCCCAGATCACACAGCTGCAGGGAGTAATTTCACAATCTGAAACTCTCTCTCGAGCTGATGCTCTGGCACCTGGACATCCAGGATGGGGCTAAAGTGCCAGTCTGGCTTTCAGTCACTTCCCTTGACCAATGGTGCTCAGATTCCATGAATTCTGTATTCGAGGCTGGTGCATCGTGGGAAAGAAGCAGACATGTCCCTACTGCAAGGAGAAGGTGGACCTGAAGAGGATGTTCAGCAATCCGTATCCTTTGGGTCCTTGTTGAGAGTGGGTGGTGGGGGAGAAAGTACTGCTGCTTCCAGTGTTTGGTTTCTGTTCTGGGGAAGTGGGGTATGACATGAAGCAGTCCAAAAACTGAGCTTCCCATCATAAATTGCTAGTGGACACAGCTACTGCTACTTGTCGTGAGTGTGCTTCCCCTCTATCAAGGTCTTTACCTGTGTCAGCTCACTTGTATCGCTAGCGACTTTCAGAGGCTGAGCAGTGACCATAGTTACTTTACCAGCAAGTGACGCCTCACCCGTGCTGTGCAGCTCGAGACCACCTTTACCTGTGTGCAGGGCCTGTGGAGCTGGCAGACACCTTTACCTGTGTGCAGGGCCCGGGGAGCCGGCAGACACCTTTACCTGTGGTGGGCAGGGCCCGTGGAGCCGGCAGACACCTTTACCTGTGTGCAGGGCCCGGGGAGCCGGCAGTCACCTTTACCTGTGTGCAGGGCCCGAGGAGCCGGCAGACACCTTTACCTGTGTGCAGGGCCTGGGGAGCCGGCAGTCACCTTTACCTGTGTGCAGGGCCCGGGGAGCCGGCAGACACCTTTACCTGTGTGCAGGGCCTGGGGAGCCGGCAGTCACCTTTACCTGTGTGCAGGGCCCGGGGAGCCGGCAGACACCCTGTTTTACTTGGCACTGCCCTCCCTACCCAGCCATTTCTCTGACCTCACATTCACTTCCTGTGGTGTCCAAGGACCCAGCTCTATTTCAGCTCCTGTTCCAGCTGCCTTCTGTGTTCTGTGGTTTCCAGTTCCCTCTCTGTATACACCAGCAGGACTTTATTCAGTTAAGTTAGTAGTACACTGTCATAGTCTCTGAACAAGACTCTGGCCTTTCCCGTTTTAGGTTTTCCACATGGTTCTTCTAGGGCTGGTCCCAGAACACTTATGACCATCTGGCCTGGCTGGGGTTTGTGGCTGCCCTTAGCTCTTAGAGACCCAGGCCATGTTGATATTTTTGAAGCCTTTGAAGGAGTGCTCCAAGGATGTGGCTCCCAGCAGGCTTTGCAGGCATTCCCTCTCTTCAGACTCCTCCCTTTCCCTCATTTGGGTGTAAAAGGAAAGGAAACTCCACAAAAGACCTTTTCACCTCAGTAGGGCCTGCTTCAAGTCTCTCAGGGGTGGGCTCCTTATGAATGACTTGTTGGCTCCTTTTCTCTCAGATTCTGTCCTGTTCTGTGACATTATTCCTGGGAAGATATTAAGAAACATTTACGCTGGGCGTGGTGGCTCACGCCTGTAATCCCAGCACTTGGGAGGCAGAGGCAGGCGGGATTTCTGAGTTCAAGGCCAGCCTGGTCTACAGAGTGAGTTCCAGGACAGCCAGGGCTATACAGAGAAACCCTGTCTCGAAAAACCAAAAAAAAAAAAAAAAAAAAAAAAAAAGGAAACATTTACTTACCCCAGATAGGGAACTAATGACAGACCACCCAAGTCCTACCTCGTGAACCAGTGAGTTTTATTGGTGTCGGTGAGGGTTATTTTTGGGGTTAGAAATGACTCAAAGGTAGCTGCACCACCAAAGCTAGCCTTTCGGCTGCTCAAAGTCCCAAACCTGAAACTCCCTGCAGGCAGTTGACTTGGCCTGAGCTCCTCAGGGCAAGTCTTCTAGGCAGCTCAACTCAGCTCAGAGTCGGCTAGGAAACTCATCAGTAATTTTCACTGCTTATATAATTTTGAGGAAAGAGTGGTCTAGTGTATTTGGTTGGTTTCAGGGACTTCCTGACACGTTTGAATTGTTTACTTTCTGGGCTTAAGGAGTTTTCCTGCTGGGTGGGATGTTTAATCTCTTTAGAATAGTTTACTTTTTAACAAGCTTCCTGCCAAGAGGAAAGAAAGCTTTTATCTGGAAGGAAATTGGTACAAAACATGTCAATAGACTCAATCTTTCCTTGATGGAGAAAACCTTAAATTTTGTACATTGCAGGAACCTTCTGGGGGCTCATTGGCAAAGTACTTACTAGGAGACTACTGGTTACCTGGGGTGGGGGTTGCACACCTTCAGTCCCAGGACTTGGAAGGCAGAGGCAGGTAGATCTCTGAGTTTGAGCCACGTTGGTCCCTAGTGAGTTCCAGGACAGCCTTAACTATACAAAGAAACTCTGCTTGGAAAAGGCAAAAAAAAAAGGGGGGGGGGTAACTGTAACCTATTCCCAGTCTCTTCTGTCATGGATTTGTCTGTAGGGTGTCATGTCTTTCAGACTCAGGCTGTTTGTCATTTCTGAGCAGGTGATGCCTCTCCTGTTTTACCTCTCCACTTCTCATTTCTGTCTCCAGTCCCCTCGGCTCTCCTTCCTTTGATTCTCTGGGTTCAGCCTTTCATTCCAACCTAGAGAGCTGAAGAGAACCTGGGTTGCTTTATTTTTACTGGGCTATGGAACAGCTTAAAACTGTGTGCAGACCCAAGGAAGGCCTTCCTGCCTCGCTGGGTAAACCTAACTGCTGTTATGTATTGAGTGTGCTCCTTAACGTTCTGACAGCTGGGAAAGGCCTCACGTCATGTATGGACAGCTGCTGGACTGGCTGCGGTACTTGGTGGCCTGGCAGCCTGTCATCATTGGCCTGGTCCAAGGCATCAGCTACATCCTGGGCCTGGAATAATCAGAAACCACATCGTTGGAGAACCCACCCCACCCACCATGGACCTCAGGGCACTCTCCTTGCTGCCCACAAAGACTTGGCTGGAAAAGACTCAAAGGCACTTGGGCCATTCAGGACCTCCCCAGCTGTGTCTGGGTTGGAGGGGAATGATGGAGAACCAGCCAGTGGGGCTGTCAGCAGTGGGGGCTTTTTAAAAGAAAATTATTTTGATGAATATATTTAAATTTTTTTATTGTGGAGCATAGGAATTGTCCCCCACCCCCAGGCCTAACCTTGCTTGAACAGGGTAGGGCAAAGCTGCGGTATTATGGGTAAGAGGAGTCTTCTCACCTCGGGCTGAGAGCACTGGTGGGTTTTCAGGAGGCTGAGTGCTTCAGCCTGCCCTTTCTCTTCCCTTCCCTTCCCTCTCCAAGGCTCAAGCCTAGTTTGCATTCAGTGTAGAAGAACTCAGACTGGTGCCAGATTAGCACTGTGTGGTAAAGGGTGTCTTCATCTCTGGACGTCAGGTGTTGTGTATGACTGTTGCCTTTTTGTCTGGAAACTAAAGGCTGGGTGTAGCAAAATCAATGACTTTTTTAACTAGGGAAGCCCTGTGGCCTCAAAATTCCCTGACTTGTTTTGGAACAGCTAGAAATCTGAGCAGCATGGATAACCTGCCCCTGAGCAGGGCCATCGCCAGGCATGGTATAAAAGCAGTCTATATAGCATTAGGCTATGGAAGCTACTTTGGCAGCAGTGAATGTTGCAGCTTCTTGTGCAAGTACTGGAAGTGCTGACATGTGCCAAAGCTCCTCTGGACATCACTTCCTTCCTGAAAGCCTGAGAGTGTGTATGTTTGTGTATGCACGTAGCAGACAGACTAATGGGTCTCTGTTTTCTGCCAGTCATCAGTGTGCCCTTGAAGCTAAGCAGGGACTCCCAGCCCGGCAGACGTCCCTGTGTAGGCTTGGTCATTTGTGTCCCGGGCCTGGTATTAAGAATGGTGAGTGCATAGGAAGAATAAGGCCTGAATAGGCATGGGCTGAAGGGGGCTTCTGAGCAGGCCTAACTGTAGTCCTGAAGTGTGGAGAAAGGGGAAGGGCATCATGGCTCAGCAGCACTGGGTTTCTAGAGAAATTTGGCCTGGCCCATTTGAAGGCAACAAGAAGCACACAGGATCTTGTCATCACATCTGAATAAAGCTCCGTGAGCTGGGCTGGAAAGCTGGACATCCATTTGCTTTTCTTTTTTGGCCCCTCTTTCCCGTGACCCCTGGGCTATCTTGTATCCCAACTGAGTGCTGGGGCCTTCCCACCCATCCCCTCCCTCAGTGTGTGTGGGTCCTGTCCTGTGGCATTAGGGGTCCTGAGGCCTCACTTGTCCCTTTCAGACTGAGTGGCACTCCACCCTCAGTCTGAGACTAGTTCCCTGCTACCCCCTACTTCTCAGCCTGTTTTCTTACTCAGCTGTGGCTTTCTCTTTCCCTCCATCCAAGAGGAATGGAAGCTGAGCAGAAGCCCAGAGAAAGGCTACTCTTCCTTTGGTATTTGTCCTCCCCTCTCCCTAAGGTGAAGGTTGTTTCCATGTTTTACCTTTAGTCTTGTTGTATGGCACAGCTCAGTTCCTTTCCCTGCACCCCTACCCACACCCAGTGGACTAAGAAATCCCCCTCTGGGTGTGTGGGGGTGCTCAACTTCTGGACCTAACTCCTGGAGATCCTGGATTCTGAGGAGTTTCCCCCTGAATTCTGCAGCCTGGGTGGTAGAGGGTAGGTGGATTGCTCAGAAGAGAAGAAATGTGAATGTGCCACATGAAAGACAGCTTTTAGCCTCCTGCATCTGAATCAGGTATGAATCTATTCCCACAGGTCCCACTCTCTCTGATCACAGAATCACAAACCTATGACCACATCACTTTGCCACAGTACCTGCATTGGTCTTTCTGCCCCAGGACTTCTGGCACAGCATTCAGGGAGCATGGCTTCAGGATTTTGTTTGATTCTAATTTTGTTCCTTCCAAGTCCCAGCCTCTGAGCTACTGGAGCCAGTGTTGCGGAAGTGCCTTCCTGGCCATTTGGGTCAGCTCTCAGCTTGGCTGGGAGTTTTGTACACTAGCAGGCAGGGAAGTTGCTCCTTCCTGTGGTGAGGTTTCTCGTGGGTCCAGGCAGCTACACTTGAGCCTTGGAGCTTCCAGAAGCTGTTCAGGGCTGAAGAGCCAGGTAGGAAGATCTAAACTTACTGTAAGTGAACCTGCACAAGTGGCTGTGGCTGTTGTGGCTGTGTGTGAAAGCTGGTGTTAATTGATACACCTGACCTTGGAGTGAGGGTGGGGTGGGGTGGGGTGGGGTGGGGTAGCCCAAGAGAAGCTAGGATGCTAATGGCCCAGTGAGGCATCGAATGTAAAAAGGTCAGTGATTCAACTTGGGGCTCCCAGTACCAATAAATATTGTCTCCTTGGAGTTTGTTCTGAAGAAAAGTAAAGGCTTAGCCCTATAAAAAGTTGGCTGTGAAGGGTGGAAGGGGCAAGACAGTACAGACCTGTGAGAGACTGATCTGTCACACCCCTTAGCTGAGCTTAGTAGGGTGAGGTAGACAGTGAGTTTGGAGAGGGGCCCTGGGAACTATCTAATGTGAGCACTAGGTCAAGCAAGGGGCAGAACAGCCTGCTTGGGATTGATTGGTATTCCTAGCTAAGAGAGAAAGTGAAAGTGAAAATAGTTGGGAGCTTTCCTAGAAGCTGCCTTGCCCTTCCCAGAAAGAGGGCCGAAGGCCAGTAAGCCGCCAGCAAGCTGGCAAACGGGAGTGTTGCTTCCCAGGTAA
The DNA here is from genome assembly GCA_964023405.1 of Apodemus agrarius. Classification (NCBI taxonomy): domain Eukaryota; kingdom Metazoa; phylum Chordata; class Mammalia; order Rodentia; family Muridae; genus Apodemus; species Apodemus agrarius. The sequence continues at coordinate 94,767,596 of OZ030005.1, read as the reverse complement.
GTTCCTGGCTTAGTGCTTCCTCTCCTTCCTAACGGGTAAGACTGGATTGAGGAACTGTTACATAAGTGCTGTTTGGAGCTAGTATGAGAGAAAATTGTTAGTAGGTTAACACCAGCCGAACCTTAAGTGCTGATAGCCCAGCGAGTGGCTAGAGGCCTGCCCTCTAAACTACCAGGGGTTCAAATGGGTGCCAGTGACACCGCCTGAGGGAGAGAACCTGTGATGAGGGCTAGCTGACTTTTACTTATTTTTTTTCTAGAGGAAATCAGATATCAGACTTGCTTGCTCCTGACACATCATGACCATGAGACACTGCTGGACAGCAGGTAGGACAGTGGGCTTTGTGGCTCCTAAAGGAAAGGAGCTGTGTGGCTAACTGTGCTGTCACCCCCAGGGAGTTCCATCCAGCTCCACCATTGCCGGAAGCTTCTTTAGAGCTACTTTGGCTCTGGCTCCATTTCCAGGCTCCTTTGCACCACATTCGGCAGAGCTGAAGGGTGGGGGCTGAAGGGTCCACACCCACTCTGATTCCCCGTGAGAACCTAGGAGTATCTGGTTCAAGGTCTGTCCCCAACTAAGACAGGTGCTAGGTTGCTGAGCCTTATTTTTATCTGTAACTATTTGTTCCTTAGTACCCAGTTCTTGGTGGGTTCTGCTTTTGTATGTCCATGTCATTCTGGCCAGAGCCACATCTGCACCTCAGACAACTGCCACTGCCTTAACTGAAAGCTCAAAGGACCCATGCTCTTCCTGGTCTCCAGCAGTCCCAACTAAGCGGTACCCAGCACTGGATGTGATCTGGCCGGAGAAAGAAGTACCACTGAGTAAGGAACAAGTATCATGGGAGCCCAAGAGGATACAGTTGTCAGAGGCAGGCTGTGAACACAGGTTGGGGGGGTAGGGTTGACTTGGGAGTGTACCTCCAGCCAGGCCAACTTGGCTCTGTGTTCACCACTCTACTGCCCAGCTCCCCAGATGGTTCCTATAGAAGAGAACTCAGACACAAGCAACATAGAACCTTGCAGGGCCTTGGTGGTGGGACACAGTTATTATATGTTTCTGACTTAGCACTAAGTGGGACTTAGCAGGGTAGGGGCCTCTGTTTTATGGAATAACTAACAGTCAGATGTGCTCCTAGATGGAACGCTGACCTTGTCCTGTACTGCCTGCAGCCACTTCCCCTACTTCAGCATCCTCTATTGGATGGGCAATGGTTCCTTCATTGAGCACCTGCCAGGCCGGCTGAGGGAGGGTCACACAAGGTAAGGACAGAGCAGTCAGGCTAGGAGAGGTAAGACCTTCCTCCTCCCCTGCAACCCTCTCATGATTTCCTTCTGCTCCTATAGTCGGGAGCACAGGAATACAAGCACCTGGCTGCACAGGGCCTTGGTGCTGGAGGAACTGAGCCCCACCCTACGAAGTACCAACTTCTCCTGTTTGTTTGTGGATCCTGGACAGGTGGCCCAGTATCACATCATTCTGGCCCAGCTCTGGGTAAGGAACCTGAAAGAAGGCATCCAGGGATGGGAGGAACTCTACTACCCAGGGAAGAAAGGATTGGCTTTTCCAGTACAACCTGTAAGCTACTGACTGGAGATCAGCCAGAGGTGAAACCAAGGAACTTGGGACAGGAGTGGCAAGAGCTCTTCCTTAGCTGACCATGTGTGCGTTTACTTCTCCAGGATGGGTTGAAGACAACAGCCCCGTCCCCCTCTCAAGAAACCCTCTCCAGCCACAGCCCAGGACCCAGATCAGGCCCAGGGGTCGAATGAAGCCTTGACCGGAGCCTGGCTCTCTCATCGACCTGGAGGGTCAAGTACACCATAGGCAAACTCCAGCTTCATTTTTACCTAGGTTATCATAGTGATTAAGTCCTTAGAGTTCTTCCTGCTTGTCCTTTTGTCCATCCATCCTGCTTACCTTTTCTAATGTCTTATTCATCCCACTGGTGTTCTGGAACCTCTGAGACCTGATGACCTGAGCAAAGCTTATACTCAACATATGTAGTTGAGATGTAACTTTGGCAACATCCATACTCAGCTCTGACCACTATCTGCATTGACTTCCATCTTTATAGGTGATTTTGTTTAACTAGTTTGCCCCCAGTAAACTGTTCCCAAGGAAGAGATGGGACCATGCCTGCTTCAGATCACAATTGTATTTGTCAATCTGTGTCTCCACAGGGCCCACAATAAGTCCTCATAAAGCTGCAGCATCTCAAGGTCTCATTTTTCTTTTTAGACCCTGGTAGTGACTCAGGAACTCTGCCTGACTCAGGAGGACACTGCCTCTTGCCAAATAGAAATTTAGAATAACATGAACCCCTGAAATATAAAACAGCCCATAATACTAGTTAGGAACAGGGGCCAGAAATAGAATGTGGAAAGACCAAACACAGGCTTGAAAGAGCTGTAATTTCCCTCTTCTTCCTCATACTAACCCAAAGAGCTTAGCACTCAAGGGAGAAAAATAGACTTTATTTACAAGTAATAACATTTAGAAAAGATCCATCCCCAGCCCTTAAAAACCTTCCCATCGTTCCATATCCTACCCCAGTGCAAGTCTGGGGAAGGTGAAGTATGAGCTGCCACTGACGGCTGCCCCCCATCCCACCCCTGAGACCCAGGACCTATCTGTCCTGGAAAAAAGCATCCTCCAGGCAGCTGTATATGGAAGTAGGCAAGAACAGATGCTCCTACCAGATCATGCCCAATCCTGGGCTTCAAGAGCAAAGACCCCTGCTAGGCCCAGCCACCAGAAGCAGCAGGAAAGCAGAGCCTGCTTCTCCAATGGTCCCTTCTAGGTTCAGAGTCGAAGGAAGACTGGGCTCAAGAATCCAGTCTCAAATCTAGTTATGATGGAAAAGTAGACGTTTTTCCCGAAACAAGGAAAAAAATCAGGAGGCAAGATAGGGAGAAGACCGCACACTGTCCAAGCTCCAAGCCTCCTGGGCCAGCTCTGAAAGATGCCTAGAAGGCACCAGTGAAAGCCCAGGTACCAGGCCAGGGTGCAGGCAAACATCGTCTCTGGGAGGGCCGGCCGCCATTGGCCTGGGAGCTGAGAGAAGGCACTGAGGGACAGTAGAAGGGAAAGGACCAGCAAGGTCAGTGCTGACAATGCAGGTGGGCCATGTGTGCACTGGTACTGACTCTTTAATGCTTTGCCTGAAAAAGAAAGACAGTCTTGTGTTGCCAACCTCTATTGACTAGTTCAGAAAACCCCTGTCTGGACCCCTCCCCCGGTGGGGTCCCCGTAAACAGCTACTTTAAGTTACCAGTTGCCAGCCACACCTAAGAAATGTGGGGTCCTCAACGATGAATGGCTGAGCAAGACCCACCGTCCTCCAGTGGCTTGGCTTGGTCTTGCCTTGAATGCTGCCCTATGGGGTAAGAGGATGGCCTTCCTCTTACTGCGTTACCTTGCCCTTGGCCCGAGAAGCGGCAGCAACAGGAGCAGTGCCAGCCGTGGTGGTGGCAATGCGTGGAGAGCGGCGGGTTCCACTGGGAGGATTGGGGGAGACCTTTGCTGGGGTCTTCTTTGAAGCTCCTCGCCTTAGAAGACTATTTCCCAGCTTCTTGGGTGTGTTAAGGATGCTGAACGCCATTGACTGACGCCGGTCCGCCTGTGGGGGAAGATCTGTCAGCCTGCTGCTTTCAGGCTCTGCCAGCCAGGCTTCACTTGGCCTTCCTTCTTCCCCTTGGGTCCTGGACTGACCTGTTTGAGAACTGGAGCTGCTTTCTTCTGGGCGTCAGCAGTGCTGCTCTGCTTGCGGCCTTCATGCCGGTCCCTGGGCGTCATGGGGCGTGGGAAGCAGCTGGTAGCTTTCTTGGACTGTGAGGCAGAGGACAATTGGGCAGATATTGGCAAAAGTACATGCCTTCCCAAACTCTGATACACCTTTCCAACAGTCTGTACACCTGCCCTTGGAAAGAGACTTCCCTCTGGTTCACTACTAAGATTTGGTGAGCTGGCTCATACCTGGGTGCAGTGCTAAAGAGAACAGATGCACACACCACCTACCTCAGGAGTGCCAGGGCCCTGGTGGGTCTCTGAGGAAACCCGTTTGCGCTGCTGCCGGGTAGTGATGCCGGCACCCTCAGCGATCTGAGTTGGCTGCATGCTGGCTCTGCGCAAGGTTTCCCTGGGGTCTCCAGTTTTCATCTCCTCATCGGTGATGGTGGCCAGGCTCAGGGAAGGCTGCATGGGACAACAGGCGACAGTCAATGAGTCCAACTGTACAGAGCAAGAACTAGGGCTAAAGCTGGATCCTGAAGACTCCATCCTTCCTGTTGCTCATGTCTACCTATACCTTGATGAATAGCTAGTCATATCTTGACTTCATGTGGAAGCGGGAGAGTGACCCTCCCAGTAGACCAAAAACCCAGGATAGACATTCAGGCTAGCTTTGGAAGTCAGTGTGGGAGGTCTTGAGGTGACCTCATATCTCACCCTGGACTCCAGGGGGTAGCAGGTCTTGAGGTGCGGGGGGCATACTCGGTTGCGCTGCTGTAACTCTGCGATGCGGTTCCAATCATCCAGCTGCTCGGGCTCATCCTGGCAAGTGCCCATATAGAAGCTATTCCTTCCTATGGAGCGCAGAAAGTTAGGGCAAGCACGGCTGCTAGTACACTAATCTGGCCAGGCTTCTGTTGCCGCTGTTCCCTCCCCGCTGCCTGAAGGGCTTCAGGCTGGATGGATATACAAGTTCTGTTCTTATTGATGTCGCACAGCAAAAGTGGCATACCAAACCATAGAGATGCTCTCTTAGGGAAGATCAGAAGAGTTCATGACCAGAGGGTGTAGCATCTTATTCACCGGCCAAGGCTTGGTGCCCCTCACCAAGAGAAACTGAGGGTCATGGATTGATAAGGTGGGGGGTGGGGGGGGCGGTCCCTAGATCCTAAGGACAACTTCCAAGAAATTGCTGGGCAGCCTGACTTTCCCAAGCCCACTGTTCCCCAGAAAGCAGAAAGACTCCTACAGGTATCCGCTCCACACAGTACTGAGAACTGTGTGGAAATCTTAACAACCAGGGTGAGCATCCCTGGTTCAGACTGTTCCTGTGCAGTCCTAGATAGGCAAGGCCCAGAGGGGCAGCAGTTCTGACATAGGAAGGCAACAAGGAGGCCTGCCTTGAACTTTTGGAAACCACGCCAAGATCTGCTTCCAGTCTAGTTTAGGATTCTGGTAAATTCCCGAAGTCTCCTCACCTTGGGGGGCCCCACTTGACATCCTGGCCTGGGAGCGACGAGCAGAGCTTCGTGTGGTAGGCCGGTAGCCAGGCAGGCTAAGCAGAGCAGAGTTGCCATCATCAGGAGAGCCCAAGCGGGCCAGAGACTGAGTAGAGGAAGTGGCTCGCAAGTTGGCCTGGGAAGCAGGGGCAGACTGTGTGCTGTAGAAGGAGGAGTTGGCGCTGTCTGGCTCTTCCAATTCTAGTTTCTGGAGGACAAATCATTGCAGTAACACTATAAAGCAGCACCATCTCCCGCTGCCCCAAAGCTCTAAGATACCACACTGGTTAAAAAAGGTCTTTAAACTGCAAGTATGTACACAGGCCATACAGCCAGAAGCATCTTGAAAGATGCTGAGGTTGCCAAGACTCTTCTACCTCCAGCATTTTGAAGGAGGCAATATTAGGATATATCAGAGATAAAAGCAAAGTGAGTACCCTCTAGTCACACAGCTAGGAAGCAGCTAGGCTATGAGCCAGAACCCCTCTCAGCAGCTAGGCTACAAGTCAAAATCCCTCTCTCTCAAGCTAACTCAGTTCACAACCTGTGCTGTTCCTTGGCCCAAGGTTCCCAGGATCTGAACATCATCTACATTATCCCCACATTCTCAGTAGTACAGGGCATAAAAGCACTTTTCTACCTGTTCCCCAGCCCACTAGAGACAGGGAAAAAAAGAGAATCTCAGTCTGTAAGTAGCAGACCATTGGGAGCAACATCAAGCTACATTCTGGCTGCATGGGGGTGCCAGAGGCTCAGGATTGCCTGCTATATTTCCTATACCCTCTGTCTTCCTGTCAGGCAGGAGAGACTAGGGCTGGAGAGATGACTGGTTAAGAGCACTGGTTGCTCTTTCAAAGGTCCTGAGTTCAATTCCCAGCAACCACGTGGCTCACAAACATCTGTAATAGGATCTGATTCTGTCCTCTGTTGTGCATGAAAACTGAGCAAGTGTATATATAAAGTAAATCTAAAAAGAAAAGAGACCCTAAACAAATCTATGCCCTTTTTAAAAGATGTTGGCCATACCTGAGTGTTCCTGATTTATGACCCCTGGATAGGAACTGGTGTTAATATCCAATAGTCCTATGCCCAGTAACCTAACCTTGGTCATGGTAATGTTGATGATTTGTGTGGTACGGCGGCGAGCAGAGCGGGTCTTACGGCCAGAGTCAGGGAAGGCATCCCCCAGAGAGTCCAGGCTAGTCTCCAAGGGGGCCTGACCCCGAACAGGAATGGGGGTGAAGTAGAGACTCTCAAGGGATTCCACTTTGGGGGGCAGGCGCTGGGAGATGGGTGAGGCTGGCTCTCCAGGGACACTGGTACCATCTGGCTGGGCGCGAGGCAGCTTGCTGTAGAAAAAGGCATTTGCTGAGATGCACACATCCTGAGCTAGAAGACATTCTGTCTGTCTCCTTGCCCCAAACTGACTAGCTCTTACTCTTATTACAGGTAAATGTTGTAAAATACACTACCACTGGCCTTTCAGAGATACCAAAAAGGGGCCTTGACTGGGGCCTTTTCAGTCCACTCTTGGCTGCTCCTAACCCTTTCATAGCAGCTCTCAGATCTCTCTACCTTAGCCCAAACCCTGCTCTTCAGGTCAGACAGCCATGGGCCCAGACCTCGCCCAGATGCCACAGTTGCTCGACAATTAGCAGAGCCTACTCTAAACCCCTCTGCCTGTTGTCCCTCCTGTATCTCCTACTTTACTAAGCAGGGACACCTTCACAGGTTGCTAGGCCATGAATATGGGTGTAACTTGACCTCTTCTACCATACACAATCACAGTCAGCATCCTAATACACTCTCCTAGCTGCACACTCCCCTCAGCCTCAGCTCATCTCACCCAGACTTAAGATTAGACTGCCATGAGACACTGCAGAATAGTGACAAGCGAGAACTCAGGACAGGCTGCCAGGTCGAACCTGGCTCTATCACTGTGCATCCCTCTAAAGCCCAGTTCTGGCTGTTAAAGGAGATATAATGAATAGAGCCTAAGATGGTTGCTAAGGGGAAAATGAAGTTGTAACTGTTCTAAGAACTCAGAAAAATGGCACACAGTACAGAACTTATTTGATGCAAATCCAACCTGTAGTCCTCAATTCAGCACTTGTGAAATTTATCAGTCTTTGGTCCAGTCAGCCTCTAGGCTCTGGGGCCTACTCAGCCTCACATTACAGGCTGCGCATCTACCTCTGCACACCTGTAGGGTTTATCAACTCATAAAAGCTTTCTCCAAGGCTTTCCTAACTCTTCCACCTCACCTCTTTTTCACTTCTACTGTGCCCTGAGCAGGCATCTGTCATCACAGAAGAACCACAGGCTAGAACAGCACGCACTCAGTGAACAGGCACAGGACAGAGAGAGAGGCATGGCTCCCGACCTAGCAACACTGCACGGGGTACCCTCCTCCAAGCTCAGATCCAGGCTGTCGATACTTAAGTCCAGCTGCGGTTTCACTTGAGGTTCGCGGCTCTTTAAAGCATCAGTTGCCACCTGGAATTTGCCCAAGTCTCGAAGCTGCTGGTCTGCATGGGCAACCTAGGAAGTGAAATAAAGAGAAGTCTAGAGTAGGGGTGGCCTTGGAGAGGAGGTATGGAGTGCAGGGGGACAGGGTAAGGTACTTCTGTTTGAAGCGGATGCTTACCTGGGCCTCCAGGCTGCGCACCTGGGCGGTAAGGTGGCGGCAGGCCTGTTCAGCTTCCTTGGCCTTTAGCCCTGCCTGCTGTAGCTCACGGCCCAGACGTTCGGCTTCAGACCGCAGCTCCTTGTTCTCCTTCTGCAGCTGCTCCAGGTCTTGAAGCTGTTCCTGCAACTCTTGGTTCTGCTGCTTCTTGGCATCATAATGGGTCTTGGCTTTCTCCATCTGGGTGGACAGACAGGGTGTGTGTGGCAAAGCCTAGAAATGGTCAGGAAGAAGGGCAGTGCAGGACAGCTCCTGGCCCCTCACCTGGAGCTTGTAATGCTCAGCTGCCTGCTCCTTCTGGCTCAGCTGGGCCTGCAGCTCATTCAGTTGGGTCTGGAGGCGCTGGACCTCCTGCTGGCTTTCACCTCCCTGGGCCTGGAAAGCCTGAGAGGTCAATTAAAACAAGGAAACTCTGACTACCCAAACCCACTGGCCCGCTCTTGCTGCTTGGTCTCCACTTCAGAGTCCTTGAATATCTTCTTAGGATGCTTAAAACACCTCAGCCCAATACACACTCCCCCCAACTGCAGCCTACAAAACAATTACATTCTCCCTTCCAGACCCTCCAGTGGACACTCTGCTGATCATCTGCTGGCTCTAAAACTTCTTATAGTTCTGCCTGCCATCTATGAGGCCAAGCGCCAAGTATCTCTCCCAAGGAAACAGAACTGCTCTTCAGTTTCTGTGTATATAGCACAGTGGGAGACAACTGCATATGCACATCAATAACTAGAACTCACTTCTCCAAACCACTCCAAGAAATAACTTTTATCCTTGTTTTAGAGAAGAAATGAGATCAGAGATTTAGACAAACTGACCAAGTTCATACTGAGTACAGTACAGTAAGACTTGAACTTCATCCAGCTACTCCAAAACTGTGGAGGCTGGCTTATTTACAATGCCAGCACTGCCTCCTAAGGGGACCATAACTCATCAAGAGCAGGCTAGCAGCTAATCCTGTTACCTGCATATCAGCTTGGTTTACTACAGGCACTGGGTGGATGCATCCCACCCCCACTTTCCTACATCTGCTAGGTCCTAACAACCCCTGAAAAGGAACATGATGAGCCTACTTACTATTCACAACAGCCACGGGCAAGGGAGCTGAGGAGAACTGAAGCTCAGAGTTCCTCTACTGCGACCCACTGTGCTACACAGGTGTGCTACATGGGACTGGGGCCTGATCCTTTGCCCTTAACTAAGGGATGAGAAGCTTAGAGCTATAAAAAGCAAGCCCTGGAACAAAGACTACCAGTAAGAGAACTGGCAGCATTCAAAGTGCTAGCTGCACTGCTCACTATGGCACATGCGCAGTCCTCCCAGTTCCCTGGGCTGCATAATTAGACCCTGTCCCCATCCCAATGCGGGGAAATGCATTCTAAGACTAAGAGCTGTCTTAGAACAAGGCTTTTCTGCACAACTTTGTGGGATGGAGGAATTTGTCCTATTCTGTCTTGTAGTCGTTAGTCATTCACCTACTGACTGGGAAAATTTGGCTAGGGTAAAACAAGAACTAAAAAAATTTCCCCCCTGTTTTGAGGTGCTGGAAACTGAACTTAGGATTTTTTATGCACCAATAGTGCTCTACCATACCTATGCCTTTTTTTTTTTTTTTTTTTTTTTTTTTTTTTAACTGAAAAGCATAGTGGCTGTAATAGAAGGCCTTTCTGTGAGATCCCTGAAGACCAAGCCAAGGTTTCTGAGGCCCAGGATAGGTTCCTGGGCAACCAGGCCCCCCAGGGAGCTCCTGCTCTGGCCTCCATACTAACATAGCCCAAGGGTTGGTCCTCTACCCTGTCACTCTGAGTCACGCATCTGCCCCACCTTTAGCTTCTGCTGCTGCACCTTGCTGGCTTGGTCATACTCTGTCAGCTTTTTACTCAGTTCTTCCACCTGAGGAGCAGAAAAGAACAAACAAGAAGATGAAGATGTAATGGCTTAGTTTTCAACTAGACCACATGTGCAAACAGCTAAAACCCAAGCAACTGGGCCCAGCTATGAGGAATTTTTCTTGACTGGATAATTTGAGAGGGGAAAAAACACCTTAAATCTGGGCTACACTTTCTGGTGGCAGCCCACATAAAAGAACATAGAAGGAAGGTTTTTGTTCTTTGCCTGCTTGCCCTCACTCTCTTGTTCTGGATATGCATAACCAGTCTAAAGATTTCTAAATTTGCCTTGGAAGAATTAAAACCAAAATTCAAGTCCTAGCTTCAGAAGGTGTCACCAGTTAAATTAAGGGCATTTATTGGTTAAGGAATGTGATTCTATAATTTGGGATGGCAAGACAACACTGCTGTTTCCCAGGGCCCACCAATAATTTATAACCAAACTTAAAACTAAGCAGGCACCTACAGGGTCAATAAGGAGATGTACAACAACACTAAGGAGCTAAATGGCTTTGCTAATTCATTCAAATATTAAGTCTGGAGAATTTCTGTATAGATTTTAAGAGTGTGAGATAATGGTGGAAATTACATTACAACAGGCCCACGGGATAGAGATTCTGGATTTAATATGAAGGCATGAACTGTTTTTTAAAAAGAGGTTTTAAAAAGTTTGATGAAGTATTTGTCAAAAGACGACCTACTGAAAAGAAGCTGTAGTTGCTTTATCTTCCTTGGATTGATGCTGATGAATTTAAAGCTCAGGGAAATTGTAATGCTTGAATGGGTATGGTGTGTAAAACTAAGCCCTCCACAATAGAAAAGCCCAGAAGACATGCCCTCACGAATCCTGAGACAAATGAAAGAAAGGCTAAACTGGATTGTGACAGTAGGGAATCTTGGCCCGTGAAACAGACTTGAACCTGTTTGCAAACACAGAACACCTAGAGTGAACACCTTCTTCCCCTGGAAGAAGAACCTTGATAAAACACACAAAAGTCCAGTCCTTCCCCAGTGAGACCTATGGCCCTTTACAAGGGTAACTGTATACCAGAGAAAGAAAACAAGCCTATATTCTAGATCTACTGGATCCTGGTTCTGAATTAATGCTTATTCCAGGAGACCCCAAGAAATAGTGTGGCCCTCCAGTTAAAGTAGGGGGTTATGGGGGTCAGGTGATTAATGGAGTTTGGGCTGAAGATCAACTCATAGTGGGGCCAGTATTTCCCTAAACTCATCCTGTGGTTTTTCCAGTTCCAAATTGTATAATTGGTTTAGATATACTTAGAAGTTTGCAAAGTTCCCACAGTGCTTCCCTCACCTGTGGAACAAGGGCTATATGATAGTTGAGAAGGCCAAATCCTTACAATTAAGCAGATTAACACATCTCCTGGTTATGTAGCTATTGATCCAGCAAATGCCTTTTTCTCCATAAATACCACCAGAAACAATTTGCTTTCAGTTGACAAGCACAGCAGTATACCTTTAAAGTTTTATCCTAAGGATATATTAACCAGCCCTGTGTCATAATTTTGAAGGGATCTTAGTCATCTTTTTCTTCCATAAAACATCACATTGGTCCTCTATATTGACAATATTATACTGAATGGACCAAGTGAGCAGGAAGTAGCAACTACTTTGGACTTGTTGGTAACACATGGGAATCAGGATAAATCCAGTCAAAATTAAAGGGCCTTCTACTGCAGTGAAAGTCTTAGGAATCCAGTGTTAGGGCATAGAGAGAGACTCCTTCTAAGGTGAAGGATAAGTTCTTGCACCTGACCCCTCCCACCACCAAGAAAGCAGCAAAAACATTCAGTAGGCCTATCTGGATTCTGGACACAGCACATTCCTCACTTGAGTGTGTTACTCTGGCACATACACCAAGTGACTTGGAAAGCTGCTAGCTTGTTATAGGGCCTGAAACAAGAAAAGGCTCTTCAAAAGGTCCAGGCTTCAGCCGGGCGTGGTGGTGCACGCCTGTAATCCCAGCACCTGGGAGGCAGAGGCAGGTGGATTTCTGAGTTCGAGGCCAGCCTGGTCTACAGAGTGAGTTCCAGGACAGCCAGGACTACACAGAGAAACCCTGTCTCGAAAAACAAAAACAAAAAAAAAGGTCCAGGCTTCTGTGCAGGCTGCTCGCTCTACCCTTTGGTCCAGCAGACCCAATGGTACTAAAGGGATCTGCAGACAAGTGTCTTCCCTTTGAGGATGCCTACTGCCTCTATTACCGTTACAATGCCTTCCGCTCCCAAGCTTACACCAGCAGCAGCACAAAGTGTGTCCTTTGATCCACTGACTTTAAAGGAAAAGACTAGGGCCTGGTTTACTGATGGTTCTGTGCACTATGTCCCAGATCTGCTTTAGCAGCAGAGATCAACACTGAGCTTTGCTTTACTGGAGTAGATAATTATTCTGGTTATGGGTTTGCCTTTCCTGCACAAAATGCTTCTGCCAAGACTACCATCATGGATTTACAGAATGCCCTACCCACCATCATGATATTCTACTCAGTATTGCTTCTGACTAATGAACTCATTTTGCAGCCAGAGAAGTACAACAGTGGCCTATGTTCATGGAATCTACTTATCATGATCTCCACTATCCTGAAGCACCCATTCTGAGAGAATGATGGAATGGCCTTTTGAAGACCCAGTTATAATGCCAGGAAGGTCGGGACAGGTCTCTCCAGAAGGTTAGGTATATGCTTTGATTCAGTATACAATACAGCAATAGTTATAAAGTTATGAAAACCAGCTAAAGCAGTGTTTCTCAACCTTCCTAATGCTGCAATACTTTAATACAGTTCCTCATATTGTGGTGACCCCTGACCAAAAGATTATTTTTGCTGATACTTCATACTGTAATTTTCTAATTTTGAATCACAATGCCAATATCTGATATGCAAGATATCCACGTCACCCCATGAAAGGGTCATCCAGTTCCTAAAGGTGTCTTGAACTACAGGTTGAGAGCCACTGAGCTAAAGCCAAGGGATCAGCTACAGAAACAAGAATTGTAACTTACAATGTTTTATCATATTCTGTTAAAATAATATTTGTGTATATATAGACATTTTAAATAGATATTTGTCTTTTCATTCCTTGGCTTATCATGTGATGCAACATTATAAGAGATAATATCAGTGGTTATTTTTAAGTTGTTTTTAAGTTGAAATACTAAAAGAATGTCCCTCAAGGAATAGTGCTATCTATTCTAAAGTATATAACGCATTTGCAGTTGTACATGGGATAGATATTGCCTGTCAGGCATAATTATGACCTAGTTATTTTCATTTGGAAATTAAACACAGCATAAGGAGATGTGATTATGAGCCAAGCTGACAGGAGGTGGACAAGTATATAATGGCAGATCTTGGCTTTCAACTTGATAACATCTGTAATCAAATAAAACCCAAGCAGCTGGGCACATGTACAAGGGTTTTCTTGACTGGATCATCTGAGGTGGGAAGAACCACTCTAGATCTGGGTGGGCCACACCTTCTGGTGGTATCCCATATAAAAAGACACAGAAGGAAGCTTTGCTTTTTTGCTGTCTTGCCCTTGATCTTGCTGGCAAGGTCATCACTCCTACTGCTGAGGCATGCCTCTGTGGGCATTAGAACTCCAATACAGACCAAAGACCAGCTGAAGCATGGATTGAACTATCACCAGATTATTTTCTCTTCCATCAAAAGACAGCTATTGTTGAAACAGCCAGGCCATAGTATGTAAGCTACTGTAATAATCTCCTTTTGATAACTATAGACTCAGTCAGTTCTGTTCCTCTGACTAAGCAGAGGTTATCCTCAGGCCTTTTCTCTGCATAGGTAACACCCTGCTGTCCAAAGGTGGTCAGGGCCTGAGGTGGCTGGCCCCAAATAGATGCTACCAGGTTCACCTGACCAAGTCATTCCAGCTCTAAGTCTCTGCCACCAAAATAATGCCTGCCACCTTTATACATCTCTGCTGTGTCCTACGCCCCAAGCCCAACCTAGGAAGGCTGGGGCAACAACAGAGCACCTATGGGGTTGGAGAGATGACTAAGTGGTTATAAGTTCTACGAATTCTTGTAGAAGTCCCAGGTTTGGCTCCCAGCTCCCACATAACAGCTCAAAATGAACTATCACTCCAGTTCCAGGGGATCTAACATCCTCTTCTGGTACCTGCAGGCAGTAGGCATGCATATACACCAATATAGACAAACACTCATACACAAGGAATTAAAAAAAATAGAAAAGAACAGGACACCTACTCTGGTGCTAACAGACATTGTCAAAGTACATTCATTTCTCCCCCTTTCCCCAGACCCATTCCCAATCCCCAAGGGCTGTTAGAGATGCTAGCAGCATGGCTACTGTGGTTAGCATTGGGAGAAAAGGATGCTGGAGACCAGAGCAGGGCAGCACAGGATCCAAAGCCCCTCCCCCAACTACCACAAAGAGCAAAGGGATCGTAACAGCCACAGGCACCCATTTCCTCCAGGCATTATGGGAGCTTAGGCATGAACGGGCAGCAGAGGAAGAGGCAAAAGGCTCCATTGTTAACTGCTTGCTTTCCAATCTAATATCCCATTTTCTTAGCATGTCTGTTAGAGACTAGGAGAGTGGAGAAAGTGTTCTAGGGTTGGAGAGATGGCTCAGAAGTTAAGGGCACTGTCTGTTCTTTCAGAGGTCCTGAGTTCAATTCCCAGTAACCATGCAGTGGCTCACACCATCTGTAATGGGATCTAGTGTCCTCTTCTGGCCTGCAGGCACACACGCAGGCAGATCAAAATAGCAGCTCTGTAGCATCCTCCTATCTATGGAGGACAGAGGAGCCTGAGAGGGATGGAGGCAGAGAGACCACATGGCCTATCTGGGGAAGACCCTTTCTACTTCTCCTGTTCCAGAAAGCTCTATGTGAGGGAGGCTCTGGGATAAGGCTCCAGAGTGTCGTGGCTGAGTCTTCTGAGCTGGCCAAGTTTCCTATCCTCCAAGGGGTGCCTCATTTGTCACTTTCATACCTTGGAAACTTGTGGGGAAGGTCAATACTGGAAACAAAGCCATAAATCCAAGAGGAAGCCATGATTCCTCTTGGATTAGTCTCTTTAACTCAAAACAGAACTTGGGAGGTTTTAGTGTCACCAAGAAAGATGATGCTATGTTACCCCTTGTCTCTGATAGGTGAAAGAAAGGACAGAAGGGGAGAGGCCGACCTGGGATGGGTAAGATGAGGCCCCAGAGAGGGCCTATAGCACTGTACTCCTGAGCAGCCTGGGTCTGGACTCCATGGCTTGACCCTGCCTTTCACAAACAGTTCACAACAGGAGCTGGCGGAGCAAGCTGCAGCCGGGGTCATGCACCGAGACTGGTCACCGCTTAAGCAGCCAGCACTTGTCGAGAACCCCAGGCATTACCTGCTTAGTCTGCTCTCTCTGAAATACCTCTAGTTGTTCCACCTGTGCATGGGGAGAAGCAATGGAGACTGTGAGATGCAGCCACTGCCAGACTGGCCTCACTTGGGCTCTGATCCTTCACCCAGAGAATGGGAGTGGGGTGTGTGTGTGTGTGAGAGAGAGAGAGAGAGGGGGGGGGTGTAGGCCAAATGGATTCAGATAACAGGACATATTAGGCTTGTGATCACAACACTTGGGAGGTACAGGCAGGAAGATCAAGAGTGCAAGGCCATCTTTACTTATATAGTGAGTTCAAGGCTAGCCTGAGTTACATTAGATTCTGTTTTACACAAAAAGTTAGTCAACTTGACTCTTCAGAATCAGCTTTCAAAGAAAAGGAGGTCATAGATATTGTCCTTGGGGGGGGGGGGTGTCTGTGGAAGTTCAAACAGGTCTAACTATGCAACCCCGATATGGCCTCAAACTCATGATCCTCCTCCTGACTTAGCCTCCTAAATGCTGGGATTACAGGCATGTACCTGCCATTTCCTTAACATCCTCTTTTGGACAAACTTGGTATTCTACTGGTTTTCTTTTTCTGCCTGAACAAAGTCAGGCAGGCTACTGCAGTATAGATCTGGGGTGGGAGGCAAGGGGAGGGCTGCAGAATGCAGAGCACATAGCAGGGACACCTTACCTGGGCAGTGAGTTTCTGCCTCTCTTCTTGGAACCTCTGCCTTTCCTCTAAGACCTTGGCCTTGGCCCCTTCGTACTTGGCGGTCATCACCTCCAGCTCCCGGGCAGCACTCTGTGCTTCCTGCCGCATTTCAGCCAGCTGGGTCTCAGCGTCAGTGCGCACAGCAGCCAACTCCTGGACATACTTCTCCCGGGCTTGATCTAGCTCTACTTCCAGAAACTGCCGGCCAAGGTTGGCCCGCTCTCCCAGCCCCCTGTTCTCCTCTGCTAGCAGGCCATGGGCCTTCTTCAGCATGCTCAGCTGCTCTGCATAGCTGGCCTTCTCTGCCCGCAGCTGCTGGGCTGCTCGCTCCTGCTCAACAATCTTCTGCCGCAAAGATCCCAGCTCTCCAAGCTCCCGCTGGGCCCGCATTAGCTCTGCCTGCAGCCCACCAGCTGCCTGCTTGCTCTGCTCTATCTCCTCCCGGAAGCGCTTCTCAGCAGCCGCCTGCTCGGCTTGCAGCTGCTGACAGAGGTGCTTGGCAGGCAGCAGCTCACTCACCAGGGCCTGTGTGCTGGTATGCTCCAGCTGCAGGGCAGAGAGAGCTTGCTCCTTTTGGAAAAACTTCTCCTGCCAGGCCTTTAATTCTTGGCCCAGTTCCTCAGCTCGCTCTGCCTGTGAGGCCAGCTCCTGCCGTAAGTTCTCGGAAGCCACACGCTGTTTTTCCACCTCTTCCTGGAGGCTCTGCGCCTCCTCTCGTAGAGCCGAGCTGCGCTCTGCTGCTCTGGCACTATTGCTGGCTGTTTCTACTTGAAGCAGGCGCAGCCTCTCTTCCAGCTTCTGGCTCTTCTCGGACTCAGCTACAACCAGGCGCTTCAACTCCTTGCTTTCCCCTTCCTTCTCTAGGACTTGACGATTCAGGATGGATACTTCCTCTTCCAAGCTGCTGATAAGACTGCTTTTTCTCTCAGCTTCCTGCTGGCCACGGGCTACCTGGGCCTTCCACTCTTCCTCAGCTTTGCTATGGTCCTGGGCTTTAGCACGGAGGGCTTGCAGCTCTCTCTGAGCTGACGCTGAGGCAGCCTGACTATGCCCGAGCTCTCTAGCCTTCTCCTCTAACTGGCCCTGCAGTGTCTCCAGGGCTTTGTCGTGCTCAGCCCGGCAAGCACGCTCAGACTCCAGGCTGTGTGTCAGGCCTTCAACCTGCTGCTGCTGCCGCCGACACTGCTGCTCTAGCTTACTGATCTCTGCCCGAAGTGCCTCCACCTCAGGGCCTGGTGCCTCTGTCTTTGCGGCTGCCTCCAACTGGGCTCCTGGGCCAGAAGCATCTTCTCCACTGGTACCCTCTGCAGGGTGCTCCTTTTCTTTCTTGACTAACTGTATTTTCAGCTGTTCCAAAGTCTGCTGAAGCTCCTTCAGCTCTGCCCTCTGAGCTGTCTCTTGCGCATGAAGGTTGGCAAGCTCTTGGTCTTTCCCTTCCTTCTCCGCCTGGGCCCGGGCCAGTGCTTCTTGCAGGGCAGCACACTCCACACGCTGCTCATTGAGGGCGTTCTGCAGCCGCATCTCCAGCTCGGCCTTGGCGGCCTTCTCCTGAGCCAGGTCAGCCTGGGCCTGGCCCCGCTCCTGGGTCAGCCGTGCGACTTCCCTCTCCTGCCGCCCACACTCCTCCTGCTGCTGGCCCTGGCTCCTCAGCAGTGCTGTCCGCAGCCTCTCCAGTTCACCTCCCATTTGCTCGGCTTCCTGCTCGATAGCCGTTAGTGCCGCTTGTGTGCTAGAGAATGGCCGTCCCTGCTGCTCTCCCAGCCAGTCAGCCCCTCTGTTTGCAGCTCTCGGGGGCTCTGTGGACAGCTCCGGTGAAGCTGTTTCCTGCTGCTCTCCTGCCTTGGGCACCAAGGCCTTCAGGCAGGCCACCTCCTTGTTAGTAGCAGCCATCTTCTCCTGCAGAGCTGAGAGATCATCTACCAGCTTCTGTGCTCTAACTTCTTTCTCCTGGAGGGCTTTGGCCAGACTGGCATGAAGCTGGGCTAGCTGACTCTGCTGCTGGCCTATCTGGCCTTCACTCTGGGCCCCTACTGCCTCCTCCTGGACCTCTGGGCCACGCTTCTCCCCTTTCAAAGCCATCAGCTGTTCCTGGAACATGGCCCCATACCTTGCCTCCTCTTGCTGTCTAGCTTCAAACCGCTTCTGCCAGCTCTCAACCTCCCTAAGGAGCTGCTCACACTCGCTGGCAGCTCTGCTCTGGGACGCGGTGGCCTCTGCCAGTTCACGCTGCAAGGCTGCAGTCTCAGCCTGATGAGCCTCTTCAAACTGCTGGAAGCGCGCCTCCAGCCCCTTCCGCCCAGCCTTCTCTTGCTCTAAGTCCTTCCGTTCCTGCTCCCGCTGCTCCATCAGGCTTCGAGCCTCTGCCTCCATCTCAGTGACACGGCGCTGCTGCTCCTTCAAGGCATCTGCAGCCCTGCGTTTCTCTTCTTCAAGGCTGCCTCTGGTAATCTTCAAAGTCTCCTCAAGGGCCTGGAGCTGCTCCTGGAGCTGGACCGTCTCCTGAACCATCTTTTCTCTCTCAGTTGCTTTCTGCTGCTCAGCCTTCAGCTGGGCCTCTAGCTCTGTCACGTGTGCTTGGGCCTGACGCTGTTCCTGGCGGGCAGCTTCAGTGCAAGCGCGGAGCTCTCCTATCTTCTGGCTCAGCTCTGCCTTTTCCTGCTGGGCCTGTGTGACCGAGGTCTGCGCACTATCCCTAGCTTCATTAGCAGCCTGAAGTTGCTGCTGCAGACTCTCCAGCTTGGCATCCTTCTCCTTCTCCAACGTTTCGAGCTGCTGGCGAGCAGTATCCCGTTCCCTTAGAGAGGCCTCTCGAGCCTCAACAGCCATGGCCAGCTGCTGGGTCTGCTCCTGTCTGGTTGCCTCCTGCTCCTTGGCTGAGGCTTCCAATTGCTGCTCCTTCAGCTTCAGGCTGCTGCTCAGCTGCTCCACCTGCTGGCGGAGGCCCTGGGCAGCCTCTTCTTGTTCTTGCAAGGTCTGTAACATCTGAGCCTGTTCCTTTTTGGCCCCTTCTTTCAGGCTGGCCAGCTCTTGCTCCTGCTGCTGCAGGGTGGCATTGAGTGCAGTCATAGAGGCCAGCTGGGCAGTGAGCTGAGCCCCCTGAGCCTGGGAGGCTTGCTCTAGCTCCTCGTTGGCCTGCCTGAGGTTAGAGACGGAGCCCTGCAGGTCAGCAATCAAGCTGGCCAGCTGCTGCTTTTCTTCGTCAAAGCGGCTCTGCTCAGCCAGCAGCTGGGCTTCCTGTTTGCCACGTTCACACTCCAGAGTCTCTACACGGGCCTGGAGCTGGGTATTGTCTGTGGCAAGTTTGGCTGCCTCTTGCTTCAGGGTGTCCAGCTGTTGGCATAAAGAGACAAAATGGGAATCAACCCTATCAAAGAATGCCAAGAATCGACCCTATCAAATTGCCTTACTGTTTCTGCCTATGCCTACCTGCAAGGCGTCACTCAGCACCTCACCCTTCTCCGGGGCTGGGTTCTTCTGCAGCCGAGTTGCTTGATCTTCTAGATGGGAAAGCTTTCCCTGAAGGATTTCATTCTTCTCTTCAAGACATTTCTTGGAGTAAGCAAGAGACCCATGTAAACAGGGAAGTCGCACAGTCACCAGAGACTCAATCATCTTGTCCCTTAGGTTCCCCTTTGCCCTGGCTCAGGAGAAAATCCTCAGAAACCATGGGTCTGAGCGGGGAGTAATTAAGGTCTCCCCAAAACTCAAGAAACTGAGACATGAAAATGAAGAGTTCAAAAACCAACCTATGCTCCCCAGACCCTGCATATCAACAATCTACAGGTCTGGACTTCCTGAAAACTTGACTTTCTACTCCCAATTACATTCATAAATTTAAGTAAAAATGTGCAAAGACTACTTTTGCACATTTGTTAACTAGTGTGTGACAAGCCTTCCTCAGACAAGCCTTGACTCTGACACTACCCCAATGCTTAAAAAACAACCCCAGGCATCCAGGACAGCCTCCTCATCTACCCAGCCCGACATCTGCTCCCCTCACTTGTGCACACTGTGACGGGTGTGCTCTAGCCTCCTGACCCACCGCGGGCTCCCAGGGAGTCTCTACTGTCCCTTTCACCGCTCATGATTCCAGACTCTGACATGCCCAAGAGCTCCTAGGTTAGGATGTGGCAGGCTGAGCTCTCAGTAACAACAGTGACGCAGATGGGCAGCCCTTGTCTGAAATGTGGAATCTAACAATCCCAAACCCAAAATTTCCTGAGCTCCAAACAAGATCTCAAAATGAGTTCTAAAATTTTAACAAATCATCGTGACAGAATCTTGTAACTCTGGCACACAAGAGACAAAGACCAGGGGAGAGTCCAAAGCCAGCTTGGGCTACAGAGCTGGGCTACTTTAAAAAAACAAATGTTCAGAGTGATTTAGATGTTAGAATAAGGGATGAGTAACTTATAATGTCTATGCAAATATTCCAGAATGAAAAAAACCCTATCTCTTAAATACTTTTGACATCAAGCATTTCAGCAAAGAAACCCAACCTGAAATCACAACTAATTCACTAAGAGTTTATGAGTTGCCCTTCAATCACACATTAGTTAACAAAGCATCAGTCCCCTAAGAGACTGGGGGACTTTTCCAGGACCCACACTGCACATCAGAGTTCACAGGCATATTGCACTCAACCTATTACACACACTCCCAAACCCCGGGAAGGCAGCTCATTCACTCCAGGACACAGCAGACCGGTGAACTCCATGTGGAAACATGACCAGCTCCAGAGCTGATTACCTTATCTTGGAGGGCTGTGCTGAGCTCCTTTTCCAGATGAGCCTGCCTCTCTGCCCACTCCTGAGAAGCCTTGCTGTGTTCCTCCATCAGGTCGTTGAATGCACCCTGCAGTTGTTGCAAGTGGTTTGCAAACTCTCGCACCTGAGATATAAGCAGGGTGAAAAGTTGGCACCTCTGTCCAGAAATTCCTTGAAACCCAGACCTTGGGGCCTCCATTCTTCCCCACCTTCAATCCAATCACAGCCAATCACATCTCTCATTCAGAAACACACATCATCAGTGAGAGCTGCCTAAGCACCTTCCAGGAACCAATAACAAGGAAAGTGACTGAAGCTCAAGGCCAGGTTCTAGACAGTCTTCTCAACCGTCTTGGGGAAACCTCCAGACTAGCTCAGCCCTGAGTGGCCTCGGGTACAGCCAGCCCACTCACCTTAAAGGAAAGGTCTCCATTCTCCTCAGAAAGCTGGCTAATCTTTCGATCCATCTGGTTCTTCTCGGTCTTCAGATTCTGACACTGCTTCAAAGTCTCATGCAACCGCACAGTGAGGCTGCCAGGAGAGGAACTGTGAGAAGGGTGTGGTCCCCACCTGGCCAGCAGGGACTGGATGCTGGAAGGACGGCAGGAGAGTCATACCTTTCATTCTTGCCGCGGAGCTCCTCAAGCTCACTGGGCTCCTGGGAGCTGGCTGCCTGCTTCTCATTCAGCAGAGCCAGGTGATCAATGCGTTGCTGCATCATGGCAATCTGTGCATCTGTCCAGGCCAGGGAGGAGACAGAGTAAGCAAAGATCCAGGGGAGAGGAGACAGCAAAGGAGGCACAGTATCCGTGCCACAGAAAAGGGAAATGGGACAGGAACTGGATCCAGTGCCTAGCAGGTCAGACTGACATTTGTGCCAGCAATGAGCGTGAAACTCCACTGTCAACAGAAGAGATATCACGGCAGGCAAAGCTGTCACCGGGGCTTCCCAAACATTCTGTCAGGTACCTACCCTTCTCCGTGAGAAGCTTGAGGCTCTCAGATAGCTCTAGTTCCAGCTCATCTCTGTGGCTCCTCTCATCTGCCAGCTGCTTCTTCAGACGCCTCATCTGGAACTGTGGGGTGTGCAGTATGTCGCCAATAGGGGAGGATGGAGAACCTGAGAGGAAGCTAAGGAAGGAGGAGATGGCAGACACCAGGGTAAAAGTCTAAGGTCTGAAGTAACCAGCAGCAGCCAGGGATGGGGCAGCCCCAGTGACCATAACAAACACTGTTTTGGGATGCCAATGTGCCTGGGTTATCTGCCAGGCTACCTCATGTCTCAGGAGATGACCTAGAGAACCTTCTCTTCTCCCTCCTCCATGCCTTAACTTCCTGGCTTAAGAATGCAAGCATAGCAGGGCGGTGGTGGCGCATGCCTTTAATCCCAGCACTTGGGAGGCAGAGGCAGGCGGATTTCTGAGTTCGAGGCCAGCCTGGTCTACAGAGTGAGTTCCAGGACAGCCAGGGCTACACAGAGAAACCCTGTCTTAAAAAAAAAAAAAAAAAAAAAAAAAAAAAAAAAAAAACAAGAATGCAAACATATATGGGGGCTGGAGAGATGGCTCAGCGGTTAAGAGCACTGACTGCTCTTCCACTGACTGCTCTTCTGAAGGTCCTGAGTTCAATCCCAGCAACCACATTGTGGCTCATAACCATCTGTAGTGAGATCTGATGCTCTCTTCTGGTGTGTCTGAAGACAGTTACAGTGTACTTAAATATAACAATAAATAAATCTTAAAAAAAAAAAAAAAAAAAAGAATGCAAACATGTTTTTTCCAAGGAAGAGGATTCCCATAAACAGGGACCTACTCTTGAGGGAAGCTACTCTTGAGGGAAGGCTAACATGACAGATGCCAAATCTACACACCCTCAAAGCAATTCCTACTGGTGTAAAAGGCAGGCTAGGAGCTCAGCCTTTAGTATCCAAGGACCAACTAGAAGGTTGTGAAGCCACCAAACTAGGGAGACAGGCCCAAGACATACTTGTTCTCACTGGAAGATGAAGCAATCCTCTGTATTTCTAGGAAGCGAATCTTCCTCTTGGTCTGGTGGCTGGGTGGAGAAAGCTCTTCAGAGAGGGTGCTGGCACAGGTGTAAGGAACTACAGATAAGAAGCAGACAGACAAACCAAGAACAGATAGTAAGAGGTGAACAGCACTTCACTTTCTCATAACTGACACTCTGCCTTGGAAAGAGTGACTCTACAGAAGACACTCACATGTAAGCTAAACAGGCAATTCTTAGGCAGACCCTGAACAATGAGAACAATGTCTTTAATTAAAATCAAGGTGCAGAGCTTCCACTTCCTCAAAGAAAAGTATTCCAATGAGCGTGGTGGAGTGAGGAAGTCCCCTCATACTCAGACACTGGAACGAGTCCTACTGTTAATGCTGTAAAGACCATGAGAGCCCAGCACCAAGTCTGCCACAGACCCGAAGAGCCTGTGTTGGTGCCACCAGCTTCTGTGGAACACTTTCCCACTCCTAGCTCTCATATCACCAAGGTATCAAATAATCTCTCTCTTGGTTCCCACAACCACTTTCTCAGGGCTTTATTACCTCTAACCACCCCTCTCAGTGCCTACAGATTCAATGGCTGACAACCTGACTCAGAGAACTTTCTTATATCCTAGACTCCTGTTCCTAACGTCTTCACCTCATGAACCTGAAGAATCTCAAGTTCAACCGACAGAAAAGAACTTGCCCAGAACTATGGCTCAGAGTCCCAGGAGCAGCATAGCTGACCTGCTCAAGGGACATGGAGAACTCTTTCTCTGCAAGACACTTGACATGTCTACACTCAGGCCCCATACTTAGGTTTCCTGGGTTTTATGTACCTGACTCCTACCTAGAATACAAGCTGCAGGAAGGGAAACCTTTTTCAAGGTTTCCAAAAGATGTTTAACTTCAACTTCTAAGCCTACAGTTTAAAAGACAAAAAATAAGGGTAGGGAGTGACAGCTTAGCAGTTCAAGCACATCCAAGTTCAATCCCCATCACCCACATGAAGGCTCACAACTGTAAGTTATCACTTCAGTTCCAAGGAATCCAATGCCCTCTTCTGGCCTCTGTGGGCACCAGGCACACACTAGGTGTTCAGATACACATGCAGTCAAAACACCCATATATAAGATAGAATAAAGCAAAATAACAAGTAAAAGGCCATGCATGCTCACAGAGCAATGTGAGAAGTGGGAGTCAAGGTCGCCCAGATGTAGATCACTTACAAACATCCTTAGAGCTACCGCTGGGCAGCACAGAACCACTTCAGATGGTCTAAGGTGTTAGCACATGGCTCAGAAATCACCTTCCATCACATTTGACTCCTGCATACTGACTCTGTGCCACGTTGAGGTCAGAGGATCCCAGTAGTCCTTTGCTCGGAGAGAGTGGATCTTCATAAGTGGCCCTACTCACCTTTCTCCAAGAAATTCTCTAAGTCCTCAGTAAGGTTTAGCGAGTCCTCATGATCCAACATAAACTTCAGGATGACAGCTAACTCAGCCTGTGCCACAGGGAGAGAAAAGCATCACTGTGGTGCTGGGAAAGGCTCTGAAGGGAGGGCTCAGGACCTATCCCAGCAGTGCCAACCCCAGGGCCTGTGGGATCCTCCTTAACCCATAAAGCTGAAGCCGCACACATGGCCTGCCCACAACACACTGGCTCTGCTTGTTCTTCCCCGACCAGAAAACCTTTACACACCGCTCTGCTGACTTCTTGCAAATAACTCCTGGTAGAGGAAAAAGTAAGTGGAATGGCAAGGATGCACATAGAAAAGGCTGTAAGTCCTACAATCTCCAAGTATAGGACAACTCAAAGCATGTACACGAAACAGTCAGGGAACGACATTACTGGCAATATCGTTTCCTTATTTGTACGTAAACATTTTCTGCTTTTTTTTTAAAGAATGAATGGCTGTCAATATTACAAACATTACATTTTTAGAGAATAATATTTTTATTGAAAGAGAAACGTGTGGGTGAGGGGAGCCCTGTCTGGGCTGGCACGTGGGAGAGAGCACAGAAGCGTACCTGAACCCCATATTCAAACTGCTCCCAGTCCCGGAGGTTTCTGGAGCTCATGGTGGACTGATATAAAAACAGCATTATCATCTGGAAGGCAAACAAAGGTGCATGACTGAGTGCAGCAGATCTCTTTCTATGTTCCCACTTGAGCTGTTTCAAGTCAGTCTCTTTCAAAAGTTCTATTAGCAGTCACAAGTCATCATGCTTAATAGTCCCAGACAGAGAGATGGCTCAGTGGTTAAGAGCCCTGACTACTCTTCTAGAGGACCGGGGTTCAATTCCCAGCAGCCACATGACAGCTCCTAACCGTCTAACTCCAGTTCTAGGGATCTTTTTTTTTTTTTAAAGATTTATTTATTTTATGTATATGAGTACATTGTAGCTATACAGATGGTTGTAAGCCCTCATGTGGTTGCTTGGAATTGAACTCAGGACCTCTGCTCACTCTGGCCCAAAGATTTATTTATTATTATATGTAAGTACACTATAGCTGTCTTCAGAAACACCAGAAGAGGGGTCAGATCTCATTATGGATGGTTGTGAGCCACCATGTGGTTGCTGGAATTTGAACTCAGAACCTTCAGAAAAGCAGTCAGTGCTCTTAACCGCCGAGCCATCTCTCCAGCCCATTCCAGGAGATCTTACTCTTCACTCTCACATAGACATACATGTGAGGCAAAATACCAATGCACATAAAAATAAATTTTTAAAAAAAGGAGACACCTTTTTTTTCCAAAATAAATCCAGCTGGGCGGTGGTGGCGCACGCCTGTAATCCCAGCACTGTGGGAGGCAGAGGCAGGCGGATTTTTGAGTTCAAGGCCAGCCTGGTCTACAGAGTGAGTTCCAGGACAGCCAGGGCTACACAGAGAAACGCTGTCTCGGGGGAAAAAAAAGGAAAAGGAAAAGGAAAAAGGAACAGGAAAGAAAAGAGAAAAGAAAAGAAAAAAGAGAAGAGAGAGAGGAAAGAAAGAAAGAAAGAAAGAAAGAAAGAAAGAAAGAAAAGAAAGAAAGAAAAAGAATTCAAGGACCACTGAGCGAGAACCAACCCTCCATCCTGGGTATCAGTGTTGGTCAAGTAAAGTTGTTTGTCAGAGATCATGGGCTTACAGAATCCTTAGACAAAAACGGCCTCTGACTCAGCCAACCGACTGGCCTTGCCTCTACATCTGAAGAGCCCCAGAAAGAGAGCACGCAACACTCCTCCATGTTCTCTGCCACCCAAGGCCAGAATCTCACGGGTACCTTGGCCAGTTCCATCTCGGACCCCTCCATCACTTTCTGCACAGACACCAGGCATTGTGTAGATGAAGGGTGTTTCCGATTCTCTGCAATGACAACCATGTAGTAAACACTAAACTCTCAAAATCCTCAACTTCAGAAACAGAAGCATAGTCTCCAAGGAGACTACCAGACAAAGGGCCCCTTATTCTTAATGCGCTCTGCCCACCCCCACCCCCCGACCCCACCCCCGCCACCTGCCTTTGTTTCCACCTGAAGTCAGTTCTACTTTGGGGTGACCCAAGTGCTCCATGGATAGTATTAGAAGAAAGGTGCTAGGGCATTAGCAATAATAACTCTGGCTAACCTACACTTACCTGTCAGCTCATCGGCTCCCTCCTTAGTTCCACGGAAGGAGCCAGAGATATGAGATCATTCTAGAGTCCTGTCTCAACAAAGGCTGAAGAGAAGGTCTACAAGGGAGTCTAGTAAGAGTAATTGAGGACACTGTGCCCTTATGCTGCCAGAACTGTTTCACAGTAGGGACAAAATTTCACCTGCCCTATAAATTCTCTTGAGGTAGAAATGGCTGGCAAACAGCTCAATGTTAAAGATGACAATTCTGCAATACAAAAATGACCAGGGAATAGGAGCTAACATACTCTCTCCCACATTTCACAAACATTCTTTTTGTTTGTTTGTTTTTTGTTTTTCAAGACAGGGTTTCTCTGTATAGCCCTAGCTGTCCTGGAACTCACTCTGTAGACCAGGCTGGCCTCGAACTCAGAGATCCACCTGCCTCTGCCTCCCAAGTGCTGGGATTAAAGGCGTGCGCCACCACCGCCCGGCCGTTTCACAAACATTCTTATTTAATCCTTCTGCTAACCTGATGAGCAATTATTTCCACAACACACAGGCAGAGAGCCTATGTCTAAATACACTGGCCCCCACCCTTTACCTTGATTGTAAGCAATTACCTAATAGCATTTTTCTTCCAAAAGAAAGGAGTTTTCTTGCAAGGGTAACATGAATCCCTCCCTTTCTCTTCAAAATAGGGAGAGCTTTGGTATCACCAAAGTGGTATCAACCCTCTGATTTATCTGGGCCTGACATAGACTCTTGGACTGAAAAGACATTTTTTCTTAAAAATAAGCTGGTGGTAGAGGCATCTCAAGACCCAGGAAGGCTGACACAGATGTCTGTCTTTCTGTTAGAGTTGGGGACCCTAACCTTTTTGCAGCCAGACACCCATGTCTGAGTCCCCAAGTCCCAGGAGCTGGAGCTGTCCAGCCAGTTAAGATACTTACTCTGTAGAAAACTGCAAACAAAGTCTAGTCTTTCTGGTAGTGGCTGCTGTAGGATTTGTTGCCCCTCTTTAGTGTCATGGCTAAAGCAAACAAAAAGCAAACGTCAGGACAAGAGTACTCAGCCATTTGAGCCTCCCTGCTTTCCTACAGCCCCTCCCCCTCAGGCCCAGTCTGGGCCTGGAGGCAGTAGAGAAGATTCACAACACTACTTTACTCTGATGAACAGCAATACAACAAAGTTTTATGGGAAAGAGCTGGGAGGAAATGGCAAAATGAACAGAAAGCTATGTTAAACAGCCTAGACTGGCTCAACTCTCACATGTCAGAAGGCATGGGAAACACGGCTAAAGTAGAGTGGGAGACGACCATGGCAAGAGAAAACAGGGCCAATATCTAAAACAAAATGGGGGAAGCCAAGGCTCTGAAGTGACAGGACAAATTTCCACACTCCACAGTAGGCACAGGAAGAAATGGTTGAAGACTCGAAGAGGTGGTGCTAAGAAGCAATCATTCTTGATGAGCGTCCTTGCCTTCCCCAAACTGTCCAACAGCCAACACATAGAAGAGAGAAACAAGGGAGAGTGTGTGATGGCTTGTGTATGTTTGGCCCAGGGAGTGGCACTATTAGGAGGTGTGCCCTTGTTGGAGTAGGTCTCACTGTGGGCATGGGCTTTTAGACCCTCTTCCTAGTTGCCTGGAAGCAAGTCTTCTCCTAGCTGCCTGCAGAACAAAAAGTGTTAACTCAGCTTCTCTAGCCCCACATCTGCCTGGACACTGCCATCTTCTTGCCTTGATGATAATGGACTGAACTTCTCAACCTATAAACCAACTCCAATTAAATGTTGTCCTTTATAAGACTAGCCTTGGTCATGGTGTCTGTTCACAGCAGTAAAACCTTAACTAAGACAGAAGTTGGTACCAGGGACTAGGGTATTGTTATGATAGGCCTGACAATGCTTGTATTTGAAAGAATGAAGATTTTGGGACTTCGGATTTGGAAAGCAGTGGAATCCTTCAAGTGGGCTTAATAGGCTATCCTAGTAGTATATGGAAGACTTTGTTGTTGAGAGTGATTTGAAAGGTGCAGACCAGGCCCAAGAGGTTTCAGTGGAGACGAATTTCAGTGGAGAAGTATATTGTGTAGAAACTATTTCTATGTTATTTTGGTGAAGAATGTGGCTGCTTTTTGCCATTGTCTGAAGGGCCTCCCTGAGGCTAAGGTGAAGAGATTTTAGATTAATTGCTTTGAAAAAGGAAGTCTCAAAACAGCCTGCTATAAATTCTGTTGCGTGGTTACTAAAGTTAGTTCTTATGAAGTGTTTTAATGAAAGGAGCAATCTGAGAAAGGATACATAGAAAATATATGGTTTGAATATTAAAGGGGAACCAGAAGTAAAATGGAGCTGAATCCTGTTCAAGGATATTAAATTGAATTGAGGGAGTGGTGACCGTGGGGCAAGATCCAGCATGGTAGTCCAAGTCTTTATTCCCAGGAGGCAAAGTCAAGCAGATCTCTGAGTTAAAGACCAGCCTAGAACAGAGCAAGTTCTAAGTGAAAAAAACTTAAGTCCAGGCTTGGGAGACCACACATTTAATCCCAGTGCTTAGGAGTCAGGCATGCAGATCTCTGAGTTAAATAAAAGGAGGTCTACAGAGCAAGTTCCAGGACAGCCAAGCTTAGGCAGTAAAGGAAGGAAAACAGAAAGCTGGTGATAATGGAATATAACAAGGTGACTATGTTCTGGTCCCAG
Organism: Apodemus agrarius; assembly: GCA_964023405.1. NCBI lineage: Eukaryota > Metazoa > Chordata > Mammalia > Rodentia > Muridae > Apodemus > Apodemus agrarius. Next base: position 94,738,628 of record OZ030005.1, on the reverse strand, counting down.
GAAGCAACAGAACTTGGAAGATTCACCATGTGGCTTTAGAGTTCAGAACAGAAGGGACAACTGGGACAATTGATCCTGGTTAGCTGGAGCTAAGAGATTAGCAGTGATTAAGAAGAGACCCGCATCACTAAGGTGAAATCTAGGAAGTGTTTTCTGAGAACACAAAAAAGCTGTGTTCTATAGGTAGCCAAGGTTGTACCTCATTCTGCAGCTGCCTTGCCTTGGACATGGTATCTGTCACAGTAGTAAAACCATAACTGAAACATAAAACTCGTAATACTGTCCCTGGCATAAGTGAATCAGCATGGGACAGTCCTAGAGCCATGGCTCAACCTTCCTGATGCTGTGTCACCGTCCCCTTCCCGCCCCCCCTGTAAAACAGTTCCTCATATTGTGGTGACCTCCATCCAAAAACTATTTTCACAGTGAATTCATAACTACAATTTTGTTACAATAATTGCTACTATTATGAATTGTAATATAAATGTATAAGATATCTCATATGCGACTCCCGTGAAAGGGTAGTTCACCCTCAAAGTGGTCACAACTCACAGACTAAGAACCACTTTCCTAGAGAAATACAGCTCATCCCAAACTCTACAGGTCTCTCAACTATCAGGAAGCTGTCTAGAATGATAGCTATCTAACGTTCATCACCCTCTCAGGTATTCTATAGAGTTCAGATAACCAGACAACTATACAACTTACAAACAACTGCCTACTCTAGCTGCTGATACAAAGTAGGGTACCTAGCATGTATTCAGGACATCCACGATGACTTAGTACTTGAGGGATGCTTTTAATTGAGGAGAGAGGTCAACATCAGTAAGACAAATACCATGCCCTTAAGGGAGGAAAAGTCAAGTTGCGTGTGGTGGCACACATCTTTTCTCCCAGCACTCAGGTGGCAGAGGCAGGTGGACAGATCTCCATGATGCTCTACAAAGTTAGTTCCAGGCCAGAAAAGGCTACATAGTGAGACCCCAGTCTCAAAGGAAAGAAAGAAATAAAAAAGAAAGAAAGGGAAGGAAGGAAGGAAGGAAGAAAGGGAAGGAGAGAGGGAGGGAGGGGGCGGAAGGAAGGAAGGAAGAAAGGGAGGGAGGGAAGGGAGGGAGGGAAGGAAGGAGGGAGGGAAGGAAGGAAGGAAGGAAGGAAGGAAGGAAGGAAGGAAGGAAGGAAGGAAAAGGAATAATAATAATCAGGCTTTTATACTAAATTTTGCTGCTCAAGTCTCAAAGCTATCAGAGAGAAAACAACCTTTTCACTTTAAACTGTGAACATATAGAAGATCAAAAGAAGGTGGCTGGAGAGATGGCTCAGCAGTTAAGAGCACCAACTGCTCTTCCAGAGGTCCTGAGTTCAATTCCCAGCAACCACATGGTGGCTCACAACCACCTGTAATGGGATCCGGTGCCCTCTTCTGGTGTATCTGAAGACAATTATAGTAGACTCATATACATAAAATAAATAAATAAATCTTTTAAAACAAAAGATCAAAAGAGAAAATCCTTGTGAGCCAATGCCAGTGAATTTTCTCATGAAATGAACACACACACAACCTGCCCGGTGGCCTGCCAAGCTGCGCTTCTTCCCATAAGAACAAGTCTTCTGATTTAGAGCAGCACCAGGAGGATCACCAGAAAGGTGACAGTCACAGCATCCTAACTAAGGATATCTGCTTCCCCAAAGGCAACTTCTCTGTGTCATCTTATATCTGACACAGAGGTAAAGGCTAAAGAGATCTTACTATCTGGTAGTCTAAGGCTAAGCAGGCAGAACTCTACAACAGAAGATGGGTACTGAATTTCTCTTTTGAAAATTTTTCCTTGAAATGTAAATAAAGAATATATCGAAGCCGGGTGGTGGTGGTACACGCCTTTAACCCCAGCACTTGGGAGGCAGAGGCAGGTGGATTTCTGAGTTCGAGGCCAGCCTGGTCTACAGAGCGAGTTCCAGGACAGCCATAGCTACTCAGAGAAACCGTATCTCAAAATCTCAAAAAACCAAAAAAAAAAAAAAAAAAAAGAAAGAAAGAAAGAAAGAAAGAAAGAAAGAAAGAAAGAGAAAGAAAAAGAATATATCGAATTTAAAAAAGAAAAAAAGAAAAGAAAAACAGAAAACCTTTCCCCCAGGAGTAAACCTAGAGTGACTCAAGCAGGAACAACACATATCCTTACTTCTGGACTGTGGAGTGGGAGCTTCCTCACAGACGTTCTTCTGGAAGAGCGGAGGGATACTAATGATACTAGGAACTTCAGAAGGAACTCAGGAAGCTCTCCAACAAGATACTTCCTATCAGTTATATAAGCAGCACACAACTGCCAGAGTGTAAAAGAGACATTTTCCTGAAGGTGCTGGCAAACCTTACATGGAACTCACAAGATTCCCTTTTGTCAAGTTGTCTGACACCCATAATAGCATGAACTCTTGGGTGGTGCAACTGTGTGAGTCACCTCTGTGCTCCTATAAGAAACTAATAAACTCGTGGATTCACTACAGTAGACAGGGCAGATTTGGTCTGTTGCCAGCACCCTATCTGAGGCACTTGGCCATTTTCGTGCATTTTCCCAGGAAAAGTTATACAACATGGACCACCTGTTGCTTTTGCAAACAAGTCGAGAAAATATATCTTTCCTTTTTCAAAAAAGCTTTTTTGTGTATGGGTGTTTTGCCTGCATGCATGCCTATACACCTTGAATGACTAGTGCCAACAGAGTTCAGAAAAAAAAAAAATCATCAAATCCCCTGGAACTGGAGTTATAGGACATGTGAGCCACCATGCAGGTGTTGGGAACTGAACCCAGTCAGAGAAACTGGGAAGATCAACCAATCAAAGCTCCTAGCTGCTGAGGTAGCTCCAACTCAGAAAGTAAGTTTTTCAAAAGCAAAACACTCCTTATATATTCTGAATTAAAACACACACACACACACACACACACACACACACACACTTACCCTAATGTATATTATAACACAGAGGGTATTATATCTTTTTTTTAAAGATTTATTTATTTATTTATGTATTTATGTATTTATGTATTTATGTATTTATTTATTATGTAAGTACACCTTAGTTGTCTTCAGAAACCAGAAGAGGGCATCAGATCTCTTTGTGAACCACCATGTGGTTGCTGGGAATTGAACTCAGGACCTCTGGAAGAGCAGTCAGTACTCTTAACCGCTGAGCCATCTCTACAGCCCAGGGTATTATATCTTATTGCTTGTCTTTTAATTACGGTAAAATTAAACAGTAGGCTAGGTATTGCCAGTCTAATGGATTTATTCACCATTGATGACATGTTCAACCATTTATTGAACCACTTTAAAAATAGTATTTTAGTATATACATTTATATGTATATATAAAATATACAGACACAGACAGACAGACAGACAAGACAGTTAGCCAGCCTGGACCTTACCATGTAGACCAGGTTGTCCTAGAACTTACAGAGATCTGCCTGCCTCTGCCTCATAAGTGCTGGGAAAATAATTTTAAGATTCATTTATTTTTAAGTTCACTGATGTTTTGCCTACATGCATGTCTGTGTAAGGGTACCAGATCCCCTGGAACTGGAGTTACAGATAGCTGTGAGCTATCATGTGGTGCTGGGAATTGAACCTCTGTCCTTTGGAATAGCAACCAGAGCTCTTAACCTCTGAGTCATCTCTCCAGCCCAAAAATTTTTAAAGACTTGTTTTAGTTTATGAGAATTATATATATGTGTGTAAGTTTATGAACAAATGTGTGCAAAAGCATGTACCTGTGTGCAGGCAGAAGTTAGAAGCAGTCTTGGATTCCACAAAACTGAAGTTAAAGTCAGTTTTAGGGTGCCTGAGTTACATGATTGCTGGGATCTGAATTCCAGCGCTCATGACTGGTCACCAAGTACTCTTACTGCTGAACTACCCAGCTCTCCTGCCCTCTGAATCTAACAACCTTTTTAAGGAGTTGCCAACTGCTACGTTATTGGTGGTATGTAATCTTACCTATATAAGGCACCCTTGCAAAAAGGCTGCCTATCATTGTATAGGCAACAGATAACAATAAGCTAAAGCAGCACCAAGGCAATACAGTGAACCAAACCAGGACTCAGTGCTTTCTCCAGGATGCAAATAACGGAATGAGGAAAGTGGAAGCAGGAGACAAACTGAGTGAGGAAAGAATTAGCTAGGCTACTGACAAAAGCTGGAGGTGGGGGAGAGAGGTATCTATACATAGCTACCTGTCCCGGAACCATGCACACTAGGCTGGCCTTGACCTCACAGAGGGTCCACCTGCTTCTGCCTCCCAAGCACTGGGATTAAAGGTGTGCGCCACCATGCCCTGCTTAAAAGGTTATCCCCATGTTACACTCGCCGGTAACTATCCTGCTTCAGCTTCTCAAGCAGCTGGAATGACAGACCATATCACCACAGCTATCTTAATAAATAATCTTTACCATTAGGATAAAGAGATTACTTAGGTATGATGACAAGTGTCTGTAATATTAGTACCTGGGAGATAAGTTCAAGATCATACTTTGATACATAGTCAGTTTAAGGTTAGAACTAAAAGAGACCCTGTTTGGTGGTGGTGGGGGAGGGGGGGATAAACAAAAAAAAAAAACCAACCAACCCTCCCCCATTTGGGATTTCAATCTGCTAGCAATGGAGAATCACTGAAGCACTCACTACAAGCAAATGAAGCTTTCTTAAAAAAATAAAATAAAAAAGGGTGGTGGTGGTGCATGTCTTTACAAGAACTCTGGAGGCACAGTCAAGCACAAATGAGATTGAGGACATACTGGTCTTCAGAGCAAATTCTAGGACAGTCAGGGAACACAGGAAAAACCCTGTGTCGAAAAAAACCAAAGGAGGGAGAAGGGGGAAGGAAGAGAGGAGGAGGAGAGGAGGAGGAGGAGAGGAGGAGGCGGAGGCGGAGGCGGAGGCGGCTACACTGGCAGTGGTGGCAGTGACCTAACTGCCTAAGTCAGTAGTCCCTGAAATGTCCTGCCTGAGTAACTGGGTAAGAAAGTGGGAGTATTTAGGCCAAAGGTGTTTTCCTTCAAAGGAACCAAAACAGGTACTGGTCAGAACCAGAAGTTGAAAACCCCTGTAAAATATCCCTACTCTTAACACCGAATTTCAAAGGATAAACCACTCTAGTAGGATTATCTGTACTGGGCTGCTCAGCCTTACCCACTTAAACACACCTAGCTGAACCAGTGAGAAGATTCAGTAGGTAAAAAGCAGTAGACACACAAGCCTTATATCCTGAATTTAATCCCTAAAACCCTTAATGAAAGGAGAGAACTAACTCCTGAAAGTTATCCTCTGACCTCCACATCAATGCTGTGGCTACAAGCATCCATATTCCATATTCACACACACACACACACACACACACACACACACACACTCTTTCACACACACAATCTCACACACACACACTCTCACACACACACTCTCTCGCTCACACACACACTCACACACACACAATGAGATAGGAAGGCAAAAATGAATGGTGAACAGAGAATTACAGAAAACTACTTTTGAAACAGGAGGATTGAAAGTCCTTGGGGGTAGTCTCTTCCATTGTGCCTTAAAGCACATGGGGCCTTAAGAGCCTTCTGTGTCAGAGTAAGGAAGACTCTGGATAGGACAAGACTAAAACTTCTTCCATTAAGAGGCCTAGAGACTAGAAAGGTAGGGTCAGGGTGGTCAAGGTGCTCATCTTTGAGCCCACTTACCCTTCTTATCCCAATCCCACTGGTGTTCTGGACAGTCCCTAGCACTGGCTGAGGTCTGAAGAACACATACTCACATGGTATTAATAATCTTGATGAAGATGCTGCAGTCCTGGAGCTGCAGCACTGTCTCCACGGGTTCAGCAACATGCAGACTGTTCACCTACAACCCAAATGGAGGAGTCTGGTGAGACTACTTAAAATGCCAGAAGCATGCAGTTCACAGCACCCCCCAGATGCTCACACCATCTAATTCTCTAGTTTCTACTTCCCCAGTGCTGGGGTTGCAAACAACCATATGCAACACCGGGCCGCCAAGATTCTTAATCTATACCCACCCACTCAGCCCATGAGCGGACCCATACAGTCACCTAGATAAGCCGACTGTCAGGCTTTCACCAGTGAGAGCCCACTAGGAGAGCTTCCTCAGGGTCCTCAACGCAACGGAAAGACCAAGGTCTAGCAACAAGACTCAGCAGTAACTGCACCCACAAGGTGAAGGAGACCAGACCTCTGCTTTGTACTGACCTCCATTAGTGCACATGCTAAACTAATAAACAAGTGTAAAAACAGTAATTGTAGCCGGGCGTGGTGGCGCACGCCTGTAATCTCAGCACTCGGGAGGCAGAGGCAGGTGGATTTCTGAGTTCGAGGCCAGCCTGGTCTACAGAGTGAGTTCCAGGACAGCCAGGGCTACAGAGAGAAACCCTGTATTGAAACCCCCCCCAAAAAAATTTTTTTTCCAAAAAAACAGTAATTGTTTGTAAACATATGCTTTAGTCTGGAGGGAAGAAGAAGAAACAATGAAAAATCAACATTGTTTTTTAAAAGAAAAAGTAGGAGAGGGGAAAGTTCTCAATTATGATCCAACTGCCTATTCTTTTTAACACTACAAAATTCATCATGGGTCACACACAAATATTTCAAGTACACAAGATATTCAACAGCATTTATAGCTAACTTCACTAGGAGAGTCCATAAATTAATTCCACAGGCACTTGGGCTCAAATGTACCTCTACCCCTGCTAATTAACTACATTCATAGCACAAAGAGGGGAAGACGACAAGGACCACTTAGGAATGAGGCTATCCCTAACAACTTCAGAACGTGGTTATGAAATCAGCTAGGCTCTACTGTTGGTAACTGTGGTTCTTAAAGAGCGATAGGCTCAGATCCACTGAGATGGCTCAGTAGCTAAAGGTACTTGCTGCCAAGCCTGCAACCTCAGTTCAATCTCTAGGTCCAACACAGAGGAAAAAGAGACTCAACTACTTTAAGCTGTCTTCTGACTCTACACACACAGGTATTCATGCACATACAAAAGAAATGTCAAAAAAGCTGGGCGTGGTGGTGCACGACTGTAATCCCAGCACTCGGGAGGCAGAGGCAGGGGGATTTCTGAGTTCGAGGCCAGCCTGGTCTACAGAGTGAGTTCCAGGACAGCCAGAGCTATACAGAGAAACCCTGTCTCGGAAAAACCAAAAATAAAAAAAAATAAAAAAAAGAAAGGAAGGAAGGAAGGAAGGAAGGAAGGAAGGAAGGAAGGAAGGAAGAAATGTAAAAAAAAAAGTTTGAAGTAGTAGGTTAAGTCAGCACAGTAGTACATGCTATAACCTCAGTCAGTCCCTAGGAAGCTGAGGAAGAAGGATCAACTGGGAGTTCAGGGTAGCATGGGCTATGCAGCAAGTTCCTAGCTCTCACATACACATATCCTAAGATAATGAAAGAGGCTGCTGAAGGGGATGGCTGAGCAATGAAGAGTGCAGGCTGCTCTTGCAGAGGACCTGGGTTCAACTCCAGCACCCACATGGCAGTTCCCAACCATCTGCTAACTAGTCCTAAATGATCCAACATCCTATTCTGGCCTCCTCAGGTGCCAGGCAAGCCTGCGGTGCACAGACATACCTACAGGCAAAACAACAAAAACAAAACCCTACACATATGAAAATGAACTAGTTACATTTTAAAGAATTAAAATAGGGGGCTGGAAAAGATGGTTCGAGGGTGTGTCTTCTGGAGGACCTAAGTCAGTCCCCAGCACCCACATCAGGCAGCTGTCAGGTCCAAAAGCCCCAAACCACCCCCACCTCTGCCATCCCTTCCTCCCTAATAGCAGTGGCTATACAGAAAGATTATTATTGTATAAACAAGCTTAAAGGCTCCTGTTTACAAGAAAAAACAGATCTTTTAAGATGTTTCTGTGGATCAGAAACCACCATTAATTCTCCAGGATCCTCCCTTAACATCCCCCAAAAGTCAACTACCTCTGGTAAGGGTGCCTACTTCTGGGAAGCCTTATCAATTCAGAACCCCACCCTGATGACTGCCATATAAAATCTGCTTGCTTATCTGTCATTTGCTCTTCTCTCTGATCCCACCCCTACAGATGGCTGTGATGTTTTGAATAAAAATGGTCCCTATAGCCGGGTAAGGTGGTGCACGCCTGTAATCCCAGCACTTGGGAGGCAGAGGCAGAGGCAGAGGCAGGTGGATTTCTGAGTTCAAGGCCAGCCTGGTCCACAGAGTGAGTTCCAGGACAGCCAGGGTACCCAGAGAAGAAACCCTGTCTCGAAAAACCAAAAAAAAAAAAAAAAAAAAAAAAAAGGTCCCTATAGGACCATAGGGAGTTACACTATTAAGAGGTGTGGCCTTGTCCGAGAAAGTGTGTTTCAGTTCTTTTGCTACTGCCTGTGGATCAAGACATAGAACTCTCAGCTCCTGCTCCAGCACCGTGTCTGCGTGTGTGCCACTGTGCTCCGTGATAACAATGGACTAAATCTGAACTGCAACCCAGCCTCAGTGAAATGTTTCCCTTTATAAGAGTTGCTGTAGTCGTGCTGTCTCTTCACAGCAATAGAAATCCTAATGACCTTGGCAGTTTGGTCCCTAATACACCTTTGTCTCTGCGCACAAAGCGGTCTGGTTTCGTAGTTTCTCTGTGCCATCACTTACATTTGGTGCCTGAAACCTGGGAAGGACACTTCACCCTCCAACAGGTCCTGTCCCTCCTTGCTGAATCAAACTGCTGACTTTTGACTCTCGTAGGTCAGATCACTGCTGTAGACTCCTGCCACCTACTATATTCAACTCCAAATTTCAAAGTCCACCTCTTCAGCTGCTTCCCCTTCACCTACTATTTGCCTCATCTGACTCAGTAGAGCTGCCTGTTCTGTCTCTCAACTCATGGAGTCTATCACAAGATTGTGTTGGTATCAGACAGCCCCCCCACACCCTTTTGTGTGTCCCATCTTGTGGAGGAGGGACATCCTTCCACTGATCTGACACACCTCTAGGTCCACCCGGAGACACACAGGATTGAAATTCTTCTTGTCAACACAGCACTCCATCTCGGACTCCCTCCCCACCTGTCTCAGCCCCTCCTAGAGCTTACTCTGTCCCTAACCATGACTTAAGTCTCTGCTAACTACAGTCAACAAGCTTCTAAAAAGACTTGTGTTAGAGAAGGATGTCTGATGAGTAAGGTTTATAAACTAAGGCCACTCAGGCTAGCAGCAACTGACCTGAAGATATGTGCCTCCTTGTCCTGCCAACTTGCCAAGCTCCAGCTATTTGGCGAAACTGAGGAGAAACTCAAATTCTGTAAAGGTGCACTATGAAAAAAATCAGGAAAGCAAGGTTCCTAGTCTCTCTGTGAACTGTATTTATGGTTTAAAGTTTTGTTTTGATGCTAAGGAATCTTCCATTGAAAATTTTAAGCCTCAAACTTAATAGGAATAAAACTGTAATCTTAATCTTATAAAAGGTATTAACTTGTTATAAATTGTTAAAGATAATTAAGACATTAAAGTTAATAGTAAGCTTAAGCATCTGTCTTTGTTGTCAGGGTAAGCTAAAGCAATTACAAGAAAAGAAAGAAATGCCTGCTCCTGAGAGAAGCCTGAGGTCCGCTCCTGACGGGGAGTGGGCTTCACCTGGAACCTCCTCCCATGTGGCTGCAATAATTAATAGGTGAAGAACTTCCCATCACCTCACCCACCACCAGGAACCTACCCAAACCATGGACCATGGACCCAGGAGTCAAATGTGAAAATGTACTGCCTGTCCATGCCTCACCAAGGCGGGTCGGTTCCCTCTCCTGGGAAACTCCTGCATTTTCTGACCTGGGAGCCTCAGACGGGCACAGCCCTGGGCCTCTGCCAACAGAGCCGCCGCGACCACCAGAGGACCCCAGGTCGGCTGTCTGAGTAGTCACTAAGTCTCTGCTATTCTAAACTGATACAGAGGAAATTTGGTCTATACGTCTTACTCAAACACATCCTCAGATTTCTGTGCCGGAGCTGATGGTGGGCTCCAGCCACACCACTACAGCCAACCTTACCAGCATCTCCCTGTAGGCTGCAGCTGCCAGATTATATAGCTAGAAAGTGTTTCACCTTAAAACATTTTGCTTTACAGTAATGTTGGGTGCAAAAGGTGTACAGGTTGCTTGCTATTGATACCAATTTGAGAATTTTAAAAGCAAAGTTTAAACTACTCTCAAATGAAAAGGCTCTAAAACTGAGGCAAACTACTGATGCCAATTACTGAACTGGTTTCATATGTAAAGATCAGGCTTCTCCCCCTGCAATGGACAAAGGGACACCTTGTTGGTGGTGTTCTTCTATCAGTCAGGGGCAGGGCAGATGGCGGTCCTTTGTTCATCCTAGCTTGGTGGCTGGCTTGGTGGCCAAAGCTGTTTTATGTGTAAGACTCCTAAAAATCAAATTGTATCAAATCACATCCAGGCAACGCAGCACAGGAGGAGGAAGGCAGACAGAGCCCTGCGGACAGACCTGCCCTACAGTGCATGACACAGGCAGGCCACAGGCATCTGCACCTGCTTGCCAACATGCCACACAGCAGGGTTAGAGGACGCTGGTGCCTGCCATGGAGCCAGCCTGCAGCGGGAGCCACCACAATGTATGAGTCTGTGCTGGGCAGACAGGGGAGAGAGAGTGGAGCAGGAACTGGAGACTCAAGGGGGGAAAGGAATAGCCTGTTGGGAGTGGCCAGCCCTGCCACATGGGCTCACGGTGAGGTCCCAGGCAGAGCTGCTGCTGAGGGCCATGTCTGAGTCTGTGGCTCCATAGAGGCAAGGGTCACTGTCAATGTCCATGGCTCATATTACTACAAGAGAACATGGGGATGTCCCTGGTCAGGGAGGCCATAAAGGACCATCTGGATGTCTAGAGGCTGGGCAAGCAGCCCCTGCCCCTCACTGGCTGCAGAGCTATGTATGGAGAGCTGGGCCCATCCGTAACCACTGGCAGCACTCTCAGGAGAGTGAGTCCTGCACCTCCAGAAGGCAGCACAGTGGAGCTGACCCAGATGCCCTGATGAGTCAGTCCTGAGGGCATGTGTGGGAGAGCTGACACTGTCACTCGTCTGCCATAGGATGGCACAGGTCAGGAGTGATGTCCCCTGCCCCTTGACACCTCTGGCAGTTGGGATAGCTACCAACAGAGTGAGGAGCTTAGCCCTGAACCTCACCTGCACAGCACAGCACAGCACAGCACAGCACAGCACAGCACAGCACAGCACAGCAGAGATGACTCTGGTCAGAGATCAGGTGAACCAGCCCCAAGGGCAAGAGCATAAGAGAGCTGGCCCCCTTACTCATCACTCATGTGGTGTGAGGTGGCCCTGGGGTCATGAGAACAAGAATACTAGCCCTGCTCCTCTCCTGGGCAGCACAGTACGGCTGGCCCTGGTCAAGGAGTGCAGGTGAGCCAGCTCATCTGGTGAGGTTACAATACCCTCCCCACCATTTCCCCTTGAGACCTGCAGTAGCTGGGAGAGCTGGCCCTGGTGTCATGACAGCAGGAGAGCTAGCCCGCTCCTTCAGTAGCTGTAGCAATCAGAAAAGTGGGCCTTGCACCTCGCCTGGGCAGCACAGTGACACTGGCTCTGAAGGCATGGGTGCTGGTGAGGTGGCCCCCAAGGGCAGGATAGCAAAAGAGCTGACTCTACCTCCTGCTGATGGTGGCATCATGCTGGAGAGCTCACACTGGTGGTGTGGAGAAGGGAAAGCCAGGGGGAGGACCAGCTCTGCTACTGCTCAGGCCCAGATCCAGGATTCTGAGATGGCCCGCTGCAAAACCTCTATCATCCAGGAATGGCTGGGGTGTGTCAAAAGCCAGTCCTGCTGTTCCAAAACTGCAGGATCTCCGTGACACAGGGCAACAACAGGATAATCAGAAGGAGTCCTGATGAGGATCCAATATCAATGGTATCACAGAAGTCAGAGATGTCAAACCAGACCAATAACTCATTGCAATAAAAGGGGGATACACTGTGGGACACGCTGTGACATACTACAGCTTCCATGACAAGATGCTCTCTATACTTTGTTTCTGTTATTTTGTTTTGTTTAGTGTTTTTATTTGGAGAGAGGTTGCGAGGGCAAAGGATGGATATGAGGGGAGAGGGAGATGAGTGGGACTGGGGTCCATGATGGGAAACTCAAAACAAAATCAATAAAAAGTTAAAAAAGCGGGTGGTGATGGCGCACACCTTTAATCCCAGCACTTGGGAGGCAGAGGCAGGCGGATTCCTGAGTTCAAGGCCAGCCTGGTCTACAGAGTGAGTTCCAGGACAGCCAGGTTTACACAGAGAAACCCTGTCTTGAAAACATCCCCCCCCCCAAAAAAAAAGTTTAAAAAAAAACAAAAACAAACAAACAAACAAACAAAAAAAACAGGCCTTTTCCCTAGAGCTAAGTCCTGCTGAGAGGGGCAAACTCATAGACAGGGTTACCTTGGTGACAAGCTTCACATAGAGAAAGGTAAGCTCACAAAACAGGTTTCAATGTAAAAATTTTGCTTTTTAATATTCTAGAAATAGTTTCATTTATAAATATGAGAATGTTTTATTCTAGTGTTATTTGCTGAAGGATAGGAAATCATTCAAAGGCAAAGAAGTCAAGGTTCATTCAGACAGGGAGCACTAGTGTGCTCCCTGCATTTATGAGACAGAGGCAGGCAGACCTCAGTGAGTTCCAGGCCAGCCTCGTCAACAGAGCAAGTTCTGGGACAGCCAGGGCTACACAGAGAAACCCTGTCTGAACAAATAAGGGAGGGGAGGGGGATATCCCACAGTCACAACTCTGACCCATAATTGTGCCTGAAAGCATTGCAGGGATGGAAATGGAGAGAAGCCTGAGGAAAAAAGGTCCAGCAACAGACCCAAAGTGGGATCTAGCACAAGTGGTGGTCCCAAGGCCTGACACTATTACTGAGGCTATAGAGCACCCATAAAAAGGGACCGAGCATGACCACACTCCAGAAGACCCATCAAGCAGCTGAAAGAGTCAGATGCAGATATTTGCTCCCAACCAATGGACAGAAGCTGCTGACCCCTGTTGCTGGGTTAGGGAAGGCTGGAAGAAGCTGAGGAGGACAACCCTATAGAAGGACCAGCAGTCTCATTTAATCTGGACCCCCAAGATCTCTCAAACACTGGCCCACCAAACAGGCAGCATACAGCTGGTGCTGATATTAAGCCCCAACACACATACAGTAGAGGACTGCCGGGTCTGTGTTCACTCAGAGATGATGCACCTAACCCTCAAGAGACTGAAGGCCCCAGGGAGTTTAGAGGTCAGATGGAGTGAGGGGGTGGGGATAGCTACATAGAGACAAGGGGGCAGGGAGGAGGTACGGGATGTGGAACAGTCAGAGGGTAGAAAGGACTGGAGGGGAATAAAATATGGAGTGTAAAAAATAATTATTAAAAAAAACTAAACTAAGCCGGGCGGTGGTGGCACACGCCTTTAATCCCAGCACTTGGGAGGCAGAAGCAGGCGAATTTCTGAGTTCAAGGCCAGCCTGGTCTACAGAGTGAATTCCAGGACAGCCAGGGCTACACAGAGAAACCCTGTCTCGAAAAAACAAACAAACAAAAAACTAAACTAAACAAAAAAAGCAATTGAGGTCTCCCACCCCTCCCTGGTAGAACAGGTGTGAGGACACAGCTCACTGGACAGCTCAAGCGTTGCTGGTAATGTCTGCGACAAGTGTCACTACCTACTATTTACAAAAGAGCTCCAAGCTATACTGTAAGTAAAACAAAATATAAATCACCAAAATTTTAGAAGAAAAAAATTATAACCTTTCACCAACATTTTTATACATTCACTTTCAGCATTTTTCTGATTATTTTTATTTTTATTTTCTTTCTTTCTTTGGTTTTGTTTTGTTTTGTTTTGTTTTGTTTTGTTTTGTTTTGGAGACAGGGTTTCTCTGTGTAACCCTGGCTGTCCTGAAACTCACCCTGTAGACCAGGCTGTCCTCGAACTCAGAAATCCGCTTGCCTCTGCCTCCCAAGTGCTGGAATTACAGGCGTGTGCCACCATACCCGGCTATTTTTTTTATCTTTTTTTTTTTTTTTTTTGGTTCATCATTTTTATAATAACCATATACTAGGCATTTAGACTAGAATATTCAAAAAAAATTGAGAGTATCTATTATAAAAAGTAGTTATAAAAATTCTGTAATTCAGCCGGGCGGTGGTGGCGCTCGCCTTTAATCCCAGCACTTGGGAGGCAGAGGCAGGAGGATTTCTGAGTTTGAAGCCAGCCTGGTCTACAGAGTGAGTTCCAGGACAGCCAGGGCTACACAGAGAAACCCTGTCTCGAAAAAACAAACAAAAACAAAAACAAAAACAAAAACAAAAACAAAAACAAAAACAAAAATTCTGTAATTCAGATAACAGTGCTATCCTAAGTCTCACATAATATTATAATCACTTACATCCAGTTCTGGATTTAGATAAAGACTTAACGGTCTTTCCACATGAGAGCATATATTGTACAATATGAGGTGAAAGACAATACTGTCTTAATTTTACAATACACTACATTTGGTTGCTGCTATTTTAATTTAGTGAAACAACAATAAGGAATACATAAAATATCCACCTTCATTTTAAAAATAAGGAAAAGGAAGAAACAGAGCAACGGAAGCAGACAGAAACGTAATAAAGACAATGAGGAAAACACTGTTGTTTGTTTGCAGTGTTAGGTCTTTGAAGACCAAAGTTCCTGCCAACGTGGACCATCAAGGTCAACAATCAGAAGTATATAACCCAGTGTGGTAGTGCATACCTTCGATACCAGCACTTTAGAAGCAGAGAGGCAGGAAGAGCTCACTTAGCTCCAGGCCAGGTAAGACTAGTTACACAGTGAGACCCTGTCACACACAAAAAAGGAAAGTATACAGAACAGATGAGACTGGGTTCGTATGTAGTGTCCCAATGCTCTGTTCCAGGACCAAAAGGAACACCTCAAAGAGAGGCCTGCCCTGAGGTGTATGATATGCAGCAGTAGCTTTATAAAAAGTTTCCTGCTCTACAAATGACAAGACTTTGCAGAGCTCTGGCTTATAGAATGTTTTTCTGTTGCACATCTTATTAAAAGAAAAAAAGAAAAGAAAGGAAAGCTACTTACCCAAGAGAGGAGCGTAGCTGCGCGGGTGGCATGGAGTGTCATCTTTGTGATTCCAGCCAGTCACTCTAACCCACCTAGAACCCAAGAGAAATAGCATGGGTAATAAATCGAGATCTCTAGTCAATAAACAGATAAAAAGCAGTTCCACTTACCAGCTCTGAAGACATCAACAAATCACTAGCACTCAATCCACTAAGGCAGCACAGAAATTTTGAGACTGCAGCATACAGGCATAAATTACTCTAAAGCTTATATTGTCAGGGTTGTACTCAAAAAAAAAAAAAAAAAAAAAAAAATCTTGAACTCAACTAAATGCTCATAATCACCCAGTTATGGAAAACACAACATTCGAAGTTGGTCTGCGTTCTACTCTTTGGGACATGGTACCCTTCAACAAGGAACAGTCATGATTTTGAAACCAACCAGAGTCTGAGTACTAAATCCACGCATTCATGGTCATGTGACTTTAGACAATTAGCATAACCTCTTTTTGTCCACTTCTTCATCTGCAAAATGGATCCATATAAACCTTCTTATCTTACTATAGTAATGCAAATAGCATAGTAGCTGGCATATAACAGGTAATCAACACATAAATTATTTCTGTTCTTAAATAAAAAGGTTGATTTCTAGTTCTGCTTTACAACCAAGTCCATGGACTTGGAAATCTTCCTGCCTCTGCCTTCCCAGCTCTAGGATTAAAGAGAAATCCATAGCACCAGCACCAGTGGGTACTGGAGATAGGAACTCTGGTTCATATACTTGGGCAGTAAGACTTTACCGGCTTGAGCCATCACCCAAGCACCCCCACCCCCAGAGAACATTTAATATAAGATTAGGCACTTGTCCCAGTATTCTTAACCCCAATTTCTTTTGCCCCTGAGAATCTGCTATTTGCCTGCCAATAGATCAGACTCATGGGATCACAGACTTGGGTAAGTATTTCCCAGTATGACTCCCACAGTCTCCAAGAGCACAAATGTCCTCTCCCACCTCCTGCACAACTGCTCTCTGTCACTACTCTAGAAAGATGAGCAAGGCTAGAAAGGCATTTCACCTATACAGTTCTATAAGTATTATTACATCTCTAAAATGTAAGGTCAGCAGAACCAGCAGCTGCTATAA
Source organism: Apodemus agrarius (assembly GCA_964023405.1). Taxonomy (NCBI): domain Eukaryota; kingdom Metazoa; phylum Chordata; class Mammalia; order Rodentia; family Muridae; genus Apodemus; species Apodemus agrarius. The sequence goes on along the minus strand of OZ030005.1, from coordinate 94,722,329 downwards.
GAATAATAATGACACCATTTTCTGACAATAAGGCACTAAGTCATGAAGGCAATGCAGAAGAGTCATACTCTGGTAATACACTTCCATCATGCCTCGGAACCTCCTCTCCAAGCGTGCTCCACTCATTAGCTAACCAAAAAGTCTTTCCTTAGTCCCTTCTTGTTTTTCCTGTCCTGGAAACTACATGGGAAACAGAAGACAGTGACATCACTGCCTTTGAGGGTGTTTTTAGAAGGAAGAGGAGTAAAACTAAACATACTTGAACCACTAATAAAAGAGAATAATTAAATGTTAACTATAAGTAACTACTAATTATAACTAACTACTTCCTGACCCTGCAAAACCTAATGTGATAACTATCAGCTGTTATATCAGTGACACAGACTGAGAAATGAGCCAATTTATGTGGTCTGTGGTTGGTCACAAGTAAGGTTTTCCTCAAAAGGTCAGACATGCTAAGGGACCCATGTGTTCTTCAGTCCTGTCTTCCTTGTGCCTGTCTGTGGGCACTGCCCTTGGAACCAGTCCATGATGATCTCAACCAGTGCACTGAAATTAGGTTTTTGTGTATGTGACTGGCCAGCCTATAGCTTGAGAGACCAAACTTAGCCTGTAGGATGAAGGTGGCAATAATCAACTGCTCAAACTGGGGTGTTCAGGTCATAGTTTTTATAGCTGTGTGAAATGCTTATCTAACCTGTGTAAGGTCCTGGGTTCAATTCCCAGAACAGGAAGGGGAAAAAGTCTCTGTAGTCTTCAGTAACAAGCCAAATGTAGCTTAGACCTCCCCAGCAATGCCCACTACCCAGAAATTTCATTTACAACAGGAAAGAAATCGTATCTACTCAAAAACTCTACAGCTATGCTGCTAAAAATCTCCTGAGGCTTAAGCCACCTCTTTCTTTCATCTCAGAGGCAAAATTTACAAAACCCCTGGTGTCCTCCCCCAGAATAACCTACCAGGTACAGAAATTAGAAATCCAATAGTCAACACTAGAAACCTCTGAAAGGTCTTGGCATCAAGGATCACAAAGAGCACTTCCTCAAGACACCAGAGTGCAGCTTTAGGAAGGAATAGCCACTGGCTGGTAAGGATGGCTTCTGTGAGCCCTGACGGTTGGAGCCAGTGGCCAACAGCGCTCCGCACCGCACCGGGACTACAGCTTTAAGCAGTCTCCACCCGCAGCCGGAGCACCATCCTCTCCACCCTCCCCTGAAATCTGAGGCAGGCTCCACCCAGAAGACTGTACGATGGCGATGGAAAAACAGATTCCCTGCAATTGTAGCCTTCTGTGAGCCATTTCGCAGAAGGATCTGAGACCCACCCCAACTCACTCCGACCACAAGAATAACAAAATCCACATGGTAGGCCAGGGCCCTGAACCTTAAGAGTTTTCATATACCTGGTTCTTTGAAAATGAAATGTATCCACAATCCAAAAATGAGGCTTCCCAAAGATGATAAAGTAACCTCTTTTCCCCATTCCAAGGAAGACAGAAAAACCAGTGTCCTTGCATATTTATTGTCCCCTGTCCTCTTCACACCTTCCAAGCTGCCTTAACCTAGTTCCCTATGTCATGATCAATTCCCACACTTAGAATATATCCTCTATATGCTGGGTGGCAGTGGTGCTGCTGGACTTTAATCCCAGCAATCAGAAGGCAGAAGCAGGGGATCTCTGTAAGTTAGAAGTCTGGTCTACAGACTGAGTTACAGGACAGCTAGGGTTATACAGAGAAACTTTTGTCTTGAAAAACAAGAGAGGGAGGGAGGGAGGGAGGGAGGGGGAGGAAAGAAGGAAGAAGGAAGGAAGGAAGAGGGAGGGAGGGAAGGAGGGAGGAAGGAAGGAAGGAAGAGGGAAGGAGGGGGAAGGGAAGGAAGGGGGAGGGAGGAAGGAAGAGGGAGGGAGGGAGGGAAGAGGGAAGGAAGGAAGGAAGGAAGGAAGGGGAGGGAGAGAGGGAGGGAGGGAGAGAGGGAGGGAGGGAAGGAGGGAGGAAGGAAGGAAGGAAGGAAGGAAGGAAGGAAGGAAGGAAGAGGGAGGGAAGAGAGAGGGAAGGAAGGAAGGAAGGAAGGAAGGAAGGAAGGAAGGGGAGGGAAGAAGGAAGGAAGGAAGGAAGGAAGGAAGGAAGAGGGAGGGAGGGAGGGAGGGAGGGAGGGAGGGAGGGAGTCCTTTGTATTTCCACAAAAGATGTGTCAGGACAAGGAGAGTGACCTATCTGGCCCACAGTCTTTGGATCTGAAAGAGTTAAAGACTAGCCATGGTTTCCCATACCGGAGCTGAGGCTAATGAAAACCACCTGCTAGTTGCAAGCACCAGACCAGAGAGAGGGTCAGGTTGCTCAGCTCTGGAGATCTCTTCTGAAAAAAATTCTAGTTTTAAGTGATCTGCCAGAGGGCCTGTGAGGCAGCTGAACTCCTTCTTCCCATGGTCCACTCCCTAGTCTGGTCTCCAGCTCCCTCTTAACAGCCAGCTGCCTGAACACCACCACCTTACCTCAAGATAACACTTGAGGTAAGTGAACTTTGGTCTTAGCTACTAACCTGTTCGAGCCCCGCCAGCACTGAACCCTTTCTTTTACTGCTCCTACTCCCAGAATGTTAGGGCCACAGGCTTCCACCTTGAGATATCACCCCTCAAAGCCACCAGACCCCAACTCGAAGGCTCCAATGACTGCCCCATCTGTATGGCTGAACGCAGGCAAACCGTACCTATCACTCACCCTAATTACTTAATCTTTGTTTATTTGTTTGTTTTTCTTTTTTTCACTTACCCTGCTTATAGCTATAAAAATTCCAGGCTCTTGCACCACTCCCTCTCCTTCACCCGAGCAACTTCTGCTCTGGTGGACTCAACACTGACGCTGGGAGTCCCTCTGGGAGGAATACAACAGGAAACACAAGCAAACAACCTGTGTCTTGGATCTTATCTGGTATGCTACCCTAGAGGGCCCTGGCAAAGGCCAAGCTACGTTGATAAAATGTTTATTCACTATACATGGGAGGTGGAGACAAGAGGATTGCTAGTCTTAACAACAACAACAAAACCAGGTGTAGTGGTCCATGGTCTCGGCAGAGGCACGCACATCTTTCTGAGTGTGAGGCCAGCTTGGTCTACATACCAAATTCAGGCCAGTTAGGGTGACATAGTGAAATCATTTCTCAAACAAACAAATGGCTGGAGAGATGGCTCCCCTGTTAAGAGCACTGACTGTTCTTTCAGAGTTCACAGCAACCACATGGTGACTCACAACCATCTGTAATGGGATCTGATGCCATCTTTTGGTGTGTCTGAAGACAACTACAGTGTGCGCGTTAAATAAACGAGCAAACAAATAAAATACAAAAATGGAGGCTGGGCAGTGGTGGTGCACGCCTTTAGTCCCAGCACTTGGGAGGCAGAGACAGGTGGTTTTCTGAGTTTGAGGCCAGCCTGGTCTACAGAGTGAGTTCCAGGACAGCCAGGGCTACACAGAGAAACCCTGTCTTGAAAAACCAAAAACCAACAACAACAACAACAAAAAAAAAAAAAAAAAAAAAAAAGGAGCTGAGGGGGATTGCAATCCCACAGAAAGAACAACATATCAACTGGCCGGCCCACCCAGTGCTCCCAGAGATTAGACCACGAACCAAGCAGAGTACAGGGAGGGATCTCCATGGCTCCAGATGCATATACAGCACGGGATGGCCTTGTCTGACATCAATGGGAAGGGAGGCCACTGGGCCTGTGGATGTTTGATGCCCTAGAGAAGGGGGATGCTGAAGCATCAAGGTGGGAGAGGGTAGCTGAGTGGGGGAGCACCCTCATGGAGGCAAAGGGGAGGATGGAGAGGGTGGATGTAGGATTGGGAGGTTTGTGGAGGGGTAACAGGGAAGTGGGATATCATTTGGCATGTAAACAAATGGAATGATTAATTAAAAAAAGAACAACAAACAACAAAACCGAAAGGAGCCATCTTGCTTGTGTATCCTCTGGCTTTAACAGGGGCTGAGTTGTTTTGGGACAGTTTTCCTTTAGTTTTTTCAAGACAGGTTTCTCTGTGTAGACCTGACAATCCTAGAACTTGCTCTGTAGACTAGACTGGCTTCGAACTGAGATCTGCCTGCCTCTGCCCGCCAAGTGCTGGGATTAAAGGTGTTCATCACCACCATTTATATCAAAAAGAAAAAAAGGGGTGAGGAGGCAAGAAAAATATCATCTTTTCTCTATTATGGGGGAAATCCCTGAGCAGGTGCTGTGGACAAGTCAACTGTTTCTCGGCATTTCTGAAATCAGAAGCAAATGAAGTTCCTGGACGAATTCTCTACTTGCTCTAAGGCTTAGGCGTCTTCACACACCACTCTGTAACCCAGATTTCTGACTCAGTCCCAGTTGTCCTTGGTGACTCACACCTCTAGAGCACTTTGAAAGGCTGAGGCAGGAAGATGGCTCTGAGTTCTAGGGAGGGTAAGGCCACATAAGCAAGACCCTAGTCTCAAAAAGGGGGAGGGGGAGGAAAAGAGTTTGTTAATGACCTAAAAGCCCGAGGACTGAGAACCTCAAGATGACAGGCAGATGACATCCCAGGAACGGGGAAGCTCCTGACAAGAAAGTCCAAACACTAACCCCCTTGGGTATTTACAGCTTTGAGACTGCAGAGTACAGACCTCCAACCTTCAAAAGTTCCCTTTTCTGCCCTATAAAACCCCAAGTCCTTTGTATCTTTGCAGTCTCCACTCCTGAGAGAAACTGCTGCCCTTCATTGTTCTAATTAAAGGACAATATGCTTCTATTGAGGTCAGTCTATTTTCACATTACCGGGGCTAATCCGGAACTAACAATACTGATACCTATTCCTTCCCCCCATATTCTGTAAGGTGAAAATCTGAAATGTGTTAGCAGAAAGGTTGCAATCATGAACTAGACTGCGGCCTACAGGCAGATACTGGGTGAAGGGCCCGCGCAAGCGCACATACACTCTGGGGCAGTTCATCAGCACCTATCATCAACCACTGCATTCACACACTCAGATCCCTGGCAGCTGACAAAAAAAAAAAAAAAAAAAAAAAAAAAAAAAAAGGACACGTTTTCATTGCCCAACACCGCAAGAACATCTAGGACCACACAAGGAAATAGAACAGTTTCGCTACAGCTCTCGGACAGGCGCACATATTACTCCCTCCAAACAAAAACACGCTGACATCTATGAGGGGGAAAGAAAGGCGCCAACTCCCGGATGTTGGCAAGCTCTGAGGCCAGCAACTGTTCGCTTCTGTGTTTACTTGCTCTCCCTTTCCTCTCCCTCCCCTTTAAGGATGGCGCAGCAAAGGGAGGGGAATGAACCACCCCACCCTCTCATCCATTTTTTGAACAACAACAAAAAAAACCAAAAACAAAAACAAAAACAAAAAAAAAAAAAAAACGAGAAAGAGCGAGGGAGAAAAGTCTTAGTGCTGGGGGCCTTACCGGACTCCTAAAGCCAAACGTATTTACAGGTTTTAATCCGCCATTAGCATTTAAATCTTGAAAGGGCAGGAGTAAGGGGGGGCAGTGGAAAGTAACCCCACACACAAAAGAAAAGTTGTTGGGTTTCTTCAGTCCGCCAGGCAGAAGCAATCTTCCTGGCAGCCAGCCAGAAGTGCGTCACAGCCAGGAGTCTGCTTTCTTTAAAGGCACAGCGAGCTTCCGCGCGGGCTGGGAGCAAGAGCGCCGCCAAGAGCCCTGGGGGAGGGGACCGCCTACCAGGAGGGCCCAGGCGAAGCTGGCCGTGCCCTAAACTCTAAGCGGGACCTGCGGGGGCGGGGGCGGGGGCAGGGGCGGGGGCAGCAAGGGCGCGAGCCGGCAGGCTCCATTGCTGGAGGGAGGGCAAGCGCAGCAGGGCCGGAGGCTGTGGCGTAAACACACAAAAGCGCCCCCGTGGTGGCCGGCCGCACCAACCTGAGATGGCCAGGACACTCCCCCTTCGCTGCTTTCCAGCAGGGCTTAAGGCAGTGGCAGTGACGGCCTGCAGTCCACCTCGGAGAGCAGCCCTTTCCGCCAGGCCCGGAGCCGCCGAAGCCACGGGCAGCCCCTGGCGGGAAAGGCGCCCTGCCGGCGCCGAGGAAGCCTGGGAGCCGCGCAGGGGAGCGGCACGGCGCAGGCCCTTTACGGGGCGGCTTCCTGCGGCGCCGGCGAGGGGGCGTGTCCGCAGGCCGCACAGCCGCCCGCCCGCTCCCCACCACACAAAGCGCAGGCCTCCTTCAAACTGCCGCCAGCCCTGCCCTAGGACTTGGCCACCCTAGCCCCTTCTCTGCAGGAAATCCCTTCAGCCCGTACCTTCGGCGGAGCAAAGCCAAGATGTCATGCTGTGTGCCTGCTCCTCCCACTCAGCTACCCACAAGCAGCCCAGGCAGTCTCTGGGCGCAGAGCGCAGGCCTCGCAGTGCGTCCCGATAGCTGTGCTATTGTTGACTGGAATGGCCGCCAAAATCCCAGTGTGCTGCCAGAACCTAATCCGCTGTTCCTCTGGGCATTTGTGGGGAGGGGCCGAGGGGCCAAGGCACAGTTCTAAGTATGGCAGGCACTGGCTAGAGCCCTCAATAGGCACAGGGACTCACCATCCTCAGAGTCGGCTGCAACTATATGACTAAAAGAAAGGTCAGATTCAGACAAGACAACGACAGCGTTGCCAACCACTGGACACCTGCTGAGATAGTTAAAAAGAAGCCCCTCACGTTACAACTAGAAACATTTAATGAACTATGTGCAACATATTGCTATTAAACACTGTTAAGAATACCCATACAAGAATTATATCCTTGTACAGAATTGTATATCCTCAGAATTAACGTCTGAGTTAGGGTTATAATTCCACAGATCAGAAATGGACTACAAGTTTTTATTCCAAGATGGTACATGTTAACTCATAAAAGATGCAACGAAGTCTATGGCCATACCACCCTGAACTCGGCCCAGTCTCCTCTAATCTCAGAAGCTAAGCAGGGTCGGGCCTGGTTAGTACTTGGATGGGAGGCCGCCTGGGAATACCCGGTGCTGTAGGCTTTAAAAAAAAAAAAAAAAAAAAAAAAAAAAAAAAAAAAAGATGCAACGGAACTAACCAGTTTAGATGAAGGAAGGATATTAGGAAACGGAAGTGATATTTTAATCTGGATCTCCAAGCACAAAATCAATTTTTTCCTCTGGGGAAAGGGAGATGAAAGCAGAAAGGTGTGGTAATAGTGAAAGAACAGGTGCAGAGGGTGAACTGAGATCAGAATTGGGAAATCTTGAACTTCAAGGAATCAAATAAAGGGTTTAGGATGGTTTTAACAGAGATGGTTCTGTAGCAGCAAGGTGAGTTAGGAGGCTACCCCAATAGGTAGGAAAGGTGCTGAGGACACAGATGGTAGAGTAAAAGAATAGTTAAAAGAGGAATGAGAAGCATTGAAGAGAAAGAAGCTGACAAAAAGCAGGAGACTCAAACCCACCATGGTGCTGTGTGCTTACAGTCCTAGGAATTAGGAGCTGGGCCAGAAGGCCAGTCTCATCTGCTACTAGAGTTCCAGTCCAGCCAAGGCAAAAGTAACAGCCTATCTCAAACAAAACAAAACTAGGAGGAGGAATTGTACAGGGAAGAACGTATATGGTATATGTGAATCAAATGTGAGAAGATGAGGGTCTGACGAAGAAACAGGATACAATAGACAGTAGCTACTAACGTGCCTCAAACCACCCTACTGACCTCATTCACCGGCATCATTTCATTAGGCTTCAACACCTCTTTATAAAGCAGGTAAATTACCATTCAACTTTAAGTTGGCTTTTTAAAGATTTATTTATGTGAATACACTGTCACTCTCTTCAGACACACCAGAAGAGGGCACTGGATCCCATTACAGATGGTTGTGAGTCACCCTGTGGTTGCTGGGAATTGAACTCAGGACCTCTGGAAGAGCAGTCAGGTGCTCTTAATCACTGAGCCATCTCTCCAGCCCTACCACTTAACTTTAGACATGAGGAAAGTAAGCCACAGAGTGACTAGCTTACACACACATCACAAATCACTTGCAGCTAACTACATAACCCTGGCAAGGATTCCTCAAATTCCTAGATGAGGGCTGGAGAGATGGCTCAGCGGTTAAGAGCACTGACTACTCTTCCGAAGGTCCTGAGTTCAAATCCCAGCAACCACATGGTGGCTCACAACCATCTGTAAAGAGATCTGATGCCCTCTTCTGGTGCATCTGAAGACAGCTACAGTGTACTTAGATATAATAATAAATAAACATTAAAAAAAAAATTCCTAGATGAAAGCAGAGCCCCCCCCCACCCCACCCCCCGGCTTTAAGAGTACAAGAATTAACTCAGTAACATTTGATTTGCTTGGTGCCCAACACACTGGCTTTCAGCATAGAAGGTGCTAGTGGATGCTTCACAAAGGCTGGTTTCTGTCACCAGTGTCCCAGCAGAAGATGGTTTACCAGTGCTAAAGAAGTTGGAGATGGCCGGGCAGTGGTGGCGCACGCCTTTAATCCCAGCACTTGGGAGGCAGAGGCAGGCAGATTTCTGAGTTCGAGGCCAGCCTGGTCTACAGAGTGAGTTCCAGGACAGCCAGGACTACAGAGAAACCCTGTCTCAAAAAACAAACAAACAAAAAAAGTTGGAGATGTTTCTCCTGGAACAGGGGATGGTACCTTCAGTATGACAACCTTTTTTCCCCACCAGTCCCTCTCACAGCTTTTACTTTATAGGGACACCTCAAGTCTCAATTCCGCCAATATTAAACCAGTAACAGTAGTGGATCATTGGGGACAATCCTACACTATATGTTTTTAATGGCTGCATTTATTTCTAATAAACATGTACAAAAAGACAAGATGGCTAAGCAGATAAGCATGATCTGGTTTGAAGACCTAGGATCCACATGGTAGACAAGAAGTCACTCCCAAAGCTGTTCTCTTACACACACAAACACATGGTTTTTAAATTGTTTAAAAATTATAATAACCAAGTACAAAGATCAAGAAATGGTTTATATATATTTTCGTGAAAGTCTTATCTTTGATCTAGAAGGACAACTCCTTAAGGGCATACCCTAGTTCCCTCTCTATGATCAGCCATAGTCCCTAGCTTACCAAAGCTCATTAAATCTGCTCCACTGAACTACATTTGTATGGCAGCTTTCCAAACACAACTCTGGCTACTAAAAGAATGTGTGTGCTGAGTGGGGGGTGGGGGGTGGGGTTGAGGTGTTGGTGGAGAGCCATACCCAACACTGCAGACACATAGCTTCTCCCAGACCTACAGCCTGTTCTCACCATCCCTCTGTAGTCTGCACTTAGCAACTGCTATTAGCAGAAAGAAAGGATCATATTCAAAGGACTACCACAAATACAAATGCTCACATTTTATGAAAAGAAATGGCAAAAATAATTAAAGACCAGCACATTCTAAAATTGCATTGGATAAAAATAAAAGGCTGCCAGCTGGTGGTGGCAGCGCATGCCTTTAATCCCAGCACTTGGGAGGCAGAGGCAGGCGGATTTCTGAGTTCGAGGCCAGCCTGGTCTACAGAGTGAGTTCCAGGACAGCCAGGGCTACAGAGAAACCCTGTCTCGAAAAAAAAAAAAAAAAAAAAAAAAAAAAGGCCTACTAAACTCCCTACCCAATCTCTGCAGTTCTATTTGGTACTGTGAGCCCTGAAACTTCACAGCAAAGATAGAATTGATACTGTATCTCTTCACCTTGCCCCTGCTCTAAACACAAGGTAACAGGTTCCAGTTGAACAGCCATAGGAGACTTGAAATATCCTCTGGAATTTCCCTGCCAAGTCCTTACAATTCTAGGCCAACTAACTTATGGGCTAGCCAGGAAGTTTGGCTAGTTTCTCCACTTCTCTTTCCTCTCAGCCAAGAAAGATCACTTGGCTCCTGCCTGGTTCTACAAGCCCCTCACTACCCCACCAAAATGGGGAGGCGGGAGGGGGTAAAGAAAGGGGTTGTGGAATTCACAGTGCAGGAATGAGTTCTGATAGAAGTTGGAGAGTGATGGTAAATTAGAAGCACACAGTTGTTCAAAAGGGTCTGGTAATACTCCATCTCCCATTGTAGCTAGTAGGCTGCAGCATTTTGGTATTCGTTTTATTATTCTTGTTTAAAATGTCAGTGTTTAAATGGAGAGATGGCTTAATGGTTAAGAGCACTGACTGCTCAGTTTAAATCCCAGCAACCACATGGTGGCTCACAACCATCTGTAATGGGATCCAATGCCCTTTTCTGGCATTTCTGAAGACAGCTACAGTGTACTCATATACACAAAATAAATCTTTTTTTAAAATGTGTTATATGTTTTAATGTATATTATCCTTTTGTTACAGTTTAAAGAAATGACAGGGAAGAGGCTATGATGTAACCCAGTGGGTGAACACTGCCTAGCATATGTGAGGCTTTTGGTTCCATCCTCAGCAATGAAAATGATAGAGAGTAATTCCCCAGAGGTATCCCAGACCTGGGGTGATTCTAATATAAATAAATACCATTCAAGGCCTCTATAACCTGGCTCCCGTTTTACTTCCTATTATACTTATGCCCTTACCCAAACTCTCCACCCTGCCAGGCAGGTCTGTAATTTTAGATGGAACGCTTTATATAGAGGAACGGCTCTAGGGCCAGACACAAATGACCCCTAGATCCAAATTGTTGGTTCCAACATTTACTAGCCAGGTGATCTTAGACAAGTTATTTAATCTTTCTTATTTTCAGGTTTTGTCTAAAATAGAGATGACCATAGTATTTACCTGAGTTAATGTGCAGATTAAAAACACAAAGCACTGTTAACTACAGCAATAGGTGCGTTTAGTATGCCAGGACAGCAAGTGGCAGAGTGAAGACCAGAAGACACTGCATGTGGCTGTTTTAAAATTCAGGGAATCTAGCTAGGCAGTGGTGGTATATGTCTTTAATCTCAGCACTTGGGAGGCAGAGGCAGGCAGATTTCTGAGTTCGAGGCCAGTGTCTGGTCTACAGATTGAGCTCCAGGACAGCCAGGGCTACACAGAGAAACCCAGTCTCAAAAAACCAAAACAAACAAACAAACAAAAAAAATAGCAAAACTTATCAGAAGAAAGGCGTTCCTCTAGGGAAATGCTGGTGATAGCTCAGTGTAAGAAAGGGAAGCTGAGGCAGATTTCTGAGTTCGAGGCCTGCCTGGTCTACAAAGTGAGTTCCAGGACAGCCAGGACTACACAGAGAAACCCTGTCTCGAAAAAACAAAAAACAAAACAAAACCAAAAAAAAAAAAAAAAAGAAAAAAGAAAGGGAAGCTGAAGGGAAAGCAGTCGGTCCCTATGGCCTGTGGAGAGATGCACTGAATCTGGGCCCGACCTCCAGCTCACTTCCCACCCCCTCTTCTCCCTCTCCTGAGGGCAGTGGCTAGTAAATGAGTCACTGCTGGAAAGCCTGAAGCTTCCTGGGAGAAAAGCAGAGGGCAAAAGCAACTCCCAGAGAGGACTGACTAGTCAAGTCCAAGAGTCCCCACTCAGTTCTCCCTCAAGACAGCCTTTCTACAAAACTAAGAACCTGTATGCCCTGTTTCGGTGCCACACAGGAGTAAAATGGCTGTGTGTCCCTATAGACAATATATCTGCCACAGTATTTTCTGGATTTGAACTCAGGACCTCTGGAAGAGCAGTCAGTATTTTTTTTAAGATTTATTTATTATATGTAAGTACACACTGTAGCTGTCTTCAGATACTCCAAGAGAGGAAGTCAGATCTTGTTATGGATGATTGTGAGCCACCATGTAGTTGCTGGGATTTGAACTCAGGACCTTCAGAAGAGCAGTCAGTACTCTTAACTGCTGAGCCATCTCTCCAGCCCCAGCAGTCAGTACTCTTAACTGCTGAGCCATCTCTCCAGCCCAATGAAATAACTTTTTAAGTCACTTGCCATATAAACTTTTTCTAAGAAGATATATTCTTTTTTCCTTAATTTAATATCATATATCAAACTATACTTGAAAAGTGAATCCTCTTGGCCAGACAGAGTAGCACACTGTAATCCCAGCACTGACTGAAACAAGATTAAGATCTTATTCAAGGCCAACCTTGGCTAATAGTGAGCGCATTTAGAGTTCAAGAACACAGAGTTCTATTAGACCCTGTTTCCAAAAACAAACAAAAAAAAAACCCACAATCAAATAAAAAATAAACAAACAAAAAGTAAATCCTTTTAAATGAAACCTTTATATAGAGCCCTGGGGTACAGATAAAAATAAATAGAAGGCTTACATAAAGATATTTAAAGCTCCACCTTTTTTTTTTTTTTCTTTAAGAATGGAATATAAAATCACTGTCAGCCCCAAGCAGGAAGACCTGACAATAAAAAGAAAGAGACACCTTTGAGAACTGCTTTTGAGACATCTACAGAGAATTAGAATGAGGAAAGCAAAATTCTAGAAATACTTTAAATTTCTAGACTAGTGCATGGATACCAAAACTAAAAAAAAAAGGTATGCATATGCAAGAGTAATGACACTTTCCTTTCACCAAGAATGAATAGTATTAACCCTACCAAACAAATATTAATACTGTTATCCTTACTGAAGAGGGTTTAAAATGTTGAACAACAATCCAATTATCCTGAGACTCATGTCGAATTAATTTTCAAACACAAGTCTGTCTCACTTCAAAGTTTATAATCTAAACCAGCCAGAGTGAGAGTTGGGAGTGAAAACTATGTCTGATTCTAAAGTCCCATTTGAGTATGTGAGTACACTGTCGCTCTCTTCAGACACACCAGAAGAGGGCATCTGATCCCATTACAGATGGTTGTGAGCCACCATGTGGTTGCTGGGAATTGAACTCAGGGCCTCTAGAAGAGCACTGGGTCTCATTTGAAACAGTGACAATAATTAGAAGGGCTAAGATAGGATGACCATCCTCACTTACTTTAAGGGAGGAAACATGATTTCTGCAGTGGAGGCATGCAACTGCAGGCATTCACAACTGACCGAAGTGCTGAGAACAAGTGACTGTCAAATGAAGTCATAAATGGGCATGTATATAAACCCAAAGGTTCAAGGAACACTGTAGAAAAGGTGACAGAAACAAAGTCAGAGGGTGGAGTGTGCTGGAACGCCGTCTTCAGGACACGGCATGGCCACTGAACTTTTACAACTCAGCAACTGATTACAGAGCAGTGTGAGATTGGGCCTGACATCTTGTCATGAAACCACCCCTCCCTGGGGATCTATAGGGTATAGGATAATAATGGTGAAGGAGGGAGACATTTTCTTAGGTAGTATAGCCACTGGTAAGGTACCCACCCGTGTTCCTGAAAGCTAGCCTAAGGAAAATCACTAGGTAGAAAGGGAGAGAGAGAGAGAGAGAGAGAGAGAGAGAGAGAGAAAGAAAGAAAAAGACATTAAAGTAGTAGGAGTACAGGATCATTAGAGTGTGACAAGAAAGGGTAATAAAGAGTAAATATGATCCAAATAGTCATGTACATGTATGAAAATGTCAAGATGAAAACCATTATTAAGTATAAATTTATACCAATAAAAAGGGCAGGAGGGAGGGAGGGAAGGAGGGAGGGAAAAGGGAGGGAGGGAGGGAGGGAGGGAGGGAGGGAGGGAGAGAAGGAAGGAGGGAGGGAGAAAAGGAAGGAGGAGACCTAGGCATGGTGGCTGTGCCTTTAATCCCAATACTCAGGAGACAGAAGCAGGCAGATGTCCATGAGTTCCAGGCCAGCCAGAGCTATACAGTGAGACTCAAAGAAGGATGCAGGGACTTTTGGAGAAATTCCCAATGTCTAAAAATTTCTTTTAGAAATTTGTTCCCTCTTAGGAGTGTTTGCCAAAAAGCTAGTGACCAAATGAGTATTAACAATAAAGGCGCTGGGCGGTGGTGGTGCACGCCTGTAATCCCAGCACTCTGGGAGGCAGAGGCAGGCGGATTTCTGAGTTCGAGGCCAGCCTGGTCTACAGAGTGAGTTCCAAAACAGCCAGGGCTACACAGAGAAACCCTGTCTCAGAAAAAAAAAAAAAAAAAAAAGAATAAAGGGCATTCTACCCCTTGGGATTGCACTGCCTTCACCATGACAACCAATCAGTACTTGTGCATGGCTCTGTAGCCACCTACTAATCATGTATTTGTCACTTATAAAGTATTTCAAGTGTTCCTCACAGCAGCTCTGTAAGGAGGTATTATTTTCAGTTTACCAAAGAGAAAGTTGTTCAGAGAAATTAAATACCAGAGTTAAGATAGCAATTAAAGCTCAAGTATGCTAAAGCTCTGAGTTCGAGCCAGAGTGAGTTCCAGGACAGCCAGAGCTATACAGAGAAACCCTGTCTCAAAAAAAAAAAAACAAAAACAAAAACAAAAACAAAAACAAAAAACAAAAAACAACAACAAAAAAAACCTATGTGAATTGGATTATGATGCGCGCGCGCGCGCACACACACACACACACACACACACACACACACAGTTCAACATCTAATTATATACAGAATAAAATCAAAATTCCTTAGCAGATTTGGAGCTGAAGATATGGCTCAGTGGTTTAAAGCACTTGTTCCTCCAGAAGACCCGACTTGGATTCCCAGCACCCACATGGCAGCCCACAGTCATCTGTAACTCTAGTCCTCGGGGCTCCAACACTCGCTTCTGACCTTTGTTGGCCCATATATACATGCAGGCTACATTCATATATTAAAAATAAAATCTAAATAAAAAAGTTATTCCCAGTTCTCTAAGGTCCAGCCTTCTAGTTTCCTTTCCAATCTCATCTCCAGCTATTTCAAGTATCTTTGCCTCAGCATCCAGATACTTTCTAGGTTCTGTGTCACTGCTGTGAATCTACTGAGACGCCCTGTCTTCTGCAACCTCTGAACCCCTATGTCTCCGTCTGACATGCCTCTCCCTTCAGCTTTCCGAGTCCCTCCCACAAAGGAACAGCTGTTCTTTCTTCCACACGGCACTTACTGCTTGGTTCTCTACATACTTTAGTTCACTCCCCTACAGGAATGCTGTGTATATATCTGTTTCATCCAAATTAAGATCATGAAGGACAAAAAATACTGTTCTACTCCCTATAACACCTGAACAAGGAGGCTGTTAAACAAAAGCTTGCTGGACGAACGACAGACAATTGACCCTAACAGTAAATTCATTAGGCAGCCAGTGAAGCCAGTCAAATGTTTCTCTAATTGTAAGCCATACACCTAGTATGACTAGGTAGAAAACAATTTTAATGCCAAGAGCTTGCAGCTTCAGTGCATGTGCACAGTCATGACTGAAAGGAGCGGGCACTGAGGCGGAGTGGAGAGAGAAGCCCGGACTGCACTCTTCCAGCCGCCTCCTGAGCTCACTGAGCAGCCTAGTTTCTTGGGGTTATCTGCAGGTCAAAAGGACAGAAAAGCAACTGATTAGGCTGGGATCAAAGGTGTGAGCCACCACTGGCCGGCTCTGATGGTTTCTAAAAACTGAATCTACCCATTACAAGTGAAAATTGCTACCTCTAAAGATACTCAAAGATTGGTTCAGGGGCTGGGAAATGCAGTTCAGTGGTACGGTTCTTGCCTAGCATGCTATGGGTTCAATTCTGAGCACTGCTGTTACAAAAGAAGAAAAGGAAGGAAGGGAGGGAGGGAGGGAGAGAGGGAGGGAGGGAGGGAAAGGGAGACCAGGGGAGGGAAAGGGAGAGGAGGGGAGGGAGGGAGGGAGGGAAGGAAGGAACAACAACTGCATACCAGAATAAATGTGAAAGCTGAGAACACCATTACTTTGAGGGAGACAGACTTACAAATGGAGAGGACAGAATATGTATGATATATCACTATTATTTAAAACAAAACAAACACAAACATAAACTTGGCTTTTGCCTAGATGACACCAAAAGAAAAGAAGTAAGGTTCTGACCAATATCAAAGGGAAGGCCTTAAAATCCAAGAAGGTGGGCTGGAGAGATGGCTCAGCAGTTAAGAGCACTGACTGCTCTTCCAGAGATCCTGAGTTCAATTCCCAGCAACCACATTGTGGCTCACAACCATCTGTAATGGGCATCCAGTGCCACCTTGTGTGTCTGAAGACAGGGACAGTATACCCACATACATGAAATAAATAAATCTTAAAAAAAAAAAAAAAAAAAAAAAAAGCCAAGAAGGCAGGGCTGAAAGGCATCCACAGCAACAGGAATCCGCCCGCACCCACCTGCCGACAGCCCAGGACCCTGCAGCTCCAGAGGCAGCCCAACACCTTCAACAGGAGTGCACCCAGGAAAAACAAGCCATCATCAAGTTCCCCGCAACCCGAGTCAGACATGAAAAAGACAGAAGACTCATGTTACTGCGGATGTCAAGGCCAACAAGCACCAGATCAAACAGGCTATGAAAACACTCTACAGCATTGACGTGGCCAGTCGGGCCTTGACAAACAAAAGAAGGCTTAAGTTTAGCTGCATCCTGTTTAAGATGCTCTGGATGCTGCCAGCAAAATTGGGAGTCCAGTCAAAACTGAGTCTAATACTAAATACATTCTCATTCTTTCTTTCTCTCTCTCTCTCTCTCTCTCTCTCTCTCTCTCTCTCTCTCTCTCTCACTCACACACACACACACACACACACACACACACACACACTACATTAATTTTGACTCTGGAAAAACTCTCTTAAGACTATACAATCCAGCCTTTAATCCCAGCACATGGGAGGCAGAGGCAGGCAGATTTCTGAGTTCGAGGCTAGCCTGGTCTACAGAGCGAGTTCCAGGACAGCCAGGACTACACAGAGAAACCCTGCCTCAAAAAAACCAAAAATAAATAAATAAATAAATAAATTAATTAAAAAAAAAAAAAAAAAAAAGACTATACAATCCAGCCGGGCAGTGGTGGCGCACGCCTGTAATCCCAGCACTTAGGAGGCAGAGGCAGGCGGATTTCTGAGGCCAGCCTGGTCTACAGAGTGAGTTCCAGGACAGCCAGGGCTACATAGAGAAACCCTGTCTCAAAAAGCAAAACAAAAAACAAAACAAAACAAAAAAAAGACTATACAATCCAAGCTGTCTGTTTAAATATGAAGGAACTCCAATCCACTGAACTTAGACAACTGGTCCCTGGTCACACCACTAGTTAGCAGGAATACAGAAACCCAGATATACTGATCTGCCTAAAACACAAGCACAGGGTTATCTATACAGCTTCCCCTTTCCAGCTTTTCACTGTCTTTTTCTTCTGTGGCAAAGGGATAGGAGCTAACACAGGACAGTCACGGATACAGAATAGCTCTACCATCCAGAAGCTGAGAAATGTGCCTACAACCAGAGCATTTCTACAATGACTCTACCAGGTATGAGTCTATGCTTAGTGTCTGGCTCACGGGAGTTTTGGGTAAACTACCACACAGCAGTGGCCAGAAAAAATTCTGGACATTCTCCCACAATTAGAAAAGTGTATATTATATACTTCCCACCTCCTACAGTAACCCGTTTGTTTCATTACGGACATCTTGTAGAAACTAGACCAAAGGAAAAGCAGCAGAGAACCTGGGCAAAAAAAAAAAAAAAAAAAATCCATATAAAAGCAGAGAAAGAGCAGGCAGCCCCTGCGGGCCCGGACAGCAGCCCACGGCCGTGTGAACTCGAACTTCTGAGAAAGCTGCTGTCCCCATACCCCACCCACTGTCAGGCAGCTCGGGCTCCCACCATCCTAGGGGACCCTGGAGCTCTGGGTCACACAGCAAGGGAAGAATGAAGGCCAGGCCAGTGGGGTGAGTCTATGACAGAGCAGGAAGAGTCACGGGCAAAAACACTGGCCTCCTGTGCTAAGACTGCTGACCACACCCCACTAGGTCAGCTTTTAGGAGGCCCTACCCGTGAGGATTCCAGGGTCTAAACCAGGCAAAATCCCTCAAAAGTCTCTAAGACTTTAACACTCTCCTTTCTAAAGGTGTCTCTCTAGCTCAAAAGCCTTGCAGTATTTTTTCTTGAGCATCAGATCTAGCCTCTGCGGCCAAAGCTTCCAAGTCCACTATAGACTCTTGACACATATCCACCCTTATTTTCTACTATTCCAGAGGCGATGAAATTCCTCCAGCCACTCTTCCCACTTTTCTGTGCATGACTACCTCTGTCTCACTCGGATGCCTACAGTTATCCAGGAGGCACAAACAAACCTTCAGGTGTCAGGCGAGTCACAGAAAGGAGTGTTCAGTGAGCCATAAGGCAAAATGGGGGAGCGCGGCCCTCCAAAAGGCAGCCGACTATATACAATATTTTACTGTGACCATCATGATAACCTTTTAAATAGTTTTTAGTGGTTTTTCTATCTTGCAAAGGAGGATAATTCTTCACCGTCGAGCACCTCGCTCAGTGCTGGCAACAGTTCCTAGCACTCTCTGAAGCTTACGCAAACAGTCTCTACCATCAGACTCTGTGGTAGGAAAGTATGAGTACCACAGAACCATCATTCGTATTTCATGATATAAAACCTAAATAGTGTTATGGGAAGCCCAAAGCACAGTTTATCTAAATAACCATGTGCCTCTCGTTCTCCCCCTCTTTCAAACCCCATCTTTCAGTCAAAGTTTTGCCCTAGTTATTCCAAGTCTAAATTACACACTGCCTTGCAGGCTTGTGCTGTGCTTCTGTGTTTCAGACTCAGCTTCCTTAACAAGCCACCAGCCGGGCGTGGTGGTGGTGGTGCACACCTGTAATCCCAGCACTTGGGAGGCAGAGGCAGGCGGATTTTTGAGTTCGAGGCCAGCCTGGTCTACAGAGTGAGTTCCAGGACAGCCAGTACTACACAGAAAACCTTGTCTCGAAAAAACAAAAACAAAACAAAACAAAAAAATCCAAAAAACAAACAAACAAACAAACCACCAAATACACTTACACAGTTCCTCCACATTGATTTAAAAAAAAAAAAAAAAAAAAAAAAAAAAAAGAGGTGGGTCTCGTTTTGCTGTGTAGTTAGACCAAGCTGGCCTCAAACTCACAGAGATGCACCTGCCTCTGCCTCCTAACTGCTGGGACTAAAGGAAGGCACCAAGTATACCAGGCTCTAAACTGAATCTCATGTTTTGTTTTGCTTTGTTTTTTGAGATAGTGTCTCACCATAGAGCCTGCAGCCTGGAATCTGCTGTATAATCCAAGCTGGCCTCAGACTTTAGCCTCCCCAAGCACTAGGATAACAGTACAAAAGACATATTAAGGTCATACTGCGTCCACCCTGCCACAGGGCACCCAAAACTTAATGGTCTGAAAGCAAGTATCTCTAGCAAGGCATTGGAAGGCATTCCAGTGTCAGGGAGTGCGAGCATATGCAGTCTTACTCCTTACCAGACAAACCAGTCCTCAGCTCTAATAAGGAAGAAGAAATCTGCAAGGCTGAGTCACCAGCATTTCCTGAACTAACTTCAAAGAAACTGGCCCTTAAATAGGACAGAAAGAAAAGGCAACATGGCACAGCGGCCAAGAGAAGCCTCAATGCCGGCTCCTGCTGTGCACTAATGCCCGGCTTCCTCCTAGAGCCATTAGATCATTCTACTTCTGCCTAGAGGTCCCTTATTAGAGACACTGACTACCTAACAGGCTGCCCATAATCTTGGTTTTCTCCTCCCAATCAATGACAGCCAAGATATTGCCCTTTCCAAGTAGCTCCTCCCCCGGTTTATCAGAGGAAAGGGTGGAAAAATTATCCCCTGAAAACCTCCATTAATCAGGGCATATATAGTACTTTGTACAAGGGAGCATGCTTCTCAGCCTACCATTCTTTGCCTTTTACTAAAGAGTCAGCATGAAGGACTGGAGAGAGGGCTCAGCAGAGAGGGAGGGCTCACTGGATGTTCTTCCAGAGGACCCAACAGTTCCCAGTACCCACATGACAGCTCACAGCCACCTGTAACTTCAATCCTATAGAAAATTCCATGCCCTTCTGACCAAGGGCACTACACATAGACATTCATGCAGGCAAACCAGCTATACACATAATTTCCCTTTATTTTTTTATTCAAAAAACTCAGAATGAAGACCTATGACACCTGCTTGTCTAACTACAGAATTAAACTAAAGGGCAGGGGGTGGCACATGCCTTTGATCTAGCACTTTCAGGCAGAGGCAGGAGGATCTCTGTGAGTTGAGGCCAACTTATCTTCATAGCAAGTTCCAGGTTAGCCAAGCCTACATAGTAAGACAAACAACAACAAGCTAAGAATAATAAAAATCCCAGCACTCTGGGAGGCAGAGGCAGGCGGATTTCTGAGTTCGAGGCAAGCCTGGTCTACAGAGTGAGTTCCAGGACAGCCAGGGCTATACAGAGAAACAAACAAACAAACCAAAAAATAATAATAATAATAATAATAATAATAATAATAATAATAATAATAAACTACAAAGCATAAAACAGACATGGTAGCAAATGCCTATAGTTCCAGCACTTAGACATGTGGAGGCAGGAAAATCAGATGAGTTCAAGGTCATCTTCAGCTACAGAATAAGTTCCAGGTTAGCCTGGGCTACATGAGACCTTATCTTGAAATATTAATTTCCTAAAACTATAAAAGACAGGCAATAGCATGCTTTTATATATGATGGGAGGGATATTAAATCAGGTATGGTGGCACATACATGCAATCCCAGCACTGAAGCAGGATTCTTAAGTCCTGGCCAGGCTGGGCTACCATGTAAAACCCTCTCTCAAAACATCATTTAAAAAAGAAAAAAGTTTGCTGTTATCAAAAGAACAAGCACATTTAACAGAATTAGGTATAAATATATATGTAAGTTAGAATAAAAGAACCAAACAAACAAATGAAATGTGAAATGAAAGACTCTGTTTAGGTTCATATGAAAAGGGCTGCCTGTAAGAAAAATATTTCCTATAGTGGACAGGCTGTCACTTGAACTCTGGATGGGACAGAGCCATCTAAGACATCTAGGCAGTCTCACGGTACTTAGTAGAACACGACTCAGTGCCACCTTTGACAAGCAAAGTCAAAGGAAGGAGGACCATAGTGGAAGGGCTTAAAAGTACAAGGTGTTGGGGCTGGAGACACTCTGCAGTTAAGAGCACTGGCTGTTCTTCCAGAGAACCCTGGCTCAGCTCCCAGCACTCATACTGTGGCTAAACCGCCT
This sequence comes from Apodemus agrarius, assembly GCA_964023405.1. Taxonomy (NCBI): domain Eukaryota; kingdom Metazoa; phylum Chordata; class Mammalia; order Rodentia; family Muridae; genus Apodemus; species Apodemus agrarius. Next base: position 94,701,248 of record OZ030005.1, on the reverse strand, counting down.
ACCCACGGCTCCAGTTCCAGGAGATCCAATGCCACCTTCTGGCCTCCACAAGCAGTGTGTGAGTGTGATGCACAAATAACATGCAGACCTTAAAAAAGCAAAGCAAAGCACACAAGGTTGAACACAGAGACTACCTGTCCTGTAAAGACTAGAAAGATTTTTATGGCCCTCCCATGAGAAAACAAAAACAGGGCTAAAGAGCTGGCAGTTACAGGCCGTGGGACTGTGGTTTAACACGGGAAGAATTTTCTGCATACTACAGATGTTGAAAACATGGGACCCACCAACATTCCATCATGAATGGGGGAGTTCATGAGGCTCCACCCCTCCCTAAGGAGCTATAGGCAGTGATACTTGTTGGGGAGGAGTCATATTCTCCAGTGATAAGCTACTAGTAAACTGCCCTTGCTCAATAAGTAACACACCCATGCTCGTGCAAACAATCCTAACTAATCTCTCTCCCTCCTCTCCCTCTCCCCCTCCTCTCCCTCCCTCCCCCCTCTGTGTGTGTGTGTGTGTGTGTGTGAGTTTATCTGTCGGTCTCTCTCATCACACAACTTCCTGTTAATTAGTGCTTCTTGATGATAGGAGTTGGTTCCATCAGTTTCTCAGTTTCTTTTTAAACTTCTAGAAGCAACCTTAAAGTGCACCTTTTTGGTCCTCAATCAGCTGGGCAGGCTTGCACTAAGACTGGTTTCTCCAGGGACCTCCTGGGAGCTCCTAAGGAACCACTGGCAACCATGCAACATGCATTCTCCAGAGAATCTGGGCACAGCTGTTCCATATCCCTCCAGACTTAAGTCTGATGATAACCTTCCTCTATTTGTTCCCAATTATGGATGAAGAAGCCACTTTATGAGCTAATACACCAAAACTACTTTCTTTAAGATTCCTTTGGCTTGTTAAGCCCTCCAACAAAGGCTGAAAACTATTTCCTTTATTGAGTTCATGCTTGAACTACAAGCATATGGTTTCTGTTTTGCTAACTGCACCAAACTGACACTAGATAAATAATCTGAGCTCAAAAGAAAGAACCTGGTCTGGAGGACTAAAAAGACCCTGTCTCAAAAAAGGAGAGAGAAAGAGGGAGGGAGGAAGGGAGGGAGGGATGCAGTTCAGTGCAGAGACCCTAGTTTTAATATCCACTACTGCAAAAGCAAGCTAAGAAAGAAAAGGAAACCCTAAAGCTAGAAACAAACTCAAAGTTGCACTAGCTCACAGCTTAACAATCTAGTAGTGTCAGAAATGTATGACAGGGGACTAGAGAGACAGCTCAGCCGTTAAGAGTACCCCCCTTTTAGAGGGCCCAGGCCTGATGCCCAACACCTACACCATGGCTCACAATGATCTTTAACAACCGTTCCAGGGGATCTGACGCCACCTTCTGGCCTCTTTGGACACCAAGCACAAAAGTACTGTACGCAAAGAAAATATCCATATATATTTTTTGTCTTTATTTTTATTTTCATTTTATATTCATGGGTGTACAAACATGTGTATATGTACATACACGCAGTGCCCACAGAGGCCATCAGATTCCCCTGGGACTGCAGTTATAGATGGTTGTAAGCCACAATATGGGTGCTGGAAGCCGATCCCTCATCCTCTAGAAGAACAGCAAGAGCTTTTAACCACTAAGCTATCTCTCCCAGCCCCTTTTTAAATCTTTAAGTTAAAATTTAAAGGGACTAAAGATATGGTTCAGTGGTTAAGAGCACTGGCTGATCTTCCAGAGGACCTGGGTTTGGTTCCAGTACCCACATGGGACCCCACTGTCTATAACTCCAGTTCCAAGGGACCCAGTGTCCTCTTCTGGACTCCCTGGGCACCAAGCACACATGCAGACAAAACACAGAGACACATAAGATAAAATAATCTTTTTTTTTTTTTTTTTGGTTTTTTTTTTTTTTTTTTTTTTTTTGGTTTTTTGAGACAGGGTTTCTCTGTGTAGCCCTGGCTGTCCTGGAACTCACTCTGTAGACCAGGCTGGCCTCGAACTCAGAAATCCGCCTGCCTCTGCCTCCCAAGTGCTGGGATTACAGGCGTGCGCCACCACGCCCGGCTTTTTAGATAAAATAATCTTTAAAGAAGAAATATATGTAGACCTCATAGGTCTAGTTTACTTTTTCTAACCTTGGCTTGCCTGGCTCTGTGTAGACATTTGCTTTGTTTTGTCTCGCAGGTGCTAGAGTTAAAGGTGTGTGTGCCATCACTCCAGGCCAGTTGCATATCCTGAGCCCACAAAAGTCAATAAGATAGGCCGGGCGATGGTGGCGCACGCCTGTAATCCCAGCACTTGGGAGGCAGAGGCAGGTGGATTTCTGAGTTCGAGGCCAGCCTGATCTACAGAGTGAGTTCCAGGACAGCCAGGGCTACATAGAGAAACCCTGTCTCGAAAAACCAAAAAAAAAAAAAAAAAAAAAAAAAGTCAATGAGATCACTGTGCAGAGGCTGAGATCCAACATTTACTCTTGACAGAAAGATAAGATACGAAAAGAATCTTTTCATGGGAAGACAAAGAAACTTGCCTTGGTAATCTAACAAAGTAGGAGGAAAACTCCCTCTATCCATTCAAAAGTACAGGTGTGTACAGAGGGTAGTACTAGTCAAAATTACACAATACTTATGGCCTGGAAATTTACAAGTAAAATTACAAACACTTTGGTCCTAGAAAAAAAACAATTCTGTTGGATTGATCCATCCAACAGAAGAAAACACAAAACACAAAAAGAGAATGATGTTTAGGAAAATATGACTTAAAACCACAATGAGATAGTCTATACTTGTCTAGGTAAGAATGGCAAAAATAGGGCTGGTAAGACAGCTCAGTAGTAAAGGCACGTGCAGCCAAGACTAAGGACTCAAGTTCTGTTCCTCAGAGGTCACAAGGTAGAAGGAAAGAACCATGTCCCTAAGTTGTCTCTGACCTCCACACACGTATAGTAACATGCAATCAATCAATTGATCAATGACAATTTTCTAAAGAAAGGTAGCAGAAACCTAAGATTCTAATACCAAATACTGGCAAGAATGTTTAGCAGCCAGGTGGGCGGTGGTGGCACATATCTTTAATCCCAGCACTTGGGAGGCAGAGACAGGAGTCTCTCTGAGTTCAAGGCCAGCCTGGTCTACAGAGTTCCAGGACAGCCAGGGATACACAGAGAAACTCTGTCTGGAAAAACAAAAAACAAAAAAGCATACACTACATATTTAGCTCTCATACACTATACATTATTACTGAAATACAAAACAGTATAACCACCTTGAAACTTGATAATTTCTTTAAAAGTTAAACATATATATGTGCCATACAAAAATCCAGCCACTCCATTCCAAAAAGAAATGAAATACATGACTATTCAAATATCTGTACATGAATGCCCAAAGAAATCTTAACCATAACAACCAAAAAGCACAAATACCCTAAGTGTCCACCAGTGGCAAATCAGCTGTGGATATTGCCCAGTGGTAGAGCACTTGCCTGCCATACTCAAGGCCCTGAGTTTGAGCCCCAGCAAAGAGAGAAATAGAGACAGAGTAAAAGATTAGAGAGGTTTTAAGGGCCAGGCTATAGCTCAAGCTCAGTTGTCCAGCATGAAAACTCAGGTTCTAGCCCTTGTAACAGGAAAACCAAAACAAAAAGCACAGTAAATGATAAAATCCAATATTGCTATACAATGACATAGAACCTAGCAATGGGATCTAACAAATTACTGATATATTCAATTAAAAAAATAAATTAAGAAGCATATGCTCCTCACACCTGGAGTCCTAGCACTGGGAAGCAGAAGGAGGAGGATCCAAGCATGTTAAAGTGAGACTGGGCTGGGGAGTAGCCTGGGCTCAGCTGGGGCTGGGGAGAAGCCTGGGTTCAGCTCCCTGAAACCAGCTACCGGTGAAGAAGCGCTGTCTGACCTCCAGACCCCTCCTGCGGCAAGGGTGCCCACACAGGCAGATTCAAACACTGTGATACAGTTTTGAAAAATGCTTTCAAATTAGATATCAAAGTCAGACTGGCCTACATAATATGCTCCAGGTTAGCCAGAGCTATAGAGCGCTTAGTCAGGAATGGAAAGGGAAGGGAAAAGGGAAGGAAAAAGAAGGAAGGGTAGGGTAGGGTAGGGTAGGGTAGGGTAGGGTAGGGTAGGGTGGGAAAGGGAAAGGGAAAGGGAAAGGGAAAGGAAAGGGGAAGGGGAAGGGGAAGGGGAAGGGGAAGGGAAGGGGAAGGGAAGGGGAAGGGAAGGGGAAGGGAAGGGAAGGGAAGGGAAGGGAAGGGAAGGGAAGGGAAGGGAAGGGAAGGGAAGGGAAGGGAAGGGAAGGGGAAGGGGAGGGGAGGGGAGGGGAGGGGAGGGGAAGGGAAGGGAAGGGAAGGGAAGGGAAGGGAAGGGAAGGGAAGGGAAGGGAAGGGAAGGGAAGGGAAGGGAAGGGAAGGGAAGGGAAGGGAAGGGAAGGGAAGGGAAGGGAAGGGAAGGGAAGGGAAGGGAAGGGAAGGGAAATGTTATAGGAGAAACCATATTTATACATATATAGATATATTTCTAGAAAAACAATCTGTAGTATCAAAGAGAAGATTGGTAGTTTCCCAAGACCAGTTTGAAAAGAAAGATGTACCATGAAGAAACATGAAGAAATTTCTGAGTGTGAAATGTCTTGTGTGTGACAGGTTTTCCCAGCTGTATATATCTATCAAAACTTAAGTGAAAGCCGGGCATGGTGGCGCACGCCTTTAATCCCAGCACTTGGGAGGCAGAGGCAGGTGGATTTCTGAGTTCGAGGCCAGCCTGGTCTACAAAGTGAGTTAGTTCCAGAACAGCCAGGGCTACACAGAGAAACCCTGTCTCGAAAAACAAAAACAAAAACAAAAACAAACACAAAAAAAAAGTGAAGTTTATTGTACATAAATTAGAGATAAATAAGGATAATTTTTTAAATGTATTCATTTTTATCTGCCTGCTTGTATATATGTCTGTGTGAAGATGTCAGATCCCCTGGAACTGGAGTTACAGACAGATGTGAGCTGCCATGAAGGTGCTTGGAATTGAACCTGAGTCCTTTGGAAGAATAGCCAGTGCTCACTCTTAACTGCTGAGACATCTCCAACCCCAGTAAGGTTTTGATTTTTTTTTTTAAATTTATTTTTTGGTTTTGGTTTGGTTTTTTTTTTTTAAGATATTTATTTTATGTATATGAGTACACTGCAGCTGTCAGAAGAAGGCATCAAATCCTATTACAGACGGTTGTGAGCCACCATGTGGTTGCTGGGATTTGAACTCAGGACCTCTGGAAGAGCAGTCAGTGATCTTATCCGCTGAGCCATCTCTCCAGCCCTGGTTTTGGTTTTTTGAGACAAAGTTTCTCTGTGTAGCCCTGGCTGTCCTGGGACTCACTCTATAGACTAGGCTGGCCTCAAACTCAGAAATCCTCCTGCCTCTGCCTCCCAAGTGCTGGGATTACAGGCGTGCACCACCACGCCCGGCTTAGATTCCTTTTTTAAAAGGAGGACTAGGGATCTGGTTCTGAGAGTCTGATACCTGAGTTCAACCCCCAAATTCCAGTGGAATGAGAGAACTGACTTGTTAAAGTTGGCCCCTGACTTCCACACATCATAGACACACATATAATAAATCATAATGATCATAACCACAATACATCTCAGAGGGTAGGATTATTGCTCAGTGGTAGAACCCTTGCCTCACCTATCTGGGTTCAACTCCTAGCACCATGAAAATAAGCAAGCAAGCAAAGAAGCTCCTGGAAGTTAATCCAACCCAGGCCACATTTAAGGCTCCTGTATGCTAATTATATACTTCAGAATCCCTGCTCTTGGGAGGCTGAAGCAGTCAGATTTCCAGTTCAACGCACACTCGGGCCAAGGAAGAAGACTGTTCCTTTTATTTTAAAAAGGGGAAGAAGAGTATGAAAACACGGGTTTAAGCAGCAGTTAAGAGCACTCGCTGTCTCCAATGGACAGAGTTCAGTTCCCAGCACCCACACTGGGTAGCTCACAACCAACAATAACTCCAGATCAAAGCAATCCAACTCTCTTCTGGCCTTGGCAAGCATCCCACATAAATGCACACATTTTCCCAGATACATATCTACACATAAGAAATAAAAATAAACCCTTTTTCCAGGTGCCAATAGATGATGCTCCTTTATATATGAACTGTAAAATACTTGAGTAAGCTATCATGAAAGAATCAGTTATGGAATGTCAGGATACTATCCTAACAAAATGCAGATAACCGAATGATAAAGACTACATATTAACTTGCTTTAAAGTGATTACAGACAGAACTGGAGAGATGGCTCAGCTCTTCAGAGTACTATCCGCCTGCTATCTAGTTCAAGGTCCGGACTGAGGTGTCTGCATGTGTGGACTAGGCAGAGATGGACCCCACCTCAGCAGCCTTGGAAAATGAACATGAAGCAATCACTGAAGTGGAGTATGTAGACAAGATCCACATTAGGAACTACAAAATTAGCCGGGCAGTGGTGGCACACGCCTGTAATCCCAGCACTTGGGAGGCAGAGGCAGGCAAATTTCTGAGTTCAAGGCCAGCCTGGTCTACAGAGTGAGTTCCAGGACAGCCGGAGCTACACAGAGAAACCCTGTCTCGAAAAACCAAAAAAAAAGAAAAGAAAAAAAAAAAAAAAAGAAAAGAAAAGAAAAAAGAAAAAAGAAAGGAACTACAATATTGATGCCTGGCATTTCTCCCCTTTCCCAGAGGACTATGGGAAGCAAGCAGCCCAAGCTTTGGCTCTGCGAGTACTGCCTCAAATACATGAAGTTCAAGAGGAGCTACTGCTTCCACCTGGGCCAGTGTCAGTGGTGACAGCTCCCAGGAAAGGAGATCTAGCAAAAGAGCAACATCCCTGTGTCTGAAGTGGATGTAAAGACCATAAGATACATTGTCAGAACCTGTCTTCTGGCCAAGCTTTCCCTAGACACAGGACCTTGTATTTTGATGTGGAGTCCCCTTTGTCTTTTACATCTTGACAGAAGCAAACAGGCAAGGGGCTCACATTGTTGGCTACTTTTCTAAGGAGAAGGAATCCCCAGATGGAAACAACATGGCCTGCCTGCATCCTGCCCCTGCCCCCTCCCATCTGCGCAGCTATGGGAAGTTTCTTTTTTTTTTTTTTTTTTTTTTTTTTTTTGAGACAGGGTTTCTCTGTGTAGCCCTGGCTGTCCCGGAACTGACTCTGTAGACCAGGCTGGCCTCGAACTCAGAAATCCACCTGCCTCTGCCTCCCAAGTGCTGGGATTACAGGCGTGCGCCACCACACCCGGCTGGGAAGTTTCTTATTGCCTTCAGTTATGAGCTCTCTAAGCTTGAGGGTACTGTAGGCTCCCCAGAGAAGCCACTGAGTGACCTGGGCAAACTCAGCTACAGAAGCTACTGGTCATGGGTCTTGCTGGAGATCCTGCGAGACTTCCGGGGCACGCTGTCTATCAAAGATCTTAGCCAGATGACCAGCATCACACAGAATGACATCATCAGCACCCTACAGTCCCTCAACATGGTCAAGTACTGGAAAGGCCAACATGTGATCTGTGTCACACCTAAGCTGGTAGAGGAACACCTCAAAAGTGCCCAGTATAAGAAACCACCTATCAGGCTGTGAAAAAACTCTATGGCATTGATGTGGCCAAAGTCAACACCCTGATAAGGCCTGACTGACGAGAAAAGAAGGCGTGTGTTGGCTTGGCTCCCGATTATGATGCTCTAGACGTTGCCAACAAGATTGGGATCATCTAAACTGAGTCCAGATGGCTAATTCTAAATATACACTTTCTCTTTCACCATAAAAAAAACAAACAAACAAACAAACCACTTATCACAGTGGACTTTGTCTGCCTCAAGTGGGCACCCCGAAGCACCCTGAAGGCTATAAGAAAGAAAGAAAAAATTCCAGCCTCAAGGGATCCAACAACACCCCTTATGGTTTCTTTGGATACCCACACACATTTACTCATAGGCGCACACAGAAACACAAACAAGCAAACAATAAAAATAAAATATTTTTAAAAAATAACAAAAGATGACATTTCATTCAGCAGGATAAATAACTTTATACCTTGCAGTCGATTGATGGCTCATCAGGTAAGACACTGCTGCCATGCCTGAAGGTGTGAATTTGATTCCCTGGGACCCACACACATGGTGGAAAGAAAGACTCAAACCCAAAAGCTGTCTGACCTTCACACATATGCCAAGGTACACATGTGCCCCTTACACATGTGTATAATTAAAATAATAAGCCGGGCGTGGTGGCGCATGCCTGTAATTCCAGCACTTGGTAGGCAGAGGCAGGCGGATTTCTGAGTTCGAGGCCAGCCTGGTCTACAGAGTGAGTTCCAGGACAGCCAAGGCTACACAGTGAAACCCTGTCTTGAAAAACCAAAAAAAAAAATAACACCATGTAATAAAATGCATAACACAAATGACAGCTAAGAGGATCTTAAAGAGGAAGATAGGTAACCTACGATGAGACAGTAAATCATGAGCATAGTTCTTAAAAAAAAAAAAAAAAAAAAAAAAAAAAGGTCAAAGCCTGTAATCCCACCACTCAGGAGGCTGAAGCACGTGGATCTCTGGTTCTGCGGGTCATCTATCTCTACACAGCTAATGCCAAGCCAGCCTAAGCTCCACAGTGACGCCTTGTCTCAAAAAAAAAAAAAAAAAAAAAGGAAAGAGCAAAAGTTCAATTAAACCTAAACCACATTTCCTATGTGTTGAGAGAAAATAATTAGAAGCCTAGTATCCAGCTAAACAATCAAAACTGGAAATGAAATAAAGATATTTCTCAATAAAACAATGTTTACCACTAGGAGACAGCCAGCCTTACCACTGCAGGAAATTATCTAAAGAAGCAACTAATTTATTCAACAAAAAAGAAAAGAGCAAAGTGCCAGGAAAAAAAAAATGGCCAGAAAACAAGCAGGAAATACAGACGGGCACAACAGAGATACGACTCAGCGGTAGAGGGGGCCGAGAATGTGCATCTGTTCCCCAGCACTGCAAAGAGAAAAACAAGGGCACAGGAGGGAGTTCAGCACTGACATGGATTTTTTTTTTTTTTTTTTTTGCCTTTGTTAACGGTTTCATTCTTGCACATGCTCACTTTGAATCTGAACACTTCTTGATAAGCTTAATGTATAATAGGTAAAAATCAATGACGGCCTGGCTATCTGTTCTTATCAATTACATACAGGTATCAAACAGTCCATGCTCAGTTCTGTTTAGGCATCCCAAAATTCTATAATTCTTAGTTCAAGGCATTCATCCCACTTCTATATGTCACGAATAAAAATAAACTTCCAAAGAGAAATGTTTCCTAGTGAGCCATCAAGTAAGGTCTCTCTCTGAGAAAGTAGGACTGGCTTTAGACTAAGATTCAGACCTTACAACTAGTCATCATGTGCTTGAACTTGGACCAACAAAAGAACCCTTTGTGCTTCTTCCTCTAAAGGAGAAAAACACCACACAGAAACAGAACACATATACCCATTCCTGTGCCTGAGAGCTTCACTTGATCTGAATACTCATCATACACAGAGAGTTAAGATATCCACAGGGCAGAAAGTCTCCCTACTCCCTTCCTTACCAGCAAAGCTTCCTGCCTATAACTGAGTTGCAAGCGTAGTAAGACCTGACAAACCCAGAACTTTGGAAACAAAAGACTAAGTCACAAAAGAAGATAGGAAAAAAAGATATAAATATGGATTAAAGCAAGTTAGTAATTATGTTTTCAGGAAGTAGTTTCATCCCTCCACCCCCACCAAAAAAAGGATAACATTATGCTGAAACTAAAACAAATACCATCACAAAAAGATGGGCTATACTGCTTGCCTACCATGCACTGAGAGGCCAAACCTACTCCATCTTGGGACCGGCCTTCATCTTAAAAGAAAAAGAGCCTGAGAACGTAATCTGCAGCTGAATCCAAGCTGCACCCAAGCACCAAGAAGGCCCCAATGGCTTGTCCCTGGCCCATACTCCCTAGATGCTTCCCAGCAAGAGCCACTTGAGACTAGTCTGATTGTCTCAGCACCCACCTGTCAGTTTACAAGTCATTCAATTAGATGCTTGCCAGGCTGTAAACCCCCTCCTTACTCACATTTCCAATAAAACCTTGTCCTGCAGAGGACTGGAGGCTGTTTCACCTGCCCATCCTGCTGCGTCAGGGCCATAGGTAAGTGAGGCTGAGCTAGAGCTTGAATAAAAGAGAGCCTTGTGCGATTGCATCAGAATCGGCTCCTTGATGGTTTGGGGTCTTGAGATCGGACACATCATTTTGGTGTGTTGGCCAGGAAAGCCTCCACAACTTCCAGAACTAATGACCAGAAGGGTCTTGATACTGGTAATTTCTGAGTCTGTTCATGTTTGTGTAGCGCTACAGTAATTCTGTTTGTGTCTGCACAGCACTGTGGTAACTTTAGTTCCAGGTGGCACCCAGGTAGCTTTGGTTCCGGGTGTCCGCATGGCACCATGGTCTATGTCTTTCAGTGTGTAATTCTGTTTCAGGTCTCTGCAGTGAATGCTGCAAACTTTGGTTCCGGGCAGCACTGAGGTAACTTTGGTTTAGGGTGTCAGCGCTACAGTCTATGTAGTTTGTTTGTTTGTTTGTAGGTAAACTGAGTGGTGCCATATCTGTCAGACTTGAGAACTGGCTTTGAATCTGTAATTGTGGTGAGAGGTAGCTAAAGCTGATGCACTAGGAGGCCACAGCCACACGGAGCTGGAAGACCTTCCAGACCCCTACCAGGAGACCCTGGTTCCTCAATCTAGGATTGGATGCTGGGCTCAGAGAGCCGTGAGTGCCACCTTCTGGTTATTTTATTCCCTCCTGACAGAAGAATTTTTCTCGTGTTTTGGTGGTTGTCCTCACTGTCTATTTGTCTGTCCTTGAGTTTCACATTACAGGGCAACTCTGACTCTGACGGATACTAACATGGGACAAGTGCCTTCAACTCCACTAAAATTGTTTCTTATTCATTTTTGTTTGTTTGTTTGTTTTTGTTTTTTCAAGACAGGGTTTCTCTGTGTAGCCCTGGCTGTCCTGGAACTCACTCTGTAGACCAGGCTGGCCTCGAACTCAGAAATCTGCCTGCCTCTGCCTCCCAAGTGCTGGAATTAAAGGCATGCACCACCACCACCCGGCATTTCTTAGTCATTTTAAGTACGTTAAAAGAAGACAGACCACACTTTTGCAAGTCAGAAGGGCCCACGTTCAAACCTGCTGGCCCCAGGAGGGATACTTTGACCTGGGAATCAAGGGATCAAGGAAGTCATTTTTAAACCTAAATTCAGCCACCCAGACCAAATACCTTGAGGTGGTCTGGCAAGACTTCCTAGAGGACTGGCCCTCTTGGCTTAAACTTTTTCTCCCCAGACCACAGGCAGTAAAGGGGTAGCCAGATGACTAAGCCCATCTCTTCCTGGAAGAAAGATCTGAGACAGTCAAAAGGGGTACTGAATCAGACTCTTGGGCCCTGGCGTCAACCAGTGGCCTACCTCTCAAAGAAATCAGACCAGGGGGCCAGAGGCTGCCACCCCTTGCTTATGCATCATTGCTGTAGCTACCCTCCTGGTCAAGGATGCTATCATTTGGCCAGAGCCTGACCATCACCATGCTTCATGCTATTGAAGGGATATTTAAACAGCTCCGCCCAAACCCCAATAGATGGCTCACCAACACCAGAATGACTCATTGCCAGTCTCTCCTCTTAAACCCCCTAGGATATAAAGGTTTTTTAGGCCCCAACTTCCTTAAACCCAGCTACCCTCTGCCTAACTATGCTGGCTGGTTTTGTGTGTCAACTTGACACAGGCTAGAGTTATCACAGAGAAAGGAGCTTCATTTGGGGAAATGCCTCCATGAGACCCAGCTGTGGGGCATTTTCTCAATTAGTGATCAAGAGGGAGGGCCCCTTGTTGGTGGTACCATCTCTGGGCTGGTAGTCTTGGGTTCTATAAGAGAGCAGGCTGAGCAAGCTAGGGGAAGCAAGCCAGTAAGTAACATCCCTCCACGACCTCTGCATCAGCTCTTGCTTCCTGACCTGCTTGAGTTCCAGTCCTGACTTCCTTTGGTGATGAACAGCAATTTGGAACTGTAAGCTAAATAAACCCTTTCCTCCCCAACTTGCTTCTTGGTCATGATGTTTGTTCAGGAATAGAAACCCTGACTAAGACACTGACCCAGACCTCAACGAGCCACTGCATGACTGCTTGGACATTCTCACCCACGTCCAGACTAGATCTTCAAGACACCCCGTTATGGGCACAGAGATGACATGGTTCACCGATGGTAGTAGCTTCTTTCAGGAGGGATAGAGGTATGCTGCACTGGCCATGGTCTCAAACACTGAGATCATATGGGCAGAGCCACTCCCGACTGGAACATAGGCCCAGAAAGCTTAATTAATTGCTCTAACCAATGCATTAAAGTTGGGAAAAGACAAGAGACTTAATATTTACACAGACAGCCTGTATGCCTTTGCTACCGCTCATATACATGGGGCTATTTATAGGGAGAGAGGTTTTCTGATGACAGAAGGAAAGACTACCAAAAATAAAGAAGAAATCCTCTCCCTAAGGGCCCTATGGGGGCCTAAACAGTTATCTATCATACACTGTCCAGGGCATCAAAGTGAAAAAGACTCCCCTCATGTTTGATTGTCCTAGATCCAGGAGACCCCACACTCTCCGACCTGCCCACATATACTACAGAGGATATGATCTGGGCCAAGAACCTACCTATGTCTCAGTGTCATAGGGATGGTGGAGGGCAGCAAACTAATTGTACCGGAGGAAATGGCGCTACCCAAGTCCAAACATGAATAGAGACAGACCCTAGTGCGGATGCATTGGAATCAGCTCCTTGGTGGTCTTTTGGGGCTTGTGAATGGGCACACAGCACCAAAACAAAACAAACTAGAAAAGGAAAAAAAGCAAAACAAAAACAAAAAGTTGAGTAAGCTAGGCTTCTGTTCCCTTAAGCCCAAGAAAACCCAACATTCTAAGACATTCAGTAATGGCCATGGCACACTAAAATCTTGAGTAGCCATCAGGACAAATATATATTAACTTCCTAGAAGGGCACACAAATACGGGAAAAGATTCTAATAATACAGATGACACGTGCAGCCACAGAAGTATGCAAAAGAGGTTACCTGCCAGGCATGGCTCTGCAGACCTTTGAACCCAGCACATGGGAGGCAGAAGCAAGGGGATCTCTGAGTTCAAGGCCAGCCTGGTCTACAGAGCAAGTTCCAGGACATTCAAGAGTAAAAAGAGAAACTTTGTCTTGAAAAATACAAACAGCCAGGCAGTGGTAGGTACACCTTTAATCCCAGCACTTGGGAGGCAGATGCTGGTGATTTCTGAGTTCGAGGCCAGCCTGATCTACAGAGTGAGTTCCAGGTTAGCCAGGGCTATACAGAGAAACCGTGTGTGTGTGTGTGGGGGGGGTATTTAAAAATACAAAACAACAGTATCTTACATTTGTACTCTTGAAGGTGCTTGCAAAAACAGTGTTATCTGATTTGCCTCTCACACCCAAGTAGGTAAGGCAGGTAAGTTCATAGTTTACATACAAAGTGTATCCTAACACAGTCCCTTCTCATCATTTATGTTCTGCACTCAACACCCCCAAATATAGCAAAACTCGAACATACTGCAACCCTTACTAAGGTAAACATAAACCTCTGAGTCCCCACCTATAAAACATGAACAAGGTTGTTAGAAAAATTAAAAAGATGATCCTTATATACCAGCAAAAACATCAGAAACAGTGGAAGCTAAGAAGATGCCACTGATGCTATCATTAACAATAAAGAAGCACCTGGCGTGACAGGACCCTCAGGTACAATTCTTGGAATATTTTACAACACCCATGACGTCCTGCGATCCTCAGCCACAATCCCACTAACAAGCACCCAAACAGATCCACCCCCTCGAACACTGCGGGCTCCCACAAACCTGGCCCCCTGCAGGTTCTCCTTCCACACTCGGTTACGAAGGAGACCTTTCTCTCGCATCGGCGTGGTCAGCAGCACCCCATCTAGGCCTAGCCATCCCCTGAGAGCACACAGGCCGCACGCCAGCCAAGGGCCCGTGCCGGTTACCAGGCCGCGCGTTACTCCGTCACGAGCCCGCCGGACCACACCTCACCTCAAGTTGTTTCTCGCACGGTGAAGACACAATTAGTTTAAACTATGATCCCGCCCCCTCTCGCCGCCCTCTCATTGGCCCCAGTCGGCAGTTGTTTGCCGGGCACTCCGGCGGACCCGGGAAAAGGAAGTACAAGAGCCACCGTAAAGGGAAAAGGGGGTAATACTACTTCCGGATCCCGTTCTTGCCTTGAACTACAAATCCCAGCAAACACCGCGGCTTCGGCGTCCAGCCCTGATGAACTACAAGTTCCGGGCCGCACCACGAGCACGTTCAACTGAGCCGTCTAGGGCGTGGTGACTAAGGTAGTTGCTATGGGGTTGCGCTGAGTAACTTCAGGTAGTGAGACGCAGAAGCCTGAGGGTAAGCGGCTGCGGGTGAGTTGGGCGGGAGAACGGGAAAACTTCTAGGACACTAGAGCTCTCTGAAAGGGGAGGAACTCCACAAATGGAACTCCCCAAACGGGGACCTGAGATTCTCCTCAAACCCTCATTCCTCTTCACAAGTGAACACAGCACTCGAGATAAACTGCGGGACTATAGATGTCCTACCAATACATATTTTGGCGGTGCTTATGAGCGCCTTAGCGCAAGAATGGCACTTTCCAGTACGGGTACCTCGAGTCCCCGACGCGGGGAAATCAGAAACGCCCTCGGACATGGTGTTGGTTTTCCTCAGAAGAACCAGGACTTGCTTGACACGACACATCAGAGTAATTCGCGGTCCTTGATTTCTGGAGATGTAGAAAATGGCACGGGGCTTTAAAGTCCTCCCTCCCTTTTTTACTCTTCCAAGCAAGACCCTTTTCAAGGAATCACCAGATTCCTCATCTCCACACATGTGTGAGTGCTGAATGTAAATTAGTCTCTTCTTCCTACACCCCTGCCTGATCAGCTTCTGGAAGCTTCAATTTAGATATTCATTTCTTCCACATTGCTCAAAAAAAAAAAAAATTAGTACATTTAGTAACTTATCAAGGTTTTTTTTACAGCCTCTCCTTTTCAAACAACTCTTTGAATCAATGATATTTATCTCCATTTCACAGATCGAAAAACTGAAACCCAGAGAGATAAGTGACTTGCCCAAGGCCACTATTGACAACGCTAGAAGAGAATTCTAGTTCTTTAAAATCAAACCATTTTTATTTAGCTTTAACTGGCTGCATCTATAGCTTGTACTTGTCCCAAGAATTATGTTAAACTGTCCAAGGGAAAATGAACCTGTATGACCATCCTGAGGTCTTTACAATTCAACATGAATCAGTTTCAAATCCATACTTGAAATTATTAATGAAGAAAGGAAACTAGAGACTGAAAGAAATGGGAATCAAACATGTTTAAACAAAGCAAGAGACAGCTGACAGGACACCTGAGGTCTGAAGCTGCCGAGATTCACTGGCCCTTGGTACACTTACTGTTTTAAAGTTCTGGGCTGTCTTCTGTTTCCAGCCTCACTATACCCTTAGGGCTCCTCTTAGGGCTCATCCATAGCCACACCTTTATTTGCTACCTGCATGTCTCCAGCCAAGCCTTCATCTCTTAAGTTCCAGATCTGTATAACCAGTCTTGTCCTTGACATCTCCTTCAGGATATATTTGAGACATGTCAAGTTCAATATTTCTCTGTGCACTCCAGTCCTCTCTACTAAGCCTGGATCTCACCCAGTATCTACACAATGTATGCAAGTCAAGTCCCCAAGTATCATCCTTAATAACTTCCATTTCTAATATAGTCCATTTAATACCTAAATGTCTTTCTCTTGTTGCAAATTTCATACATGCACATGTTTTGATCAATACCTTCCCTCATTCCTTTACCTCCAAAGGTGGTATCTAACCCTAACCCTAACCCTAACCTAACCCTAACCCTAACCCTAACCTAACCCTAACCCTAACCCTAACCCTAACCCTAACCCTAACCCACCCTAACCCTAACCCCTCAACCTCATGTTAGGCCCCTAAATGTCTTTAAAAAACAAAAACAAAGCTGGGCGGTAGTGGCGCACTCCTGTAATCCCAGCACTCTGGGAGGCAGAGGTAGGCAGATTTCTGAGTTCGAAGACAGCCTGGTCTACAGAGTGAGTTCCAGGACAGCCAGAGCTATACAGAGAAACCCTGTCTCAAAAAAAAAAAAAAAAAAATCCAAAAAACCAAAAATAAATAAATAAATCGAACAAAACCTCACAGAGATCCACTTCTTGCTTCTGCCTCCCCAAGTACTGGGATTAAAGACGTACACCACAACACCAAATTAAATGTCTTCCTCATCCTCTTCCTCCTTTTTTGAGACAGGGTTTCTCTGTGTAGCCCCGGCTGTCCTGGAACTCCCTCTGTAGATCAGGCTGGCTCAAACTCACCAATATGGGTGCTAGGAACTGAACTCAGGCCCTTTGCAAGAGCACCAAGTGGTCTTGGCTGAGCCATCTCTCCATCTCCCACTGTTGTGCTGCGTTGTGTTTTGGTTTGGTTTTCTTCCTTTGTATCCAGGCTGTCACTTGTGCTTATCCTGCCTCTGACTCCCAATTGTAAATACTTTGTATTCCGTCCTAGCTACCGTCCTGCCCTTCCTGCAGTCCCTTCCAGATACTTCGCATACTCCAACCAAAATAATTTTTTAAAATGAAAATCTATTCTTGTACACTCTTCTTATCTGAAATTCAATATATGCCCTGTAGTTTCCTTCTGCTTTTAGAATGAAGAAACATGTCAGGGCAGCCTCTGCCACATCTCCAGCCTGTACTCTAACCATACGTACTCCTTTTATCTGTTCTAGTTTATATCACTTTAAGGTCTTCCAAATTTCTGAGCACACACTAGAACAGTCACCATGGAGACATGGCCTTTGCCCACACCTTGAAACACTTTTTGTGGGGAGTGGGTGGTGAAAGTGAAGCCATCCACTAAGTATATCTGACCCAGCTACATCCCGAGCCCATGGGATGCTCATTCTTTCTCCTGTCATTGCACTTTCTGCCTATACTTATCCTCCGGGTCTCTCAGTCACTTCTTCAAAAATGAGCAGGTCAGACCCCTCAAGTATAGTGCCTCGTGTCCTTCTCTGTCATTTACTCGGTTGTAGCAGTCAGGTGGTAAGTGTACTATGACGTCTAACCATGAGACAAACATGGTTCCTGACCTGCTGGAGTTTGTGGTCAGGTAGACAGTGAACAGATAATTAGAGTGTTCTCATTGCTACCGTGGCAATAAGGATAGTGTATGAGGAGAGCCAAGTAGAACGATTCCAGACCCAGATTTGGGTTTGAGGAAACATTTCTCAGAAAAGTTCAAACTGGAGCTGGCTCCAAAGTATGAATAAACTAGTACAGTCCAAGCAGATCAGTGTGGAAAGGGAAACTTCCAGAAGGGCAGGCCCACGAGAGCGTGGGGACCTGCCTATGAGTTGTTGGAGTTGGCTGATTGTAGAATTAGTGAAGATAAGAGATGGAAGTCCACAGGCAGGAGTCAAGTTACCCTTGGGGTTTTCTCTAGCAACGGGATGGAATCTTCCAGAAAATGTTGGCAATGTAGCCAATTTTATATCATCCTAAGACTTTTTTTTCCTCCTCCTGCAGCCCAGAGACAGAGCCGTCTTTAAGCTAGGCTGTCAGTCTCCTATCAGCTCTTCTCATCTGACCATTGCTCCAAACCTCCCATACCATCATGTCAAGACATGCTTAAGAAAGGGCAGAAACTGGCTAGCAATGAAACAGTTTCAAATTCTTAGTAATTCTCCAAACTGAAAATTTTTGCCAACATATTGTTAAATGAACAATAAAGTTAAAAATATCATGTAGGGAGCTAGAGAGATGGCTCAGCGGTTAAGAGCACTGACTGAGCCGGGCAGTGGTGGCGCACGCCTATAATCCCAGCACTTAGGAGGCAGAGGCAGGCAGATTTCTGAGTTTGAGGCCAGCCTGGTCTACAAAGTGAGTTCCAGGACAGCAGGGACTACACAGAGAAACCCTGTCTCGAGAAAAAAAAAAAAAAAAAAAAAAAAAAAAAAAAGCACTGACTGCTCTTTCAGAGGTCCTGAGTTCAAATCCCAGCAACCACATGGTGGCTCACAACCATCTGTAATGAGATCTGACACCCTCTTCTGGGGTGTCTGAAGACAGCTACAGTGTACTCACATATAATAAATAAACTTAACAAAAACAAAAAATATCATGTATACTATGTACCACTTAGCAGCTATTTAAAAAGTTAGGAGGAAAAAAAAAAAGTTAAGAGGAGCCAGGTGGTGGTGGCGCATGCCTGTAATCCCAGCACTCTGGGAGGCAGAGGCAGGCGGATTTCTGAGTATGAGGCCAGCCTGGTCTACAGAGTGAGTTCCAGGACAGCCAGCCAGGACTACACAGAGAAACCCTGTCTTGAAAAAACCAAATCCAAAAAACCAAAAAAAAAAAAAAAAAATTAAGAGGAATATACAAGAATTTGAAAAGACAAAAAATATTGATTTACAAAGAAATATCCAGGGTTTATTTATAAAGATTTAGTGTCAGCCTGGCATGGTGGCGCACGCCTGTAATCCCAGCACTTGGGAGGCAAAGGCAGGCGGATTTCTGAGTTCAAGGCCAGCTTGGTCTACAGAGTGAGTTCCAGGACAGCCAGGACTACACAGAGAAACCCTGTCTCAGGGAAAAAAGAAAGAGATTTAGTGTCTTTTACATGTATTCTAGGAAGTAACAAACTCTTCATGGAAATTAAGACTTTGTTCCTGCATCTGCTTGTACATGTTTTTTTTTTTTTTTAAAAAAAATATCATTTATTTAATGTATATGAGTACACTGTAGCTGTCTTCAAACACCCCAGAAGAGGGCATTGGATCCCATTATAGATGATTATGAGTCACCATGTGGTTGCTGGGAGTTGAACTCAGGACCTCTGGAAGAGCAGCCAGTGCTCCTAACCACTGAGCCATCTCTCCAGGTCTGCTTATACATCTTTATGTTGTTTTACTTGATGACAGCCATCATAGTAACAGCTACAGTTTTTTGTTTTGTTTTTTTGTTTTTGTTTTCATTTTTGTTTTTCTGAGACAGGGTTTGTATGTGTAGCCCTGGCTTTCCTGGAACTTCCTCTGTAGATCAGGCTGGCCTCAAATTCAGAGATCCACCTGTCTCTGCCTCCCAGTGCTGGAATTAAAGGTGGGTGCCCCACTGCCAGCAACACGTACATTTTTATTTAAAAAAAAAAAGTTTTGAAAAGAAAACTTCCAGTTCAGAACAAGTGTACCCTTAAACCTATCATTGGTCAGATCAGTGAGATGAGTACCTTGGAGAGACTTCACCCAGAAGAGCCCCTGGGAAAGCGCCTGCCTGAGCGCAGCAGCAGCGGGGAGGAGGGCCGCCTTCTGGCCGGCTGCGAGTCTGGTGTTCTTCATGACACATTTAAGCCATTATGTATCCCTTCTTTTCTTTAATCACTCCATTTATCCATCAAACCAGTACCCAGTCTTGGTCAAGTTCTGGGTGGAGTATTTATCGAAACACGAGTCTAACTTTCTGTCCCTGTCTTGAAGTTTACAGGAGAAAACAGAAACTAAAGAAATAATAAAGAAATTAGTCCAGAAGACTGAAGGTATAACTCAGTTCCTAGAATACACGTCCTGGCATGTGCAGGGCCCCTAACACAGTAAAGTACTAACAGCGTAGCTACTTCCATACTGAACATCTGCTCCACACCATACAATAGCTCTTCAGGTAGGATTCATCTGCATTTCACAAGTATTTATTATCACAACAGATGGATAATAAATTGTGTCCAAAGTGCAACTGAGGAATGGGTCAGTTAGCTGTTGCTGTGTATTGAACCATCCAAAACCACAGTGGCTTCAGACAATAAGTATTTATTCTTCCTTTGATGACTCTGAGGTAGCTGGAAGGTTCTTATCTTGGCTGAGCTCATTGGTGGGTTAGGTGACCTCCCAGTCTTGGCACTTGTGGACTGGTCGAAGCCTGCCTCAGCTCAAGCCATGGCCTCGTTTTTTAAAATCTATTTTAATTAGATATTTTCTTACTTACATTTCTTTTTTTGTTTGTTTGTTTGTTTGTTTGTTTTCCGAGACAGGGTTTCTCTGTGTAGCTCCGGCTGTCCTGGAACTCACTCTGACCAGGCTGACCTTGAACTCAGAAATCTGTCTGCCTCTGCCTCCCAAGTGCTGGGATTAAAAGTGCACCACTAAGGCCAGGCTCTTATTTACATTTCAAATCTTATGCCCTTTCCTCGTTCCCCCTCCGAAAACCCCCTATCCTACCCCCTCTCCCTGCTCACCAACTCACCCACTCCTGCTTCCCTGGGCTGGCATTCCCTACACTGGGGCATCAGAGCCTTCACAGGACCAAGGGCCTCTCCTCCCATTGATGCCTGACAAGGCCATCCTCTGCTGCATATGCTGCTGGAGCCGTGGGTCCCTCCAAGTGTTGTTCTCTTTGTTGGTGGTTTAGTCCCTGGGAGCTCTGGAGGTTCTCGGTTCATATTGTTCCTCCTCCTATGGAGCTGTAAACCACTTCAGCTCCTTGGGTCCTTTCTTTAGCTCCTCCACTGGGGACTCTGAGATCAGTCCAATGGTTGGCTGAGAGCATCCACCTCTGTATTTGTCAGGTACTGGCAGAGCCTCTCAGGAGACAGCTATATCAGGTTCCTGTCAGCAAGCACTTGTTGGCATCCACAATAGTGTCTGAGTTTGGTGACTGTATATGGGATGGGTCCCCAGGTGGGGCAGACTCTGGATGGTCTTTCCTTCTGTCTCTGCTCCACACTTTGTTGCTGTATCTCCTCCCATGGGTATTTTGTTCCCACTTCTAAGAAGGACCGAAGTATGCACACTTTGGTCTTCCTTCTTCTTGAACTTCATGTGATCTGTGAATTGTATCTTGGGTATTCCAAGCGTCATTTTCAATGACCTCTCCCACCAGCATATGCCTCACATCCCTTCAGCACTCCAGACAGTTCTTATGGTATCGGCAGAGAGCAAGCAAGCAAGCCTTCCCCCACCCCCCGAGACAGGGTTTCTCTGTGTAGCCCTGGCTGTCCTGGAACTCACTCTGTAGACCAGGCTGGCCTTGAACTCAGAAATCTGCCTGCCTCTGCCTCCCAGAGTGCACCACCACCGCACGGCACAAGCCTTCCTATTAAGCTTCTATTTCCTAGGCTGGAAATATAGCTCAGTGCTAGAACACTTGCCTAGCCGTTAAAGGACTCTTGAGTTCCGTTCCCCATGCCGCAAATAAAACGGAACCTGAAATCTTCTGTTTTCTTCATTTTATCAGCATTTCACTGGCTGGTTCAAATGCTGACTGGGCTCAGCATCAGAATATAAAATTATAGTGCAAAGGAAAGTACACAGGAAAGACCATGAATAAGAATCATTGACTCTTGCCAGATATCATACCTAAATTGATAAATTAAAATCATGTTTTCTCTGGAAAAGAAAGATTTTTTTTTTTTACAAAGCCAAGTATAGTGACACCTGTAATCTTTGCACTTGGGCAGTAGAAGCAGAAAGGATCAGGAATTCAAGTCATCCTTGGCCACCTAGTAGGTTCCAGGCCAGCCAAAGCTATGGGAACCTGTTTCAAAATGGAGGTTGTATAGCTGTAGAGATGCCTCAGTGGTTAAGTGTATGCACTACTGGAGAGAACCTGAGTTTAGTTCCTAGCACTACACTGGGTGACTCACAACAATCTGTAATGTAGCTCCAGGAGAATCTGATGCTGCCTTCTGGCATCTATGGGTACCTTCATACAGATGCATACACATAACTTAAATATACATATGTAATTTAATATATATATTAAATACACACACACACACACACACACACACACACACACATATAAATTTTCAAGACTGGCCAGGCGGTGGTGGCACACGCCTTTAATCCTAGCACTTGGGAGGCAGAGGCAGGCAGATTTCTGAGTTCGAGGCCAGCCTGGTCTGGTCTACAGAGTGAGTTCCAGGACAGAGAAAACCTGTCTTGATAAAACCAAACCAAGCCAAAACAAGGGCTGCTAGGGCTGAGTGGTGAAACAGGATATTCATTTATTAAGCAACTGTAAATTGGAACTGGCTACAGATTGCTCTGCCACAATCAATAGAAGGCCTCTCTGTGTTCCTGACAGGGTTCTATTATTTGTTCTTTGTCTTCATTCCTTTTGGACAGCCACAGGGCAGCAGGCACTTGCAGAATTGAATTAATATCTTACTGGGAATGAGGTGTGGAATGAAACAGCTGGAGCTGGGAGCCAGTTATTAGACATTGTTAGAATAGCTCAGTGTCAACTGCCCAAACAGAATTGGAGTGTTGGGCAGCTTCTCACTCCCCAAGGGCCTCTGATAAGCCAAGTTCCTTGAATGGTGGTGAATGAGGTACAAGCAGAATCACCCACCATCTCAGAGCTCTATTTGCAGTCTTCTTCAAAAGATTGACTGGAAGTTGGTGCTACACAAAACCATTTCTGCACTAAAGTTCTAGTCACCAAAGAACAATGAAACCTTCTTTGGTATTTTAAAATACATGTTCAGTGGTACAGAACTCAGGCTCCAAGCCAGGGCTTAGTCTGAGGATAAGGATTCAATCCCCAAAGGTATCAAACCTATTCTAGGAAAATGGGATGTCCTGGTTCACTCCCATAATCTCAGCACTTGGGAAGTAGAAGCAAGAGACTTAGAAGTCCAAGGTTGACATTAGCTACACAAGGGGTTTGAGACCAGCTGAGATACATGGGATCTTGTCTCAAAAAACAAACAAAACAAAAATAGGGACTAGAAAGATAGTTCAGCAGTCAGGAGCACTGGGTATTCTTTCAGGGGACCCAGGCTCAATTCCCAGCACCAACATGATGGGTCACAAGAGTATAACTCCAGTCCCTGGGGATCTGACCTTTGGCCTTTATAGGTAGCAGACATATGGTGCACAAATATACATACAGGCAAAACAGCCATATACACTTTTTAAATAAAGAAATATGAGTACTATACTAGGTTGGGCTTCTGCCTGGGATAGGTTCCTCTAGTTTTACAAAAGAAGACAGTGGAGGTTGCAGATGTGGCTCATTACCAGAGCTTGCCTGCCTGGTATGTGCAGTGGGTATACATTCAATCCCTAGCACCAGAGGAAATAATAATAATAATAATAATAATAATAATAATAATAATAATGTTATTGAATGCCTGTAGATTTTCCTAAACCAAAAGGACACTAAGTAACTGTGGCATGGGTGAGTAAACATGCCAGTCGAGGCAGTGAGGACCTCTACCATGTTGCCCATGTGTTCCTTCAAGCTTGACTGTGTTGCCCAGAGGGTCTTCACCTCTGCTGCTATAAGCTGTGATCTCTTTTGTTTTCTTGTTTTTGAGTTACAGTTTTATATAGGACAGTGGTCACTTCAAACTTGCTCTGTAACTGAGAGTGACTTTGAACTCCTGATCTTTCTGCTTCCACCTCCCAAGTATTCAGATTACAAATGTAAGCCACCACAGCCACTTTGATTTCTAGAAAGGATCTCACTATGTAGCCCAGATTGGTCCTGAACTTGAACTCTTGTCTTAGCCTTCTTTCCAAGTAGA
Source organism: Apodemus agrarius (assembly GCA_964023405.1). NCBI lineage: Eukaryota > Metazoa > Chordata > Mammalia > Rodentia > Muridae > Apodemus > Apodemus agrarius. Next base: position 94,677,500 of record OZ030005.1, on the reverse strand, counting down.
AGGGAGAGCACTATGCCCAATACTATGTCCTTTTTTGGGGGGAGGAGGGGTTGGTTTTTAGAGACAGGGTTTCTCTGTATAGCCCTGGCTGTCCTGTAACTCACTCTGTAGACCAGACTGGCCTCCAACTCAGAAATCTGCCTGCCTCTGCCTCCCAAGTGCTGGGATTAAAGGTGTGTGCTACCACTGCTCAGCTAAGATCTTCCTTCTTAATCATGACTTTTGTAAATGTCTTCTCCCATTCCTCCTTGGCTTTCTTTTCCCATGATTGTCTGTCTCCAGTCATAGAAATTTAAACTCAACATCTCCTTTTTGTTGTTGTTGTTCCGTTTTGTTTTTTGATTGATTGTTTTGTTCTAAGAAGTCCTGGGAATTGCTCTGTAGACCAGGCTGTCCTTGAACTCAGATTTGGCCACTAGTCTCAGGCTTCAACTCAAGTTCTATGTCTCCCTCAGTTTACCAGTTTCCTGCAAACTTGGTATCTAAAAGATTCAGGTATTTCTAATGAACTATCAGTGTCCATGGGGACCATCAAATGTGTGTCAGAATTCAGTACTGTGTGACTTCCCCAAAGGTTGTTGTTGAAGAGTCTTATGTAGCCCAGTCTGCCCTCAAACTCACAGTGGAGCTAGTGTGACCATGACTCCTGGTGGTCCTGTCTCTACTTCCTAAATGCTGAGTTTTGGGCATGTGCCACTCTGCTCAGGAAGACTGGCTACTTTTTCTCTGTGTAGCCCTAGTTGTCTAGGAATTCTCTTTGTAGACCAGGCTAGCCTTGAATTCCAGTAGATCCACCTTCCTCTGCTTCCCAAGCCCTGGGACTAAAGGCATACAATCCCAGCCAGGGCTGGCTCAAGATACTCCTATTTTATTCCTCCAAACCTGATAAAGTCTGTCCTTTCATATTGTGATGGTTTGTATATGCGTAGCCCAGGGAGTGGCACTATTTGGAGGTGGGGCCTTGTTGGGGTAGGTGTGGCCTTGTTGGAGTAGGTGTGGCCTTGTTAGAATATGTGCGTCACTGTGGGTGTGGGCTTTAAGCCCCTTGTCCTAGCTTCCTAGAAGCCAGTCTTCTAGCAGCCTTCAGGTAAGGATATAGAACTCTCAGCTTCTCCTGTACCATGCCTGCCTGGATGCTGCTATGCTCCTGCCCTGATGATAATGTACTGAACCTCTGAACCTGTAAGCCTGACCCAATTAAATGCTGTCCTTTATAAGAGTTGCCTCAGTCATGGTGTCTATTCACAGCAGTAAAACCCTAACTAAGACACATATATTAAATTACCAAGAAAGGAATTTACTTGCACTGCATTTATTAGGTCTAAACGGAAACCAGGTCCTTTTCTTCCTGAGTTTTATTGTAGTCCAGATACGATTTCATTATATATATAACCCAGGCAGGCCTTGACTTTATAGTCTCCTACCTCAGCCTCCTGCGCTCACCAGCCACCCAGCATTCCCAGCTATGTGTGTGTTGCTCAACTGTCCTTCATTTCTTGTTGCTTGTTTTTGACATGGTGTCTGGCTGGCCTCAAACTCGTGATCTTCCGGCCTTAGTGTCCCAAGCACCAGCACTACAGATGTGCCTTCTAGCTTTGGCTTTTAACAAAATTTATTTGAATAGTGCTTGCCAATGTCATTGTCTCTGCATATGGATTACTTTCTTCTTTTGACTCCTGTGATTAATGTTTTACATATCCCAAGATTTCCCTTTGTGTTTTGCCTGCTGGGAATATAACTAAGTCCTGAGGTCCCTGATATGTTTACTCTTTTAACCTCGTTTCTGACCTCCCCCCCTTTTGTGGGTGGTGGTGGTTTTTAGAAAAAGGATTTCTCTGTGTAGCCCTGGCTGTCCTGGAACTTGCTTTGTAGACCAGGCTGGCTTTGAACTTGAAGATCAGCCTGCCTTTATCTTCTGAATGCTGGGATTAAAAGCATGTGTCTGGCTTTCATCTTCCATTTTTAATTTTCTGAATCAGCATTGTCCAGTTGGTGGCCATTAAGTCATGCGTGACAGTTAAGCACCGACTCAACAGGTGGCTAATCCATCTTGGGGCAGGCTCTAAGACAGCTCAGTAATTCCTAGTACTGATTACATGTTAAATATTTTGAATATGCTGAGTTAGTATATTAGGATTAATTTCACCCGGTTCATTTTATTGAAATTATAGCTCTGAAAATTATCCATTTATTTGCTTCTTTGCGTGTGTGGACTGGTCTATGGAGGTCATGAGACAGTCTTAAGGAGTTGACTTTCTCCTATTATATTTCAGGGATCAACTCAGGTTGAGACTTGTGCAGCCTTCTCATTAGCCCACATAGCTCCTAAAATCTTAAAACTATGTATCTAAAAAGTCATAGTGAGGCCTGCATTTGTGACTTGCATCTCTCTTTTGGACAGCACTGCCCTCCAAAGCATCCTGCTCTGAGTGTGTTATGGCTGTAAACCTCATCCTTGGGGAAGCGAGGAAATAGAGAAGTGGCGACATTGGGTAGGGTGAAAGGGGCTCTAGCCTAGACACACATCTTGTTTGCCTTTCCTTGTTTATACTATTCCCCCAACACACACACAACACAGACAGCCCTTCGGAGAGTTTCTCAGCTCTCTTCCTCCCAGGTGAGTAGTGTTCCACAGCTCTTCCTAGTCTTCAGGAAAAACCTGTTCTCACTTTTCCCTATCACAATGGAAAGGATTGGATAAGACACGTCACACATTACAAATGACTGATAACTTTGTGTTCACCTCTCTCTGAGGGATGTTTCCATTTTAACAGGGAACAATCCCTGAACCCAAAGGAATGAATCCCTTATGATGGCGTTTCAGGCCTCAGTGACAGGTGAGTGAGGGTAGACTCTGGTTTTCTGTTTGTGCATATTGTTACACCCAAGCTGTGTAGAAGTAGGGCTCTCAGGTGGACAGGGCTGAGAGACAAGCTGCGCAGAGAAGGGAGCGAATATCTAGTGTGTGAGAAAGTGAAGGGCCCGCAGATACCAACCAGGTTCAGGGAGGGTCTTCGAGGGTTTGTCAAGCAATAAAATCGTGCAGGTGATGTCAGGAGAGACTAGGCAGCAGGCAGTCTCTATGGTAACTATTGTGGAGTGGCAAGCGGGTTCTCAGTAGGATTCTGGAGACTATGACTGCTGTCCACAACTGACTCGGCTTAACTCTGGGCAAGTCCTTTACCCCTTGGGTCTCAATTTCTTCATCTGGAAAATAGAAATGGGTACTGTAGCCATGTGTGATGGTACATACCCATAATTCCAACACTCAGGAGGCTGAGGAAGGTAGATCATTATTTTGAGGTTAGCCTGGGCTACATTAGACCCTATGTCAATAAAACAAAACAAAACCTCTCCTAAAATATGGGTGCTCTATCATATGAGTTCAAAGTGTCATGAAGTTGCTCTGAGAAGTAAGAAGTATACTATAAATGAAAGCACCAGTCCTTTAAACTGAAATGCAGATAGGCAGGCCTAGAGATCTAGAGAGTAGGAAGCAGTGTGGAGGGCTGTGGGAATCCTGAGTGTAGACACTCCATATCTGGAACATTGATTCTTCTCTGTCTCCCAGGCTGAACCCAGACTCCCAGGGCCCATGCTTCCACCTGATGAATGATGGCCTGAACTATGAGCAAACGGGACTACATGAACACTTCGGTGCAGGAGCCTCCTCTTGACTACTCCTTCAAAAGCATCCAATTGATCCAAGGTCAGCAGAGCTCAGCACTCGGCTCAGCATGGCATCAGGGTGTATGGTGCCAGGAAAAAGAATCCTTAAATCTTCTTTTTAAAAAGTCTACTCAGAGCCGGGCGTGGTGGCGCATGCCTGTAATCCCAGCACTCTGGGAGGCAGAGGCAGGCGGATTTCTGAGTTCAAGGCCAGCCTGGTCTACAGAGTGAGTTCCAGGACAGCCAGGGCTACACAGAGAAACCCTGTCTCGAAAAACCAAAAAAAAAAAAAAAAGTCTACTCAGGCTGGGTGGTGGTGGCCCAGGCTTTTAATCCCAGCACTTGGGAGGCAGAGGCAGGAGGGCCTTGACTAGTTCGAGATCTACAAAGTGAGCTCCAGGACAGCCAAAGCTATACACAGAGAAACCCTGTCTGGAAAAACAAAACAAGCAAAAAGCCTAAACAGATTTTTCCCAACGTCTTGCTGGCTTTGAAGGAAGGGGGTGGAGTAAGGTTTTTGTTGTTGTTTTACTGGGTTAAGGAGTGAATGCAAGGCCTCTGACATGCAGGACAAATGTTTTACACCTGAGTTTCATCCTCAGCCTTGAGATTAAAAAATATGCATAGCTTAACTTTATGTGTATGGGTGTTTTACCTGCATGTATATCTGTGCCCCTTGTGTGCCTGGTGCAGGCAGAGGCCAGAACTGGGTATTAAACCCCCTGAGCCTGGAGATACAAATGGCTGTGAGCCTCCATCCGGTGGGGAATTCAGCTAGGTCCCTGGAAGAGCAGCCAGTGCACTTTAACTGTACCACTATCCCTTTCGGATTCTGTGAAATTTTTCTTTTTAAATCTTTCAGATTTATGTGTACAAATGTTTTACCTGAATGTACGTGTATATGTGTATAAATCACCTGCATGCCTACTGCCCATGGAAGTCAGAAGAGGGCTTCAGCTTCCTTAGAAATAGAGTTAGGGCCAGGCGGTGGTGGCGCACGCCTGTAATTCCAGCACTTAGGAGGCAGAGGCAGGCGGATTTCTGAGTTCGAGGCCAGCCTGGTCTACAAAGTGAGTTCCAGGACAGCCAGAGTTACATAGAGAAACCCTGTCTCGGAAAACACCCCCCCCAAAAAGAGAGAGAGAGAGAGAGAGAGAGAGAGAGAGAGAGAGAGTGTTAGGTGGGATTGCGAGCCACCATGTGGGTACTGAAATCAAACCCTGGTCTTCTGCAAGAGTAACAAGTGCTCTTAACCACTGAGCCTTCCCTCCCCCACAGAGCCCAGTTCTTTGTTTTTTTTTTTTTGTTTTTTTTTTTTTTTGTTTTTCGAGACAGGGTTTCTCTTTGTAGCCCTGGCAGTCCTGTAGTCCTGTGTAGTCCTCTCACTCTGTAGACCAGGCTGGCCTCGAACTCAGAAATCCACATGCCTCTGCCTCCCAAGTGCTGGGATTAAAGGTGTGCGCCACCACCGCCTGGCCAGAGCCCAGGTTTTTTTTTTTTTTTTTTTTTTTTTTTTTTTGGTTTTTCAAGACAGAGTTTCTCTGTGTAGCCCTGGCTGTCCTGGAACTCACTCTGTAGACCAGGCTGGCCTAGAACTCAGAAATCCGCCTACCTCTGCCTCCCAAGTGCTGGGATTACAGGCGTGCACCACCACCACCTGGCCAGAGCCCAGTTTTTTAAAGTAGCAAATACAGAAGGAACCAGGGGTCTCTTATGGTAGTTGACCCCTCTTCAGAAAAAGCCAGGCTATAGCCAGAAGTTTGTGAAGCATACCGAGAAATCATTCAGTCAGACAAACGTTTTAGTCTTCTGTTTTTATCTTGAAAAGAAGAAACTACTAAGAAAACACAGTCTGTCCATATTCCACTGTGTTGGCAGAAGCCTCTCTCTTGTCTAGGAACACAAGCCTGCTCTGCTCATTGGTAAAACCTGAGAGATCATTTGAGCAACAGACTGGCATATTTCCAGTTAAAATTTTTGACAACTTTCTTCAATCACTCTGTACACCCCAAATTTATTTAGTCACCATCATCACTCACTGCTCTTCCAGCTCTGCCCACATGCAATCTCAATTTACTCTTCACTGTCTTCCTAAATAGGCAGCTGACCCCTTTCCTGGGGCATGTGAAAGCTCTCATAGTACTGTATGCTCACGGAGCAGGCAGTTTTGCCATCCACCCCTGCCTTTGGTTACTGACCTCATAGAACACATGTACAACTCACTAACCTAGAACTATGAACTGGTTTTAGCTTTCTGTCAGTCAGCCACCCATTTGCTCGCAGTGTTTCCACTGGGCTTTGGCTTAGGGCACTACTTCATTTAGTATTCACTACACTGGCAACTCATGTCTGTATGCCCAGCGCATACTCACCTACCATGATCTTTATTGTGTGTGTTTTTTTTTTTTTTTTTGAGACAGGGTTTCTCTGTGTGGTCCTGGCTGTCCTGGAACTCACTCTGTAGACCAGGCTGGCCTCGAACTCAGAAATCCGCCTGCCTCTGTCTCCCAAGTGCTGGGATTACAGGCGTGTGCCACCACGCCCGGCTCTGGATTTGGTTTTTTTGAGACAGGGTTTCTCTCTGTAGCTCTGGCTGTCCTGGAACTCACTCTGTAGACCAGGCTGGTCTCGAACTCAGAAATCTGCCTGCCTCTGCCTCCCAGAGTGCTGGGATTACAGGCGTGCGCCACCACCGCCCGGCTTATTGTGTTCTATATTACTTCTGACTGATGGAGTACAGAGTTCACAAAGGTTTTCGTTTCAGTAATAGCTTTGTGCAAGAAAGCGAAGGTGATTGGGGGTGGGGTGTAACCGCTCCTACTATAGCACAGTAATTTTCTTTTTCTTTTCTTTTTTTTTCTTTTCTTTCTTTTTTTTGTTTTTTGTTTTTGTTGTTGATGTTGTTGTTGTTTTTGGGGGGGTTGTTTGTTTCGAGACAGGGTTTCTCTGTGTAGCCCTGGCTGTCCTGGAACTCACTCTGTAGACCAGACTGGCCTCAAACTCAGAAATCTGCCTGCCTCTGCCTCCCAAGTGCTGGGATTAAAGGCGTGCACCACCACTGCCCGGCAGCACAGGAATTTTCAACTTTCACTGGGAAGGTCTGTTCTTTGTGGGCTCCTCCAGATGAGGGAGACACTAGTCAGCTCTTCCCAAGGTACCGGTACATCACAAATAGAACCTGCAGATGTCGCACACTCAGCCAGTGGTTCGGGACTTACTGAGCTCCTGATGATATGCAGTTACATACATATATGTGCAAGCACATACATCAGGCAACTGTACTCCTTGCCAAGTCTCTTAAGTGGGGGTAGAGGGACAGACATAGCAAACCAAGCCCTTTCAGTTCCCCAGAGCTTCAACAACACTTAGGAGGTAAAGGAAGGACAGAGTTGGGGTCCTTGGGACACTATTTGCTAAATTAATCAAGATGGATCACAGATCTGAGACATGTAATTTGTGCTACCTGGTTAAACAGAAGCTTTGGGCATGTCACCAGACAGGCTTACCCCATGCATAACCAGTACTTGCTGATCCATTCACAGAATAAGTACTAAGAGGGTTTTCCATATACACCTGCCCAAAGGTGGAAAAGGACAGATAGCACAAAAGTTCTTCAGAGTGTCTTCTGGACATGTGGGAAAAGTTAAATGGCAACACTTCAGAAATTAGCAAGAGAAGCCGGGCATGGTGGCGCATGCCTGTAATCCCAGCACTTGGGAGGCAGAGGCAGGGGGATTTCTGAGTTCGAGGCCAGCCTGGTCTACAGAGTGAGTTCCAGGACAGCCAGAACTACACAGAGAAACCCTGTCTTGAAAAACAAAAACAAAAACAAAACAAAAACAAACAAACAAACAAACAAAAAAACTCCAAGAAATTAGCAAGAGGATCAAGGTTTCTCTGAGATTCCCTGCAGTCAGTGCTCCTCCCCCAATTCAAATTCTGTTAACTGTAGATATTTGTGGTCCAGCCAGACCTACTCTGAACTAGGAACTTTTTAACATATGCTCAAGTAATTTGCTACCTTGGTGTAGCCTGAGGGAACAGATATCTACAGCAATTTTAGATACCCTTTTTACTAAGGTAATAGGCGCTCAGGCCGCCTCATATTATAGACAACTCTATCTAGTGGCTCGCTCACAACTTAGGACTGGAGTTTGTATGAGACAGGCCCCCTAAGCTTCTGCATCATCAGAACATGGGCTGATATTCTACAGAACATGTGGAGTTATTCTGACATTTTTTTTTTCGAGACAGGGTTTCTCTGTGTAGCCCTGGCTGTCCTGGAACTCACTCTGTAGACCAGGCTGGCCTCGAACTCAGAAATCTGCCTGCCTCTGTCTCCCAAGTGCTGGGATTACAGGCGTGCGCCACCACGTATTCTGACATTTTTTTTTTTTTTGGTTATTTTTGAGACAGGGTTTCTCTGTGTAGCCCTGGCTGTCCTGGAACTCACTCTGTAGACCAGGCTGGCCTCGAACTCAGAAATCCACCTGCTTCTGCCTCCCAAGTGCTGGGATTAAAGGCGTGCGCCACCAACGCCCGGCCTGTATTCTGACATTTTTATTCATCTAAGTCAAACCATTTGAAAGTGTTTTGAAGGTATGAGGAGGAGACATGATTTGGAGCCTACTCATGGTCAGAAAGAAGGACCCCATTGTCCTTACACCACCGCACTCAGGCCTCAACCTTGGGTCCTGTTCATTCCAAGACTAAGGCAGTGAGCCACCTGGTGGATGCTGTCTGACCTGTGTAATCTGGCTAGATTTTGTAAAAGTGCTTTGTCCCTTCAGGCCACTTAAGTCTTTGCTAAAGGCTTAGAGGCAGTAGAGAACATGGGACCACTTGAATTAAACTGTAGTCTGGTTCTGGGTCTCCCACAAATGCCATCTTGGGCAGAACCCACCCACCCTTATTAGGAACCTCATTTGAAGAACACAGCAGGGGAGAGGTGTATTTTCTCTGCACACTCATTTTCCAGCGTTGGTGGCCAGACTACCTGCTTGCACTTCCTGTTCATTTTCACTCCAATCCAACTTCTGCCCTCAAACCTTTACACAGTTACCAGCTACTTCTGAGCTGCCAGAATTACTGTTAAGTCCTTGTCTTTCCTGGGACTTACTCTCTGTTTACTACACACTCTCCAAACACCTTTAAACTATTCTCAGGAGTTTGAGGGATGGCTTAGCACTGGCTAAGTAAGCACTGGCTGCTCTCCCAAAGAACCTGGTTTTGATCTTCAACACTCCCATGGCTCACAACCATCTGGAATTCTAGTTCTCAGGGATCTGACAACCTCGTCTGGCCTTAGTAGGCATGACAAACATATATGTAGGCAGAACACCATATGCATAACATTTTAATTAAAGTAAATAAAACCATTCTGTCTTATATCTTCCTGTTCTTAAGATTATTCATGCCAGGCGGTGGTAGCACACGCCTGTAATCCCAGCACTCTGGGAGGAAGAGGCAGGCGGATTTCTGGGTTCGAGGCCAGCCTGGTCTACAGAGTGAGTTCAAGGACAGCCAGGGCTATACAGAGAAACCCTGTCTCGAAAAAGAACCACATCGAGAAAAAAAAAAAGATTATTCACTAACTTTTTAAATGACTTCCTCTTCCTCCCAGAGGAACTGCTTGTGTAGCTAACAATATATACCTTGTACTAAAAGTTTGTAAGGGGCCGGGCATGGTGGTGCACGCCTGTAATCCCAGCACTCTGGGAGGCAGAGGCAGGCGGATTTCTGAGTTCGAGGCCAGCCTGGTCTACAGAGTGAGTTCCAGGACAGCCGGGGCTACACAGAGAAACCCTGTCTCAAGAAAGAACCACATCAAGAAAAAAAAAAAAAGATTATTCACTAACTTTTTAAATGACTTCCTCTTCCTCCCTGAGGAACTGCTTGTGTAGCTAACAATATATACCTTGTACTAAAAGTTTGTAAGGGGCCGGGCGTGGTGGTGCATACCTGTAATCCCAGCACTCTGGGAGGCAGAGGCAGGCGGATTTCTGAGTTCGAGGCCAGCCTGGTCTATAGAGCGAGTTCCAGGACAGCCAGGGCTACACAGAGAAACCCTGTCTCAAAAAAAAAAAAAAAAAAAAAAAAAAAAGCTTGTAAGGGGGCTGGAGAAATGGCTCAGCGGTTAAGAGCACACTGAATGCTCTTCTGAAGGTCCTGAGTTCAAATCCCAGCAACCACGTGGTTCACAACCATCCGTAATCAGCAACCATGTGGTTCACAACCATCCGTAATGAGATCTGACACCCTCTTCTGGTATGTCTGAAGACAGCTACAGTGTACTTACATATGATAATAAATAAATCTTTGGGCTGGATCGAGTGGGAACAGATTGAGCAGAGGTCCTGAGTTCAATTCCCAGCAACCACATGATGGCTCACAACCATCTATCTGTACAGCCACAGTGTATTCATATACATAAAAGAATAAATAAATAAATCTTAAAAACATAATAGTTTGCAAGGCTGTCTTCTCAGCTTTAGATCTTTATTCTTGCCTCCCTGCTTAGCTGGCATCTCTTGCCTTTTTATACAGCAGGAACTTCTAGCACACCAAACCCAAGCTTGAATTCATCACTTTCATCACTTTTCCAATTTAATTCTCCCAAAATTCTTCATCAGCTAAAGGGCCTGAACAAAAAGCTAGGTACCACTCTAATATAGCTTTCTGCCTTTAGATTCTGTCAGCCAAATCATAACTGCTATATCCAATTATAATTGCTATGTTCCTCTTGTTTCATGCTAACTAAAGTAGACAACATCTTTGAATTTTACTTACCTCCTAAATCCAGTCTACATAGAAGTTTCTAAGTCCCCTTTCAAGTGAAAAGCTAATTGTCTGTTTTAAAGATTTATATGAGGCCGGGCGGTGGTGGCAGCGCACACCTGTAATCCCAGCACTTGGGAGGCAGAAACAGGCAGATTTCTGAGTTCGAGGCCAGCCTGGTCTACAGAGTAAGTTCCAGGACAGCCAGGACTACACAGAGAAACCCTGTCTCAAAAAACAAAAACAACAACAACAACAAAAGATTTATATGAGTATGAATTTATGTATATGAGTATACTGTAGCTGTCTTTAGACACCAGAAGAGGGCATTAGATCCCATTACAGATGGTTGTGAGCCACCATGTTGTTGCTGGGAATTAAACTCAGGACCTCTGAAAGAGCAGTCAGTGCTCTTAACTGCTGAGCCATCTCTCCAGCCCCTAATTGTCTGTTTAATTAATTAATTAACTAATTAATTATTTGGTTTTTCGAGACAGGGTTTCTCTGTGTAGTTCCTGGAACTCACTCTGTAGACTAAGCTGGCCTCGAACTCAGAAATCTGCCTGCCTCTGCCTCCCAAGTGCTGGGATCTAATTGTTTGTTTTAAACACTCCAATAACTTCCCATTTCCTACAGGACAAAGCCCTAGATCTTAGCCTAGCATCTGGGAGTAAGGATTGGCTCCTGTCTGGTCTTCTACGTGTGCACTTGTGCGTGGCTGCAGTGGACACATGTCTCCATCCCACTCCCTTCTTGTGCCTTTACTCATGTTCTCACCCTTTCTCTCCCCTCTTTGCCTGGTCAACATCTCCAATCCACCAAGTTCAGCTGAGACTCACCTTCCCTGTACTCTCAGTGCACCAAGACCTTTTCCTTGCCAAAATGACTGTGGACTATCACATTAACACTATTGCCAGTTTGTTTCCACCCTGCCCACAGGAATTCCTGAGACACACATCTGTCTGCTTCCTCCCTGCCCTACTGCTCATCCAGAGCCTGCACATACTCTCTCATTGCTTACTATTTTGTATCTACTTCCTTCCACAGCTTGTCATTAATGAAGACAATGGATGTGTAGCACTGATGTGACTCTATCAACTATACTAGAATAGTATTTTGCATTTTGTGATATTATCTTGGCTTACTCCCAACTCAGATTCTTATATAAAATGAAAAGTGATCTACTCCATTCACAGACCCCAATAATGCAAGGGACATGAGAAGACCATTTAACCTAAAATTCTTTGGCCTATTCTAAACTTACTCTGATCTTTGGAGCTTGAGAAAGGGATGGTCTCACTAGACGCTAGTGCTGACGCACTGTCAAGCCCTCAAAGTAGCACCTGTATGTTCATCCTTTCAGCTCTTCCTCGTCACCCCCAGAAGCAGCCAAGGAAGGATGATAACCACAAGTCTTGGGCTGGAGAAATGGCTTGGAGTTAGGAGCACTTGTTGTACCTACAGAGTACTCAAGTTCAATTCCTAGTATCGACATAGTGGCTCACAACCACACCTAACTCCAGTTCTAGATCTCAGGTCCTCTTCTGCAGACACCAGGCATGGACATGGTATATGTGGTATATATACATGTATATATATGTATATATACCACATATACATAGACAAAATACTCATACAAATAAAATATAAAAAAATAAACTCAAGTCTTCTTTTGTCGTCATAGATCTGGTAAGCGAGGAGCCAAGGACAGGTCTACGACCGGTGAAGCACTCAAAATCAGGAAAGTCACTGACCCAGTCCCTGTGGCTCAACAACAATGTCCTCAATGACCTGAAAGACTTCAACCAGGTGGTTTCACAGCTTCTGCAGCATCCAGAGAATCTGGCCTGGATTGACCTCTCCTTCAATGACCTGACTACCATTGACCCTGTGAGTTCCTACCCCTTGATGGACATCAAGGGGTAGCTTGAAGCCAGTGTCCAGCTCACAGCCCTTCCCTTATCAAGGGAGCAGAGGCAGTGTGGTGCAATTCAAAGGGCATAGTTGTAGAGACACTTAGGTGTGGGCACAAATCTTGAGTTATCCTGTCTTCTCACTGTCAGCAAGGCATACAACTTTGTTTTTGGAGACAGGGTCTTCTCATGTATTTCTGGCTTGTCTGGAATTCACTATATAGACTGTCTTAACTATATATAGCCACTATATAGGCTGTCTTAACTTATAGAGATCCACCTACCTCTGCCACCCAAGACTCGTAAGCTACTTTCTTAAGACTTTGGCCTGCCTATGAATGGGGATCATAATGGTTTTATAAGGATTAAATGAAAATCTAAGAGAACCATCTTGCCTATCAGTGGCTGAAGCAAAACTATAGCATTCATCATTAGGCACTTAACTGTGTCTTGTGCTAGGCTCTACTGTGAAACTCATCAGTTGTTTTCTGTGAACTCTAAGGGGTTTAAGATTTATTTATTTTAGTTATATGAGTACATTATATCAGTCTTCAGACACACCAGAAGAGGGCATCAGATCACAACCATCATATTATAGATGGTTGTGAGCCACCATGTGATTGCTGGGAATTGAACTCAGGACCTTTGGAAGAGCAGTCAGTGCTCTTAACCACTGAGCCATCTCACCAGCCCCCAATATCTAAGTTTTTTTTTTGTTTTTGTTTTTTTCTGAGACAGGGTTTCTCTGTATAGCCCTGGCTGTCCTGGAACTCACTCTGTAGACCAGGCTGGCCTTGAACTCAGAAATCTGCCTGCCTCTGCCTCCCAAATGCTGGGATTAAAGGCGTGCGCCACCACCACCCGGCAATATCAAAGTTTTTTTTTTTTTTTTTTTTTTTTTTTTAAAGATTTATTTATTTATTATATGTAAGTACACTGTAGCTGTCTTCAGACACTCCAGAAGAGGGCATCAGATCTCATTACAGATGGCTGTGAGCCACCATGTGGTTGCTGGGATTTGAACTCAGGACCTTTGGAAGAGCAGCCAGTGCTCTTAACCACTGAGCCATCTCTCCAGCCCCAATATCAAAGTTTTAAAACATAGTTTGGCCAAGTATGTTGGTACTTGCTCCTAATTCAAGCACCTGGAAGGTAGAGGTAGGAAGGTAAGTTTAAGGTCATCCTCAGCTACATAATGAGCTTGAGGCTAGCCTGGACTACATGGGAAAAGTGAAGAAGGAAAAGAAGTTAGGAAAGGAAGCAAAGAAAATTCTAGAAAAAGGAAAGATCTAGCTGGGCGGTGGTGGTGCATACCTTTAATCCCAGCACTTGGGAGGCAGAGGCAGGCAGATTTCTGAGTTCGAGGCCAGCCTGGTCTACAGAGTAAGTTCCAGGACAGCCAGAGCTATACAGAGAAACCCTGTCTTGAAAAACCAAAAAAAAAAAAAAAAAAAAAAAGAAAGAAAGAAAAGAAAAGAAAAGAAAAGAAAAGAAAAGAAAAGAAAAGAAAGAAAAAGCAAAGATCTTTGCTCAAGATCCCTATTGGCAGGAGAAAGGTTTGGGACTCAAGTAGGATCTTCAAACGTGTGTCAATCTGAGCCAATACTCCCTTGCAGATGGAATCTTAGGTCATCTCAGTTGGAAAGGCCTAAAGGGGCAAGTAAGACTCAAGGAGAGCTGTCACCTGACCAGTCTACTGTAGTTTTTCTCTAAAAAGCACTTAAAAGGTTAATTTATTCCAGTGTGTGTGTGTGTGTGTGTGTGTGAGAGAGAGAGAGAGAGAGAGAGAGAGAGAGAGAGAGAGAGCTCAGCAGTTAAGAGCATTTGTTGCTCTTGCAGAGGACCCAGGTTCAGATCCCAACACATACATGGTGGTTCATGACCATCCATTATAACTCCAGTCCCCAAGGACCTGATGTCCTCTTACTCACAAGCACCAGACTCTCATGCTGGGCAAACACACATGAGAGCAAACACCGATACACATAAAATCAGGGTATAAAGATGGCTAAGCAGTTAGGAGCACTTGCTGCCCCTCCAATTCCCATCACCCACATGATGGCTCACAGTTATCTGTAACTCCAGTTTCATGGGGGGAAGCGGTTCCAATGGCCCTGCAAGCACTAGACATACATGCGGTATACATTCATAAATACATACATGTAGGCAAAATAATCATACATATAAAAAAATTTTTTTAAAGACAGGGTTTCTCTTTGCAGCCCTGGCTGTCCTGTAACTCCCTTTGCAGACCAGGCAGGCCTCAAACTCATGTATCCGCCTGTCCCAATTGGCATCATTACTGTTACTAAAAAAACAGTAATTTTTTAAAAGTATCAAAAGCGTATTAGAGTTCCATAGAATGGCTATGAGGGCTGGAGAGGGAAGCCAAGTTCTCCGAACTTTGCTTTCTCGCCAGACAGTCCATGCTGCGCAGAGATCCGGTCTTTGTCCAACCTGACTTCTGGTTTCTACCCTAACAGGTCCTAACAACATTCTTCAACCTAAGTGTCCTCTACCTTCATGGCAACGGCATCCATCGCCTAGGGGAGGTGAATAAACTAGCTGTTCTCCCTCGTCTCCGGAGCCTGACCCTCCATGGGAACCCAATAGAGGAGGAAAAGGGGTATAGGTAAGTGCCTGGATCTAAGGTCCAGAGGAGGAGCAAAGGGAAGAGACAAGAAGTTGAAGACCATTCTTCTGCCACATGTGGACCACAGGACGAACCAGACCTCTAAGCATGCCCCTTGCTCTCGGAATGAACCTAGTCCTCCCAAAACATCATCAAGCTCCCCTCCATTCCTTGCTGTCCAGAGAGATAGCAGCAACCGGAGGTGGGGGTGGGGACGGGGGTGGGGAGTTCTATTGTACGGGGTGGCCCCCAGCCCAAGTCTTCCCCACAGGCAGTACGTGCTGTGCAACCTGCCCCGTATCACCACGTTTGACTTCAGTGGAGTCACCAAGGCCGACCGCAGCACAGCTGAAGTCTGGAAACGCATGAACATCAAGCCCAAGAAGGTCCGGGTCAAGCAGGATGTCCTCTGAGACTCAGGACCCCAGCACACCTAACGCCCTGAGGATGGCCGGCGCGCTTTGACAATAAATGACTTGAGCTGTTGAACAGATTATAAATCACCTGCACCTTGTTAAGATGTTCTCCACACCCAGCGACTACTAGTTAACCTTCACAGTGATGCAAAAGCCTGCTTGCCAGCTCAGGACTCAGGAGCCAGGTTCTGCCATGCAGGAAACTTTCCTGTCCTCTCTGGGCCCCCTTTGAACTCTTTAGTATTCGTGGGATATCCTGGGAATAGAGTAGATGAGCAATTCCTAAAATCTTTTTTTTTTCCCAAGAGATCCTAACTCTGTGGCCCAAAGTAGCCTTGAACTTGTAGTAATCCTGTTGCTTCAGCTTCCTGAGTGCTGGTATTTCAGAAATAAAGCCACCATGCCTCACAGAAATCATAAAGTACCAAGGTGTGTGGAGCTGCCTTCAGCCTCCAGAGTAGGAACCGCGGTCAGCTGTGATCTGTTCCCAGCAGAGCGGGCAGCTTCACGCTCGGGCTGTGACTCTGGTCAAGCTCTCATTTCCCAGCTCTCAGGAGAATGAGTTCTCTGTGAGTTCGAGACCAGCCTGGTCTATGTAGAGTTCAAGGCCAACC
Organism: Apodemus agrarius; assembly: GCA_964023405.1. Classification (NCBI taxonomy): domain Eukaryota; kingdom Metazoa; phylum Chordata; class Mammalia; order Rodentia; family Muridae; genus Apodemus; species Apodemus agrarius. Next base: position 94,661,479 of record OZ030005.1, on the reverse strand, counting down.
AGGGCTCCATAGTGAGACCCTGTCTCAACAGGAAGAAAATAATCATTTCTTGAAGAGACCAGCAGACCCCTAGAGGCACTGTGTATGCCTCCTGAGGCAGGGTCCCCAACAGTCACAGCTGCCTCATATTCGAATCTGTACAGCTCTGACGGTGTTACCATCAATGGAGAAGGGACAATGACTAACCCATCCTACTGGGGTCATCCCACACTACGTCATCTAAAACCCGGGACCCCTGAACTTTTAACCCCCGGCTCCTCTCTGATGCTGCTGAAGACATTCCTCGGCACTTCGCTTGTGGACCTGGACAGCCAGAGGCAAACAGTGGGCAGCACAGAGCGGGTGAACCAGCAACACAAATGAATACACTTTCTTTATCGAGGGGTGACAAACAAAAGAGCAAACATGTAAAAACCCAGGGTGCTAGAAATACAAACTCAATTCAGACTCAAGCTCGTCTCCACCCTGGTCATGATCCCCAGTGAGGTGCCTGTAAGCACCAAGTCAGGGAATGGGACAGGAGTGAATCGGAGGCCAAGAGAAAGGGTGGGAAGGGGGTCTCCTAGGTCTCCTGGTGTTCACCCCTACAGTGGTATCTCCATCTTCCCAATGACTCTGAAGATCTGCCAGGCCCCGTCCTCTTGGCCCCAACCTCACCCTAACCAGAGCGTGAAGGCCGATGGCGATCGGGTCTCCCTTCCCTTGCTTAGTCCTCACTCGCTCCGGCTTCTAGCCTTATTCTTTTCCTCCACATTCTTCGCCGTGATTAGTAGCAGGTTAGGTACTGTAGAAAGCCACAGTGAGGCTGGGGGCCAGAAGAGGTGGGGTGGAGACGGGATAAAGACGAGGGAAGAGCTGTCCTAGGACCCCTCTCTTCATGGGATCCCAAACTGGACAACCAGCTCTTCTTTCGCGTCCACGCGGATCTGAGAAAGTGCACTATAGGCATACGCAGCTATCCTGGAGACCTGAGACAGAGGCCAGGGAGGGAAAGAACAGAGTGAGAGGGAGACTTACAGTGTGAGGCGGAGTGGCAGTACAGGGAAGAAGGGATGGTGGACTGAAAGCCAAAAGGAGTTGGGTGCACTGGTGCTTGCCCATAGTCCCGCCACTCAGGAGGCGAACTCAGGAGGGCCACAGTTCAGTGCCAGCCTGGGCTGTAACACTGAGTTCTCTCAAAGCCCAAAGGTTAGGTTAGGATTGTAGCTTACTGGTAGAGCACTTGCCGTACATGCACAAAGCCCTGAGTTTTATCTCTGGAAGGAAGTGAGAGAGAAAAGGACAAAGCAAGGGCAGATGCTGGGAGAATAAATGGTGGTGGTGGGGACTCTAAGAACACTGTGAAAACTAAGACCAAGGTGGGAATAAGCTGGGTGCACCAATCCCAACGCCCCACCCCACCCCCAGCCATGTAGGAAGGGGTAGGGGACCAGCCAGGGGTTCTCACCTGCTGCAAGTCAGAGAAGGGGATAGGATCGCTGGCCAGCACTTGGTGGGGCTGGCTGGTGAGAGATGGCAGCGGTGGTAGCTTCTTCCAATGGGTCAGACTACTGCTAAGCACAGCCAAGCGGGTACTGGCAAGAGGGAGGAGACAGGGAAGGACGATTAGGTCAAAGCTTGTCCTGCCCTGCCCTGCCCAGGGGAGCCTCACTCCTCAGGCCAGGTGATCATGGTAACAGGGTACAGTTCATCCCAAACCCTGGCTGTACTCCTTCAACCTGATCACCCTTGATCAAACATATTGGGCAAACAGGGCTGACTTGAATGCCTGGAGCACTTGAGTGATCTGAGGCTAGTTTCCTGGGCTGCACTCAGAAGAAGAGCCTGCACTGCACACCATCCACCAAGGCTGAACGAGAACGTCTAGGAAGCCAGGCGTGCTCACCTGTACTGCCTCGCCCGGTCCATGTACTCGTGCTGCTCCATGCCCTGGGAGTCTGCGGCAGACACATCAATGATGTTGCTTTGAAAAGAGACGGAGAAGACATGACAGGTGCTTCAGAGGGGCACAGACGAGAATCAGTGCTAGGCACCAATCCCAAGGCCTTCTGACACTAGTCCTCCCGCCTGCCCACTGTAATAGGGCAGAACCCAACGACATCTCTCCCTAAGGACCTTGTCCCATCCTCCGTGTTCCAAACTTGGCTGCCTGTGCCCCAGCCTGGTCCTGTGACACTCACCTAGCTGTCTTGGCAAGGATGGAGGAAAGCAGGGCCTGCTCATCTGTGCGAGCTGAAGGTAGGCTATGGTAGTTGGGCTCGGCTCCATTGAGGGCTTTGGTAGGGGTGCTACTGGGGTCCAGCAACAGCTTCCTCTCCTCCCGATCCTAGGAGGGGCCAGTAGAGAAAAGTCAGCCCCGGGGCCTTAGGTCTAATCTTCCTTTTATTTCAAAGGTTCTGACCTTTAAATACTAAAACTACTATGAAAATGATTCAAAGTATCCAGGTGGATGCAAAGTCAGAAACCATTCACTCTCTAACTGGCCCACGGCTGGTGGTCTAGGATGAACCTAGAGAACCTAAAAAACATTCAGAGTGGAGCAAAGCATCATTGACCAACAGTCCTGGAGCCTCAGTAACTGGTCAGCACCTTCTGGACAAAGGCTACTGGAACTGACCGAAAGTCTGAGAATGTGGGAAAATACCAAAGTAAGGTTCTAGAGGAGAAATCAAACCAAGTCAGAACCCAACCAGAGCCTGCCTGGTTCCCCGGGTAAAGTACTTCCCAGCAAAGGTGTCTCACCCACATCACAAGAAGACAATATCACACAAGGTAGTCTTCCCATGTTCCCCAGGCTGCGCAGGTACTGTTTAACCCAGGGGCCCGGGACCTGTCCATGTTGTGCCTCTAACCCTGGTCATGCTGACCTGAGAGAACAGTGTGGCTCTTCCTCCCAGGCAAGCTACACTTGCCCAACATCTCCTCAGTCTTCGGCAGCCCTGCTCACCAACATCCAGACAACCTCCAACACCAGAACCAGTTTAGAATGAAACCACAACTGCATCTCCTATTTCCTTGTCCTGGTTCAAGCCCTTGTTCTAATCTACAACCCTAAGTCCCTCTGAGAGGATCCCTGCTGGCTGTGTCAAGGGCCACCTAGACAAGCAGACCTGCCTCATGTCCATTCAGGCCATAAAAGGCTCAGGCCATGGTGACTTCTGAAGAAACACAGTGTGTAGGAGAGGAATGCTGGCCAATGCTGACCCATCAACTCCCAGTGGCCAGTGGCCAGTCTCAGTCTCCTCCAGGGCCGGCGCAGTTCCTGCCAGCTTCCCAGTCACAGGAGCCAGCTCTCAGGCTCACAGCTCCCCCTGCTTCCTCCTGCCTTGCCTGCCCCACCCAGGCCCAGCCTCTCCACCAAGCTCTTCCTCCTCAGAGCTACACTGCCCCAATGTCCTCAGGCTGCTTAGCACCAGTCACCACGACAAAAGGAGCAACCATCTAAGGTTGTCTGCCCCAGTACCTCCAGGTTCCAGACAGTCCTCCTCAGTATCAACAGGCTAGACAGATAAAAGGTTTGCTAAAGGTGAAAGGGTCTCTCAAGAAAGCTGGTCACAATGAGACCCCTATGGTTTGCTGCCTGTCAGGATAGGGCCGTGTCATCCCCACCCACACCCCCCATCACCTGACACCCATCAAATGAGTACATGGGTAGGTTTGTGACAGCGAAGTTTGCTTCCTAGCCAATACAACCTGAGTCAAGGCTTATTTACCCATGGTGTCTGCCCAGCACTGCCTCAGAGCCTGTCCCAGTATATAAAGCACGGATCTTGTTCTTAGGACACTGTGACTACAGTACTTCTAATGTTATCTAAACTGCTGCGATTCTCTCATCTTTCCCTAACCTTTAAACGTTACAGGTAACAAGCAGGAGTCAGATGAAGTAATAGTAAAAGCCCTCTGAAGACCTTACTGTTTGTACATTTTTCTTTCTCTTTGAGACACAGACTCACTATGTATACCAAAACTGGCTCAGAACTCACTGTGTAGGCAGACAGGCCACAAACTTGAAGCAGTTCTGTTTCAGCTGGGACTCTTAAGTGTAAGCCAATGGGATGGTTTTCTATAATACAGGGAGATAGTGCTGAAAAAAAGGACCTACTTAAAGAGGGGGCTGGGGACACAGCCCCAGTGACACAGCACGTGCCTAGCAAGTGGAAAGCCTGGGGTTTGGTCTCTACAACTGCATAAAACTGGACATAGGCACACGCCTATGATCCCAGCACTCAGGGAGAAGCAGTAGGACCAGAAATTCAAGGTCATCCTCACATATTGCAGGTTTGCAACCAGTCTGGGCTACACAAGGCTGTTTTAAAAACAAAATAAGCCGGGCAGTGGTGGCACACGCCTTTTAATCACAGCACTTGGGAGGCAGAGGCAGGCAGATTTCTGAGTTCGAGGCCAGCCTGGTCTACAGAGTGAGTTCCAGGACAGCCAGGGCTATACAGAGAAACCCTCTTTTGAAAAACCAAAACAAAAACAAAAACAAAAACAAAAACAAAACAAAAAAAAAAACAAAAAAAACAAAAAAAAAATCCCCAAACCAGCCAGAACTGAGAATCTGTCAGGGGAAGGTGGAATCTTAGGAGAGCAGCCAGTCCAGCTCTGCCGTTAGTACCTGTCTCCTTTTCTGTTGTTTTGTGTTTTGTGTTCCTATTTTTGCTGTTCTAGCTGTTCACGACAGGATGTAGTGAAAGTGATTGCCATAAGCCAAGTCAATCAGGTCAAATAATGACCGGGGCTCAGGAAGCACTCGCCCTGACATACACATCACATTCACCTGAACTGCAGGGTCACCAGGGGAAAGAACTGTATCCTAAGTACAGTGATACCACTAATTTCTCCGAGTGTATCCTTCACCTAGACTGGGTGAAACTGTTGTTCATGGCACGGTGCCTACTGTGTGTAGAAAGCAGGACTCGGGCTTTGAGGCAGCTGTAAAAGCAATGGCCAGTGGGCTGACACCCAGCTTTGCAAAAGTCGTTCCCTCCTCAAAAGCGTCTAGGCAGGAAAGGCAATGTAGATGCACCAAGGGGAAGATGAAAATTAAAAAAAAAAAAAAAAAAGACACCTGAGTCTCTCCAAGCCAATGCTTTCTCGAAAAGAGATCCACAGTCGAGGCACTCTCTAGCTAGAGGACCCCTCAGGCACCGGACAGGAACAGCAAACTAAACTCACACATCACATGAGCTCCCCATCCCCTTCACTCTATATCGGTCAAAGCAAACTCTATTGCTCCCCAAGGTCCCGATGTCTTCACTCTATTAATTCTTCACTGGCCAACTCAAATGACACTAACTTGATGTCAACTTCAGACACCAAGCCAACAGTGGCATTACATCTTCTACACCAGTGACAGAACACACATAAATTCCTGATTGATCTCGGGAGTCTGAAAGCCTCAAACTGCCTATCTCTACAATGGGTCCACTAATACAAGCTGCAGTGAAGGCACAGGAATCTGTGAGAGCGAATGTTTCCCAAGAACCCAGTCTGAGGATTCAAGCGGTGAGATACGAGGGTACTGGAGAGTGGAAGGGGAGGGGCCGAGTCAGGCGGCGGCCGCCGTAACCCTAGGCTGAAGTCAGACTAGGATCTTTCAGAGGGTAGGAGAGCCCGTCTTGCCGTCCTCTCTGTAATCTGTCCCCTCCAGGCCTCCGTACTCCGTGAGCCTGCAGTCCGGCTCCGCACCACTGCGGGCTCTATTCTGGGCCCCAGGTCCCGCGGTCGTAGCCCACAGTCCCAAACCCCGTCTGCCGCTGCCGCACCTGGTCCGAGTCCTCGTTTTCGCTGCTGTAGCAGCACCCCATGGCGGGGTCGGGCCGGGCGCTCAGGCGGCGCCGAGGAGGGACGGCGTCCGTCAGGAGCCTTTCCGGTCACATGACCCGCGGCTGCCTCCCGCTCCCCTCCCCCTCGCCTAGCCTGTCCTAAAGCCGCTCCGGCGCCGCAGCCAAATCTTGCCTTCCGGTCCCGCCTCGCCGCGTGACAATCGCCAACCAATGGAAAAGTGCGTCCTACGTGAGAGGACCCGGGGCACGTGATTTGAAGGCAGGCGGGGCGAGTCACATGATTTTGTTGTCCTAGTCTCTGGATCGGAATCCTTTCGTCCCTTGGCTTTAGTAGCCAGTGCAATGAGACTAATTGTGTGATCACGTGGTGTCAAGGCCACCTTCGTGGGTGCAGAGCTATCAAGATAAATTCAGTGCCTCGCGAGTGGCCAGTAGCGTCCTGGAGAGAGATGTGCTTCACTCAGAACTCTTCGCCGCTTTCTTTGTCCTTTATGTGTGCAAGAGAGACTACGTAGCTCTCACCGACCTGGAATTTGCTGTGTAGACCAGGCTGACCTCGGATTCAGAGAGCCACTTACCTCCGCCTTCCAAGAATTAACGGCATATGTATTTTTATTTTGAGTATGTCTGTGAGCCTGGAGGTCACAGAACAACTTGTAGGAGTTGGTTGTATCTTTCCACCACGTGGGTCATAGGAAATGTTAGGTTGTCAAGCTTTGCGGCAGGCACAGTTTAGCCATCTCTCTACTCCTGTACTTGGCGGTTTCTTAACCAGATTAAGGTGAATTCTGCCTGAGCAGACAGATGACTGAAACTTCTCTCCAAATCAGGGATTACAGTATTCAAAGTCTCAATACAAACCTTTCTTCCTGATTGCCTTTTCTGAGCACTTCCATCTCTTAATCTGGTTTCACTCACTTATTAAGTTAACAAATGATGGGGCTAGAGACAATGCAGTGATTAAGAGCACTGGCTGCTACTACTCCAGAAGGCCCAAGTTCAATTCCCAGCATCTACATGGTGACTCACAATCATCTGTAGCTCTAGACCCAGGAGAAACAATGCCCTCTTCTGGCCTCTGGCAGCAGAGTACACACCCTTACACAGTGCACAGATATACGTGCAGACCAAACACCCAAACTTAAACTCAATTTAAAAGACACACCCCATATATTTACTGTCTATAGTGTGCCACTCTAGTGTTCAGTTTGGATAGGTAGCTGGTCAGAAAATAGCCCAAGGCCCAGCCCATGGAATCCCTAGTCTGATGATCAGTATATTCTACAGTTGTGTTTTTTAGTTCATTTCTTCTACCACATGTGAGTAACTGAGAGACAAGGACAGAGTCTGACTCTTCTCTGTGACTGATACCCTAATACTCACAGAAAACTTGGGGTTTGAATTCAGTAAGTTTCAATTATTTTGGTTTACACCATGCCCTATGTACTGATCCCAAGAGGTTAGAAAAGCCACCCAGTAGTATTTGGTTTTTTTTTTTTTAAAGATTTATTTATTACATGTAAGTATACTGTAGCTGTCTTTAGACAAACCAGAAGAGGGCGTCAGATCTCATTACAGATGGTTGTGAGTCACCATGTGGTTGCTGGGATTTGAACTCAGGACTTTCGGAAGAGTAGTCAGTGTTCTTAACCGCTGAGCCATCTCTCCAGCCCCCCAGTAGTATTTGTTAATTCTTCAGATCAAGACCCTAGAGTTGTGTGAAGTTTCTCTAAGGCCTGAGGCATCGGAGGCAGTGAAGTTTGTCCCTGGATTTGGTAACCTGAACTGCAGGTCTCAGGTAACAACAGCCTCAGCATCAATAATTGAAATCAGGTCCAGCCTCCATCTTTGGGGCGATTCCTCTGAAGGACTTTCCATGCCGGTACCCCGGTCTTTCTTAGGCACCTTCAGCTCAGGTAAGCAGGGCCTTGTGGGTTCCCAAGCACAGCGATTCATGCCCACATCACAGACGCCTCACACTCCCGCATCCACTCTAGGTCTTCACATACAGTCCTCTTCCAACCAGGGGAAAACAGCAAAAACAGCCCGTCAGGCTGAGACCTGGGGGGAGAGCAGGGGGAAAGGGCAGCTGTGCCCTGCAGGTGGTCCTGGAAAGGAAAGCTGAATGGTGAGACCGTGTGGGTGTGCCTGTGCGTGTCTGCACTCACAGAGGAGCTCTGTGGAGGGGTACAGTGCAGAAGTGCAGGACTGGAGAGTGCACAGCACCTGGGAGGGCCCACACCTCCAGGGAAGGCGGACAGAGAGTCCTTAGGTAGAGAAAAGACACTCCACTCTAACATGGTATAAAGGGTGGATTTATTTTTGGGATAGGGTCTCAAATGTAGTACAGGCTGGCTTCAAACTTTGGATCCTCTACCTTAGCCATCCTCATGATGGGATTACAAGCGTACACCAAAATACCATAGATATTTTCTTTCATTTTTAAAAGATTTTATTCATTTCTATTATATATGTATGGGTGCTTTGCCCAAATGTACTGAATGTACTTCTATGCACTATGTGCATACAGTGCCCACAGAGACAAGAGGGCACTGGATCCCCGAGCCTGGAGTTACAGTTGTGAGCAACCAGTTGTGGGTGCTGAGGATCAAACCCAGGACCTTTGGAAGAGCAGCCAGTACTCTCTCTTTTTTTTTTTTTTTTTTGGTTTTGTTTTGTTTTTGTCTTTGTTTTTGTTTTTGTTTGTTTGTTTGTTTGTTTTTGAGACAGGGTTTCTCTGTGTAGCTCTGGCTGTCCTGGAACTCACTCTGTAGACCAGGCTGGCCTTGAACTCAGAAATCTGCCTGCCTCTGCCTCCCAAGTGCTGGGATTACAGGCGTGCACCACCACGCCCGGCTTCAGTACTCTTAACCACTAAGCCATCTCTCAAATGTTTTGTTTGTTTGCTGTTAAGATTTTATGAGTGTTTTGCTTATATTCATGTTCACTTGTGTGAGCCCCTGGAGGTCAGAAGAGGGGGTTGGAACTGAGGAAGGATATAGCTAGATGGTTGTGAACTAACATATGAGTGCTGTGAACAGACCCATGTCCTCTGCACGAGCAACAAGTGCTCTTAACCACTGAGCATCTCTCCAGTCCCAGGCATAGTGTTTCACCTTTCACTGAGACAAAGCACAGCAAGAATGTGAATGCACTTGACAATTCCGTTTCTCTTCTGCTACATTATAATGGATCAGAGGAGTCCAGGCAGATGAAGTATGGTAGGCGGCAGACACCCCAAGAAACTCATGAAAAAGGTCTTGAGGAAAGTCAGAGTGTGAGATAAGGACAATGTAGTGCTGGATCTGCAGCCAGGACCAGAGACATAATTTGTGGTTGAGTGTTATACACGGGCAGTAGGAGATTGGGAAGAGCACAGGCTGGATTCAGATCCCAGTTCTGCTGTGTCTTTGGCAAAGGAGAACCTCTCAGCCATGTTTGTATAAGCCTGGTAACTACATAAATAAGTCTGCAGAAATGACAGGTAAATGGTACATATAGGTTTTCCGCCCCCCCCCCCGCCCCGCCCCCAGCCTCCCTCTATCCTAGGACCCAGGTAGGGACAATGTCCCCTGCCATTGCATTGGCATTCCTGCCACTCGTGGTAACACTGCTGGTGAGATACCGGCACCATTTCCGACTGCTGGTGCGTACGGTTCTGCTGAGAAGCTTCCGAGACTGCCTGTCAGGACTCCGAATTGAGGAGCGGGCCTTCAGCTATGTGCTCACCCACGCCCTGCCTGGAGACCCCGCTCACATCCTCAGTACTCTGGACCACTGGAGCAGCTGCTGCGAATACCTGAGCCACATGGGCCCCGTTAAAGGTAAGTGTCCATCCCCTACCCTCTGTGCGAGAAATAATCTCCATATGGTGAAGGAAAACCTAGCATCGCCCACTGCTTACCTGGTAAATTAGCAAGCTTCCTGATTGTGTCTATGGTGTTTCCCCCTCTCATTTAGAAATGAGGAGTCTGGACCAAGTCATTCAATTATCCAGCAGACATTTATTGCCACTCTTTTGTGCCAGGTACTGAGGGAGGTAGAGATAACAGAGGGTAACCAGCCACAAATGCTGGCCTCAAGGAGATCATAGCATAGGGGAATGACCATAACTCAGAGCTGTGAAATTACTTCTACTTTCTTCCCTACCAAAGAGGCGACCACAATCAACTTGGGATAGCTGTCTGCTGAGACAGCACAAGTCCTTTTAAGTATTAAGAGATTATCCAATTCCAAAATTAAAAAGACAATCAGCAACAGGGGAGTGCATCTGAGAAGGAAATTGAAAATGTCTCAGGAACCTGGGAGAAAGGGTGGCTATTCAGCCTGGGTCCTCCTGGGGAAGGGACATCTAAATGGAGTCTAGAGGCTTCCTTTCAAATTGGCCAGGAAGAATGAGACAGGTGTGGGAAAGGGCAAAATCAGCCTGTCAGCCTCAGGGATAAATACAACATTTAGAAAGCACAGCATGTCTGATTCTGGGCACCCTGTTTTGCATGTCTTCTACAATAGCCTTCTTGCGCCATAGGTCAGATTCTGATGCGGCTGGTGGAAGAGAAGGCCCCTGCTTGTGTGCTGGAGCTGGGCACCTACTGCGGATACTCTACACTGCTTGTTGCGCGAGCCCTGCCCCCTGGAAGTCGCCTTCTCACTGTGGAGCGGGACTCACGTACAGCAGCAGTGGCTGAAAAAGTCATCCGGCTGGCTGGCTTCGATGAGCAAAGGGTCAGCCCCCATCTCCCCAACGCTCATCTCTCCTCAGCTATCCCAGGAAGTGCTCACACCAGGCCTCTTTTATGAGGGACTCCCATTGAAGGAAGCAGCTCCACTCAGGCAGCTGGCATCCTGGAGGGCACGTTGCTCCTACCCCCAATCCCGAGTCATTTGCACTTATTTCCTGCTGGACTACAAAAGCAGCAGCTAAGAGGAAGCTCTCCATAGTTCAGCAAATCTAAGTTCAAATCTTATTCTTTGGTTAGTTGTGTGACCCCAGGTGAAATACATGGCCTCTGATTCTCACCTTCTTCACGGGCACATAATAGAAATTACAATACTGAGAACTGACTACTGGTTTCTGAAGTCAGAAGAAACGTGAGACACTTGTGAGGGCCTAGATTAATACCTGGCATAAATCAGCTAGATCCTGGTGGGGTCCAGAGTGGGAAAGCAGTTCTCCTCACCTCCAGCTCTGGCTTTCCCCACAGGTGGAGCTCATTGCAGGCAGCTCAGAGGAAGTGATCCCACGCCTAAGAGCTCAGCACCAGCTGAATCGGGCAGATCTGGTGCTCCTGGCACATCGACCTCGATATTACTTAAGGGATCTGCAGCTACTGGAGGCCCATGCTCTGCTCCCACATGGTGCCACTGTACTGGCTGACCATGTGCTTTTTCCTGGTGCACCCCGCTTCCTACAATACGCCAAGAGCTGTGGTCGCTATCGCTGCCGCCTCCACCACACCAGCCTCCCAGACTTCCCTGCCATTAAGGATGGTATAGCCCAACTCACCTATACTGGACCTGGCTGAGGTCCAGGACCTGGGATATTTACTAATACAATCCCAACCCCATTCAAGCAGACCTCAGAATATCTCCTTTCCCTTTCTGTTTAGTATCCAATACATGCTAGGCTCAGGCTGGGGAGGCTTTCTTTTCAACTTTGTCCCCCTCCAACCTCCATACTAATCTGAAGTGTCAAATTCTATCAGCCTTCTTGGTCCCCTCATAGAAAGTCAGGACCTGGAAGCAAGAGGCCTGAGCTGTCAACTTAGCTATGGATTGCTCCCTCCAAGTGAGTCCTTCCCTCCTCTGAGATTCCGTTTACTCTTATCACGGAGACAGCTGGCTGAAGGGGCTAGAGAGAGCTCAACGGTTAAGAGCACTGCCAGCTGCTCCCCACCTAAAGGACTGGGGTCAATTCCTGGCACTCACATGGCACAGGCACACATGTGATTACATACATACAGATAAAACACTTTTGAGCATAAAATAAATAAATTAAAACAACGAAAAGAGACATCTGGTTGGCAAAATCCCAGAGCCTTGAAGCTATGAGACTCAGATGAGATCAGAGGCAGCTGCAGACATGAGGCCCTGTAGGAACATCTGGGTACAAGATGTTCTAGGCCATAAGAATTATTAATCACAGAAACCTGGGCTCTGATCCTGGCCAACGTGGTCCATTAGGTTTGTTTGAGAGCCCTTACATAACCCCGTCCCAATGTCCAAGAAAAGATGCTGAACTCTGGGTCCCACCAACAAACAGGTAATAGACATTGGGGAAAGAATCAGTCCTGTGTCTTTATTAAAGAGAGTTAAGAAAGGGACCACACCTGGCAACCAAGGAGTGAGGTACCAGCCAGGAAGGTGGGATGGGCTCAGGCTCTTGGGATTCAAGGGAAGACTGGTGGCCTGGAAGGGCCGGAGACCTTGTGTTGGCAGCAGCTGAGAAGGTGCCTAAGGGAAAGCTTTAGGCACTGCGGCCACACGCTGGCTCTGCAGGCTGAGGGGCTGAGGCTGTGGATGCAGAATAGGCTGGGGTGGTCTGGAATCACTGAGGCCACCTTGGCTTGTCTACCTAGATCATCCACTGGTCCTGATCCTGTTCGTTGCCTTCCATGTCCACCTGAAGAGGAGGCTGGGTGTGGGTGGGGAGGGGCCTCGGCCAGCCTCAGCCCAGATCCTGCCCCTGGATACAACCAGGGCATTTTTTATACCTTGGCCATGAATTAGATCAGGGGCAGGAGTCTAGGGACAAAGGCACTCCCCTACACCCCGCCTACCTCATTGACCTCTCCATCATCAGGTGACTCATTATAGTCATTCATCTCATCCATGTCCTGCATATCCTCATCATCTTCTGAATCCTCTTCACTGTCCTCATCATCTTCATCATCCTCTTCTTCCTCGTCATCGTAGTGCTGGTGGATAGAGCAAAAAAGAGTCTGTAGGCCTCAGGGCTCCTGGACCAGGTCAAGACCCGGCCTACTTGGAGCCGCCTCCTTCCAACCCTGCCCGCCTTGAGGCTGGCAAGGTGCTGCATGACCCGAAGGACCTTAGTACTAGGGACAATGCCTCGCCCCTCAAGTTCCCACTTTTTCTGTCTTCCCAGATTGAAAACCGCAATTGTTCTGAGCCAAAAGCAAGGCCATTAAAGTAAAGTCTTGTTCTACTGGGCTTCACATAGGCCCCACCCACAGGAACCACTCACCTCTGAGGCCGGCTTGCCAATAGGTACCAGGTTGTTGTCTTTCTCTGCGATGCTCTGGAGCTGTGGGCAAAGGAGTATGGGGAAAGTAGGGCCAAGACAGAAGCAGAGCAGGGTGGGGCACTGGATTGGCTTACTCTACTCCTTAAGAGACCCACAAATGTTGAAACAAAGCTGCTTCCCCTCAATTCTCAGGAAGATGCAATCTCCTTTTCTCCTGTCATCTGTTCCTTATAAAATTGATGGACATATGTAAAGTCTTTTGGCCTCAGTTTTGTCATATAATTCTGGTGAGGGTGAGATGACACTCAGCCTAGAATATGGCATCTTGTAAGTCCTCATTAAGAGTTTAAATTATTAAGTCCTGTGATGTATAGAAAAGATCCTAGGCTGTCAGGACCTTGACATCTATCTAATCTAGTCCCAAAGTCCTATGGTCCCTCAGCAAGTTAGGGTACCACAAAGTAGTAACTTTATCCCAAGAACCCAGCTTGACTCTTCCCAACACAGAGAAAAATGTTCTTTTAAGCACGTCTCCAGTGTAAGATAAGGTGACGTGACTGAAAACCGCAACTATGGTGACCATGGGTCAGATGCCTCCATGCTGCACTAGGTCCTCACTCACCCAGGCCTGATGCTGCTGCTCCTGCTGCTGCAGCTCTGTCTCCTCCACACAGGGTCGATCCAGATTAAACCACAGTGTCTCAGTCACACGAGGGAAGAGTGAAGGGAACAAGGTGGACATGGCTCCTAAGCTGAGGGAAAGGGTCATGTGAGTATGCTTTGTTTTGTTCTGCTACAGTTGTAATGTGCTTAGGGAAGGGGTGGAGTGGGAGAGCAGAGAAGCTGCCCTTCCCTCTTGAAATCAGACAGACCTGAGTTTGAGTCCTGGCTCCATCACTTACTAGCTCTTTGACTTTGGCCAATACACTTAACCTCTCTGGGCCTCAGTTTCCTCATCTGTAAAAATGGGGATAATTAAAATTATATCATCCTCAAAGTTATCATGACAAAAATAAAATAAAATAATGAGTAAAGCTGTAGGCTGCTTAAGGAGAGAAGAGACTGGGAGCCAGAGATGAAATGTGGCGTTGTGATTATGTACAAAATCAGAAATGTGGCGTTGTGATTATGTACAAAATCAGCGATAGCAGAAATCTAGTAACAGTCATTTTAAATACACACACACACACACACACCATAAAACTAACGTATTTTTCGCTTTTTTGATTCATGTCACATCCAACCAGTGCAAAATGTTTTGGACATGAACCATCTCTCTCACCAACCAGTCAGACTGCAGTACACACACCAAGGATAAAAGATATTCTAGGGGGATGGGTAAATAGATAAACAAACAAATGGAAGAATGAATGATGAACTAACATGTAAGAGAACAAAATCAACTCTGCGGGCTGAACCTGCTGATCAGGAAGGTCACCAAGAAGCTGAACTAGAACCCCTCAGCTCGCAGTCCCAGTGACATGTGGAGCTTGACTTTGGCCACACACTCAGTGGGGGCTTAAAACGTACGCAAGGGATCCCGGCCCAGCACCGGAGAAGAAGGGAACAGGAAAAAAATAAAATTGGTGTCTACCTTGGTGTTTCCCCTTATTTTTAGTAAACGAGACAGGGTTTCACTATTTAGCCCTGACTGGCGTGGAATTCACTATATAGACCAGACTAGTCCCAAACTCACAGAGATCCGCATGCCTCTGCCCCCGAATGCTGGGATTTAAGGTGTATACCAGCTACCATACCCGGTCCTACTCTAGCTTTTGTTCTAACTTAATCTGACCCACGCAGAACTAGACGCTGTCATTCCCTAGACCAAAGCCCCCCAAGTCCGTGTGACGGGAGAAAAAGCGTCCACCATGATCCCAAAAGTACTGACAGATTTTGTATCCTAAAACCCTACCCACCACCGCCCATTCTTTGCTCATTATGATAATGACTGCGAGATTGACCAACAGGAAGAAGGCAGGGGCGGGTCTCCGCCAGGATTTTGACCTTATAGGGATGCTAATCGCAAAATGCGCGCGGCCTGGCTGAAGCCAATTAACTGAAAGAAATGCTGGGTGACAGGAAGTGAAACCAATGCATGACGGAACATGTATGATGGGTGGGGCTTAGACTCTAGGAAGCGGCCAATGAGCAGGATGTCTTTAAGAGTAAGAAGGGAGAAAATGAGCTGCCTGGGAGGCGAGTCAAAGGAACTGGGTTTCTCTGGAAGCCGGAAGAAAGAACAAGCAAGGAGACGGCAGCAGTCCCGTTTCCACACTTACCGCGCCAAGAGCCGGCAGCCGGCGGCGACCCGGAAGCGCTTCCCCAGGTCTGAGCGGAAGAACCCACCAGAATCCGGGACTCACTAACGCATGCGCCTTCCGTCTCCTTTTGGTTCCCGCTTCAACCACCAAACCGGAAGTGATGTTGACGTACGTTAGTTACGTATTAGTTAAGGAGGACATTTATTTGCTTCGCCTACCTATTGGCTCCGCCTTGAATCTCAAGCGTCCGTTTAGTCCCGCCTTCCTGTCGCTTTCCTGTCGCTAGGTGGTATTTGCGTGTTAATTTTCTCGAAATGTAATGGTTGCCGGGCGGTGGTGGCGCACGCCTTTAATCCCAGCACTTGGGAGGCAGAGGCAGGCGGATTTCTGAGTTCGAGGCCAGCCTGGTCTACAGAGTGAGTTCCAGGACAGCCAAAGCTAGACAGAGAAACCCTGTCTCGAAAAAACCAAAAACAAACAACAACAACAACAACAACAACAACAACAAAAAAGGAAATGTAATGTTTTCCAGAAATGTTCGCTTGTGTGGATGCTGTGTGTGCTGCTGCGTTCCAGAAACATATGTTTCTTCCCTTCTGTTCTCCCAGACTCAGTTTCCTGTTTGAACACATCCATTCTTTGAGAGGATACCTCGAACATGCTAGACAAGCCTCTGTCACGGAACTACATCATACTCATATTTGCTTCTTTCTTTCTTTCTTTCTTTCTTTCTTTCTTTCTTTCTTTCTTTCTCTCTCTCTCTCTCTCTCTCTCTCTCCCTCCCTCCCTCCCTCCCTCCCTCCCTCCCTCCCTCCCTTCCTTCCTTCCTTCCTTCCTTTTTTCTTTTCTTTCTTTTTTTGGTTTTTTTCGAGACAGGGTTTCTCTGTATAGCCCTGGCTGTCCTGGAACTCTAGACCAGGCTGGCCTCGAACTCAGAAATACACCTGCCTCTGCCTCACTCTGGCGTGCACCATCACTACCCGGCTGCTTTTCTTTTTTGAGACAGGGTCTCACTGCATATTCCTGACTGACCTGAAACTCACTATCTAGACCAGGTTGCTCTCTCAGATATCTGCCTTGCCGCGTGCCGGTATAAAAGCTGTGTACCACCACGCTGACCTCTTTTTTTACTCTATTTAAAATGTTATGTGTATGAGTAAACAGTGTGCATGTGCATGTGTGGGGAGGCCAAGAGTGATTGATACTGGTAATCTTCCTCCATGGCTCTTCTATATTAACCCTTATTCAAAACCAGAAGCCCCTGCTGTGGCTAGTGGAAGAATGGATGAGGTAGAGCTGTCCAAGAGGTTCAGTATGTGGTTCCTATCAGTCTAATTTTATGGCCCAAGAGTTCAGCTTCAGCTTAAAATGGTTTTAAACTTTTTTGTTTTTTTTTCGAGACAGGGTTTCTCTGTGTAGCCCTGGCTGTCCTGGAACTCACTGTAGACTAGGCTGGCCTGAAACTCAGAAATCCACCTGCCTCTGCCTCCCAAGTGCTGGGATTACAGGCATGCGCCACCACCGCCCAGCACCAAGTGTAAATTTTAAAAATAAAAATAAGGGTCAGCGAGACAGTTCAGTGGGTAGAGGCCCTTGCTGCCAAGTCCAAGGCCCCAAGTTCAATCCCACACACCCAACAGTAGAAGAGAGCTGCCTCTCATGAGTTGTCTTCTGACCTGTACTTGCATACCGGAGCAGTTGTCTGCTGCCTTCACACCAAAGAAATGTGTATCAGAAGAAAAAAAAGTGTTAATTAGATGTAGCAAGAATGTTGGTTTCTTTAAAAACCCAGAACTATTGTAAGAATGTTTTTGTGGGGCTCGCAAGTCTGGCATCTGGAAGGTGAAGCCCTCAGGCTGTTGCTGCATTGACTGCAGTAGGACATGACCCGAGTGCCCTGCCACAGCATGCGTGCCGTGGGCATCCGGGCTTTGGCTGCTGGAGAATGATGAAGTGGAACTAGGAGTATGCCTCCTGCTGATGGAGGACTTGGGGCCCAGGACCACTCTTACTGCTCTTCCAGGCACAGAAGCACCAGAGGACCCTCAGATTCTTTGGGAGAACCTGGAGGAGGAGGCCATCATGAAAAATATGGAAGGTGGGTGGGTCTGCATTCCATGCCAAGCAATGGACGCCACTTCTCCTTGGGGAGTTGTACAGGCTGTGCAAGAAGGAGGAGATGTACACTGACATTGGTGCCACCTGGTTTACTTAGGGCCCAAGCCGATGCCCACAAAAGGAATAGTGAAATAAACTTTTAAAAACTGTGTTTTTGTTTTGTTTTAATCTCAGGTGTGGGGCCCGGGGCTGCTTCAGACTGTTCACAGCAGCTGACTATGTTTGCCTGTGCTCGGGCACGGGGTTGATTTGGCCAGCTACAGATAGTTCCTGCGATTGTGTGATGTTTGGAATTCTGGGGACTTTTCAGAGGATATTTAAATTAGCTAGAGACCCATAGGGGGTGGCTGATTGATTGATGCTTGATGGTTGGATGTGGTTTGTCTAGTAGACAGGCAAAAAAAAAAAAAAAAAAAAAAAAAAAAGAGGAAGAGGAAGAAGAAAAAAGAGGAGGAGGAGGAGGAAGAGGAAGAAGAAAGCCGGGCAGTGGAGGCACACGCCTGTAATCCCAGCACTCTGGTAGGCAGAAGCAGGCGGATTTCTGAGTTCGAGGCCAGCCTGGTCTACAGAGTGAGTTCCAGGACAGCCAGGACTACACAGAGAAACCCTGTCTCAAAAAACCAAGAGAAGAAGAAGAGGAGGAGGAGGAGGAGGAGGAGGAGGAGGAGGAGGAGGAAGAGGAGGAAGAAGAAGGAGAAACACCACCCCCCCAATCAGCAGGAAGTAGATTAATGATATCATCACTTCCTTTCCCCTCTATCCCTTTTTCTCTCCTACCTAGTGTTATGGGGTTAAAGGGAAGAAAAGGATGAAAGAAAAAAGGTGGGGCTGGAGAGATGGCTCAGTGGTTAAGAGCACTGACTGCTCTTCCAGAAGTCCATTCCCAGCAACCACATGGTGGCTCACAAGCATCTGTAATGGGATTGATGCCCTCTTCTGGTATGTCTGAAGACAACTACAGTGTACTCACATACATAAAATATATAAATAAATCTTTTTAAAAAAGAAAAAAAAAACCCAAACAAAATAGTAAAAGTCCAGTTACAACCAGGCATGGTAACACAATTTAATCCCAGCACTCAAGAGGCAGAGGCAAACACATTTCTGTTAGTTTGAAGCCAGCTGAGTCTACATAATGAGTTCCAGGACAGCTAGAGCTACATAGGAAGACCCTGTCTCAAAACATGCATACATACATCCATGCGTACAAATAAAAGACTGTTTCCAAAGGGAAAAGAAAAACAGATTTTCACCAAAGGTTAAAATTTACCACTTGGAAATGTCCATCCTTTTTATTCATCTCTCTCTCTCTCTCTCTCTCTCTCTCTCTCTCTCTCTCTCTCTCTCTCTCTGGTTTTTCGAGACAGGGTTTCTCTGTGTAGCTCTGGCTGTCCTGGAACTCAGTCTGTAGACCAGGCTGGCCTCGAACTCAGAAATCCACCTGCCTCTGCCTCCCAAGTACTGGGATTAAAGGCGTGCACCACCACCGTCTGGCTTTGTTCATCTCTTTTTGTTTGTTTTGTCTTGTTTTTGTTTTTGTTTTTGTTTTTTTGAGACAGGGTTTTTCTGTGTTGCCCTGGCTATCCTGGAACTCACTCTGCAGACCAGGCTGGCCTCGAACTCAGAAATCCGCCTGCCTCTGCCTCCCAAGTGCTGGGATTAAAGGCATGAGCCACTACCGCCCGGCTATTTTGTTCATCTCTTTAACAAATATTTTTTGAGGGCTGGGCATGGAGGCACATGACTTTAACCCCAGCATTTGGAAGGCAGAGGTAAGAGAATATCTGTGAATTACAGGCCAGCCAAGGCTACATAAAGAGACCCTCCCTAAATAAAAAATAAATAGCCGGGCAGTGGTGGCACACGCCTTTGATCCCAGCGTTTGGGACATAGAAGCAGGAGGATTTCTGAGTTCGAGGCCAGCCTGGTCTAGAGTGAATTCCAGGACAACCAGGGGTATACAGAGAAAACCTGTCTTGAAAAATCAAAATAAATAAATAAAATAAAGTAATAAAAATAAAAAATAAACCCACAAAACCAAATACGTGTGCATTACTCTTCTGAGCAGTGAATATACATCAGTGAACAAATAGACCCTCCCTTGGATCATTGCAGCTTCCGTTCTAGTGAAACAATGAAGACACAGAAATAATACAAATAACAATTTTAAGATCACAGTAAATACTGAGAATAAAATACTGCGGGTAGGGGGTTGTGTGTTTTAAAGGAGGCTTTGTACAAAACCATGTTTTTGTTTGTTACCCCAGGAGACAGTAAGCTTCTAGAAGGTAGAGATGGAACAGTCTCTGTGCCTCTAAGGCCATTCTTTTTTCTTTTTAAAGATTTATTTATTTCATGTATATGAGTACACTGTCCCTGTCTTCAGACACTCCAGAAGAGGGCATTGGATCCCAGTACAGGTGGTTGTGAACCACCATGTGGTTGCTGGGCTTTGAACTCAGGACCTCTGGAAGAGCAGTCAGTGCTCTTTTTTTTTTTTTTTTTTTTTTTTTTTTTTTTTTTGGTTTTTCGAGACAGGGTTTCTCTGTGTAGTCCTGGCTGTCCTGGAACTCACTTTGTAGACCAGGCTGGCCTCGAACTCAGAAATCCGTTTGCCTCTGCCTCCCAAGTGCTGGGATTACAGGAGTGCGCCACCACGCCCGGCTTGCAGTCAGTGCTCTTAACCACCAAGCCATCTCTCCAGCACCGAGGCCATTCCTCTGGCTCTTTCACTTACTCTCCAGTGGTCATTGTCCCCAGATGTTGCTCCTCTCTTCTTTATCTCCTCTCTATCTCAGTCTCGGTCTCGGACAATCCTCCCTTTTGACTCTTTTTTTTTTTTTTTTTTTTTTTTTTTTTTGTTTTGAGACAGGGTTTCTCTGTATAGCCCTGGCTGTCCTAGAACTCACTCTGTAGACCAGGCTGGCCTTGAACTCAGAAATCCGCTTGCCTCTGCCTCCCAAGTGCTGGGATTACAGGCGTTTGCCACCACGCCCAGCCTCCCTTTGACTCTTTATCTTTGGCTCTGCACACATGGATATTCCTTAGTAGTTTAGAGTCTTTCCAAAGTCACCAGTCATGTTTAACAAGTCAGGGTGACTAATTAGCTAGTGACATTTATTGAATGTCAGCGGAGTGTCAGACACATTGTTAGGCTCTGGAGAGAAAGATAAACAGAGTTTAAAAAGAAATCCTGACCTGGGCGGTGGTGGCACGCCTGTAATCCCAGCACTTGGGAGGCAGAGGCAGGCGGATTTCTGAGTTCGAGGCCAGTCTGGTCTATGGAGTGAGTTCCAGGACAGCCAGGGCTAAACAGAGAAACCCTGTCTCGAAAACAAACAAACAAACAAAAAACCAAACAAACAAACAAAAAAGAAATCCTGCAGCACTTGGGAGGCAGAGACAGGCTGATTTCTGAGTTCAAGGCCAGCCTGGTCTACAGAGTGAGTTTCAGGACAGCCAGACTACACAGAGAAACCCTGTCTCAAGAAAGAAAGAAAGACAGCTGGGCAGTGGTGGCGCACGCCTTTAATCCCAGCACTTGGGAGGCAGAGGCAGGCGGATTTCTGAGTTCGAGGCCAGCCTGGTCTACAGAGTGAGTTCCAGGACAGCCAGGGCTACACAGAGAAACCCTGTCTCAAAAAACCAAAAAAAAAAAAAAAAAAAAAAAAAAAAAAGAAAGGAAGGAAGGAAGGAAGGAAGGAAGGAAGGAAAAGAAAAAGAAAGAAGGAAAAAAAAGGAAGGGAAAGAGAAAGAAAGAAATCCTGCCCTAGAGAAAAAAAATGCAGTCCAATGGGGACTGAAACAATTATAGAAGAAGACGGTTAATCGTGAAATCAATATATGCAGAGAACATCAAAAACGGAGAGATAAATAAACTCTAGACAAAATGAATTTTACTCCCCACACCAGGAGGGAATATTTAAATGGACCTTGAGGAGTTAACCCTTTTGGTGAACAATCAGGAAAAAATGCACAAAGAAGAATGGCCAACAGCAGTTAGAAGTTGGTTATATGCTTAGAGGGTTGTGAGAGTCTACTTGGGCATACCTAGTTAGATGGGATAGAGCAGCAGTGTTAGGGAGTTCAGCTGGGGTAGGGCTTTGGTGGCGCTCATATGAATAGGGTGGAATGGTCCCCGGGCACTGAGGTCTTACCTCGGTCCTATTGGTCTCTTTAAGGACCACGAAGAGCTGCTTATCTCATCCCTGAGCTCCTGTTTTCTTTAATTTAATATCCTGACCCTGTTTCCAGCTCTGAAAAATGGAAAGCAGGATCAAGATGGCAATTTCTCAATACCCAAAAATAAACCCAGAGCCCTCAGGCTGGGTGAAAACCCGTGACTCTACACAGAGATGTTTGCAGGACCCAGGAAGACCTGGGGCTAAGTGATGTGACTGTCAGCACCTGTGATTCTTGCTTACTCGTTCCTCCCATTATCTTGGGAACCTGGGTAGTCCTGGTGCAGGTGACAGAGGAAACTGACAGTTGCCAATTTTCATGCCTATAGAAGCTTCCATGTTCACAGTCTCCTCATGGCTTCACCCTAACCCCGGGGGAATCCCGCTCCAAATAAGCTCATAAGAGATCTAAGGCTAAGCCAGGTAGTCGTGGCATACGCATTTAAACCCAGCACTCGGGAGGCAGAGGCAGTTAGAATTCTGTGAGTTTGAGACCAGCCTGGTCTACAGAGGGAATTCCAGGACAGCCAAGACTACACAGAGAAACCCTGTCTTGAAAAACCAAATAGAGCCAGGCACACCTTTAATCCCAGCACTTGGGAGGCAGAGACAGGAGGATTTCTAAGTTCGAGGGCAGCCTACACAGAGAAACCCTGTCTCGAAAAACAAAAACAAACAAAAAAAAAGAAAGAAAGAAAGAAAGAAAGAAAGAAAGAAAGAAAGAAACCTAAGTAGCCTAAACTATAGGCACACACTTTTAATCTCAGCACTAGGGAGACAGATTTCTTCCAGTGTAAGACCACCCTTGTCTACCACCCTTGGGCTGGGCTTACAGCCCAGTTGGCAGAGTGCCCACCGAACTCTGGGTTTGACTCTGAGCACTACAGAAAGGGAGTGTGATAACCATGCTTCAGATCTCAGCACCAGGAGGGTAGAGTTATAATGGGATCCAATACCCTCTTCTGGTGTGTCTGAAGACAGTGACAGTGTGTCCATATACATAAAAAGAAAATTTTTTGAAAAAAAAGTTTAAAAAAATACATAAAATGTTTTAAATATTTATTTTAAATATTTGTTTATTGTATATGTGTGTTTGTGTGTGCTCCTGCCTGTGCACATGTATGTACATACGTGCACACTCACTTGAGTGGAGGTTAGAGGACAACCTATGGGAACTGGTTTGTCTCCTTCCACTGTGTAGGTCCAGGCAATCTGATGGAGGTCTTTAGGTTGGACCATTTTATCACTATGCTGTGCTTCATGATAAAGACCCACAGAGAAATCTGATCTGAGTCCTAATTCCCCGGCAGTCTTCAGACTTGCATTGGAGATATAAAACAGATCATTTGGAGCCGGGCATGGTGGCACACGCCGGTAATCCCAGCACTTGGGAGGCAGAGGCAGGTGGATTTCTGAGTTCGAGGCCAGCCTGGTCTACAGAGTGAGTTCCAGGACAGCCAGGGCTGCACAGAGAAGCCCTGCCTCGGAAAAAAAAAAAATCAGTTCTCCAAATAGAAAAAACGGGGATATTGGGAAGAATAACATGTGGCGAGAGATGTGGAAGAGTCCTTGAAGGAAAGGAGACATATGGGCTAAAAGTCAGGAGAGGACGTTCCAGTCAAAAGAAGGCATGCCCTTAAAAATGTGGTGTGCCCAGGGACCGGCACTGACTGTGTTCCTGCTGTGTCATCACCATGGCAATGGATACCATGTGAGAAACAAATCCAGGACATGGTGCCTGGTCTTCAAAGCATGCATATAATCTTGTGGGAATATAAGGAGACACTGAGAAAGGCATTTTGTTTTGTTTTTGTTCTTGTTCTTGTTGTTTGAGGCAGCATTTCTCTGTGTAGCTCTGGCTGTCTTGGAATTCACTATGTAGAACAGGTTGGCCTTGAACTCAGAGACCCACCTATCTCTACCTCTTGGGTGTTGGGATTAAAGTATGTACTACCATACTCATACACACACACACACACACACACACACACACACACACACACCTTTCTTGAGCAGAGGAGAGATGATCTCAAAAGATAGTTGCGAATCAGAGAGGAAGAGGACAGAAGCAACCCTCCTGGGTAGGATGGCGTTGTGGGGAGTACGGAGAATGCCAAGACTGGACAGCAGTAATGACAAGGGATGGTGTGGAGAGTTGGGAGACCCTACAGCGAAGTTTGACCCAGGCATGCACCATAGGCCCAAAATAAGATTCCTTCCACATCGGGGTTTTTAGACACCTCACTGAGGACTCTCAGGACTTATGCATTAAATGCATTTCTGTTGCTGTAATAAAGACCATGCCCAAGGTAATTAAGAGGAGAAAGGTTACTTGGGACTTAGAGTTCTAGAGGGATAAAGATCCATAATGGAAATGTAGCATGGCAGAAAACAGCCGGCACAGAAAGCTGTGTACAAAGAGATCTCATCTACTACTACACACGTGAAGAAGAGTAAGCAAACGGAAACTAGGGCAAGGCTATGGATTCTCAAACCCATCCCCATCCCCAGGGACGTCATTTTTCCAGCAAGGGTATACCATCTCCTCTAACAATAGCACCAAGCAGGAATCAACTGTTCAAATATTCTAGGCAATGGGGGACAGTTCTCACTCAAACTATCACATCTAGACTTTGAGACGGATGGATGAGTTAGAAGAGAGCTGTTTAGAGTCACCTCCGGTTCCCGAGAATGCCCAGCCTCAGGAAGGGAACTCTCACTGGCTTCTATTTTCATAATGAGTTTGCATAGATTTGCTTACCGCAGCCAAACTTTCCTCTGACCAAAGCAGACAAAAGTAAGAAGAGGGCCCTTCTGTGTTAGAAGCAAAGGCTGAAGAAACCCAAACTTACACACGCTTAAACACATATCTTCATCCTATCGGGATAGCAGGTGGGACAAATACTCCCCCGAGAGATGTCTGTGCCCCATTCCTAGATCCCCTTGAGTGTGCTGTCTTAGATTACAAAAGATACTCTGTAGAGACGGTAAGGTAAAGGACCTTGGCAAGTGTAGAGACATACTCCAGTAATCTTAGCACTGAGAATGATGAGGTAAGAGGATTGTGAGCCCAAGGCTAGCCTGTGCTACATAGGGACTTATAAGTTAACAAGCTTTGCAGATCCTGTCTTGAAAAACAAAAACAAAAAAGATAAAAGGGAGCTGGAAAGATGGCTCTGCAGTTAAGAACATTTTTTTTCTTGCCAAGCATCCCGGTTCCGCTTACAGCATCCGTTTGGTGGCTCACAGCCCTCTGTAACCCAAGTTCCAAGGAATCCAGGACTGTCTTCTGACTTCCACGGACATGCACATCATGTAAACATACACACATGCAGGAAAACACTCACACACATAAGATGAAAGGTAAAAATCAGATAAAAGCGCATGCGACGAGGAGGAGATTGTTTTAGATTATGCCTGCAGGTGAGTCTTGCAAGCCAGGGAACCCTTCCAGGGAACTCTGTTCTCAGCAAAGAGGATGTCAGGGAGACGCCCATTGCTGACTCTGAGATGGAAGGAGGGGCAATGAGCTAACAAATGAAAGTGGCCTCTAGAAGTTGAAAAAATCATGGAAGTAAAATGTCCCTGAGAACTTCCACCAAGCAACAGGGATCTGCGCACATACTGGTTTTAGCCTGCGGAGAGACCCATATTGTATTTTTAGCCCACTGAGCTGTAAATGCTTTGTGTTGTTTTCAGCCATAAACTTTTTGGCAGCTTGTTATGGCACTGAGAAAAAAAAGAATATGCAACAACAACAACAACAACAACAACAACAAAAATAAATACACATACAGCAAGCCCCGGGACTCCTGGCTATGAGGCAGAGTAGGTTCGTTGAAGGACAGGTTCACGGGAGCATGCAGCAACCTTCTGCCGTGGAATTGCTGAGGACTCGGGCTCTACATCTCCGTCTGACACCCATGATGTCACATCTTTCACTGAATGCCAGGATAAGAGCTGAAATCCTCACCACGAACCAGCTAGCCCTGGTTTTCAATCCAGCTTCATGTGCATTCAACCTCTCCACGGTATACGCCAGCAGGCCTCAGTTCTTCAGACCCACTGAAGCCCTTTTGGTCTGGGGGCGCGTCCTGATGCTTCCCAGGAGCACCTAAGACCATGCTTTGTTGTGCCCATCACTCCAGTCTCTTACTTTGTTTTTGTTTGTTTTGTCGTGTCTGGTGTCTAGCAGTGTCCTGACCCTTCCTGTTCCCCCAACCCCACTCCCATCCTGTCCTCCCTACTCCCTACATAGGGTTTCTCTGTGTAGCCCTGCCTATCCTGGAATGAACCCCACCATAGGACAAGACCTCAAATTCAGAGATCTGTCTGCTTTTGCACGTGTTGGGCTTAAAGGTATGCACCTCCAGCGCCAGGCTCCAACCTGTTTTAGTTTACTGTGCTTTGGATGGCCTGAACTCACTACATATGAAAGGCTGGCCTCAAATTCATGCAGTCCCTCTGCCTCAGCCTCCTAAGTGCTACCACACCCAGCTGCCTGCCAGCCTCTTGTTTCCTCCCTTGAAGCTGACTTCTCTGGCTGATATTCTTCCTTTCTTTTTTCTTTCTTTCTTTCTTTCTCTCTCTCTCTCTCTCTCTCTCTCTCTCTCTCTCCCTCTCCCTTCCTTCCTTCCTTCCTTCCTTCCTTTCTTTTTTTTAGTCTTTTCAAGACAGGGTTTCTCTGTGTAGCCCGGGCTGTCCTGGAACTCTGTAGATGAGGCTGCCCTTGAACTCAGAAATCTGCCTCCTCTGTCTCCCAAGTGCTGGGACTAAAGGCGTGTAACACCACTGTCCAGCTTCTGGCTGATTTTCTTTCTTTCTTTCTTTCTTTCTTTCTTTCTTTCTCTCTCTCTCTCTCTCTCTCTCTCTCTCTCTCTCCCTCCCTCCCTCCCTCCCTCTCTTTCTTTCTTTCTTTTTTTTTTTTTGAGACAGGGTTTCTCTGTGTAGGCCTGGCTGTCCTGGAACTCACTCTGTAGACCAGGCTGGCCTCGAACTCAGAAATCCACCTGCCTCTGCCTCCCAAGTGCTGGGATTACAGGCGTGCGCCACCATGCCCGGCTCTCTGGCTGATTTTCTTAACTGGGTTTTGTTGTTTAATTTTATCATCTTTATGTGTATGAGCGTTTGGACTTCGTGTATATGTATCACGTGTTGGCAGTGTCTTTGGAAGCCACAAGACAGTGTTGGATCCCCTGAAACTAGAATTATAGATGATTGTGAAACACCTTGGAGGTGCTGGGAATAGAGCTCTAGCCCCAGGATATCTGATGCCCTCTTCCAGCCTTCAAGGGAATCAGGCATGCATGAGTACACACACACACACACACACACACACACACACACACACCAAAATAAAGCCATTCTAATATAAAATAATTCAAAAATACACTACTTTTTCAGGGGTGGGTAATTTTTATTTGTTTTGGTTGGTTGGTTGGTTTTTTGTTTTATCAAGACAGGGTTTCTCTGTGTATTCTCTACGTAGCCCTGGTCTGACTGTCCTGGAACTCATACCGTCGACTAGGTTGGCCTCAAACTCAAAGCTCTTCCTGCCTCTGCCTCCTAAGTGATGGGATCAAAGGCATTCCTACCTTGCTTGGCTTGGGTAGGGTGATATTTTAAGATAAATTATCAATAGCCCAGGCAGATCTCCTGACCCCACTCTCCTCGGCGATTAGATTACAGACATGGCACTGAACACCCAGCAAGCTATCTAACAAGTATGTTTACATGTTGAGGAATTATGGTAGGAAAATGTTCAATCTTTGATTCCTATAATTAAGCTGTTATGTTTCTATATGAACTATGAACGTTGTATTAATAACTTTTCTGTTGTGAGTAAATACCTTGATAAAGGTGTGTTGGGGAAGAGAAGGTTTATTCTGGTTTACAGTTCTAGGGGGATACAGGCCATCATGGTGGGGAAGGCATGACAGCAGGAGTGTGCAGCTGCCTGGCAGTCAGGAAACTAGCTGAGCACATTTCATCTGCACACAGGAAGCAGATGGAGACCAGGAACTAGATCAAACCAGAAAACCTCAAAGACCACCCACAGGGTTGTACTTCCTCCAACAAGGCCCCACTTCCTAAAAGTTCCACAGCCTTTTTTTCTTCTTTTCTTTTCTTTTTTTTCCGAGACAGGGTTTCTCTGTGTAGCCCTGGCTATTCTGGAACTCACTCTGTAGACCAGGCTGGCCTTGAACTCAGAAATCCACCTGCCTCTGCCTCCCAAGTGCTGGGATTACAGGCATGCGCCACCACTCCCAGCTTTTCTTTTTCTTTTTTAAGATCTATTTATTTATTATATGTATGTACACTGTAGCTGTCTTCAGACCTCCCAGAAGGGGGCATCAGATTTCATTACTGATGGTTGTGAGCCACCGTGTGGTTGTTGGGATTTGAACTCAGGATCTTTGGAAGATCGGTCAGTGAGTGCTAAGCCATCTCTCCAGCCCTCCATAGCCTTTGTTTTGTTTTGCTTTGTTTTTTTGTTTTTTGTTTTTTGTTTTTTTCAAGACAGGGTTTCTCTGTGTAGCCCTGGCTGTCCTGGAACTCACTCTGTAGACCAGGCTGGCCTTGAACTCAGAAATCCGCCTGCCTCTGCCTCCCAAGTGCTGGGATTACAGGTGTGCGCCATCACCGCCCGGCCTCCATAGCCTTTTAAAATACCCACTGTAGACTAAGTGCTTAAACAAGTGAGCCTATAGAGACATTTCCCATTCAAACCAGAACAACAGAAAATGTTGTATGCACAGTAAAACACTGTAATTCATTTTATTCGAGTCTTGATCTGAGCACAAGTGTTTCAGGTAGCAATCTTGTGCACCTTATGTGTTCAAGTCTGTAGTGAATCCGTGGGATGCAACACAGCTAAGACCTGCCAGAACAGACCTCAGATGGTTCTTTACATTTTGGTTGTTGCTGACATTCAGAAACCTTTTACTGTTGTCAAATGTTTTGGGACCCCTGTTTTCAGGTATGTGACTCCATACAGAGTCATGAGTCCATTTAAGAACCTTGTGAGTCTAGAGAGGCCAAGGCTCACGGAACAAGCTTGTGTCAAAACCTGGACCTGAATTGCTCCTGAATTGCTGGACCTGAGTAGCATATAGAGGCTTCATTCTTCAGGCCCCTGGAAGGACTCTGACCTCTGAGTGTCCCTCATTCTCGGAGTTTCCCTGTGGGGTACACAGGCTGTGGAAAGCAAAAGATCTGGGTTTGAAAGGGCAACAGGTACTTGGTAAGAGTCCAGTGACTATTGCCTCTGTCCTATAACTGTCTACCTCTGACTGTGTCTCCCAGGACAGAACAGATGGACATGACCTACAGATGCCTCAGCTACTGCTTCTGTTCTTAGAGCCAGCCGCTTGGGGTACCCAGACAAGTACTGCTTGGAACAGGATGAACGCGCTAGCCATCAAGCACTATAAGATCAAGTGAAGTTAGAATGGGGTTCAAAAAAGGAACGGTCCAATCGTGACAGGGAAGAAGTTAGGGGGTTTGAAGGGTCAGCTGGGGTAGGGCACAGGGAAGCAGGATATGATCCCAAAACATCATTTCCCAGGATGCCAATAAATGCATAGTAGTAAAGGGTCTATCTATCACGCCCCACTGAGTCGAGCACTGTCTTCATACCACATCACTGAATATGACCTAAGGGGCTACGCAGCAGGTGGCTGGTAGTCTTCACTTACACTGTGAGAAAATAGGCCTAGAGTGGGCACAAGAACCTGTGGGAATGGAGGAGAGGAAATGGAGAATCCTTCCTAGCCTTGTTTATGTGTCAGAGCTCAAAGGCAGGTCTAAGAGGAGACAAGGTCCTCTAGGTAATTAATGTATACAGTAAACACACAGAGGAGTTGGCTGCCCCACCTCCATTAGACACCGACGAGACAACAAGTCAGACATCCTGGGAAGACTTCCCATAAAGAAGCTGTTGACCTTGGCCTTGGAGAATTATTATTTTCCAGGAAGACAGAGGAGGGAAGGGAAGCTGGGCAAAGGACAGCATATACACAGGTCAGAGGTGTCCCAGAACCGTGGCCAGCTTGGTGCGGCCAGAGCCGCAGAGGAAAGGGGGCGGGGAGGCCAGGGCCTGAGCTTCATATCTAGGATTCCTGAAGCTGCTCCGAGCAGCCGAGCTTCAGTTTGAACTCAAGATTCAGCAGAGAGGCAGAGCTTTGTTCCTCTGTCTCCCATGAGGTTTCACATCACCAAAAAAGCTGGCAATGTTCAGAGAGAGACTGCGGCGTGGGCAGGCTCCAGAGTCATGACCTTACGCTAGGGAAGTCCAGAACTCCGTGTTGACGCAGTCACACCCACCATTTATCCCCATCCCTTTTCCCTCTGTCTTTTTTTTTTTTTTTTTTTTTCTTATTGAGGCAGGATCTTACTATGTGCCATGGGCTAACCTGAAATTTGCTATATAGACCAGGATGACCTCAAATGTGTGGGAATCCTCTTGCTTCAGCCTCTTAAGTGCTGGGGTCACAGGCATGCTCCTCCATGTCCCATATGTCTCTTTAAAAATATTATTATTGCCGGGCAGTGGTGGCACACGCCTGTAATCCCAGCACTTGGGAGGCAGAGGCAGGCGGATTTCTGAGTTCGAGGCCAGCCTGGTCTACAGAGTGAGTTCCAGGACAGCCAGGACTACACAGAGAAACCCTGTCTCGAAAAACCAAAAAAAGAAAAAATATATTATTATTATTATTATTATTATTATTATTATTATTGCCGGGGTGGTGGTGGTGGTGGCGCACGCCTTTAATCCCAGCACTTGGGAGGCAGAGGCAAGCGGATTTCTGAGTTCGAGCCTGGTCTACAGAGTGAGTTCCAGGGCAGCCAGGGCTACACAGAGAAACCCTGTCTCGAAAAAAAACCAAAAAAAAAAAAAAATTATTATTGGGCTGGAGAGATGGCTCAGCGGTTAAGAGCACTGACTGCTCTTCCGAAGGTCCTGAATTCAAATCTCAGCAACCACATGGTGGCTCACAACCATCGGTAATAAGATCAGATGCTCTCTTCTGGTGTGTCTGAAAACAGCTACAGTGTACTTACATATAATAAATAAATAAATCTTTTAAAAATATATATTATTAGCCGGGCGTGGTGGCGCACGCCTGTAATCCCAGCACTCTGGGAGGCAGAGGCAGGCGGATTTCTGAGTTCAAGGCCAGCCTGGTCTACAGAGTGAGTTCCAGGATAGCCAGGGGTATACAGAGAAACCCTGTCTCGAAAAAAAAACAAAAAAACAAAAAAACAAAAAAATATATATATATTATTATTATTTCTGTGAAAGACTATATATAAAAATGCATCATTTTGCCAGGCAGTGGTGGCGCACACCTCTAATCCCAGCACTTGGGAGGCAGAGGCAGGCGGATCTCTGGGTTCAAGGCCAGACTGGTCTACAAAGCTAGTTCCAGGACAGCCAGAGCTACACAGTGAAACCCTGTCTCGAAAAACCAAAAAACAAACAAACAAAAAACCCATTATTTTTCATTTTAGGGCTGGGTTAGATGGCTCAGCGGGCACTAGTCTTCAAGCCGGTTAGACTTAAGTTTGATCCTGGGGACCCATATGGCAGAAGGAAAAAATGGACCCCTGAAAGTTATTCTCTGAGCCCCACATAAGGGTTGCAGCTCTGAAGGGAAAGGTATCTTGGCAGTCAGGAGCCAAGCAATACCACAAGGTCACAGTACACAACAAACTTTACACAAAAGACGTATTGGAAGAGACACAAGAGGGTGGCAGCATCTGCTCAGGGAGAAGCAGCCAAGAACAGAGCAGGAGGCAGGCTTTATATAGGGCTTCTGGGGGGGGGCGGAGTTTCTCACGCTGGACTGTGATTGGTGGGATTTTATGACCTTGGGGCAAGCTCTGAGATAGGTAGGATTTTGAGCTCAAAGATTGGTGAGTTTTGGTAAACTTTTTCACTTGGAAATGGGCTCAGACTTTATCCCTACACTTCGCAAATATGAAATAACATGCCTGTGTCTATACATACATGTGTACCTGCACACACATGAATAAATAAACTTCTTAATCTAATTAGGGCCTGGAAGGAGGTCTCAGTGGTTAAGAGCACTGGGTGCTCTTCTTTAGGACCCAAGTTGAATTCTTAGCACCTACCTTGCATTTCACAACCATCTACAACTCCAGACCCAAAGGATTTGATGTCCTCTTCCAGCCTCCCATACACATAAAGAAAAACACTTTTAATTAAAAACATTTTGTTGTTGTTGTTGTTTTGTTTTTCAAGACAAGGTTTCCCTGTGTAGCCATGGGTGTCCTGGAACTCACTCTGTTGACCAGGCTGGCCTGGAACTCACAGAGATCCCTCTGCCTCTGCCTCTTGAGTGCTTGCTGGGATTAAAAGCATGTGCTACCACTGCACAGCTAATAAAAAATGTTAATTTTAAAAGCTGTTCAGAAGCATGATTTACACATATTGTTGCACAACTGTCGCCAGCAGCTGCTTCCAGCTGAAACCCAAGTCCTATACCCACATCTCCTCTGCTCTCACAAGCCCTCAAGAGTCCTTCCTCTTTGCCAAGAAATGGTGCAGACACAGACCTTGGAGAGGGAGAGAGAAATGCCTATAACCGAGTGACATAGCCTAAGCCAGAGCAGCCACTCCCGGCCTCCAGTCTGTCCTACAGTCCAGGAGTATTTTCCATTACATTAAATAGCTCCTGCAGAGGCAGATTCCCCAACCCCGGCTGGCAGGTCATGAGCATTGTCGTGGTCAGGGAGGAACACGGGAAGAAGTGGGGAGCCTGAAAGTGTGCCAGCCTGGATGGGGACCGGCTTGTTTGCAGAGGGGAAGATCTGGTCTCGTCTCATGAATTTGCTTACAGTTTCTCCTGTAACTGTGCCTGGAAAGATTCTATTGCTTTTCTCCCTTGGCCCAAGGGGCGAGAGTATTCATCTCTGGGATTGCCACTACTGACTCATGCTCACTCAGGTCTTCTGAGTCCTGGACTAGAGTGACTTCTAGAGAAACCTCTAGCACATCCATTGTGGCTGTGACTACTGATTGTCAGCTTGGCAAGACGGAGAATCAACTAGGAGACAAGCCTTTGGACATGTCGGAGAGGGACTTTAGAGTCTGGAGAGGAAGGCCCATCTGCATGTGGGCAGCACTGACCCACGGGCTGGAGTCCTAGAAGAAATCAAAGGAGAAGTGGCTAGGCAGTGGCGGCGCACACCTTTAGTTCCAGCACATAGGAGGCAGAGGCAGTTGGATCTCTGTTTGAGGCCAGCCTGGTCTACAAAATGAGTTCCAGGATAGCCAAGGCTACACTGAGAAACCCTGCTGAAAAAGAAGGAGGAAGAGAAGAAGGAAGAAGAAAGGGAGGAAGAAGAGGAAGAGGGAGAATGAAAAAGTGTGTGTGTGTGTGTGTGTGTGTGTGTGTTGGGAGGGCTATAGGATCAGGGATAGAAATAGAATAATAACCAAAACACAAACTGTGCCTTAATTAATAAAGTGGAAGATGATTTCTGACATCAAACTTGGGTCTCAACAACACACATATACACATATGTGTCAATCATATATACATATATATACATATATATATATATGAGAATCTCTCACACACACACACACACACACACACACACACACACAAAACAAGCAAACAACAAAATGAAAATGGTAACAAAACCTAACCAGCCATGAAGATATGCTCTCTCTCTCTCTCTGAATATACATATGTTCCAGGTCCTTAACTTATTCTACACCTCTGGCTGGTCTTGAAATTTCAATCCTCCAGCTTCAGCCTCTGTGACACTGAAGTTAAAAGAATGTGGACTCACAGGGAGGTGGTGCTCTGTGCCCTTGATCCCAGCAATCATGATGCAGAAGCAGGTAGATCTCTGTGAGTTCCAGGACAGTCAGAGATACACAGAGAGGCCAAGTCTCAAAAAAAAACAAAACAAAACAAAACAAAACAACAAAAAAAACAACCCAACAACAACAACAACAAATAACCCAAAGAACCAAACAAAAACAAACAACAAAACAGAATGAGCCTCCACGCCCAGCTCTCCACATGTCTTATAATTTGGGAGTGACAGGCTTGACTTCATCACTGGTACTGAGGCCCAAAGGAGACTGGATAGTTCTGCTCTGGAAGTCACTGACAAGCAGGGGGTTGAAACCAGGGCCTTGAACATCCCAGCACCCACATCAGTTGGCTCTCCATGACCTACCTGTAACTCCAGCTTCAGGGAATCTGATGTTTTCTGCTGGCTTCTACTCACACTGAATGCATGTGGTACACACACATACTCAGGCACAAGAATGCATGCACATACAATAAATAAGTTAATATATACTATTAAATATTGATCAGGGACCAGCAAGTAAAGGGAGTTTGCTGCTCCCATGCCTGATGTCCTGAGTCAGATCTCTGGGACCCACATGGTGGAAGGAGGAAACTGATTCCCACAAGTTCTCCTCTGACCTCCATTACCTGTGGCATACTGCATGTTCTCTCTCTCTCTCTCTCTCTCTCTCTCTCTCTCTCTCTCTCTCTCACACACACACACACACACACACACACACTTACACACTTCCTTTACACACCCATACTGGCACTAAACAAATAAATTGTTTTCAATGTCCACCAGGCCAGGCATGGTGGCACATGTCTACAATTCCAGCACTCATGAGGCAGAAGCAGGCGGTTGGTTCTCTGTGAGTCCAAGGCCAGCCTGGTCTATATAGTGATTTCCAGGCCAGCAGAGTTACATGGTTAGTAAGAACGATAGCCAGGTTAGCAGCAGCTCTCACAAACAAACAAATAAACAAACAACAGGGACAACAAAGAACCAAAAGTATCCATCAGGAAGCCCATCGGAGAGTAAAGCCTGCCGGTGAGAGCTGCTGTTAACCTGGCTATCGTTCTTACTAACCACACAGTTATTACAAAGCAGAAGATAGTACTAGGGAAACCTGAGCCCAGGAAAAGATCAAAGTTACCCTCACCAGGCAAGAGAAAATCCAGACTCCCGGTGTGCCCGCTTAGAATGGGACAAATACACAATGTTACTTAGGAGTACCCCTGCCAACTTCCACTTGACAATGAAGAGAGAAAGGCTCAAAGGAAGTGAGCAGATATCTACAAAATAACAATCCTCTGTTTTCAGTGACTTCAGAGTCACAGAAGAACCATGCTCCCTCAGATGCTCCCTCTGGTACGCATCAGCAGGGACTGAAATCAATGGGTTGTGTACCTCAGGGTACTGTTTATCCAGTTAGACCTCATTACATTTATGTAGAAAGATATATCTACTTCTTTGTCTATCTGTCTATCTATCTATCTATCTATCTATCTATCTATCTATCTATCTGAGACAGTCTCATGTAGCCCAGTGTCTTAGTTAGGGTTTCATTGCTGCAATGAAACACCATGACTAGAGCAGCTTGGGGGGAAAGGGCTTATTTGGCTTACACCTCCATATCTTTGTTCATTCCTGAAGTCAGGACAGAAACTCAAACAAGTCAGGAACCTGGAGGCAGGAACTGATGCAGAGGCCATGGAGGGGTGCTGCTTTCTGGCTTGCCCATTATGGCTTGCTCAGCCTGCTTTCTTTTTTCTTTTTCTCTTTCTTTCTTTTCTTTTCTTTTCTTTTTTTTTTTTTTTTTTTTTTTTTTTTTTTGTGTGTGTGTGTGTGTGTGTGTGTGTGTGTGGTTTTTTGAGACAGGGTTTTTCTGTATAGCCCTGGTTGTCCTGGATCTTACTCTGTAGACCAGGCTGGCCTCGAACTCAGAAATCTGCCTGCCTCTGACTCCCAAGTGCTGGGATTAAAGGCGTGCGCCACCACTGCCCGGCTCGGCTCTGCTTTCTTATAGAACCTGAGACCACCAGTCTGAGAAGGCACTACCTACATTGGCCTTCCCCTATCAATCACTAATTAAGAAAATGTTCTACAGGCGTGTCTATAGCTCAGTCATATGGAGGCACTCTATTAAGTGAGGCCCCGCCTCTCAGATGACCACAGCTTGTGTCAGGTTGATATAAAACTAGCCAGCACACCCAGGCTGGCTTAGAATTTGTTATATAGTCAAAGATGACCTTGAACTCCTGATCACCTTGCTTCTACTTCTTGGGTGCTGAGATCCCAGGTATTATACTGTAAAAATTGTGTAGTGATCAGAGGGCCAAGGAATGTCACAAAAATAACAGCATACTATATATATATATATATATATATATATATATATATATATATATATATATTGGAGGGGGGCACAATATGTCACAGAGCCGGACAGAAAAGAGGCAGACTATGAAGGCACAGGTTTTATAAGGGATATGGAGAATGTGCATGCACACCATGCCCATATTGTGATGTTGTGATGATGTAGCTACTGGGGCTGAGTCACTGAAGGCAGGATGGTTCTGGCATATGGGTGGTCCTCAGTTTACCAACATGCACCGCCATCCTTAGCTTAGGAACTGTTAAGGTCCAATAATAGCTGGAGGGAGACCCAAGATTCAGATAGGATGCAAAGGCAGAGTGTTTATTCTGCAGTGATTACCAGCACACAGGGGTCGGTCACTCATCAAAATGGCAATAACCAAAGGGGCTCACAGGTCCCCTTTTTATTCATGGCTAGGGGAATTTTCCAGAATTAGGTAACCTCTAACATGATCGGTAGGAGCAAAGCAGTGACATTAGTACAATTTCGATTGGCTTAGTTACATTATATCAATGTTAGTTACATTGTATTTGGTGAGACCTTGAAGTTTCAGAAACCAGCTCAGTTCTGGCCTTGTTATCTCCTCCAGCCAGGCTCCCGGAGCTGACTCAGCTCCAGACTTGTCGTCCCTAAGTCAGGGCCATCAGTGACTAAAGGCCACTGTCAGGATGCTTCTCAGGGAACTGAGATTTTTATTCCCAAGGTCTCTGGACCTCTCAAAACAATATTGCCTACTCTGAACATGGTGTATAAAGCTAGACATATGAGACCATGTCAAGAAGAGGAGAGAGGGGTACTGAGATGCCCTATCCTTTCCTTCCTGACAGATTAATAAAAAATCAAGATTTGGGGGCTGGAGAGATGGCTCAGCAGTTAACAGCACTGACTGCTCTTCCAAAGGTCCTGAGTTCAAATCCCAGCAACCACATGGTGGCTCACAACCATCTGTAATGGAATCCAATGCCCTCTTCTGGGGTGCCTGAAGATAGCTACAGTGTACTTACATACAATAAATAAATAAATTTAAAAAAAAAAGAAAAAGAGAAAAGAAAATCTTGATTTTCTTTTCTTTTTCTTTTTCTTTTCTTTTCTTTTTTTTTTTTTTTGGTTTTTCAAGACAGGGTTTCTCTGTGTAGTCCTGGCTGTCCTGGAACTCACTCTGTAGACCAGGCTGGCCTCGAACTCAGAAATCCACCTGTCTCTGCCTCCCAATTGCTGGGATTACAGGTGTGTGCCACCATGCCCGACTGAAAATCAAGATTTTCTGTACAAGGTGGTGTGTTGTGTTGGCAAGCCTATGGAAAGGCAGATGTTTTGATGTTTGGGCTATACTGACAACCATCCTAAAGCTACAACTATTAAGAGTGTATGTATATAGCTTCACTAACAATCCTCTTCTGGAATCCACTTCCTGACCCCGAACTCTTTCTGCAGCCCATGCAGAACTTACGACTCTCCAGCCTCAAAATCTCTAGTAACTGGAATTACAGACATGAATTCTCATATAGTGCCTTTTCCTTCCCAGACAGGGTCTTGCTGTGGCTGGTCTTGGACCTGCAGTGAGTCCTGCTACTGCTTTTGACTCCCAGTCAAAAGTTCTTTTGGTACTTACAGATGTTAAGTTTCAAACCCTAGGACAAATAGCTGGGGTGCCTATTTAACACATCAAAGTGGACCTGGATGTGAAATTCTCCCAGCATCCCTCAGTCTCCACCTGTTACGTATGGATATAGCCAGCATCCTTTGTCCTCTCTATACCACTGTCCCAAATCTCCAGTCCAGGGGCTGGGCTGTCCTTCTCCCAGAGGCTCTTTCCTATATAATATAGAACCCAATCTAAATTTGCCTTTATTCTCCCGGTCTCTTGGTCTAGCTCTCCCATCCTTCCTACCCCTATCACATGGCTCAGGGGCAAATCCACTCTGGACTCTTTCAGATGTCCCTGCCTCCTTTGACTATGCATTGTTCACTCTCGCTTTCTTTCTTTCTTTCTTTCTTTCTTTCTTTCTTTCTTTCTTTCTTCTCTCTCTCTCTCTCTCTTTTCTTCTTCTCCTTCTTCTTCTTCTCCTCCTCCTCCTCCTCCTCCTCCTCCTCCTCCTCCTCCTCCTCCTTCTTCTTCTTCTTCTTCTTCTTCTTCTTTTTCTTTTGTGTGTGTGTGTGTCCTGGCTGGCCTGGAACTCAGAGATCTACCTGTGTCTGCCTCCCAAGTGCTGGGACTAAAGGTGTGCACCACCAACTGCCTGCCTTACACTCACTCTTTCATGTTCAATAAACCTCCTCCACCTCAGGAGCAGTCATGTTTTTCCTTTTTATTTCTTTTTTACATTCATCTGATGAAGAAACCCAAGACTGCTCATGTCCTTTCCTTATTTTTTCTTTTCATTCAACAGGTGTGTGCCACTATGCCCAGCTTCTCGTTGACTTTTAGTTCATTCCTGTAACACCTTCTCCTCCTCCTCCTCCTCCTCCTCCTCCTCCTCCTCCTCCTCCTCCTCCTTCTTCTTTTTGGTTTTTCAAGACAGGGTTTCTCTGTGTAGCCCTGGCTGTCATGGAACTCACTCTGTAGACCAGGCTGGCCTCGAACTCAGAAATCCGCCTGCCTCTGCCTCCCAAGTGCTGGGATGAAATGCGTGCGCCACCACGGCCCGGCAAGAAGTAGTTCTTTGGGACTAATTCAGTCTTTGTTGTCAAGATATCAGCAGTTCCCTCCAATAGTAAACAGGAAACACTAATCAGCAGCAGCAACTTGATCCAGCAGAACCCGAAAGGCTCAGCCAAATATGCACAAGTCAGTGGAAGCAGCAAGAATCAGCCGGAAGACCACCACAAGCTTTTGGCATCTTTCTCCCTAGGAAGTGAGGATCAGCAAAGGGTTGCATGGCCAGTGAAGCCCAGGGAAACATTGCAAGAGCGTCCTTTTGCGGTCTGAGGGAATCTATTTAAACCCTTTCCAAATATCATGTGCCCTCTAAGAAGACGGCGTCCAGAAAAAAAATCACGTGCCACAATGGAGTTTCAGAAGAAACCAGAAATTTCACTTCATGGTCCCAAGTTGGTGGCTGTTTGGAGAGGCTTAGTAAGTGTGGCCTTGGTAGAAGTCTGCCATTTGGGGCGGGGCTCTAAGAGTCTTCAATTACTCGCACCACTTAGAGCTTGCGCTCTCCCCCTCTTCCCTCTGCCCCCCCTCCTTCCTCCCTGTTTGCCCTTTGAGGTGTGAGCTCTCAGCTCTCTCCTACCTTCATGGTCCATGCCTGCCTATTCTCACACTCCCCCACCACAATGGTAATGACTTCTTATCCCTCTGCAACTGTAAACCCCAAATAAACCCTTGCCTTGGTCATGATGTCTTATTACAGCAAGAGAAAAGTAGCTAAAGACAGACCTCATCCTACAGCCGCCCACTAAAATAACCTCACCATCAGACCAAGGAAGCCGCCCGCCCGCTCTAGTTGATAAGAAGAGATGGCGTTCTGTATCCTTGCTCCCCACCTCTCAAAATGTGCATGTCCGAAGCAGGTGAGAGACAACACCATTTTATCACAGATAAGAGGTGCTGGGGAGTTAAGGAAGCCAGGGGTTGATCCTGTCAGTAATGGAACACAAATGATAGTCTCAGCTTAATTGACAGGAAGTGACTGGAAGGAAGCCCTTGTAAAGGTCTTGTGGGGACAGATAATACCCAAGAGTCAGCAAGGCTTAGAACGATAAGGTGGGGCTTGCTTGTAAAGAAGTGCAAGCAGAATTCTAGCCACGTGAGCTGGAAGTAATAAGGAATGCAGACTTTTATCCCAGCACTTGGGAGGCAGAGGCAGGCGGATTTCTGAGTTTGAGGCCAGCCTCGTCTACAGAGCGAGTTCCAGAACAACCAGGGCTACACAGAGAAACCCTGTCTATAAATCAATCAATCAATAGATAAATAAAGCAGGCAGGAGAAATAGCATGGAGTCATAAGCCTTAGGATGCTGCCCCAGGATGCCTGATAGACTTCTGTCTAGCAAATGGACACCAGACTTGTCGACAAACTCCAGTGTCCACAGCTCTGAGACTGGACAGAGTGAAAGGCGTACATGGGGGGAGGGGACAATACTCACAAAAATCTCAGGATTCTCTCCTCCTGCAATCTGGAGGCCTTCTCTTGCTTCTTGGACCTTAATCCCACTGCTGGATTTGGGGGGGAGGGGGAGTTTGTCAAACACCTTCCTGTTTTTACTGCCTGGTCACAAGGCACTAGCAGGCTGGGCCAGAAGAGATGCTGCTGGTCAGTTTTGCTGATGATAAGCTGCTAGCTCAGGGAGATGCTCCTTGGACTGGCTCCAAGGTGACTGTGCAGTTCTGTCCGTCCCTCCCTAGGGGTCAAATGATCCTGGCACTCAGACTCCAGATGGGTACATTCAGGGCACTGTCAGGTCTCAAATGCAGTCAAAGAGCTAGTGGAGGTGCCTACGGCTGCCTGGTTCTCCTGGCATCCCCCAGTCACTGCTAGCTTCAGGGTCCTCCTTGCTGGCAGGCTCGGCCCCCTAACCTAAACCGTCTCCAGCCCAGGGCCTGGGCTGCCCTTTTCCAGCGGTTCTTCTCTATATAATCCAGTCATTTTGGCTACGCTGGTCTTTTTACCCTTTTGCACTTTTGCTCTCCTACCTCTCCCCTACGCCCTCTCCTCACATGGCCCAGCTCAGGGTCATGTTCACTGTGGACCCTTCCAGATGCTCCTGGCTAGGCTATTCCTCATATATACATACAGTAAAGTTTCTCCTCCACCATACCTAGGAACAGCCATGACCTCCTTTTTATTTCTTGTTTTCCTCTCTCAGGCAGGGCGCTGAGGCTGACCGAAGGGCAGGCGTTCACTCTAGGCCCCGAGCTCATGGGAAGGATTACTTATTCAAACGCTGTGGAGCTCCGTCGCAGCATCACCCAGGGGGCAAACCTCACTCTGGCAGTAGAGGAGCCGTAAAGAGCAGTTAATAATCAGCCCCAGGCAGAGACAGCTTGGAAGGGCCTCCAGCTTTAGGCAGCCATAGATACCTGGCCCATCCTTCCCCAGTCAGCAGGCTGATCCGGAAGTATAAAAAAGAAAGGGGGACGAAGGCTCGAGAGGTCCCCCAACCTGTGGCGATCTTCAGCGAACAAACACTGCTGCTGTGTCACAAGATTCAGGTACTCTGCTGCGGCCGCGGAGAAGGGCAGGAAGACGGAATCAGGGGCCTCCCGGGAGCCTGTCCCCCTTTGTAGGGCCTTGCTCTTCGGCTAATGTTCCTCCAGAGGCCAAGTTGCCTCCTCTCCTTCCTCCTTGCCTTCCTTCCCTCCTCCTGTCTCTGTCTCCTGGCGTTCACCAGCGTATTAACCTCTATTATCTCACCTGCATTTCCAGCGAGACAGCTCCCACATCTGTCCAACTTTGGAGCCTTCCTCTCGGGCCACATGCACAGACCTGACCAACAACTCCACATCTTCTCCTGCTCAAATCTACTCCGCACTCCTGCTTCCAACAGGGCACCATCCTGGGCTCCCAGTAAGGGATGGATGGATATGTGTGTGTGTGTGTGTGTGTGAGGGTGGGGGGGTTGTGTCCCCCCCCCCCCAAGACCTGTCAGAGGAGTAGGAGGTGAGTGAGTGGAGAAAGGAAGGGAGCCTGGGCTTTCACACCGCGGAGGCTCTGGTCAGAAGGTTTAGACCTTCTGTGGTTTTGTGACTGGAAGTGAGTGACAGCCTGGCTGGTCAGGTTGGGGGAACTAGTAGCTGGGAGAAGCTGGGGACACGGAAATCTTCCGATTCTTTTAGCGGGCCTGGAAGTTGGAAGCCTGTGTTCTAGTGACAGTCCTGCTATTTGCTCTGGTGTGGTTCTCTGGGACTCATTCTACTCATTTGTATAACATGACAGGGATGATGGTAGTGGATGTGATTATCTTTTTTTTTTTTTTTTTCCCGAGACAGGGTTTCTCTGTGTAGTCCTGGCTGTCCTGGAACTCACTCGGTAGACCAGGCTGGCCTCGAACTCAGAAATCTGCCTGCCTCTGCCTCCCAGGTGCTGGGATTAAAGGCGTGCGACACCAGCCCGGCTGTGCTATTTTTTTTTAAGGTTTATTTATTTATTATAAATAGCTGTCTTCAGACACTCCAGAAGAGGGCGTCAGATCTCATTACGGATGGTTGTGAGCCGCCAGGTGGTTGCTGGGATTTCAACTCAGGACCTTCGGAAGAGCAGTCCGTGCTCTTGACCGCTGAGCCGACTCTCCAGCCCCTGAGCCTGGTGCTGCGCACGTGCAATAATTAACAACCGAGTGGCCTCGCCCCATCTCGGGCTCCATTCCTGGGCTGCATTCCCACTACCTGCTCCGCCGCTCTGTCTCCTAGGCCACTAAACCTCGGCAGTCTCCTGGAATAAAGCAAAGGAAGCCTAGAGTGGAGACAAGAAGACCAGGCACTCCGAGAGCCGCCACCGTTCCCTTGTTTGCCGCCTGACACTCCTCATCAGGGACCACACACCCTAAGGTACTCCCCAGCGTTAAAGAATTTGCTGAATTGGAAATGATGACGCCCAGATCAAAGCACAGGCAGCCCAAGGCTCAACTGGAAGGTGGTGGGTCCTACCGTCGACCGCGGAGCTCTCAGCTCTCCCAATCTGGGTCCCCTAGGTGTACACGGGTGTGGTAATGGTGGGGCAGTGTGGACCAGGATCAGAAAGTGTGACTAGGAACATGGTGAAGATTTTGCAGGGTTGTGGGTCATGGGGAGAACACTCACTGCAGGGAGTTAAGAGGGAAACAAGCTTTAAAAGAGACCACTGACTGGTAAAGAGCCAAGTGGGGGAGGGGGCTCCGCAAGGACTCCGAGATTCTAGAGATTTGGAGCCTTTTGTAGGGGGAGGGACTAGTAGTCCCTGCTGGGGGACTTGGGGTATGCTCCTCAGACTGGGCCCAGTTGGTTGCACATAGATAAAACTGACCTTTATTTGGAGACAGTTTTGTTCTATGTTTAATCCTCGGGTGAAATGACCTGAAGATATTTGTGTCTGTTTTCCGCATGGTCAAGCAGGGAGTGGAGAGAGGCCTGGGCTGGGCCAGGCTTTCTGGGCTTTAACCTGTGCTCTGAGTAGGTGGGTCGGGTCGTATCTTACTCAGCAGGAGTTGAAGGCTCTCCTGGTGTCTCCACAGGACTGGCTTCCTGGGCCTGGAGTTGGGCGATTAGAGTAAGTAGATTAACAGCCGCTTGGCTGGGTCCTGGAATGAGTGATTTCAGTGAGAGAATGAATTGAACA
Organism: Apodemus agrarius; assembly: GCA_964023405.1. Classification (NCBI taxonomy): domain Eukaryota; kingdom Metazoa; phylum Chordata; class Mammalia; order Rodentia; family Muridae; genus Apodemus; species Apodemus agrarius. The sequence continues at coordinate 94,618,444 of OZ030005.1, read as the reverse complement.
GGTTGGGCCTGGTTGTATAAAACTGCAATCCTGTCTGTTCTGGAGACTGAAGCGGAGCGAGGTCGCGATCAGCTCGGGCGACTTAGCGAGATCTTGTCCCAAAATAAAACCTGAAAGGAAAGTTTGCAGTAGTCCAGCAGCGGAGTGATTAGATTATAATCTAATCTCCTAGATTCTATACTCACTGCTACAGAAGTGGGGGCAGCGGGGTGACAGAGGAATGCACTGTGGAGCGGAGAACTGAGCTGGCTGGGCACCAACTCCAGACTCACACCGGGCCCTGCTACGCCTAAGCAGTCTGAGAATCCTGTCGGGACACCCAAGGGTTTTGTGGGTTTTGTTACTGTTTTGTTTGTTTTTAAAGACAGAGTTTCTCTGTGCTGACCTAGAACTTGTTCCATAGACCAGGCTGGCCTTGAACTCAGAGATCCAGCTGCCTTTTGGGGTCACAGGTGGGTGCCACCACTGCCCGGCTTGTTGCTGCTGTTTTCTTTCTTTTTTTTTTTTTTTTTCTTTTAAAGATTTATTTATTATATGTGAGTACACTGTTGCTGTCTTCAGACACACCAGAAGAGGGCATCAGATCTCATTATGGATGGTTGTGAGCCACAATGTGGTTGCTGGGATTTGAACTCAGGACCTTCTGAAGAGCAGTCAGTGCGCTTAACCACTGAGCCATGTCACCAGCCCCTTATTGCTCTTTTCATGTTGAGATTTCACCATCCCAGGCTGATTTCACATTTGGTATGAAATTGAAAAGGACCTTGAGTTTCTCCCCCCCCCCCCCCCGAGACAGGGTTTCTCTGTGTAGTCCTGGCTGTCCCGGAACTTACTCTGTAGACCAGGCTGGCCTCGAACTCAGAAATCCGCCTGCCTCTGCCTCCCAAGTGCTGGGATTAAAGGCGTTGAATTTCTAATCCTGCCCCTAAGTTCTGAGAATTCACTACCGAACTGAGCTATACCCAGATACCAAGGTCTTCTTGGTCTGTTTTTCCTTTATTTTATTCTGAACTAGTTAGATTATCTCTGTAACCTTGACTGTCCTGGAACTAGCTAGCTCTGTAAGCCCATCAGATCTGTCTGCCTTTGCTGGAACTAATGACGTGCTCCTGGCTGGACAGAAGTTTTAAGGGAAATATGGTAATTATGGAGACTAGATATGCCTGTGAGCTGGGAAGTCCAAGGTATGGTCGAGGGGACAGTTTCTGATGTAGGTGTGAGGGAGAACACAGCCAGAGGCAGGCATCCGCAAGAGTCCAGAAAGAGAAAACGCGGACTGAGCTGGGCTGAGAGAGAAGAAATGGGGAGGTGGTGAAGACCAAAGGGAGGGGCCGGGGAGAGGAAGACAAAAGAGAATATAGCTGAAATGCCAGAGTTATAAGGGAATGGGGGAGGGGGAGTTTATGAGTCAGAGAAGTTTAGGAGAGGGGGGAGGGTGAGCAGAGCTTAGAGAAGCCACAGGTGTGATAGGGAGGGAGCCTGGAGCCCCGCAGGCTCTGGCATGCTAATTGGCGCCACAGATAGCCTTGTGGCCTGAGTTTCTTTTGGCCCTGACAGGAAGTACATTTGAGACAGCTCTATCAACTCCTGAAAGAAACTAGGGCTTGCAGGGAGGTGGAGAGGATTTAAAACATTTTAGCCCTTTGGAGTATTTGAGGGGGGAGGAGACAGGTACAGTCAGAAATTCAGCGTCTTAAACCAGCTGAAAGCAAGACCACCCAGGGAATGGTAGCCTGGGGGAGGAGGCTCCTAGGTCTCCCTAGAGTCTCTGGGAGGGGCTTGTTGAACTGTTGACCTAAAAAAGGCAGAAAAGGCCCCGTGGGGGTGGCTGCAAATTCCAAAGACTTGAATTCCAGCACTCCGGAGGGAGGGGGAGGCCGAGGCAAGTGGATCTCTATGAGTCAGAGGCCAGTCTGGTCTACACCCATCCAGGAAACCCAGGGCTACACAGAAACCAAGTAACCCTGTTTTTTTTTTTTTTTGTTTTTTTGTTTTTTTGTTTTTAAACTAGCCGGGTGTGGTGGCGCACGCCTGTAATCCCTGCACTTGGGAGGCAGAGGCAGGAGGATTTCTGAGTTCAAGGCCAGCCTGGTCTACAGAGTAAGTTCCAGGACTACACAGAGAAACCCTGTCTTGAAAAACCAAAAAGAAAGACAGAGAGAGAGAGAGAGAGAGAGAGAGAGAGAAAGAAAGAGAGAGAAAGAGAGAGAAAGAGAGAGAAAGAGAGAGAAAGAGAGAAAGGAAGAGAGAAAGAAAGAAAGAAAAACAAAACTAAAACAAATAATGAGGACAATCAGAGAGAGAAAGGAAAGGCCTGGGTGTAGCTGAATGTTTTTAGTTTCAGCTCTGTAGGATGCTTCCCCTCAGGTTTTTGTTTGTTTGTTTTTCGTTTTCTGAGGCAGGGTTTCTCTGGGTAGCCTGGGCTCCCCTGGCACTCTGTATACCAGGTTGGTCTCAAGTTAAAGATCTGCCTGCCTGTGCCTGCCAAGTGCTGGCTCAAAGGGTGCACCACTGCTACCTGGCCTGAGCACAGGTTTTCAAGGATAGTCTGGGCCTACAAACAAACAAATTGTACATATCTTCAATTTATCTGTAGCTTCTTAAGGTTTTTGTTTTATTCTGAGACAGGGTCTTACTGTGTTTGCCCTGGGTGTCTTAACTCAGAGATCTGCCTGCCTCTGCTTCCCTAGTGCCGGGATCAAAGAATGGAACACCAAACTAATACTTTATTTATAAAATTTGTTATACAAAGTCGGTTGGTATCAAAATCTGATACAAGGCAGATCTCTTGTGAGTTCAAGGCCAGCCTTGTCTGCAAGGTCTACATAGTAAGTTCCAGACTAGCCAGGGGTACATAGTGAGACCTTAACTGAAAATCCAAACCAAAGTAATCTGAGAATACAGTACTGAGTTAAGTACTATACTGGGGCTAGAGAGATGGTGCAGGCGGTAAAGGCACTTGCTGACAACCCTGGGTCCCTTTTGCTGAAGAAGAGAACTGACTTCTGCAAGTTGTCCTTTGACCCCTATATACATGGTCAGGAATGCATACCCAAAACAAATTAAGTACTAGATGCTAGTCAAAGTTATTTAAGGAAGAAAAAAAAACTGACCTGGAAAAGTCAACCGGGATTATGTTTACTTTTTTTTTTTTTTTTTTTTGGTTTTTTAGATTTGGATTTTTCTTTTTTTTTTTTTTTTTGGTTTTTCGAGACAGGGTTTCTCTGTGTAGTCCTGGCTGTCCTGGAACTCACTCTGTAGACCAGGCTGGCTTTGAACTCAGAAATCCGCCTGCCTCTGCCTCCCAGAGTGCTGGGATTACAGGCGTGCGCCACTAACGCCCAGCTATGTTTACTTTTTATTTATCCTTTCTTGTAAGATAGGTTGATTGCTGTCACATAAAAATCATATCGCCTTTTATAATTTTTAAAACTACATAGAGCAATGCAATTTATATATTATATATAGTTTTTATGTAGCAATGCAATTTACATAGTCAATAACACTATAATTCAAAGTATTTAAGTAGTTTAAAACGGAATTTGTTAATTCCACTGGGCAAGAATAAGAACATTACCGCATTTTTTTTTAAAGTCAAATTTGAAGCAAGCTTTATTAAATACTGGCCAGGACAATGGACACTGGCCAAATCCACACCCAGGATTCTCAGAGTGTGGCATTGAATTACATTAGACAGTTCTTGTAAAGACGATACCTCAGAGGCTATTACTTCCAGTCTTTGTCCAATCAGGGGCAAGCATGCATCCTGACCTACTTCCTGCCTACGGGTGATCAAGCACATCTTGTGCGGTTTGGGCAACCAAGCTTGTTTACTGTAAACAAGTTCCCAGCATTCTAAGAAGTTATGTGTCCTTTCTCTAAGTGGGCTTACAGATTAGAAGCATTTTTGTTTTATAGATCTTTTTAGCACAGTAATTTCAATGTAAAAGATCAGAAATTGAGGATGGGAGAGGCGTCCACGGCTACTTTTACAGAGGACCCACTTTAGATTCCCAGCACCCACATGGTGGCTCACAGCCATCTCTAACCCTAGTCCTAAGGGTTCTGACACCTTCTGGTCTCTGGGTACACTGCATGCATATGGTGTATAGGATATATGCAGGCAAAACCCTTTCAGGGTGGGTCATTGTGACAAATGCTTTCAGTGACTAGTTGTGTCTAGATCCTATTGCACTGACAGTCATGAGATTGAAACATGGCGGAAAACGAACATGATATCCTCCTTCTTGACCTCTGTCCTTTTGCTGCCTCCCTTGTCCTCACCTAATATCACACTCTTGGTTTCCTCTCTAAATTTTTAGACTTTTAACCCATACCTAAACCTGTGTCAGCTTTTATAAAAGTTTAAAAAAAAACTTCACTGAGCCGGGTGGTAGTGGTGCACACCTTTAATCCCAGCACTTGGGAGGCAGAGGCAGGTGGATTTCTGAGTTCGAGGCCAGCCTGGTCTATAGAGTGAGTACCAGGACAGCCAGGGCTATACAGAGAAACCCTGTCTCGGAAAAAAAACAAAAAACAAAAACTTCACACTGAAACATCTGCCCCCAAAGGTTTTGAATGTGGGCGTGGGTAAACTCTGTTTTTGCAAATGGCCCATCTCTTACTTTTGAATTGCCTTGTCTGAGTCTCAGAACCACCTGAAGTCTAACAGGCTCTGACCAGTGACGGTCTCTAGGGCATCCGATCGTCACAGAGTCTGGGAAGCCTGACAGGAGGAGGTAACCCACGGTCCAGAGGGCAGGCTCCACCCACGGGAGCCGAGCCCACGCTCGGAGGTTCCACTTACCTTAGCTCTGCCCTCAGGATCTGACATGGCGCGCCTGACCACTGTGCAGCTGTTGCTCCTGCTGATGTCGATGGCCGAACGCGCCCAGTCCAGAGCTGCTCGGGCCCCGACTGACCTTCTCAACGTCTGCATGGATGCCAAACACCACAAAGAAAAACCGGGCCCCGAAGACAATTTACACGGCCAGGTAGGACAGAGGGTGACGTATGGCTGACCGAGGGTTAGGTCAGGAGAAAGAAGTGTCTAGTCCTAGTTCATGGTAGAGGTGGTCAGACCTGCCTGAGGAGACAGACCTCTCTAACGTGGGTGACTTTGGCAGTACATATGGGCTGCCAACTGCCAGCACAGCGCTATCAGCTCATCTTCTTGGAAGCTGGGTTTCAACATTGCATAAATAAGGAAGTAGATTCTGGGAGGACCTCGGGAATTGGAACAGGCAGACCGTTGTGGTGGTTTTAGGCTTAAACTGATTGAGAAGGACGCCTCTGGGAGTCTCAGGGAAGGGGCTCTACACTGCCCACAGTCACTTTTCTGCCAGCCTTTGAAGTTTCTCTGTGTAGCCCTGGCTGTCCTGGAACTCACTCTGTAGACCAGGCTGGTCTCGAACTCAGAAATCTGCCTGCCTCTGCCTCCCAAGTGCTTGGATTACAGGTGTGCGCCACCACGCCTGACCTTTGAAGTCTTGAGAAGGAGACTCTTGTATTTGACACCGTCTGACACACGCTTGGAGTCAAGCATCTAGCAAACACTTGAACTGCGGCCCTCAGCTCAGCTGGAGGGCTTGTGGTCTCTGTGCTGTAACAGTTGTTTGCCATAGCGCTTTTATTATGCCAAAGGTCCCTAAACATTTAATACAATCAGTGTGATGTGACAGCTTTAAGGTCAACCAGCAGGAGGTCAGCTATTGGGGAGGTACAATCAGGGTAGACAACAAAGTGGGAATGTGTCTCAAAAAGCCAAGATGAGCCGGGCAGTGGTGGCTCACGCCTCTAATCCCAGCACCTGGGAGGCAGAGAGGCAGGCAGATTTCTGAGTTCGAGGCCAGCCTGGTCTACCGAGGGAGTTCCAGGACAGCCGGAGCTACACAGACAAACCCTGTCTCAAACCAAAAAAAAAAAAAAAAGCCAAGATGAGGGCTGGAGAGTTGGCTAAGCGGTTAAAAGCACTGTCTGGGCTTGCAGAATACCAAGGTATGCTGAGGCCCAGCATCTAGGGGGTGCCTCGCAACTATCCATCACTCCCTTTCAGGGGATGCAATGCCCTCTTCTGACCTCCTCAGGCAGCAGGTGTGCCGGTGATGCAAAACAGCATACACATAAAATAAACAAAGCTAATAAGTAAATAAACAACTAGGGCTGGGGGTGTAGCTCCGTTGCTGGAGTACCCGATTAGCAGTCACACATCTTTGATTTGGATCCCCAGCACTGTATGAAACTGAATGTGTCAGCACATAACTGTAATCTCGGCCCTGGGAGGTAGAGGCAGGAGGCTCAGAAGTTCAAAGTTACCTTCAATTGCATAGTGAGTTCAATGCCAGTTTGGAATACAAAGGGATGGAGAGAGATCAGAGAGGGGGTGGGTATTTTTAGATTTATTTTTTGAGACAGGGTATTACTATGTGATTCTAGCCAGCCTGACTCACAGAGATTGTCTGCCTCAATCTCCTGAGTGCTGGGATTAAAGGTGGACATACCACACCCATACCCAAAAAAATTTTTTTAAAGCAAAAAAAAAAAAAAAAAAGCAATTTATATCATGCATTTCAACGTATAAATGACCATGCGACTCTATTAGCTGAGAGCCGTCACAGTTCTTTTTGCTGCTGGTTTTTTATATTTACTTATCTTTGTTTTTATGTATTTATTTTTATGGCATTTTGCATTCACATTCGTCAGTCAAGGTTGTGCAGTGCATGCAGAGGCCAGAAGAGGGTGTTGGATTCTCCAGAACCAGAGTTACAGATGGCTGTGAGCCTCCATGTGCATGCTGGGAACAGAATCCAAGTCCTCACTCTGTAAGAGCATCGCGTGCTCCTACCGTCCCAGCCGTCTCTCCAGGCTCTATTTATTTTTGTAATACTTTAGCTAAGCAGCGGTGACACATGTGTTTAATCCCAGCACTCAGGCGGCAGAGGCAGATAGACGCTTCAATGCTGTCACCTCTGGATTCTTAGAGGTTTTTTGTTTCTGTTTTTGTTTTTGAAACTGGGCATTGTGTCACATGCCCTTTATCCTAGCACTCTGAAGAGCAGAGGGAGACAGATCTCTGTGAATTAGAGGCCAGCGTGATCCACATAGCAAGTTTCAGGGCTACCTAGAGAGGCCCTGTCTCAAAAACAAACAGAACCAAACAACAAAAAAATTGCTTTGAGGGTGTGTTTAAAGCTTTGCTGTGCACGAAGGTCAAGGCCAAGCACTGTCTCTCCGGGCATCTCTCCGGAGTGAGTGGAGGACGGACTGCGTGCCTTCTGTCTCTTTCGCAGTGAAGCTTAGTCCGACCATCTGGTGGCACTGCAAGTCCACATGCCTTTCTCTAGCTTTTATTTATTTATTTTCCCAAAGCACTTGCCATGTTGGGTTTATCATCTTATTCTTTATTTCCCAGGAAAGTGCCTGGCTCGGGGTGCATAGAGGCTCATAGAGATGAGAATTAAAGAACTAGGTGTACTGCCTGCTGCGGTGGTGTTAAGCCTACCTCTGTGAATGCTAGGTTATCCTGGTTTATACAGTGAGTTCCAGGCCAGCCAGGGTTACCTAGTGAGGATCTGGCTTTTTAAAAATTTTAACTAAGGAAAATAAAACCTGGATGTGGTGGCCTGTGTCTGTCACCACTGCCTGAGAAGCAGAAGAGATGCAGCAGTTCAGGCCGTCCTTGGTTGCACAGAGAGCCTGAAGCCACTTAGACTATGAGGCTTCGTCTCAGGAAAAAAAGGACTTGGGGAGACAACACTTACCTCACAACAGAAGGACCTGAGTTTAATCCCTAGGACTCATGTACAGATGCCGAAGGCGAGGTAATATGGGTTTCTTTTTCTTGAGACAGGGTTTCTCTGTGTAGCCCTGGCTGTCCTGGAACTCTGTGGACCAGGCTGTCCTCTAACTCAGAAATCCGCCTATCTCTGCCTCCCTAATGTGGGCTTCTGACCACTGAGGAGATAAAGACCAGTGAGTCCAAATGTTTATCAGCGGTTAGTAGAGCCTAATTTGTGGTCCCCAGGCCAGTGAGAGACCCTGCCTCAAAGTGGGCAGACTGCCTGAGGTTGTCTTCTGACCTCCACACTTGCATACAAATGTGTGTGTGTGGACACTCATAGATCCACACATAGGCTCGCATGCGCATACACACACACAGAAGTGCATGTGCATAAGAAAAAAATACCAAGGCATAGTAAGGGGCCCCGTGCCTGTAATCCCAGCACTTGGAAGGCAGAGGCAGTCAGATCTCTTGGAGTTTGAGGCCAGTCTGGTCTACATAGTGACTTTCAGGACAGCCAGAGACCCTATCTTAAAAAAACAAAACCCAAAAGAAACAATATATGAAAACTAATGATTTTTTTTTTTTGAGACAGGGTTTCTCTGTATATCTGTCTCTCCTAGAATTAACACTGTAGACCAGGCTGGCCTTGAACTCAGATCCATTTGCTTCTGCTTCTCAAGTGCTCAGATTAAAGGCGTAAATTAGGGCTGGAGAGATGGCTCAGCGGTTAAGAACATTGCCTGTTCTTCCAGAGGTCCTGAGTTCAATTCCCAGCAACCACATGGTGGCTCACACCCACCTGTAATAAGATCTGCTGCCCTCTTCTGGTGTGTCTGAAGACAGCTACAGTGTACTCACATACATACATACATACATACATACATACATACATAAATAAATAAAATTAAAAAGAAAAAGCCTGGCGGTGGTGGCACACGCCTGTAATCCCAGCACTCTGGGTTCGAGGCCAGCTGGACTACAAAGTGAGTTTCAGGACAGCCAGGGCTATACAGAGAAACCCTGTCTCGAAAAAACCAAATCAAAAAAAAAATTTTTTTTTTAAAAAACAAAAGGCGTGGGGCTGGACAGTGGTGGCACATACCTTTAATTCCAGCGTTGGGGAGGCAGAGGTAGGCAGATCTCTGAGTTGGAGGACAGCCAGGGCTACACAGAGAAACCTTGTCTCAGAAAAAAAAAAGATGTATGTATGTATGTATGTGCATCACCTGCATACCTGTGACCTTTGAGAATCAGAAGAGGGCAGCCGGGCGTGGTGGCGCACGCCTGTAATCCCAGCACTTGGGAGGCAGAGGCAGGCGGATTTCTGAGTTCGAGGCCAGCCTGGTCTACAGAGTGAGTTCCAGGACAGCCAGGACTACACAGAGAAACCCTGTCTCGAAAAACCAAAAAAAAAAAAAAAAAAGAAAAGAAAAGAAGAGGGCATCAGATCCCTTGAATAAGAATTCCAGACAGTTGTGAGCCTCCATGTGGGTGCTTGAAATCAAACCCTGGTCTTCCGTAAGAGCAGCCAGTGCTCTTACCCACTGAGCTGTCTCTCCAGGGCTCATGAGTTAATGAACTTTGTAAGGACTGTATCTTCTGGGCTCCCACAGCCAGCAAGGGCTCAACAGCAAGTGTTGCCAGTGCCTGGCCAGGCAATCTAGCGTACGAGGTGCAAGGCTGCATGTGGCATATTCTGTCTGTGCTGGTCCTGGACACTTGGTCCTGTGATTTCCATCACACAGTGCAGCCCCTGGAAGACGAATTCCTGCTGTTCCACGAACATAAGCCAGGAAGCGCATAAGGACATTTCCTACCTGTACCGGTTCAACTGGAACCACTGTGGAACCATGACACCGGAATGCAAACGGCACTTTATCCAAGACACCTGTCTCTATGAGTGTTCCCCGAACTTGGGACCCTGGATCCAGCAGGTACGAGTGTCCCCCAATGCCAATGGAGTAGCTGTGCTCTCCAAATCTCCACAGGCTATGTCTACAACCACTGTTCTATTCAGGCTGCGTTTCCGAGGTTCCTAAGTTCAAAACCGTTTACACCCTCTCTCAGGTGGACCAGAGCTGGCGCAAAGAGCGGATCCTTGATGTTCCCCTGTGCAAAGAGGACTGCCTGCAGTGGTGGAAGGACTGCCAAAGCTCTTTTACCTGCAAGAGTAACTGGCACAAGGGATGGAACTGGACCTCGGGTAAGGACTGGGTGGAGTGGGATGGGCATTTAAAGGTGGGGTTGGGGGCCACGCAGCTGTCGTGTGAAGATCTGGGATTTTGAGGTGGCGCGAGGACAGTCACTAACGGCCTTCCATCATCTATATAGGGCATAACGAGTGCCCTGTGGGAGCCGCCTGCCATCCCTTCACCTTCTACTTCCCTACACCCGCCCTTCTGTGTGAGAAAATCTGGAGTCACTCCTACAAGCTCAGCAACTACAGCCGAGGGAGCGGCCGCTGCATCCAGATGTGGTTCGATCCAGCCCAAGGCAACCCCAATGAGGAAGTGGCAAGGTTCTACGCCGAGGCCATGAGTGGGGCTGGGCTTCACGGGGCCTGGTCACTAGTGGGCGGTCTGTCCTTAGCACTGCTCTGGGTGCTCAGCTGAGCTCTGCTTACCTTCATTGTCTGGAGCGCCACCCTACCTGGCTCAGCCTCCCTGCTCCCGGCCTCCTCTGTGGTGGGGCTCTGACAGTCTGTTTAATAAACCAGACATTCCACATGTGCTGTATGAATTATTCGGGTGTGAATGAGAATATTTATTTTGCCTCCTACTTCCCACTGTTTGAAGCTGTTTAAACCTTGTCAGTTCCCAGATCTAACACTGTGAGCTCCTCAGATTCGCTTGATTTTTCTAAGCGGCCGCAATCAAGGATCTTGATGTTTTTCATATGAGCTCTAACTTACAGGATTATACCATTTATCTATCTGTTCGTCCATCTATCCATCCATCCATTCATCCTTCCATCCAACCATCCATCCATCTAGTTAGTTTTATTTGGAGGGGGGATGGGGCAGGATTTCTCTGTCCTGGCTGTCCTGGAACTTGCTTTGTATACTAGGCTGGCCTCTAATGCATGAAAATCCACCTGCCTCTGCCTCCTGAGTACTGGGATAAAAGGCGTCCACCACCATGCCAGTTAAGTTTACCGGTTTAAATTGGACCCCAGCAGGACTAAGCACTCTCCTCAGCTCTCTAAAGGAAGAGGTGAGAATGGAAGTGTCTAGCATGTTCTATACTCCCTCTTAGCCAAAAGGCCAAGAAGTGATCCCAGCAGGTTTTCCATGAATGGCTAGGAAGAAGGTAAGGAGGCTGAAGAGAGCCATACCTTCTATACGTTCTTAAAGTTTCATTTTTGAGATAAGGTCTCAGGTAGCTCTGGTTAGCCTTGAATTCCTCTTGAGCTCCCGATCCTCCTGTTTCTATCTTCTAAGCACTGAGATTACAAGTACCACACCAGACTTCTAAATTTTAAAATTAGTGTGTACTATGTATGTATCTGTGTGTCTGTGTCCCTTCCAGGCTGTTCATTCAGAGGTCAGAAGAGTTAGGAGATCCTTTGGTATAAGACCCGAAAGAAAAACGGGGGCACCCCAGCACCCCACGCCTCGGAAGCCGTCATCCCAATCACGAGAAACAGTCTTGATGCAAATAGCAAGAGGGATTTTAATTCCAGAGCTCTGGGGCCATGGCCATCTCCCACGTGGGGTAGAGGACAGTGAACACTGGGTGCAGAAACATGAGTGCTTTTATAGATTTACAGCAAAGTCCGCCTATACAAGCCACTCCATAGCTTCCAAGCCAATCAGTTTAAATTATCCGAGCCCGCGCTCCCTGAGAACCAGTCAGTTTCCTATAGAAGCCGGATGGGACCTGGTTAAGTCATTTCTGCCGTTACGCACAGCGTCACACTCGGGCTCAGTGTCACACACGTAATTCCCTTTACGCATTTCCTGTTACAGGGTCAGGATTACGTATTCAAAGCCCACCCTCCCCCACTAGCAGTAGGTGTTGGGGACCTGAGCGCCCCCAGGCATGAGCCCCGCTGCCCCTCCCCCCCCCCAGTGATCCTGCCAGCCACAGCTGGGAAAAGATGCCAGGGACACTCCCAGTCCGAGGCTCACAGCAGGACTCTGGAGGAAAGAGTGGGCCAAACCTCTGCTCCTTTGGGGTCGCCCAAGACTCAGGCACTGGGGATTCCTAGCCTGCAATCTTATCCTTTCACTGGGAGCTGCTATGTGGGTACTGGGAAGTGAATGCGGGTGCTCTGGGAGAGCAGCCAGTGCTCTCAACTGCTGGGCCACCTCTGCAGCCTTTCTGCGCTGGTTTGAATATGAAATGGCCCTCATACACTCATATCTTTGAATGCTAAACCACCAAGAAGTGAAAATCTTTTTTTTTTTTTTTTTGGGGGGGGGTTGGATTTGGTTTTCGAGACAGGGTTTCTCTGTATAGCCCTGGCTGTCCTAAAACTCACTCTGTAGACCAGGCTGGTCTTGAACTCAGAAATCCGCCTGCCTCTGCGCTGGAAGTGAAACTCTTTAATGGGATTAGAAAGATTAGAAGGAGCCGGGCAGTGGTGGCGCACGCCTGTAATCCCAGCACTTGGGAGGCAGAAGCAGGCAGATTTCTGAGTTCAAGGCCAGCCTGGTCTACAGAGTGAGTTTCAGGACAGCCAGGACTACACAGAGAAACCCTGTGTTGAAAAAAAAAAATTAGGTGTAGCCTTGTTGAAGGAAGGGTGTGGTGGTGGTGGTGGTAGTAGTGGGGTGGTGGGTGGGTGTGGTGGGCTTTAAGGTTCCAAAAGCCAATGCTAAGCTGAGTTCTTTTTCCCTTGGTCTGCTGATCAGGCTGTAGCTTTCAGCTACGGTTCCTGCCATGCCTAGCCCGCCATGTTCCTTGCCATGGTGATAAGGTACTAGACCCCTGAGACTCTGTAGGAAAGCCCTCCATTAAATGCTCCCTTTATGACAGTTGTCTCTTCACAGCAGTAGAACAGTGCCTGAGATACTTCTCCAGCTTTCTGTTACAGAGTCTCTCCATGAATCTGGAATTCACTCCCAGGCTCCATCTGTCTCCACTTCCCAGTGAAGGGCTCACAGATGTGCTGCCGCTCCAGATTTTCACATGGGTGCTGGCAAACTGAACTAAGGTCTTGTGCTTGTATAGCGAGCAATGCCTGAGCTGCCTCACTGGTCTTACAGTAACATTCCATTTTCTAAATGTATGTGTGTAAGCCTGGCAGTAGTGACACATGCCTTTAATTCCAGCACTCAGGAGGCAGAGGTAGGTGGATCTCCGTGTGTTCAAAGCTAGCCTGGACTACAGAGTAAGTTCTAGGACAGCTAGGGCTACACACAGTAAAACCCTGTCTTGAGGGGGGAAAAAAAATGTGTGTTTGTGCACACACAGGTGCATGTGTATAGACGCATGGGCTTGTGGGTATCCTTGGAGACAGAGAGCAGAAGAGAAGATCCTTGGATCTCCTGGGCTGGAGTTAGAGGCAGTCGTGAGCACCTGCTATAGGTGCTGACTTGGGTCCTCTGGAAGAACAGCAAGGGCTCTAACAGAGCAGCTCTAATGGGAGCATCCTTCCATCGGTACAGTAACATTTCTAATAACCTGGAAGTTTAGTATAACTAACATTTATGTTCAGTTTCAGACCAGGGGACACAGGACCCTATTTTACCCATCAAAGCAGACCTGGTCTCCAGGTTCTCCCAGCATCCCTCAGTCCCTACCTGCCATACCCTGCCCCCAACCTTGAACTTTGCAGCACAGGGGTTGGGCTGCCCTCCCCCCCCAACCCCCCAGGCTCCTCCCTATACAGTACAGACATTTTGGTCTCCTCTCTGTGTGCACTCCCTTTCTCTCTTTCTCCCCTCCCCCCATGGCTACTTCCCCAGCCTCAGTCCTTGGGGCCTGAGATCCCGCCCAAGAGGAGCTTCCCCCAAAATCCCACCTTTAATCTAATCTAATCTGCTTTGAATTGGCTTATCTCACTGGCTTTGGAGAAATAACCTTATTCTTGACTAAGCTACTGAGTTTGTTGTGGATTGTTAGAGACCTTCTGCTACTTAATTCAGATTCCAGGGTGATGACAAGGTGTTCTACTGGGGCTGGGGGGGATGATTCTATCTTATCTTATCTCCTAGAGATAAGAGTCTCAAATCAAGGAAGTCTAGAAAGTATCATAATGCTATCATGTTCCAGAAGAAACAAAGTCACCAGATCTGTCAAACAACCTATGGCCACTATAAAGACCTTCGTATCATTTAACCAGTTCGTGCTTCTGGAAGAGTATGTTAGACTTCTTGTCTGTGATAAAATAACTGTGAAAACAGCTTACGGGAAGACAATGTATTCTGACTCACAGCTTCAGGTAGTTTCACTGTTTCTGGGCCTGTGCTGAGGCTGAACATCAGAGCGGTGGACACATGTCCCAGAAGCGGATCACTATGAATCACGGTGGTCAGGAAGTATAGAGCAAGTGACTAGATGTGTTCTTTCAGGGTGCCCCCCTCCCCACATCACACACAGTGACCTGCTCCCAACCAGCTAAAGTCTCACTATCCTCTTTCCTACCACCCTCCTAAAAGACACTGGGTTATTTGTTTTGCAGGTTTTTTTGTTTTGTTTTGTTTTGTTTTTATTTTGAGAGGGACTCTCACTCTAGCTCAAGCTATCTTAAAACCCACATGTAGCACAGGTTGACTTTGAACTCATGACAATGCTCCCTCAGCCTCACAAGTACTGAGATTCCAGGTGTGAACCAACATGTCCAGCTTACCATCATATTGTTAATCTATCGGTGGGTGAGTTCATTGATTAGGTCAGAGCCGTCATGGTCTAATTCTTCCCCAGTAGAACTAACAGAAGTCCAAGTTTTCAACATGATTTTTTTCCCCTTCTTTTTTAAATTAATGTTTATTTGAGAGAAGGGCTTACTGTATAGCCCTAGCTGCTTTGTATGCAGGCCAAGCTAGTCTCAAATTCACAAAAAGCCTGTCTGCCTCTGGCGTGTAGGTGCTGGCATTAAGGCTCGCACCACCACACCTGCACCAATTAGTTTTTATTTGTCTGTGTATGTATGGCCGTGCAGGAATTTATGTGTACCCTGTAAGTGCAGGAGGCCAGAGCAGAGGTCAGGTGCCCTGGAACTGGAGTCAGAGCCAGTTGTGATCCACCAAGGGGTGAGGTGCTAGGAACTACACACCAGGCCTGCCCGTGGAAGAGCAAGTTACTCACGTGACTCTAGTGGGATCCCAGAGAGGACGGTTAGCTCTGTGAACCTATGTACACGACTATCAACACGCTTTAAAAGCAGAGTACTCTCCGGGTAACCACCCTAGTCTTATAACAAGCCTAGTGGATAGCATTGGAAAAAAATGGAGACAGTCTAATCTCTGAGTTTGAGGCCAGCCTGCCTGGTCCATATAGCAAGTTCCAGGTCAGCCAGAGCAATATGAGATCCTGTCTTAAAAAAAAATAAGAATGACACCGGGCAGTGGTGGCGCACGCCTTTAATCCCAGCACTTGGGAGGCAGAGGCAGGCAGATTTCTGAGTTCGAGGCCAGCCTGGTCTACAGAGCGAGTTCCAGGACAGCCAGGGCTACACAGAGAAACCCTGTCTCGAAAAACCAAAAAAAAAAAAAAAAAAAAAAAAAAAAAATGAGGCCTTGGGGAGGGGGTGAGCAAGGGTCTCAGGGTGGCCGGTGCTCCAGGAGGAACTCTGTTCTCAGAGGAGGCCGTAGACAAATCCAGTTGGAACGTTTAGGGGAGTTGCCCACTGACCAAAGACTTTTTTAAAGCGAATGTTTATTCCAGCTGGCACAAGCATAGCCTGCTAAATTGAGGGTTATAGACCAGAACCACGGGAAAAAGAGACTATCATATGACTAATCAAAAAAATATATATATGAAGTACATTACCCAAAATAACAAGATGATAACCACAATCTCATCTCTCTCATTAAACTGACTCATTCCTTTAAAATTATCTCGTGGGTAAGCATCTAAGCATCTCTCTGCATGTCTTCTGCCTAGAGGCTAGAAAATTTCTCAAAACTCAAATCTCAGACCTCCAAAAGTTTGATTCATCCAAGTGTTAGTTTAAAGCAGTGATATCAGTTGCATGAGTCTGTTTCCTGTCAGTAAACTGTGGGAGGAATCTTTAGATAAACTGGAGGAGAGAAGAGAAACCACCTATTGATAATTTCCCGTGTCAGAGCGAAAAGAGGCCAGGCAGTGGTGGTTCTCTGGAGGCAGAGGCAGGCGGATCTCTGAGAGTGTGAGGTCAGCCTGGTCTACAGAATGAGTTCTAGGACAGCCAGGGCTACACAGAGAAACCCTCTCTAGAAAAACAAAATAAAACAAAAACAAACAAACAAAAAAAAAACGAAAAAGGCAGAAGGCAGAAGGCTTCGTGTTCATCAGATCTGACCAACTGATTATTACATTCTTTTGGGGCTTTTGTTTTGTTTTTTCCATAGATCAAGTCTTGATTTTTATTAGTTAAAAAAGCCGCCTATTTATTTTGCTTTCTGAGTCTGTGCTTGTTCCTTCAACCCTTTCACAACAATTTTCTGCTCCTCACTAAGGGAGGCCTGCTCGATCTTGTCACGGACGCACTTGGCGCACAAATAACCACCATAGACCCCGCTGACGTGGTTTTTGTCTTAGACAAGCTCATAGGGACTTTGGGTCTCACAGCGCAAACCCCTCGCAGTCTGCCTGGGCACACACTTCACGTGGATTTAAGTGCTTTCCCAACCTTCTTGGTGTAAAGGTAAACATTCCTGTTGCCAGGGGTTCGAGCCAGCCTAGTTTTGTTAGAGGCTGTATTATTGTAGGAAAGCCAAGTGCTGGATGTCTGTCCCGAGTGCCTCTAAGCACTGTCCCCAGAAGCTTATTATTACAATTTTTTTAGGATCTTAATGATTTATTTAATGTATATGAGTAAACTGTTCGTCTTCACACACACCTGAAGAGGGCATGGGATCCCATTACAGATGGTTGTGAGCCACCATGTGTTTGCTGGGAATTGAACTCAGGACCTCTGGAAGAGCAGCCAGCGCTCTTAACCACTGAGCTATCTGTCCAACCCCCTTATTATTTCATTCTAAGACTGGATTCCATGTTCTAAACTTGTGTTTGCCCTCCTGAGTTCTGGGATTAGTGTGATCCACCACACCGGGCTTCTATTCTCGGTACCCACATGCAGGCAACAACTGTCTGTAACTCCAGTTCCAGAGGATCCAGTGCCCTCCTCTGGCTTCTGCAACCATTGCATGCACAGACAGACATGCAAGAAAATATAAACTATAACTATATATAACTATGCAACAATATAAACCCAAGGTTTTTTTAAATCTCAAAAAAAATTTTATTTAGCTTGGCAATAGAATTAATAGTGACCATGTAAACCCTTGTGTGTGAGCACGAGGGTGCTCTTATCTCTCTAGGAAGACCCAGAATCACAGTCACAGTTTGCATTTTATATAACAATCTATCTAGTGGGGATGAGCTTCCCTGGGCTTTTTGTTTGTTTGTTTTGAGATGGGGGTTCTCTGTATCCCTGGCTGTCACGGGACTCACTCCGTAGACCAGACTAGTTTCAAACTCACAGAGATCCAGCTATCTCTGCCGCCTGAGTGCTGGGATTAAAGGTGTGTGCCACTGCACCCAGCTGTATATAATTGAGTGGTAGAACTCCTGTTCGACATACAAAAGTTCTTGAGTTCAATCCCAAGCAAGACAAACACACAAACACTTGTGACTTCTGTAGCCGTGGGGAGCCCTCCCACTGGATTATTTTAAAGCATGATCTGAGAACTTGACATGAGTCACCAAAAAACTAAAAAATAACAGAGCTTTTGAGAAGTGAAAGTTTACTTTTAGGTCTGTAAGAACGTAAACGCTGTAGTCAGGGGAAAACACACACAGGAAACAAAACTACTTTTCTTCGTGTTAAGAATAGACTGCACTCTGGGCTACCGATATCATTTAAAGCTTTATACTTCTTAAAATAGAAGTAATCTGAGCTAGCACTCCTCGAAGGACAGAGCAAGGACACCTGAGACTCCATTCCTCCCCCAAAGCAGCAAGAATCCTGGCACGTGTCAGCGTTGGATTTTCCAGAACTCTTGAAATTAATCCATTTTCAAAAATGGAAAGAAAAATATGGCTGGGGGGAGCCAGGTATGGTGGAACAGAGGATTGCCTGGTCAACATAGAGAATTCTGGGTCAACTGGGACTACACAGGGAGACCCTGTCACGAGAAAATATTAGGGGCTGGACAATAGATGGCTAATCTCTGGCTCATCTACAACAGTGGTTAAGGACACTGGCTGCTCTTGCAAAAGCCTGGTTTAGTTCCCAGTACCCACATGGTGGCACATAAACATCTCTAATTCCAATTCCAAGAAATCTAATGCCCCTTTCTTACCTCTGAGGGCATGAGGTATGCATGTGGCACATACACATAAGTGACCCTAGGTTGGTGGTCCTGGGCTGTATAGGAAAGCCAGCTGAGGCCCTTGGAGGGCAAGCCAGTATGCAGCACCCCTCCATCGTCCCAGATTGAATTTTTTTTTTTTTTGAGACAGGGTTTTTCTGTGTAGCCATGGCTGCCCTGGAACTCACTCTGTAGACCAGGCTGACCTCGAACTCAGAAATCCGCTTGCCTCTGCCTCCCAAGTGCTGGGATTAAAGGCATGCACCACCACCACCGGACTCCAGATTGGATTCTTGACTTTAGTTCCTACCTCTGACTTCACTTTATAACAAATGGACTTTGTTAAATGAAATGAACCCTTTCCTCACCAAGTTGCTTTTGGTCATGGTCTTTATCATAGGTATAGAAAGCAATTGGTACTGGGAATTTGTGCCACACACACACACACACACACACACTGTACATAGAAAATTTCAAATCTTAAATAAAAACGAAAGAAAGAAAAATGACCAAATCTCAGTAGGAACAGTGAACTGTGTGGCAGTTTTTTTTGTTTCTTGTTTGTTTCTGTTTTGGAAACTCAACTCCACAGTAGACACTTCCAAAAAGCAAGTCATAGTGCCATTGCTGTGATAACACCCTGGCAACCACTAGAGGGGGCAGAATGGTTTTGGATTCTCCCCTGTCTATGGGCAGTTCGTACTCCTCGACCCACGTGCTGTCCCCTTAAAAGTCCCATTCATTCTAGGTGTCATGGCCTGTGCTTGAAGTCCTAACTTCTTGATTAGTTGGACTTGGGAATTAGAGACTAGCCTGGGCAATAGAGTGAGATCCTGTCTCAAAATAAATAAATAAAATTAAAAAATAAAATTAGCTATCACTCACAATGCTAGTCTTTATGTGACCTGACTTGTGGCTCACATGGTGAACAATTCTATAGTATTTGTACAAACCATCAGTGTATGTCCAAGCATAAACTGACCTTCCAGCTGTCAAAGGCTGGAATAAAGATAAGGTAAACATGAGGCCAACAAAAGACTTAAGGGAGTGAGCTGGCTTAAGAAACATTTGGTGCAACCCTGGGGATCTAGAAATCCACAGACAGTCAGTAATCTTCAGGTGTAGGGAAGCCCCAGGAAGACTGAACCTTAGGGACCCTCAGGCCGCCAGCACTGCCAGGAAGAAACACAAAAGCAGTGCAAACTGCTTTTGCCCAATTAATTATCTTGTTTTTGGTTTTTTGTTGTTTGTTTGCTTTTTTGGTTTTTTGGTTTTTTGAGACAGAGTTTCTCTGTGTAGTTCTGGCTGTCCTGGAACTCACTCTGTAGACCAGGCTAGCCTCGAACTCAGAGATCTGCCTGCCTCTGCCTCCCAAGTGCTGGGATTAAAGACGTGTGGCACCACTGTCCGGCAATTAATTATCTTAAAAGCCAGTTTTCAACAGAGAGAGAGAGAGAGAGAGAGAGAGAGAGAGAGAGAGAGAGAAATAAAGGATAGGAGGAAAAAGTAGTCAGTAGAAACTATCTCTGTGAAATACCAGGTGTTGCACTCACTCATATAAAACCTTTCTTTCTGTCTTTTTGAGTTTTATTTATTCTTTTTTTTTTTTTTTTTTTTTTTTTTGGCTTTTCAAGACAGGGTTTCTCCGTGTAGTCCTGGCTGTCATGGAACTCACTCTGTAGACCAGGCTGGCCTCGAACTCAGAGATCTGCCTGCCTCTGCCTCCCAGGTGCTGGAATTACAGGCATGCGCCACCATTAGTTTTGCCTGCATGCATGTTTGTGTATCATGTGAATGCCTGGTGCCTGAGGAGGACAGAAGAAGGTGCTGGATCTCCTGGAACTGCAGTTACAGATGATTATGAGCCTACTTAATCTTGCTAGTCCTTACTACTGGATTGTTTATTTTTTTGCTATTAAGTATCGAACCTGGGACCTCATGCATGTTGGTCATGCACTCTACCCCTGAGCTGTATCCCCCCAAAGGCATAAAGCATAGATTCTTCTTCAACAACTACTTCTCCTCTTCCTCTTCCTCCTCCTCTTCCTCTTCTTCCTCCTCCTACTTCTTCTGTTTTTTTGTTTTGTTTTGTTTTGTTTTGTTTTGAGACAGAGTTTCTCTGAGTAGCCTAAAGTTCCTTAAGCCATCTCCCCTCTTCCTGTTCCCCAATCAACCCCCTTCTGCTTCCCTGTCCTGGTTTTCCCCTACACTGCTGCATCGAGCCTTTCCAGGACCAAGGGCCTCTCCTCCCTTTGATGTCCAACAAAGCCATCCTCTGCTCCCTATACATCTGGAGCCATGGGTAACACCATGTGTATTATCTGGTTGATGTTTTTGTCCCTGGGAGCTCTAGGGGTACATATCGTTGTTCTTCCTATGGGGCTACAAACCCCTTCAGCTCCTTGGGTCCTTTCTCTAGTTCCCCCATTGGGGACCCTGTGCTCAGTTCAATGGCTGGCTGAGAGTGTTCAGGTTCAAATTCTTATGAAGACACGAGCTACTAAAGGTGAAGTGAAAACCTTGAAGTAGGCTTACAGCAGAGGAACAGATTAGTTTTCTTATAACTCTTCACAAGAAACCCCCAGGCCGCTGGGCAGTGGTGGCGCAAGCCTTTAATCCCAGCACTCTGGGAGGCAGAGGCAGGTGGATTTCTGAGTTCGAGGCCAGCTTGGTCTACAGAGTAAGTTCCAGGACAGCCAGAACTACACAGAGAAACTCTGTCTCAAAAACCCAAAAAACCAAACCCTGTCTTGGAAAAAAAAAAAAAAGAAAGAAAGAAAGAAAAGAAAAGAAAAGAAAAGAAAAGAAAAGAAAAGAAAAGAAAAGAAAAAAGAAAGCACCAGGCCAGGGAGGCCTCAGGGTCTACCAAATATCTGAAGAGCAATAAACCCAACATTTTAGTGTTTGTCTTGTATACGTGAGGTCCAGGGTTCAAATCTCAGTACTAGAAAAGAAGCAATTATGGCACACACAAACATACAGCATTTCAGAAACTCCACATAAGTAGATGAGCAATGTGACCTTCTTGTATTATCCTGATACAAAACTGGACAAAGACACCAGAAAGAAGGGAAACTGAGGACCAGGATCCTCCATTAATAAGGTTGCAATCTTCTCAGTAGAATTCTAGGAAACTAAATTCTGCAATATGTCCAAAGTACTTCACTCTAATACCGAGTAGGATTTATCCTGGGGAAGAAAGTTAAGGCTTAATACCCCAAATCATTTGATTATGTTATTAGAATAAAGGGAGATTCATGTGGTTCAGGACCTCTAATCATGGCACTGGTGGGAACAGCTAAGAGGATCAAAAGTGTAATGTCTCAAGGTCAGTCTGGTCTGTACAGTGAGCTCCAGGACACACACACAAACACACACACAAGTTTAGTGTCTTCAAAGGCCATCCCCTGGAGCTGGAAAGCCTGCTGGGCCCTCTGAGAGCAGGAAGTACTCTGCTACGCTAAGCCATTTCTAGCTCTCCCCTACCCCCTTTTCAGAAGATGTCATTACATGGCCAAGGTTGGACTCAACAACATCATGATTGTCCTGCTTACTGAATATAACGCCACACCAGGATGAGCTATACACCTGTAATCTAACAATGAATATACATGAAAATGAATTACATTTCCTTAATTTTATTTATTATGTAAGCACACATGTGTATGTGGAGGGGAGGAGACAACTGTTAGGAGCCTGTTTTCTTCTTCCATTCTGCCTCCAGAGTCCAAACTGGGCTCATCAGCCTTGAGCGACAAGCTCTTTTACCTGGAGAACATCTCTCCAGCCCCTTCATGGTTTTCGTTGTTTGTTTTGAGACAGGGTCGTATTCTGTATCCTATATAGGATTACAGGCATGGACTACCACACCTGGCTTAATATGCTATACATTTGATATTTACAGTAGACATGATCCTACACACACACACACACACACACACACACACACACCAAACAGAAAGCTTCCCAGCTCTTGTGTTTGCATCTCTTGACCACATCCAGTGTCACCTGGAGTGACTGACCCAGAGTGCATTCAGTGATGTTTGCACAGGGACAGAACTGCCCACTGACTCGCTTTCCAGTGTATCTTTGTCATGGAGCAATGCGTGGCTGTCATTTGTGACATATCCCTCGGCTTGGAGAACTGGATATTAGAGCAGGAGGGAAAGTGAGGGGACAAAAATAATTCAGGCTTCCAGCTGATGCATTCTTACAACCTGGATGAGATCAGATGTTTGTAGGTGTGTGTGAGTGTGCGCACATGATCAGAGGTATTAGATCCCCAGGAGTTGGAGTTACAGGTGTTTGTGTACAGTCCATTGTAGGTATGCTAACAGTCAAATTTGGGTCCTTTGGAAGAGCAATATATATGCTCTTGGTTTGTTTTTTTCCCCCTCAAGACATAGTTTCTAGCCGGCGTGGTGGCACACGCCTGTAATCCCAGCACTTGGGAGGCAGAGGCAGGCAGATTTCTGAGTTCGAGGCCAGCCTGGTCTACAGAGTGAGTTCCAGGACAGCCAGGGCTACACAAAAAATCCCTGTCTCGAAAAAAACCAAAAAAAAAAAAAAAAAAAAAAAAAAGAAAAGAAAAAAAAAAGAAAAAGAAAAAAAAAAAAGAAAAGAAAAGAAGGTCAAACCACGTTTTTTTTTTTTCTTGCTACCTATGGATCAAGATATAGAACTCAAGATTAGAGAGATGTCTCACTGTTTACCTAGACTGGCTGCTCTTTCAGAGGTGCTGAGTTCAATTCTTAGCAACCACATGGTGTCTCACAACCATTTGTAATGTGATTAGTGACCTCTTCTGGCACGCAGGTAGACATGCAGATTAGGCACACATACATGCATATATATATATATATATATATATATGTAAATCTTTTTTAAAAACGCATGTAGAAGCCAGGTGGTGGTGGTGGCGGTGGCGTGCACGCCTGTAATCCCAGCACTTGGGGAGGCAGAGGCAGAAGGATTTCTGATTAGAGGCCAGCCTGGTCTACAGAGTGAGCTCCGGGACAGCCAGGGCTACACAGAGAAAGCCTGTCTCAAAAAACAAAACAAACAAACAAAAAAAAAAACAAAAAAAAAAAAAAACAAAACCAAAAAACACCAAAAAATACCCCACCAAAAAACAAAAACAAACAAAAAAACCTCAAAAAACAAAAACAAAAAAAACCCAAAAAACCGCATGTAGAACTCTCAGCTTCTTTTCCAGCACCATGTTGGCCTGCATGCTGCCATGCTTCCTACCATGATGATAATGGACTGAACCTCTGAAACGGTGAGCCAGCCCCAGTGTTCTTATAAGAGTTGCAGTGGTCGTGGTGTGTCTTCACAGCAATAGAAATCCTAACAAAGACATGTACATTTAGACAAAATACTCATACATGTAAAATAAAAATAAATAGCAAGTAGTGGTGGCACACACCTTTAGTCCCAGCACTCAGGAGGCAGAGGCAGGTGGATCAAGGCCAGCCTGGTTTATAGAGTGAGTTCCAGGATAGCAAGTTATATAGAGAAACCGTGTTTCTCTATATAAAAACCAATAATAATAATAATAATAATAATAATAATAAAAGATATTATTATCACACTAAAGACAATTTAAGTTAACTGTATCCCAGAGAGTATCTGTCAACTTCTATCCATGTCCACTCGACGTAAGTTGACAGAAAGCATTTAGGCCTGTGCAGGATGCACCAGGGTTTTACATGGTATATTTTTCCAAAATGTTCTGGGACACCAATTACAATTTGGTAAGGTCTAGTGACTCCTGAGAGTTTGTAAAGGGGTGGATCTCTCCTAGGCCCTGTTGGCATGGCCTTACGGCCTGGCTTCTTCTCAGCCAGGGTATGCTTCTGTCAAGCTAACCTTGTCCCAGAAACCACCCCGATACACTCCAGATTCCCTCGGGATGGGCAGTTGTCCAGCTACTAGTGGTTGTGGAGTGTGTGGATCCTGGGTTGAACAACTCAAGAGGAAAGGGGCTGGAGGGATGGTGCTTCAGTAGTTATGAGCACTTGCTACTTTTCCACAGGGCTAGAGTGTGGTCCCTAGCGCTCAGTTAATGTACCTCAACCACCTGTAACTCCAGCTCCAGAGGATCCCATGCCCCTGTCTGACCATCATGGACACCTGTATACACATGACACATGCAATAAGTCAAAATTAAAAAAATTTAAAGTGGAGAGCTGAATTAAAACAGTAAGGACTAAGCCGGGCGGTGGTGGTGCACGCCTTTAATCCCAGCACTTGGGAGGCAGAGGCAGGCAGATTTCTGAGTTCAGGGCTAGCCTGGTCTACAGAGTGAGTTCCAGGACAGCCAGGGCTACATAGAGAAACCCTGTCTCGAAAAAAAAAACAAACCCAAAAAACAAAACAAAACAACAACAACAACAACAGCAACAACAAAAACAAGTAAAGTAAACAAAGTAAAGACTAGACTGAAGGACTCAGGGGAGTCTGGAACGGGGCGGGATCAGCCAGAGGAGGAAGAAGGCAAGTGCTGAATGGGGCTATTTTATTCCGAGCTTACCAAAGCTTCTATGCCAGGCTCTGGACAAAGACTGTGGGCACTGCCCAGGGTCTGATCTAGGGAGAGGCCAACTTGGATACCCCCCTTGTGTGCTCCTAGAAGCCAAGGACATTGAGGTAATATCTTCCAAGAGAGGAGAGCATGACAAGGACATATGGGGGGGGGTCTTAGCAGGTTTGTGCTAAGAAGGTACATATAATTGACTGGTTGTGTATGCATGTATGTATGCATGTATGTATGTTGTATGTATGAGTGTATGTGGGGATTCAGCTCTTTATTGATACCATATGGTTCCAGGGATTGAACTCAGGACATTAGATTTGGTGGCAAGTGTCTTAACATGCTAATCCATCTCTCCAGTTCCAAGAGAGATTTTCACACTGGCCTTCAGTTCTTTAGGTCATTACCTTTTAGGGTAGGGGGACGACTAATTCTCACCACGCACCACAGCTTGGCCTACAACCTGCAACCCTTCCCCCTTCCTGCTCCTCCATGCCCCGGGATTGCAGGCATGTATCACCAACTGCAGCTGAAGCTGTTTTGTATGTGTTTCCTTTTGAGAGGCTTAGGGTGCTTTTGGGGTCTGATGCTTTTGCTGCGGATGCCAGTGTCAGGCAGGGGTGCTGGGCGGAAGGGCTTTTGGAGAACAGGGAAGGGAAAGACTGAGGAAACAAAGCTTTCCGAAGCAGCGCTCTTTCTTGTGTACCCTCTAAGCACACCATCCTAAGGGCTATGCCGCTTGATCCTCCTGCCAATCTGGAGAAATCGGCAGGCAGGGCTGGGTTACCACCTCCCTCAGGGCTAACAGGATTTCTAGGCTGACACGATGACACAGCTGATAAGGAGTGGAGAGCCGAGAACCTCCTGTGACAGAATGAAGGATCTGTGTGTCCCTGGCCCTTTTCAAGGTAGCAAGCAGCAGGGACCTGAACTATTTAGCTACATATAAAGTCTGGAAAGAAGATGAGAGCATGGGGCATGCCATCTCCTCTAGCCTGGGAAGCTCGGCTCCTTTTATAAGGAGAGAGCCTTCTTGCTGACCTCTGTTCCAGCCTCAGGGAGCTGCGGGACCTGAATGCTGAAGGAGAAGGGGCTGATCTTATCTTTCACTATAGGTACAAAGAGTCTCAGGGAATTAACGAAGCAACCCCTCGGGTCTAGGTCTTCCTAACTGCAGCCCCCTCTGCACAGACAGACGGACATGGCTTGGAAACAGACACCACTCCTGTTTTTGTTCTACATGGTCACAACATGCACTGGCCGGGACAGAACAGAGCTGCTCAACGTTTGCATGGACGCCAAGCACCATAAGGCAAAGCCAGGCCCCGAGGACAAGCTGCATGACCAGGTTCTGCTGCAGTGAGGTTCTGATGGGAGGGTGAGAGACGGCAGGGTGGGCGTGGTGAGCAGCCAGACACGCCCACCCCCTGAGCTCTTGTGGTCAGAGATGACTTGGTGGAAAGTAGTGAGGTGATTTTCTGCCAAAAGAGGACATAGTGGTGGCAATGAAGCAGTTGATCATTAGAAGCCTCTAATTAGAGGCCACGTGAGGCCACGTGATGATAATCTCTAGATCACTCAAATGAGGGCCTATGGAAGCACAGGGACTCACTCTCAGAGGTTAGACACAACCTGCCTTTTTTTTTTTTTTTTTTTTTAAAGTGAGCATTGCTGTTTTGCCTGCAAATATGTGTTGGATTCCCTGGAACTGGAGTTACAGAGGGTTGTGAGCCGCCATGTGGGTGCTGGGAATTGAACTCAGGACCTCTGAGCCATCTCTCCAGCCACATTTTGGAGTTTTAAAAGATTATTCCTTTCTTTGTTTGTTTTTTTTTTTTTTTGTTGTTTGTTTGTTTTTTGTTTTTGAGATAGGGTCTTACATAGCCCAAGCTGGCTTTGAACTCAGGATGTGACTGAGGGTGCCCTTGAACTCCCGATTCTCTTGCCTCTACTTTCCCCGGTGCTGGTTTTGTAAGCATGTGCCACCAAGAAGGGGTATGTTTTGTTTGAATGAGAGAGTCTCATTCAGGCTGTCTGGGCTGGCCTTGGATTCATGACCCACCTCCATCCTCAGCCTCCTAAATTCTGGGATTACAAGGCATGTTGTGCCAACATGAACAACTGAAAAGAGTTTTTATAAAGTGTGAGGCGCTTCATAAATGAGCCGTTATCCCACAGACAAGGCTCCTCTAGCTTCTTTCTTATACTGTGATGATTATATCTCTCTCGAGATGGGACTCCCGGGGGTCGAGGATAGAGAGGCCTTTGTGGTAAGTGTTCACAGAACAGCCTGTCTGAGGCAGGGAAGAAGAGGGGACCTGGTGAAGCAAGGCTGGAAAGGCGACATGAGGGACAGAGTAGGGTAGAGGAAGTCAGCCCCGTGTCTTTCCCAACTAGTGTAGTCCATGGAGGAGCAATGCCTGCTGCTCAGTCAACACCAGCCAGGAGCTCCACAAGGACAACTCCCGTCTCTATAACTTTAACTGGGATCACTGTGGCAAGATGGCGCCTGCCTGCAAGCGTCACTTCATCCAAGACACCTGCCTGTACGAGTGCTCCCCCAACCTTGGGCCTTGGATCCAGCAGGTATGGCTGCTCCCCTCACACAGTTCAGAGGGGCTGACCTTGGGCTCAGCCTCTTCCCAGCTAGAGCTGCCAACATTCCGTTTACCTAGGTGGACCAGAGCTGGCGGAGAGAGCGGTTCCTGGACGTGCCCTTATGCAAAGAAGACTGTCAGGCGTGGTGGGAAGACTGTCGCACCTCCTTTACCTGCAAGAGAGACTGGCATAAAGGCTGGGACTGGACCTCGGGTAAGGACCTCAGGGTAGCAAGATGAAAGTAGGGGGTGGAAAAAGGGGAGGTTAAAGATTTCTGGGGTGTCTGAGAGGTGAGTTTTGACCCAGGTCTAAATGTCCATGCCCATTATGGTCCTGCCTGCAGGCATTAACAAGTGCCCAGACACAGCACCCTGCCGCACGTTCCAGCACTACTTCCCGACCCCGGCCAGCCTCTGTGAGGGTCTCTGGAGTCACTCCTACAAAGTCAGCAACTACAGCAGAGGGAGTGGCCGATGCATCCAGATGTGGTTTGACTCAACCCAGGGCAATCCCAATGAGGAAGTGGTCAAGTTCTATGCTTCCTTTATGACATCTGGGACTGGGTCCCATGCAGTGGTACTTCTTGTGCCCAGCCTGGCCCCAGTGCTGTCATTATGGCTCCTTGGCTGAGGCCAGGCTTCTCTCTAGATTTCTCCTCCATCTACCCTTGGTCTCAGTTCAATTCTTCAAAGAATAAGGACGTCTTGAGCCTGCTTCCACCCCCTCCTCTGCCATGCAGCTCCTGACCCATGCTGGGGCTTGGGGTTTCTACAACAGTCATTTTCAATAAATCCATGACACATCTGGGCCTAATGAATTATTGTCACTGTGAGCTTGTGAGTGGGCGGGGACAGTTCCTTTCCAGGCAAAGCAAACAGTGTTCGAATCCCCACCATCACTATATAAATGTTCATTACAAGTTCCCTCCTCCTGGAAGATGGATGAACTGAGTGTTTATACTTTAGTAGTATGTAGGAATCTAGTTGCTTCTGGAGTTTCAAATAACAGGAAGATCCAGGATCTGTTTTGTTTTTGTTTTTGTTTTTTTGAGACAGGGTTTCTTTGTATAGCCCTGGCTGTTCTGGAACTCACTCTGTAGACCAGGCTGGCCTCGAACTCAGAGATCCGCCTGCCTCTGCCTCCCAAGTGCTGGGATTTTAGGCATGCACCTCCACCACCCAGCCCAGGATCTGTTTTTTTTTAAAGAATTATTTATTTTATTTATACAAATACACTGTTGCTGTCTTCAGACACACCAGAAGAGTGCATTTGGATCCCATTACAGATGGTTGTGAACCACCATGTGGCTGCTGGGGATTGAACTCAGGCCCTCTGGAAGAGCAGTCAGTGCTCTTAACCACTGAGCCATCTCTCCAGCCCAGATCTAGGATTTTTTATGTATATCATTCTCAAGCATTATCCCATCATGGGCTGAGAATGTAACTCGGTTGGAAGAGTGCTTGTCTAGCACTCAAGAAGCCCTAAGTGGTGGCACAGGCCTATAATCCCAGCCCTTGGGAGGAGGAGGCAGGAGGAGAAGAATTCAGTGTCATCCTTGGTTACATGGAGAGTCTGAGTCCAAGATGGGATATAAGAGACACTGTCTCCAACAAAAATAAAAAACACATCTCCAGGGGCTGGAGAGATGGCTCAGCGGTTAAGAGCACTGACTGCGCACTGGGTGGTGGTGGTGCACACTTTTAATCCCAGCACTTGGGAGGCAGAGGCAGGCAGATTTCTGAGTTCAAGGCCAGCCTGGTGTACAGAGTGAGTTCCAGGACAGCCAGTGTAAAAAAAAAAAAAACAAAAACAAAAAAAAACAAAAAACCCAAACCAAACCAAAACAAAATAAGCACTGCTCTTCCAGAGGTCCAGAGTTCAATTCTCAGCAACCACATGGCTCACAACCATCTGTAATGGGATCAGATATGTCTGAAGACAGCTACGTGTAATCTTATACATTAAATAAATAAATAAAATAATTAAGCAAACACAGCCACATCCCCTACTCCCATCACGTGTCTGCCTAGCTCTGTTCTCAGCTTACGAAGGGGAGACTGGAAATGGGAGTCCAGCAGCAAATCAGGAGAAAGGGGTAAAAATTCACGATGCCTACCATGATATAGATGGACTGGGCTTGGGTCCCTTTGGACAAGGATAGTCCATTAGGAAGACAGTCTAGAGGATACAGCAGAAACAAAAGCTTTCATTTCACCCAGCACTGTATCCCACTGATGAGGCCGAAGGTTAGAGACCATTAGGGCTTCCCAGAGGCAGAAGCATCCTCTGTCCTTCGGCTAAACTGCATTTGTGTTTATTCTGAGTGTGTCCATGGGTGTGTGTGGGCTGCATGGATGACCTGACACAGGTGTGGAAGTCCGAGGACAACATGCAAGAGCTCTCTCCCTCCACCATGTGGGTCCCTGGGGTTCACCTCAAAGTCCTCAGACTTGGCAAAAACACCTTTACCTGTTAAGTCATCTCGTCCCAATGACACATTCTTTAGGATCTCCATCCTATCAGGAAACTGATATTGATTTTGGAGGGTCGTGACAGCTTTTCTCCTCCTTGTTCTACTTTTTTTCCTTTGAGGCCAGGTCTCTTATGTAGCATTGGACGGTCTGGAACTCTAGACCAAGAAAACTGCCTTACAACTAGAGAGTTCCACTTGCCTCTGTCTCCTGAGGGTCGGGAATACAGGCATGGGCAAGGAAGACCCGGTTGCACACTCGCGGGATCTGGGGTGAGTGTTCTCCATTCCCGGCGGGAGGAGCTGGGTACAGATTGGAGGACGTTATTTTGTTTAAACCCTGGCAGGACCAGGAGAAACAGGTAGGTGGGTGGAGGATCTCTGTTTTTGTATTTATCTGGTCTGGAAGGTCCCTACAGATACTTCACGTCCCAGGCTTTGTTCTAGTTGGGTTAAGCCAATGCAAATTGGCTTATCCTCCAAACGGAGGAAAACTCCTCAAGGCTGACCCTAGGCTCGGTCAACAGGTTCAATTTACCAAAGCGAAAGTTCTCTCCCAGGTTAAAGGGATGCTCCTGACAGACTCTAGGAGTTGGTGGTTGTAGGCAAGCGGCTAGAGGCCTGCGCCTTTAAGGAGCCAGGGGGCAGAGGGGCGGGGCAGGAAGAGAAATCCTTGGAGACGCCACCACCATCCAGGTCTTTTTTTAGGGGGGAAATGGGGCGGGCCAAAGCCATGTTTGGGTTCCGCCCCATCTTCTCCCGCCGGGTCCCTTTTTCCGCCCCAGGGGTAGGTGGATGGGAGGTCTTAGCAGGCTGGGTATTGGGAGCTCCCGCTTGCACCTGGCCCACCGAAGCGCAAGTTTGTTGATTTGGAGGGAGTAGCCGGAGCGGGGGCGGTGCTAATAATACCCGTTCAGTCCCCTGTCGCGCTTTACAGTTTACACAGCTGTCACCTTCGTTACTCCTTAATTAATAATAAAAATAGCCGCCGTCCTGGAGCGCACGCTGCATGCCAGGCCCTGAGCTTTACAGGCAGAGCCCCAATGAGCCCGCCCTCGTAACGTTACCCCAGTTATCGAAAGCTAAAGGCTCAGGCGCACAGAAGAGCCAAGACTGGCCCGAGGTCACTCTGCGGGCGTGCGGCGGAGACCCGGACGCGGGCGGACGAGGCGGGGCGCGGGGCAGCCCCG
Source organism: Apodemus agrarius (assembly GCA_964023405.1). Classification (NCBI taxonomy): domain Eukaryota; kingdom Metazoa; phylum Chordata; class Mammalia; order Rodentia; family Muridae; genus Apodemus; species Apodemus agrarius. Next base: position 94,587,406 of record OZ030005.1, on the reverse strand, counting down.
GCTCCAGGGGGCGGGACGCAGGCGGGGCGGAAGGCGCGGGGTGCGCGGTGGCGGCGGATGGCCATCTTAAGTGGCCGCGGGGAGTCCGGGGAGGCTTCCCCGGGCTAGGAGTCATCCGAGTCGCCCCAGAGGTGGGGCCTGCGTTCGGTAGCCGAGGCGCAGAGACTTGAGGGAACTTTTTTTCTAGGTAGTCTGGTGTGTGTGTGCGTGTGTGTGTGTGTGTGTGTGTGTGGTCGTCCTGGTCTGGGACTGCAAAACCTGGGCCTGCGGGTGTGGGGCGTGGTGCCAGGCAACTTGGCGGAGATGGGGGAAGGGTTCTGCCAGGCTGGAGGGCCTGCGGGGACCGGTGCGTGAAAGGCTTGAAGATACTAGAGCTAGTACGCGCTCGTGCGTGTGTGTAGTGGGGTATCAGAGGATCTCTTTGGAAAGAATCTGGTGGGTTGTGTCAGGGATCGCTTTTGGGGGTTCAGGTCTGAGGGAGCACTGATCTTACAGGAGTTGGGAGAACTTGTTCTCTTAGATGATGGGGGGTAGTCGTTATGGATATCTATCCTGGAGCCTTGCTTTGCGAACCTCGATCCCGCAAGGCTGTGGGGGTGCCGAGTAGAAGAGATGTGTAGTAGGATCAGACTTGCATAGGGATTAGGGGTCATCTCTTTGCGAATCGTTAGAAGGGTTGAATTCGCCAGGGAGAACTTGAACTCACAAGTTGTCCGAGAGCGGGTACCGGGGGACTGGATCTTCTTGAGGGGCGGGGGGGGGGGGACAAGATAATTGTCGGATTTGGGAGGTGCGGGTCTTCGAGGGCTGTCGGAGCATCGTCCTTGCCGAGAGGCTGGGGGCAGGGGCGGCCCGGGCTCTGGGCCGAGTGGAGGGGGAGGGGACCGGCCAGCTCCTAGCTCCGTTCCCGCCCCTCCCCCGCCGCTTCTGAACAAACTTTTCTTTCTCTTCAAGTTGAGGCCGGCGCTGCGGGCGGCGGCGGCTGCGCGGAGATCGAGGCGGCCGGCGCGGCCAGGCGTGGAGCCCAGATACTGGGCTCTCTCGGGCTGGTGGATCCTAAGGCCCGGGACCCGGGCACGGGCCCGGCCTCAACTCCAAGCTTCCCCGGGCGGATGGCGCGGAGCGGCAGGCATCGGCGGCGCTGAGCCCTGCGCGGGCCATGGCCTCAGTGTGTGGGGCACCGAGTCCCGGGGGAGCGCTAGGCAGCCCGGCCCCTGCCTGGTATCACCGTGACCTGAGCCGTGCTGCTGCGGAGGAGCTGCTGGCTCGGGCGGGCCGCGATGGCAGCTTCCTGGTGCGAGACAGCGAGAGCGTGGCGGGGGCCTTCGCACTCTGCGTTCTGTGAGTAGGGCGGGCACACGCCGAGTGTTCTTGGTTGTGGTGGCAATCATGGTAGTGGGGTGACTGTAATTGTGGGGCTGCAGCCCTGTCTCCACCCCGAGTGGAGACCTTGACTTTATCGCTGGGTGGAGGAAGGATACTGGGGAGCACTTCCTGCTGTGTCTGGAGCAATTTCTGAGGCCTGAGGCCAGAGTTCTGAAGCCCGGGGAGGGTGTGATGGCAGACGTTGGCAGACCAGCTTAGATTCCCCCAGTGTCCCAGACACACAGGGGAAAGGATGTGTGCACCATATGACTAGTTTGTTTTAAGGCACTGAGTGGTAGGCGGTAGGGGGCAGAGGGACTAGTGTTTGGATGCCTGGGCCATTCTGCGGCTATCTATGATTGTAGGGTGGGGTGGAATAGTGTGTGTTGAGAGGAAGACTTGGGGGAGGCAACAGGGCGAAGCTGTGTGGGACAGAACCTACATTTCATTTATCAATGAGGGAGCCTCTCTCGGCTCCGGCTTGCGCTCTGGTTATCTCTCTGACCGTGGATGAGTGCTGAGCCTAAAGCTACACTTGGCAGTCTTCTGAGTGGGCCTGGCCCTGCGGCTGGCCCTGGCAGCTGTGGGTGGTAGTGGGGTGCTTGCTGTTTTGTAGTGTTCTTTCTGACCTCCACTCCCAGTGCCTCAGTTCAACACTGAGTGGGCTCCTGTGGGGAAGCCTCAGGGGCTTGTGTTTAGATTTAGGGAAAACATTCTCAGACGACCCCATTCCCTGCCCCATCCTTCCCCTTCTTTCCTTCTGATATCTTTGGGAATCCACTGGCCCAGCCTACAGGGAACAATTTTACTGTCACTCTTGAGATGGGGCTGTGGGCATTTGGTGGATAGAAGCCAAAGATACTGCTACATACATATTTGACGCTACCTAAGACGACAAAGGATTTGGGGGTTCCAAAGGCTAGTAGTGTAGACACTGAGAACTCCGGCTAGACAGTTGACCTGCGGAGTGAGGGGTCCTGTGAATCTCAGCTTCTGCAACAAGTCTGAGGCCTACCACTCTCCCTCGTGTGGAGAGACTAAAGCCAGACATCTTATGTCCATGAAAATCCCAAGACTCCTGCCTCCTAGCTACCTCTAAACAGATCCCTTAATTAGGGAGGGGACAGGGGCAGGTGCAGGATCAGCTGTCTGAGTGGGAGGGGGACAGCTGAGGCCTTCTCTGGGTAAGGAACTATTGTCCCCGGAAAGAGAGATCCTGGTTCCATTGTCAGGAGGATCTAGCTTGTGTGTGTGTGTGTGTGTGTGTGTGTGTGTGTGTTTATAGGGAGGCAGATTTCAGCTCTCAGGAGCCTGGTAGAAGGGATCAGAAGTGGGTGGCTTCTTAGATTTTCCAAACACATGTTTACCTATATACACATCACATGTACACAAAGAACATTCAAGACACACCCCTGCCCTGACAGACAAACTGGCTTCTGCCCTGGTATTAGATACCAGCCAGCCCAATCTTTTGTTCTGTGACCTTGGGCAAATCATTTTTTCCTTCCTGAGCCCCAGTTTTCTCATCTGGAGAATGGAGATATTAACGTGCCTGCTATACAGTGTGAATATGAAATGAGATATATTGGAGTGCAAACACAGTCAGGGTTTGGTTACGGCGATGTTCTTGTCGTCATACATACAGATCCAGATTCCACAAAATATGTGCCCCGAGTAAGGTAGGGCTAGCTTCGGGGAGACGATGACCTTGTAGCGGTTGGTCCTCTCTGGGGCCAACACCCACGTCTGCCCAGCACGGACAGACACAGCGCCTGTTTGGGGTGTGGAGGCCAAGCCTCCAGCCCCCACTTAGTGTGTGTCGGGCTCAGCTGTCACCTGCTCAGCTGCTGCCGCCATCTGTCAGCACCCCTCTTGGCTTGGGGTTCCTAGAGGCTGAGTCTCCCATAGGGGTCCCCTTTGGGTCATTCCAGTTTCCTGATGCTTGAGGAGAGAAAGCAGAGGCCCCACAATCCTCTGTAGAAATGCCCCAGGCACACCCAACTCCAGTGGAGAGAGACACCAACATAAACACAGACAGTCTCAGGCGCGCGCTAGCACATTGCCCATGCATGCAAATAGCTAACCAGGCTGCTGAGGACTTTTACTCTGGCGGGGGGCCCAGACTGGTACCACAGCCCAGAGGGGCTGTTTAGACAGCTGTAGAGGCCACAAAAGAGCTGCCTGTTGCTTCCGAGGCCCCGTGGTGGGTGGGTGTAGAGTCTCTGTAGGTCTGGGACTGGGGAGGGGAGCCTGGTTATTTCTGTTCTTGTTGGCAAATACTAAGAGGGTGGAAGTTGACTGGCCCCATCATTAACTCTCTGCATCCTGGACAAGTGGTTTTAGAAAGTCCAAGATGAGGGGCCCGTGGCTGAGCCTGGTAGCAGGAATAAGTAGGAAGAAGAAAGTGTTGGTATTCGGACTCTAGCCTAGGGGTGACAGGTTCTGGTCCCTTCTTTGCCACTAGGTATCAAAAGCACGTGCACACATACCGCATTCTGCCAGATGGAGAGGATTTCCTGGCTGTGCAGGTAGGAGCTCAGACCTGTGACCTCTAATTTTGGTTTAGCCTCAGGCTTGGCGACCTGCTGGCTGACTCTCCCATCCTTGTTGGTTCAGACCTCACAGGGCGTTCCTGTGCGCCGCTTCCAGACCCTGGGTGAGCTTATAGGCCTGTATGCCCAGCCCAACCAGGGTCTTGTTTGTGCTCTGCTGCTGCCTGTAGAGGGGGAGAGAGAGCCAGACCCACCAGATGACCGAGATGCCTCAGGTATTGCTCATCTTACAGCATGAAAAAAATCCCTTCCTTGGGCTGGGAAGATGGCTCAGTGGGTAGAGCACCCTGCATTAAATGCCAGGACCAGAGTGGAGTTCAGATCCTCAGAACCCACCTAAAAGCTGGGTAGGTATGGTGGCCTTGATCAGGGAATCCCTCAGTATATAAATCAGGAAAAGTGTGATGGAGGAAAGGTCAGTCTCGAGCACACACACACACACCCATGCTAAAGTATTCACACGTGCATAACACATATACATACACTCATGCATAATATATACATACGCAGAGAGGAAAAGAAAATCCCCTCCTCGACAGTTCCTTGGCTCCTTGTTTCTTCCCATCCCCTCTTCCCAGGCCTCCCTGCTGTGAAGCTCCATTTTCTCCTAACTGATGCCTTCCCGCTTTGCTGGGAAGTCTCTGTGGCCATGGCATGTCCCTGATGTAACATACATACATCCCTGATCCCATACATGACAATGACTTCAAACTCTGTCCCACTGTTCCCTGTCCACAGATGTGGAGGATGAGAAGCCCCCACTCCCCCCGCGCTCTGGCTCTACCAGCACGTCTGCCCCTGTGGGGCCGGGCAGCCCCCTGCCAACCCCTGAGACTCCCACAACTCCGGCAGCGGAGAGGTGAGACCCTCCCAGCCTCCTCTGCTGAGCTGACTGATCATCGAAGCCCCCCTCCTAGGGACCCCACCCCGAATCAGCCCCAGGGAGAGACCCTGGCGTATGCTGCTACACCCTTGCCTCCAGTGCTTGGTGTACTGGGTAGAGTAGGACACTTTGACACTCAGCAGGACCCCCCTGACTCTTTGTCTCTCCTGGAAGCACTCCTAACGGACTCAGCACTGTGTCACATGAGTATCTGAAGGGCAGCTACGGGCTGGACCTGGAGGCTGTACGAGGCGGAGCCAGCAACTTGCCCCATCTCACCCGAACCCTTGCCACCTCGTGCCGAAGGCTCCACAGGTACTAGGGATGGCTGAGCCCAAGGGCCACATTCAGGTATCAGAGCTCGAACAGTAAGCCACCCGCTGTGTCCTGACTTCCTCCACTGTACCCTGGTCCTATACGCTGAAGGTGGCAGGGCCACACTCTGTCTATCTGAATCCACTGTCTCCCCCTAGCGAGGTGGATAAGGTCCTGTCAGGCCTGGAGATCCTGTCGAAGGTGTTTGACCAGCAGAGCTCGCCCATGGTGACCCGCCTTCTGCAGCAGCAGGTGGGCTTGTAGGGAGGCCTTCAGGAGGTGGGACATGCCTTGGAGCTGTGCCTGTGTGTGTGTGTGTGTGTGGGGGGGCTTCTGCTTAGGAATCTTGTGTACAACCCTTGTGTCTCCCTGGCAGAGCTTACCACAGACTGGAGAGCAAGAGCTGGAGAGCCTTGTGCTGAAGCTATCTGTGCTAAAGGACTTCCTGTCAGGCATCCAGAAGAAGGTGGACTGACCTGCCCTTCATGCCCTGCAGTGACTTACCCCGCATCCGAGGTGCCCCTCCCTGTCACATGCCTCCGCAGGTCCCTTTTCCTCACCATTTCCCTGCCCTCTCTAGGCCCTGAAGGCACTGCAGGACATGAGCTCCACAGCACCTCCAGCTCCCTTGCAGCCCTCCACACGGAAGGCCAAGACCATCCCCGTGCAGGCCTTTGAGGTACATGGCAGGTGGGGCCTCACGGGGCAAAGGGTAGCTGGAGGGAAAGCGGGGTCTGCCTGCCTAAGGTCTTGTCAGCAGCCTTCCCACGCCTGGCTTCCAGGTGAAGCTGGATGTGACACTGGGTGACCTGACCAAGATTGGCAAGTCCCAGAAGTTCACGCTGAGCGTGGATGTCGAGGGTGGGAGGCTGGTTCTGCTCAGGAGACAGCGTGACTCTCAGGAGGACTGGACAACCTTCACACATGACCGGAGTGAGCTAGGAGAAGCGGGCGGGGCAAGGCCCTCAGTCTGACAGCACAGGGTTGGGTGACCCCTCTTTCCTTCTCCTAGTCCGGCAACTCATTAAATCCCAGCGTGTGCAGAACAAGCTGGGAGTTGTGTTTGAAAAGGAGAAAGATCGGACCCAGCGCAAGGACTTCATCTTTGTCAGTGCCCGGGTGAGTTGCTGCCTGTGCCAGGGTGTTGGGGCTACTGGCGTCTCCTTAGGATATTTCCTACTGGAATATGAAGTGCAGGCCTGTCCTTCTCGGCAGGGAGTGTACTGAGGGTAGAAAGGACTTGTTAGTGCTTTCATACTGTGCGTGCAGTGGGGGAACCTCAGGGAAGACCCTACCCTTCTTTCATGATGCCTTCCGCAAAGCAGGGTATCCCTGTGGAAGAGTGGGATTGCGGGGTGCCTACTGTCCCTGATGGCCTACTGTGTGCTCTGTTCCCTCCCACCCTCCACCAGAAGCGAGAAGCCTTCTGCCAGCTTCTGCAGCTCATGAAGAACAAGCATTCCAAGCAGGACGAGCCCGACATGATCTCTGTCTTCATAGGCACCTGGAACATGGGTCAGGCCCAGTGGAGTTACGGTGGGAGAGGAGGCTAGCCCCGGGACGGGGACATGAGACACACCTCTGATTCCTGCTGCCTCCCCTCCACCTTCAGGAAGTGTACCACCACCAAAAAACGTGACATCTTGGTTCACATCAAAGGGACTGGGGAAAGCCCTGGATGAGGTCACAGTGACTATACCCCACGATATCTATGTCTTTGGGACTCAGGAGAACTCAGTGGGTGACAGAGAGTGGCTGGATCTGCTGCGTGGGGGCCTCAAGGAGCTTACAGATCTGGATTACCGTCCGGTGAGGGTTCTCTTGCCTGGTCTCCTCTTTTCTTTTTTCTCTTCTCTTCTCTTCTCTTCTCTTCTCTTTTCTTCTCTTCTCTTCTCTTCTCTTCTCTTCTTCTTTTCTTTTCTCTTCTCTTCTTTTTTTCTTTCCTTTCCTTTCCTTTCCTTTCCTTTCCTTTCCTTTCCTTTCCTTTCCTTTCCTTAAAGATTTATTTATTTATTTATTTTGGATTTGGTTTTTTCAAGACAGGGTTTCTCTGTGTAGCCCTGGCTGTCCTGGAACTCACTCTGTAGACCAGGCTGGCCTCGAACTCAGAAATCCGCCTGCCTCTGCCTCCCAGAATGCTGGGATTACAGGCGTGCGCCACCACCACCCGGCTAAAGATTTATTTATTATATATACGGTATTCTGTCTGCAGTTATGCCTGAAGGCCAGCAGAGGGCATGAGACCCCATTGCAGATGGATGTGAGCCACTATGTGGCTGCTGGGGATTGAACTCAACCTCTGGAAGAGCAGCCAGTGCTTTTAACCACTGAGCCATCTCTCCAGCCTGCCTGGTCCCTTATTGTCACAGACCTTGTTTTTCTGCTTGACTTCATGACCGGCCCTGGGATGTACTGTTCTCATGGCTTTTCCTCTAAGCTCTGATGTTCCATTTGGGAGACTGAACTTGAATTTCGTGAGTTATTTATGTCACAGGAGAGGATGCTCTTCTTGTTTACACTAGCAAGGGATAGCAAGCCTTCCTAGCCCATGCCTGACAGTGTAGTTGATCGGCATAGAGAATGTAGGCAGGGAACTTGGCCCCTGGGGCAAGGATGACCCCACATTCTCTCCATAGATTGCTATGCAGTCACTGTGGAACATCAAGGTGGCTGTGTTGGTCAAGCCAGAACACGAGAATCGCATCAGCCACGTCAGTACATCCAGTGTGAAGACTGGTATCGCCAACACCCTGGGTGAGCAGGGCGGGTGGCCCCTGAGGGTGAAGAGTGCTTCTGTTCATGCCCCTGCCTCCGCTCCAGGGTCCCCCACTTTGTGTGGTTCAGTTTTCTCATAAACAGGGGACTTTGAACGTTGTATGTTCTCATTCTAAATCTCTTCCAGCCCCAAGAAAGGTCACTAGGGAAGAAGTGTGTGTGTGTGAACATGTGCATATGTGTGTGAGCGTGTGCATGTGTGTGTGAGCGTGTGCATGTGTGTGTGTGTGTGAACGTGCGTGTGTGTTCTCTGTGTGTATAATGTTCTGTATGTGTGTTCTGGAGGAAGGAAAACGCTGACTGTGCTGCTTGGCGGGGTAGAGGACAGCTGGACCCCTCCTGAGGTGACCCCTCTTTGGCCTTCCCCTCTTTTGCCCTGGCAGGGAACAAGGGAGCTGTGGGTGTTTCCTTCATGTTCAATGGCACCTCATTTGGCTTCGTGAATTGCCATCTCACCTCAGGGAATGAGAAGACTACTCGGTGAGAGGCACCATTTTGTGTCTCCTTACTTACCCTCCCTCCATTCTCTGAGACCCATTCCTTTCCCCATAGGCCAGGGCTTGGCTTCTGTATTCCTATCCCGAGACCCCCATTGTGTCAGCACCCCTCTTGCCTATGCCTGACCGTGGCCTTGTCCCTACCTGCTTCCTCCATGTGTAGGGACCCTCATCCCCGCCCCATCCTTGACCCCAAAGCCTTACTACATTTATGCTGTCCCTCCTTCCTGACTTGGGAGATCTGCCCCGGTTCCTCTACTGTAGGCGGAACCAGAATTATCTGGACATTCTGCGCCTCCTCTCGTTGGGTGACCGGCAGCTCAGTGCCTTTGACATCTCTTTGCGGTTCACTCATCTCTTCTGGTTTGGGGACCTTAACTACCGCTTAGACATGGATATCCAGGTGCCAGCAGGGCCTGGTGGGTGGCCATAGAGGAGGGCATTGGGAGGGAGGTTTGCATAGCCCCTCTGGAGAGGCAAGCCTCTGGTGTTTGTATCTGTACCTCAGGAGATCCTGAACTACATTAGTAGGAGAGAGTTTGAGCCCCTGCTCAGGGTGGACCAGCTCAACCTGGAGCGGGAGAAGCACAAGGTCTTCCTTCGATTTAGTGAGTGAGGGCCTGGCAGTGGTCCCCGATGGTCCTGGGGTGTGGAGGATGCCTGGGTCTTTGGAGCTGTGGATTTCACATGCCTTCTGCTCTCTTTAGGTGAGGAGGAGATATCTTTCCCACCCACCTACCGCTATGAGCGGGGTTCCCGGGACACGTACGCTTGGCACAAGCAGAAGCCAACTGGGGTGAGTGAAAAAATACCGACTGGGGGAGCCTCCCTCGGGTTCCAGGAAGTTAGCAGTGGGACATCAAGGATCTGGGTTTCTGCATTTACTACTCAAGCTTATACGGCTTCCCTGAAGCCTTTGCAGGGGATGTTGGGTATTTTGGGAATCTAAGGAGGAGGCAGGTGCTGGGTCCAGTAACAGAGAAGAGTAGAATGTAGTCAGTCCTGGGCGGGACCCATGTCAGGATCCCCAGCTGACAGGGCTGAGCCCCTTGCCATTCCTGCCACAGGTCCGGACCAATGTGCCTTCGTGGTGTGACCGGATTCTATGGAAATCCTATCCTGAAACCCACATCATCTGCAATTCCTATGGTCAGTGCCTTGTGACAGGATGATGGATGGTCACTAGTCGGCCTTAGCCTTTTTTTGGGGAAGTAGGGGCAGAAGGCAGAGATCGTTTTCTTCTTGTTTCTGTCCCCCTAAATAGGTTGCACTGATGACATTGTTACCAGCGACCATTCTCCTGTGTTTGGGACGTTTGAGGTTGGAGTTACTTCCCAGTTCATCTCCAAGAAAGGTACCTGTTCTGATATAAAGATGTGTGGGCAGGCCGGGCCATGGTGGCGCACGCCTTTAATCCCAGCACTTGGGAGGCAGAGGCAGACGGATTTCTGAGTTTGAGGCCAGCCTGGTCTACAGAGTGAGTTCCAGGACAGCCAGGGCTACACAGAGAAACCCTGTCTGTAAAAACCAAAACAAAACGAAACAAAACAAAACAAAAGATGTGTGGGAGGGCATAGACAGTGGCCGAGTGGCGTGCTGGGTTTGACCAACCACACCTAGGTTTGTGTGTGTGTATTCTTATGAACACATGGGTGTTTCTGAACCTATTGATATGTGAGGCTGTTTGAACCTCAGTCATCATCGGAGGAATGACATACTGGCGTGTTTGTATCTGTCACACGTGTGCCTTGAGTCTGCCCGCAGATGTGGCATTGTAATGGCAGACAAGCCTAGAGACACTCCGGTCTCCATGTCCTCTGACATGAACCTTCCACATTTGGCATGTCTCTTTTTTTTTTTTTTGTTAAGATTTATTTTACTTATATGAGTACACTGTCACTGTCTTCAGACACACCAGAAGAGGGCATCAGATCCCATTACAGATGGTTGTGAGCCACCATGTGGTTGCTGGGAATTGAACTCAGGACCTCAGGAAGAGCAGTCAGTGTACTTCTATCTCTCTAGCCCTTAGCAAGTCTTTATGGATTTGTAGGTTTTGCTATTAGTTTAGGATTGGGAGATTCCTCTTTGCCTAATCTTCAGATCTGCTAGGACCCCTCATTTTTCTGTCCTAAGTGTCAGCGTCCTGACTCTTCTGCCACTATTCTTAGGTCTCTCTAAGACCTCAGACCAGGCCTACATTGAGTTTGAGAGCATCGAGGCCATCGTGAAGACAGCCAGCCGCACCAAGTTCTTCATTGAGTTCTATTCCACCTGCTTGGAAGGTCAGAGGGGGCCGTTGCTGGCTGTGGGCCACGAGAGAGTGGGATGTCAAAGGCTGCCCAGAGTGGCCAGCCCTAGTCATGCCCTCCCCTCCCCCCAGAGTACAAGAAGAGCTTCGAGAACGATGCTCAGAGCAGCGACAACATCAATTTCCTCAAGGTGCAGTGGTCCTCCCGCCAGCTGCCCACGGTGAGGCTATAGTCTGGACCCACACTTGTAGATGAAGGGATTACAATGAGCAAGAGACAGAGCACACCGAGGGGCTCCTTGGGAGGAGGGTGAGGCTGGAGGGGAGGCCAGTGTGTGCTTTTGCACACGAGGATAAAGGAGGTTGTATCTTTGGGAGCTGTGGAGCCAAGTTTTAGTTGGCTTTTTCATTTGTCTAATACATGCTTCCAGAACCTTTGGTAAATGTCTAGTATTGTCCACTGAGGGCACAGAAAATTAATTGTAGTGATGTTAAATGCTTTAAAAGGCCGCACATTCTTTAAGAGTGAGCATGGGCAAGCCTTAGGGCAAGGAGTGGGTGGGCCGGGAGTGCTGCGGGAGGGAGAGATGGGCGTCTAGGGAATTGTTCCTCACTGGGCCTCTTGTTCCCCAGCTCAAGCCCATTCTGGCTGATATCGAGTACCTGCAGGATCAGCATCTCCTGCTCACAGTCAAGTCTATGGATGGCTACGAATCATACGGTGAGGGACAAGAAGGGCCCGGGGTACAAGACCCAGGTAGCTCCCTAGAAAGGCCTGACAGTTCGCTGGTCTATTGCATCTCCTCCTTAGGGGAGTGTGTGGTTGCACTCAAATCCATGATTGGCAGCACAGCCCAGCAGTTCCTGACCTTCCTGTCCCACCGTGGGGAGGAGACGGGCAACATCCGCGGCTCCATGAAGGTGCGGGTGCCCACAGAGCGCCTGGGCACCCGCGAGCGGCTCTACGGTGGGGGCTCCATTGGGCAGGGTGTGGGCGGGGCATGCGATGTGGTGGCGTGGGGCAGATGTAGGAGGAGCAGGCCCAGGGTGGCAGCCTGTTGGAATCCTGTGGTACTGGAAAGTTCTGAAGCCTTGACTGAGTGGGTCTACCCTGAGAAATAGCTAGGAAGGGACTAGATAATCCCAGTGCCCATTAAAATTCCTGGGACTCAGAACCCAAGTCCTCTGTTTCCCTTCTCTGTGTTTCCCCAGAATGGATTAGCATTGATAAGGATGACACAGGAGCCAAAAACAAGGCTCCTTCAGTGTCTCGAGGCAGCCAGGAACACAGGTGAGCCAGGTTTATGTTCTCACAGGAGGGGATATTTTTTGGGGGGGTCCCTGATCTGCCCTATATCATCTTTTCTCTGTTCTGAACTCCCTGCAGATCTGGGAGCCGCAAGCCAGCTTCCACAGAGGCCTCCTGTCCACTGTCCAAGTTGTTTGAAGAGCCTGAAAAGCCAGCCCCGACCGGCAGGCCCCCAGCCCCCCCACGGGCAGTTCCCAGGGAGGAGCCCTTGAACCCCAGGTGAAAGCAGAAAGCTGCTCTGCTGAGTTCATCACTATGCCTGGCTGTGGGGCTGAGTGCTCCGACCGCCGAGCCAAAGGGAACCCAAGTAGTCTTCTCTCTCAAATCAACCTTTGAAAAAATGGATGTAGATATTGGTCCTGGAGCTGCGGCAAGGTGCCAAGGCCTATAAATCCCAGTATTTGGGAGATGGGCAGGAGGAGGAGATGCTCAGTCAGTTAGCTACAACTGAACCAGCCAACCAAAACAGACAAAAATGGACACAGTTTGAGGTTATTTGAAGGTGGCCCAGGCTCAACCTGGGATTTCTCAGGGTCCATCTTAGGAAGCTGTACCTCACAAAAGGCCCTGGTAGAAACCGTTCATGGCCCAACATTTGAGAAACACTTGATGCTAGATTCTTCCCCCCCCCCCCAAGACAGGGTTTCTCTGTGAAATACCCCTGGCTGTCCTGGACTTGCTCTGTAGATTTGTTCTTTTTAGATGTCCATTTGCAAAAGTTCCAAGACTGTGGGCAAGAAGGAAATTTAAAAGGTTGTTTCATAAGTTTCCTAAGTCTAACGGGCCAGGAATATTACTCCCAGATAGCAGTGTCCTGGGCCTGAGCGTCCTGACGAACGCCACTTTCCCCTCACTCAGGGACACTAAGGCAAGAGGATTGAGAGTTTGAGGTTAGCCTGGGCTAAATTGTGAGGGCCTGTTGCATGGGAACCTGAGCAGGGCTCTGCCGAGGAGTCTCTCCTGGAGGCTCTTCTGATCACTAGCCACCTGTCTCGGGCTGCGCTCACTGCTTCACCCTTTCCCCTTATAAAATCATTAGCGTGGAGGATGTGAGCAAGTGGGAAAGGAGGAAGGGCTAACCTTCAACACGTCCCTGAGGGCTCGGAGAGAGGTCGTGTGCTAAGCTGGGACCAGGGCAGGCCCTTGCCGCATCTCCCCAGCTCCCTCCCTGCCTGCACCCCCTGCCTTTGCCTAGGGTCCTTTAGCTTGGTTTTCCTGCTCCCCATCCAGGTTGAAGCCCGAGGGGACCCCCGAGCAGGAAGGAGTGGCAGCCCCTCCGCCCAAGAACAGCTTCAATAACCCTGCCTACTACGTCCTTGAAGGGGTCCCACACCAGCTGCTGCCCCTGGAGCCGCCCTCGCTTGCCAGGGCCCCTCTCCCACCTGCCACCAAGAACAAAGTGGCCATCACGGTGCCTGCTCCTCAGCTTGGGCGCCACCGGACCCCTCGCGTGGGAGAGGGAAGCTCGTCAGATGAGGACTCTGGGGGCACGCTGCCTCCACCAGATTTCCCACCTCCGCCACTGCCAGACTCGGCCATCTTCCTGCCCCCTAACCTGGATCCTTTGTCATTGCCAGTGGTCAGGGGCCGAAGTGGGGGTGAGGCCCGAGGCCCACCACCTCCCAAGGCCCATCCAAGACCACCACTACCGCCAGGCACCTCATCTGCCAGCACTTTTCTGGGAGAGGTTGCAAGTGCGGATGACCGGTCTTGCTCAGTACTGCAGATGGCCAAAACACTCAGTGAGGTAGATTATGCTCCTGGGCCTGGGCGCTCAGCGCTCCTCCCCAATCCCTTGGAATTGCAGCCTCCCCGAGGGCCCTCGGACTACGGCCGGCCCCTCAGCTTCCCCCCACCCCGCATCCGGGAGAGCATCCAAGAAGACTTGGCAGAGGAGGTGTGTTAGACCAGAGCTAGCTGGTTGTGCGTACCTGATAGGTGTTCCTTTACTCCCACTCACAACTCACTGGTGGTCCCTTTGCTTGTAGCTGGATAACGGGCCTTTTGGGGGACACATGAATACGCTCCATTCCTTGCCTCATTTCCCCTCAGAGCATGGGTAGAATGTGCTGTTTGCAAGTGTTTCTGTGAGGAGCCACCCTTAGTTCTCCCCCCCTAACGCGCCCTATTCCCTTAGGCTCCGTGCCCGCAGGGCGGGCGGGCCAGCGGGCTGGGAGAGGCGGGCATGGGTGCCTGGCTGCGGGCCATCGGCTTGGAGCGCTATGAGGAGGGCCTGGTGCACAATGGCTGGGACGACCTGGAGTTTCTCAGGTGGGGGCGGAGCTGGAGGTGGATAGGGCGGGGTGTGTGGCCTCAAGGGTGGGGTTTCAGGCCCTTTAGGACCTCCTAGCCCATCTCCCAGTCTCTCTTATTCCTGCAGTGACATCACTGAGGAAGACCTAGAGGAAGCTGGGGTGCAGGATCCTGCTCACAAGCGCCTTCTTCTGGACACCCTGCAGCTCAGCAAGTGAGAGCAGAGATGCCGCCAAGCTGCAAACGCAGAGCTGGAAGGGCCTGTGCAACCAGGGCTTGAAAGTTGTGAGGGGTGTGGCAGTGCATCTCTGTCTATTTATTGAGGATCAGAGTTCCCTACTGCCCAATAATCTGGGACGTTCTAGTTAGAACATCGTGCTCCCCGCCTAGCTTTTAGGCCCAGGGTCGGGGGGTTTAGTAGCCTGTGATAATTGTGAAGCACAGTGGTTACTCAGCGCAGACACCTTGCCTGAGGGGTGTGGTGGGGTGTGTGGTTGGGTACATCCGGGTCCTCACTTCCACCGATGTCTCCACCTCCCTCTCTTCGGGCCTGAACCACAGGGGAAGAGTTCCTCGCAACTCCTACTCTGGGGACATACATCCGTCCGTCCGGAAATGAAGGAAGAGCCCAGGACCGGGCTGGATTTATTTAAGTTTTTCTGTGTGGATTTTGGGAAGGGAGGGCACATTAATTTTATTGGGGTGGGGCAGGACCTCGGCCATAAAATGCCAAATTGCCTAGTTCTGGCTGTTCCTCTGGTCGGAAGAAGCGCCCTTGCCCAGGGAATGCGTGGCAGCCTGCGAATAGAGTGAGGGGGGCTCTCGGCTTGCCACTGCCCCAGAGGACAGTGCTGCTACAGATTGTCCCATCGTGGGCACTCAGAAAGGCTGCCGGCTTGATGTCTTCAATAAATTAAGTTTTATTTGGATTGAGCAAAATCACCTTAATAAATTACACGTTTTTCAAAGAAAACAATAAAGGAAAAGGAAAACCACTTTGTTCCGTTCCCCGATGGCTCTTCCCCTCTAGTGTCTAACCTCAGCGCCGTACTGGCTAGGGATAGGAGGTGACTCGTAAGGGTGGGATTGGCGGTGGGACTCTTCAGGTTGCTTGATTTCAAGGAGTGGCCCAGCTAGCTGAAAAGTCGCAGGAGCTGTTCGCTTCTTAGGACCGTTTAAGATTGGGCACTGAGGGACAGGTGTAATTTGATCCCTGTTCCTAAAAAAGCCTAGCAAGAAAGGGCTTCCGGCCGCCCTGGAGGGGGTCCTGGTAAGAAGTACCCCAGACCAGAGTGGCCCTGGCTTGTTTTACAACGAAGGGAGGCCAGGTCTAAGGATCAGACACTGGGTAGTGGGGACGACGGGGAGCTTCCAGGCAGGCTGCCGGGATAGGGAGGGATAATGTCAGGTCCAGTAGGGTAGGGGTGTCTCTCGGGCAGGCTCGTTGCCTACAGACGCCCGCAGCTAGAAGAGGTTCGTCTTCAGGGCGGGGCCGGGCTTCCGGTGAAAGGAGGACAGAACTCCCGAGAAGGGCCCGGGCCCGGGCTCCGCCGGCTGCCAGGCCTTGAGCAGCTCCGCTGCGCCCGCGCCGGGCCCGCCACCCCCACCGCCCGCCACTCCTGCCCACAGCGCGCCCTTGAGTGGCTGGGGCCCGGGCCCGGAGCCCAGCGCGGCGGGCAGAGGGCTGGGGCTCAGGCGCGGGCTGGCCAGGCTGGGTGCCGGCGGCGGCGGCGGCAGCGACGCGGTGCTGTCGGGCGTGGGGCTGCACGTGGACTCCTTGGAGTCGTCGTCCTCCGACGAGCAACGCGCCTCGCCCTTTTTGGCGCCCGTCGCTCCCGCCGCGCCTTTGGCGCTGGCCGCGCGCTCCTGTTTGCGGAACTTGGCCCGGCGGTTCTGGAACCAGACCTGTGGGCACAGGGGCCAGTTAGCCCAGAGGACGGTCACACGGGACACTTCAGTCCCCGGCCGCTAGTCCCGTGTAGGACCTCCGACCAGAAAGGACCGGTCTCGGATTATTACTAGTCAAGAGAGCCACAGACTTCCACCCTCCACCTCTCCACTCGGTGCTACGTCCATTCTTCCCGTTTTGGTGCCCCATCCAACAGACCCTTGGGTTTTCGTCTTCAGGATCTGCTCACCCATTGAGCCCGCGGCTTCCCTGCATTTTGGTCTCTTGGAGGGGGCTTTAGTCAGTCTTAGCACCCTAGCCCTACTATTTAGGCATTCCACTTGGGGCATCCTAGGACCCTGGAGAGTGGGTCGGGGAGCTAGGGGGACCTTTTCTGTACAGGATCCCCTATCAAAACGGGCCAGCCGGATTTGTATATCCAGGTTTCTCTCGTCTGACCTGCAGCCGCCGGTCCCAGACTTAACCTTTCCTGACTCAGGTACGTCACCTGGAGGTACTGATTGGCCTGGTCAACCCAGCCGCCTTGCTTCCTAGCTTCATGGTAAATATTCATAAACCTCCGACTTAGCGAGGGGAAATAAAGGAATACCGAGTCGTAGGCCAATTGAAGCTACTCTGCTCGCATCTTCTAAGAGCCCGCGTCCCAGCCCCGCTGCCTCCCTTGGCTGCTCAGCCACACCCGAACTGTCTTGGCTTGCAGGCTCCAGCACCCTCCTCTAGCAAGCGTGTGCACGGCACGTGTATCCACGCACCTGCACGCGAGCCTCCGTGAGGTCGATCTTGAGCGCCAGTTCCTCGCGAGTGTAAATGTCCGGGTAGTGGGTCTCGGCGAAGACGCGCTCCAACTCCTTGAGCTGAGCACTCGTGAACGTTGTGCGGATGCGCCGCTGCTTGCGCTTCTCGTGCAGGCCGGACGGCTCCGGGAAGAACTTGTAGGGAACTGCGGGAGCGCGCGCGAGGGCAGGGGCAATGAAAGTGGAGGGCGTGAGAAGCTGATCTCAGTCCCTACACCCGTGTGTCCAGTCCTAGAGGAAATCGCATCTAACCCCTATCTCCCTCCCCTCGGTTTGGTCCTCCATAGCTTCCTGTCAAGGGTCCCTAAGGCCGAATCATCAAGGGGCTTAAGAGTTCCCAGAAACAAACCAGAAGCTCCATCTAAGGGTCAGTCCGTATTTTCGCCACCTTCTTTCAACCCCCACCACTCCATTAGCCTCTCCCGGCCTTGTTTCTCCTCAGCTACCCTTCCTGGGAAACTCTAGGTCCTGTCCACAGGAGCAGGGCGGAGCTGCCAGATCTCACCAGCACCAGAGTCTTCCCCACTAAGCAGTCTCCATCTCGGGCCTTGGCTCTGCCAGTGAGATTCTCCAGGCAGGTCTACTTTAGACTCCGTACTGATGGGGTTCCCTTCCTCCTCACCCCATCTCCCTCCTTCCCAAGCTTTATTTCCTCAGTCCTGCCTCTTCTCCCCGTACAGTATTCTGCTCCAGGCGTTTCCGGCTCTCTTCCTCCATCCGAATCTCTCCTCAACTTTCCCCTCTGGATCCCCCGTTCTTTGTGCCCATCGAAGATCGCTTCTTATTCCTTCTTACTCAAGGTTTTCTGTTTTCTTTGTCCCTTTTCTCCCACTCGGTCACCTGTGTCCCACTTCCTCTAAGTCCTGTTCCATCCCCTCCCTCACCATCTTCCTGCACCCCACGCAGTCACCATCTCTGAATCCTTGGATCTAAGTCTGGCTTAAATCTCATGTTTTTCATGGGGGTCCCCCAATCACTGTCTTTGTCCCATCTCCCCAAATTCTTCTCTTCAGCACTCTGTCTTTCTTCCCCTCTCGATTATTTGTTTTCAAGCTCTTTTGGTCCTCATCTTCCATAATCTGTGTCTCCACCATCTGGCTCTTATCTCTGTCTTCCAACACTGTGTACCCATTTCTCTCAGTGGCTCCATTTGTGCTCCCATCTCTCCGTACCTTATCCCGCCCACAGTCTCACAGACCCTTTTCTCAAGGGTCCATCTCCCTAGTTCCTGTTCCCATTTATGGAATCCCCATCCTGGTCCAGCACCACCAGTCTTCCCAACCTCATTTTGGTCTACGGCCGCATCTTAATGGTTATTATTTCCCTAAATTAAGGTATTTATTTCCCCCAACAAAGCCCAGTCCTCCTTTTGGGTTCCCGTGATCTTTCCGAGGGTGGGGGGCAAGGACTAAGAAAGGAGGAAGCCGGGTGGGGCATGCTGGGACACTAACAGAAGGCACAGGGATGCCTGAAAGGCCAAGTGACGTGGAGGCTTTCCACCAGGACTTCCTTGGATCGAAGGGCTCAAGGGTGGAGGCTCTGCTCCTGGGGTTTGCAGGGCTGTAGTCCTGGATGCAGAGGGATGTGGAAATGAAAGTGGTCCAAATGATAGAGGCTCCTTTTCTGTGGCTATGGGAACCGATTTTTTTTTTCTTTTGGTGGTGCAGTAAGGTTTGGGCCCAGGCCGGACAGGTCTAAGGCAGGGCAAGGCGAGGCTAGAAAGATGGTATTAAGGCTCTAGAAAGGGTCCCTATCTGGGCATCTCAGTGGCAGAAAGGATCTTTGTTGAGGGTGGCATCATCCAGGACACAGGTAGTAAGAATGAGAGTTGACTGGACTGAGCTGGAAGCCCATTCCGAGGATTCACGGGATGGAGAGGTTTAGTGGTCACCTCTGTAGGTGGGGAGGGAAGGCCTAGCGAGAGGCCCAAGACTGGACCTGTTTCTTTGATACAAAAGGCACAGGAACCGGGTGAACAAGAGGGTGCGGCTCATCCCTGCCAAGAAGAAACTCCTATTATGGGGGGTGGGGGGGTCTCAAAGTACATCGGAGGAGTCTAGCCAGACGCATGGGTAGGGGTGGCTTGTGGGTTCAGTCACAATCACTTGCAGAGTAGGAAAGGGAGTTGGGGTTCCATGGGGTTTGGAGGAAGGGTTGGGACGGGACTGCGCTCACCTGCCGAGTAGGGTGCGGGCTGGTGGTCGCGTAGGGCGCCAAGCGCACAGTTGGAGGAGCCGAGAGCGGGGCAAGGTGGCCCCGCGGCGGGGAAGGCAGGCCGCAGGGGACTGTATTGGAAGCCTCCAGGCTGGCTGCAGGCGCCGAAGTCACTGTAGGCGGACGCCTCCATGGCCGCCACGCACGAATCGTACGAATTGAGGTAGGAGTAGTCCATCGGCCCGAGGGGACGGGGGCGGGGGCCGGGCCGGGCCGGGTCTGGTCAGGGTCGGGGTCCCGGGCTGGATGGAGTTCGGGATGGAGATTCGAGCTCCAGGCGCAGAGGACCCGAGACCCGCTCTGAGCGCCCGAGAGTCCGCCCGCCCCGTCGCGGCCCGCACTCTGCCCCGATGCAACGCAAGTGCAGTGCCGCCAGCCCGCGCGCCTTTTAACGCGCAGGACCCCGCGGAGGGGGCGAGGCGGGGCGAGCTCCGCGGGGCGGGGCCTGAGCGGTCCAGACCCCGCCCCTAGCCACCCCGGGCCCCCCACCCTAAAGGGCCTCTCAGGCTCCCGAGGTACAGGCAGAGGATTGTGAGATCCCATCCCGAGAGTCCCTTATCCTGTCCCAGTCCAGCCTAGACCTTCGATCCCTAACAACTGCCCAGCAGGAGGGTCCCGACCTCGTTCCTGGGCCTCCCACCTGCGGCCCCTTGGAAGCTAGGGAGGCAGGCCCCGCGGTGCTGGTGTGAAGAAGTTAATTCAATTCTCTCAGATAACCGAATTATTCCGATCTGGCCCTTCAGCCCCGCCCCCCAGCTAGATCCTATCCCTGCGAGGACTGCCGAGGCTGCCCTGGAGTGAGGGGGATGGAGACAAGGATGAGAAAGAGACAGGAGCCTGGGACAGGGACAGGGAGGGGACGTGGGTATGGAGAGACTAGAGAAAAGGGGACAGACCTCGAAATAGAAGTAAGGGGAGAGGGATATACAAATGAAGACGAGGGTGAAGCCTGTAGAAGAGAAAGGCGGGGGTGGAGATGGAGACTAGCAGAGAGAGGAGACCAGCAGGATGGAGAAAGACAGGCATGGAGACAGACGGACACGGATGAACGTGGACGTGGACTGCAACCAGGACTGTGATGGAGCTGCGGAGAAGGCTGAAACAAAACAGAGACAATCATAGTGAGGCCACACACGGGCTGGTCTTAGGGTAACAAGGCCAGAAACAGACCAGCGGAACAGAGGCCGATGAGTGGAAAGAAAGGACCTCCCCGAGACCTGGGATGTGTGACCAGAGCGCAGAAGGCGGCCAAGACACTGTGGTGGAGAGTCTGGGGAGGAGGGTGCGGGGCGGGGCGGGGGGATGGCGAGGCGTAAGAGGAGAAGGCTGCAGGGTCGAAGTCTCTCCCTGAGAAGTCGCCTTGAGGGCCACAGGAGCCTGCACCTGCTGGGTCCAGGCCACTCCCTCCCATCCCTTTTTCTCAGCTCTGTTGTCCTCCCCAAGCGCTTGTGACCTCTGGACACGTGTGTGTGTGTGTGTGTGTGTGTGTGTCCTGGTCCGTGTGTCCGGGTGTGTGTCTGTGTATCTGTGTCTGTGTAGGATGCTAAGTAAGCCTTAGGAGTATGGAATGACATCGTTCCTCTCAGCGTCTCTCTTCTTCTCCTTTGAGTCCCTATCTTCCTCTGGAAAGCCAGGTCATTGACCCTCCGTGGGTTTTTTTTTCCAGCTCTCTAGGCTGTGGGCTGAATGGAACACATTTTGCACCTTTACCTGGAGGATGAGTAGAAACCCGATTCTGGGTCTTTGGCTCCCCGGAAGGATGACTTGAACCTGTCCTCATTAGTCCCCAGCCCCAAGTCCTCAGGTTTCTACACTAAGTCCTGCTGATGGAAAGTCTGAGATCCAAGAAGAAGCCAGAAGAGGGCTATGTCCTTGTCACCAAACAAAATCTTGTAGGATTGAGAGAAACTCTCCTGGAATTCCTCTTCCCTCACGTTGGCCAGCACAATGGGGACACAACCCTTGGGCCATCCCTTTCCTGGGCTAATCATTCTTTGTTTGACACATGCCTCGGTTTCTGTAAGTATTCTTTTTTGTTTGTTTGTTTTTGTTTTTTTGAGACAGGGTTTCTCTGTGTAGCCCTGGCTGTCCTGGAACTCACTCTTTAGACCAGGCTGGCCTCAAACTCAGAACTCCCTCTGCCTCTGCCTCCCAAGCACTGGGATTAAAGGTATGCGCCACCACTGCCTGGGTGGTTTCTGTAAGTATTCCATGTCAGGAATTTTGTGTGTGTGTGTGTGTGTGTGTGTGTGTGTGTTTCTGAGCCATTTTCCCTTGGTTTTGGTTTGTTGTGTTAAAATATGCATAAATACAAATTTTACCATCATAACTATTTTAATTGTATATTTCAGTGTTGCTAGTCCATTCATCATGTTGGACAATACAGCATCATTGTCTTATTTATATTTATTTCCACAATTCTCCATCTTGTATAACCCAAACTCCATATATGAAGCAATAACTCTAGCCATCTCCCCCACCTTCCGGTAGTTACCCTTCTGATACCTATCTATCTATCTATCTATCTATCTATCTACCTACCTACCTACCTATCTATGTAATTTTTTGAGATAGGGTCTCATATATCCCAGGTGGCCTTGACCCCTTGTGTAGCTAAGAATGACCGTGAGTTCCTGATTCTCCTGACCCTTGCTCTAACCAGGTGCGTGCACTAACACTCGGTTTTATGTGAGGTTCTGGGATCTAATGCAGGGCTTCATGGCGCTAGGCAAGGACTTTATCACCGGGCTAAGCACCCAGCATGAGCTCTAATTGTGAATACTCTAAATATCTTATAAAATCCATCCATGCGGTACTTACCTTGTTGTGACTGGCTTATTTCATGGAGTACAATGCTCTCACGGTTGTCTGTGTGTGGCGTATGTCAGACTCTGTTTTCTTTAAGGCTGACTCGTATGACTGTATGTAATACCCTCTTTTTCCACTAATGGATACATAGATTCATGTTTTAGATGCTGTAACTAACAATGCTGTGAATGTGGGCACACAGATGTGCGCTTTTATTGAAGAAAAAAAAAGATATTAACTTTATTTTATGTGTGCTTTGCCTGCGTGTGCTTATGTGTATTGCAGCTGTGCCCAGTGCTGATGGAGAACAGAATAGGACATTAGATTTGTTGGAACTGGAGTTGGTTGTGAACTGCCCTGTGGGTGCTGGGAATAGAACTCGGGTTCTCTGCAAGAACACCGTGTTTGCTTAACCATCAAGCCTTCTCTCCAGACCACGCTTTTTTCCCATTTAAATCAGAGTCTCACTGTGTTGTGCTGGCTGGTCTTGAACTCAGGCTGCCTGCCTCTCCTTCCCAAGTGCTAGGATTAGAGGTCTGCTTTCTATTTCTTTTCTTTAAATATTTATTATTTTTAGGCGTATGTGTCTGTGTGAGTTTATGTGCATTACATACATGTCTGTGGGAACGTGCATATGTGAGTGCAGGTGTTTGTGTTTCTAGAAGAGGACACTAGATCCTTCTGTGATGGAGTCTCAGGATGTGAGCTTCCAGATGTGTGTGCTGGGAACAGACTCTCTGCACTCTTTAGCACCAAGTGCTCTCTCTTATCCCTGTTTTTGTCTTTGAAATGGTGGTCTACTTGAACACAGGCTTGCCTGGAATTCACAGCAATCCTCCTGTCTCAGCCTATGTGCTGGGGTGACAACTGTGAGCCACCATGCCCAGCTGCTTCGTGGTATATACCCAGAAATAGAATTGCACTTGGTATTTCCATGTGAATTTCACAGGGTTTTTACTTAATTTTTTTCTTTTTTCCTGAGACACGGTTTCTCTGTGTAACTCTGCCTGTCCCAGAACTTGCTGTGTAGACCAAGCTGGCCTTGAAGTCACAAATATCCGCCTGCTTCTGCTCCCGAGTGCTGGGATTAAAGGTGTGTGTTGCTTGGCCTGGCTTTACTTAATTTTTTATAGGTTTATTTATTTTGATTTTTTATGGGTATGAGTATTTTTCCTGAACGTTTGTGCACTATGTGTATGGTCGGTGCCCTTGGAGACCAGGGTGTCAGACCTAGAGTTACAGATGGTTGTTAACTCCTGTGTGGGTCTGGGGACCGGATCCACTGCAAGAGCATCTAGTGCTCAGAAGCCCCAGTCCGCTGCGGCCCCAGCAGGGTCTGCACTTTTTTTTTTGTTTTTTGTTTTTTCGAGACAGGGTTTCTCTGTGTAGCCCTGGCTGTCCTGGAACTCACTCTGTAGACCAGGCTGGCCTCGAACTCAGAAATCCGCCTGCCTCTGCCTCCCAAGTGCTGGGATTACAGGCGTGCGCCACCACCGCCCAGCTTGGGTCTGCACTTTTTAGGGAACTGCTGTGCCAGTCCCAGCCAACAGCTCCCGAGGGAGGGAGGACTCCAGGCTCTCCCCATCCTCCCAAACGCCTGTTTTCTGTATTTCTCCTTACTTGTTAGACTGTAATAACAGGCCTGACACGTCAACTGCTGTGACAAGTTTTCCTCTGGTGTGTGTTGTGCACTCTCAGTTGGACAAATATTCCAATTCGAGGGGCTCAAGGAGGTACAGGGACAGAATCAGTGCTCCCAGTGGGGACGGAATCAGTGCTCCCTTAGGCCTTCCCACGGCGTCCTAGGATCACACTCAAGTCCTCACTCTGGCCCACAATGTCCTGGGTGCCAGTGGTCCAGCACACTTCCTTTTATCTTGCTTTTCTTCATAGCTTCATAAACACAGGAATCTTTTGTTCAGAGATGCTCTTCCTGGATGAAAAGTTCATCCCAACCCCCATGCTTTATTGCTCTAATACCCAGACCTTGTATTATTTATCCATGGGTCACTTTGGACCTTGCTGGCTTTTATTTTTTAAATCTTAAAGAGTTATTTATTTATTTATTTATTTATTTATTTATTTAATGTATGTGAGTACATTGTTGCTACCTTAGGACAGACCAGAAGAGGGCATCGGATCTCATTACAGATGTTTGTAAGCTACCATGTGATTGCTGAGAATTGAACTCAGGACCTCTGGAAGAGCAGTCGGTGTTCTTTTTTTTCTTTTTTCTTTCTTTCTTTCCTTCTTTCTTTCTTTTCTTTTTCTTTTTCCTTTTTTTGGTTTTTTTCAAGACAGGGTTTCTCTGTGAAGCTCTGGCTGTCTTGGAACTCACAAACTCACTCAGTAGACAAGGCTGGCCTTGAACTTAGAAATCCGCCTGCCTCTGCTTCCCAAGAGCTGGGATTAAAGGCATGCGCCACCACTGCCTGGCTGCAGTCAGTGTTCTTAACTGCTGAGCCACCTCTCCAGCCCCCTTGTGGCTTTTCCAAGCCATATTTGATGGTGCTATGTGAAGCTGGGTGTCTTTGTTGGGTCCTGGGGTACCCCTCTCTCTTTGCTGGCTCAGCTCCCCTTATTGAAATGTTTACAGCAGAGTTTGTGTACCATTGCCTCTAGCTCCATCTGTTTAGGAATGCACGAGACCCGTCCTTGTCTACAGGGACAGAGTCCTCGCTGGAGACGCCTACTCCCTCCGTTCCCCAGATGCAGGAACGTGCCTTCCTTTCAGGTCACTCTGTGCGTAGAGGAAAGTTCTCCCTCAGCCATGCCTTTGTGAGTGACTGTTCCTTCCCCAGCAACAATGCTGTTCACCCGCAGAAATACCTACAGCTTGCAGGACAAGCCAGGGTCTGAGGGAGTTTGAGAGGCTGAGTGCCATTAAAGTGGATTCCAGGTGTCTCAGACACTACCATCCAGCCTGTCCCTTCTACAGTGTATCCTTTGAGCCAACACCACACCCCAGCACTTTGCTCTGCCACACTTAGAAATTTGGTGTTTTGTTCTTTTAATTTTGCCGGTATGTATGTCTGTGAACCATATATGTGCCCAGTGCGCCTTTGGAGGACAGAAGAAGACATCAGATTTTCCAGAACTGGAGCTCCAGGTGTCTGAGCCTACTCTGTAGGTACCAGGAATCAAACCCAGCTCCTCTGGCAGGGCAGCCAGTGCTCTTAGCTGATGAGCCCCCCTCCCCCTGCAACACTAGTTTAAGTTGGAATTCTAGCACAACCAAGAGTGGCAGCCATAGGATCTCTGGAGGCTTTACTTGTTTATAGGTAAGTAGTCAAATGGTAGTGCTCAGGAGCCTCATTGTAGAACCTATGCACCGTAGAGTTCTCAGGGCAGGAGCTGGTCTGCTCGAGCCTCAAGCCTGTAGAGTCGTGTTTTCTCTCTTTCTCTTGGCAGCCACTGGATGCTGCTGGCCTCAGGAGCTAAGAAACAGCTTGAACCTTGTCCCCTGTTGTGGTGTGGAGGGACTGGAAGAGTAAGAGGCAGGGAGTGGTGAGACAAGGCAGATTCCTGAGAACATTTCCTGAGAGGAAGCGGGGTGGCTGGTGGTTAGGAGTCTGGTGTGAGGAACTCATCCTAACTGAGGAGTGACGCCCCCTTTGTGCCCTCGTAGGAGAACTAAAATCGCTCTGGCCCCAACTGCTGTCACAGCAGTCTTGTGAGGAACCTCCTTGTGAACATGATGCCTTCAGTTTGATGAGTGATGGTGAATTCTCCAGCCTAATGCGAGTGGCTAGGCACGGCTCTGTCCTACTGCTGGCTGAGTGACAGGGTTAGTCACTCAGCCTCTCTGTGACTTGAGTTTCTCATCTGTAAGTTAGTTTATTCCAATGATTAGCTGAAATAGAGGGTTGGAATAGTGTATTAGTCAGGTTCTTATATATTCTATATTTATTTAGGGGATTTACTAGAGTGGCTTACAGACTGTGATCCGGCTAGCCCAACAGTCCGTGAGTCTGTGTGTCTCAGCTGGTCTTCAGTATTCACTGGAACCCTGAAGAAGCGGGATCTAATGCCAGTCAAGGAAGGAGCTTATCATTGAGAGCGAGGGTAAGCAGGCAACACCCAAAAGCTTCCTTCTTTTATGTCCTTCATGTGGGCTGCTGCCAGGAGGTGTGACTCAGGTTAAAGCTGGATCTTCGCACCCCAAAACACTCTAAGAAAATCCCTCATAGGCGTACCTATGGGTTTTAACTAATTCCTGATGTAGGCAAGTTGACAACCAATAATTGCCATCGCAAATAGTGTCTGGTATGTAGCAAACATTAATTAAATTAGCTTCTACCACACCACCGCCAGAGTCCTGAAGAATTACTCAGCCTGACCCCTGCAGGTGAAGAGATTGGGGTTAGGGAGGAGTCTGTGGGAGGAGTTCAAAAGAAGATAATGGGACTGTGGCAGGGTGGGAGGATCCAGAGATCCTGCAATGATCTGATGATGCAGATGCAGAGAACTGGCTGCAAGGAGGAGCCTTGCAGAGTGCTCTGTGAACCCCCGACCCTGAACTGTCTGCTCCACACTAAAGTCCACTGAGAGGCGGGAGAAAAACTGGTGTCCTGGAAGCCTCTGCCCAGCCTCGGGGGATTTCCAGGAGGTACTTACTGTCTTTGGCTGCACCATTGTTTTTTTTTTTTTGTTTTTTTTTTGTTTTTTTTTTTGTTTTTTTGGTTTTTCGAGACAGGGTTTCTCTGTGTAGTTCCGGCTGTCCTGGAACTCACTCTGTAGACCAGGCTGGCCTCGAACTCAGAAATCCGCCTGTCTCTGCCTCCCAAGTGCTGGGATTAAAGGCGTGCGCCACCACCGCCCGGCATTGTTTGTTGTTTTGAGGCAAGGTTTCTTTGTACAGCCTTGGCTGTCCTAGAACTCACTCTGTAGTCCAGGCTGGTCTCAAACTCACAGAGATCCACTTGCCTCTGCCTCCCGAGTGGAGTGCTGGGATTAAAGGTGTGCACCGCCACTGCCTGGCCAGCTGCCCTATTTTTAGAGCAGAGACTGATCTTCACCCTCAATCCTCTAAAGCAAGATCTCCTGGGCTCTAAGTGTTACCTCACAGGGATTCTTCCCGCTACTGCAATGTATCTCCTCTCCTTTGAGGCAATGATCTCGGTATTTTCACTTCCCAATTATAATTAGAAGCTAAATGGAATCAGGTATCTCTGTCTACTCTATGGCCACATCACTATGAACATGCTTGATCTCAGAAGTTAAGCATGCTCAGGCCTGATTAGAACTTGGCAACATCCCAGTTGTGGTTTGAATGAGAACCCCCCCCCCCGCCCGCCAAAAGGGTCATAGATTCAAATACTTGGTTACCAGGGAGTGTCACTCTTTGAAAGGATTCGGAGGTGTGGCCTTGTTGGAGGAGGTATGTCACTGGGGGTGGGTTTTGTGATTTTAAATGTCCATTCCAAGCCCAGAATCTCTCTCTTCCT
Source organism: Apodemus agrarius (assembly GCA_964023405.1). NCBI lineage: Eukaryota > Metazoa > Chordata > Mammalia > Rodentia > Muridae > Apodemus > Apodemus agrarius. The sequence goes on along the minus strand of OZ030005.1, from coordinate 94,560,034 downwards.
GCTGCCTGTAGATCTGGTTGTAGAACTCTCAGCTACTTTTCCAGTGACATTTCTGCTTGGGTGTCATCATGGTCTTCACCATGATAATAATGGATTAAACCTCTGAAAATGTAAGCCAGCCCCAATTAAATGGTTTCTTTTATAAGAGTTGCTATGGTCATGGTGTCTCTTCACAGCAATAGAACACTGATTAAGACACCAGTCTAGGGCTGGAGAGATGGCTCACTGACTGCTCTTCCAGAGGTCCTGAGTTCAAGTTCCAGCAACCACATGGTGGCTCACAACCATCTGTAATGGGATCTGATTCCCTCTTCTGGTGTGTCTGAAGAGAGCAATGGTGTACTCATATACATACACACACAAATAAATCTTTAAAAAAAAAAAAAAGATGGTCTCATGATCGGAGGGGCACAGACTGCTCGCTCAGGTACCATTTATTAAAAAAAAAAGACAGCAGTCTAGATTATAACAGATAAGCTCTATAGCATCTTAGAGAGGGGCTGTAGAAAAAAAAGTTTTTATTCTATTGTGTTTTCTGTCTCATAGTCCCGAAACTTGCTCTGTAGACCAGGCTGGCCTCATACTCACAGAGATCCTCCTGCCTCTGCCTCCAAGTGCAGGGATTTAAGGTGTGCACCACCACAAAGGCTTTCCTTTTCTTTATTGTTGTCTGTGACCTGTGACCAGACAGAAACTTAAGGGCAAAATAATTTAATTTATGGATTCAGAAAATTCAGTCCATAGATCCTGACTGCAGTGAGTCTGTGTTGAGGCAGAACATCAAGGCAGTAATGAGTGTGTAGAAGAGACAGCTGTTTACCTTAGGTAAGGAGGGACTGGGGACCGGGTGAAGCCCTTCAAAGCCATGCCCCAGTGGTTCACTTCCTCTGACTAGACGCACTTCCTCAAGTTCCCAGGACCCGCCCCCACACCACAGGTTGATGATCTTACCTGGGCTGTATTTCTAAGAAAGAGACCTAAGGGCTTCCATAGAGGACATGTATAAAGCGGCCATCCCAGCATAATTCTTCGTCTGGGAAATTGGGAATAGTCCCCTCTGCCCATGTGACTATCCAGGGCACCGCTCTGCTTAGATAATTCTGCTTTCAGTCAGAATTGGTCCAAGTGTGGGCCTTGACAAAGGTAGATCACGAAAGTTATTTCCACCATTTATTGTTTTATGAATTTAGAAAAAATTAAAATATTATTATTTATTTATTTTGAGATGGGGGGTCTCATTATATAGCTCTGGCAGGCTTGGCACTCATATACAGTCCAGCCTGACCTCAAACAGGCAGAGATCAACTGCCCCTGCCTAGGATTAAAGGCATCTGAATGGCACTGTGTTCAGCTACATACATTTTTGTGTGTATGTGTGTGTATATGTATGTGTATGTTACATGCATGTATATGTATGCACATGTTTGTACATGTGTATATATGTGTTTATGTATATATATTTGTATGTATACTTGTGTGTGTGTGTGTGTGTGTGTGTGTGTGTGTGTGCATTTATGTATGTGTACGTGTGTGTATGTGTAGTTGAGGAGACACTTTTCTACAATGCAAGTCCTGTGGGTCGAATTCAGGTCATCAGGCCTGGTGGCTGCAAGCATCCTTACTCACTAAAGCTGTCCCACTGGCTCTTCCTGAGACATCTTTACTCTTCAAATTAGTTGTCTAGCCATTTATTGGATTTTATTACCTTACACATTCTTATCTATGTTTAATCTAGTTCAAGTTGGATTTCTGTCACTTCCAAACCAACGAATTCAAATAAAGAGTTGCTGTGGCGTGTAGGGATGCAGATGGCAGAACCTAAAACATGGAACTGGCTCTGATGGTGTGTGCGATGCACTGAGGCCACACCATCAGAGCTAGGGAATGAGCCGTCCCTGTCAGGAGACAAAGAGGCAGCTAGGACAATACTGAATGCTGCCATTCGGACTTGACCTCAGCCTTCTTCTCTTCTCCAGGCCACTTTGAGGATTAAAGTGGGAAATGGTAAAATATTAGAGTGCTCATGTATTTGAATGCTTAGTCACCAGGGAATGGAACTGTTTGAAAGGATTACAAGGATTAGGAGGTGTGGCTTGTTGGAGGAACTGTGTCACTGGGGGGTGGGCTTTTAGGTTTCAAATGCCCGTGCCAGGTCCAGAGTCTTTTTCTCTGCCCACAGATCAGGATGGAGAACTCTCAGCTACTTCTCCAGCACCATGCCTATCCCCATGCCACCATGCTCTCTGCTATGATGGTGATAGACTAACCTCTGAACTGTAAGCCAGCCCCAGTTAGATGCCTTTTATAAGAGTTGCCATGGCCATGATGTCTTCACAGCAATAGAACAGTGTCTACAACATGCACTGGAGGCCATCTTGGGGTTTGTAGCAAGACACAGTGGGGAGGGGAAGAGAGAGAGAGGAGGGCCAGGGAACAACAGGACCATGTGTGGTTCTGGTAAGGAACCCTCTCCTGGGCTGAGCTCTGAGGTTGCTTCAGGAGAATGACTAAGAGTCACATGAGTCACAGAGTCACATGTTTTATAGATTCGCCAGAGTGAAGCGTGGGCTAGGAACTGAAGGCTGCCTGGCAGTGAAGTGGAGACGTCTGAGGCAATCTGGAGGGATGAGGGAAGGTGATCCTCTCGGCGCCTTGGAGCTTTGGCCCGATGGCATGCAAGAGTTGACATTTCTTATTCCTCTTTTAAAAAAGAATTACTTATTTAATATGCATGTGTAGTTGCCTGCATTTATGTGCACCATGTGCATGCAAGAGCCAAAAGAGGGCAGAAGAAGGCATTTGTCCCCTGGGGTGCTAGCAATAGGCAGTTGTGAGCTGCCACGTGGGTTCTGGGAATTGAACCCAGGTCCTCTACAAGTGCAGCACCGAGCCCCCTCCCCAGCCTGTGACACATGCTCTTAATCCTAGCAGTAGTAGGCAGATCTCTTTGAGTTCAAGGCCAGTCAGGTCTACATAGCAAATTCAGGTCAGGCAGGGCTTTATAGTAAGATCCTCAAACAAGCAAAGCTAGCCTGACTGTTTGGATATGGGCACATTGACTGGGTAGCCAGACTGTGCGTCCATTCTATTAATTGCAGGTGGCAGCCACTCTGCCAACTTCCTGTTCTCTGCTCTTTTACTTTTTTCATATTTGAATTAATTCAGTAAAAGTATTGTAGCTTCAGCCGGGCGTGGTGGCGCACGCCTTTAATCCCAGCACTTGGGAGGCAGAGGCAGGTGGATTTCTGAGTTCGAGGCCAGCCTGGTCTACAGAGTGAGTTCCAGGACAGCCAGGGCAAAACAGAGAAACCCTGTCTCGAAAAACCAAAAAAAAAAAAAAAAAAAAAAAAAAAAAAAAGTATTGTAGCTTCATCCTCCCGAGGCTTGGGGACTGTCTTGGAAGCAAAGGAACAAAGACTGTAAGATTGGGTCGGACTAGAGCAAAGCTTGTTTTCTGGCTTGACCGGGCAGGGACACTCATGAACTCACCGTGGCCATGGTTGTCTGAACAAGATCTGCATAAGATCAAGCCAGTAAGCGTGGCAGCATGGAATGAGACGGGACGCCTAAGTCCCCATCCCTAACTGAGGAGCACTTGATGGCTTCTGAGGGAGAGTATGGCTCCTGGCACGCCAACCAACTCCAATGCATGACCCTACATGTGGACAGCACAAACCCGAGTCCATGGATTATTAACTAAAAAAGAAAAAAGAGAAGATAAAAATGGGAGGGTGGGAGGAGCTAAGGGTGAATATGATCAAAATCCATTGCATGAAATTCCCCAAGAATTATTAAAAATATTTCACAAAAAGATTGCAGCTTGCTACAGTTAGTCTGTCAGATCATTGACAAACTTCATCCAATTGACAGACTTCATCAAACACGCCCAATTTCAGCATCACAGCATCTTCCCTCACCTCCCTCCCTCTCCCCCTCTCCCTTCCCTCCTTCTCTCCCTCTCACTCTTTCCTCTCTGGACTAACATACACAGGGGTGAGCTTTAGAAGTCTCTCAGGTCCTTCTCATTCTAATCACATTGACAAGCAAGGTTAACCATCACCTCACCTCACTGTGATGTGCTGTTCCTGACTGAGACAGGTTCTCATGTAGTCCAGGCTAGCCTTGACTCACGGCGTAGTCACCGCTGAATGTCTTCTTTTTAAATAAATCTTTTAAAAAAGAGACTTGTTTGTGTATTTTATGCATATGGGTGTTTTGTCTGCATGTACACACACTAGAAGAGGGCACTGGGTCCCGTGGAACCTCAGGTAAAGATAGTCACAGGTGCTGGAGGTGCGCTCAGGACCTTGGGAAGCACAGCCAGTGTCCCTAACTGCGGACTCCTCATCTCTCCAGTCTTCAGCCTCCAGACCTGGAACTTCAGACCCACCCGCCTCCACCTTCCAAACGCTGCACTCACAAGCATGAAGCACTGTCTGGTTCCTCATTGTGCTTTCAAATTGCATTTCCCTTAGGATAAATCTTAAGCATATTTCATGTGCTTACGGGCCACTTATCTTCTTTGGATAAAGTGTATTTCAGAACCTTTGTTCATTATAAAAGTCAGATTGTCCTTTTATTGTTGAGCTGTAATTTTTTTTTTTTCAAGACAGGGTTTCTCTGTGTAACTCTGGCTGTCCTGGAACTCACTCTGTAGACCAGGCTGGCTTCGAACTCAGAAATCCGCCTGCCTCTGCCTCCCAAGTGCTGGGATTAAAGGCGTGCGCCACCAACGCCCGGCGCTGAGCTGTAATTTTTTTCAAGAGATATACTTTTTTTTAGATATTTCTTTCAATCTGCGGGTTGGTTATCATTTTTTTTTTTTTTTTTTTTTGAGACAGAGTCTCACTATGTAGCTCTGGCTGTCCTGGAATTCACTATGTAGACCAGGCTGGCTTCAAACTCACAGAGATACTTCTGCCCCTGCCATTTGGGTGCTGGGATTAAAGATAAGCGCTACTGTGCCCTGTTTACTTTCTTGACAATGTTATCTTTAGTTTACTATTTTGAGATATGGTCTTACGCTGCTCAGACAAGGCAGGCGCTCTGACAGCTCAGCTATGCTCCTGTCCTCCTGGAGAGTCTTTACAAATGGTTGTGTGTGTGTGTGTGTGTGTGTGTGTGTGTGTGTGTGTGTGTGTAGGTTTATGACATGTGTGATCAAGTATTTCAAGAGTCCAGAAGAGGGCGTCAGATTCCTTGGAACTGGTGTTACAGGTGTTTATGAGCCACACCTGATGTGGTGCTAGAACTGACCTCACGAGCAGCCATCACTTATTTATTTTATGTATGTGAGTACACTGTCACTGTCTTCAGACACTCCAGAAGAGGGCATCAGATCCCATTTCAGATGGTTGTGAGCCACCATGTGGTTGCTGGGAACTGAACTCAGGACCTCTGGAAGAACAGTCAGTGCTCTTAACTGCTGAGCCATCTCTCCAGTCGCCAACCACCACTCTTAATTGATGAGTATTTTCTCTGGCCCAAGATTTTAATGTTTGATGAAGTCCAACTTATTTCCTTAAAAAAATTGTGTGTGTGTGTGTGTGTGTATGTGTGTGTGTGTGTGTGTGTGTGTGTGTGTGTGTGTGTTTTGTTTTGTTGTTTTTCGAGACAGGGTTTCTCTGTGTAGTCCTGGCTGTCCTGGAGCTCACTCTGTAGACCAGGCTGGCCTCGAACTCAGAAATCCGCCTGCCTCTGCCTCCCAAGTGCTGGGATTACAGGCGTGCGCCACCACACCTGGCTTGTGTGTGTGTGTGTGTGTGTGTGTGTGTGTGTGTGTTTTCTTGTAGCACAGGCTGTTCGGCCTCACTGTATTATAGAATATCAGTTCTCAACCTGTGGGTCAAGACTCCTTTGGGGGTTAAATAATCCTTTCACAGGGCTCACACATCAGATATTCTGCATATCAGATATTTATTAATAAATAATAAGTGTGAGACAATTTTGTTAGCATTTAAAAGATAAAGCTCAGGGTTAGGCAAACTGTACATCTCAGCAGCTGCCTGTAGGAGGAGAATGGGGACAAGAAGGAATAAAAGCTATGGCGTCTGAGTCAGGCTGGCTCGGAGTCAGCCACAGTGACCAGGCAGTCTGTGGAGTGAGGGGGTTAGGAAAGGAGCACGGCGGGCCAAAGTTCCAGAAATACATGCTTAGGCTCTGGCCAGGACGAGAGAGAGAGAGAGAGAGAGAGAGAGAGAGAGAGAGAGAGAGAGAGAGAGAGAGAGAGAGAGAGAGGAGGAGGAGGAGGAGGAGGAGGAGGAGGAGGAGGAGGAGGAGGAGGAGGAGGAGGAAGGAGGAGGGGAGGGGAGGGGAGGGGAGGGAAGAAGACCCAGAGGATTTGTGTTGGTGTTGGGAGGACCCACCTTCATGCTTTTAGATACATCTTTTAAAAATTATGGTTTATATACTATGCATAAAACACAAACACTCTCCATTTAGAGCACTCTAAAGTGTATTCCACTGACCATTGGTGGCGGCACAAACCTTTACTCCTAGCACCTGGGCAGCAGAGGTAGGCAGCTCTCTCTGGGTTAAAAAGCCAGTCAGGGTTTCTGTTGCTGTGAAGAGACCCTATGATAACCAAGGTAACTATTATAATGGAAAACATTTAACTGCAGCTGGCCTGTAATTTCAGGGGTTTAGTCCATCATAGTCATGGTGGGAAGCATGGTGGTGTCCAGGCACACATGCTGATGGAGAGGTAACCGAGGGTTCTGTCTCTGGATGGGTAGCAGCAGGAAGAGACTGAAGCACTAGGTCTGGCTTGAGCAACTGAGACTTCAAAAGCCCAGCCTCCAGTGACACACTTCCGCCAAGAAGGCCACACCTCGTAAAAGTGCCACTTCCCATGGGCATATGGGGCTGCTTTTGTTCAAACCACCACAATTGCTAAACATAATTTCATGCACTGACCATGTGGCAGAACATTATTTTTATCTAGTTCCAGAAGATCCTACATCCATTAAACCATTGCTTTTGATTCTTCTTTTTGCTGGTACCCGACAACCACTAACCTACCCTCTACTCTGGGTGTTTTATACAAATGGAATCATGGAATATGCCTTCTTTTGGGTCTGCCTTCTTTCACTCAGCACTAGACTTTCAAGATTTAGCCCATGTTGTAACATGTGTTCATATAGTATCACTCTTTATGGCTACATAGTACTCATGACACATATGCTATACTTTGTACTTTGGTCAGTTAATAAGACTGTGGGTTGTTTCTAAGAACTGCTGTTACAAAGGCTTTGTTTGAATGCCTGCACGCTTTCACATCTCCACCAGTAATAATTAGGATTCCGACATCTAGATTCTTATCAACTGTCATTCTTTAAGTTTTACTTTAAAAATTAGAGTCTTCTTAATGAGTGTGAACAGGATTATATTCATTGCATCCATTTGCATTTTGGTTTTTATTTTGCATTTGATTTGCATTTCTCTGAGGCATAGTGATGCTGTAGTACATTTTTGTAGGTGATGTTCTTTTGCATATCTTTGTGTACCTTTGTGTATGGAGCATTGTATATGAGTCTTCCTTACTTTTCTTTTGCTGTGAAGAGACACTATGACTAAGAAAACTTATAAATTGGGGCCTTGCTTACAGTTCCAGAGGGCGAATCCATGACCATCATGGTGGAGCTGTAGCAGCAGGAAAGTATGGCCTGGAACAGTAGCTGTGAGCTTATGTCCTGATCTTCAAGTTGGAGGAGGAGGGGCAGAGAGAGGGGGAGGGGAACAGGCCGTGTTAGGAATGTCATGGGCTTTTGATACCTCAGAGCTTACTTTCAGCCGGCACACTTCCTTCAACAAGGCCACACCCCCTAATCCTTCCCACACAGTTCCACCAACTGGAGACTAAACAGTTGAGCCCATGAGAGGCATTCAGGACACCAGTGTGTATGTAGGTGCTTGTGGAGGTCGGAGGGTGACGTCAGCTGTCTTTCTCAATTGCTCTCTACCTTGTTTTTTGTTTTTTTTGTTTTTTCTTCAAGACAGGGTTTCTCTGTATAGCTCTGGCTATCCAGGCTGGCCTCGAACTCAGAAATCCACCTGCCTTTGCCTCCCAAGTGCTGGAATTACAGGTGTGTGCCACCACGCCCGGCTCATCTACCTCGTTTTTGAGACAGGGTTTTTTTTTTTGTTGTTGTTTTGTTTTTGTTTTTTTGAGATATGGTTTCTCTGTGTAGTCCTGGCTGTCCTGGAATTCACTCTGTAGACCAGGCTGGCCTCGAACTCAGAAATCCGCCTGTCTCTGCCTCCCAAATGCTAGGATTACAGGCATGTGCTGCCATGCCTGGCGAGACAGGGTTTTTTATTGCAACCTGTGCTAGAATGCCTGGCCAACGAGCCCTAGGAAAATACGAATATTCTTTTGTTGCTGTTGTTGGTTTTGTTTTGTTTTGTTTTGTTTTGTTTTGTTTTGTTTTGTTTTGTTTTTCTTTTCTGAGACAGGGTTTCTCTGTGTAGCCCTGGCTATCCTGAAACTCGATCTGTAGACCAGGGTGCCCTCAAACTCAGAAAATTCAGAGCTCTGCCTGCCTCTTCCTCCTATGTACTGGGGCTAAAGGCATGTGCCAATATCATCCGGCTACAGCTTCAATCTTACAGTTAGGCCTTTCATATATTGTGAGTTAATTTTTGTGAATATTGTAAGAAACAGATCTAATTTCTTTCTTTGCACATGAATATCCAGTTGTCCCAATATTATTTTTGTTCTTTTTGAATTGTAATTCATAAGTTTTGATTTAACATTGGACACCATGTGTGGGCAGCAGATGCTGTAACAGTATTTATGTCTAGATATGGGTACAGCCTTTTGCTGACTAGCAGCATGGGAAAATTAGGTAACTTTATGAAGATTACATTGGATATAGTGTTTACTGTTGCTATGGTTACTGTGATAGAGGAGAGGAGCCAATAGAATCGATATATAATTATAAAGGGGGCTTATTAGATTGGCTTACACAATCAGAGGCTGGATAGTCCCACAACACTCATCTGCAAGCCAGAGATCTAGGGAAACCAGTAGCTGGATTTGGAAGCCTCAGAACAAGGACCAAGGTGGCCCAATCTGAGGCTGGAGGCCTGGAAATACCATGTGAGCTGGAGTCGGCTGTTTGTAGACAATGGCGCGGGCTGAGAACATGCAGCCTTAAGAAGGTAGAGCGGGAAGTGCTCTTAACTACCGAGCCGCCTCTTCAGCCGCCATTTTTCCCTTTAAAAACATTTTTTTTGTTGTTGTTGTTGTTTTTTCCAAGATAGGGTTTCTCTGTGTAGTCTTGGCTGTCCTGGAACTCACTCTGTAGACCAGGCTGGCCTCGAACTCAGAAATCTGCCTGCCTCTGCCTCCCAAGTGCTGGGATTAAAGGCGTGCGCCACCACTGCCCAGCTTAAATTTTTTTAACATCAAGAGAAGACATTACATTTTGTCAGTTCTTTTTCTATTGGGTAAGAGGATTGTGCGGGTTTCCTCCCTCTACCCTGTCAGTGTGGTATGGTGCACTGATAGATTCTCCTCCTGTGAATTATCCTTGCACTCCAGGGATAAATCCTGCCTATAATAACATGTGATCCTTTTAATATGCTTCTGAATTTGATTTGCTAGTGTTTTGTTGAGGGAGTTCAGGCATCAGAGTTCACAGGAGATGCTGACTAGAGTTTATTCTGGTGCCTTGTCTTGCCTTTGGTATCAAGGTAGCTGGTCTCAGACTAGGAGAGCATCTTCCTTTCAAGTTTTTGGAACTTTAGGATTCTTATTGTTCTTCTTTAACTCTTTGGTGGAGTCACTAGTGAAGCCGTCCTGACTAGGGATTTTGTCCAGACATTTATTTTACTTTTTAATTTTCTGTGCATTTGTTTTATCTGCTTACATGGGTGCTTGTGTGAGTGTATTGGATCTCTTGGGACTGGAGTTACAGAGGAGGAGGAATTGCCCCAGGTCTAAAGCAAACCCTGTGTGAGCTGCCAGGAGGGTGTAGGGAACTGACCCTGGCTTCTCTGGAGGAGGAAACGGTGCTCCTAACTGCTGAGCCTCCTCCTCAGTCCCTTGTCAGGCTATTTTTTTTTTTTTTTGATTACTGATTTAGTCTCCTTCCTAGTTGTCATGATTTAAAAACAGATGACGAATGACCCTATACTCTGCAAGTCATGCACACCAAGGTTGTGGCATTCGGAGGTGCGGTGGACCCACGGGAGGCCCTTAGACTGTAGTCTCTCTATCCAGATGTCAGTACTCACTCTAATACGTACCGTGCCACCATCTGTCACTCTCGCCAGACCTGCTTGTGCCATGCTTTTGAGCTCCAACACTGAGTGAACAAACTTTTAACAGAAGTGCCTCGGGGATTTTGATATAATAATGAGAAGTAGAGCCGGGCGGTGGTGGTGCACGCCTTTAATCCCAGCACTTGGGAGGCAGAGGCAGGTGGATTTCTGAGTTCAAGGCCAGCCTGGTCTACAGAGTGAGTTCCAGGACAGCCAGAGCTACACAGAGAAACCCTGTCTCAGAAAGCAAAACAAAACAAAACAAAAAAATAATGAGAAGTAGATTCATGGCAGGTCTGCTTATGTTCCCTACCGCTCTCTTTATGTTTTCCCACCTCCCAAATTTTATCTTGACAGATTTGTTTTTTTCGAGATAGGGTTTCTCTGTGTAGCTCTGGCTGTCCTGGAACTCACTCTGTAGACCAGGCTGGCCTTGAACTCAGAAATCCGCCTGCCTCTGCCTCCCAAGTGCTGGGATTACAGGCGTGCACCACCACGCCCGGCTCTTGACAGATTTTAATTATTATTTTTATTTTATGTGTATGAGTGTTTTGCCTGAATGTATGTCTGTGCACCACATGGGTGCCTGGTGCCCCAACAAGCCAGGAAAAGGCATCAGATCCTCTGGAACTGAAGTTAAAGATTTTGAGCTACTGTATGTGTGCTGGAATTGAACCCAGGTCCTCTGGAGGAGTAGCAAGTGCTTTTAACTGCTGAACCATCTCTAAGGCTCCATCCATTTGACAGATTTTAAATTTCTAGGGATTTATTAATTTTCCTTACGCTATCCATTTATTGGGGTACAGTTGTTCAGACTGGAAATACCCCACTTGCCTTTTTGACTATAGGGCATTTTCTCTGTCCTGACTGTCCAGGAACTCTATCTGTAGACCAGGCTGACCCTGAACTCAGAGATCTGCCTGCCTCTGTCTCCTGAGTGCTAGTGTTAAAGGCGCCACCACTACCACCCGGATGGTTTTAGTAAATTGAATTGATCTTTTTTTGGGAGTCTTTTTCTTTCTTTTTGATTTTTCTCATTTTCATAGTACACTAGTTTGTGTTCTAATCTTTACTGTTTCCTTCCTTCTGGTTAGTTTCCTTTGCTCATTTCTTAAAATGCTAATTAGGGTTGATTGGTTTTTTTCAAAAGGGTTGCTCTGTGTAACCCTGTGTAACCCTGGCTGTCCTGGAACTCACTCTGTAGACCAGGCTGGCCTCGCACTCACAGAGATCTGCCTGCCTCTGCCTCCCGAGTGCTGAGATTAAAGGTGTGCACCACCACCCCCAGGCAGGGTTGATTCTTTGAGGCTCACCATCCAGCCCTGGCTGTCCTGCCTCTGGACTTGGAATTGAGTGTGCCACCAGAGCCAGTTATTTTAAAACTTAAAAAAAAAAGACAAAACACATTTTTTGTCATTGTTGTTGTATGCATTCTATGTCACTAGCATGTGTAGGTCCAAGGACCAGCTGTTGGAAATGGGTTTCCTCTTCCACAGTGCGGATATCAGAGACTGAACTTAAAGCCATTGGACTTGTCAGAAGCACCTTTACTTGATGTTGTTTAAGGCATGTTTGGGCTTATCAGCCCACTGCCTCCTGGTTAAATTTCTGACCAAAAATAAATCAATCTGCCCCTAGTGTTTGTTCCCTTTGGACCCTTACACAGGTGAGCTGTTTCCCCCTCACTGCCTTCAAGACTCTTTCAGAAGTTTGACGGTCACATGCCATCTTGCATCTCTGTTGCTGTGATGAGCGTCATGATAAAAAGCAAACAGGCAGGAAAGGGTTTGCTTCGAGCCCCAGGTCAGAGTCCATTATGGGGGAAGCTGGGGGGCTGCTGCTGCCTCCCTACGACCCAGTACCACCTGCCCTTCGCTAGCACTGCCCACAGTGGGCCACGCCCTCTCACGTCAACCATCAAACCAGAAGACGCCCACAGTCCAATCAGATGGAGGCGACACCTCCCTTGGCTCCTCGCTCCCTAGGTGACACTAGTTTGTGTTGAGACAAAGTATAATTAGTTTATAATGTTTACCTTACTTGCTAGGATTAAAGGTGTTCATTGAACTTTTCAGACATTTATATTCACATCTTTCCTCAAATTTGGGAAGTTTTCAGCCATTATGTGTTCTTTGTATCTCAATTTCTTTCCAGACGGGACTGAATGTAGCTCAGGGTGGCCTGGAACTCACGATGCACTTGAGTGCACCTGGTTCTCCGGAGTGCCGGCTGGAGTCACAGGTGTTCTGTCACACTCTGGTTATGTAGTTGGGTCTGCTCTTGAATTTTGACCTTCCTGTCTCAGCCTCTTGGTTACTGGGACTACAGGCATGTGTTATCTCAAACTCCTGTGCACATTCGTGTGCGCGCTTGTGTGTGTGTGTGTGTGTGTGTGTGCGCGCGCGCAAGTGTATATGAGTGAGTGTGTGTTGGAGGTCAAATCCAGGGCTTTATTCATGCTAGGCAGGCACTTAACTTCTGAGTCACCCTCCTACCCTGATATTTACACCTTGTTCACAGTTTTGAACTCTATCCATTTCTTCTTTTGGTTCTTTGAGCACTTTTTAGTCAGTTATTTTAAAGATTTTACTAACTAGGCATGGTGGTGCATGCTTAAAATCTCAATTAGGACTGAGGTTGGTTAATGTTTACTGTCCTTGTAGAGACCCAGGCTCACTTCCTGTCACCCACAAGCACATAACCTTCTGCAACTCAGTTCTAGTGGATCTGACACTTTATTCTGCTTCTTTAGGCACAAGGCACGCATGTGGTGCACATACATACATACATGCAGGCAAAACACTACATATAATAAAAAACCTAATGGGTGGGCAGTGGTGGCGCACGCTTTTAATCCCAGCACTTGGGAGGCAGAGGCAGGCGAATTTCTGAGTTCGAGGCCAGCCTGGTCTACAGAGTGAGTTCCAGGACATCCAGGGCTATACAGAGAAACCCTGTCTCAGAAAAACAACAACAACAAACAACAACAACAACAACAAAAAAAACAAAAACAAAAAAAACAACAAAAAAACAACAAAAAACAAAAAACAAACAAACAAAAAAAACCCCAAAAAACCTAAAAGGATCCAAAAATAGGGAGGGCGGAGCTAGGAGCAGTGTTCTTTCAAGTTTGAGGACATCGTGGGCTAGGCCAGCCAGGGTTACCTCTTAAAACAAAAAAACAAAAAAAGGTCTTGGGTAGACCTGGTATTATACAGATTTAGGGAAGCTTCTGTTGACTTATTGTCTTCCTTTGAATGGGACAAAATCTCCCCCTGCTTTGCCTTTTCTTTTTTAATTGAAAACTGGACAATTGAATCTAATAATGTGGGAGCTCAGAGGTCAGACTCTCTTCTCTCTGAGGTCTGCAATTTTTGACTGCTGCAGGCTACCTCTGTGACAAGAGTCAGCCTGAGTTTTCCTTTCTCTGTCTAAAAGAAGCGTTTGGGTGACAGGATCTGACTCTGAAGCCCGGGGTAGCTTAGAACCACTGGCGTAGCTGAGGACTGAGCCCAGGCTCCCCGCATGCCAAGCCACCACGCTGCCAACTGAGCTGCACCCCCAGTTTTTCATTTTCGTCACATCTTGTTCAACTTTTCTGTCCTCTTGTGAAATTTCATGACTTTATGAGATTGGATAGGTAACACACTAAGATGGTCCAGCTGACTGACGTGTCTGTCACACACCTAACTGCCTCCTCTTTGTGCCGTGGTCTGTGAAACCTGTCCGATGCAACTGAGGTGAGAATATTTCCTGCTCTCATCACCTGTTACTGGTTGTGGTGGTCGGAATGACATGTCCCTTGACATGTCTAGGTAATCTGCATGCTTGGTGCGGCCTTGTAGGGGGAAATGCATCACTGGGGGCAGAGTCTGAGGTTTCAAAGCCTCTTGCCATCCCAAGTTCATCCTCTGCTTCCTGCTTATGGTTGAAAGTGTGACCCCTCAACTCTAACAGGTCTTAATGCAGCCTCCGTCCACCGTTCCGGGCAGTGCTGGTGATGGACTCACAGCGGGTTGGCCTAATGTTCCTTGTATTCTAATTCTGAAGCTGGTTGCCTCGGAGAGTCCTCATGTAAGACGCTAAGTGATCCTGCCCCCAAGTTATTTCTGATTGGTAAATAAAGATGCCAACAGCTAATTGCTGGGCAGAAGAGATGTAGGTGGGATTGGAGAGGAACCATGGGGGAGTGTGTGTGAAGAAGAGTGCAGGAGCAGGAAGGAGAAGCCACCATGGGTTAGGAGTAGAGAACATGGCCCTGAGGGCTGGCCGATTGGAGCAGCTCAGATGAAATATAGTAATAACTTGGAGTTATCAATAGGAATGTGGATTCTAATAGCATAGGGAGTGAGCAGGATCTGTGCGGCTCTTGTTGTTGGAGGCTTATCGTAAAGATAAAGGCTGAGTGTGTTGTTCATCCGGGAACTTAAACCGCAAAGGCAGGGGTCAGGCTGGGACTACATAACCACCACAACAGACTCGTCCCTCTGGACTGAATCCCCAAGGAAACCTTTTCTTGTACAAGCTGCCCTGCTCTTGGTATTTTATCACAGCAGCAGAAAAGTTACCAATACAATGGTCTGATAATTTTTTTTTTTTACATTAAGCTTTTATTTAGTCACTCACCAAGTACCTTTAATGCTAATAAGTTTTTACAACTGCCTTTGGGTTTTCTAAATACACAACTGTACATCAGAACAAGATAATTTACTTTCCAAAATTTGTTCCCACTTGGTATTCTCCCCGAGCTGCTTTCACAGAAATGTCCTGCTTCAGCCTGCAGTGAGAGCCAGCGCTTAAGTTAAACACTTAAGTAGTTTCTTGATGGTCTTTTATATAGAAGCATTTTCTCTTGAACTTAAGGCTTTTTCAAATCCCACTCAAACCAATGTACACTGATACATGTTTTATCTTTCACTTCAAAACCTTAATTTTAAAGCTGTTCTAAACTTAAACTTACAAAAATAATATAAAGAATATAATATAAAGGATTTCTGTACACTTTCCTGCAGATTTCCAAACAGTAACTGCGGTTTCTCCTTCTAGAATATCTTAAGTTATTTTTATATTTTCTAAAAATGAGGGCATTTTCTTCAATAATCACAATTGCAAAGGTGAACCAGACACTCTCCTTCCAGAGGCTTACCAGAACTTGCTGACGCTGGCTATGGCTGACGCTGGCCTCGGCTGCACAGCCTCCGGGAACAGCGTCTACAGGTCAGCTTATTCACCTGGAACTTCTACATACGGTCAGAGGCGACACTGGGGTGTTCTTTTGGTCTGTCTTATCAAGTCTGAGTTTACTTATTTATTCACTCATCCCACAGGGTCTTGTGTAGGTCAGGCTGGCCTTACAGTCACTACCCAGGGATGATCCTCCAGCCTCCACCTCCCAAGTGCTGGGATTACAAGAAGGAGCCACCATGGAACCACCTTTTTAAAAGACAAAGACTCATGTAGTTCAGGCTGGCCCTGAACTCGTAGCTGAGGATGACTCTGAACTCCTGATCCCCCTACAGCCATCTCCCAAGGGCTGTTTTTATAGGAACACACAACTAAACCAAAATTTTTTTGATTGGTCTAAAGCATTTAGAACTCCTCCTCTAATATTTGGGAGGGGGCAGTGATGGCTACATGTGTGTATCTACACATATCTCACACACACACACACACACACACACACACACACACACACACAAACATTTTAATTTATTTTAAACATTTTTTTCTTTTTAAAGATTTATTTTTTATGACTACAGTGAAGCTCTCTTCTGACACACCAGAACCCCATTACAGATGGTTGTGAGCCACCATGTGGTTGCTGGGAATTGAACTCAGGACCTCTGGAAGAGCAACCAGTGCCCTTAACTGCTGAGCCATCTCTCCGGCCCCCTGTAGTTACTTTTCTGGGTTAGAACACTAACCAGCAGCAGCTTGGGTGAGTAGAGAATTTATGGCTGACTGTGTGCAGATGTCCACTAAGGGAAGTCATCAGGAACTGAGCGGAGACCACAGAGGAACCCAGGCTCTCTGATCCACTTTTCCCAGACAGCTAAGCCCACCTGCCCAGGGACAGCACTGCCCACACAAGGCTGGCCTCAAGTGGAAACTTAAGGGGTCTTTGGAAAGTCAGTTGTGTTGTATGTTGTTTTGCTGGAGCGAACATGTGAAGGAGTGTTTTCCTGGTGTGAACACAGGTAAAAGGCTCAGGCAGACACACAAAGAAACATTTTGCTGAAGCAGACACAAGTGAGAGGACATTCTGCTAAAGAAAACAGTGAAAGGACACGTGATGGATTCTTCGCTAGTGACATGCATTGATCCCCTTCCACTGCATAGTTGAGCTGCATTTGTCAGGACTCCATAGAAAAAAACACACCAAAAAACTTGTGGTGGTGTGCTGCAGTTTCTTGCTGCCTCTGAGGACTCGGGCTGATTGGCAGTGATGTCAGCTGAGACAGATGCACGTGCTGAGCCCTGACCACAGAGGACGCGATGTTTGGGGGGAGCGTGAACAGGGCCCGGCAGTGACAGAGGCTGAGCGCCTGGCTTGCTTACATAGCTAAACGCTTCTTAGTCTCACATCTTCACAGGTCTTCACGGAGAGAGGCACAGCAGAGAACTGCTCCTGGCATTCCTCCAGGCCCCTCCTGCTGACCAGCGCTGAGGCTGAGGCCTGGCTGTTTCTGCTAGGTATTAACTACCGCTGCTGATTCGTGTTTGCTATCCTGACTCCACTGAGCTGGACTGCTGGTGTGTCCATGAAGTGTTTGCGAGTGTATCGAGCTGCCGCTGCTGACCTGTGAAGTGAACTGAACTGCTGATTCAGAACTTGCTAAAGAGGGAGGTTAAAGCATTTAAGAACCACCATTAAAAGTAGGTTTTGAGCCGGGCAGTGGTGGCGCACGCCTTTAATCCGAGCACTTGGGAGGCAGAGGCAGACAGATTTCTGAGTTGGAGGACAGCCTGGTCTACAGAGTGAGTTCCAGGGCAGCCAGAACCAGGGCTATACAGAGAAACAGAGAAACCCTGTCTCAGAAAAACAAAAACAAACAAACAAAAAACCAAAACCAAAACCAAAACAAAAAGAAAAAAGAAAAGTAGGTTTTGAAAAAAAAGTTACACTGGGTCCTCCTTCCTAAATTTGCCATTAAAAAATGCCCACAGAGCCGGGCGGTGGTGGCGCACGCCTTTAATCCCAGCACTTGGGAGGCAGAGGCAGGCGGATTTCTGAGTTCGAGGCCAGCCTGGTCTACAAAGTGAGTTCCAGGACAGCCCGAACTACACAGAGAAACCCTGTCTCGAAAAAACAAAAAACAAAAAACAAACAAACAAAAAAAAAATGCCCACAGTCTTGCCACCAGCCAACCAAGCTGAAACTAATTGAAATGTATGTCTATTTCAATTCAAAAGTTTAACGTGGGGAGACGGCTTCGTGGTAAAGGGCCTGCCACATGTGCACCTACATGAACAGCTCGGGGTGGCGATGCTCACTCATAACCCCAGCACGAGCAAGGGGGTAGCTAGCTGAGCCTCCAGTGCAGTGAAGTCCTGTCTCACAAACCAGCAGCCAGGGGACGGCTCGGCAGGTGGGGTGCCCCGGCTGCAAGGCCTCCACATGCTCGCCATGGTATGCATACCCCCCTCATCTCCAGACACAAAGTAAGTAAAGATGCATTAATACTATAAAATGTGACGAACTAACAGCAAACCTGTGGTGAACTACCGAGGAATGCACCCGAGGCTGACCCCTGACCTTTACACACACCCTCCCCACAACACGAACAGACTCACATAAGTGACACTAAATGCTGTGTGGTAGTGGGGAGGCAGGGGCAGGTGGATCTGTGTGGATTCAAGGCCAGCCTGGTCGACACAAAACTATCCTATCTCAAAAAATAAAAAGCCCACAGCCACCAAAGCAAAACCAGTTTTTGTTTATTTTCTTGGGGTGGGGGAGGCTGGTGGTGGACAGTGCCAAAGGTTAAACGATTGCTCTATGACTAAGTTACACCCTTGACTACAACACAATCAAAGTGCATCTTCAGTGTTTTCTAGAAAACTGTCATTGACCCTGTTTTCATATTTGCTGCTGTGAAATTCTAAAATTACTTCCCCTCTCAAAACCACCTGTAATTTCTTACTTGTTTATTTCCAACGTTTGGCCTTTTCTTGGCTTTCTCCCTTGGCAGTTTCAGCAGTTTTTACCTGTTTTCCACTTTTTTTTTTTTTTTTTTTTTTTTGAGACAGGGTCTTTAGCTGACCACAGAGACTGGCCGGCTTCGGCCTCCTCAGCGCCGGGTTTCTAAGAGTGGGTCACCATATCTGGCTAGCTAATTTTTTAAAAATCTTTTTTCTCCTAAAGCTCAGCATTTTCTGCTCATTTCTTAAATTTTTCCTCAGGATAATCTTGAGGCTTAAGAGTGTCATTAATTTTTTGTTTTAATTTTAATGTGTTTGAGTTTAGGTGCACTGTGTATACAGAGCCCAGAGGCCAGGAGGTGTTGGGTCCCCGGAAATGGAGCTACAGACGCTGTGCGCTGCCCGTGGGTGCTGAGGCCCGACGCCAGGTCCTCTAGAAGAGCAGTCAGCACGCGCAACTGCCCAGCCATCAATCCAGCCCCTAAGGCGGTGCTTTTCCTCCTCACTGAGTACCTCTGAATCGAAAATAATGGCCACATACTTTAAACTCACCTCCTCCTGCCAGAGGCCCCTCCCTGGACTTGCAGGGATTACAGGTTTGTGCCTGTCCTGCTCAGCCATTCCTCTTTTGCACCACAGCCAGCTATGACAGGGCCCTACATAAGCAGCTCACTGTCACCTTGCTCTGCTCGAGCAGTTCTCAATCCCCGACTACACATCCTTAACCAGTCAAAGAATACAGAGCCAATAAACCACTCGGTCTGCCCTAGAGCCGCCCCATCTAATTCCCGGAGCATGTTCCGTGCTGGGCTACGGCAGGCTCTGTGAATTAAGTCAGACAGGTCAGCATGTCCTCCTGGGCTTGCACTCTAGTGACAAAGTCTGACACCAGAGCAAGCGGTGCAAAGCCCAGGAAGGGACTCAGGCACTGTGAGTCCAGCGTAACCAAAGGTATCTGGCCTCTTGATGGGAGTGACAATCCAAGTTCCTCAGAGCCCAAGAACCCATTCTGCTCCCTATCCTACAATTGGGAAGGTGGCCATGGGGTTTCAGTCATAAAAACGACCTAGTTTTGAGTTAAATGGCAGCTGTTCCTGGCCACACTTGGCAATCCCATAGGAACGAGGCCTAGGGGATGGGCACAGACTCTAGAACGGGCTGGAGAGATGGCTCAGCGGTTAAGAGCACTGGCTGTTCTTCTGAAGGTCCTGAGTTCAAATCCCAGCAACCACATGGTGGCTTACAACCACCTCTTCTAGTGTGTCTGAAGACAGCTACAGTATACTTAGATACAATAAATAAATCTTAGAAAACAAAAAAAGAGTGGATACTTCTTTTTTTTGGGGGGGGGGAGTTGGTTTTTTCAAGACAGGGTTTCTCTGTATAGCTCTGGCTGACCTGGAACTCAGAAATCCACTTGCCTCTGCCTCCCAAGTGCTGGGATTAAAGGTGTGTGCCACCACTGCCTGGATAGTCTCTTATTTATATAGACCTTTTCCTTCTTGTTTTTGCTGGGTTTTCAAGCTAGAACATGGATATGCTTAATGTAAATATCCGATGTGTTTTCCGATGGTCTTCGGTGAGCCCTTTGAGAGAGTTGTTGGACCCCTAAGGGAATCACTACCCACACAGGCTGAGAACCACTGCTCTCTAACAGACACAGGAAAAGGAAAGAAACAGGCAAGGATGAAGCAGAAAAGGACAGTAAGATTGTAAGAAGGCCACAGCACGTGCTGGAGACGGTCCAGTGGTTAAGAGCACTTACTGCTCACAGTGGACCCAGGTTCAAATCCAATACCTACATGGCGGGACAATACTGTCTGTAACTCTAGTTCTAGGGTATCCAACACCCTCTTCTGGCCTCCAGAGACACTGCACACATATGGTACGCAGACATACATTTATACACTTAATTCTTTAAAGCATCAAGAAGCCACTGATTCATGTAATAAAGGAAACAGGAATGCCTTGGAGACAGGGAGCTGTGGCGTGGAGGCTGTGAGTGAGCCCAGAACAGTCTACGGTGCCGGAACACGCAGGTGCGAGCAACACCCAGGCGTGAAGAGCGCGCCTTGGCCATGCGGGGCTGCAGAGCGACACTCCCCACTCTATTACAACCAACGGAATGAATGAGCAGACATTACTGAATAAATGAATGAGGTAAAAGGTTTCTTTGGAACAGAACACCAGTTCTTACAGATAAATAGGGAACAACAGAATCTTCATAAGTAAAACAGCAAATTCAACAACAAAATGTCTCAGTGAGGTGACACTTACTCTAAGAAAAATTCTAAGCACGTGACATTTAAACAGCTTTAAGTATCTTTCCAGAACATTATCATTACTTTAAAAAATGTATTCTGTCATGTGTATGTATGGGGGCAGGCACTCATGTCACCACGTGTGTGGTCAGAGGACCATTCTTTTTGAGGTCGGTTCTCCACCTCCGTCTTTATATGGGTTCAGGGAATTGAACCCGAGTCATCGGGCTGAGCACTATGCACCATAACCTGCGGCCATGTTAAAGGATTTCTGTTGAGACAGGACTTACTCCGCAGTCCTGGCTGGCCTGCAGCTCACTCTGTAGACCAGGCCAGTCTCAAATTTAAAGAGATGTACCTGCTTGACTCTTGCAGACAGGGTTTTACTATGTAGCCTAGGTTGGTCTGGAGCTCAGTATGCAGCACAAGGTGGCCTCAAACTTGTGACAAGCCTACCTCAACCTCCCAGTTGCTGGGAGTCCCGGCATCAGCCAGTTTGGCTGGATCTCAGTTCTAGAACACTGTATTTCTTAATTTTTTTTTTTTTTTTGAGACAGGGTTTCTCTGTGTAGCCCTGGCTGTCCTGGAACTCACTCTGTAGACCAGGCTGGCATCGAACTCAGAAATCCACCTGCCTCTGCCTCCCAGAGTGCTGGGATTACAGGCGTGCGCCACCACTGCCCGGCAACACTGTATTTTTTTACACACTTATTTCTGTGGCACTGGGAACCAACCTGGGCCTTTGCGTGTGCTAGCCAAGCTCTACTACTTCATCCCAGTCTGAAACTTTTTTTTTTTTTTTTTTGAGACAGGGTTTCTCTGTGTAGCCCTGGCTGTCCTGGAACTCACTCTGTAGACCAGGCTGGCCTCGAACTCAGAAATCTGCCTGCCTCTGCCTCCCAAGTGCTGGGATTAAAGGCGTGCGCCACCACTGCCCGGCCCAGTCTGAAACTTTTAATTTTACAGTAGAGAACTTTTTTCCTGACAACTCGAGCTTTGGGGTTACAGTTCACAGTGCCCCGTGCGGGGAGGGAGGCAGCAGGGCACGGGTTTCTGTGGTCACCTTGCCAAAAACGCAGACCCCAATCTCATCAGTGAAAGCATTAGCTAGATCCCAGCTGAAGGATATTCTACCAAAGAACTGGCTTGGACTCTTCAAAACCGCCAGTCACAGAAGAGCAGGGAGGACACAGACGTGGCCTCGGGCAGCCACAGGGAAGGAAATGGAGAACAAGACAGTGTGGGATGCCCAGGCCGGTGGAAGCCACAGCCTGCAGAGGGGCGGGAGTGTGCGGCAATGCTATTGTCCCGGACCTGTCACTCCCCGCGGGTCTATGCTGTACAACAGGAGAGGCTGTATTAAAGGTCTAAGAGGTTTACTCGCCCCCCATAATTTTCTGTAAGCCTAAACAATTATTGAGGTAGTGCATGGCAGGCTACCTCTGAGGGGTAAGGTGGCATCACCCAGAGCTGTGGCCATCTTGTCATGACATTCTATGACTCACAGCACTGACTTCAGCCCTGTCTAAGCATCTTTTTTTTTTTTTAAAAAGATTTATTTATTTATTTATTTATTTATTTATTTATGATGTGTAAGTACACTGTAGCTGTCTTCAGGCACACCAGAAGAGGGCGTCAGATCTCATTATGGATGGTTGTGAGCCACCATGTGGTTGCTGGGATTTGATCTCAGGACCTTCAGAAGAGCAGTCAGTGCGCTTAACCACTGAGCCATCTCTCCAGTCCCTGTCTAAGCATCTTGCTAGAGGCTGGCTAAGGGACAGGAGGGTTCGAGGGTTCTTCTCAGTCCTGTAGTGGCAGATGACAGTGACAACTGGTGATGGATGCACAGTGACTTGCCAGGCCACACTGAGTCACCTCCCTGGAATTGCCACCTGGCTGGGACAGCAGTTAAGAGGCAGGGCTAAGGCAGGCCCACGTCCACCTGCGTGCAGCCTGGCCCCAACCTTGCTCCCGTGTCGCTTTCCGTGTCTGCACTGCCAGCCTGCTGACTGAGGCCCATCTCAGAGCGGAGTTTGTTCACCTGGGACAGTGGTCCCATCCCAGAGGAAGGCAGGTAGAGGAACCGGTCAGACCCATGGGTGCCCTACACTGGCTTAGTCAATCGCCTTGACTCTGCCTGTAGGGCACGGGAGAGAGGAAGCTGTAGAATAAACTACGGAGCCACCTGCACTTGGGGCTGTTGCCTTCCCCCTGCCATGGGCCAGCCTGGGATGGGCAGCATTAGCTCAAGTAGAGGTGGCATGCCACCACCTGATCCCCACCTTCCTCAGCCGGCGTGCTCTCCGCTGCATGACTCTGACTTCTGGCAGTGTTAATGTTCTAGTGATTACATGGACCGGAGTCTACACTGACATGCAGACCAGGCTTCCTGTTCCTTGCCTTGCAGATCATAACAGACTATGAACCTCACAACCAAGACAGGCAGGAGAGGGTGCTAGGCCTCGGGAAGGCACGAGGGCAAGGTGGATGGGTTGCCATGCCGCAGCAAGGGGCCTTTATTAGATGTTCAGGGCACGGACAGACAGGTGGAGATGCTAGATGGTGTAGCACACCTTCTCGGGGTGGAGCGGTGCCTGGATGTCCAGTTTGCGGGTCTTGCTGTCCTTATCAATGATCTCCAGTCGCAATGTAGGTGGACGCTTCTCAGCCTGGGGTGAGGGCAGCTCAGGGCTCTTGAGAAGGTGCTTGTCTGAGTCCTCCACAGTGATACGCAGGGTGCAGCCCCCTGGTAGCAGGTCCTGCTCATAGGCTGCCGCCAGTTGGTTTACCACACGCCGCTCTACCTGCAGGTGGCAGAAGATGACATGGCCGTTATGCCTTGGCCTGCACCTGACCTGTGGCTGGAGCCAGGAGCTGGAGCTGGCCTCTGTCATGTGATTGGGCAAGCCAGGATCTCGGAGCCCGCAGTTCTTCCTTGCAAACTGGGCTTATCGGCAATAAGCTCACAGGCTACTGCTAAAGGCGTCACGATGGGAGTTCTGAGGCTCTCAGCCCAGGCTCTTCAAATGAGGGCTCATATTAACTCAACCTGCTTAGACACTATTTTTTAAAATTAATTTGGTTATTCACCTTACATCTGATCACCCCTCCCCACTCTGTCCCTCCTCTCCTCCCAGTCCCTTACCCATTCCCCTTAGTTTTTTTTTCTTCTTCTTTTTTTTAAATGTACATTGGTGTTGGGAATTGAACCTGAGTTCTCTGGAATAGCAAGCAGCCAGTGCTCTTAAACATTGAGCCATCTCTCCAACGCCCCCTCCTCACCACTGAGTTTTAATTGACCTTTTTTTTTTTTTTTTTTTTTTAGTTCTGAAAGGACTTCTGTTGCTATGGATAATCCTAGCAGCTAAACTGCAGGGACACTGAGCCTGGAGCCAAGTCCGTGGCAGAGGGAGGAGGGTATAAGGCGCCATGCTTGTCTCCAGCTTCTGTGCTCACCTCGTGCTTAATGGAGCGGGCACCATAGTGGACGTTGTAGCCGTCGACCAACACGTCTGCCACCTCGCGGTCCCACAGGAGTGTGATGTTGTGCCTCTGCTTGGCCTGAGGTGGGTCAGAGAGAGGTCTGTCTGCATGTGGCAGTACCAGTGCCTTCCAGCTCAAGGCACATCGGTCCAAGAGGCTGTGCCCCCTGGACCACTGGCCCCACATCACCTTGGGGTCACTCTTTGAGTTCCAGGAGTCTCAGCCCCGCCCATGGGCAGTCACCTCTCTTACCCTCTTGGCCCAGAAGTTCAGTTCCTTGTTGACCAGCTGGATGAGCTCCGAGTGGCAGAAGGGGAGGAAGTAGACGATCTCATTGATCCGTCCCAGAAACTCGTCTCTCCGGAAGTGAGCCTGCAGAGCCAGGTTAAGGGGGAGGTGTCAGTGATGGTGGGCAGGAAAGTTCCTGGGCCTTCCACATTTCAAGTGTGGTTCCTCTGTCCTAAAGCCCCCACAGGAGCAGGAGGTCAGAAGAAAAACTCACTTTCAAGATGGGTCGGATCACATTCTCTTTAAAGTTCTTTGAGATGGTGATCTTGTCACTAATCTGGACATCCCCTGTGAAGACAGACCATAAAGTATTTACCCACTACATTCATGGAGCCCTGGGCTACGCTGGCTCTCTGGGGGAGCCATGGGCTTTCTGGTGAGTGCATGTAGCCAGTCTAAGGTCCCTGGGTCTAGTACTGACCTCCTCAATAACTAGAACTTTCTGAGGCCCTTTGCCTCACAGATGCCTCAAGCCACAAACTCAGGAGAGTTGTTTGAGACAGAAGAAGATTCAGGATGAAGGCCTGAGCGCCAGGGCTCATCCTGAGGAGAAAGGCAGATGCAGCCTCTCTCTGATGCCATCTCTGAGAACCTCATGTAAGGCCTTGCCCACTTCCATAATTTCTGACCTGGTATTTCTTTTTTGTTGTTGTTGGTTTTTTTGTTTTGTTTTGTTTTTTCGAGATAGGGTTTCTCTGTGTAGCCCTGGCTGTCCTGGAACTCACTCTGTAGACCAGGCTGGCCTCAAACTCAGAAATCCACCTGCCTCTGCCTCCCACATGCTGGGATTAAAGGCATGCGCCACCACTGCCTGGCTCTGACCTGGTATTTCTTCAGAGTCTGTTGAATGTGTAGCTCTCTAGTTCCATGGCACTGTGTGTGTGTGTGTGTGTGTGTGTGTGTGTGTGTGTGTGTGTGGTGTGTGTGTGTGTGTGTGTGTGTGTGTGTGTGTGTGTGTGTGTGTGTGTGTGTGTGTGTGAAGCCCTCCTGTAAACCAGTAGACCTAGGGCACACTCTCTTGTCCTCGCTACTCTCTGGTGCAATGCTTGCTTTCTGCTCTAAGAATTTCAACTCCATTTCTGCCCCTAGGTATGCCAGTGGTCAGATGACCTCTCTGAAACAGCCCGGGTCATACATCATACCAAGGTTTTCAGCGATTCGATTTCGGCTCATCTCCAAAGCTTCCTGTCTGAGCTGCAATGCATGCTGGGCGATCTCATCACTGGCTACATTGGAAGTCATGATGAAGATGGCATCCTTGCAGTCAATAGTCTTCCCCTTGCCATCTGTCAGGCGGCCCTGGTGAGGACAGGGATGGTAATCTTTAGGAAGCTGGTAGCTGGACAAGCTCCAGCAGACAGCTGTTTCCCAATGCTCTATGCTGTTGCCTCTCACTCTTCAGCTCTCTGGGCATGGGACTCACATCCTAACAACAATGGCTTCACCGACGGACATCAGGGCACCTAGCATCCCAGGGGCTTCCAGTGGCCAGTCTGATTTCCCACCAAACACATTGGGAGGCCTACTCTGGGCTGGGACTCTTTGAACCTTGTCATGATCCTGGTCTAGAGGGTCAGTGAGACAAGAAAACAATGACAATGATGAAGGGCAGTGAAGGGTTGCTGCAGGCATGCGGGGCAGGGTCTAGAGACGACTCCGGGGACCAGGGGCCGACACTGGCAAAGCCCTTCATGAACCCATGCTGAGAACAGGGCAGGGGTCTAGAGAGGACTCCGGGGACCAGGGGCCGACACTGGCAAAGCCCTTCATGAGCCCATGCTGAGAACAGGGCAGGGGTCTAGAGAGGACTCCGGGGACCAGGGGCCGACACTGGCAAAGCCTTTCATGAGCCCATGCTGAGAACAGGGCAGGGTGTCTAGAGAGGACTCCGAGGACCAGGGGCCGACACTGGCAAAGCCCTTCATGAGCCCATGCTGAGAACAGGGCAGGGTGTCTAGAGAGGACTCCGAGGACCAGGGGCCGACACTGGCAAAGCCTTTCATGAACCCATGCTGAGAACAGGGCAGGGGTCTAGAGAGGACTCCGGGGACCAGGGGCCGACACTGGCAAAGCCTTTCATGAACCCATGCTGAGAACAGGGCAGGGTCTAGAGACGACTCCGAGGACCAGGGGCTGACACTGGCAAAGCCCTTCATGAGCCCATGCTGAGAACAGGGCAGGGGTCTAGAGAGGACTCCGGGGACCAGGGGCCGACACTGGCAAAGCCCTTCATGAGCCCATGCTGAGAACAGGGCAGGGTGTCTAGAGAGGACTCCGGGGACCAGGGGCTGACACTGGCAAAGCCCTTCATGAACCCATGCTGAGAACAGGGCAGGGTGTCTAGAGAGGACTCCGAGGACCAGGGGCTGACACTGGCAAAGCCCTTCATGAACCCACGCTGAGAACAGGGCAGGGGTCTAGAGATGATTCCGAGGACTAGGGGCTGACACTGGCAAAGCCCTTTATGAACCCACGCTGAGAAAATGGTCAGACGGCTGCTATTCCTGTGGCCTAGGACATCTTGTAAAGTCAGACAACACTCCTATATCTTTTTTTTTTTTTTTTTTTTTTTGAGAACTATGTAGCTAGGAGTGTCCTGGAACTATGTAGACGAGGCTGGCCACAAATTCACAAAGATCAGCTTGCTTCTGCCTCCCAAGTGCTGGGATTCATTCAAGGCTTATACCACTATGCCCAGATTTTTCTTTTCTTTTCTTGCAGTATAGTATTATACCACGCAGGTGTGGGTGGCTGCAGTGGTTAAAGGGCGGTATAGAGCCTCTGGAGGTGGAGGAGGGGGTGGCTGTAAGCCCATGGCGCTGCTGCTAGGCTTGAACTGTGAGAAGCACTTTAACCACTGAGCCATCGTCTCTCTACCTGCTTCCCCGCCCCCCACCCCCCCATCTTATCTACCTATCTACCTACGCACCTATCTGTTCCCTGAGACAGGGCCTCACATAGGCCAGCCTAGCTTCATACTTATTGTGTAACTCTTGAACTCTAGGTGCCCCTGCCTCTGCTTCCTCAGTGCTGGGACTGTAGGTGTGTGCCACCATGCCCAGCCTATCTATCTCTGGAGCCATTCTTCATCCTGGCAAAGAGGGGTGATGGCAAGGTTCCTTCTTGGTTTTTTTTGTTTTGTTTTGTTTTTTTCAAGACAGGGTTTCTCTGTGTAGCCCTGGCTGTCCTGGAACTCACTCTGTAGACCAGGCTGGCCTCAAACTCAGAAATCCGCCTGCCTCTGCCTCCCAAGTGCTGGGATTACAGGCGTGCACCACCACCACCCGGCTTGCAAGGTTCCTTCTTTAAACACTTGAGGATGTTTTCTTGGAACTGAGTTCTTTCCCGAAGTGACTCTGAGGAAGCACCCCTCCTGGAGACGGGTATGTAGCAGAATAAGAAAAGGAATGGCAGAAACACAAGAGTAAGCATGGGCCAAGGGAGTACCTCCCTGGGCATATGCAAGCCTCTGTCCAACAATGGACAGATGACAGTGCTGATCAGGGTCTCATTGAGAGGAATCAATGGACTGGAAGGTGCACATGGGCAGGGTCACCTGTCACCACACTCTGTCACCACACTGCATCCTCCATCCATCTCCAGAACTGACCAGCCCTGGGTAGAGGCCAGGCTGCTCAGTGTGTGAGCCAGCGTCTGGCCTAGGTGTCCAGCACTCACTTTCACTTGCCGACTGCTTGGACTCGAGCTCAGAGACTAGCTGCATGTTCACAGTCTTATAGCTAGAATCCAGGTCAGCAGAGACAGCCTGGCCCCAGAGCTACGCCTTGCCCTCTGCACCAGGCTAGAGAGCACCCCAAGGGTGCTTCGTTATACCTGGCTTTCCTTCTCGGCCAATTTTAATTTGTATCCTTTATCCTTTCTTCCTAAGCAGAGATAGGAGTGTTGGAGAGGGAGAGAATCCCTGCCCGGGGTTGTCTGATAAGTCAGAGCTAGAGAACATGCCCCTGGGGACAGATCACTGAACCATGGCGGGCTCCGGGCCCAGTTTAAGCCTGTCACCATGCTTATGTCAAACGTATGTTCCCCTTGCCTGATGACGCCAGGCTCAGTCAGGGCTAGTCTTTGCCTCTGTAAAGTCATGTGCTGACAAGAGCCTGAGTGCTAGGCACGGGTTCTAGGCTTCTTTTGCTTTGCTCTTGTCCTAGACCTCCAAGACAGCATGAATTCTAAGGGGGCGTGGCCTCCACATCTTGGAGTTGGTCACCCTACTGTCCCTGGGTTAGGGTGGGAAAAGGGAAGAAGGCTCAGCTCTTGAGCTATTACATCCCTGGGAGCTCTTTGCTTTGCTAACTGGCTCTAACACAGCCAAATCAGAGCGGGAGACAGCTTGAACTTGGGGTCAAGTCTGGGTGCTCATATGACATGACCCACACATGTGCACAAGGCACTTTGTGTGTTCTACATTGGCCTTCTGAGCTAATTCCTCAGGACTGGGTTCATGCATTGCTGTCCTGGACATAGCAATAACCTACTAGCAGCAATTTCAGCATGAGAGACCAAAGCTCTGTTCATCACTGGGCCTCAGGACAGTCCACATGGGCCAGGGGAGCAGGTGTGCTACACAGCTGATCCCAAGGGTGACTTTAAACATTCACATCTCAGTTCTCTTGGACGATTAAGATGTATCCCAAAGGCAGAACTGTCCTTGTCGGTTACCCCAGCTGGGGAGCAAATCTCATGCTAGGCTTATGAGCTCCGTCAGCCCTGCCAGTGCTTAGGGCTGGAATCCTGTGGGTCTCTGACGGGGAGAGGGGTAGTGCCCGCGGGACCAGGCTTTTCCTGGGACTTCTATGTTGGGCTATAGGCTCTCTTTGTTGGCCATGACTCAGTGTTCATGGAACTTTTGTGACAGCTAGCGAGTTCTTGATTTTCTCCATGCAAGACTGGGAGGTCAGGCCTGGCAGGGTCCGAGGACCTCTGTCACCCCAAACTGTGGATCATGTGCCCTTACAACCACTGCGTTTGTTACTTTCCCAGCTCAGCGCCTTCCTTCTTCAGGGGCCCTGTCCACTCAGCTCATCAGTAACACACAGGGGCGCCCCATTCTGCCGTGTACAATGCCTCAAGAATAAACACATGAGCTACCCTCTGCGGACTGCCTGTCACTGTGGTGACTCCTCCTTGAGCCTTTGATCCATGCTAGGCTCACAGGCTAATCCCTCACTGCTTCTGGGCCACAGAATCCTGCTTAGATTGACAGGGGCATTCCTTTGGAGGCTTCTGTTAGCCTTTGTGCTGAAGGAATCATGAATTGTGACTCTTTGGACAGACTATTCCTAAATATTCCTAAGTTGGAGCATCTCTGGGCTGGTCCATAGCCATCACATTCTCAGCCATGCCCCCGGGGTCACCGTCCTCCCTGTCTGCATCTGCTGCTTGGCCTGCAGATCTATCTCCTTGCTTTAGCTCAAGCCTCAGCCACTTACTTACTCAGGCTAGGCACTGGCTCAGGGGGCAATCCCTCTCTCCTCAAAGATGTCTAGGGTTTGTGAAACTTGCTTTGGACCACGCTGCTGTAGCTACGGATGAATTCTTCAGTTGACTCCTCACTGGGTCTCCTCCTGTTAGGCCCCTCCTTTGCACACCTGCCTTCAGGGTCTTTGTAAAGTGAAAATCTGACACTGTAGCTTAAAGGTCTTTCAAATATTCCTTATCCCCTGTAAGATAAATCTATAATCTATATCCTTTGCCAGCTTTAATTATTATTTGGTGTGTGTGTCACCAAGACTGGAGCCAGGATCACAGCATGCTCTGAGCCCTCTCCCGAGCTGTCTCACTGGCCAGCTCATGTGTACTGCTCTGCTCCCACTCTCTCCACGGCAGCCCTGTAACGAGCTGCAGACCCTGGAGCCTGGGCGTGCTGGCACTCTTCTTCCAGCCCTGTGTCTGCCGCATAAGCACATGTTGGGCAGTGCACACCTTGAAACCTAGCATGGTAGAGTCAGAAGCAGGTAGATTTCTGAGTTTGAGGCTAGCCTGGTCTACATAGAGTTTCAGGACAGCCAGGGCCCTGTTTCAAAAATCAAAACAAAGAGGTAAAATAAAGACTTTGCAGTTAGTCAACCCGGGCTTGGGGCCCGGCTGGAGTGCGCCAGTCCAGAGCCCGTCCTCTACAAGCATGTATGCTTAAATCTGACTGAGTAAACTCAGACTGGGCTTTACTCAGTGGGATCAAGAGTGTTACAGACAGCAGACCGGGCTGTGTGCCACAGGGCAGGGGAGACTGGCTTTAATGGGAGGCCATTAGCATGTTCCAGTGGACAGGTTGTCAGCAGCTGCCTTGCTTCTCTCGGGGCCAAGGAGGCCACCATAGGAATCTGTAGGAAGGCCAGAGGCCAAACAGGCTGCCAGCTCGCCTCCCGAAGTGGGGCTCGCCCTTGAGTGCTTCCTTGCAGACTGGTTTCCTCTGGCCCTAGATGTCCCTGTAAGCTTTGGAATGGCCTCTAGCTTAAAGACCTTTAACTCAGTGTTACTCTGAGGATGGGATAGATTGATAGATGTGCATTTCTTAGAATGATGTATGGTAGCACACAAATGCAAAATCTCCAGTTCTTTTCTTTCTTTCTTTTTTTAAAATTATTTTCTTTATTTTTTTTATAGATTTATTTATCTTATTTATATGAGTGTACTGTAACTGTCTTCAGACATACCATTAGAGAGCATCAGATCCCATTACAGATGGTCGTGAGCCACCATGTGGTTGCTGGAAATTGAACTCAGGACCTCTGGAAGAGCAGTCAGTGCTCTTAACCGCTGAGCCATCTCTCTAGTCCCCCACATCTCCAGTTCTTATCCCTCACCTGCTTCCTAGGTAGGTAGGGATGGGTGTGGTCCACAGCCAAACACTTGCATCTCACCAAGAGGCCCCAGTGGGAGGCTCAGAACACGACTGAAAGGGAGCTCTGGAGGACAGTCTTTTCTTCTGCAAGCCAGCTAACTGGGAGATGGCAGCTAACTGGGGGAAAGGCAAAAAACACTGGGCCTCCTGGGAAGGCCTGCAGCTGGTCGGGACATCTGGATCCTGGTAGGACTTGGTGCCTACATTTCTATTTGCTCTGAGAGCCTCTCTCCATGCCCCATGTGACATGGGAAGCAAAGCAAATCCTCAATTTCCCTAAACTGGAGGAGATGAAGACAGAAGTGGCCACCCACCTGGCACACAGCGCTAGCTAGTGCCCCTCTCAGAGAAGAGGGCCTCAGCCGCACTCAGCCCTCGGTCCTCAATTCTTCTGGCAGGGCAGCGACCCAGACCAGATAGAGGCTATCCTCTGCGTGAGGCCAAGTGCCACTTGGGGACCACATATCTCCACACTCAAATCCTGTTTACACTGAGGTTCTGCAGCCATGCGGAACCTTCTCTGAGCTCTGGCATTTCCTTTGTAAAAAATGAGCTGAATTCTTCCTGACTATCACAGTGACCAGCAATGATTCTGTTAGATGTTTTTATTTTTCTGACTTTATGAACATTGGTGTTTTCTCTGCATGTATGTCAGATCTTGGAGTTGCTGCCATGTGGGTGCAGGAACTGAACCTGGGTCCTCTGCAAGAGCAGCCAGTGCCCTTAACTGCTGAGCCCCTTCTGTTAAATCTTTACTAGAGGAAGATATTAAATGGACAGAGAAAAGCAAGTTCTCATTTGTAGCCCACCTTGCCCAGTGGAGGGATTGCCCAATTTGTCAAGAGACAGGCATTATGAACCCCAGTAATACCATTTCATCAGTAATGATGTGGCTTCCATTTAAAACGCGTTAGCACAGAGCAGCAGTGCTTACAGTTAAGGGCACGGAGGACCTAGGCTCTAGGTTTGATTTCTAGCACCCTCATGGTAGTTACTATCTATAACTCCAGCCCTGGGGATCTGAGGCCTCTTCTGGTCTCCGTGGGCACCACACACATGACACACAGACACACATGCAGGCCAAACACCTGCATGAAGGACATAAAATGGTATGTCCTTCTTTGTCACTGGAGGCCTTTGATGTCTAGAGATGGGCTTGCTAAGGTCAAAAAGCCAGTTAGGAGTAGGGCTAGAACTAAATTCTTGTCTCCCTGCCCACTGCCTCGCTGCACCTCTAGACAGGCCTACGAGGCCATGAAGTCTAGCTGCATTCCTTTCAAGTGCCTCCCCATGTCCCCGCATGCTCTTACCTCATCAAACAGCTGTAGCATGATGGTGAGCACATCTGGATGGGCCTTGTCCACCTCATCAAAGAGCACTACTGCATTTGGGCACTGTTTCAGTTTCTTGGTCAGCTGGCCACCCTCTTCATGGCCGATGTAGCCTGGTGGAGAACCGATAAACTTGGCTACCTGGTGGAAGGCAATAACATGTTAGAAATGTCTTTCTGTGTTTTCAGCCTACAATATGGGGCCAGTGTGGGAAGATGGCTGCATATAGTTATTAAGAAGGCCAGTCTCTGCCGGGCGTGGCGGCACACGCCTGTAATCCCAGCACTTGGGAGGCAGAGGCAGGCGGATTTCTGAGTTAGAGGCCAGCCTGGTCTACAGAGTGAGTTCCAGGACAGCCAGGACTACACAGAGAAACCCTGTCTCAAAAAACAAAACAAAACAAAACAAAAAAAAAAAAAAAGAAGGCCAGTCTCATTAGGGATAGTCAGAAATCCTGCCACTATGGGAGAGCAGATGCATCAGTTTCTTTAGAAATGTTGTGCAGAACACATCATTGTGACTCTATTGTGCATCTACACCCCTCATACCCCTCTCTGCCCCCAGGACAGATTCCAGGGCTGCTGGAATTACTGGAATCATCCCAAGTAGTGATCATTTCAGACCCTGTGAGACACACTTCCCCAAAGACCATCTCACCTCATGTCGCTCCTGAAACTCAGACATGTCGAGCCGGATAAAGCCCTGAATGGAAATAAAGTTTGTCAGTGTGAGACAGGAGGCAAGGGACGGGCCCAGGCCAGAGCCCCCAACTATCCTAGGCTTTCTGATATGCCACATTCTCAAACTGCACATTTTCCTAGTCTTTGCCTTCTTCTCTCACCCACTTTCCCACAGGATACTTTTATTTTCTACCTTAATAAGGCCAAATCACATCTCTGCGCTTATAAATACAATTCAGGATGTCCCTCCCCCCAGGCAGCTTCTACAGGTCTTGTTACCACATTATCTATAGCTCCCACCCCAGCCCTCATTCCCAAGGGCGTTCCATGTGTGCCCAGCATTGAAGCCCTTGTAGTCAAGAAGTGTCAGTAGACAGGCATGGCCAAGGTCAGCACGGCCAGCAGAGACGGCGAGGACAGGAAGGGTGGGTCTCCACAGCGCTCCTCAACTTTGCAGGACTATAGCAGGCACAGGTCCCCTTGGTTTTTCTTTATGGCTAGCTCACAGCTATTGTTTTACATTTTTCTTAAAAGGCATCTATGATGAGCCTGTAGGTCTTCTTTCTCTACCGTGGTCATGTGGATGATTTCCCAGAAAGCCCCTTGGGGAGAAGGCCAGTTAGTGCCAGGGAAAGAGGAACTAGAGTATGTGATTTAAGACAGGTAGAGAAGCCCTTCCCTGTCATGGGTTTCTAAAGCTATGAGGGACTATCAAAAAAGTTCTGCTTCTCTCTCCTTACTGAGCTCTGGGAGAATGCATAAGCACTGCTGCTCCCAACAGGTGAGGGTGACATGGCACAAGACACTCAGAAAGATGTACCCACAGCTGTATTCTACCCAGGCTACCCAGGCCGCACTCAATGAAGGAGACTGTGCTGTCTGTTCTGTCAGTGCACAGGCACAGGCACAGGCTGGAAGGATGAGCCCAGGCCAGGAGCCAGGTGACAGGACCCAGTCGTCCATGACTGTGTGTGCGGCTTTAGCCCTTAAGCCGGTATCTCCCTGTGCAACACCAGGCTCTTGGTCTGAAGAGAGACCTAAGCCAATAGGTGGAAAGACATTTGGAAGGCTGTTATTGAGGCTGTATGTGGGCAAGGGTGCTCTCAGGGGGCTTAAGCAGCACTTCCTTAGAGTCTCTCAGCAGCTCATTCAGAGAAGGTTCTGGAAAGGATCAGGACAACTGTGGGAAAGCTCAGAGTGCTGACCAGAGGTATCAAAAATCTAGATGAGTCATAGACACATGTCTGATAACAGCTGACATTTGCCATGCTTACTACATGCCTAGCAAGACTCTGTGGAAGCTATTAAATGGCTTTAAGTGCGTATAGCCTGTGGTAAGCAGGAGATGAAGAAACAAACCACAGATTGTAGTATCTTGTCCAAGGCTTTGCTGTTAAGTTTTTGGTCATGACAAGTACTGCCTTTCATTTTCCCTGCCAACAGCTAGGCTCTCAGTAGTCTTCATTTGAAAGGTTCAGAGGTTTGTGCTCACAAGGGACTGTCAAAGGACCCAGAGGGTATTGAGTGGTGCTTTCTTATGACAAGTTTCTGATGACAAATTTTTGGGCTTGATATTCTTGGTTGGAAGCTTTTTGGTTTCATGTGACTTTAACTTGGTTATATACAAAGAGAAAACAGAAACTATGGTCACATTCAACATGTCCTGAGTGTGCATTTTGGGTAATAAGAAATACTAGGAGGAATGGAGTGTATGATTTTAAACCACCGTCTTTGTAATCCAATGGGAGAGCAGCATTATAGAACCTACTACTTAGAAAATAGATGAAAACAGAGTCCCGGTCAATTCCACACCGGAGACTCAAATAACTGCTCCTAACTTGTCACCACAGTGCCACTAAAACTTCCAAGTCTTTTGGGTTCGAGTACCTGGCCTTATGATGCTATCACAGAACAAAAGGTTCTTTCTCAAGGACTACTAAAACCGATGAGAGTCTGCAAGGCTGTCCAGCTGGGGGAAATGGTACAGAAGAGAGGGGAAGAAAAACCAATAAGCCCACAAATGGATCTGGTAAGACACTGCAGCTATTGATAATGCCCTGTGAGGCGGTAAGCATTAGTGTCTCTTCATAACCAGTGAGACAAGGGTTGGAGAGGCAGACCAACACCAGCCCCGACTCCCAGGCCAGTGCTCAGTTTACCTCATGGGCCCCCCTTGGGAGGCACGGGAAGAAAGCTCCCACCTGTGATGATCCTCTGTGACACTGGACTCACACCTAACACTTTCTGCACTTTACTGACTGTCTGGAGATGTCAGGAACCCTGGCTGTCAGCTTACAGTCCACAGTTCTCTTGGATTTGGATGGCATGCTTCAAACATGAGTGCCCCAGGCGAGGCAATGCCCATGTAAACATGCTCTGTAATGGCTGGCCAGGGGGTGGACCCATAAGGGGTTTTAGAGAAGAATCACACATGATTCTGTAAGTAAGTGTTTTCTGGGGGCCAGTTATGCATCTCATCTTCCTCTGTGAAACAGTCAAGTCAACATGTTTCTAATCTCAACCCTCGAGCAGCTGAGAGTAAGGTACTGAGAGGAAAGTGGAAGGCTCGACTCTGGGCTCAGGCCTCCTCCTAACAGATGACCCTGGGCAAGCCTCCTGCTCTCTAGGGCTTCAGCTCTCTCAACTAAACAGCAGATGAAGTCAGCACTGTTCCTCACAGGATCAAGGGAGAGTGTAGAGCAGGCGAGCACTGCTGGGACAGGCTAAGGAGAAAGAGACTGTCTATGACAGTGCAGAAGCCTGAATAAGCTAATGCTCACCACAGCCTCAGGAGAGGGACTGGAGAGCTCTTCCCTGAGGCAAAAAAGCTGTTTAGTGGGGAAGGGCCTACTTAGGGTCAGGAGAAAACAGCCCCGGAACTTGGGTCAAGGGTCCATGGCTGTGGAGCTTGGTGCCCCACAGTGTACTGCCAAAGGGCAGATGCAGGAAGGAGAGGTGCTACTTGCCTTGTGGGGGAGGTGTGTACTGATCTCCAGCCCACCCTTGAGACACCCTGTGGTGGTGGGGGTTCCTGCCCCCATTTAGATGTTCCAACTAAAAGGTAGCGCATCAGCAGCCTTCCACAGCAGCGCGCCAGCAGATGCTCCCTCCCACACCCACTGTGTATGAAGACATAGCAAGACAGCATGGATAAGGAGATTATAATTTGTAATTAAATATTAACCTTTCTGACAGTATTAAAATTAAACCACTCAGAATTCTTCATCCCTAATCAGGTGGTTCCTGCCCGTAACTGCATCTTTCCTAATAGTCTTGCTAGTTTATGGCCCTTTCCAGAGTGCTAATTGTTTCAATCGCTGCCAACCTGATGAATTGTCTGAAGCCGCTCTTTCGTTGGAGCACATTAGCATGCCACACACTGCTTGCCTGCTTGCCTGCCTGTCTAGTGGGTCTGCAGTGGCTCTGGCGGAGATCGCGCAACTGTTTTCTGCCAGTTGCTCCACAGAAGGGCTCACACAACCTGGGCTACTTTGTTTCTATGGCTTCAAGGATCCTGGGGAGGTGGCAAGGGGACAGGAGGCTACAAGTGACAGGAGTTCAAGGCTCTGCTCCTGGGCTATTTAGCTGGCAGGGCCTAAGCAGCCCGTCTTTGCCTCTCAGGGTGGGGTGTGGGGAAGGGGGAAGGCAGCCATGAAACCAGGCATGCACACTGAGTCTTAGGCAACCTCCAGGGACAAGTGGGGGAACTTAGCCTTAATGATGGGAAGGTATTTAGCTTTAACTGAGTATTTTGTAGTGTCACCTAGGACTAGTTTCTCAAAAACATCTCCTGTCATCCAAGGCCTTTAAAACCAGGTGTGGATAAACACAGCTGGGAGACACCAAGGTTCTGGGCTCTGGTTGGAAGCAGAGCCGAAGCCTAGCTGAGGACCCATGCGAGAGGAGAAGCAGCAGACCCCATGGCTTCTCCTGGGCCTCTGCAGCACAGCCCTACAGAGCTGAGCCCTCAGGAACAGTGTTAGCTGTGTGTGAGCATCCAGCAAGACGCCTGGCCAGGCCAGGCCAGGCCGGGCTGCTCAGCAATGTGTGCATGAATCTCATCTAGTTCTCCCAAGGCCCTGACTCAGGCAGGCAAAGATGATCATTGCCATTTCACAGCTGAAGAAACTGAGGCATGAAAGTTAATTCTTAGAGCAATCTCTGGTTAGAGCAGAGGCCCAGCTTTTTGACTGCCGCTTAGATTTTAGGACAAGCATGAATGGCAAGGTTTCCCTGGCCATTAGACTAGACCTTGGTCCCAATTCCTTACCTTTTTGGCATCTTTGTGCATATACTTGGCTGTCTGCTTGGCCAGCTCAGTTTTCCCTAGGAATAAGGTAGACAAGTTGGGTCAGAACCAGTTGACAATCTTTAGAGTAAAAGTACACTAGGGATGCTTATGGTGGTGCCCATCTTTGATCCCAGCTACTGGGAGGCAGAGGCAGGAGGGATTACATAGTGAGTTCCAGGACAGCCAGGGCTATGTAAAGAGACCTTGTCTCAAAATAAGTAGTACAACACTAGGCTGCGTGGACACTGACGAGACTCCTTTATGGATAGGACGCTGAGGTTCAGACACTCTCCTAAGGTGACGCTGAAACAACAATCACAGTGCTCTTACAGTTTCCCTGTGGTGAAGCCAAGGACTTCCTCTGTGGTAGCACTCTAGAGTGGAGGCAGGGAGTAGGACCTGTGACCCAACTCATGCTTTGAAGTTTAGCACATACTTAACTCTTCTAGAGTGCCCCGACCTCCTGCTTCATGCCCGCATCCCTCTTAAACACTCAAGGCCCTGGAACCTCAGGCCAAGAAAAGGCTGTAAGACAACAAAGCTACTGGCTCCACAGATCTTGTGAGAGAGGACAACCCCACAGTGGTAGTTTGTTGGAAGGGCCATCTGGAATGATGGTAAAGCTACTCTGTGTACCCAGAGCTTCCTGGTGAGGTCCATGAAGGTGCTGGGAGGTAAGGAGGTAGTGGCTATATCATGAAAGCGCTCTCAAGACTGTGGAGGAGGGAGGGAGGGAGGGAGGGGACACCTCAGATGACATAGCCCAGCGGACTAAAAAGGTATCCATGACCTTACTGCAATCAGTTCTGCTGTGCCCTGTGCACAGGAGTTTTCCTGAGTCTCCCAAAGGTAGGCTGCCCTGAGTACGACTGGTGTGCCAGGCAGAGAAGTGGTTCACTTCCCCAGAGGCGAGCCTACGGGATGCACAGGGGTAACATGGGACACGACTAAGAGGCCCAGGTCTTCTTTCTTGGGGACTGTGATCTAGAGCAGCTGTCTCTGGAGCTGTCAGGCTCAGGCTAGATGCTTCTCTAGCTCTGCTTCCCCAGCGGCTGGTCTGCCCATGATTACCTATTCCAGATGATCCCAAGAAGAGGAAGACTAGAGGGTGCTCCTCGTCGTACCAGCCATTCTCCTTCCTCCGGATCGCTACAGCCAAACACACAACATGGGATGGGGAGGGAGACAGATAAATCAATGACACAAAAGGCAGGATAATTATCACTAAGTATACAATATGTTTTACTGCTCTGCGCCCACTCAAAGTCCTCACTACCATTAGTGCTGCCTAATCTGATTAGCTGGCAAGGCCCCTAGAGACACCTAATCAGGTTAGCATGGATTTGGAAAGCTGCCCAGAGCAGATTTCGGATAAAGTTTTCCAGGATGAGCACTCAGCGTTGCCAGGGAAACCAAAAGGCGGGTGGATGGTGAATGGAGGTGAGGGGGTGGGGGACTGGTGAGGGAGACTCTGAGAGGAGTGTTAACTCTCGCTGGTCACCCCTCTACCCACCTGGGAAACTAGTAGGGGATGATACGTGACACCCAGGGGCCCAGGGAGGGTAAGACTTGGGCTCTTTCCCATTTGGGGAAACCAAGGTCTGTTCTGATGTATGGTTTAAGAAGTAGAACAAAGCCAAAAGCATTTTCTGGAAGCCAATCAAGGGCAGTGTACAGCCTGGGGTCTATCTCCTCGATAGCTTCTGGAGCGCTTGGCGGTGAGGAGAGGGACAGATCTGTGCTGGGTTTCTTGAGCTCTTCTTCAAGAGGAGGCAAGCGGTCAGGAGCTTGCATGGAGATGAGCAACCAGTCTCAGCCTCAGAGTGGGTGAGGCAGAACCACGAGAAGAGTCACGTACTGGACACCCTGATACGAGGTATAACTGGAAGTCACCAACAACGTATTTAAGACCCACAGAAACACTGAAGGGAAAGGATTTCTAACTCTATCATCTGGAACGGGAAACAGGCAGCAGGTAAGAGACTTGGTAAGTCACATAGTTGGCAGACGGTATGAAAGAGTCGCTTCTTTCCCAAAACTTGCCTTGCCTTTATAAAACACAAAACAGCCGGGCGTGGTGGCGCACGCCTATAATCCCAGCACTTGGGAGGCAGAGGCAGAACTCAGATTTCTGAGTTCGAGGCCAGCCTGGTCTACAGAGTTGAGTTCTAGGACAGCCAGGACTACACAGAGAAACCCTGTCTCAAAAAAAAAAAAAACAAAAAAACACAAAACAAGCAAACAAACACCCCCCAAACAAACCGACCAGCCCCTCCCCCCATACAGCTGCTTTAAGAAGTGAGTGCCAATTTGGGTGGCACTAATGGAAACAGTGGTTAGGAGCAGGAAGAGGAGAGAGCACTGTGCAATGTCAGGGTCTGTCTGCAGATGGAACGGTGTGTCTGGTCTGGTCCCCAGAGTGTCGCAGGACAGTGAGAAAAGGATATATGTCAGAGGACAAGGCCTGCAAGGTACTTAGTGGAGAAGGAGTCAACAGTCTTAGGGACTGCCTGCCAATCTGGAAGAGGCAAGTTCCCAAATGTTATGCACTTGGGCTTCAAAGCAGCCACAGGACTGATGACAGATCACAGGGCTGACAGAATCTGGAGAGGTGGCAGGCCCAAAGTGGTGGGGAGAAGAACTAACAGAAGGGATAGGCAGGGCAGGCTGAGTGTGGGCCGCCCCACGCCTGCCGTCTTCCTCACCTTTTAGAAACAGATGGAAACAGTGCAAGCTCCAGAGCAGACCAGCCCCTGCGCTGCCAGGAGCCGCTCCCTGAGAAGAGCGTGGGGAAGTGGGGACTCTCCTGGGCTGGAATCTGGATCCTCTCTAACTAGCTGCGGGTCTCTGGAAGGGCAGGTTAGCAGGGGTACTCAGAAACCTTAGGGGTCTGACCTCAGGGATAAAGGAGGAAACTCCAAGCCTGTTTGCAACAGAAACAAGGAGATAGGGGTGAGAGTATCTGGGAACAGGTTCAGGTAGTAAATTGGCAGAAGGTAAGACTTAGTGATTGCTATGTGTAAACAAGTGTGTATGTGTATAGGCAGTGCTAACAGGCTCAGCTGAGGAGTGCCATATTCTTCTAAAAGTTGGCAGCGATGAAACTCTACGTTGAGAACAAGGGAGCCCTGAAGCAGGCTTAGGCTTTGTATCTCTGGAAAGGCAGAAGGACCCAGCACCACTCGGACAGGTGGAAAGGCCCCTCAGGCAGGGGATCGTGTTTGTGAGGTTCTGCTCTTGGCTGTTCTTTTGGGGTAGTGTCCTAGCCCACTGAGAGCTGCACATAGCTTGGCTGTGCAGCACAAAAAACACCATGGAGAATGTGGAATTGAATTACGCCTGGGGCCATCTTTCCCCTTCCTTTCTAATAATGCACCTGGGAAAGAGCTCTTTATAATGCCAGGCAGACTCCACTGCACAGCTGACCCTGGTCAATTCTGCCAGACCCAGGGCAGGAGTCTGGGGTGGGCCTGCTCTGGGGTCCCTGCGAAACAGGCGAAATGCCAACCATTAAACAATTATAACTCTGGATATTTCTAATAATATCTGAAGAGAAAAACGGCCAAGCAGATGGAGTCCGACAGAATGAAAAATGAAGGCAGCTAGGAAAAACTGGGGAAGGCGAGCCCCAGGGTGTGTGTGGCTGGTCAGAGCTGAGGACTGAGGCTGGGGAGCCTGGAGAGTCCTGTCAGTCTAGGGTAAAGGTTAGGCCAGATGGAGACCGGAGGGGCCGCATGCGTGTGGCTGTAAGTACGGCTCAGCAGTGGGCCTCTTCCTCTCCTAGCACTTTAGAGAGTCTCTGTATCCGGAATGTTGCACTGCCTCTTTCTGGCAATATGAGGCAAGATGGGCGGGACCGTGACTCCTGTTTTATACATGAGAACATGTATGGACACTAGGAAACCTGCTCAGGTGCACGTGAACAGTCAGAAGAGCAGGGCTCTAGCCCCACTGCGGCTGACCCCTGGGCCTACACTGTGCCAGGAGCAGAGCAAAGGAGGCAGCTCTGGAGTCCTAGCCCTGTCCTCACTACTGCTCTTGGCTCTCCAGTGGCAGGGGCCTTCTGCAAGTGCAGCTCAGCACCTCGCCCCCACAGACCCAGCTCTGCAAGCTCCAACTAGGCTCTCCGGCTCCCACACTCTGCACTAGCACTCATCTCGCCAGTCCCTCAGCAGATGCTTTCTCTTGGCCACGTCTGTTACTGCGAGACCACTGAGGAAAAAAGCTCTGTAGCAAGTCTTCATGCTCAATTCCAACATAATGCCCCTAGCCCATCAGTTCTCTGGTTACGTATTCATTTATGGAGCAGTGTGGTGCAGATGATGTGTTAGGAGGAGCTTGCTTGGAGTCTTGTCTCCTACCCCTTTCTCGTTGATTAAGTAAAATAACTATTCCTTTTTAGTCTTGGTTTCTTCCCTTCTAAAATGTACAGAGCTTCACAGATTGTGTCCACATTTTACATTTTGAAAATTTTTTTACTTATTTCTTATGTTTTTCAAGACAGGGTTTCTTGGGGAGCCCAGGCTGGCAGAACTCAGAAATCTGCTTGCCTCTGTCACCTGAGTGCTAGAATCAAAGGTGCGAGCCACCACTACCTGGTTCAGTGTCAGCTTTTTAAATATCTCCTTCACCAATGTAATAATGCCAAATGGTATATAATGTCTCTGTTTCATACAGGAGGAAACTTGGAACTAGTCAAGGGAAATCAATAAAGGGGTTTCTTCTACCTGTGCCCTTATACGGGGGGCTGAGGGCAGCAGGTACTGGGTACTCTAATTCCTTACAGATCCCTGAGGCTAGCCTCTCACTGGTTTAATGTTTCTTGACTAACTTAATTCTTGGTATTTTTTTTTTAAGTGAAATGCTATATTATTATTTTTTTAAATCTTAAGAAATTAATATATGTAGTTGTTGTTGTGTTTTTTTTTTTTAACCAGTTTTTAAAATCTATTTGGAGCTGGGCGGTGGTGGCCCACGCCTGTAATCCCAGTACTCTGGGAGGCAGAGGCAGGTAGATTTCTGAGTTTGAGGCCAGCCTGGTCTACAGAGTAAGTTCCAGGACAGCCAGGGCTATACAGATAAACCCTGTCTTGAAAAAAACCAAATCCAAAAAAACCAAAAAAAAAAAAAATCTATTTGGAACATTAAACATGATAGAAGTATAAAAAAATAAAACAAATCAAAAAACCTCTTATGAAATCCTCTATGAAAGGAAATTGTGACAAGTTCCTGATTAGACAGAAACCGTTCCATCTCCAAGGGAGAATATGCAGTGTAACTGTGGCTTCATAGAATGAACTGGGTAGTGTTCCTTCTAATTCTTGGTATTCTTGGGACTGCAAAAAAGCAGGCTGGTTTTTTTAAATCCCCCTTTACAGAGGACAGTGTGTCCGGAAGAGACTCCGTGCTACAGGTTGTTTCTGCCCTGGGGAAGGCTGCTGTCTCCCCTGGGCCCACTAGTCTGCACCTCTTCTGCAAACGTGCTCTTGCCATGTACTTAGCATGCACCTCTGATGTAAGACTGAGGGATCCGAGTGGGATGGTGTGCTGGGAGGATGGAAGAATTTGTACCTGGGTGCTCAGAGCACAGCTGTAACAAGGCATTCTGGGAAGGCTCTGGATGTGAAAAAGCAGAGAGGGAAAAGAACTGCCTACTCTCAACCCACAGCTCTGCTTCTACCCAGTGAAGCTCAGGGGCAGCCTGGGCTCACACTTCTTGATAAGTTCTATTATTATTTTTTTGGTTTTGGGTTTTTATTTTTTATTTTTTTTTTGGATTTGGTTTTTTCGAGACAGGGTTTCTCTGTATAGCCCTGGCTGTCCTGGAACTCACTCTGTAGACCAGGCTGGCCTTGAACTCAGAAATCAGCCTGCCTCTGCCTCCCAGAGTGCTGGGATTACAGGCGTGCGCCACCACTGCCTGGCAAGTTCTATTATTTTTAAATGTATTTTTACTTATGTGTGTATTCCATGTATGCAGATAGCTGGAGGACAGACAAGGGTGCCAGACCCTTGAAGCTGGAGTTATAGGCAGTGTGAGCCACCCAATGTGGGTACCGAGATCTGAACTCAGGTCCGCTGGAAGAGTAGCCCGGGCTCTTAACTGCTGAGTCATCTGTCCACAGCCCCTCTTGGTAAGTTCTAATGGTCTCGTGTGAGGGGATTCCAAAATAACCTAGTAATGTGGACACGCAAGTATTCAATGCTGTG
The DNA here is from genome assembly GCA_964023405.1 of Apodemus agrarius. NCBI lineage: Eukaryota > Metazoa > Chordata > Mammalia > Rodentia > Muridae > Apodemus > Apodemus agrarius. Next base: position 94,516,220 of record OZ030005.1, on the reverse strand, counting down.
GCATCTCCAGGGAAACCAGCCATCTGGAGCAATGCTCGAGGTTAAGAGTCATCCCTGTGTTAACTAGTACTATCAAATGGGCTCTTGTAGCCTGGCGGTGGCGGCGAACACCTTTAATCCCAGCACTCTGGAGGCAGAGACAGGTGGATCTCTGTGAGATCAAGGACAGCCTGGTCTACAAGAGTGACTTCTAGGACAGCCAGGGCTATAGAGAGAAACCCTGTTTTGAGCCCCCACTCCCCCGCAAAAAAAAAAAAAAAAAAAAAAAAAAAAACCCAAAACCAAAACCAAAACTAAAACCAACCAACCAACGAAAACAACACATACACACAAAATAAAAGAAAAGGTTGTCAGCCGGGTGGTGGTGGCGCACGCCTTTAATCCCAGCACTTGGGAGGCAGAGGCAGGCGGATTTCTGAGTTCGAGGCCAGCCTGGTCTACAGAGTGAGTTCCAGGACAGCCAGGGCTACACAGAGAAACCCTGTCTCGAAAAACCAAAAAAAAAAAAAAAAAAAAAAAAAAAAAAAAAAAAAAAAAAAGAAAAGGTTGTCTTCATTTATCTCTGTATAGCTTAACTCAACTGTTGAATGCCTGTGGTCCAACACTAGGAAACAGTTAACACAGGTAGATCCTGATCTCTGAGAGAAAAATCACACAAACACAGTAGCTATCAAAGCACCCATGTAATGAGAAGTGTTCACAAGAAGCCTAGGGAATGGGCCCTGAGAACGGGAAGACATTCTGGGAAGGGAATGTGGGCTGGCCTTCTGCGGAAGGATAGAGCTATGTGAGGCAGGGCAGGGGAGTCAGAGAATCTGCTGGGACCTGGGGGAATGTCTGTGAGGCCCATGCCCTTACACAGACAAAGTTCTGAAGAGGCCAGGTATGTGCAGGCTGACCTATTGCCTACTCAGGAGGTCAAAGGTAAAGGAATATGATGTAATTAATGACCTCACTAGAGTTCCTTTTCCAGTATGCTGTGAGCTACCAGAGGACAAATGGCCATAGCACCTAAGTGAATTTTATAAACTGCTTCAGTGGGGAGAACACATACATGTCTGGCTTCTCACAAACATATCTTCTCACAAGGAACCAAGTCCATTGCTCCTGAACTGGGTAAGGCAGTCAGGGCTGGGCTGGAACCTCGTTACAGGAAGGCCTGAAGAACTATAGGTCAGAGGGCAGCAGTGGCAGACTCAGGTGGGAAGGCGAAGGCAGGCTGCTGTGGTTGATGTGAGTGCAGCAAGCAGGGGCAGCAATGCAGGCGGGCAGTGATGCAGCCACAGCAGCTGCTGCAGCAGGTCCTTTATGCCATGTTGGGACAAGGACCACTCACAGGCTTCAGCAAGGGAATGAGGTTAGATTTGTGTTTTGTTTTCTCTTTTTAAAGATTTATTTACGTGCATTGGTGTTTTGCCTGTATGTATGTCTGTGTGTGGGTGTCAGATCATCCCAAACTGGAGATAGAGACAGTTGTGAGCTGCCAAGTAGGTGCCAGGAATTGAACTAGGAACCTCTGGAAGAGCAGCCAGCACTCGCAAACACTGAGCTATCTCTTCAGCCCTAAATCTGTGTTTTCCAAAGCTCACTCTGCCCCAGCAGGAACACTAAGAAATGGAGGCCACTGCATGGCCAGGATCAGGATGTGACAGGGTCTAGAATCACCTAGGTGACAAGACCCTGGCCATGCCTGTGTGAGGGGTCATCTAGACTAGGTTAACTGTAGTGGGAAGACCCACCTCACCTGTGGGCGGCACCATTTGATGGGCAAAGTCTTATTGAGTCCCAGACTCAATAAGAGGAGGAGTGAGCTAACACCAGCATTAACTACTCTGTTGCTAAGTGCCTGAAGGTCCTGTCACCAAGATTCCTACTATTATGGACTGTATTCTTGAACTATGAACCCAAATGAAACCTTTCTTAATACTTGCTTCTTGCAAGATATTTTATCACAGCAGTGAGGTAAGCAAATAATGTACAGGAAAAGGAAAGGCCAGGTTTGAGAACCATCGAGAATGACAGAACTTGATACTTGAGCTGTACGGGCTGAAAAGGAAGGATGGTGGAGCAAGGAAAAGTGCACGTTTCTATCGAGGAGTCCAGTGCCTGGAGGCCGGATTCTGAACATGCCAACCCGACAGCCTTTCTGAGGCGATAGGGACTTGTACTTAGCTCCCAGGAAGTCTGACAGCTAGGACTGACATCTTTTATCACTTGACCAAGACCAGCTCTGAGTTCTGGAAGGAGAAACTCACTTTCCACACTCTTGTGATGTGTAGGCTAGCCTGGTGGGTCATGTGACCCTAACTGACAAGAGCAGCCATGGAGGTCTGGTTTGTGGGCTGGTACTTTAGCTCCTCCATTTGTAAGGCAGTAACTGTGCGCCATCCTTGCTAGAAGCCCCGCAGCTGGGGATCACACTGATAAATTCACTGTATTACTTTGCACAAATCAATATCCCAGCACTTACCAGGGGCTGATGTGACCGAAATTGGTTTCAGCCAATTCGTGAGGGTAATAAATGGCCATTTATCAAATCAATTCATTCTGTAGCACTTCTCTGGCTGCCCACCCTCATGGTACCCAGGGGTGCCAGGTTCTGTCCCCCTCTAGTAGTCCCTAACACACATGCAACACTCGTTTGGAGAATCCAGAGAAGTCTGACCTAGCCTCTAGACATGCCCACCCTCCTATGCCTGCTGGGGTTCTAGGGTGCCGAGGTTCTGGGCATTGCTTGCTTACCACAGGTTCAGACCCAGAAAGTGCCTCTTGCTTTGACCAGGCCACTAGGCTGCTCGTCCCTTCTTTTGGGGATCCAGAAGCTTTTGGGAGCTGGTCACAGGAATGACCACAGTGCAGGACATTCTCAGTGTGATCCCAGCTGCAGGGCTCCTCAGCAAGGCAGACACAGCAAATGAAAGCAAAAGAAGGCACAGCCCTGGACAACGTGGACCCCAAAGGCACTGTTTTGTTTAGGGTCACCAGAGCCTTGGCAGGGCCAGTCTTTCTACAATGGGGCAAGGTGTGAGCCAGGTTACCACAGACCTAATGCAGAGTTCAGAAGACAGGAGAGGGGCTTTGAGGGAAGGGAGTTCCCAGGATGCTCATTCTGACAGTTCTTGGAGGCAGAGAGCAGACCGCCCAGTCTGAGCCACTTGCAAGGGATGGGATGACTCTAAGCCAGGCATCAGAGGTCAGCTAGTGCTGCAGCAGAGGCAAGCTGGGGTTGGGTGCCCATCTACAGGTGACACACAATGGCTCTGGGATTGACCTCAAAAGTACAGGGTCCAACCAAGACAACATTTTGAGGATAGGGACTAGGTTGTGTGTTGTGTGGCAGATAGGAAAGCAAGGGCTTCCGAGTCATGGGTGTTGATGTTGTACTTCGATAGAAAGGCAAGGCAAGTGGTGCCAAAGCAGCTGGGGTGCACACACGAAAATGTGACACACTTTCTGGGAAGCTTTTTGGCTTCTGGGCTTGAGGGCTGCTGAGAGGTGGAGGCTGGAGGTTAGGAGAAGCGCATTAGAAACAGGCATCTAAGAAACTGAGTCGTTGTGAGGGCAGCTGCACTTCCAGTCCAAGTGGCTATGAGACTCCAACAAGCAGTATGTTGTGTTAAGCCTTCAGCTGGGATTCCCACCTCTTGGGTGGCAGCTGGAGGCAGATGTATGTAACTAGAATCCAGCAGCATCCAGGTGCAGACTGGCCCAAGCAGTGGCTCTGTCCAGATCTGTGTGGCTCTGACTTCGAGACGCGGGGGCAGCTTTGGTCCCTAGGTCCCACTCACGTGCTGAACGTCAGGCCTCTGGTGAGGGGCTCATGAGCCCTCACGCTACAAGAGGATGGTGGAGACAAGACAGCCTGGGGAGTCCTCATCAGACACCGAGGAGCACGGAATTAGGATGAGATGCTTAGGGTCTGGAGGGACCAGTCAGATGGACTGGCAAAGACAGTTTTAAACACTAGCTGAGTTGCAGATAGCCCAAAGGGCCTTTTAAAAACATAACAGGTTCTGACTCCACAGGTGTAAACTGAAGGCTAAAACTGTGGCCACTGGCCCAGAGAACATCCTTGGAGCAACACTTGTCTCAAGGGGGGACCCCTTAGACAACCGCTTCCCTGCCTCAAGTCACCCTGAAACAGGTCCGAGTTGTACAACAAGGTGAGGCCTCTGCCTTCAGTGGCACCCACTGTACACATCTGTTGAAAGAGAGCTGTAGCTGGGCGGAGGTGGCGCACACCTGTAATCCCAGCACTTGGGAGGCAGAGGCAGGTGGATTTCTGAGTTTGAGGCCAGCCTGGTCTACAGAGTGAGTTCCAGGACACAGAGAAACCCTGTCTCAAAAAACCAAACCCAAGAAACAAAACAAAAACAACAACAACAACAAAAACAAACAAACAAGAAAGAAAGAAAGAAAGAAAGAAAGAAAGAAAGAAAGAAAGGGAGAGCTGTGCTTGGCAGGGAGCCTCAGGGTGGCAATAAGTTCTTCCCCAGTGGGGAAGCAGGCATTTCTTGGGATGTTTTCTGTAAAATCCAGCCATGCAGCTACTGGCACACCATGCTCAAAGTTTGGGAGTGAGTGCTGGGCTAAAACTGAAGCTTTGCTCTAGCTCAGCTCCCCTCCTCCGAGTCTTAGGTGTCCCCCTTAGATGGGGAGATGGGGGTAGTGGACCAGAAGAAGAGCACAGTGGTATTGGATGGTGCCCACTTCACAGCACTGCTACAAGGACGAATGACGTAAAGAGCTGACGACAACAGAGGCCCCGTGCTCACAGGCTGAGCTCAGCAGATGCTAACTCGGAATACACAGTGCATCTCTCTGGCTTTGGGGCCGCAAGATGTGCACCTCCTGACAGCAGCTGCCCCGTTCCCACCTGACCAGCACTGACACAGGACTCACCAGCACCAACGGTGGCGATGGCACTCTCCTGGCCAATGATGTGCTCCTTCAGTCGCTGCTCGAGAGGGAAGCGGCGCCGCTCCTCTGCCTCACGCTTCCTCTGCTTCTCCATGTACTGAGGGAAAAGAACAACAGTTTAGGGACGCTGGCCTCAGCAGGACCTTGGATTAATCTGTTTCTCAGTGGAGGGGAAAGTATATGTTGGTGTCCCACGGGTCCTGCTCTGCCTTATAACCACTGGAGCTATTTCAGATCCCCCCACCCCTCTGCTCGGGAGGAGCTGAGTGGCAGGGCCTTACTACAAACAGTTCTTGGGCAGACTTGAGAGTGTTAAGTGCTTACTGTATCTTCACTAAAAATACTACTAGAAAATTTTGCTGGCTGGGCAGTGGTGGCGCACGCCTTTAATCCCAGCACGTGGGAGGCAGAGGCAGGTGGATTTCTGAGTCAGAAGCCAGCCTGGTCTACAAGAGTGAGTTCCAGGACAGCCAGGGCTACAGGGAAACCTTGCCTCGACACCCCCCCCCCCCCAAAAAAAAAGTGTCCACCAGGACTCCAGAGTGCTTCCTCTGGGTAAGCTCTAGCTGTTTCTGGCCTGGACTCTGGCCCAGCAGCAGCATCTGGTATATGTAAAAATATGGACACAAAACGAGAGAATTAACAGCTAGACAGGGTGGTGTAGATGTACAGAAAGGGGAAGATAAACAAATACAGAATGCTTGGGTGGGCCTTTCCAGGACACTGAAGGACGGGTGACTAGGTAGTCAGGGCTGATGGCGTGAGCATGATGGGGTCATATCCACCGAGGTAAGAGCTGATGGATCCTAAACCGAGAGGCAGATGCCATGTCTTCAGGTGGCTTTTCTCCCCAGACCACAGTAACGTGGGCATCTTTCTTGGAAGAGGGCTGCTAAGGTAAGGCCCTGTCACAAAAGTTGTGTTTGCAGATTGTTCTTGCGGGCAGAGTGGATGAAAAATACCTGCTGCTTGGGTAGTGTTTTCCTGTTATAGTAGTGACCTTGACAGAAGTTAAAAAAAATAAATAGCAAACAATCCAATTTTGGCTGTTGCTATCAGTCTGTAACTGAAAGCTCCCATCAGTCCTCGGTTTCATATGGAGCAATAATTCGGCGCCGATCCCAGTGGAGTGACGCTTGCCGGCTGGAATCCAGAGTGTCACTGTGCAGCTCCCTCAGGCGCCACATACATCACCTGGCTCTGCCAGCTCCAGCCATATATCTGCCTCTTCCTCCTCCCTGTCCACAGGCCCATTCAGCACTCAGGCCCACTGGGTTGGAAGGTGCTGATGACAAGTCTCTCTCTCTCTCTCTCTGTGTGTCTCTGTCTCTGTCTCTGTCTCTCTCTCTCTCTCTCTCTCTCTCACACACACACACACACACACACACACACACACACTCTCATACACACTCACTGGGAATGGTGCCAACCTGTTGGACAGACCTTGAAGGGAACTGAAGTTGAGGCTGGCTTGCCAGGAGTCGCTGGGCACGTCTGCACACTGCTGTGTGCCAGGCACTGTCCTCAGCCTTCAGGGTCCCAATGTTTACAGCCCCCTCCCAGCTGAAGTTGGGCTCTTCTGGCTCATAGTGAACCAATTATATGGCAGAACAAACAAGCTTCTCTGTAGACAGATAGGAACTCCAGTGACCTCATCCATTTAAGAGCTAGAGACTGAGGTACTCAGAACTCCCAGGGTCTTCGTTCCCTCTCCACAGCATAAAGATTGTTTAAACCCACCTCTAGGATGCTTGAGGAGGAAATGAGGGAAGCACTTGGAGAGCCTGGCATGCAGGAAATGTGGGTTGGTAATAAGTGGTAGTCAGGACTCAGGTGTCTTCCAGGTCCCTACCCCTAAGAAGGGCTGAGCGTTCTCTCTTGTCCTTTCCCTTCCCTTCCAGGAGTGGCAATCTAGCCTAGGGTCCTTGCTCATACTAGGCAAGCACTTTAGCCCTGAGCTATGTCAGCTCTTGGGTAAAGACTACTTCCCACCAGGTGGATGCCTGTGAGTTCAAGGCTAGCCTGGTCTACAGAGTGAGTTCCAGGACAGCCAGGGCTACAGAGAAAAACTCTGTACCAAAACAAACAAACAAACAAACAAACACGTCAACTACTTCCCTTTTGGTTAATCCAATTGGTTAATCTGTTTTTCGGGGGTGGGTGGGATGAGGTAAAGTCCAGGACTCCTTTTATTAACTCGACCACAGACAGAGATCCATAGACTAAAAGAAGAGATGCTTTAGCTTGAGTGCCAGAGAGAGCCAGGAACCAAGTCCACTTGGATGCCCACTGCCTCGGAAGCACCTCCTAAGGTGCCCTCTCTTGGTACCTGAGTCTGCAGGTGCTGCCTCCACAGGGCCCACTTTCCGGAGACACCGTGACTGCCTGAGGCAGCCCTCTCTGGCCACCAGTTTTCCTTCCATGGCCTGGAATTCTGTCTCTGCAATGTTTCCATCTATGGGGGCCTCAGAGCACACACCTGTCCTCTTGTGCCAGGCAAAGCCTAGTGAGCACTGGGGAAGAGCCTGAACGAACTGGCTGGACTTGGGGAGCCTCCTGATGGTGTGGGAAGGCTCCGTTAGAACTAATCTCTAGAGCACAGCCAGACCCTCCCAAGCCTCAAGTCTCAAATAGTTATTTATTCAGAAAAATCTCCGAAAGGGTATCAGATTCCATCGGTAAAAATGTACAGTAGGGCTGGCAAGATGGCTCACCAGTTAAAGTGCTTGCTTGTGTTGCAGATCTGAGAACCTGATTTCAACTCCCAGATCCAATAGTTGGGGAGAGCACAGACTTCTGAAAGTTGTTTTTTACTTCCACACACATGTGCATCATGGAATACATATGTATCATACACACACTTAGAACATGTGCATCATACTGGATATTAAATCAGGTCAGCTGTAGTGCTTTCTGTTGTTTTGCCAAGGTATAGAAGAAATCATCTTTTAGTTTGTAGTATTTTACACTACTAGGGATTGACCACCGGGTCTTTTCCATACTAGGTCTGAGTCACTTTTTAAAGGTAACTGTCCTGAGCCCAGCCTTGTAGAAAGTTAGCCAGTAAGAAAAACCAAACCAAACCAAACCAAAAACTGGAGAAGGAAAACACTTGCGTTGTATTTGTTCAACCTGGGGGAGAAGAGGGGCTCCGTCGGGCTCCATGCTGCTGCTGGGCTTGGTTCTGGGAAGGCACGTGGGGAAAGGCTATAGAACGGAGTTCAAGACTCTGCTTTAGTGGGGCTCCACACGGCAGGTAACAGAGGCAGAGGGCTGGACTGAGAGGCCCTGTGAAGGGGCTGCCAGGAGAATGGTGTGGGGAATGGCTGTCCTCTTAATAAAAGCCCTGGACAATTAACTTCAGATGCTCTCACCTGGGGCTGGCAGAAGCCCGCCCCCAAGCTGCATCTTTGCTGGCTGATGGCAGCTCCTGGTCTCCATCAGTCTTGATTTAATATGGCACTCCTTCTGGCTCTGAGTGCATTTACAGGAAGGGCTGGGAGGCCTAGCTAAGCCGGCCTCCTTCTGAGATGAGCAGCACAGCAGGGGGGCTTTGGGCAGAAGGTGTGTGACAAGCATCTTGACTACTGGGCATGCCTTAGATGACAGGTTTGACAATGAAGCTGGTAGTGAGAGAGTCACTGTGGTGCTGGTGGTAAGTGGGCAGAATAAGTCCCTGAGCAAGAGTGCAGTTGTGAGGTGGAGAGGAACAGAAAGGTCAAGTCAAGAGCCGGGCGGTGGTGGCACACGCCTGTAATCCCATCACTCGGGAGACAAGAGGCAGGCGGATTTCTGAGTTTGAGGCCAGCCTGGTCTACAGAATGAGTTCCAGGACAGCCAGGGCTACACAGAGAAACCCTGTCTCGGGAAAAAACAAAACAAAACAAAACAAAACAAAACAAAACAAAACAAAACAAAACAATAGTCAAGCCAAGTTTGCAAACTGTCTTGTACCTTCAGGTGTGCCTTCCACTTGTGACTCCTGAGTCAGCCTGATCTTAAGCCCTGGTCAGGCAGTCTGACTCCCTCAATTGTGTTCATAGGGAGAACTATGCAGAAAGGCCAACAAAGGAGATCAGCGGGTACAGAGACTGGGGTAGGAGTGACGACAGCACAAGAACCCTGGGTATCCAACTCAAAGAAATCACCTGATTGAAGCACCCCACCCCCACATACACATGTAGCAGATGTGCACCTTGGTCTTCATGCAGGTGCCCCAACAACTGGAAGGGGGGGGTTACCTCAACTCTGCTGCCTGCCTGTGGAGCCTGCTCCCCTAACTGGGCTGTCTTGTCTGGCCTCAGTGGGAGAGGATGTACCTAGTCCTGCAGTGGCTTTGAGGTGCCAGAGTGGGATGGTTCCCCAGGAGGGACTTCCCCATTCTCAGAGGTGAAGGGGAGATGCCATGTGACAGGAGGGGGGACTGGGAGGTGATGTGGGGCTGCGACCTAGATGTAAAGTGAATAAATGGATGGATGCTGAGCAACTGGAACCATGGGGTGTGGGAGGTAGGAAGGGACTTGAAAGCTTCTTGAACCCACCCATAAACTATACGTGAGAGGGCTGGCCACAGGGCACCCTCCAGAATCCAGTCCCTACCTTTCCAGTCCCCTCCTCTATTTGTGCTAGAGCCACACACAACGTTAATTTCAGCTCTCAGGAGTCAGAGGCAGGTGGATGGATCTCTGTGAATTTGAGGCTAGCCTGGTCTACAAAGAGGGTTCCAGGACAGCCAGGGCTGTTACACAGAGAAACCCTGTCTCAAAAAACAAAGCATAACATCTCACACCTCCCTATGTCAACCCAGAGGCCCCCTGTCCCTAGTTGGGATTGGGCCTTCTGCAGGCTCCAGAGCCATCTTGCCAGGGGTGGTTTCAATCACTGCCAACAGACCCGGCTTCAATTTACTTATGTGATTTTGACCTTGTCATGTATCTGTAAATGGCTGGGCTGATTCAAAGACAGGACCAGAGAGAAAGTTAAGATGGGAAGCAAGTGGCTAGGACAGAGCTGGATGCTCTCAGATCCAGGGCATGTAATGCTGACGATCCCGGGATTCCTGATCTTCTGTCCTTTGGATAAGGTAACTGCCAGGTCTTCCCACGGCCACTCTCCCCTTCGTAATCAGTATTTTTAGGGAGAGACTTTGACATTGTGAAGTAAGTATCCTGTCGCTTTGCAAACTTTAGTCCCTGGTTTGGGCACTAATGAGTCTTTTCTGATGTGGGGTCAGTGATTTGATCTTCATAGTTCTATGAAGGTTAACATGTCACTGTCTTGGGGAGATAAGTGAATCCAAGCCAGGTCAGCTGGTGGCAGGAGAGACAGATCATTAACCAGGCAGGCTGCCTCTGAGTCTGCACTTTCTACCTGGGGATGAGTTTTACAACAAACAAACAATAAAATCCCCATATACAGGGGAGTATAGAATCACTATGAATATGACCTTAAAATATTTACTTCATGTATAATTACATTAATTCTATCTGTTTGTCCATCCGTTCACACACATGACCACTGTGTTAACATGTTAACAACTGGGCATCTAATTGAAAAGTTCATTGGAACTTGTTACATGATTTCTGGAATTGGAACAAAATAAAGGGGGAAAAGACTAGCAATGGGCAGGCCTCTGAGATGATTTCTTTAACCAGAGTGCTTGTTCGTGAAACCATACAAACTATGTCTCTGATATGCATTCCTTCCTTATACAAATATATTTTATCAATAAGCTCTTGCAGGGGTGGGAGGGAGAACTCACAAAAGCTTGTTCCCATGAAGCACTGTGCAGCTATGTGGCCCACAGTAGGCTACAGAGACAGCAGGCAAGTAGGTACCTGTGCTGAGGACATGGCACACTGGGTAGGGCACTGGGAGGAAGATGTGCCCTTCCTGCCCTCCTGGGTGCTCCACCCCAGCACTACTGCAGAGGTTCTCTCAGGTCTGGTGGGAGCACCCAGGCTCTCAGCCTGGGATGTGGGCCCAGGGGAGCACCACATCCCCAGCTACCCTGAAGCAAATGAAAAAATATAGAGCCAGAGATTATGCTTGTGATGCTGCCACTGGGATATGCAAATAAAATATATAGGACGGGCCTATCTGCCTAATATTCCTACCAATTCATTCTCTGGGTGTGATTAAAATGAGCAATAAATTCCTCGTGAGTCTCAGTGGAGTGAGGATCTGGAGCGGAGCCGCGGCTGGCACGCGGCATCCCCCTCAGCTGAATATTCATCACGGGATAGCTCCACATATTTTTGTTTTATCTGCCATCATGTGCACAGAGATATATTTCTACCTCTCTCTCATCCCTTAGTTAGGACATGAAGATGGTCTAGGCGTTAAGTACTAACTCTCCATGTGCTAAAATCATTCAAAGTGGGATCTAGGCTAACCCCTCTATGACGCCTGCCCTACTCATCCTGCCAGGAGAGGGGCAGGCTTTCCCACAGTGCCCCCCACTCAACTCCCTGTGCATCCTCTGACATCTGAGACACTGCCTGTTTGTTTGTTTGTTTTTGAGTTAAGAATGCTTGTCTCTCCCACAGTAGGGACAGTGGCTGGGCCTCTCCCACTTTGGATCTTCTCAGGAGGTAAAAGAGACTAAGGCCTGGAGAATGCTGAGACCTAGAGAACCTGAGAAGTCATTTTGAGAAAATCATTTTGTCCAATTAGGGTGACAGGTTCTGAGAGTCAGTGATATATTTTAAGAGGAGGAATAAAGTAAAAAAAGTTGGGCTTATGGGTAATTTTAAATATTCGCAAATCACTAATAGTGAGTGGAGGGGAGCTTTCAGAATCACCTCTGGGCCAGGCAGGTAACACAAACGCCTGGCAGATGAGGACATGATAGAGAAGGGACACGGCAGCAGAGCCTACCCTTCGGCTACCCTGCCATCATCCCATTTGCCACCTGGCAATAGATGGAGAAAATTCAATGCCACAAGTCCTGTGTCACATTTTTGGAAGTCTGGGTTGGCATTTAAGACATGGTTGCCAGTAGGTTTAGGCAGAAAGGGCACTGATGTAAAGAGACATATGTATGGTCTGGAAAGAGTTAACACAGTAGTATAGAGGCACATTTAAGACCCTCGGACAACCTGGTTTCTGCATGTCACATCTTTCTTTCTTGCCTATTCAGGCTTCCCATCTGCGGGACAGGTACGAAGAGTGGCTGCGTGAGTTTTACAGGAATAGAGAAAGGGTAAGTCACATATACAGCAGTGTCTCGGTGACCAGTGACAGGGAGGGATGACATGAGCAGCACTTAAGCATAGGCAGCAGGTCAGGATATGTGTATGGGAGACTGGGCTGGGAGTTGTCCTCTCTTCCAGGAAGCCTTTCTTTTTTCTTTCTTTCTTCCTTTCTTCCTTCCTTCCTTCCTTTCTCCTTCCTTCCTTCCTTCTTTTTCTTTCTCTCTTTTTCTTTCTCTTTCTTTCTTTCTTTCTCTCTTTTTCTTTCTCTTTCTTTCTTTCTTTCTTTCTTTCTTTCTCTCTTTTTCTTTCTCTTTCTTTCTCTCTTTCTCTCTTTCTTTCTCTCTTTCTCTCTTTCTTTCTCCTCTCTCTCTCTCTCTCTCTCTCTCTCTCTCTCTCTCTCTCTCTCTCTCTTTCTTTCTTTCTTTCTTTCTTTTCTTTCTCTGTTTGGTCCTGGCTGTCCTGGAACTCACTCTGTAGACCAGGCTGGCCTCGAACTCAGAAATCCACCTGCCTCTGCCTCCCAAGTGCTGGGATTACAGGCGTGCGCCACCACGCCCGGCTCCAGGAAGCCTTTCTTGACGAGTCACACCTCTGATTCATCTGCCTGACACCTGCCGGGCGACCAGCTCCTGGAGTGACTTACTCATCTGTTTTCGGCTATCTAGCCCACAGTCCAGCACAGAGTTGTCATTCATCAACAGGTGAAATAACATTACACTCTCCCCATCTTCCTCCCAAATCTTCCATAACCAGACACATGATGCTAATATTCTTCCAGGTGGAAGAGGCTTGTATACTGGGAGTGCAGTGCAGGAGGAACAGAGGGGGAGCAAGACAGATCAGTGTAGTAACACTGTGCTGGATGGTTTTGTGTCAACTGGACAGGTCGTCCGAGAGGAGGGAATCACAATTAAGAAAATGCATCCATAAAACTGGGCTATAGGCAAGCCTGTAGGCATTTTTATAATTAATGACTGATGAGGGAGGCCCAGCTCACTGTGGGCAGCCTGAGCTGGCAAGCAGGCATGGCCTCTCTATCAGCTCCTGCCTCAGGGTTCTTCTGTGTGAGTTCCTACCCTCATTGCTTTTGACGGAACTGTGAACAAAATAAACCCTTTCCTTCCCATGTTGATTTTGGTCACTACAGTGTTTTTCATTACAGTCACAGAAACCCTAAGACAACCACAAAAGACACAGCCAGGAAGGACCTACTGCCAGACACAACCTGAGGCCAGGACCTCAGTGTCCTCCAAGTGTGCGTCACTGCACCTGACAGTAGGGCCTGAACTCTGAGGGGCAGCTCTGCTTACTAACTGGCAGCTGGAGATGGAGCTCGGGGCTAACGCAGTGCTTTTCCCACAGACTGCAGTCAAGAGCTAGATTCTGCAGTTTGGTGAAAACAAGCAGAAGAGAAAGGAGAGATGGAGCAACCTGCTTAAAGATGAGGTAGACAGCAGAGCAATGAGGTGGAGAGGTGGAGAGTGCTTCAGGGGGATGGGGTCTCAACTGGCTGATGGCACAGAGCTGACACCAGAGAAGAGACTTCCAGCTGTGAAGCAAGCCCTTCTGCCGTGGAGAGCCCTGCCATCGAATGTCTCCTCGTCACACTCAGAGCCACTCCTGCACTTTGGATCGAGTAGTCTCTAGCCAGATATTCCCGTTGCCCTCTGCCATTTCAAGGCACAGCATTCTGGTCACTGCACTGCCGTCTTGACAGACTCTGAGGGCTCAGCATCTCTGAGCTGCCCTCGGAGCTCGAGCAGGGTCTGCCTTGCCAGGTGATCGCAGCCACCAGTTTGTCCACTCTGGTTCTAGCCGTGGCACTAGCCTAACACTGTGGCCCACCTCCATGCGGTAACCACACTTTGTTATGTGGCCAGCAGTGGCTCTAACCACCTGTGCTAACTCTAAGACGCTTGTTCATTTTGAAAGAACTCTTTGCACAAGCAGCGCCTGCCCTATGTCAGACCACCTGACACACCACAGGTGGCCTTGGCAAGTATAGTGCTGTCCTTCCTCTAAGAGGAGATGAGGGGATACAGCACCGAGGCTGTCTGGAGCAGCAGGAATTTGTTTCATCAGAGGATGTTGGGAAGCTGACCTCAATGGCGGCACATCTGTTCTAGGGCATGCAATCTGAGCACAGGGAGGGAAACAACAGCTCCGTGAATTCAGTAGCTCTTTTTGGTCCAAGGACCAATCTGGGTGGGCTATGAAAAGCTAGCTACCATTTCTTAGCTCCTTCCTTCTCTTGAGGAAATTATCCTAAGACAAGGAGTGAGGCTGATCACCAAGTGGTTGCAGCTCTCCTTGTCTTCAACTATGTAGGGTTGCTTCTTCGGCTCCCTTTGATTTGATGGAATCCTTTGGTTAGTTCTGACCAGTGAGTTGTACGAAGTAAAGGGTCTTACTTCCAGGTTGAGTAGTCAGCTGTGGAGTGTTGCCATGGCTGTAGAGGTCAGAGGGCAATTTTGTGGAGCTGGTTCTCTCCTTCTGCCTTAACGGGTTTTAGAGATCCAATTTAGGTTGTGGGCCTGTGAGGTTAAGTGCTACCTTGTCAGCTCTCAACTGAAAAGTTAAGACACTTCAGAGTATTCTTTCCCTCTGGCAAGCATCCAGCAAGTGGGGCTGGGGTAGGGTGGAGGGAGAGTGTGTCCTAAAGGTGGGGTCTGAGTGCCTCACTGAGCAGAGCCTACCCTTACCCCCAGCAAAGCGAACACCAGCAAAAGGCAAACCACTGCCACTTTGGATGACTCCAAGCAGCACAGTCCAGCTTACCCTGAGGGCTGTGCACTCACCCACACAGCCAGCTGAATCCTAGGGACTCTTCAGTTCAGTGCATTTCTCTCCTGGAGCTTCCCCGAGGTTTTAGTGAGGAAAGCACTTGTCCCAAGGTCACACAGGCAGAGTGACAGAGCTAGGATAAGAATCCAAGCCTTTGGTGTCCCAAGGTCTTATTCTGGTGCTTTTATCTTTTATTTGCTCTTTTGAGACAGAGTCTTTTTACGCAGCCCTGGCTCTTGTACGTAAGCCTGCCTCAAACTCAAAGCGAGCCTCCTCTGTCAGCCTCCTGTGGTTTCCATTCCCAGCACCCACATAGCTGCTAACAATTGTCTGAGCTCTGGTTCTAGGGGATCTAATGCCCTTTTGCAGCCTCTTTGGGGGCACAGCATGCACATAGTACATAACATACACACAGGCAAAACACCCATAAACACCCCCCTAAAAAAGGACAGGAGGTTAAAGGGTGCGTGGAGTTCCCCAGCCTCCTCTCCTCACCTTGGTCTCAGAAGTTTTCAGAAGCTTCATGACCTCCCCTTCCCGGGCATAATCCAGGGGTGTGTGGCCCATCTCATTCCTCTGAAGGGGGTTGGCTCCTGGCAGAAAGAGAAGGACACATGAATGATCAGTGGGTCCTCAGTGTTTACTGCAGGCGGCTCGGGCACCTCAACTTCAGTGTGAATCTCCATGGAAATTTATCAGATTGCAGAAGGAAT
Organism: Apodemus agrarius; assembly: GCA_964023405.1. Classification (NCBI taxonomy): domain Eukaryota; kingdom Metazoa; phylum Chordata; class Mammalia; order Rodentia; family Muridae; genus Apodemus; species Apodemus agrarius. The sequence goes on along the minus strand of OZ030005.1, from coordinate 94,500,607 downwards.
GCAGGAGAAACATATCAGGTTTCTCTGGAAGGAGAGAATAAGTGGTCCTTCCTAATGGAGATCATGATACTAGGTCCTTCTTTCTTCTACACTATTACTACAACACACACACACACACACACACACACACACACACACACACACACCCATACAGAGAGCTAAACATGCTAACAAAATCCTGCAAATAAATTCATAAATTCATATACCTAACAAAATGCCAGCACATGCATTCATATACTTACATACACATTTTCCAATATAACTGCATACAAAGGAACCCTGATTCAGAGTCATATAAAAGGGTTCCTTTCTAGCACTGAACAGCCTGAATAGGAACTTCAAGGCCTTATTCTGGTGCTTTTCTCTTATCTTTTATTTTTCTCTTTTGAGACAGTCTTCTTATGCAGCCCTGACTCTTGTTATATAGAGTAAGCCTGCCTCAAACTCAAAGCGAGCCTCCTCTGTCAGCCTCCTCTGTGTCTGTGTGTGTGTGGTTACAGGTGTGGTTACAGCTCTTCTCTCTTTCCTGCCAACCTGAGTCAGTCAAGTCCTCTGGAAGTTGTGGGCATCTCAGGACCTTGGCTCTGCCCGTGTGCTGATAACAAGGGTGTGTATGGAGGACAAAGAGCTCGGGTATGAGAAGAAGGCTAGCCGAGAGCTACTGGACTAGCTTCTAATGCTGGCACAGATCCGCCAGCATACGGTGTGTACCTGGCAAGGCTTGGAATGACAAGGAAAGATTCTTCTCACTCTGTGCTGCCAGACTCTCCTTCCTACAGCCCATCTCTGGTCACCTCTCTTCCCAACCTTAACCCTAACCCCAACCAATGCCAGCTATCTTGGAGCCCCAAAGCAGTGGCACCGGGGACGGAGCAGGCCTTGCCTGGCAGGCACGCCTCCAATGTCCCCTGCAGCTGTGGCACCGAGCACTCAGAGTTTCCCACAGTCCTTTCTTACTAGAGAAATTTATGTAAGTTAAGGGGACTTTAGCCTGCCATGAGAGCATAATGGGAGGCCACTCAGCATGGGCGCTGGTCACTGTGGACAGGGGCAAAGCCAGCGCTTCCAAATCTGCCTCTGGGAACATTTATCTCACGTTATAAAACTCCCCACTGGAGTTCTACTTCTTTAGATTCCATAACTTAGATGATAGTAAACATTCAATAAGTGCTTGCATGTTTTGGGGAAGGAGATGGGGCATCGGAAACTTTTAAATTTTTGTTTTTGTTTTTGTTTTTGTTTTTTCGAGACAGGGTTTCTCTGTGTAGTCCTGGCTGTCCTGAAACACTCTGTAGACCAGGCTGGCCTCGAACTCAGAAATCCGCCTGTCTCTGCCTCCCAAGTGCTGGGATTAAAGGCGTGCGACACATCTGCCCGGCTTGGAAACTTTTAAATAAGAAAAAACTAAGGTGTGGTGGCATGTGCCTTCGATGCCAGCACCTGGGTAGCTGAGACAGAAGATGCAGGGCAGCCAAGGCTACATACTGAGATACTGTCTCAACAAAAACAACACAACAATTACAACCAAACTTCTATCCCCCCAAAGATTATATATGATCTTGTTTTTGATCAGGAATAAATATTAATATAACATTTTTTTTTTTTTTGAGACAGGGTTTCTCTGTAGCCCTGGCTGTCCTGGAGCTGGCCTTGAACTCAGAAATCCGCCTGTTTCTGCCTCCCAAGGGCTGGCATTACAGGTGTGCGCCACCACGCCCGGCTAACTTACTAATATCTAATTTACCCCCTTCCCACGAAGAAACCCCATACCAATTATCAACTCCCCCAAAACAAAACAAAAACAAAATAAACAATGAATAAGACAAAATGAAAAGCCCAACCAACCAACCGCACCCCCAACTCTTGACTTTCTCTCTTCATGGCTATTCCATATAACTGGAAGTGTGAGGCGTGGACATTCTGTGTGGCTTCTTTCATGGCATGTCCTCTGAGCACCAACCAGTAAGGTTGCCCTCTCCTGCAAGACCAGTGGAATGAGTATATGAGTGCTTACCATTACTCCTGTTTCTACTCTTAAGACCTAAGATGCTCAGAGCCTCATTCTTCCTTTTAGATCAGCGGGTACTCACTGGACACTGCAGTGCACAGCAGCAGCTCCTTGGTGTGCCGGATGGGGACTGGCAAGGCCAATGGGCAGTTTCTTCCTTATATTCCTCCCCCCCAGGCCCCTAGTCTGTCTGTCTGTCTGTCTGTCTGTCTGTCTGTCTGTCTCTCTCTCTGTGTGTGTGTGTGTGTGTGTGTGTGTGTGTGTGTGTGTGAGAGCGCGCGCGCGCGCGTCCAGAATGGAGTCCTGGCTCAAAACAGTAGGCCTGCCGCTAATGGTTGCACTTGAGTCCAGTTTCCATGTCTGTATGTTGGAGATTTTGATTCCCTGGGTTGAAAATGTTAGATGAAAAGACAAAAACATACTAAGTGTCAACAAGGGAGCTGGTGTTGAGTGGTTGTGAACTGCCTGGTGCATCTGCTTTTAACCCATGAGATCTCTCTAGCCCCTTCTCCCAATGCTAACCTTAAACTCATACATAGCCCACCTTAGCCTTGTTAGCCTGAGTGCTGGAATCTGCTTTGTCATGTTTTAATCCCTCCTTACTGTTCCGTGGTAACTGGTAATTTGGCCAATGTTTCCTTTGAGTGTTTTAAGACCTCTTCTCAAATCCTTACGTCAGTCATGTGACCAGTCTTTGCAGACACCTTTTCCTGTTTTTAAGACACAGATATGCTTTGAGTTTGAGTCTAACATAAATTCAGTTCTCCAAGAGCTATGGGGACGCGAGCACTTGACAGCACAGGCAGAGGCTGACCTCTGTGCTGAAGGACGGGCAGATAGACAAGAACCACAGAGCTCAAGCCCGACCAGAGTGTGTGGGGTTTATTTTCTGGGCGTGGTTCTGCTTTCTGGGTGCTGAATGGGACTGGCAAGGTCTGAGGAGTCCGTGCCAGACAGCATTCCTCTCATCCCTATAGCACAGCTTCGGTAGGAGCTCAAGGGAGGGATGGAGAAGCTTCTCCTTCCTCTCAGTGCCAGGAGGGGAGTCCTGCGGTTAAGTATGTGCTCTGTGCAATGGGGATTAGGAGATCTCCAGGAGGGGGAAGAACCAGAGAAAGGCAGGGAGGAATGGGTGGGGGAGGAGCTGAGGGCTGGAGGGGGGAGAAGGTGAGACAAGGCAGTGGAAGAAAGAAGAAAGGGTGAGATTAGCTGCCCCAAACAAGTGCTGTCAGTGATCTATATTTGCTTACAGAATGAAAAATGTGTGCCATAAACATTGGCCACTGAGTAATTTCTAGCAGGAGTCATGTCACTTCTCATAAAGCATGGGGTGGGGACAGGTAGGACATCTCTGCACCTGGGTCAGCCAGCACAGGGGCTCCCTTTACAGGGTTGGGCCTTGGCTCCAGTCCAGAAGACTCTTGGGCCAGGCTACTCACCAGGAGAAACCAGTCAGGTTCTCCAAGGTTCTTGAGCCTCAGGGCAGCACATGTGCCCCCACTTTAGGAAGGCTGAGGCGGGGGCACCTGGATAATGTCCATCCAATATTACTCCCCCAGCCTCATACCCTCCCTCTGACTTGACTAATTGCTCTAATAATTGATAGAACCTGACTTCTACCACTGATCGATTTCACCTTCACGACCAACGGCCACAAACCATTACACTCCAATAAATAACCATGCTGGGCCTCACCCTGCTGCCCTCTCCGGGAGCATCAGGATGGCCCGTGCCCTGGCCTGACCTCCCCTTGCCTCCCACCCAGGGCCCCTCCAGGCCAAGCAGCTGGTCTAGAGGGTCAGGCCTCTGGGAGCGAGTGAGAGGGGCTGGGAGGAGGCGGGAGCGCTAATCGCAGGCCATCCGTCACCTCCCACTGGCTGTCTGGGGCTGGGGCAAACACCTGGAGCACCCTAGGCAGTGTGGTGCAGGACCCCTCCTTCCTCTCCTGCTCCAGATTAGTTGTCCCAGCTTATAATATTTGATAAATAGCAGCCCAGCTTCCTGGCAGCGCGGCTGCGCCTGCCCGCTACAGCTGTGGAAGGTCACTCATTGGGGAAATATGTTTCTGTCAGTGGTATTGAAAAAAGTTTAGTGGAGTGACAGGCCTCAATTTTTCAAATTTTATTAACTCCATCCTCTTAACCATTTGTCTTGAATTCCTTCAGATTCTGGGAGATCTGTCAATAGGGATCGGGCCCAGAAAGTAGGCTAGGGGTGGTTGGTTGTGCATGGTGCTGGTGCTGGTTGGTGCGGCTGTGGCTGGCTGAGATCTTTTCACCCAGGTGAAGGTAGTGAAAGGGGTTGGTGAGGAGGCCTGGCTCACTGGTGCCTAGGGAGAGGCTCCTCTTTGATTTGACATAATCACACACACTCTGAATGGGAAAGACCCTCATATGAGCTCTTCCAATTCCCAAGTATTTCCCTCTACTACATCTGGAATAGGGTGCCCCCTGGCACCACTGACTCCATCTTTTAACTGAATCAGTCGTCTTTTCCAAAAAGGCTTCCTGACTGCCCTCCCACAGGCTGTTTTAGGATGGGATAGTACTCAGTGAGGGTGAATTCCATCATCTGTGCTCCCATAACCTCCTTCCTGTCTTCCTGCTCCTGCAAGGATCTCTCCCATTAAAGGCTATCATTGTACACTGCCTCCACCTTGCTAACACCAGCAGAGGGCCCAGCACAGATGCACTTTCTGCCAGGAAAACCTGTCTTCTCAGGAGTTATATTTTGATGCGAATTGTTTGGTCTGCTAGAAGAGTCTTCTGACGGCGAGTGTGTGATCATGCCTCTTGTTCCTGTAAGCAAGAGTCCCAGACTCTTGACTGGTTTTGACTCATCTTCATAGATTTTACTCTATCCTGTACGTGGGAAGAGGAGAAGCACTTCCCCCACTAGCTGGAGTAGGTGGGTGAAGAGTACCACCTGCTACTTCTGCTGCTGGCTGCTGTACTACCGCCAACCTCTATGGATTTTATGAGGACTGAGTAAGACAAAGTTTGAATACGGTTGACAGTGATCTCTGTAAAGTCTTTCACTTCTTCCTTTTCACATTAACTCTGCCCCTGCTCCCTTTGTCCTGACTTTCTCAGTGTTGGCAGTCTCTCTACTATTTCCAGTGAGCCGGTTTTGGTGACTATTAGAGATGTCCTCCATGATCAGAGGTACCCATGTAGACTAGACTTTCTGGTAGTGAGCTCCCTATCAAGGAAGCTTTCAGGAAGATGGTGAAACAGTCATGTGCCTTCCCTGCTGGTCTCTGACATGGTATCTGAACAGTTCCTTCAGTCCAGGGTCGTGCTCCTTGTGCTCCTTGTCCTCCTGATTACCGAGTTGGTCCTACTTCTTCAAGGCCAGTGGCCGGGGACCTCCTCTCTGGGCTCTTGCTCCCCTCATTCCCTTTTCTGGTCATGGCTGCTACCTATCAGTTGTCACAGCCAGGCTCCTTAACTCCTGAGGACAGACAGAGGCAGGACTCTGACACTTGAGAGTGACAAAGGAGGAACAGTGAGTGGGCCAAGAGAGTCCCATCTCCGAGGCCTTATCTGGGGTGTCCTCTATTCACCACACGATGACCACTGCAATGCACACACAACGCAAACTCTTACAGGCATGTATATATAAAGATATACTCCCTAGCCAAGGGTAGTTATGAGGCATGTGCTCCATGCTGCATTGTCTACTGGCTACATCCACGGGTTTAATCCTTAGCAACTCAGTGAAGGAGGCATGAGAGGTACTGCTTCTTCCCACTCTACAGACAGTCTGGTCTTCTGGAAGAGTAAGAGCAGGGGCTAACATCTGCTGGGTACACAGTCTCATACTGTGCCCGAATAATTCATGACCCGAAGAGAAAACAGGCTCGAGTTGAAATAATTTGCCTGTGGTCATATGGCAGGCAAACAGGGGAGCTAAGATTTAAAACAGGGATTCAAATCTCTTTCATAAATGTTTGAAATTTTTAAAAGAAACTAGTTCTGTTCCTCTACCCCACCTTAAAGTATCACCAAAGGCCCAATGACTCAAAGACAGAAAGACAGCTTTTTTTCCTTCCCTTCCAATGTGCTTAGATGCTTCAGGCCCCAGCAAGACAGCTGCGTTTCTCAATGTGAGTCGGGACAGACGTTTCCTTTCTTCCCATCCAGGGTTCCCCTTCTGGACAAGGGAAATGGTGAGCCCCAGAAACAACTTCCTGAACATCACCCAGAAACCTCTCCTCACTGCCCCCCATAGCCAGCCAGAGGGGCTGCACTGTCTTCTGGAGTCTGGGGGCAGAAGCCACTTTCCTCTTGGCTTCCCTCAGAACTCCATTAAGTCCACTTAACAAACAGGCAGAGGACGGGCACCAGTGGACGCAGCAGGAGAGCCAGACGAGAGACAAACAGATACTGTTGGATGGAGAGATGAGGAGACTGGCCTCTTTCCCTTATGCACCACTGGTCTGGGGAGAAGAGAAACCACAGCCCCAACTGAGAGCCAAAGACAAACTCAGTCCTTGGGCTCAGCAGGTAAAGGAACCTGCCACCAAGCCTGGTTACTATAGCATTTGAGCCCAGGAACTCATATGCTGAAGGAGAGAACTAATTTCCCCAAGTTGTCTTCTGTCCTCCATAAGTATGCTGTGGCATGTGCATATATGTGTGCACACGTGCATACATACACACTGCAAATAAATACATGTAGTAAAATAAATGGTCTTTGAGTCATTTTCTTTTTTGAGTGATAAAAGCGATCATCTGTTCATAAACTTTCCACAGGGTGCCTCATTTTCAGAAGCAAACATATAGATGAGTAGACAGCTTGGTGAACCTCTAGAAAGAGGTGGTGACAGCTGGCCATCTGATGGGTCCCTTCTGTATCAGGATTACCTGTGAGCTCAGTCAGGTAGTTAGGGCAAAGGGTGACTTCATCAGACATCTGATGGGATGTGTCTGGAAAAGCTTGTGGTCACAATGGAGTGTGGGCCGGGTGCCAGTAACATACGGAATGTCAGTCAGGGACTAAGAGGCACCCACCCAGACCCCAGGGGGCGGGGTAAAAGACCAGAAAAGTCTCCAGTGACAGTAAGCAGGTTTAGTCGTGTTCAGCATGTTTATTTCTGATATGGACATCACAGGGCTGGGCTACTCACTAAATCTGCAGATGTAATTAGGGTGGGAAGGGTACCAAATGCTTCCGACAGAAGACTGACACTAAAGAGGTAAAGTACAAACGAGGAGCCAGAGGTTTTGGAAGAGACACAAAACAGAAAGACTGTTCTGGGAAATACAACTGATGTAGAGAAGGCTTTAGAAGCCATGGGAGAAAAATGGCTCAAGGAACTGGTTGGTGGTTTGATCTGGAGAAAAAGACAGTTTAGAGCCGTGCCTGCTACAGTGCAGAAACGGGAGGTTGATGATAAGACCTCTGGATGCACTCCATAGCCGACCTGCTAAGCATCAGAGTATGAAGAGAGAATACGGCCATGCCACACGGCAGCACCAGAGTGCACATGCTCTGAACGGACAGCAACTTGCTGAGCGCACACTGATATGTCACAGTTTACTATTCTGTTTAGATTTTTATTTTATGTAAATGGGTATTTTGTTTGCATGTATGTCTATGTACCACATGTCTTCCTGGTGCCTATGTAGGCCAGAAGAGGATGTCAGATCCTTTGGAAATGAAGTTACAGATGGTTGTGAGCCACCATGTGGGTGTTGTAATTCAAACCCTGTTCTTCTCTCTGCAAGAGCAGTAAGTACTGATCCACCTCTCCAGCCAGGCCCTATTTTTTAATATTAACTAATATTAACTACTCCCTCATTCACTCTAAGGCGCTTTCTGAGAGTCCTCTTCTGTCACTGTACTGGGTAGGTATGAGGATACAATAGTGAGTAAGATGACGTTTCTGCTCCGAGGGAGCGCCTGACCCCGCAGGGTGGAGTGGGACACCTGCCTCCAACAGTAGCCTGGGCCTTGACTGCAGGACTTGAAGTACAAGGAAGTCTAGCCACAGTTCAGATTAAGTCAAAGAGTTCTGGTGGGAATTCACACACATCTGGCTGCCAAATTCCCCAAGTAGCTTAATCAGGACCAAATCACTCACTGTCTGTGGGGATAGGAGCATACAGTGCAGCTGGATTTGTGAATTTTGTGCTTGATGTTTTACTCTTAGGGCCTGAGCTGTGGTCTTTGGCTGGGACTTGTTTATGTACCTGCAGCTTGTCTTACAAGTTGCCGTGGTGTCAGGGTGAAGTGATTTAGCCAGCAGGGCTCCCCACCTCTCCATTTCTTACCCACCCTATGGGGACTGCTTCAGCACAGACATAAACATGCTCCTGCCGTTACCTTATTGCACTCGTCACACGGGGAGGCTGGAAGGCTTGATTCAGGGATATGATTGGATTTTAAATCCCAGTCTCCCAGGATTTTAATTACTGGTCTGGGGCAGCAGGGATAGGCGCAGGCTGCCTTTGGATGGAGGAGGTCGATACACCAGTCCACAGCATATTGAGCCACAATGCCTGCAGACTCTATTGCTCTATTTAATCATCTTTTGCAAAATTTACAGTGGAACAGGAGGGATCAATACGGAATTTATCACATTCTCTTGTAAATATGAGCCAGGAAAGAGTTCCAGGCAGTTTGTTACTGAGTAGGAGGGAACATGTCTGTGTACAGCTGGGCATTAGGAGATGAGACAAAATCCATACTTCTTGGCATAAGCTACAGACACTCAGCCAAGTGCCTCTTAACCCTGAAGGCAAGTTCAATGGGGAGAACACTGATCCATTCACCCAAGCCATCAGCCAACCAACATTCTGGTACCCACTTTACCCTGTAGAATCTCTGAGGCTGTTGACTGTAGAATCTGGCTCATGAGAACTCAATCAAAATATAATACAATGATCCTGCCACTTATGAGGATAAACCTGTACAAGCTCCTGAACAGTCTGGTGCCCTTCTTACACACGTGGGGAATGTAGATGGTAAGTCTCAACCTTTCAGAGTTCGTTAGGTATTAGAGGAGATGAAAGCCTTGGCATGTAGGAAGAGTTCAATGAATGGCAGCCGAGGAAACTTATGTTTCTTCTAATTACCATTACAAAGCAGTCCATCCTACACAAGTGCTACCTGTGAATATGTGTGGATTTGGGGGTGAATGAGGAGGTGTGGAGACGGAAAGACTGCTAGAACACAGGTGGTTCCAAGGCCCTGCAGACAGCTCCTGTGCCCGGGCAGCCTCTTTCAGGACCCAACAGGTACCAGCTCCAGTCTCAAAGCAAACCCCCATCCTTGCATCTTCTCTTAGAGACAGGGTGGCAGAACACTCATGATGGGTTGCAGGGTACAAGGATGCTGGGTGAGGAATTTGAGTTGCCCTGAAGGTTTTAGCGCATGGGAGCAAGTTTTGCAGGGCAGAAGCTGGGATGAAGGAGAAACCTAAAGAAGGGAGACCATCAATATGGCTGCTCTAGTGCTCTTGTTATAAAGTCTGAACTAGGGTAAGTGGGTGACAGTGGAGAGATGACCCTGAAAGGAAATCCTCAGACAGACAGGGCTTGTTAAACACTGAAGCGGAAGGTGTTAGACTTACTTACAGTGCCTTCTTGTCAAAGCTGGTGGATGGTGGCAATGCCATCCAAGCATGGAGTGTGGAGGACAATAGGAGGAGGGTAGGTTTGCACACACCACAGATGCGTTGTTTACAGAATACTAACATCAGCAGAGCTACTGGCAACATGAAAATGCCTGGTTTGTTCTGAGGAAAATATACAGGCCAGTGTGGTCAGGAAAGGAGGTATATAACAAAGAAATGAACGCCCAAACACATGGCACATATGGAGTCAGCCCAGGAACAGGAGAGTAGCCTGCCCAGACTTGAGCTCACTGCAAACCTGTGAGGCTTTGCACATGTAGATGACTGGCATGTAATGGACCAGGGCCAGGAGCCCAGCTCATTCTTTTATTTTAGGCAAGTTTTCTTTTATTTTGTGGGTTTCAGACTAGCCCTATTCCCCCTTCTTCCCATAATCCAGTATACTTCCTCTAAAGGTGTCAGCATGCTCTGGATACAGCAAAGCTCAGAGCAGACGACACAAGAGCCTTGAATCCCCACCCCTCCCCCTCTTGCTAAGGACAGCTGAGACTGAGGAAGCCAAGCTCAGTCTAGGCTAAGTTCAGCAGGTGTAATTACACTGCTGACGTCTGGGGCAGGGCCACAGTCTGCAGGAGGCAGCAGCTTTTGTTCATGAACTAAAACCACAGCATCTCCAACATGCTAATCACATGTCTGCTTCCATCTAACAACACTGGAGGAGGCCGAGGGAAGGGCACACAATGCTCACACATCTGGCTAATTCAGTTACAAGGCCAATCCATCTTGATGGGTTGTCTATAAAACAGTGCTCCACCCCAAAGGGCAGCGCTGACCAGATGTTTAAGCGTCTGTTGGCCAATCCTAGTTGAATGTCCATAGCAGCAAAGACAACTTATCAAGAGAAGGCTTCCACTCAAGTCTGTCCCCAAAAGTTTAGCCTAGACTTCTGCTTTGACAAGCAAGTATCAGCAGTTAGGGCAACGGCTGAAGCTGGTTGTGGGGGCTCACGGCTGTCATCTCAGCACTGGGAAGACTGAGGCAGGACGGTTCTATGTCTGAACCAACCTGGGTTTGACAACAGTACATTGTCACAAACCAACCAACCAACCAACCAACCAAAACCAAAACCAAAAAGCAGTGAGTGAGCTCCTAGGTTAAGGCACACTCACAGAGTTCTGTTCTGCACTTTAGAAGACAGGAGCCCTTATTCATAGTCGACTTTGCAAACAAGTGCATGAATATCTGTGTGGGATTTTCTTAACTACTTACCAGTATGAAAAGAGTCACAAATGTGAAAGAGGTGTCTTAGAATATCAAATATTCTAAGCCTCCCATCAAGACTGAAGGAGTTATTCATCTTCCTCCTAAAACTGCTGCATTTTCCCAGCACAGAGGCTGCTGCCAACGGCTCTTTCAGTTACGCTCCTTCCTTTACCCCCAGCAGTTGTCAGTTGACTATTTCACAACTAAATACAGGAGCACAGGGGAGACAGGGGAGGGTGGAGAACAGGCTCAGACACCAGCAGGACCACTTTGGTGGAACTCCTTGCCTGGCCTAGATTATTTTTCTCAGAAGTGCTTTTCTCTAATGAGTTCTGAGGACTTTACCAACTCTGTCTTACAGCGGAGACTGCGGGATGAACTAGATTTGTGGCACCGAGTAAAGGACAAATTAAAAATGACACCACCTTCTAGCTTCCCTGGGCAGCCAAGCACATACAGCAAATGCTCACACAGACAAATAATGACCAGGAGAATGAATGGAAATCTGCAGCTGGCAGGGGTGGGGAGGTAGGGGACATCTCCAGGATGAGTGAGAGACCCAGGATAGGGAGGAGCTCAAAATCAATAGGGGTGACCTTAGCTGTGACTCACTACTTTGGGGATATGGAACCTGAGGAGGCCACCTCCTGTAGCCAGGCAGGAACCCCAGTGGAGCGATAGAGATACCAACCTACTCACAAAACTTTCAACTCAATATTTATCCTGCTTACAAGAAATGCAGGCATGGGGGATGGAGCAGAACTAAGGGAATGGCCAACCAATAACCAGCCCAACTTGAGACCCATCCCATGGGCAAGCACCAAACCCTGTACTATTAATGATACTGTTATGCTTGCAGACAGGAACATGCTGTTCTCTGAGAGGCTCCACCCAGCAGCTGACTCAGACTGATGCAGACACCCACAGCCAGAGTGAATGGAGCTTGGGGACTCTTATGGAAGAATAGGAGGAAGGATTTTGGGGCCTGAAGGGGACAGGAACTCCACAGGAAGACCAACTAGCCTGGACCCTTGGGGCTCTCAGAGACTGAACCACCAACCAAAGAACAAACACAGGCTGGACCTAAGCCTAGCAGAGGTACAGCTCCATCTTCATGTGGGTCCCAAACAACTGGAACAGGGGCTCTCTCAAAAGCTGCTGCCTGTCTGTGGGATATGGTCTCCTAGCTGGACAGCCTTGTCTGGCCTCAGTGGGAGAGGAAGCGCCTAGCCTCCCACAGACTTTAAGTGCCAGAGTGGGGGAAGACTCAGCGGGGTCCCTACCGGCTCAGAGGATAGAAGGGGAGGGAGTATGGAGAAGGATTGTGTGTGTGTGTGTGTGTGTGTGTGGTGTGGTGGTGATGAGGAGGGGGGTGACCTGGAGGGGGGCAGTGAGCAGGATGCAAAGTGAGTAAGTTAAACATTAATTAATTAATTGAAAAACTTAAAAGACAGCAGGTATTTTAGTGTCTATCCATGATCCCAGCACTCAGAAGGCTGAGGCAGGCAAATTACTATGAGTTTGAAACTAATCTGGGTTATACAGGGAGTACTAGGCCAACTGGTACAGCATGGTAAGGAATGTCTAAGCTATGAACAGATAATTCCCAAAAGAAGATCAAAATGGTTCTTAAATATATGAAATAATAATCAAATCCATTTGTAATAAGAGAACCAAACTAAAACTCTAACAGATACTATTTCCCTTCTATTATGACTGACAAAATTCCCAGAGTGTGACAATCCAGTCTTCTGGGGGCTAGACGCACAGACACTCTTGTGTAGGATAATGGGAGTGTGAGGCAGCACAAGTTATGTGGAAGAAAACCATCCAGAATATAACCAAAGGGCCTGTGCATATGCCCTTCTACCTAAGCCTGCCACCTACAGGGCATTACAACAGACACACAGGCAGTAATAACAAAATGTACAGCCGGTCATATAGAGTTGCATTGGTTATGATTACAAAATATTCAAAAACCTTCCTGTACATGTAGGTCAGGAACAGAATACTGTGCAGCTATAAAGAGGAAGGCAGATCTACATGAAATTTTTCCCAGGATCATACAGGATTAGTTCTTACATGGGAAGTAGGCAAAATAAGAAAACGTGACTACTGGGGCAGGAGAAATGGCAGTTGGTAAAGCAGTTGCCTTGCAAGCATAGGACCCTTATGAAAATGCGCGGGGTGGGAGTGAGTGGTTGTGGTCCTAGGATGGAGTCAGGCTGGGATGGAGGAGGCCTGCTGACTAGCCTAACTGCTGGCGTCAGGCCACTGAAAATCCTCCTTCAAGGAAGGTGGGTAGCTTTCTTGAGGAACAAACACCCAAGGTGATCCTCTGGCTTCCATGTGTATAGATACAGAGAAACTCCCCACACGTGCACCTGTACACACACCACACATGCACATGCAAGTGTGTGCACACACACACACAAACAAAAACCCCCTCTATTTCCTAAGTAGCAGGATTACAGCTTTTACTATCACGCCTGGGTTGTTGTGGGGCTGAGGACTGAATCCAAGGCCTTTGGATGCTGGGCGAGCACACTACCAATTAAACTACATGCCCAGCGTCCCTTTTACAGTTCTGAATTTTAGATACAAGCTAATGCTCTATATATTTAAGTTGCAAGCTTGTGCCAATACGTTAGGTAGGGAGGAAAAACCCTACAATGGAAACCAAATTGAAATACTAACCCATTGCATTTCAAATGAATAACCAATACACCAAAGGGGAGGGCATGAACGTCCACAGCTTATGAGCTGAGCATGCAAAGACATGTGTGAGTCACAGATCTCTGAAGGAGTCAACTGAAACAGCAGCCACTGCTGTTCTTAGGATTTCCACACTATGCATGTGTACAGGCAAACATTCATAATTCTGGTAGACATGTATGGTTTTATGTCTAAAATGTAGTTAACTGGGGCCGAGGAGACGCTGTCTGTAAAGTACCTGCCAGGTAAGCAAGAGGACTTCAGTTTGGATCCCAGACCCCATGTAAATTGGAGCACAGTGGCACATTTGGAACCCCAGTGCTGGGGGACAGAGACAAAGAGATTCCTTTAGCTTGGTGGTCCGTCAGTCTAGGCAATCAGTGAGCCTGGTTCAAAGCAGTCAGGTGGAGAATGGTTATGGGAAACGCCTGATGTCTACCTCTGCCCTCCACACACAGACACACACACACACACACACACAGACACACACACACACACACACACACACACACACACACACACACACTCCGACACCCCAACAGAAACATGAAAATGTTGGCTGTTAACAGAAAGTACAGAAAGGGACCCCAGGCCTTCTTCCTCCTTCCGCCTGTAAGGTAGCTGCCACTTCCTTTGTGGAGTCACGGCTGTCGTCTCACCTCTGGTACAGAACAAGATCATAAAAAACCAAACCAAAACAAAAAACCAAAAAGCAGCAGCAAACAAACAAACCAACCCACAAAACTTCATTTGGCACAAGCCGTCCCCAGCGGGCTTGCCGTCGCATGCCTGCAGACGGGGACGAGAGCTCTCGGTCACTGCTGCAGAGCACCATGCCTGTGTGTTTGCTGCCACGCTCCCTGCCATGGTGGTCCTGGAGCAACTACGAGCTCCAAATTCAACATTTTCTTTTACAAAACGCCTTTGATTTTGTATGCCACAGAAAACCCACAACTGGTCACTGTGGGGTGAGTGTTGGGGCTACAACAAATGGAAAGCATCCACTTTGCAAGTGTTTTATTAAGACTGGTTTTGGCAAGGGGATGTCAGGTTCAATGGTAAAGTCTGATAAACTAGGTACTTGCTTGGAACTGAAAGTGTCTCCAATGATTAATAGGAAGGAGGTTAAAAAAGAAAGAATCAGAGAGAATGGGCAAGATTGTGGTTAGAGTTGGAGTAGGGTAAGGCTTCCTTACTGAAAACTCTTTTTAAGTTGTGCTATGTGCCAATATTAACACACACACAATTCGAAAACAAGAATGCATCAAATCTAGGCAGAGTATGCCCACAAAGACATTCCCAAGTCTTGGGAGCCTGTGAATATGTCCTGGAGACAATGGGCACGTGAAGACACAATTAAGGTTGCTTATCAGTTGACTCTGAGATTCCTAGGGCTATTCAGGTTGGCCCAGCATAGCCACAGGGTCTTTATAAAGGGAGCAGGAGGAGAGGAGTGTCAGGGTGATGGAGCAGGAGAGACTTGACTGGCCATGGCTTGCTTTGAGGACGGGCAGTGCTGCAAGGCATGGAACAAAGGCCTCTAGAGACCGGACACGGTGAGAGCAGGTTCTTCACTATCGTCTCCAAAGCGAAGCGTTTTCTGGAAGCACCAGACTTTACCCTAGTGAGACACACTGTAGACGTGTCCCCTAATTGCACAGTAGTGCATTCTTGTGTCCCCCCTACCCACTGTACTAACTACTAACAGAAGCCATAAGGAGGATAAGAAAAGTCACAAGGCCTGCCTCTGAGGAGGACAAGAGATGTGGGCAGGGGCAGATGTGCATCCCCCATTCATACCCCCTTTCCAAAAGCACTGCATGAAACTATATTGTATTGTTTTAAAAATAAAAATTATGGTTACACACACACACACACACACACACACACACACACACACACCTCACTAACTTAAAGTTATCTTGATTACAAATCTACTGTTTGTTTCATCCCAAAGGCCTTCTTCACTCAAGTCTCCTTAGTAGTCCAGTGGGTAGCCATTTTCCTATAATCTCTGCATAGCATGCAGGTTCAGGGTTCATTTTGTTTCCACTTCACAGAGTAGCTTTGTTCTTTCCCTTCGCCTGCTTGAATTCTGTGAGGCCTGGGTCTGCCGTTCCACCCAATCCTCAAAGCCTGCTGTAAGGCTAGTGTGGGTCTTCTACCTCCCTGTGACCAATTACCAGGAAGGAAGACAAGAGAAGGGCCTATGTCTCATCTTTTATTCCCTATATTGTCCGTGCCTACTTAGAAATTAACTTACATCAACAAACACTTATTGTCATGTGCTGAGAGCAGGGTGAGATGCTGGGAAGATAAGCACCCAGGTCCTTACTCTGCCTTCTGAGAATGGGGTTCAGGGGGAATATCTCAGTCCTGAATAAGGGCAGTAAGAAAATTAGACAGGATGCTTTAAAAGCACAGAGAAGTCTAGAGTGGAGATGGTGGTAATCAATTGCAGAAAAAGTTAGTAGCTGCTGAATACATATGAAAATTTAAATTTGCATGCTTTTGGGTAAATCATAAGGTAACTGTTCATTCAGTGTCACAAAACATCATAATGGAAGATTTGGGTATCACAGGCTAACTTATTTTAGGGTGGGTAAACTGACAGGGAAGGACTCAGGTCAGACAGGGTCAGTGTCAGGCCCCAATGCCCAGAAATCCGCCTGCCTCTGCCTCCCAAGTGCTGGGATTAAAGGCGTGCGCCACCACGCCCAGCACCTCTGAAGGCTTTCTTAAAGGGCTCCCCCCCCCCTGGAGACAGGGTTTCTCTGTGTAGTCCTGGCTGTCCTGGAACTCGCTCTGTAGACCAGGCTGGCCTTGAACTCAGAAATCCGCCTGCCTCTGCCTCCCAAGTGCTGGAATTACAGGCGTGCGCCACCACGCCCGGCCTCTGAAGGCTTTCTTAATAGCAAGCTCCCTCCTGTTATAATAAAAGGAATTCATTTCAATATGTAATTCAAAAAGGAGTGCATGGTTCAAACCCACAGAGAACATCCTTGTTTTGTCCTTCCCAAGACACAGCTAGGCTTCTCTCTAGAGAAAAGAACACAGAAAGGCTAGAATCAAACTCCTTTTGGGGGAGGGAATCTTGGTTCTGGCTCATCTCCAGTCTGACCTTTTGCTGGTGTTCTGTAGGCCCTTACCTTCAGTTTGATACCCTCTTTCCCAGCAGCCTCTCTTTCCCCGTCTAAGATACATGCCTTAGAGGACTATGAAGAAGTGGCAAAGGGCAGCCGGCCTTGGGAGTTGTGCCCTATTTGGCTGTTTCCAGGTACAGTGCAGGTGGGATACAGAATGACCCGCTTAGCCAATGCTGACCTCTCCCTCACCCAAGGGAGCCCGGGTTTCCGGGCTGCTACTGTTGGTGGTAATGAGCTCATGCCGGATGCCAGCCAGGCTCATCTGAGCCCTGCTTGGAGCCCATTAAAGCCTTGATGAAATCTGTGTGCCTGGATGGCAGAGTTCTGGAGAGCATAGTGACCGGGCTCTCATCTCTCCTCAGCCTCATTGATCACACAGGCATCGGGATTCAGAAGTACCTCATCCTGGGGATGAGCAAGGGAAGTTTCACTCAGAGCTGGCGAGTGCTGAGCACAGATCTCCAGGTCATGGTGGGGCCTGTATCACACCCGATTCAAGGTGTGGATTGTAATGACAATACCACAGGACACTGGTTCTCAACCTGTGGGTCTCAACCCCCTGGGGGTCGCATATCAGATATCCTGCATTATGATTTCATAACAGCAGCAAAATTAAACTTATAAATAAAGTAGCAACAAAATAGTTTTATGCTGGGGGTGGGGAGAAATCACTACAGTATGAGGAATTGTACTGAAGGGTTGCAGCATTAGGAAGGCTGAGAACCACTGGCATAGAACATTCCTACTTCCCAGTGTCGCTGGATCCAGACTGTAGGTACCTAAGGGTGGCTAACAGCTACCTCCCTCCACAGGCTGTCTTAAGTTAGATGATGGTCTAGTATCTACATTTCAGATGTTGGCAGAAATGGATTTGCTCAGAAGACTTCCCTCAGTTCCCCTGGACTAGATTAGGTTTCCATTATCCTCTCATAGTTCCTCCTTCTCTTCTGTAATAGTATTTATATTATTAGCTAATAATTTAGTAATTATTTGTCTGATGTTTCTACTCTGAGATACTTTAAGCTTTGCAAGGAATGGAGTATGCAATATTTGTTAAGATAATAAGACAAGGGGCTACAAAGATGGCTCAGTGGTTAAGACGGCTGCTCTTCTGGGACCTGGGTTCTACTCCCAGCACCCACATGACAGTTCTCTACTGTCTAAGTTCAGTTCCAGAGGATCTGATAACCTCACACCAATGTACATCAAATAAAGTTAAAGTATTAAAAAAGATAATAAGACTAAATGAATCAAAATATCATTAAGAGTTAAGAGAATGTTTACAGATAAATTTTTACCACCATTCCTTAAAAATTAAAAAAAAATTATTTGTGTGTGTGAGAGAGAGATATTTATAGGTGACTGCAGAGGTCAGAAGAGGATGTCGGGTGCCCTGGAGCTGGAGCCATAGGTAGTTGTGGGCAGCCCAGACTGGGTGTGGGCAGGAGCTCAGTTCTCCAAGAGCAGCAAGTGTTCTTAGGTGGTGCGCCATCTCTCCAGGCTCTCAACAGCACTCTTGACAAACAGGGCACTGCCTGATTACACTGAAGGCTCATCTCATCTGATTCCAGCTCTCTTGGTTTTCTGACTTGCATCCAAGCAACCTGTCACCCATTCAAGATAGTAGTTTTCAGTCTGGAATGGCATGGAATATTTTCTTTTCTTTTTCAACAGCTTTATTCAAATATAATTTACATGGCATAAAGTTTACCCACAGTATACAATTTAATGCTTTTTAGCATACACACAGTACTGCACAACCACCATCATAATCTACTTCAGAACATTTTCATGCAAAGCTTGTGCCCATTAGCAATCTCTTCTCAGTATTTCCCTTAGATAGCTGCTAGCATAAAGCATAAAAGAAGCAGTTTTTTTTGTCATAGACATGGTCTCTTCACTGTATAGATGAAAAAGTGATGCCAGAGAGGCGCTGTGATTACAAGGTGAGAGTGACAGGGTAGGGGCGGGTCACAGTTCCTGATGTCTGCAGCCTCTGACTTCCCGCCATGCATTAAGACTGTGTGTCCTGAACTGTGCACTTGAGGGCAGAGGCTATCTTATCTTCTGCTCATCTGTCTCCTGTCTGCCCAGAGGACCAGGACAGCAGTGAAGCTTAATGTGGAGCTCGTGCCTAGTGACAGGCAGTGAGCCTCACTACCTGTCCTCTAGGAGACTCTTCAGTGACTTGCAGGTCGTTTTGTGTCTGTGGAGACTAGTAACCAATGTGGGTGTGCAGATGGCCTTTCTTTTGAAGACATCCCCTTTTCTAATAATTCACTTTGGTTGTACTTAAGTATTATTGTTTCTCAGCCAAATTTTGGTTAAAATCTAGTATAGAAGATATTTGTCTGTGGTAAATTGGAGATTCAAACAGAGACCAACCTTTCATGGGTAGTGAAAGATGCACTGCCTTAGTGCAAGCGCCTCCTCCTCCTCCTGCTTCCTGTGGTAGCTCCTCTTCCTCAGGTTTACCTCAGTGTGGCCCCTGGGGCTTTTCAGCTGTCTGACCCTCCATGTACAATGTGCAGCCTTAGCCAACCCCAAGAGAATGACCACCTCCAGCTTCCTGCTCTGCTAGCCATGCTGACAGGCCACGAGGCTCCCGGCCGGCCGCCAGTCAGTCAGTCACCTTCCACGTACTCACTATGGATGCCTTTCTAGGAGCAGTAAGACAGTAACATTGGAGTAACTTTTGCTAGGGCGGCTTAGGAGGGTTTGAGTTAAGACCTAAATGATAGGGTGGCCATCTTCGGAGAAATGGACAGAGTCACAGTTTTTCTGGCAACCAGGGCCAGTATTTCTGAAGAAGACTGACAAGCGGGGACAGCAGCAGTGTGCTGCTGCAGAAGTCTGGGGGATAAGGCTTTAGGGCTCTGGTAAGGAGTCTGGCCTGTATTATTGCTTCAATACTGTGGTCAAAGCTTTTAAGTAGGAAACTTTGTTTGTTACTTTTGTCATTATTTGAGACATGGTTTCTCTGTGCAACAAACAGCCCTGGCAGTCCCAGAATTTGCTCTGTAACCAGGTGGGCCTCAAACTCAAGTCCACCTGCCTCTGTCTCCCGAGTGCACCACTACCACCAGCTGGGATGTGGCCTATTTTAGGAAGATCCCTTTGATTGTTATTGGTGAAAGCCTTAAGAGGACCAGCAGTAACTGAGTGAACATTCTTTTGAGGGCAGCCCAGGAGAGGTACATCCATGGAGTGGAAGAGAAAAGAATTCAAGGATGATTTAGGTTTTAGGATCTGACAATCAAGGTGATGCTGGCACACTGAGGGTAACAGCTGAGGTTCAGCAAACAGGAAAAGTTGAAGAAGCAGAGTGAGGGGCGGCAATCGCTTCCTTGGAAGTTTAGTCATTGAGACATGCAGGAAATGGGGTGAGTGTTAGAGCTGGCTACGGAGCTGTCTGTTGCTGTTGTTTCTCAAGGCACGAGGTGAAGGTGCACTTTCAAACTCACGGGAATGAGCATCTACGGAAGGAGAAAGTAATGCAGGAGAGAGAGGCTGGAGTGGGCGGGGGCGGAGCAGAGTCCGTGTGAAAGTGTGAGGGAAGAGGAACCAGAGCCCCAACTGCTGGTCTCAGGAACTGCTTCCGTTGTTGGAGAAAGGAAGGTGCCATTCTGGGAAGGGCACGGTGCAGGCAGACAGGTGGAGACAGTGGCAGGATGAGGAAATTCCCTCTAGCTACAGTGTATCTTCTGTAAATATGACAACTTGGGAGTTGGAGAGGAGGGGGCTTAGAGATCTGAGGGGTGGAAAAAGTCTGAGAAGCTGTCTTGGTCTAGAATAAGAAAGTGATTTTCCTCCTGAGGTTCAGTGCGTGTGGTTTGGCACTGTGGGGTGAGACATCATCATGCACATGGAGTGAGGTCAGGGACTGCACACAGCACTCAGACAGAGAAGGATGCAGAAGCACAGGGCATGCAGGTGAGCAGTTTCAAGGTAGGGACCCTGCGTGACTGTACAGCAGAGCACCGTGGAAGTCCCGTGTGTCCTGTTCCAGTCATTCCCACTGTCCCAGCGATTAGCTCTACTCTGACTTCTTACACCACAGACTAGTTTTGCCTATTCTGAACTCTAAGCAGAGGCACACTGCTAAGGCATGTGACCTATGCATGCCGACAGGGCACAAGTTCATTCATTCCTACTGTTAAAAGAAGTCCACAATTTATTCACTGATTGCAGAAGCAGATCAACATTTTATCAGTGTAAATACCTTCTCCTGCACCAAGCTTTCCTTACCTTATTATTAGAGAATCAAAAAGTTCTGTTTTGATGCCGGGCAGTGGGCGGTGGTGGTGCACGCCTGTAATCCCAGCACTTGGGAGGCAGAGGCAGGCGGATTTCTGAGTTCGAGGCCAGCCTGGTCTACAGAGTGAGTTCCAGGACAGCCAGGGCTACACAGAGAAACCCTGTCTCGAAAAACCAAAAAAAAAAAAAAAGAGTTCTGTTTTGTGACAGGCTCTCATCTCAGACTGAGGCCTCTGGCCTCCGAGGGCTGTGATTACTGGTTTGTCTTACTAGACTTTTTTGTTTGTTTGTTTGTTTTTGGTTTTTGGTTTGTTCGAGACAGGGTTTCTCTGTGTAGCTCTGGCTGTCCTGGAACTCACTTTGTAGACCAGGCTGGCCTTGAACTCAGAAATCCACCTGCCTCTGCCTCCCAAATGCTGGGATTACAGGCGTGTGCCACCACCGCCCGGCATTACTAGACTTTTTTTCCTTTCCTTTTCCTTTTCCTTCCCTTTCCCTTTCCTTCCTCCTTTCCTTTTCCTTTCCCCTTTCTTCCCTTTCCCTTTCCCCTCCTTTCCTTTTTCCTTTTTCCTTTCCTTTTTCCTTTCCCCTTTCCTCTTTCCTTTCCTCCTTTTCCTTTCCTCCTTTCCCTTTCCCTTTTTCCCTTTCCCTTTTTCCCTTTCCCTTTTTCCCTTTTCCCTTTTTCCCTTTTCCCTTTCCCTTTTTCCCTTTCCCCCTTTCCCCCTTTTTCCCTTTCCCCCTTTCCCCCTTTCCCCCTTTTTCCCTTTTTCCCTTTTTCCCTTTTTCCCTTTTCCTTTCCTTTCCTTTCCTTTCCTTTCCTTTCCTTTCCTTTCCTTTCTCCTTTCCTTTCTCCTTTCTCCTTTCTCCTTTCTCCTTTCTCCTTTCTCCTTTCTCCTTTCTCCTTTCTCCTTTCTCCTTTCTCCTTTCTCCTTTCTCCTTTCTCCTTTCTCCTTTCTCCTTTCTCCTTTCTCCTTTCTCCTTTCTCCTTTCTCCTTTCTCCTTTCTCCTTTCTCCTTTCTCCTTTCTCCTTTCTCCTTTCTCCTTTCTCCTTTCTCCTTTCTCCTTTCTCCTTTCTCCTTTCTCCTTTCTCCTTTCTCCTTTCTCCTTTCTCCTTTCTCCTTTCTCCTTTCTCCTTTCTCCCTTTCCTTTCCTTTCCTTTCCTTTCCTTTCCTTTCCTTTCCTTTCCTTTCCTTTCCTTTCCTTTCCTTTCCTTTCCTTTCCTTTCCTTTCCTTTCCTTTCCTTTCCTTTCCTTTCCTTTCCTTTCCGGCAGGGTCTCATATAGCTCAGGCTGGCCTCAAACTCTGGATCCTCCTGCCTCTACCTCCTAAGTGCTGGGAATGACAGGTGTTTCACAACATGTAGCTTAAGATATTTCTCTGTGATTCCACAGCACCTTCTCTTGATCTCCACTATCACATCAGAGTCGTTAATAAATGTCTCAGTTTCTCGTAAACTATAAGTTCCTTAAGGGCAACGTCCAGGTCTATATCACATTTATTGGCCTGGAGCCTAGACGGGAGCCTGTGACAGGAGGTGCTCAGCAGTGTGATGGTTAATCTTCACTGTCTCCTTGATTAGGCCGAAAAGACCCCAGTAAAGGGCTAAAGCATCCAGAGCTGTGCTGGTGAGTGCGCGCTTCCAAAGAGCATTAGCTAAGCAGGGGAGGGGGCAGAGACAGATGGACAGATGGACAATATAACACCCATCACATATGCTGGGGACCTGGAAGGAATACAAGGGGTGGGGAGCACGCCAGCTAGCACAGCCTCACTCCCCTAGCACAGCCTCACTCCCCTCTCCTTCCTACATGCCACACCTTCCCCACCATTTGGATCTAACACCTCTGAAACTGTGAGCAAAATGACTCTTCTCCCTTTAATACTTATACTGGGTGCTGTCACTGCAATAAAAGTTTGACTCTTACAGAAAATGCTTGATAAATGACAGAAAAGATTTGCTCAGAGGCTACACAGGACACCAGGGCCAGAAGAGATTCTTGACATCTCTTCAGTAGCTGCTCTATTTTGTCAGAGAAAGGGTTTGCACAAAGGAGAATTTGTGGGTGCTGGAGCCAGAACTCCTGACCCGTCTCTGTGCTGCTGGGTGTGAAGTTTCAACAGAGGGCAGACAGCCCCAGGCAAAGAAAGCTGCCCGAACAACATCTGCCGGTGTAGACAGATGGGACAGACAGTGAACTGGAACAAGAAACAGAACACTAAGTTTTCGTCCTAATGATGGGGTAACAACAGGCTGCTGCAGGGAGGATGGTAGCCCTGGGCAGGCTCTTTGCCTTAGGCGGGGCAGCAGGAATTTAGGAACTCAGTGGATGCTGGCAGGTTAACCCTGACAATTCAGCCAGGTACTCAGAGAAGGGGTCAAAGAGGAACCTTGAAAGTAGGAAGGAAAGGTTGAGGGAGGCCCTGAGGAGGGGGATTAGATTTCAGAAGGGTCAAGTGTTATTGAGGTAAAGAGCACCAGAGATGAAACAGGAAGCAGCAGCAGGAAGGAGAGATACGGAGGTGCTCAGATGGGAGGCAGCAGGACGCTGAGGGTGGGCAGGGCACTTCCAAACAGGTGCTCAGTAATGTGCCAATGTGGAGCTAGGGAGGGAGATGAAAGGAGATGTTTCCTTGAGTGCCTTCCACCTTAGTGATCAGCACCCTAGCCCCAGGGGCAGGCAGATGCACAGCAGGAAGGGGGCCCAGAAACGGGATTGGCTGGTAGAGAGGCCTGCCAGCCTGAGAAGGCCTCAGTGGGGGCGAATGGCAGAACTTAAGGAACAGAGGGGCAGCCCTGCAAACACTGGGTGGGTGCTAGAGGCAGGCAGGAAGCACGGCTAAGTGTCAGGCTTATAAAAAATGATTTTATCACCTCTCCCTAGAGTGGCATTTACCTTGTACTGTTTTAGAGGCCTCAGAGAAAAGTGAGTTCCTTATATACAATGGATGCCTTGGGGCTTTGGAGCTTATTTCTCTGAAGGAACTGAGTCAAAAACCCCACCATGATTAGAGGCATGTTTTAGGCAGACAGAGATGTTCATGGGAGCACATTCCTGAGAGGAAACTGTTACTGCAGCCTAACAGTTCTGGCTTACTGACATAAGGCAGCTGCAGTCACCTCCCCCCATTCTCTTTCCAGTCACTGTGCCACCTGTCCTCCTCCATGTTTTCTTGTACTTGCAAAGTCAAGTATGAAAGCAGAGCCTCTCTGCTCTAAGCCAACAACAGAGAGAGGCAGCAGCATCAAGGATGAACATACACGGTCAGTATACTGCCTATAGTATACTACAGGACCAGTATACTGCCTATAGTATACTACAGGACCCATACCAGTTAATTCAAACCTCTACAAGAGAATGTTTTCCTATTAGTCTTCCTGGAAAAGGGGAGGGGGTCGTCTATTCGCACAGCTGTCTTTCTGTAACTTATTCCACCTCCCTGCCCATCAGTGACAAGAGGGCATTTCCTCTTTCATGTCCACTTGTCCCTTGTTCATCTTCCCGTGGGAGCACCCACCCCATTGCCATGGCCTGTTTGCATATCTGTCACCATGAAAGTCTCAGGGTCAGAGACAGTACGCCTGATCCTTAAGATATCTTGAGGTGCATGATCTCAGAGATATCAAAGAGTTTAACATAATGATATAAGAGACATGTTTTAAAGCCAAGTCTGTCTCCAAAGCTTGTATATCTCACAGTTATGGGGTTTCTTGAAATAGAAAAAAATGACCCTGAGCAGTCAGTGGTAAGCTCTGGGCCACCTATGTACACGGTCATAGGACAAGTAGGAAAGGCTTCCCAAGGGAGGGAGGTCTCTGAGGACATGTTGGTGAGAAGTGAGGAAATACTCTAGGCAGATGGGGATGTTGAAGGCAGAGACAGAGTTTAAGAGAAATGGAGTTAAGGCTGCCAGCATTAGAGTGTGGTTTCTGTTCTGTGTCTAAGTCATAATGATAACTGCTAATGAGGAAAACATGTTTGTCCTTCAGTTTGGATCTGAGACCTCACATAGGCATATAAATCATGTACCTATATTATACATGTGAAGGGAGAAGTTAGATGGGGTGTGAATCAATGAGAGAACAGCAGGAGAGGGGTGCTGGGGGCTGATCTGGTAGGACAGCAGGAGAGAGGGAGGGACACTGTGATCAAAGTACAAAAAAACCTACTACTATATGCATTTCACATGTGTTTTATATCCATTACTAGCCTCCACTTATTCCTGTGAAGGTGTCATGTGATACATAAGCAACCAAGACTGAGAGTTAGGATACCCTGTCCAAGGCAGCCTGGTTAGCTTATGGGAGACTGGGACTCCAACCCTGGTTAGCTGATTCTGAAGCCTGCCTGGCTCCTTTCTGTTACTCCATGCTGCCTCCTTCAGGCTGGAGGGCATTCACACCGTCAGCTTGATGCTGCTGCCTGAGCCTCTACAACTCAAATAGAGAGCATGAGCGGCTGCCCCCTCTACCCCTCACCCACAGACCCAGGAACCTAAACCTCTGTGGACTTTGTGAGCAGACGGTTTTTGTGTCTAGGCCTGCCTTGGGTGTTGCTACGGCAAAGCCGGTGGCCAGAACACTCTGATAAAGCTGATGGGCAGGAAGGCAGACCCTTTGGAAAAGGTCAGCAGAGGTCAAAGACTTTGGAAATGTTACCAACAACAGCCCCTAGGACAAGAGAGCGGGATCCTGCCTCTCGGTTGGCTGGTCACATACACTAGTAGACTAAGGGAGGTCAAGAAGGGGAGAGGGGTCAGAAGTTGGCAGGCCTGCAGGCCCTGAGTGACAGCAACTTGTTCAGGTCTAGAAGGGAGAAACAAGCCGGCTGATGGTTTTGGCCCTCGAGGCTGGGAAACCAGGGCAGGGGTATAAATGGATGACTACTAAAAAGGCAGGTGGGAGAACCGAAAAGGTGGGGGCTTAGGGCATCGGTTCCAAGTCACCGGACAGGAAAGCATGTCCCTGGAATAGCTCAAAGGGCTAGCCTTGGCCTGGGGGCTTGGGGGTGGAGGGAATCTCATAAAAGGCCCTCGCTTCTTCATTTTAAAGGTGTTCGATCTGGCAGAGGAGCGTGGAGGGCTTCTTGGAGACTGACTCTGTGTGGTGGCTGGAGGAAGCAGGGATATGACACCAGAAAATGAGCAGGCGTTGATTTTTTGTTTTGTTTTGTTTGATTTGGTTTTTTCGAGACAGGGTTTCTCTGTATAGCCCTGGCTATCCTGGAACTCACTCTGTAGACCAGGCTGGCCTCGAGCTCAGAAATCCGCCTGCCTCTGCCTCCCAGAGTGCTGGGATTACAGGCGTGCACCACAACCGCCCGGCGCAGGCATTGATTTTAAGGCATGGCAGAAAGAAGCCCTGTACATGCTCTGATGATTAGGTCTGAATGTCTTGCCAGAGAACTTTCCAAAGGACAGAGTTGGAAGCAGTCTGCTTGGGGGTGTTTTTGAAGCCTCTGTTTCTGGGAGTCCTGAGTCCTTACTCTAAAAGTACCAGTCACCCAGGCCCAGTCACTATGCCATAGGGTACTTGAGAGTACAGGCAAGATCCAGTTAGGAAACTAGTGTGCCTATGGCTCACAGGAGGCAACAAGACTGGGTTCCTGGTAAGTGTCCCCAGCCCGAGGACATCACATAGGCTGGAAGATAACTGGAAGGCAAAGGCTGTGGGACAGAACAAACTTCACAGGCTGATGTTGGAAGATGGTTGGGTGGCAAAAATAAACAGTTGGTAGAAGTTCCAAAGTCATCACAGGCTTATTAAAAAGGTGTCCCTATGAGTCATTGTGAAGCAAAGTGGGATGCCTCAGCTCTTGACAGAACCCAAGGGGATGACCACCAATCTTGGAGAAATAAGACACTCATTTGAGTGATGCAGAGGCCCTGGAAAGAACTATCTAGTTCTTTTAGATCCCATGGAGAATGAACCGTATCCAAGAGGACCCTAGGTTCCGGCCCCAAGAATGGGTCTCTGGCCTTTAAGAAGCCGCACCCAGGTGGTCTTCCGCTACTGTCCCAGGGGTTTGGGTCTCCCACATGCTGGCTCTACTCTCTTAGAAGCTGATGGGGACAAGAGGAACTAAGAAGGAAATGGCTGCCTGAAGGTGCCTGGCAGTGACCGTGTGCCAGACTTGCATAGGACCAGGTCAGCCTGGTCTGGTGCATATTATCGCTATAATGACGCTGACACTCCTGAAAGGAGGCACACCATTCAGCAAGTATTTATAGAATATTTACTATGTGCCAAGAACCATGCGGGTACTAGACATACTCAGTCAGCCCGTGTGGTTTGCAATCTCCGAGGGCCCGTTGGATGAGAAGCCTCCCACTTAGTTACTGTTGGTTCTGTTCTGTTTTGTTTTGGAGACAGGGTCTCAGGTATGTAGCTCAGGGTAGCCTGGAATCCACTCTGAAGTCCAGGCTGTCCTCAAACTTAACTTCCTTATGTCCCAGCCACTGAGTACAAGTACAGATGTGAACAGGACACCATGGCTCAGAGTAATGAGGATGCCTAAGTGACACCGCAGCAGGGCCAGGGACCAGGACTAACTCTAACAGGAGTTACAGGGCTTGACATGACTTCCCTGTGCACCTGGCCCTGTTCGGGAGGTCACAGGAGAAAGAGACAACACTTTTGGGAAAAGCCATCAATCCAGAAAACTCTCACACTGGGGCTGAAGAAATGGCTAAGCAATTAAGGGTACTTCCTGTTCTGACAGAAGACTCAACTGCAGTTCCCAACAACCATATTGCTTCTGTAACTGCAGCTCTAGAAAGACCCAATGCCTCCCACCTTCACGGACACCTGCGCTCACTCAGGTGTACATATCTACTTTAATAAATAATTTAAAAACATGTTTAAAAAAAGACTTCACAGCCTATCGCAGACTGCCCCCCCCCCGCCCCCAGGTCAAGCACATATACCAACCGCCAGAGGAGAAAGCACACATTGACACTTATTCTTGGCGCGCTCTCCTGCCCGCCCTGCACAGCTCTCACCTCCATCCAGCAGCTCCTTGACGATGCTGTAGTCATCGGCCAGGACAGCGTAGTGCAGGGCTGTGCAGCCCTTGAAGCTAGCACGGTGGTTTAGTCGGTTGTTGAAGTCATCCTCTCGAGTGACTAGGACTGAGGAACAAAAAATCCAACCCTCCATTAATAACACACCAGTCTGCGCATGCTCAGGGTCGCTCCCCCCAGCCCCCACTTTCCTTACCCATCTCTCTTTACTTCAGGGCTTCCTATGAAGAGCAGGCTGGCTCAGAACAAGCAGAGATCGGCCTGCCTCTACCTCTTAGTGCTGGGACCAAAGTGTGTTCATCACATTTAGCTCTTTTTGGCCTCCCTGCTCCTGCCCAAGACAGAGTCTCACCATGTAGACCAGGCTGGCCTTAAACTCACAGATCCAACTGTCTCTGTCTCCTTAGTATTGGTATTAAAGGCCAGTGCCACTATGTTGGTCTTCTCTGGTCTTTTAGAACAAAAGGACAGCTATGGCTGGTCCTTAACGTGCAGTGATCCTCTTGCTTCTACCTCCCATGTGCTGGGATTCCCGGTGTGAGCCACTGTGTCCAGTCTCATCTACTGGCTTTTGATTTTTTTTTGTAAATTTTTTTTTTTTTGTTTTTGGAGACAGGGTTTCTCTGTGTAGCCCTGGCTGTTCTGGAACTCAGAAATCCGCCTGCCTCTGCCTCCCACGTGCTGGGATTACAGGCGTGCGCCACCACGCCCGGCTGTTTTTGAGGTCAGGTTTTTCTCTATACTTCAGGCTGGTCTCAAACTCACAGTGGTCCTTGTGCTTCAACTGCCTAGCTCTTCAACATTGTCATTTATCTATGTAATTCTAAATATTAAGTAGTACCTACACTGTGTGCCTGGCTATCTGGGCAGGGCAAGAGGAGGTAAAACAGTCTGGCTTGTTTCATGAGCATTGATTGACATGAAGTGAATCAGTGTGGCCTCGGACCTAATCTGACAAGAGGGAGATAATACACAGATGTTTAGAGGATGCAGATAAAGTCTTTGTTGGGTACATTAGGATAAGGGGACAGGTGAGCTCAGCTCGAGAATGAAGAAAAGGTTCATGGAACACGGGGCAACTCAAAGGCTGGGGTCTAGATGAGAAGGCGGAGGTGGGAGGTGGACCAGAGGAGTGGGGGCGGGGCCAGAGCCTTCTGTGCAGAAGACAAACCTCTGCTGTTTACAGTTTAGTAGGTGACTTAAACCTTAAAATCTGATTTACAAAATCAAACAAAAAATTGAAACTATAGAAGAGTACAAAGGAGAAGAAGGGGCCAATACCTCAGCAGCCAGAGAAGGCGCACTGGCCACTTCAGCCTGGCTCTGCAGAGACTGCACGCAGTGCCTGTGTGTGGATTCCCTACAAAGTTGGAACTTACTCTATCTGTAATTTACTTTTCTGGTGGCACTGAGTATTGAGCCTGTTGTTGAAACATATCTTTGTGTATGACAGACAAGAGTCCGACCACTGAACTCGCTCCCAGCTCCTGCAATCTGATTTTTGTTCCCCTGAGACAGGGTTTTTTTTTTTTGTAGCTCCGGCTGTCCTAGAACTTGCTCTGTCCGCCTCTCTCCCCAAGTGCTGGACTGAAGGCATGCTCTACCACTGCCCAATGTCATCTGATTTTTTTTCACTCCTAAAATCATGTTTTGAAAGGTAAAGATAGACAAACCTTACTCTCCTGTCCCCTGGCACTACACGTGTAAAGGGCAGGCTCTTTCAGCCTCTTAAGGCAAAAAAGAACGTGGACAAGGCAAGGCGGGGCCTTGCCTAGAGACAAGCACAAGGCAGGTAATTCCTAATTTCTGAGAGCTTTCAGAAAGAACTGATAGCATGACCCCTCCTATAATACTAAAGACACTATATAAATAAATTTCTAAAAGCCAGAAGGCTGTTCAGTAGTCATAATCCAGTCCCATTTTTGAAGATGAGTATACAAAAGCTCAGTTCACTTGACGAGTTAAGTGTGTGTAAGAAGCGTGGGAGGCTGAGGAAGAAGGACTGCTGGAGCCGAGCAGTCGGACTCACCTCAGCACCAGTGAGTTCTTGCTCTTTGTGCCAATGAAAGAATCAAGCACAGTGAAAGAGGCAGAGTGGGTACCAGCCTTAGTTCCTTGCATTCCCTTCTTTCCTCTCTCAGACAAGGCTGTAAGGCACTCGGTGGAACCTAGCTAGACCATCTGACAGCCTGAGCTGCACAGCCAGCACCCTAGCAAGCTTGCCTGGGTGGAAGCATTTCAAACCTCTGGCCAAAATGAAGATAGCGGAGCTCAGAGCTGGAAACCAGACCACATTGCTTGCCCTAGAGTGTTATGTGACCTTCTCTTGGGTATCAAGAACAGTAAGAAAATTTCTGAGCAGCAAAAATTAGATGGCCCCCTGGGTACATCTGAGGGGTAGTATCTAGATAGCCTAGCCTCTGGACACATGAGGAATATAATGTATATTAGCCTAGGCACATTGAAGGGGGGTACCCTGGATTAGCCTTGCTTTGGGGCACACCTGAGGGATAATCTAGATTAGCCTGGCCTCTAAGGCACATATTGGGGGGGAGGGTATCTAGACTAGCATAGCCTCTGGTTACATGTAGTGGTATCTATACTTCTCTTGCACAAGCCCTTTGAGAACTCAGAGTGACCAACCCTTAGTCACAGTCATGATAGTCACTCACTCTGTTCTGTCCCCTCATACTGGGAATCAGGTTTCTAGCCCACTGCAGATTAGGAGAAGGAAATAAGGCTGGGGAGGGCAATTCAGAGTCAAGCAGATTGATCACAATCAAACACTAGCCAGGCAGGGAGAGAAAAGAACAGGACAATGAGAAGCTGAAAAAAAATTCCAAGCACAGTACCTCAAAAGGCCCTAAGGGCATCTCTGAACTGCCACACAGGACATTAAACTGCTGGATGTAATGATAAACTAGAAGAAAAGTGATAGTTGGGCTCAAGAAAGCAAGAAGAGTGTAATCCATTTTACAAAGGAAGCCTATCACTCATTCAACAAACAAGTGTAATGAGCACCAGCCCACAGCGGTGGATGTAATAATAAATGAATAGGGCCATTGCGAACTTTAAGAATTAACTGTCTGATTCGAGAATCAAACCAATACTGTGTCCTCACAAGTGCCCCGACAAGGCTATGCATACAGGGTGCTTACCACAAAGAGCAGGTGATTTCAAGGAACAGAGAGGGGCTGCTTCAGGTAAATGTCAGCAGAGGACCAGCACCACAGCCCAGGGACGAGCACCAGTCATGAAGTGCCCTGCTCGCTGAGGTCTCACCTTTCTCAAAGCCCTGTTGTACCAGCCCATCCCTTACCTGACACCTGGCTGGCTAGTGCCTTTCTAGGCTTCTAACGAAGAGTCCCTTTGCCCAGTGGTCCTTCCTGCATTTGAGGTAGGGTTTGCTCCTGAGGGCTCTTCTACCACCCCCCCCCCCTTACTCAAAGATAGTCCACCACAGCCATGCGCATCTGTGCTGTGCTTTCCTACCAGGCAGCGTCACTGTTCCCTTCACCATAGATGGTGAGTCCAGAGCTCAGCACAGCCTGGTCCCAAATGGTTGACAAGTGCTCTCTGAGATCAGCAAGCAGACAGAAACTGAGCACCTCTTTTATGAATACTAAGAATCTAAAATACTAAAAAATTTAAAACTGTTTTCCCCAAAATCTTTTTCAATGCTGACACTTTTCTGATTTTGGTTGGGACAGGAGCAGAGGCAGGAGGATAACAAATGTGAAGCTATCCTGAGCTACATAGGAAGACCTCGTCTCAAAAAAAGTTCCTGATTTTGGAGCATTTAGAGTTCGTATTTTTGGATTAGAGATGTTCAACCAATAAAGCCTATATACGTCCGAGATCCTTTTGGTGCCAAGCATTTTGGATAGATATATTCAACATCTCACACAATTAAAGTCCAGATTTTCTGTTTGTGGAAAACAATAACATCTACGAACAAATATTTAGTGAAGGCAGCAGAGAGTGGCTACAGCATCTTGTATACACATCGTCTCAGTGTCAGCCATTATCCTTTTTACCTAGTCTCTCACAAAGGCCCTGCCTCACAAAAGGCAAGGCAGGTATGAGGTAACAACCACTTGTTCCATGCAGCATAGAACCAGCAGTGTCTGGTTAGAGTCCTACACTGCTGGTGCTCTCCAGAGTCCACAAGGATTTTCATTTCAGAACTGCGCTGTGAGCTGTAAGTTTACGCTCCCATTTCATGGGGGAACTCTGTGCAGAAGAGGGACATCTGGTGTCTATTCCATGCTTGGCATGAAGCTTTCTCTACAGTACCTAGTGTTAGCGGCCTGTGGTCCCTACAGGGTCCTATTTGGAAGGAGTTATGCTCACCACTATACCACCAGCACAGGCCACAGGCTCATATTCGAAAGCTAGGTCCCAAGCATCCTAACAAGCTAGCCTGGGCGGAAGCGCTTCAAACCTTTAGACGAAATTGAAGATGATAGAACAATTTTGGGAAGGACTAGTAGGTGAGGCCTTTTTGGAGAGGTGTCACTGGACATGGACTTTGAGGTTTCAAAAGCCCACACCTGGCCCAGTCTCTTTATCTCTACCTCCAACTTATAGTAAACTGCGACTCTCAGCTACTGCTCCAGGGCCAAGCTTGTCTGTCTGCTCTCATGCTTCTTGCTATGAATTCAACCCCTGGAATTGTAACCAAGTTCCAATGAAAAAAATAGGCTTTTTGCCCTGGTTATGGTATTTTCTCATAATAATAGAGAAGTACCTAAGGCACAGCCTCCCTGCTAAGTACTAAAAAGGCCCAGTCCTGAGATCTCATATCTTTCTCAAGCCATAAAAGATGGACAGAGGAAGAAGGGGGGGGGGAGGAGAAAAGGACCACGAGGGGCCAGCCCCCTGCCCGGGGTAAGTAAGCTCCTGTGAGGGAGGTATACAAGCCTGTCTCGCCAGCGGGCCACCAAGGTGGTCTCTTGAGGCCCAGGATTTAGGCTGGCTGGCCTTTATCCAGTGAACCATCTCCTCAACAAAGACCTCTTCCCACTGTCTCCTGCACAGGGGTGGCAGGCTCTCCTTCCAGAGAAGCTTTTCCTGTCTCTGCGGGAGGTCCCCCTCCCTGCCCACAGAGGGAGGGAGGCTCCAGCTCCTGTCTGCCCCACTTCACTGTGAGTATGAGTGAGTAGTTTATGCTAAGGGGTCTGCAGCAGGGCCAGGACCACAGCACAATTAGAGAATCTCCACGGCCTTCACGGAGCTCCAGCTACATACTGGTCCCAAACAGACAGACAGCCCTGCTTCCCATGCTGAGAAATATTTAAGGTGAAGATGTCAGAGTCTGTCATCTTAGCTCTGTCACATACTAAGTTCTGTAAAATGCATGTGACAGACAGTAAAATGAGGAATACTGAATAGTTAGTGATATGGTACTGAAGTATCAATCCTTACAATTAATTTTAAGTCTAAAATTTTACTATAATACAAAACAATTAAATATGACAGAGATTGAGGGTGTCACTATGTACCCTGCACAGAGCACTCAGGAGCAGAGACATGTCTATATCTGAGTTCAAGGCCAGTCTGGTCTACGTAGTAAGTTCGAGGCCTGCCATGCCTACAACATGAGACCCTAGCTCCACTAAATAAATCAACCATTTAAAAAGTACACAAATACTTATAGCAGTGTAGTCATAAAAGTCAAAGGTAGAAACAATGTAACATCCATAAACTGATAATAAACATTTTACAATAGAATATTATTCAGCCATAAAAAGGAATGAAGTAATGATATTTGCAACAATGTGTATGGAACACAATGCTAAGTAAAAGAAGTCAGCCACAGATGAGCATATAGCATACGGTTTCATGCACAGAGAATTGCCATTTTGTCAATCTACAGAGACGAGGTAGATTGTTAGTTGCTGGGGACTTGAGGACAAATGAGGGATAACTGGTAATGTAAGTGAAGTTTTCTATGATGTGATGAAAATGTTCTAAAAATGGGTTGGGGTGATAATTGTATAACTCCTGAATATAGTATAAATCAGTAAGTTATAAGTTATATATTTTACATGGTGAATTTTACCATATGCGAGCTAAATAAAATAAAGATGATATACTTAAAAGTATAAGCCCAAAAAAAAAAAAAAAAAAGCTAGTAAAGTGGTTATCAGGTTTAGTGGCACATGCCAATAATCTCAGCACTTTGGCCAATAATCTCAGCACTTTGATGAAGAGTCTTGAGTTCAAGGCCAGCCTAGGACACATAACAAACAAGTTCAAGGGCAGTCTGAGTTCCTATATCAAAAACAAAGCAAACACGTCTGTAAGAAGAAGTGCATATTATCTGACATTATCTGAGTTCTTCTGATGTCATCCTGCTTGGCTGGAACCATCCCTAACACTAATAATGGAAAATGGCAGAAGCTCCTTTCATGTATAGTGGAGGGTTACAAGTACTGTAGTAAGAAAATAATGGTTTGTATTTACTGAGGGTCCCCCCACCCCCCAGTTCTCCAACTCACTGACAGCACCCT
Organism: Apodemus agrarius; assembly: GCA_964023405.1. Taxonomy (NCBI): domain Eukaryota; kingdom Metazoa; phylum Chordata; class Mammalia; order Rodentia; family Muridae; genus Apodemus; species Apodemus agrarius. The sequence continues at coordinate 94,466,101 of OZ030005.1, read as the reverse complement.
GCCTCTACCTCCCAGAGTGTTGGGATTAAAGGTGTGTGCCACCACAGTCACATACTGAACTCTTGCTATGTGTGAGATCAGGCCAGGCACTTGATCAACTATTTTCCTCACAAGAGTGCACTAGGCTGCCATTTACTATGTGGAGAAACAGCCTCAGCTCAGGCAGATGGTTTAAAGTGGCACCATCAGTCAGTGGATGTCTGTTCAGCTCAGACACTCGTCTCCTTTTCTGTGTGATTGTGACTTCCTTTTGGCCTCTTATTTACTTACAGTAGACTCACACTTTATGACTCAAGCGGCCTGAGGTCATGATCTCCCTCCTCTATGCATTCCGGTCACGCCTAGTTCACCCTAGTTAGCTGACATTTTCTCCTGCATGGACTTCGACTGTTTTATGCACACATTTTTGAATGTGGCAAGTGCTCAATAAATGTTCACTTTAAAAGTGAGATGTCAAGGTTGTCTTCCCAAGAGGACACTAGGTTCTTGAAGTAAGAATATTGTTTATCAGCTTTATTCTTTGCAGAATGTATGAACCCATGGTGGCTGAGGCTGGCTTCAGGTCCAGCCTCTACTTAAAAATGGTGTCACAGGTACCATGCTCTCAGTTAGTTAATGGACTCGGAACTTTCTCCTTAACAACAGGGTCCTTCTTACCCACACCCTCTCCCCAAGTGTGACGAAAAAACTGGCACATATAGGCTCAGCAAAGGTGTGACAGACTTGAAGGGGAAGGCTGGGCCAGCAGTCTTCAGACTGCTTCAGACCCAAGTCACAGCAAGACGGGGGCAAGCTCTGAAGAGCCTGTGAGGTCGGAATCGAGCCGCAGCAGTGCTTCAGTTTCTCTTATGTCCTGCCTTTCCTGATGCTCAGGGGCCTCTGGACCCCTTGGCTTGACTCTGTAACTGCCCACTGCTCACTGTCTCCCATCTTAACCGGAGTGGACCCCTGCAGCTCCCAGGATCCTCGGAGACAAGCTGGATCAAGAGCGAGAAGCCTGCTTCTCAGCAGCTACGCAACCTGGCTGGTCCAACTTGGTCCCTCTGTGATCCCTGTCTCTGCACCTGCTTGCCTCTCGTCTGCCTTTTCTTCAAGATGTTAAAAACTCGCAATAAAAAACAAATACAAAACGCTGTAATTAATAGCCAATTCCAAGCCAACCAAGCAGCTCTACTAATAAACCTCAACACTTGCAAAAAGAACAATAAATTCTGCCCCTCTCTGGTTCTGAGGTGGTCTCTTTTATATACTCTGTGTTGTGTGTATGCATGTGGGTAAGCGTGTCTACATATATATTTATTTTCCTTTATTTCCCATCCAGGGAGGGGCAGAATAATGAACTGCGTGCGTCAGGGAAGATGAATCTGGGATACTAGGGAGCAGTGCAGTAAAAAGATTAAAGTGTTATTATTGTTGGTTTTTTCCCCCCATGGTCCATTGTGACAGCTCGACCGTCATCTGTAAAAAATGTCTCAGCGAGAGATAATCATCGGAAACTCAATAAAGCGTCAGGGGGAGCCTCAGCCCCCATCAATCACTGGGTGCCTGGAAAATTTCAACCCTCTGTCTCCCTTCCTGCTATCCATATAAATGTCTCTAATATATTTTGTGTGGTGTGTGGGACCCAACCCTGATTTGGAACTTTTGATGAAAAAATATTTATACACAAAATATGTAAATCAGTTAAAAACCACAAGACTAGCTCTCTGCACCCTATCATACTTTTTTCTTATTTTTATAAATGCATCAAATTTATTCTTTTTAATAAAACATGCCAACTACTCTCTCTCTTTTTCCTATGAGAGAAAGATATATATTTTATATATATGTAGGTTTAGAGGGCTAAAAGTATAGAAACAATTAACCTAACTGACTAATACATTTCATCTTGAAGTTGGCCAAAATGCCAGAGTGGCAGACCTCTGTCCACCCTGCTGATCTATGGTAGTGTTGAGAAATGGCACACAGAACTACTGGCCCTGGAGGGGCAATGAGACTCTTGAGTGGACCTGGACTAGGATGAAGAAGAGTCAGGGCATTAATAAAACAACTTGCTTAAGAGCTCTTAGCCTGCTGGTTTCCCAAGCCTCTGGAGAAGCCTGAGGTCTTGGCACACTCAGCGAGAGGCACATGCAGCCTGGTATGGTCTCTGAGCTCTGTACAAGGCAAGGAAACAGTTTTGTTTTGTTGGCACTGGACATTACTACTTTAAAAAAGTCTCTCTCTCTCTCTCTCTCTCTCTCTCTCTCTCTCTCTCTCTCTCTGTGTCTGTGTGTGTGTGTGTGTGTGTGTGTGTGTGTGTGTCCCCTAGAGCTAGAGTTTCCAGATCTACCTGATATGAATGCTGGGAATAGAACTCCAGTTCTCTGAAGGAGCAGCAAATGCCCTCCATCTCAAGTCCACGGACATCAGTGTTTTTGCCTTGGTTTGCTTTAGTAATGATGAACACCAGATCAATAAATGTCACTGCTGCCTTAGCTGTTCACACGGTGTGGCCTCATTAGAGAAGTACTCTCCTCTTCTCTACCCTTGAGGTGGTCAGTTTCTGCAGCACCCTCTTCTCAAGGACTTTGGAGGTGTCTGTTTTTTCCTCCGCTTCGAGACAGGGTTTCTCTGTGTAGCCCTGGCTGGCCTGGAACTCACTCTGTAGACCAGGCTGGCCTCAAACTCAGAAGTCTGCCTGCCTCTGCCTCCTAAGTGCTGAGATTAAAGGCGTGCGCCATCACTGCCTGGCAGTGTCTGTGTTCTGATAATGAAATCCTAGTGTCTTGATCTACCCCAGTCTGCTAATGCTGTGTTGCTATGGCTCATTGCTTACTAAAAGATTTGCTGTGTGGACAGTATACGCTAACATGTTCATTCACCAGCCCGAAAAGGGATTTCTTTCTTTCTTCTTTTCTTTCTTCCTTCCTTCCTTCCTTCCTTCCTTCCTTCCTTCCTTCCTTTCTTTCTTTCTTTCTTTCTTTCTTTCTTTCTTTCTTTTCCTTCCTTCCTTCCTTCCTTCCTTCCTTCCTTCCTTCCTTCCTTCCTTTCTTTTAATGTTTATTTATTTATGAGTACACTGTTGCTGTCTTCAGACACCCCAGAAGAGGGCATCAGATCCCACCACAGATGGTTGTGGCCCCCATGTGGGTGCTGGGCACTGGACTCAGGACCAGTCAGTGCTCATCCTTCCATCCCTGAAACAGACTTCCACACTTCCCACCGCTGAGCAGACATGGCACATCCCGCTGCACTTGCACCTATCCGTCCTCACCTGTCCGGCTCTGGATGCTGCCTCAAATCTTCCTAGACAGTGAGAATCAAGACTAACGCTTTTTCCTTGACTACTTCAGGCCAACCTTCTTTAATTGAACTCTGACGTGATCTGTACTTGTGAGTGGACCCTTGTCTAATGGTTTTGGTCCTAGTCTTTATTATTATCAGCTGCTGTTCTTAGCATATTATGCTTGCATGATATCTTGTATTTTCTTAAGTGCTTTCATTAGTATATCAAGTGACCCCTCCTCCAGGGGTTGGGAGCAAAGGGGTTCATAATGTAGCCCAGGCTAGCCTTAAGCTTTCAATCTTCCTGCCTCAGCCTCCTGAGGGCTGAAATTATAGGTGTGCAACACCATACCAGCAATCAAGTGATTCTTATAACAAACTGTGGTGTGGGAAATATTCTCTATAGATGAGAAAACCAGCATAGAAACAGAATGAATTGCCCAAGGTCACATCATTAAGTGGTGGACAACCCATTTCTTAGACTCAAATTAATATTTGGCTCTCTGAGGATACTCAAAGACCCTGTAGTTTCCTACAGACATAATGAGACTAATGATCACGATGAGGCCCAAAGAGAGGTTTTCATTAATGGAATTCCTCCTACTTTCCAGACATAGGGGAGGGATAAATATATTACTTCTAGCTCTCATGATAACTTTTATTTTACAAACTGGGAGAGAGCACTTCTGAGAAGTCTAGGGAACTGCTCCAGGTGTAAAAGCTACTGAATGGTCAACAAACCCACCAGGGGCTGGGGAAGGGGGGCTGGCACACATGCAGGATTGGGTCTTGGGGGATAATACCCAAACCCCTTTCCTGGGAGCCTCTGTATTCCTACTAGTCTGGATTCTCTATTTAGCCAGGGAAGGTTTGGGCACACAGTGATTAACTTATAAACTGAATGGTTAGCTTATTTGGAATAGACCTTGGTGCGACCGCATCTGGCATGGCCTAGGGGTGGGAAGAACTATTATAGTATAGAGAGCAGTTCCATTACCGCCAACCGGGACTCCTAGCCACCTCCTGAACTCCAGGGCACTTGTCCACTGGTTTGTGATTCGCCAGCTTGCACAGTCTTGTCTCCCATCTGAAGGCAAGAGATGGGGAGGTCAGCTGGAGCAGGCCAGGACCTGATGCCCCTGTGGAAAGGGGTGCATGGGTAGGAGGGCTTGGCTCTGGCAGGTCCAGTCTGACAAACCTTTACCCCAGAAGAGCCCTATGCCAACCCAGTTCTTCAGGACTCATCTTTATTCAGCTGCCACTCGGAGCTGAGAAGAGAACCTGACTTATAGCCTGTTCTGGCCATGTTTCTACCGTGTTTTATTGTTTTAATTGTACATGAGAGGCTCTCGGAATGCTCGCATGCATTTCTGACAGCACCAGACACTGGATGTTTATAATCGTTACTTATAAGCAGCCTGCGGCATCCACAGCTGGGCGACTTGTTTACTGTTACCACTAATTTAATGCCTCCTCCACCTGAGGATCGGAGCCCACCACCCACTGCCCAGCCACAAGTGGAAGTCTTCTGGAATGAGCTGGAGGGCTGAGGCTATGAAGGGAATGTGGTCAAGACAGGGAAATAGCGGGCAGAGGTGGCTATAATCCCACCTGTCATATCTGTCCCATCTGTGCCCCGCCTTTGGAGATATTAGTTTCCCCCTTCCTCTTACCCTGAGAGCTCAAATCTCTCTTCCTTTGACCTTCCTTTGTTCTATGTGGAGATGAGCATTCAGTCATAGAAATCATACAATTACAGAGCCCTTCAGCCCATAAAATCCAGTGACCCATGGCAAGAATCTTCCAAAGCCTTGATGGGCAGAAACCAAGCCTGCTAATGCCCTTTGATAAATTGCTCACTACCTTCTAATCAGGTGCCCTGACTTATACCGAGTTCAACCTAGCTACATGGAGAAACTTCATGAAATGCCACTGACTTCTCGATATACATGGTTGTTACTAGACACTCTAACAGTCCTGTAATAAGGATACTGTTATCCCTGTATTACAGAGAAGTCTGAAATCAAGGACTTTATGTCACTTGTCAAGATTAGTCAACCAGTGAAGGGAACCTAGATAAACCGCGGCTGACTGGCGTTATCTCCTGTGTTTTTCCAGGATATCATTATGACTCTAAAGACACCACTCTGAGGGCTGCAGAGAACGGCAACCACAGATAAGCCAAAGAAATGTCTACACCAAGTACTCCTGGGTCAGCTGCACAGTAAGCCTCACCCACAAACACCAATCTCCACAATGGGGTGTCCACCTAAGCAGAAGTCCTCCAGGAGCCATGCTGGCAGAGCAGACAGAAAGGCTTCTATGCATGGCTGGCCAATAACAGAGCATCAGAAAGAAGAGCAAAGACCATTCCCCCCTCTTCAGGCTGGGTAGGTTCTGGGCAAGTAGTTTAGACAAGACGTGTCTCCTATCTTTTAAGAGGAGGGTTCTCAGCCAATGTAGCAATCTCCAACTCACCCTTAAGAACCAATTCAAAGTCATTCACCCAATGACAAATCCAAGACACAGCCTGCTCTTAGAAAAAGACCATCAATACCTCAATCTGTGCTGCTTGCGTTCTCCATATAGCTAGCTACCTTACCACTCTAGTGGAACTCCTTGCTGAGATCCATTCTTACTTGGCTAGGAGAACTGCTGAGGGGCCAGACCATGTGTATTCATTTAGATATTCCTAGCATCTGGCCAAGTGCCCAAGATGCAGTAAAAGCAAGCTGAATTATAAATAAATGGAACTAATATACAATTTTAACTGTAGAGAACTTTGCAATTCACACATCACATTATTTTAGATCTTGATCAACACAGCAATACTGACAGGCAGACAAAGGGTATACTACTGGGGTTAGGGAAATCTGGCCAAGATCACAAATTACAATCTACCATCTTCCCTTAGTATCAAGAATAGGTTGAGACCCACAGAAATAACAGTTATAAAGTATAGTGAACTTTGGTACTGCCTCTATGCTCTGATAGCAAAGGACTGTCCAGCTGCCTTGGGCCTGTGGCTTTTCTGTGATACTGAGATTCATTATTCTAAATTCTTCCTCACATATCTTCCGGACACAAACCACGAGAACAAGTGTGTACACACAGACACAGACAGACACACAGACACACAGACACACACACACACACACACACACACACACACACACACAGTCAGTCAAAAGAAAACCAAACCTTAGGGATTTTATACTTCTATCTATCTGTATCACCAATGAGGATGACCCAAAGCTGGGCACAGTGCCTTGCTTATAGCAGGCAGGCAATGAATACTAATAGAAGGAAGACGAGATAAAGTGTCTATAGATGGGAAAAGGTTAATAAAATGCTAGGGATTCTAGGGACACCCACTGTTTCGAGATCAGAGCCTGGTGATGTGATCTAGGATATGCTGGGCCAGACTCATAGTTACCCTGGCAACTAGAGAAGCGCCCTGAGAAGACACATATGAACTGTCATCACACTAGTCCCAGTCAGAAAGCAGAGAATAAAGCACATAAACAGAAGTAAACTGTGGTAGACAGAGGTATTCAATGAGGGGGTGGGGATCTTATAAGCTATCAAAAGAGTATATTAATGATTCCCGAAAAAAACTTGTAGGTTATATATCAACAGCAACAGCTCTGAAGATGGAATTCAGGGCCTCATGCCTACTAGCACATGCCCTACCACTGAGCAGTATCTCCAGCCCTAGAACAAATGATGAAAAAGGTTCTTAAGCATTTTGATGGTTATTGAGTGCCTACAGGTTCCCTCAAAACAAGGCACTGATGGACAGGAGTGGGCAAGAGTCATTAGGATAAGGAAGGAAAATAAATGCTGGACATTTTATTTTAACAACAAATGGTGAAAAAAATTTCTCAGTTTTGTAGACAAAATATTTAAATGGAAGATGGAAAAGGAACTTATTGATGACAGTTGTGGATGTTGATAATACGTTGAAACTGTCTTGCCATATGCTGGAGGGCTCTGAATTGATGGTCTTATGATCATCTGGTCTTAAAAGTGCATCATGACATGAAGTATGTCTGCCTATAACAGTGCTATTATACAGAACTTTGATCAGTATGTAGTTCTAAATAACTATCCAATCTACAAAAAGCATACTGTTAATTGCAGGCCATACAAAGTAAGAAGAAATAGTTAATACATTAACTTTCTTTCATGCCAGGCTTTCCTAGTATTTTTTTTTTTTTTTTTTTTTTTTTTTTGGTTTTTCGAGACAGGGTTTCTCTGTGTAGTCCTGGCTGTCCTGGAACTCACTCTGTAGACCAGGCTGGCCTCGAACTCAGAAATCCGCCTGCCTCTGCCTCCCAAGTGCTGGGATTACAGGCGTGCGCCACCACGCCCGGCTTCTTTCCTAGTATTTTTATTGTCTGTCTATCTACCTATTCATCTATCTGCAACGAAGGTTGGTTGGCATGACATTAAAAAGAACTCAGAGAGGCTGGTCAAATCAATAAATGAATACAGTCTCTTTACGCACCATCTATGTTCCCTTCAGTATTGAAGAGTCAAGTGGAGTAGTCACACCTAAGACCAAATGGCCCATAAAGTTGAAATTGTACACAACGTAGCTATTCCTAAGAAAAGATTATTGATTACTATTATACTGATCTAGAATGAGTTTGAGCATCACCCTACAGAACATCAGAACACAGGGCACCTGACTGCCAGCAAGCTGGACTAGATTCTGTGAAATCTGCTAAAATTCTGAGAGCAGAAGAGAAGGCACTCAAAGAATCCTACTCCCCCCTGGCCCTACCATGTGTTTCTTTGCTTTCTGGTGAGAGCATCAACCAGCAGACAGACTCAAGCAGAAAGCTGTGCTTGAGGAACAGGAGGACAGCCCTTCAGCACAGTCCATTCTAGGCAGCAAATATAGGGCAGGCTTGGTACTCCTAAACTTTACTTCTGTTTGAAATATAAAGTAACACTCTTCCATCTCAGGGCACTTCACAGAGATATAAGTCATGGCTTATACATGGAACTGTCAGCTGGGAAGGGGAGAAGACATATGGGCAGGTGAGAGTTCAAACAACCATAGAAGAGGCCGAGATTTAGGGAGCATTCCGGAGGGCAGCTGAGGGCAGGGTCACGTCACACTTGATGTGGGCATAGTGCCTGGCACTCTTGGAAGTCCCCTCATGCCACTGATCTGAGAAACTTCTTCCCTGAGCTACCAAAGCCTCCTCAGTCTCTCTTCACTTATTCAGAGGGCTGAGCAACGTGAGGTAGTTTCTCATCTGCTGAATCTCCTCTGGTATACCGGTACTAACTTTTAAGGGAGTGAATGGGCGATGGCCCTACTATTACTAGTACCAACTCTAAAGCAGGCAAGCTGTCCTGCCACCAAATCTCAGAGGAACAGAATCTGCCTGGATGCCGGTGGCCAATGGGCAGGAGGACAGCACAGTCTGCACAGGCAAAAGCCCAGGTGTAAAATACACAACGGTCTGCAGCCAGTGGAACCTGTGCTCCTCTCTGTTTCATTTTTGAAGACCTACTCACCAGAGACAATACCAACTGATTTGACCAGATGCTCTCCAACAGACAGGTGCCACAACACCTCTTTTCAGTCTCAGCAACCACCGCATGACAACCCACAAGGTATTAAGAACAAGTCCATTTTTACAGTTCAGAACATCAAGACACAAAGGTCTGTCCCTCACCCAGGTCACGGCACAGCACAGAGCCAGTCCCAGAGAGAAGACCACACGCTGAAACACAGTAGTCACAGTTGTGCTTCCCTAACTCTATGGATGAGGGAATCACAGCCCTGGGACAGGTAAGTCTGCAGGAGTGAAAGGAGCAAGCCCACATTCCATGCAGAGTCCTCAACCATTTCACTGAAATCTGTTCAACTGCTTGCTCCTCAGAGGCTCCCCAGGCGCAGGAGACACCAGGTGAGATGCCTCACCTCACTTAAGCCATGCGCTCAGGCTCTTTCCCCAAACACTTTCAAAGTGAAAAGAACTGTGACAAGCACGTATTCTAAGTTCTCTGGGAGACCTCCGAGTGGCTGCTGACACTGAGCAGTGCTTGTGGAAGCCACGGGTGGAGACCCCCAGAGCAGTGGGGTAGCCCAGCCTTACCTTCCAAAGAATGGACTCCCTGTTCATTGGCAGTCTTGTAGACACTGCTGAAGTCATCCCCAAGGTTTGGGTCAGCTCCAGCAGCAAGCAGGACCTGCACCACACTGGAAGCAATTAGAAAGCAGATCATGAGGTCTGGCGTTCACAACAGCCCTAAGACAGACAATTAATTCAACAACTACTTATAAAATGCCCACTACACATCTAGCCACTGGTCTATGGGCTAGACTCCATGTGGCATGGAATTTACAGATTGCTAGGAGGGAAGCAAAGAAAAATAATATGAATAGATATGAAGTTGAGAGACTAGGGTTGGGGTAAGAACAGGGGTGACATGGATAAGGGAGGGTGAAGGCTGAGAGGGTCAATATGTTACGTATTGTCTTAGAACAAATTTAGTTACCAGAAACACACTTAGGAATTAAGCTTCTAAAGGAGGCAAAAAGCATTATAGCAAAGTGTTGGGATGGAGAAGTATGCCAGGAGGGCACCGGAGGGGCTGCAGTAAGGCAGAAGCAGGACAACACTACAGGAGTCCAACGACTTCACCTGAGGTGTGAACGAGAGGAAGGACAGGAGGATGGAAGGAAAGGCAACCTGATCACACATGCTTTCCTCTACAAACCCACACGACCACAAATGCATGAATTCTAACAAAACGAAAATACTAAAAGCAGAGGTATCACCTTAGATCTACCTCCTTAACCCAAATTCTAAGAGTAAGCATTATACAGAGTTTGGCATTTTGTGTTCCAAACCTTTGCAATTAGGAAGATGGCTGCAGAAGCTTTGGGAGAATGGACAGGAGGAGCATGCCTGCTGGCAGGGTCTATGGAGCACAGGCAATAAACAGGGCACAGGGCATAATGCCACGCGCCCCTAGTTACCTGCTCAGTGTCTGTTAGTGTCCCTTCTTTCTTCTACTATGTAATAGCCCTATGAATCTTCAACCCAAAAAAAGGATTTCAGAAAGAAGATGCCACAGAACACAGGATATTTGGTGTTTTCAGTAAGCATGTATATAATTTACAGTAACTGAGGCATATTTAAATACACATTTCCTTTTTATGCAGGTCAGAAACATCATTTGTCACAGTGGTAGAATATTCTATTGTAAGATTATTCTATATTTGCTTGCACTGTTTTTGTTTTTTGTCTTTTTTTGAGTCAGGTTCTCTCTGTTATCCTGGGTGTCGTGGAACTTGCCATGGAGACCAGGCTGGCCTCAAATTCACAGGGATTCTCCTGTATCTGCCTCTGTAGTGTTGGGATTAAAAGCATGCACCACAGCCAGCGATCCTCTTAACCAATCTTTTATTGTAAGTCAGAATGTTTAGTATTTTGATGACAATCAGAAGAACCACTAGGAATAAAGTTATAGGAGAAAGCAAATCGAGTTCCTTCTTTTCCCCAGTGAGACAAGGACTTGATATATAGCCTTGGCTATTCTTAACCTTGTGACAATCCCAGGATTAATATAGTTAAAATGGCAATCTTGCCAAAAGCAATATACAGATTCAATGCAATCCCCATCAAAATCCCAACTCAGTTCTTCATAGAGTTAGAAAGAGCAATTCTCAAATTCATCTGGAATAACAAAAAACCCAGGATAGCTAAAATTATCATCAACAGTAAAAGAACTTCTGGGGGAATCAGTATCCCGGACTTCAAGCAATACTACAGAGCAGTAGTGTTAAAAACTGCATGGTAGCTGGGCGGTGGTGGCCTTTAATCCCAGCACTTGGGAGGCAGAGGCAGGTGGATTTCTGAGTTCCAGGCCAGCCTGGTCTACAAAGTGAGTTCCAAGACAGCCCGAACTACAAAGAGAGACCCTGTCTCAAAAAAAAAAAAAACCCCAAAAATAAAAATTAAAAAACAAAACAAAACTGCATGATATTGGTACAGTGACAGGGAGGTGGATCAATGGAATAGAATTGAAGACCCAGAATCAAACCCACACATCTATGGCCAACTGATCTTGGACAAAGGAGCTGAAAACATCCAGTGGAAAAAGATAGCCTTTTCAACAAATGGTGCTGGCTCAACTGGAGGTCAACATGCAGAAGAATGAGAATTGATCCACTCTTATCTCCTTGTACTAAGCACAACTCCAAGTGGATCAAAGACCTCCACATAAAACCAGACACACTAAAATTAATAGAAAAGAAACTGGGGAAGACCCTTGAGGACATTGGCTCAGGGGGAAAGTTCCTGAACTGAATACCAATTGCTTATGCTCTAAGATCAAGAATAGACAAATGGGACCTCGTAAAATTACAAAGTTTCTGCAAGGCAAAAGACACTGTCAAAAGGACAAATCAGCAACCAACAAATTGCGAAAAGATCTTCATCAACCCTACATCTGACAGAGGGCTAATATCCAATGTATACAAAGAACTCAAGAAGTTAGACACCAGAAAACCAAATAACCCCATCCAAAAATGGGGTACAGAGCTAGACAAAGACTTTTCACCTTAAGAAATTTGGATGGCTGAGAAACACCTTAAAAAATGTTCAACATCATTAGTCATTAGAGAAATGCAAATCAAAACAACCCTGAGATTTCACCTCACACCAGTCTGAATGGCTAAGATTAAAAACTCAGGAGACATCAGGTGTTGGCGAGGATGTGGAGAAAGAGGAACACTCCTCCACTGCTGGTGGGACTGCAAGCTGGTACAAACCACTCTGGAAATCAGTCTGGCGGTTCCTCAGAAAACTGGATACGATACTTCCGGACGACCCAGCTATACCACTCCTGGGCATATACCCAGAAGATTCCCCAGCATGCAATAAGGATACATGCTCCACTATGTTCATAGCAGCCTTATTTATAATAGCCAGAAGCTGGAAAGAACCCAGATGTTCCTCAACGGAGGAATGGATACAAAAAATGTGGTATATATACACAATGGCGTACTATTCAGCCATTAGAAACAATGAATTCATGAAATTCTTAGAGAAATGGATGGAGCTGGAGAACATCATACTAAGTGAGGTAACCCAGTCTCAAAAGAATACCTATGGTATGCACTCACTGATAAGTGGATATTAGCCTAGAATCTTGGGACACCAAAGACACAATCCACATACCAAATGATGTCTGATAAGAAGAAAGGAGTGGACACTGGTGCTGGAAAGGATCAAAGCATCAATGTAGGGGAATACCAGAACAGGGCAGTGGGAAGGGGTGGATGAGAGAGCAGGGAGAGGGAAAAGGGCATGTGGGACCTTTGTGGAGCAGGAAACCAGAAAAAGGGAAATGAAATGTAAGTATAGAATAGATCCAATAAAAAAATGACAAAAATAAAAAGAGCCACCATTCAAAATAGGATTTGAAAAAATTAAAAACAAACAAAAACTTTGTGACAATCCCCCTGCTTCAGCTTCCTGAGTTCTTGTTTTACAAGCCTATGGCACCAAACATGGCTAGGATAAGCATTCCAAAGGACTTTAGTGAATATTAGTAAGCTACCTTTCAGAGTTTGGACTGAGTTTTATTTCCGCTAACCAAGTATAAAGCACACAGTAACTGTGCTTTCCCTCCTCTGAAGTATTTTTTTCTTCTCTCTTTTTTGGAGCAGAACATGGAGCCACAAAGCTCTTTCATGTCTCTGATTCCTAGCTGAGTAGAATTTCTAAGAAACGTTTAATAGTCAATTGCTCCCTGTTTCATGAATTCCTTATCAATGTCCTTTGTCAGATTTTCTCCTGAAAGGTAATTTTTTCTTTTTTTGAACTGACCTTCAAATACCTTGAAAGGCTAAGTGGCAGGTGTGTCAAACAATCCTGGGATTATCAGAACTGTTAAAAACCAGCCTTCAGCCTAGCAGTGGTGGTGCACGCCTTTAATCCCAGCACTTGGGAGGCAGAGGTATGTGGATTTCTGAGTTTGAGGTCAGCCTGGTCTACAGAGTGAGTTCCAGGACAGCCAGGGCTACACAGAGAAATCCTGTCTCAAAAAAAACCAAACAACAACAACAACAACAACAACAACCACAACAACAACAAGAAGCCAGCCTTCAGTTCCAGTGCTCTCTAGTTCTTCTGTATTTGCAGCCAGCAGTACTGATGGCTTCTTATGTGCCACAGGTTTGAACACTGTTATCTCCCAATGGATACAACATCTGGGTCAGTAAATTCTGGGATAATCTGGGCATGATTAAGTGAGTAACAATAATGGCTTATAACTTGTTATAATTACAAAAATATCTTTCTTTAAAGGAAGACTGCAGAGATGAGGCAAAGTTAGGAACTGGGAAAGAGTTTTTATTACAGGATGAAGGTGCATGGGCTGGAGAGATGGCTCAGTGGTTAAGAGCACTGACTGCTCTTCCAGAGGTCCTGAGTTCAATTCCCAGCAACCACATGGTGGCTCACAACCATCTGTAATGGGATATGACACCCTCTTCTAGTGTGTCTGAAGAGAGCAATGGTATACTCATATACGTAAAAAATAAAAAAAAAATCTTTTTAAAAAAAGGATGAAGGTACGCATCAGATAAGCTGTGCTGATAATATTTATAAGTCTGTATAAGTCATAACTCATCAAATAAATAAAATTCTATGAGTCTACATTTAATCCCAGCACTTGGAGGATCCAGAGTACAAGGTCATACTCAGCTCTATAGTGAATTCAAGGCTAGCCTGGGATACAAAATAAATCATGTGGGAGTAATGGTTCAGGCCAGTAAACTCAACAGTGAGGAGGCTGAGACAGGACTGTAAGAAATTTTAGGCAGGCCTATAAGTGTGAGACACTATTTTTTTTTAAGTAATCTTTTATTTTTGAGCAAGGATCTCGACTTGCTACATAGCCAAGATGGTCTAGAACTGCTGAGACTGCCTCTACTTCCTGGATACTGGGATTACAAGTATGCCAGCCCTCTGGGCTGGACAAACTCCTGCACAGGGCATAATAATAGCTGTAGAAGGTTTCAAAATTAGAAATTTACCATTTAAGAATTTAAATTCCTTTATTCATTAATTGTCTGTGCCCCTGCATGCACACGGAGGTCAGATGACAGCTTCCAGGAGTCAGTTCTCTACCACGTGGGACCCAAAGATGGAGCACAAGTCACTGGGTTCGGTGGCAAGAGCCTTTATCTGCTGGGTTTTCTTGCTAGCCCCAGGGGGAAACAATGGGGCTGTGTTGAATCCAGTCTTTAGGACAGTCCTGGACAACAAATGCAGCACCACTACGTCCCTGCGCCTGTGTCTGGGCTTCAGGAAGCCTGGAGAAGTATGAGCTATACACTGAACCTGAGCAGACCGTGTGGCACTTTCTACCATGCACTCAGACCTGGAGTCCAAATGCAGTTCTGTCATTTACAGATGGTGCCTTTGGACAAGACACCTGACCTAGAGCCTCCTTTTCCTTAACAGAGTAACAAGAAATAACAATGCTTCTCAGCAGACTATGAGGGAAGTAAACTCCAGCGTGTCTGCAGGTGTACGAATAGACAGATAGTCACGAGTCTACCTGCTTGGCTGACACAATCATAGCAGTGACTTGAGTCTGGGCCTGAACTGACCATTCCAAAATGAATGCCGGTACAGCCCTACACAAAGTAGGCAGCGCTTCTACAGTCTGCACAAGTTGACATGTTTTCAAGTCCAAATGAGAAGAGTCTGTCGATCTAAATTCAAAGGGACATAATTTGGTTAATCGTCAGCTGCTGTGTCGAATCACTATCCAATCACACCCCCATCTCATGGCCGGCTGTCCCTCTAGGCAGCTAGTGTCACTAACTGTGCTACCTGGGCCTCTCTAGGTTCATGAGTATTGATTCTGGCTGTCCAATTTGCAGGCTGCAGGACGTGTCCAGGCAACCGTGTGTGCTGCCCTTGGCCCTGGAGGGCAGACAGTGGGCTGGCAGGATGGGGAGAAGAGTGGCTAGGATCGGTCTTGGGCTGCTAACCCAATCAAAGAAATGGGCAATTCATTTCGAAAACTTGGAGACTAAAGAGGATAAGCAATCCAAGATAGTGACTCATCTGCAACCTTGAGAAAATTCCTTTCATTTCTGATAAAACTCAAAAGGCAGCAGCCCCACTCAGGAAGACAGGCCTAGAGAAATCAAGGGTGCTCAGGGCCAGCCAACCATGGCTCCAAACACCTTGCCAGAAGGCTACAAAGTGTTCTCCCCAGCAATGGTCACATTTTACAAAACACCCAGCACAGAGCTCCATGTCTTTGGTCAGCGCCTTCTTGTAGAAGACAGCCCAGCCTGGGTTAGAAAACCATTCACAGGCTGGGCAGTGGTGGCGCATGCCTTTAATGCCAGCACTTGGGAGGCAGAGGCAGAGGCAGAGGCAGGTGGATTTCTGAGTTTGAGGCCAGCCTGGTCTATAGAGTGAGTTCTAGGACAGCCAGGGTTGACAGAGAAACCTTGTCTCGAAAAAACAAAACAAACAAACAAACAAACAAAAGAAAACCATTCACTTTTAGTTTGATGACTAAAGATCCTAGCTGCACTGTGGGCTACAGAACACAAAAGACAGGCTAGAAAAAGCAACCACAAGGCTGTTGAGGACAAGCTTAGCTGCAAGCCAGGCACAAGGATTGTCAGGAAGTTTACATCAGTGAAAGGATGCTGGGAATGAAGTGATTTTTGCTTTCCTGCTATAGGGAAAAGAAACTCCCTGGTCCAAGGCATGAGTGGGAGGAGAGGTGAGCACAGGGAGCAGTGGGTCAGCGAGCATGAACAGTAAGGACAAAGGCTGACAGCGCGGTGGCAGTGGGGTCTACCAAAGGTTAACTGGGACTGTTCCTCTGTTCTAGTGCTGGCATGTTAGCTGCCAGGCTGCAGGAGGCTCCACCACCACTGACTTAAATGTAAGTAGCCACTACAGAACAGGATGTGACCTATTACCAGATCTTAATCACTTGATTAAAAGAGGCAGAGGACACCATTCAATTCAGCAGGGTTCTCTCTAACCTTCAGTCTCTATTCAAAAGAACTATATTTATTGCCTTGGAATATCAGCAATTCTCTTAGCAGCTCAGGATCTGTTCCCTGGCGGTCCACAGAAGATCTGCCTATCACAAAGCTGGAGATCATCTGCTTCCCTTACCAATGAAAAGAAGCAGAGGGTGTCTATATAGCAAGAAGTGTGCTATGAGCCCTCACTTCCCCTACTTTCAGCTATCAGTCTGTGGGAAACACCTGGCTTCAATTTAGATCTGAACAGACAAGCTATGAATGGGGAAGAGACAAAACAAAAAAACCAAAAACACAAACAAAACCAAACAGAGCAAAGATATGAAGTCACTTTCTGGCAGAGGACATCAGAGAACAGATTAGGTAACACATAAGAGTTCTTAAGTTTGGGAGTTGAAGAGATGGCTCTTGATCCACTTGGAGTTGATCTTAGTACAAGGAGATAAGAGTGGGTCAATTCGCATTCTTCTGCATGTTGACCTCCAGTTGAACCAGCACCATTTGTTGAAGAGGCTATCTTTTTTCCACTGGATGGTTGTAGCTCCTTTATCAAAGATCAAGTGACCATAAGTCTGTGGGTTCATTTCTGGGTCTTCAATTCTATTCCACTGATCTACTTGCCTGTTGCTGTACTAATACCATGCAGTTTTTAACACAATTGCTCTGTAGTACTGCTTGAGGTCAGGGATATTAATTCCCCCAGAAGTCCTTTTATTGTTGAGAATAGTAAACCTGACACACTGAAACTAATAGAAAAGAAACTGGGGAAGACCCTGGAGGACATTGGCACAGGGGGAAAGTTTCTGAACAGAATACCAATAGCTTATGCTCTAAGATCAAGAATTGACAAATGGGACCTCATAAAATTACAAAGTTTCTGTAAGGCAAAGGATACAGTCAGAAGGACAAAACAGCCATCAACAAATTGGGAAAAGATCTGCACCAACCCTACATCCGACAGGGGGCTAATATCCAATATATACAAAGAACTCAAGAAGTTAGACCCCAAAGAACCAAATAACCCTATCAAAAAATGGGGTACAGAGCTAAACAAAGAATTTTCACCAGAAGAAATTCGGATGGCCGAGAAACACCTTAAGAGATGTTCAACATCATTAGTCATCAGGGAAATGCAAATCAAAACAACCCTGAGATTCCACCTCACACCAGTCAGAATGGCTAAGATTAAATACTCAAGAGACAACAGGTGCTGGCGAGGATGTGGAGAAAGAGGAACACTCCTACACTGTTGGTGGGACTGCAAGCTGGTACAACCACTCTGGAAATCAGTCTGGTGGTTCAACAGAAAATTGGGCATGACACTTCCAGAGGACCCTGTCATACCACTCCTGGGCATATGCCCAGAGGATTCCCCTGCATACAATAAAGACACATGCTCCACTATGTTCATAGCAGCCTTATTTATAATAGCCAGAAGTTGGAAGGAGCCCAGATGTCCCTCAAAGGAAGAATGGATAGAGAAAATGTGGTATATATATACAATGGAATACTACTCAGCAATTAAAAATAATGAATTCATGCAATTTGTTGGCAAATGGTTGGATCTGGAAAATATCATCCTAAGTGAGTTAACCCAATCACAAAAGAATACACATGAAATGCAATCACTGATAAGTGGATATTAATGAGCCCAGAAGCTCTGAATACTCAAGGCACAATTAGCAAGTCAAAAGATTCCCAAGAAGGAAGGAAGGAGAGGACCCAGGTTCTGAAAGGTCTGGATCCAGTTTTGTAGGAGAGTACCAGAATAGAGCAGAGAAATGGTGGGGGGGGTGGGAGTGGGGTTGGGGGGTGGTGGAAGAGGACATATGGCACATATGGTGAGGGGGGAACGGGGAAAGGGGAAAGCCTTCGGAATGTAAGCAAAGAATATAGAAAATTAAAAAAAATTGTAAAAAAAAAAAAGAAATAAATAATAAAAATGAAAAAAAAAAAAAAAAAAAAAGAGATGGCTCAGCGGTTAAAAGCACTGACTGCTCTTTCAGAGGTCCTGAGTTCAATTCCCAGCAACCACATTCTGGCTCACAACCATCTATAATGGTTGTGATGTCTTCTTCTGGTGTGTCTGAAGACAGCTACAGTGTACTTGTATACATAAAATATATACATCTTTAAAAAAAGTTCTCAAGTTCATCTATTAGAGCAATGCAAACTAAAAGCAATAATAAAATACTCCTTTAAATGCAACATATTGACAAAAGTTAGAAAGCTAAAATATGACAAGTGCCAGTGAGTACATGGGAATCTGGGATAGAGTGGAAGCCATGTTGTTCTGGAAGCTTCTCTTCATCAAATTAAAGCACCTCATCCTGTGACCCAGTACGTCTGCTCCCAAGTATATATTTTCTATAGAAAATCTCAAACAGGTTCATAAAGGGCAGTACAGGAGACTTCATCACAACATGTTGCAGTAGTGCGGGTTTGCCTGGAATCAAGTGTATATCCCGGGGGATGGAGCTGAATGTGGTAGCCACATGCTTGGACATAATGCAGTCAGGCTAATAGACACACGGCAACATGGATATGTGACTTTGTAAGTGGGAAGTGAGTGCCCACAGAAGTTTATTTTATATTGTATAATTTATACATTGTATAATTTATACATTGAGCTTGGCTATTTGTTGCAAAGGTTATTCCTTTTAGGAAGTCTCTTCAAATATAGAATTTCTAACTCCTAACTGATCTTGTAGACTGAAGAAAACCTGCATCCTTCCCTCAACAGAGGAAGGAATACAGAAAATGTGGCCCATTTTCACAATGGAATACTACTCAGTTATTAAAAACAATGAACTCATGAAATTCTTAGGCAAATGGGTGGAACTAGAAAATATCATCCTGAGTGAGGTAACCCAATCACAAAAGAACATAACATGGTATGCACTCACTGATAATCGGATATTAGCCTAGAAGCTTGGAATACCGGATACAATTCACAGACCAAATGACGCTCAAGAAGAAGGAAAAACAAAGTTTGGATACTCTGGTCCTTCTTAGAAGGGGGAACAAAATACCCACAAGAGGAGATACAGAGACAGAGTGTGGAGCAGAGACTGAGGGAAAGACCACCCAGAGACTGCCCCACCTAGGGATCCATCCCATATACAGTTACAAAACCTAGACACTACTGTGGATGCCAACAAGTGCTTACTGACAGGAGCCTGATATAGTTGTCACCTGGGAGGCTCTGCCAGTGCTTGACAAATACAGAGGGAGACACTCTCAGCCAACCACTGAGCTGAGCACAGAGTTCCCAATGGAGGAGCTAGAGAAAGGACCCAAGGAGCTGACGGGTTTTGCAGCGCCATAGGAGGAACAACAATAAACTACCCAGTACTCCCAGAACTTCCAGGGGCTAAACCACCAACCAAAGAGTACACATGGAGGGACCCATGGCTCCAGATGCATATACAGCAGAAGATGGCCTTGTTGGACAACAAAGGGAGGAGAGGCCCTTGGGTCCTGAGAAGGCTAGATACCCCA
The DNA here is from genome assembly GCA_964023405.1 of Apodemus agrarius. Taxonomy (NCBI): domain Eukaryota; kingdom Metazoa; phylum Chordata; class Mammalia; order Rodentia; family Muridae; genus Apodemus; species Apodemus agrarius. Next base: position 94,446,270 of record OZ030005.1, on the reverse strand, counting down.
GTACAGGGGAAAGCCAGGACAGGGAAGCAGGAGTGAGTGGATTGGTGGCAGGGGGAGGGAGGATGGGTTAGGGGATTTTCAGGAGGAAACCAGGAAAGGGGACAACATCTGAAATGTAAATAAAAAAAAAGACCAAGACCAAACCAGTTAAGAGAACGTGGACCAGCCAGGCAGTGGAGGCACATGTCTTTAATCCCAGCACTTGGGAGGCAGAGGCAGGAAGATTTCTGAGTTCGAGGCCAGCCTGGTCTACAGAGTGAGTTCCAGGACAGCCTGGACTATACAGAGAAAAATGAGAGAGACAGAGACAGAGACAGAGACACAGAGAGACTGACTGACTGTGGGCCAATCCTCCTCCAAAACTGAGCAGAAATAAATCTGTCCTCTTTCTTAATAGTTTTATTTGGGTATCAGTGACAACAGCAAAATGTGACTTCCATATATTTTAATTGAGACCATATGAGCAGTGGACTCAATGTTGATGACGGTCCTAATGTAGCTCTGATATAAATATGGCTGAATTTTTCTTTCCAGATTTACTGCACCTGAGGATTTGAGATGGGTATCAGTCAAGGCATTATGATTGGATGATAAGTTGTGCATACAACTGGAAGTATTATAAGGAATAAAAGAGACCACAAGCCGGGCGTGGTGGCGCACGCCTTTAATCCCAGCACTTGGAAGGCAGAGGCAGGCGGATTTCTGAGTTTGAGGCCAGCCTGGTCTACAAAGTGAGTTCCAGGACAGCCAGGACTACACAGAAAAACCCTGTCTCGGGGAAAAAAAAGAAAGAAAGAAGGAAGGAAGGAAGGAAGGAAGGAAAGGAGGAAGGAAGGAAGGAGAGAGAGAGAGAGAGAGAGAGAGAGAGAGAGAGAGAGAGAAAGAAAACTTGCGTCTTAACTTTCTTAAGTACCAGGCCCTTCCCATCTGCAGACAATTCCTAGACAAAACAGACTATACTTGAGAGAGTGGTCCCCAACTGGCAGTTCCTGGGATTCAGGGAATTCCCTTTGGAGTCACAGCTAATTAATTTGTTGATCAGCAGTAATTAGATTAGAAGTGGGAGTGCCTGTGGGAAGTTGGCTCACTCTGACCTCAGTGAGCGGTTGCTGTTGGCCCCATTGAGGGAGAGCACTTACACTGATCAGCATAAAAGCTTGCTTTCTGGTCTTAGAGGCTGCAGTGGTGTGAGGTCCTCATATTGTTAAGGGGAGAGAAGGGAAGGCTGGTGTGAGCTGGGGCCAGTTCTGGACCAGATGTGTGCAAGATGGCTGCTGAGCAGCTGGAATTAATGAACTAAAGAAGGCAGTGATCCCAGATCCAGGTCATCCTAAACAATGCTAAGCTTTACAAGACACTCCATGTCTCCTCCTCTCCCGCATCCCACATCTAAAGCAGGCACAGGGCCACTGTGATAAGTGTCATTGTCAGGGCTTCTTAGTATAGTATGAGCCTAAACTAGACTCTCTAGGCAAATGACCCATCAGCGTATGACAGGGCACTTGAGACAGATTTTAGTCAGCACTTAAGTATTACTGGATTTCACAGGGTTTGGTTATAACTACTGACCTATATACATTCACCCCTGTTATTTTTTCTTTGTTTTTAAAGATTCATTTTACTTATGTGTGTTGATATGTGTTGATGTCTACCTGTTTGTTTGTATTTGTGTGTGTGCACATGATTAATGAATTCCTGGGTCATTTCTCAAGTTCTATTAATTTTTTGTTTTGTTTTTGTTTTTTCTGAGACATGATTTCTTTGCATAAGAGCTCTATCCTGGAACTCAATCTGTAGACCAGGCTGGCCTCAAACTCACAAAGCCACCTGTTTCTGCTTCCCAAGTGCTAGGATTAAAAGGCGTGCACCAAAACTCATGACTAATTTTGTTTTTAATTAACAATAATTCTTAGAGGGCTGGAAGGATGACACAGTGGCTAAGAAAGAGTACTGCTCCTCTCCAGGTCTTGGGTTCAGTTCCAGCTCCTGGATGATGGCTCACAACTGCCTGTGTATTACTGACTTTTCTACTGCTAAGACACCATGACTTAGACAAATTATCAAAGAAAGTGTCTAACTGGGCTACAGTTTCAGGGGGCTAGAATTCAACTGAGCAGCTGAAAGCTCACATCTCAAAACCAAAAGCAGGAGGAGGGGAGGCACACTGGGAACAGCTCAGTCTTTTAAAACCTCAAAGCCCACTCTCAGTGACACATCTCCTCTCCTTCCCAAATAGTTCCACCAACGGGGAAACAACTACTCAAATATATGAACTTATGAGAGCTGTTCTCATACAATCATAGCCTGGTGACTCAACGTCCAGGAGATCCGACACCCTCTTGCCTTTGTGGGCACTAGGTATACATGTAGACAAAATACCACACATTTAAAAAAAAAAAAAAAGCTTTTAAAGCCAGGCAGTGGTGGCACAGGCCTTTAATCCTAGCACTCGAAGGCAGAGGCAGGCAGGTCTCTGTTAGAGGCCAACTTGGTCTACAAAGCAAATTCCAGGACAGCCAAGACTATACAGAGACCTTGTCTCAAAAAACAAGCAAATAAGAATTCTTGGGCTGGGAAGATGGCTCAGTCGGAAGAGTGCCTGCTGTGCAAGCGGGAGACTCAGCTCACTCCTTAGCACCCACACAGAGAGGCCGGTGTGGAGCAGGCCTGCGCTCCCAGCCCCAGAGGCAGGCAGATTCCTAGTGCTCTATGAAGGCAGTATAGCTGAATGGTGACCTCCAGGTTCAGTGAGAAATGGTGTCTCAAAAAACAATGTTTATAGTCACAGAGGAAGAGACCCAATGTTGATCTCTAGTCTTTACTTGCACATACATGCACATACATACATACATAATACATATATACATTCTTTCTGTAGTCCTGGGGACTGAATCCAAGACTGTACATGGCATACAAGCACTATAACCCTGAGCTATACCTCTGGCCCCATTAATTCTTACCAGCACCGATTTAACCATTTCTATAACTCAGTGAGAGAACATCCTTTCACATAACCTATCAGTATGTCTTTGCACATCATTTACTCTGCCAATTTGGTTGGCCTCACTCAATGAAATCAGTGACACAGTTACTAAACAGAATACAGCCCCATGGATCAGCACTTGACATTGACTGTCTAGTCTTACATCCAGATGTAAACAATTAACCAGGTCACTTCACCATTTATCATTGTAAATATATTGTTTCCTACAACATATTTTATTCATGTAGATGTCACAAGAGAACTAAATGCTGAAACTTGAGACACGCAGTCTTGGAGTCCTAGTCATATAAGCAGCTTATGGAACAGATGCACTGGAAGATGTCTCTTAAGAGAGGTATGGGTCTGGATCATATCACAGTCACGAAAATGGTCAGCCTTTCCTCCACAGCTTGAACCAGATGGCACTGGATACCTTCCTGCCCAACCGACCCTCTCCAGAAGAAAGCACTGAACACCCCCCCCCCCACACACACACACAGGATAGAGAACTGAAGGAGGCAGGGGAGGGGGAGGGGCTGAGACGTTAGGCAAATGAGCTGGCACAGCTTTCCACCAAGCCTTCTCGGGTTGCCTGAGGTCGAGGCATGCATCTGCCAACCTTGAAAGGGGAGCATGCTGCAATTGGAATATCATTACTACAAAACAGGATTATCATGAACAACGACTCCAAATGGGATTAGAAATGATTCTTTGTTACTCAGAGGTAATCGGCAGCAGCAGCAGTGGAGAAACATTGAGCCCTGAACACTTTTCTGGGGGCATGGAACTGGCATTCCAGGCACTTGGCCAGCATCCTTGCCCACCCTCCTTGCTGGGAAATACTGGGCACTATCCTCCATTGGGCAGAGGGCCATCTGGGACAAAAGCCAGCTACATATCAAGGAATTCTACTCAAGGGTCCCCTGGTATAGGCCCAGTTTCTTGGAGGGAAAGGGGTGGAAAGAGAATCCCAGAGCCCTACTGACTCAGCCACCTAAGAGTTACTGAGACAGGAACCAGTGCCACTCCATCTAAGGCAGGCTTACCTGGCCTTCTAGGGAAGTCAGTAACAACAAAGGAGGCACTTAGCCTCACCTCTGCTCTGCACGGCAGGCACTGTTCTAAATACCCATACATCTCAACTGCACAGCTTTGTTTAGTATCCCAATCACAGGGAAGTCAAATAACTTGCCAAGCATCTAATGAGTAAGAGGCAGAATTTGAATTTGAACACAGGTACCGACTCGAGCCCACAACTGTTCACATACTAGCTAGGGATGTCCAGCCTTCTGACATTGATGATGTTGCCATTTCCAAATGGCTTGGATCTGCTTTGTAGACATCCTGAGATGGAGGTGGACACACCCGTGCTGGACAGGCAGTCATAGCCAGAGAGACAGATGCGCAATGCTTCTAAGTAGGGTATGTGTGCTGGATAGTTTTGTGTCAACTTCACACAAAGTTTTTAGTCCACTTGACTAAAGTAATCTTGAGAAGTAAACCTCAATTGAGAAAACGCCTCCGTAAGATCCAGCTGTAGGGCATTTTAATTAATGACTGATGGGGAGGGCCCAGCCCATATTTGGATGCTGCCACTTACTGAACTAACCAAAGAGGAAGCAAGCCAGTAGTAAGCACCTCTCCGTGCCCCTGCATCAGCTCCTGCCTCCCCTCTTGCTCTGTTTGAGTTTCTGTCCTCATTTCCTTCAGTGATGAAAGAGACGTAGAAGTGTAAGTCAGATAAATCCTTCCCTCCCTCAGCTGCTTTACTCATGGTGTTCCATCTCAGCAATAGAAACTACACCTAAGAGAGGCTTCCTTTAGCATTCTCCCTTCTAGCCCGTTCTACCTCTGATCCAAGCAGCAGTGAAAGAGGCTGCCAGGGAAGCTGCCAGAAGTCCAGCAAGGGCAGCACTGGCCAAGACCACCTGTGGAGCCTCTAGGTGCACAAGGGAGAGGCTTACAGAATCCCCCTGTAGGACAGCAACCTGCACTGCTGGTTTCTTACAGACAGGACTTAATGGGCCCCTTCCCCGGGTTAGGTGTAGGGAAAATAAGCAAATGCTAAAAATAAATGACTGTTCTGAAAGAGAATTAAATGGTCGTCAGCCAAGGATGGTAGCATCTGAAAATTAACAAAGCCCAGGTACCACATCCAGGAAGGCCTTGGCAAATGCGTGTTATCCACTCATTAGCTCAGTTCCTCGGGGACGCCAGCCAAGCAGGGCAGGCAGTGCCGGGAACCAGTCCTTCCTTCCGATGCTGATGAAGTGCACTTGGGGGTGGGGGTGGGGGTAGCAAAGGCAGAAGGAGGAGGGAAGCTCTCATGGGGAATTTCAAACAGTTGTGCTGGTGTCCTTTCTCTGCCTATGATTCTCACCTTCTCTGAGGCAGGAGCTTGCAGGGTAGGCCCAAGAAGACTCAAATCTGAATGTCTACACTACTGGTCTCTTTCAGGATCCTAGAAACAGCCTCACTATTTAGGGGACTGACCAGCAAGCCTAGGGGTAAGGAGCCCCAAAATGGTAGGGGAAAGACAACACCTGTCTAATAGCTCAGGCTTTTCCCTCAATGGAATGAAGAGTCTTATGAACTTATAGCAAGCCCAATGCGTGCCGTGCCAAAGGTGACGCTCTCATGGTTCATCAGCAGCAATACTTCACGAGATCACTGATCCCCATTCTCTACTAACCACGAGAACAGAGTGCTCTAGTGCTGGATGTGATATCCAGAAAGAAAGAAAAATACTCCAACTATATGAAAGAACTCTGACACCACAAACATGAGTTCTAAGTACATCACTGGTCACAACTAATAATGAATAGTAGAGAGAGGTGACAGTTTTTTATTTACTTATATATTTATCTAGCTATTTAACTTGCTTGTTTTCAGACACAGGGCCTCAATATATAGACAGCCCCAGAGGGCCTCGAGCTTTCTGTGTGATCTTGCCTCTGCCTGAATGCCTAGTATCTTAGTCAGGGTTTCTATTCCTGCACAAACATTGTGACCAAGCAGCAAGTTGGGGAGGAAAGGGTTTGCTTCAGTTTATACTTCCACAGTGCTGTTGATCACCAAAGGAGGTCAGGACTGGAACTTCAGCAGGTCGGGAAGCAGGAGCTGATGCAGAGGCCATGGAGGGAAGTTACTTACTGGCTTGCTTTCCCTGGCTTGCTCAGCTTGCTTGCTTAAAAAACCCAAGACTACCAGCCCAGGGATGGCACCACCCATAATGAGCCCTCCCCCCTTGATCAATAACTGAGAAAATGCCTTACAGCTGGATCTCATGGATGCATTTCCTCAAATGCTCCTTTGCATTGAAGGCATATTCTCTAAGACAAATATCTTACTTCTCTAGGAGTTCGTATTTCTGGGCTACATGGCAAATGACTGCTTTCCTTTTGTAAGAAACCAACCACTCAAGTGCTTTTGGATGGAGCTGCATCATTATACAGTCCTATAAGCAATGCGTGCAATTCTTTTTACAACTTTGCCAGGACTTAGTACATACCATCAAAATTTTAATTTCCATTTCCCAGTGACTAAGGTTGTGTCTTTCACGTGCACATTTTCCACCAATCCCTTATTTAAGTGAAACATTTCAAGTCTTTTGCCCTCTTTAAAAAGAAATTAAGTTGCTTGTCTTTTAATTGATTTGTAAAAATTCTTTATATATTCTAATACTACTCCCTTATTAGACATGTTTTCATAACTTGTTTTTTGAGGAATTAGAAACTAAAATGATTTAAATTATGCCTTTCCCCCCATACCACTTCTCTTTGCACATATACTCGGATGAAGGGAATAAAAAGACTTAAACTTTAATTTGCAAGTGCCCTTGGCCTACTGGATCTTAAGAACAATCTGTACTTGGTGTCTGCTGATAGACTATTTTTATTTTCACTGCATGCTTCCAACAATCTTTAAGGAAAGCTACATCTGGAGAAACTGTCCTAAAAACAGCTTTTCTCTCTCTCTCTCTCTCTCTCTCTCTCTCTCTCTCTCTCTCTCTCTCACACACACACACACACACACACACACACACACACCACACCACCCACCCTGTACTTCCCAAAGCCCTGTTCTGGTTCGCCAGGCTTCTGGAATGGTCAACAGTCGTCACACTCCATTGGTGGCCATTGTCCACTGGGAAGGGTAGGAGGCTCCCAATCCATCCTTCAGTGAAAGAGCAAATAGTGGAGCCTGTGGCTTCTTGGACATCAAAGTTGCACAAACAAGGCCTGGCAGACCCTGCCTCTCCGCCTACATATCCTGCAACTGCCATCTGAAGGAGCAGGTCATGACTTTCGGCTTGTCATCCCACACATCAAAGTTTCCACCACACACGAACTGGGTGCATGGGTTCGAATCAAGTCGCTCGACAGCGGATACTCAGACATTGTGTCTAGCTATAATCCTATGTTTTCCCAAGTAATTAAGCCTTCTTGCTTATGAACTTGTGACTAAGTAAAGCATCACTGAGAGGTTGTAACATCAAAGTGCTGTCCACCGTCTGTCCGTGTTTGGTAAAATTGGATTTCTTTTCCTTCTCAAAGAAAGACTAATTGAATTTCACCGAAAGCTCCATCTATTTGGACTAGATGGTGAAGGCTATTCGAAGCCGAAGTGATCATCCCAGGACTGTGTGGCTTAGCCTTTAGTTTGGTTGGGTCAGAGTGCAACACAGAATGGGGCACCCAGACTCTGGCTACACAAGTGCCTTGCGGCAGGAGGCTGGCTCATCAAGGGCTCAGAAACTAGCTACTGCTACTGCTAAATTCTATCCAAGCTGCTACTCGGGCTAAGCAAAGAATGGTTCTGGTAGAGTGTTAGCCCGTCTTTTGAGGACAATGGTCATTATATTACTCAGGTCCTCAATACCAGAAGTCCAACTGTGTGCGGGTGCGCTCACATGCGTGCAAATATGCCACATTTACGGGCACATGTGTGTGGAGGCTAGAGGCTGACACTGGATGTCTTCTTCAATGTTCTCTACCTTATTTTTTGAAACAGGATTACTCATTGAACTCACTGAGCTTGTTAGGGCAGGCCAGCCAACGCCCCGGACCTGCCCATTTTTGCCTTAACAGGGCTAGGATTAAAGGCAGGTGGGTAGGTATACAGTCTTGCCTAGCTTTGTCTGTGAGACTTCTTATACAGCAGGATTTTACAGGCCAAACCATTTTCCTACTCCCTCAAGCAATGTATTTTTAGGACAAAGTTTGTGATTGCTCACTCTCTGAATCTTCATGCAACCCAGCACATCAGCATCTGATACATCATGGTTAAATTTTGCTACGCATATGAAATAATATAAAAAGAACTTCAGAACAAAGTTTTTTTCTCCAGAAAAACAAAACTCCAAATTATTTGGCTTCATTAGTTACCTAATTTACAATCAGTATACCATATTCCCACATACATAAAATTAGAACTCACTTAAGTGTGACTCAAGGACTAATCTGGAGATAGAAGAAATTCAGGAAGGCCGGAGAGATGGCTCAGCAGTTAAGAGCACTGACTGATCTTCCAGAGGTCCTGAGTTTAATTCCCAGCAACCAGATGGTGGCTCACAACCATCTGTAATGGGATCCAATGCACTCTTCCAGTGTGTGTCTGAAGACAGCTGTAGTGTACTCATATAAACAAAAAAATAAAAAAAAATTTTTTTTAAAAAAAGAAGACTGCTACATTATCAATATTTTTAAACAACCTACTTTTGGAAAAGAAAACCTCTGGTTCAATATCCATATACAATTGTGTTTTCTTTTAAAAAATACTGCTTTGATCTTGATATATATGTATTTAAGTCACCTGGAACCCTTTTAATAAATAAAGGAGTAAATCTTAAATTAAGCTTCTGTGCATACTTATAAAAGTTACAGTGATAACACTGCATTTCCTATTCAAAACTAAATAAAATACATACATTCAGAAATCACAGCTGGTGAGGAGTTAAGCTCCTTGAAGATCTGAGGCGATTATGTTCTAGATCCCTATGGACTTAACACGCTAAGCTGATGCCTGAGGGTGAACTGTGATATTGGTCCACAGGCTGCAAACATCTAAAGGAAGCAGAAGCCCTCTGCTGTCAGCCTTGAATGAAGGGGCAGGGCCTCTCTACTTTCCATTCATATTTTTCTTCCAAAGAATTCTATGTGGCCAGAGATCTAACACTGATGCTATTTCAAGTACCTAACAGAAAGTAGAGACCCCAAACTTTTGTAATATTAATAAATAAACCCAACCAGACAAGTGTCCCATTATATAGAATGGATGCTTAAAAACCTAGGATTGTGGTCAGCTGGTTCAAGGGGTAAGTATTTGCTGGGCAAACATGAGGGCTGAGTGTGAATCTCAGCACCCGTGGGACAGCTGGGCACGGCACTGGGCCTGTAACTCCAGTGCTGGAGGTAAGCAGAGCCAGGGGACCTGGGGGCCTGTTAGCTAGTCAGTCAAAGCAGCAGAGGGGCTGCATCTCAAAAAATATAAGGAAGAGTGATTAGAAAGACGTCCAACACTGACTTCTAGTCTCCATAAGTACACAAATCAACAAGCACATCTATATACCTGGCATATAACCTTCTCACCTACCACATTTAAAAATCAAAATGCTGATTAGGCTGGGCATTGTGGCACACATTTAAATCCCAGCACTCAGGAGGTAAGGCATGAGGATCAGAGTTAGCCTGAGCTACATGAAACCTTATCTCAACCCCTACTTCCAAAGAAGACCTAAGTTCAATTTTCAGCATCAATTAAAAAAACAAACCAACAGAAAGGGAGAGTTCAGGGTTAACCCCAATGTGTAACAAACATAATATATATTTGTATGAAAAAAAAACTTTAAAAAGATATTCATACAACAACAACAACAACAACAACAACAACAACAAAAACTAACTAGTAATTGTCTTAGGAACCAAGGAAGCCAGCACTCTCACAGGCATTACAGATTTGCTAAGACCCCTGGGTAAGGACAGAGCAAACAAAGCAACACTGCACTGAGCCCAGACAGCACTGAGCCCCAACGCACATCTCCAAGCTATCTGCTCACTAATGGAGAATGTTCTTAAGAAGAGTGCTATTTCCTATTTAGTCTCAACTTTGCAAATACCACACAGAAGAAACACACCATTTGCTTATTCACCACGAGCTCTTCCCCACATGTAAAAAAAACATGCAAATTGGGGAAGCCAGTGGGGAGGTGGGTGGAGAACCAGTGGTGAGAAACAATGTGTATGGTAACATGTGCTTGTGTACACAGAGGTCTATCTTGGTCACCAGAGAGAAACTACTCCCTATTAATAACCTGGAGCAGACATGATTTTGACTTGATTCATAAGAAACTCATTCTGCTTCCAGACCCTTCATTCCTCTGTCTCACACCCTACACCAAATCACTGACTGACCTATCTCATATTCATTCTCTCTTCTCTCTCTCTCTCTCTCTCTCTCTCTCTCTCTCTCTCTCTCTCTCTCTTTCTCTCTCTCTCCTGTCCACCCCTTCTTAAGGTTTTTGGAGACACCTTTACATGCTTACTTGCACTTCTTTCCCACATTAAATTATGAGTTCCCCAAGGTCTGATTCTTCAAAGACTAGCACAAGGCCCAAGAATACATATTTACTGAATGTTTGGGAAATAAATTTCTCATGGAGAGAAACAGGTACTCATGGAGTCCTGAAAATCAATGAAGGGTAAGAATCACAACTGTATTCTCTCCAAAGCAAAGTATACATAGTTTCTTCTTTTTCCTTTTGTTTTATAATGCTGCAGATTGAATCCAGGGCCTCCAGCAGGCCAGGCAAGCACTCTCCCACAGAAGCACACCACCAGCATGTATCTATTACCTTTAAAGGGTAAAGGCTTGGAGCTGAAGATGGCAAATAAGGAAACAGTGATGGGGACCAAGTTCATGATAAAAGCAAAGAGAGACCTATCTTAAGGAGAGCTGCAGGCTTAGGTGATCTGAAGCAGACCGCCTCCTTAAAAACCCCAGTTTGGTGGCTTTCCTCCACATTTCAGATTCTTCCAAAGTGGCCAGAACTAGCAGATAAGAGCTTTAAAGACCTGCTTGAAGGGAAAATTAAAATTGGTTCCTCCAACTATTAATCTGAGTAGCTTCTACTGAAGGGTCCAATACTCCTCTGAAAGCATCCCTTTAAAAGTTGGCATGTCTCACTGGTAAAGTGCTTGCTTCGCGTGCCTCAAGTCCTAGGTTCAATTCCCAGTACTGCATGAAAAAGTTTAAAACACTTTTTTGTTGTACAATTTCTGTCATACAATTACAACTAGAGTGACTATATACTTTGTTCCATCAGACTTCTAAAGACCCTGGGTTGGGGCTGGAGAGATGGCTCAGCCATTAAGAACACTGACTGCTCTTCCAAAGGTCCTGAGTTCAGATCCCAGCAACCACTTGGTGGCTTACAACCATCTGTAATGAGATCTGACGCCCTCTTCTGGAGTGTCTTAAAAAACAAAACAAAACAAAACAAAACAAAACAAAACAAAACAAAACAAAACAAAACACCAACCAAAGACCCTGGGGCAGAAAGCAGAAGAGCCTGGGCGGAGCACTAGGAGGAAGTGCTGGAATGCACACCACTGTGCTGGGCTAACCTGCCTACCTAACTTTAGGGAAACCATTGTTTTCTCTCTGTGCTTCAGTTTTCTCAACTGTAAAACGAGAGTAACAACATAGATTTTGGGGGGTGATTCTGAAAGTGACAAGTAGTTACCTATGCTACTTCTGGTGTGTGTTGTGTGTGCCTGTGCTCATCTCTGGGGGTCGGGCATCACTAGAGGCAAGTGTGAGGTCCACTGATTTATTTATTAAAGTTTTGAGACAGGGTCTCATTATATAGCCCTGGTTGGCCTAGAACTAGCTATGTAGACCAGGCTAACTGTAAACTCAAGAGATCTACCAGCCTCTGCCTGCAGACTGCTGGGATTAAAGACGCATGTCACCATGCCCAGCCTAATTCACCTTAGTTTTTACACATGGCCCTCATGGAACAAACTCACTGACTGGCTGGCTGGCTAAAGAGTCCCCAGAATTCACTTGTCTCTGTTCCCACAATCCTCCCTCTCAGTGCTGGGGTTCTAGGCGCACTTGGCTTGTACATGGTGCTAGGGATCCAAACGCAGGTTCATGTGCACTTTACTGACTGAGCTATCTCCCCAGTCCCTACTTTTGATCTTTCCACAATAGCTACAACCTTGAATGAAAGAAATAGTAGGCGGGAAAACATCACAGCTACCAACAGGCAGGAGGAATGAAGTCTCCAGAATTCAAATAAAAAGCCACTAGAGCCCTCAATGGAGGACAGTAACCGAAGGCTTCTCAAGATGATAAAAACTCACACATGCACATGTAACCATTTATAATCTGCTCTTAAACAAGTGGCTACTATGATAATGCCAATGACTTGCCTAAGGTCACAAAGCTAGTGAACAGTACTGCTGGGATCTGAACCCACACGTGGCTCTCCACATCCACTATGCAGGCCCAGCACCTTGGACGGCTCTGGACAGGAGATTCTTACCTCTCATTGTGGCTGATGGCTGCCACCATCAGTGCTGTCCAGCCAAGTTTGTGCCTTGCGTTGACATCTGCACCTTCTGATAACAGCCTGGCAAGAGACAGAAGATATTTTCAGTGTGTGGCTTATAAAGGACAGGAATACACTGTAGAATGCGCTAGAAAAAATACACATAGTAAGTGCAAGGCCCAGGCTGGACAACATAGTGAGGGCCTACCTCAGCAGAAAAACACAAATATGGAGGCTGAACAAGTCTGGAAACAGAGGCCTTTGAGTACTAATCCCCAAGCACAGCCACTGGTCACTCTCTTCACCTGAGGCTTCCCTTGCCCTTCTCCTTCCCAGATCCCCACTGTCACCAGCCCAAGCCATCTGAAAGGACTTTGCCTTCTATTTCTTTCTTTTTTTTTGGATTTGGTTTTTTAGAGACAGGGTTTCTCTGTATAGCCCTGGCTGTCCTGGAACCCACTCTGTAGACCAGGCTGGCCTCGAACTCAGAAATCCACCTGCCTCTGCCTCCCAAGTGCTGGGATTACAGGCGTGCGCCACCACGCCCGGCACCTTCTATTTCTTAATAATGATACTATGACATTCCTACTTCCCCGGTGCAAGAACCTCTCAGTCCCTTTGCAGCCTAAAGTTCTGCCCTCAGGCCATGTGATAACTTGGTGTCCACATCCTCTCCTTTAAAAGACCTAACAGATCTAGGCTTGTCTCCCTAGTTCCTAGTTTACAAAAGGAACGTTGCTCAACTGTATTTTATTAAGGCTGTTTGGAAATACGAATCCTTCAACCCAAAGAAAGTAGGAAAAAACATTAAAAATGCTAAGTTAGGCTCCGACTAGAGCCCACGCAGAACTACTGGGACTCAGATGCTGAGTACACAGAAGTCCAGAGGCTGTCAAGCAACCAACAAATCCAAGGTCTGAAGCACATCACTGTAAATCTGAATCCTGGGTCCTGGCCACATAACACAGGGCAGACAGAGACAGGTTGAACAAAGCCTGTCTTACTTAGCACCTCTTAGAGCATGGATTTCCCTCTTGGATCTTCAAGTTCCTGAGTTTATTTATTCTTCATAAGCTTAAGGAGCAAATGGTAATCTCTTTTAATGGGTGAGGAAACAGGCTGAACAAGGGAAAATGACTTGTGAAGGGGTCACACAGCAGGTTGATAACAATTCTACAGATGGACTCTCCTCACCTCATCTTATCAGCCTACCTCCAGACAGTACCTCTCTTCATATAACACAAAAGGAAAAGACAAACTGATTTCAGTCAGACAATGGCATGGTCCTGTGCTAGATTCTGTATGTGGGCAAGAAGACATGGGGTCTGCTCTTAAAGGAGAACTCAGGACAGCAGGATATCAAAGACCATGGTGCCAAAAATAGAAGACAAAGTCAAGAATTCAATTCAGCCAGACATGGTGGCTCCATCTATAGTCCTCAGGACCAGGCAGGATGAGCACCAACTGAGCTCAAGGTCAGTTGGACCACACAATGAATTCTAGGGCAGCCTAGAAAGTAGCAAGACCTTGTCTAAACATGCATGCATACAACCCCACAAAACATGGTCCATCCACTAGGCAGATGTCCATATGAGGAAAAGGCAAAGGATTTTCTCCATCTTGTCCAAATCCTATCTGGACTGAAGCCTCCTTCAGAATCACAGAAAGGACCAGAACTTCATCTACTATTCTACTTCAGATACATCTACTTCAGAGCCAAATAATACCACACAGTTTGTACAAAAGCAGATTTTTTTTCCCTGACAGAAAACTCTTTATACCTAGGGTTATTACCTTCTTTAACATCCACAGCCATGAAAGGGAGACCACGAGAACAGGGGAGAGAACAACTCATCACATTCTTCCCTACCCTCTCCCAGGGATACCCAGCTAGACACCAAAAACAATGCTCAAAGGACACCCTCTCCATGTTTCCTAGGACCTATGAAACCATTTTCTTGGGAACAGCACTTGTGTGGGTCACAGGGCATGCATGCATGTATGTGGTGTGAACAACAGGGTCAGTTTCCTTAGTCTTGTTCTACTGACCTTTATACTAGCAAGACTGGGGCTCTGCGCATGCCTCTTCTTGGAACACTTTGCAAAGCAAGACTTCTTATTTTTGTTTTGAAACAAAGTTTCTTATGTTACTGGATCAGCCTTGAACAGCCTGAGCAGCCCAGCTGGCCCTGAGTGCTGGGATTACAGATCTAAGAAGTGCAAAGGATATATTGCTGTTTTTAACTTGTGATAATGAACAATTTGAACTACTTACATATATGGGGTTGTCTTTTCTGCAAAGTTTTATTTATTTATTTATTTATTTATTTATTTATTTATGGTTAATTTTGAGGGAAAAAAAAAACTTGTAAGGCTAGTTCAGCATTGTAGTGCATACCTTTCACTGGGAGGCGAGGCACTAGAATTGCTGCAAGTTCAAGGCCAGCCTAAAATACACAATAAAACTTTGTCTCAAACAATAACAGAACTCAGAAGCCCTGTGTCCTGTCTAACGCAAAGCTCTGCGCTTGCTCTCCTGACACCCTAAGCAGCCGCAGCCGCAGCCGCAGCCCCTCACTGCACTTCAGTGAGGTCAGTGGGGACCGCACTCTGCCACTTCCATATACATACACATATCAGGGAAAGGCTCCGAAACCCGGATCAGCCTCCGGAGGAGGAGACCCGTGGTGTTCTGCAGGGAGAGCAGCTCTCAGCCTGGCTCAGGACTGAGCGTTAGTTACTTCACAGCCTCTTGGGGCCAGGTTGTAATGGAAGACAGCAAGGATCCAGGCTCTGCAGCCAATTGCTGTGAAGGAGAGAAAGGATGCTAACCCCTCTCATGCAAGGTGGCTGACAGGATTGAGAGACATAACCAGACCTGTGGGGCTTTCTGTATAGAGTGATGTATCCGGTAAACTGAGGAAGAACCAGAACTAACCTCACCGGCGACACAGCAAAGCCAACCACAATTTATCCACTGTAATGCTGAGTTGGGGTGGGGAGGGCACCGGTCTCAGCGTCAGTAAAGACTTCGCAACCAGGTCTCCCTATTCCATTTCGTGGCTTTCAGTCAAGCAAATGCCCAGCAGGCACTCATTTCAAAGTCCTGAGCCAGCAGGGTGCGGGCGGGGCGGGGACCGCCTGCTGAGAGTGGCTGAAAGGGCCTCTGAGGCCCGAGAAAGCCACCCTTGCTCCCCCTGGTGATTTTCACCAATGGACAAAATGCGGCAAGTGAATTAATCTCTTTTAAAAAGAGCAATGCTTGTGACAGAGCGCGGTGTCTCCGAAAAGGTTAGGATTCCATCATCCCTGAGATGATGAGTAGAAAGCTTAATGCGGGCTGCCAGTCAGGGCAAAGCGCTGCGCTGGGGAGAGGGTGGGCACAGCAGGATTTCCTGGGCTCAGACTTGTGGTCAGCTCTCCCTAATGAACTAACTCTCCAGCTTGGCAGGGCACTGGTGGGTGAGACTAACAGGGGATGGCTCAGGGTAGCAGACAGGAGAACAGACAACTAGAGTCGAATCCCAGCTACTTCCTGAGGGATGACCCATGGATAAATGTATGACTTGGCTTTTCTCTGTTCCCTCCCACAACAGCTCCTGCTCTCTGTTTCTGTTAGTGAAAGGACAAGACCTGGGTATGGTGGTACATGCTAGCACTCAGAAGGCTGGAGCAGGAGGCTCACCAAGAATCAAGGTCAACCAGAGTCATGTAACAGAACCTGGTCTCCCAGAACCCACCCCTCCCCTAGCCTTATCACTGCGTATCTGCATATCACACACAGGGGTGTCAAGAGATAAGTCAAATAAGTCAAGCCAGCAAAGGCACTAGGTATATACCAAACGAAAACAGCAGTGCTTGTGCTATTAGCATCATTGGCCATTTTATACTAGTGATGGGAGGGGAGGGCAGGGGGAAATGGTGCAGTGGGTAAGGGTCCCTTGCTACCATGCCTGATGTCCTGAGTAAGTCAAGATGGCATAAATAAATAGCAATTACCCAAACGTATCTGTGGATAGAAAATAAACTGCCACTGGGTGGGCAGGGGTGGCTCATGCCTTTAATCCCATCACTTAAGAGACAGGTACAGACAGATCTCTGAGTCAAGGCCGGCCTGGTCTTCAAAGTGAGTTCCAGGACAGCCAGGACTACACAGAGAAACCGTGTCTCGGAAAACAAAAAAACAAAACAAAAAAAAAAAAAAAATCAAATACACAAAAAGAAAATAAACTTCCTAAAATCCGCAGGTGAGGGAGGACAGTCAGTAGCAGAGCCCAAGAGCAAAGAAGGAAAAAAAGTCTTCTCTAGTAACCGGGGTTGTGCGAGGCCAGCAGGTCAGAGGCCAAGGGGAGACGCGGCTCTTCTGTGAGAGCAGAAGGGCGGCAGACTTCACTCTGCTCTGAGCCCTTCCTTGCAGTTGCAAGTGCTATTGTTTTCACAACAGTGATCACAGCATTGCTCATGTTTTCTTAACCATTTTCAAGTTTCGTCTCCTACGGTTTCCCTAAAATGGTCTGTTTCTTTCCCAGTCCCTGTGCTAATAACAGTTAACATTTGGCTGTTTTGTCTTAACTTCTTCAGTCATCAGTATCTTCCAGAAATGACCTGTTTTCATCTGCCCCACCTGCCACCCCATTCCTGCCCGGGCAGTTGGCATACGGGAGTTCTCAGGATTGAGTCTCTATAGCACCTGCAAACACCAATCTGCCACCAATACTTCTCTGTCTTGTGGTAGAAAACCTGCGGCAACAGTCTTTCCCAAAGTATGTAGGCTCCTGTGTATAAATATGTTCAGGCATCTCAGACTCAGGAGTGGGGACATGGCCTGGAGGGCTGATGGTCATGGGTTCTAATCATAGCTGTTGGGTATGAATACTTGATGTATTGCTCGGGATAAATCTACCTCTATGGGCCTTATTTTTCTCTGCAATCCCTATTACTTTTAAACATTTTAAACATTTAAACATATTTAAAACATCATTTTAAATATGTGTAGCATCTGGAGCTGGAGAGATGGCTCAGCTGTTAAGAGCATGAGTTATCCTTGCAGAGGACCTGGTTTGGTTCCCAGAACCTATGTAGTGACTCCCAACCACCTGTTAACTCTAGTTCTAGGGGATTCAGTATCTTTTTCTGACCTCCAGAAGAAACACACACACACACACACACACACACACACACACACACACGGTGTACATATACACACATAGGCAAAACAATCACATAATAAATAGGCCTAAATTATATTAAAAAAATACATATAGCACCAAAATGAAAACTGAGAAATAGATTTCTAGCAGACCTGACACAGTAAGACATCCAAAAAGATAATTCCTTAGGCTTGGGAGATTGCAGAAAGGAAGAAGTCCTAGGCAGGCAGATGCACATTTAAGCCATTCAGACTAACTAGCTCATCTCAGGGAAAGAAAGAAAATACCACTTCACTTTTCTTCCTTTTTCTTTATGACCAATCAATACAAAGCGGCCAGTGGACTTCAATCATGTATTGTTCCAACTGATTTCCGGATCCTTTGCAGGAACTGGCCCTCAGCTGCAACCAGGGAGGGGCTGAAGAGTGGGGAGCCCTGTCCCACCTGCATCAGAGGCCTGGAAGCACTGAGCCATGCAGACCCAATCATGATCACTATCTGGGCAACAGGCCCCTGGCTGGAGCCGCCCAGAAGGCCCTGTTTACAGTAATAACAGCACCAGGCCCTCTGTCTGAGCGGAGACACGGCGCCTAGGGCGAGGATCCCCAGGCAGCCTCCATCTGTGCCTTATCTCCCAGCTAGCCAGGGACGGGGGTAGGGGGAGGACAGCAAAGGCTGTTTATTCTTGGACCCCAGTCTGGGCCTACAAATTTCAAGGTAAAGGCCTGCGTTATTTCTGGCTGCATAGGCACAGAGCCCCTTTGGCCTCTCTTGCACTGCTTATTTAAATGGAGCATCAGCCTCTTAGGCTCAGGCCCCCTCCTCAAGGAAGCCCTCCAGGTGCCTTTGTTTCCACTCTTAGCCCTGCAGGCTCAGGAGAGCAAGGGAGCAAGGAGAGGAGAGACTGCATATGCATAGCACCCACAGCTCGATGCATGAATCCGCACACTTCATCCTGAGCCTGGCTCTGCAGCTGGTTTCAGTGTTTTGGAAGGTAATGACTGCCCTGCAAGATCAACAGGCCAATCTTTTTTTTTTAATTAAATGAAAATTTCTTTTTTTTTTTTTTTAATTTTCTATTTTCTTTGTTTACATTCCAAATGATTTTCCCTTTCCTGGTTCCCCCCTCCCCATAAGTCGCATAAGCCCTCTTCCCTCCGCCCATTCCCCAATCAACCCCCTCCCACTTCTCTGTCCTGGCAATCCCCTACAACGCTGCATCAAGCAACACACAGATGAGCAGCTTCACCAAGCCTCTCTGGGAAAGGACTGAAGCAGACAGGAGCCTGTCTGCCTCTGTCCAGCCGTGTGCCCAGGGTCAGGTCCAACCAACCTCCTAGGACCTCCCTCGGCTCACCTGCGCCTGCCAGAGCCTAACAAGAGCGGCCATATGCCCGCAGGAGGTGACACTGTGCACGATGCTTTGCAATGGTAGCTGCTGCTACACTATCTGTTCAATGGCAAAGGCGAATGGGGAAGGACTTACTGCAACCTAAACGACACTCGCTGGTCTAACTAAAGCCCAATGCTGGGTGGCCGTTCTTTGTCCTATTCCTTACACACACCTGTTATGTATTAATGTGCAGACTACTATTTTTAAATTGTTAAACTTAGAAACCAGTTACGAAAATAACACACACATACACACACACACACGCACGCACAAAACCAACAAAAATAAAGCAAAACAAAAAACCTTCACAGGTCCTTGACATGGACCTATTTTAAACTTTGATTAATTTGGTTCCTATTTCTAATACATTTTACTTGCCCATATGAGAATTAATTATAGACATTATTCCCCTTATGTCCAAATATTTTGGCATGTAGTTCTATTTCTAATACATTTTACTTGCCCATATGAGAATTAATTACAGACATTATTCCCCTTATGTCCAAATACTTTAGCATGTAGTTCCTAGTACAAGGACAGACTTCTATAGAACCACCAGCCACAATGGTCAAAGCCTCAATGTGGCAAATATTCAACCAAGAAATAGAAAAGAAATTCAGAAACTAAAAATCTCCTGCATCTATACTGAACATATACAGACATTTTTGTTGTCATTATTTCTAAAAAGTAAAACAGAGTATACCAACCCAGAGATGATTTAAGTATATAAGAATATATATGTAGGCTTTATGGAAATACTACGACATAACATATAAAAGGCTTGAGCATGGAGGATCCTGACCCACTGAAAGCACAGGATGAGCGTTTTACCTGCTACCTCCGGTCTGCCTATGTTCAAACGTCTCCAGTTATCCTAACAGTTTTCACAGCATTCGAGCACTGTGATCCAGATGTAAGCAGAATCAATATAGAGATCAAACACTGTGTGTCTTCACTTCATCTAGAACAGTTCCTCAACCTTTCTGTGACCTTCATGTTATTGGCATGTTTTGCCTGTAAGGCCAGTTTCTGTGTCTCCCTTTCAGCTCTTCCTGAGGACCGGCGGCTCCAGGGCTGAGTGGGTACTGGCCCAGACCTCTGAGGCAGCAGCTGGGTAAACACGTGCTTGACAAGAACCCTGGAGGCCAGTGCTATGTGAGCCGCGGTCAGGGCAACAAGGCAACAGGGATGACTTTATGGATGCAGAGTTTTTCTGTTAGGAAGGAAAGGCAGAAGCATGCATTCCTCTAATAATCTACGGGATTCCCTAAAGCAAACACCACTGCATCCCCAGGGAGCTGCGCCTAGCTGAGTCTGGATGAAACACGAACATACAACAAGTACAGGCAAAGCCACCCAGGACACTGCCATGTGGGCACCTAGGTCCCAGCGACAGCCCGGCCCAGCTGCCTTCGTGATTGCTTGGTCCAGGCAGCTGAGGTGTGGGAAAGGGCTATGGGCGCCACCTAGTGGTTCCAAAGTAGGACTCTAGGCTGCAGCAGAGGGCAGCTGGGTGGTCGCCAGGACCCTTGTCACAATTAGCAGTAAGAAATAGTGGTGGACCCAACTCCTCAAACTCACTGACAACCACACAACCACGGTCAAGCCACATGTGGGTCACGTGAGATTTTCAGTGAGGAATAGACTGGGCAAAGCTAACCACAATACCTGCTCCCACCCACAGGGGGCAAAACACAAAACTGTTCTCAAAAGCCATGCATCCTCTGCACTGGGGACTGAAGGATGCAATGGGCCAGTCACAGACCCCGTCCACACAGAGAGCACTCAGTTTGAGTTTGGAGAAGCATAATGGACCAGGTCCCTTCACCCCCAATAATGCATTATAATGGGCCCTTTGAGATGTTTGTACAGGAAAGCAATAATAACATGTTGGCTCTTCATATCTATCTAGCAAACTCTTGAATGAAGCTTTTGTTTTCTCAGTCCTGGAGACTGAACTCTGGGCCTCCTGCATGCCCAGTAAGCACTGAGCCACAGCATTAGCATGACTTACCTTTTCTTCTTCTCTTCCTCCTCTCCTCCTCCTCCTCCTTTTGTAAGTGTGTGTTTGTCTGAGTTTATGAGCACACAGGATGTTCAGCTGCCTGAAGTGGGTGCTGGGAGCTAGACTCCGGCCCTTTACAAAGCAGTAGCGCTCAACTGCTGAGCCATCTCTACTCCAGCCACCTCCCAACATCCTCCCCACTCTATTTTAGTTTTTATTATTTATTTATGTATTTATCTTTTTGAGACAGGGTTTCTCTGTTCAACCCTGGTTGTCCTAAAATGTGCTCTCCAGACCAGGGTGACCTCGAATTCAGAGATCTGCCTGCCTGTGCCTCTGCCTCCTGAATGCTGGAATTAAAGGTGTGTATGCCACCACCACCCAACCCTCCCGACAGTTTTTAACTTTCGAAAAGTTGCCCAAGCTGCCTATGAACTCATCCTGTAGTTCAGGCAGGCCTTGAACTTGTAATCCTCCTGCCTCAGTGTCCTGGTAGCTAGGATTAAAGGCCCAAATAATGGATTCAAATATGGAGTTCAATGGCTCATCTCTAGGCTGACTGCTGTGCCTTAAGCACTTGGCATTTATGATCTTCTCTGATTCTAAGAATTAGACAGGAGCCGGGTGGTGGTGGTGCACGCCTGTAATCCCAGCACTTGGGAGGCAGAGGCAGGCGGATTTCTGAGTTCGAGGCCAGCCTGGTCTACAAAGTGAGTTCCAGGACACCCAGGGCTACACAGAGAAACCCTGTCTCGAAAAAACAAAACAAAACAAACAAACAAACAAAAAACAAAAAACAAAACAAAACAAAAAAAAAGAATTATACAGGAAAGCCCATCTCACTCCAGACTTAAGATTCCATGGTAGTAGGCGAGTCTGCCTAAATTGTAGCCCCACTCACTCTGTGCTTCCCACAGCACACAGCCTGTTCTTTATGTCCTCAGCACTGGACAGCATACCCTAGTTCTCTGACAGGACTAAGGCTGACAGACAATGATAGAGAAAAAGCCTCCAAGGAGCAAGTGGTCTAATGGTTTGTTAGAGGCTTCTCCCCTTATGGGGGGGGGGAGGAGGGAGGGTGGGAGGGAGAGAGAAAGAGAGAGGGATAGGGAGAGGAGAGGGAGAGGGAGAGACTCTTCTAGTCTCAGCCTAAGGACACCTGCAGACCACCTTATCCCCACAGCAGTCTCCCCACAACCACGAGCTTCACACCCCTATAAGCAGTGTCTTCAGTGGCTGTCTTTGCTCCAAACCAAGCTAAGAAAAACAGATGCAGTCAAAACGTTTACAAAGTGCAAGCAGTCCTGATCCTCAGCCTGATCAAAGCTTAACAGACTGTAGGAATACAATGAGACAGACAAGAAAGCTAATGTAGGCTCTGGCCATAACAGAAGCACAACATCTGGAGCTGGAGAGGTGGCTCAGAGTTAAGAGCATTGGCCGCTCTTCCAGACGTCCTGAGTTCAATTCCCAGCAACCACATGGTGGCTCACAACCATCCGTAATGGGATCCGATACCCTTTTCTGGTGTGTGTGAAGACAACTACATTGCTCATATACATAAAATAAATAAATCTTTAAAAAAAAAAGGAAAAAATAAAAAAAAACACAACATCTCTACCAAGGGCGTGTGTGACTGACTGCCTTGCCCCAACAGTAAAGCCACATTGGAATTCAGAGATAACAGCGAAAGTTCATGACCTCTTCATCACAAAATGGCCAGGATATAACAACTTGAAACCATAGCTTAGGGAGCCAGACTTGGGTCATGGACTCCTAATATTTATTTCCCAGTAGTACTATCTCATCATTTAAAGATGTGAACAAAGAAAGAGCACCCAGCGAGTAGCTCTAGAGGACAGAGCTGGGACCACAGTGAAGGAAAAGCAGGTTGTGGCAACCCGCTGTGTCAAGTGTTATGAGAACTCCACCCATTTCATCATGGAAATAGTTACTTTGGAAAAGATTATCCAAAAAACAGAGATAAATGCAGTTGGAAAAAAATTTAAAGGGCGAGTTGGCCTTGTTCATAATACAACTGTTGATCATTTTCACAATGTGAAAACATGTTTGTCAACTGATGGATGGATTAATCATGTTGTATTTACATGGAATGTTACTCAGCTTGAAGTATTGGCAACGCTACAACACATGTGAATCTTGGAAAGTTAAGCTAAGCTGAAGAAGCCAGATACACAATTCAGATTGTGAGATCTCATTCACATAAAGTGTCCAGAATGGGGGAATCCACAGACTGGAAACAGACTAGTGCTTGCCAGAGGCCTGGGGTGGAAGGATGGAAATGACTCCTAATGAGATGGGGTAGCGGTGGGGCAGGGGCATGAAATGGTCTAGAGTCGGACGTTACTTGCACTATCTTATAAATGTATTAAAAGCCACGGAAGTTTACATGTTAAAAAGGTGAATTTTCTGATAGTTATATTTTAAAAGGAGAGGGAGAAAGACTGGGTGTATGAGTCAATGCTTGTTTAATCATAATCTACTTCTCTATCAGTAGCAGAGAGTACCTGAGACTTAGGGGTAGAGTAAAACTGCCTGAAACCCCGGCAAGGCCAAAGACTGTGACTGAGCACTCTCCGTCTCAGCAGAGATTGTACTCTGCCTGCTGTTTTCCAAGCCCGAATCCAAGGGAATTCCAGGGGCCTCTCAATTGTACTTTAAAACCAGACCCTGCCACTGTCCATCTGTGAAGGCCGGTCAAACACACAGCCTTCTCAGGAGGCCAGGGTGCTAACCACAAACAAAAGGCCATTGAGATGGAAGTTTCAGCCCAGCTTCAGAAGAGATTCTTATGCAGGCTGGCAGGGTCTCCCATCCACATGAATGGAGTCTCCTGGAGACTAGTTAGCTGGCCCAGCTGCTGCTCAGGGCTGGGCTCTCCTACTGGGGAGTCTTTGGAGAATAAACAGTATTTTAATTAACTAATCAATCAACAGGCCAGACTCTATCTCTGCTCCTTTGGAGTGCTTGGACATGTGACTTGCTAAGGTGGAGGGAGGAGAAGCATAATCAGAAAGAGTTCACAGCCAGGTGAAGAGAAACAAGCAAAGCAACTGGAGAAAAAAAGGTGAGGGCTGGAGAGATAGCTCAGCGGTTAAGAGCACTGGCAGTTCTTCCGAAGGTCCTGAGTTCAAATCCCAGCAACCACATGGTGGCTCACAACCATCCATAATGAGATCTGACGCTCTCTTCTGGTGCTGTCTGAAGACAGCTACAGTGTACTCATCATATACATAAAATAAATAAAATCTTTAAATTAAGAAAAAAAAAAGGAGGTGAGTCACTCAGCCTTTAAGATCCAATACCACTTGGTAAGAAAGAGATGAGCAATCAAGTATGCGCTGCTGGGAAAAAAAGCAAAGGCTGTGGATGGATGTGGGCCTCAGTGTAAACACGCATATACACTGGCTGTGAGGCCACCTGAAGGACCCAAGGGCGTCTAAGCACTTAGTTTTCTTACCTGGAAACGTACTTAACAGTCTATTCTGTAAGTGGTAAGAACACACAGTGTTTACTGCCTGCCTGCCACAGCATTCACAGGCAATGAACATGAGCTGCTGTTATCAGGCAGGGTGAGCTTTCTGGAGGAGGAGCTTGTGGGCAATGGAGGCGGGGCAGGCTCTAGACAGGTAAAACTAGAGAGAGTGCAGCAAAGCTTGGGGTGGCTTCTTAGGGACCTGTGGATGCCCAGCAAACCTGGCAGAAAGGGTTGTCCTTTTGGCTAGCTTCCCAAGATGAAATGGGAACCCAGGCCAGCCTCTCTTTGGCTTCCTGTCTCACTGTAGATAAGGAGGAGGGTTACTTTCCAAGTAGGCAGCTTTGAGAGAGGCAGCTTTCCAAGTAGCAGCCTGAACATCTGTGTCATTATTTGTAAAGTGGGCTGTTGTTATTGGAAAGGCTGTGACATCTTAATGTCACACAGCTGGTTAGTAACTATGACAAAAGCACACCCTAGGCCTTCTAATTCTGGAACACTTAACATTCTTTCTGTAACAATATGTTGCCTTTCAAAGTCCCAGCATTCAGGACACCTATGAAGGTGATGTTCAAAAACCTGGACTCCTCAGGAAGCACAAAGTACCAAATTACAGGAAGTGGTACTGTTCAGGCTTTGATCTCTGCTGGTCTGAGATAAATAATATGTTTCAATCCACTGCAAACTCAAAGACATTTACATATTTACTGATTAAAAGAGCTGGATGTTTTGGCTGCTCTGGTGCCATCATTAATATCTTCCCATCCAGCCAAAACGATACAATGATCGATAAACAGCCAGTCTCTCTGAGGCCCAGAGACAGCCAAATGCGTTTACCAGGCAGGTCTTCTGTTAATTAGATAAAATCCCCAGATCAATTCGTACAGCATTCACCTATGCTGTAGCTAAACACATTTGGGACACCACGATCCCAGCACACAGACAGCAAGTGCCTCAAGGTGGAGCATCAGGGGACAAGAGCCACACCAGACAGACCATCAGTGCAAAGTTAGAATAAATGTGTTTACCCTTCAACAAATCCCGACCTGTTTTTCTTTCCTGAACTGTACATTTTTTTCCCCAAAGCCATCTAATAGACCAGCTTAATCTTTTATTTTCTAAAACCATCAACCAGAACCAAAACAGCATGTCAAAAGAATTTCCAGATAACTGATAAATCTAGCATGCTTATTGATTAATTAGAGACAAGGTCTCACTGTATATACAGCTTTGGCTGGTCTGGAGTGCTATATAAATCAGGCTGGCCTTGAACTCAGAGATCTGCCTGCCTCTTCTCCCAAGTGAAGGCAATTACAGGCACGTGTACGTCTGGCTAAATCCAGCAAGCATGTCTAAAATAGACCTCCTGGGTGGGGAAGATGAATTAAGATCCATTGCTTCTCTTGAGTTCAGTTCCCAGAAGCAACATTAGGTGGTTCACAATTGTCTGTACTCCAGCTCCCGGGGATCCAACACTCTGACTTCCACCATTCGTATACACACTTACCCAGAATTAAAATTCATAAAATAAATCTTTAAGCGCATGCCTTTAATCTCAGCACTTTGGGAGGCAGAGCCAGGTGGATCTCTGTGAGTTCGAGGCCAGCCTGGTCTATATGGTGAGTTCCAGGACAGCCAGGGATACACAGTAAGACCCTGTCTCAAACAAAACAGACGTCAATCTTTTTTTGTGGCTCAATTCTTCCAAACCCTCATTTCAGTGCATGGCAACAGCACCTGTTCCCTGAGCTCCAGCCACAAAACAGAAATTCGCTAACATTTCCTTTCCGAAACACCGGCAGTCCCGCTCATTCGCTGGCATTCATCTGTTGAGTATTTACTATGTATCAGACTCTGACTCAGCCATGAGCACTAGTCGGCTGCTCTAGCTAACTGCCCTCATCTGAGCTAGTCACATCTTAGCCCCCACCCCCCAGTCCCATCTGTTTGGACTCTTCCAGTTGTTTTTCTTTTTCTTTTCCTTTCTTTTTCTTCTCCTTTCTTTTCTTTTCTTCTCAGAAGCAGGGATTGAACACAGCTTTACCAAAACTAGACAAGCGTTCTACCAATGTCTGTATACAAGTTATAGCTATGTTTTAGCCTGTTTTCCACCAAGCAGCTAATCTTTAAAAAAAAAAAAATCTACAAATTTGTTAACATTTTTGCCTTTTCGGGCGGTGGTGGCGCACGTCTGTAATCCCAGCACTTGGAAGGCAGAGGCAGGCGGAATTCTGAGTTCGAGGCTAGCCTGGTCTACAAAGTGAGTTCCAGGACAGCCAGGGCTACACAGAGAAACCCTGTCTCAAAAAAACCCCCAAAAAACAACAAAAAAAATTTGCCTTTTATACACACGCTGGCTTTAAGCAGCCACAGGTGGACAGGCCCTCCTTAGCTGCTCAGCAGTTTGGTAGCACCCGCCCTTGCTCTCGAGAGGCCAGTGTCTCCCTCCCAATACAGGGTCACACCATCATAGGCCAGGTTGGCCTCAAATTCACCAACCCCCTTCTTTAGAGTTCTGGGATTACACCTGGAAAACAGCCATACCCAGCTCCACCTCTTCTCCATCAAAGGAAAGGGTCAGACCGCTCAGGGGTCCCCGTGCCAAGCAAGCAGCCCAGCAAATGGCAGCACTCAGAAAAGGTTTGTCTGCGCAAGAAAGGGGGGCACCCAGCCATGGGCGGGGCCTGGCTGGACTGAAGAAGGACCAAGTTGGGTAGCAGTAACAGAGGCCCAAGAGAGCAGACAGGAGGTTGTCTATCCGAGGCATGATCTGAAGGAGATGTGATCTACATACAGTGGAGGGCAGAGGTCTCCCAGTGCTGTCCTGAGTCCCCAGCCTAACAGGCCCCACGTGGCTCTGCCTGAGCCCAGACACATGTGCTGCAGTCTGTCCAGTACCCCCTTGTCTTTTCTGAGTGGCTCAGTGCAGAAGCCAGGCTGGGCTGAGATGGGGAGTCACCTGCTCTCATGGCTGCCAAGCAGGGCAGGGCCAGCCTCCCAGCTGGAGCGTGAGCTGTGAGCTTGCAAAGTTTAAGCACTTCAAGGCAAAAGAAGGAAATGGCTTGCTGCACAGGGAAGGGGAAGGAAAGGGGGAAGAACTCAGCTTTCCCATGCAGCAGTGGGACACTGGAACGGGCTCTGGACTGCCTGCTTCTGTTGTATTCAAGTCACAGTGTATTTTGGAATAGTAAGAGAGGGACTGCAGACCCTGCCTGCCCTTGTGCTTGGGAAGGCATACAATCCAATGACTCACAAACTTTTGTTGTTTTGGTGTTTTGTTCATTTTGTTGGAAGATAGTGTGCTGATCTCTAACTCATTGAGTAGCATAGGCTGGCCTTGAACTGGAGACTTTCTGCTTCATCCTGTGTGCTAGAATTACAGGTTCGAGCTAGTATGACCAGGCCAAACTCTTATGGTTTTTTTTTGTTTTGTTTTGTTTTTGTTTTTGTGAGACAGGGTTTTCTCTGTGTAGTCCTGGCTGTCCTGGAACTCACTCTGTAGACCAGGCTGGCCTCGAACTCAGAAATCTGCCTGCCTCTGCCTCCCAAGTGCTGGGATTACAGGCGTGCGCCACCAAGCCCAGCTTAGGCCAAACTCTTTAATAGAAAGAATACAGCAGAATCAGGGAGCTGGCTCAGCAGGTAAACGTGACTACCACTAAGTCTGAGGACCTGAGTTCAATTCCCAGGACCCACACACTGAAGGAAAGAACTAATTTCCTTTGGTGATTCTCTAACCTCCACATAATATATACTACAGCACTGGTATACCCAAACACATGGACACAAAATTAATAAAATGTAAAAAGGATAACGTGTGGCAAATGGTAGATCCTGGCTTGTCTTCTGGCCAAGCAGCCACCCCAGCTCCTCATAAAGCAATAACATAAGTAGCGCCACCCCTAGGACCGCGGTCCAGGGCTGCTGAGCTGCGGGTCAGTGAGACTGAGCTGAGCCTCGCTGGCTCACACTAAGGAGTCACAAGCTAACTGCATTCTTGACATTTAACCCTATTTCTCCCAATTGACCTCCACTTTCTCTTTCAGAAGATCCTTAGCCTCTCCCACGCCACAGGAGACAGTCGGAGGACAGGAGAGCCATGGCAGCCAGGAGTCAGCAAAAGGCTCAAAGGGGCAGCATTCCCACTGAGCCTCGAAGACTGGCCCAAGGGAGGCCGTGGGCAGTGGACGGGTACAGAGCGCAGCGGGGTGAGGCAGAGGGTCCGCAACCCGACCCAAGGCACAGGTTCTGGGGTGAAGCTCCCTCCTTAAGCATCGGTCCTTCCCTACCCTGAGTCTCCTGGGATTCTGGATGGAAGACAGGAGCTAGGAGAAGGCAAGGCACAGGAGTGACAGAGCCCCAAGATGGCAAGGGTGTGCACTACACTCACCAGCATGTGGAGCCTTACTCAGTAACCATACCAATTATACATGTGGCAAAGTAACTGTAAACTGATGGGGGAGATTGAGACTAGACTTCTGTCTTGCTATAGGCAGGCCCGCTGGATGGAAGTAAGGGCTGGCACACGAGCAGGATCACATAAAGAGCAGAGTGTGGCATCAGTGGAGTCAAAGGTTTACACGGAAAAACTGAACAAAACTCAAGACCATTTTCTTCCAGGAGGATGTGGGCTCTGCACTCCTGTTCCAGGCTAGCCTGCCAGCAGGAGACCTACACCTAGGAGATCACGTATCTGTCTCTTTGAGGCCAGAGACAAGTCATCTCTCATCATGCCTCTACCATCTGCAGGGCCCAGATGAGACCATCCCTTTACTCTTTGTTGTTTTCTTCTGTTGCTGCTGTTTGTTTTTTGAGACAAGGTTTCACTATGTGTAGCTTTGGCCAGCCTGGACGGTCTATGAAGATATGGCTAGTCTGGAAAGAGCCTGCCTAACTCTGCTGGGCTTAAAAGTGCACACTACCACGCGTAGCCACTTGCTCCTTCCAAGGAACTGCTTCCAGTGAGGAGAGACGGGCATTCTGAGCAATGAGGCCTTCCTCAGCCGGTCTCTTCCGGAGAGAGGGCCTCTCAAAAGACTATCTCCAGCTTGTCCCCACTTATTCCCGCCTCCATGTACTGAAGCAGCCGTATCCCGCTCAGTCCTCTGCTCAAAAGCTTCCTAAACCTATCTATCCACTGCTCATGAAGAGCACCCAAACCCAGGGCAGGCCGGGCGAATCCCCATCTCAAGCCACCCTCACTCCTTCCTCACATCCTGCCTACACCAGCCCGCATTACCTGCCTCCCGTCGTGCTCGGCTTCCCCACCCAGCGCTGGGGGATGGCGTGAGAAGGGCTGAGCAGAGTCAGTGTCTCACTCAACTGCTTCCTTACAGGGTGTGTGGTCTGAATAGGAATGGCCCCATGGACTCTGTGTTTAAATGCTTGACCCACAGGGAGTGGGTGGGACTCCTAGGAGGTGTGGCCTCGTGGGAGAAGTGTGCCACGGTGGGGTGGGCTCTAGAGTCTCAGAAGCTCAGGCTATTCTCTGCTGCCTGAGGATCAAGATATGGACTCTTAGCTTCTCCTCCAGCACAATGTTTCCTGCCAGGACGACAGCAGATCAAACCTCGGAACCATAAGTCATCCCTAATTAAGTGTTCTTTATAAGAGTTGCTGTGGTCTTGGTGCCTCTTCACAGTAATAAAGCCCTAAGACATAAGGGAGATGCTAATAGAAGGGGATAAGGAGGGGCAGAAGGGCTGGGGGCACACTTGAAAGGTTCTCACAGTTATTACCCATGGTGTGAGATAGTCCAAACAATTCTGATCACACAGTAGGAACCCAGTCACTTTCTGTAGCCTGCTGGTAGGTATTTAGTTGCCATTACAAAAATATGTATTTAGGGGCTGGAGAGATGCCTTAACAGTTAAGGACACTGACTGCTCTTCCAGAGGACCCAAGATCAATTCCTAGTACCCACTTGGCAGCTCACAACTATCTGTAACAGTTCCAGGGGGTTCTGGCATCCTCACATACCTTCAGACAAAACACCAATGCACATAAAAAATAATGAATGCACATTTAAAAAAATATGTATTTAGAGCTAGAGAGAAGACTCAGTAGGTAAAGGCACATACTGTTCATCTTCAGGTTCTTCATAGCTACTGTAACTCCAGCACCAGAAAATCTGACAGCCTCTTCTGGCTTCTGTGGGCACCTGCATATATAGGAGTATACCCTTCTGCTCCCTGACATAGACATACTTTTTAAAACTCTTAAAACAAAACAAAAACATGTGGTGATGGTGAGCTCTAATCCCAGCACTCCAGAGACAGAGGCAGGTGGATCTCTGTGAGTTTGAGACCAGCCTGGTCTACAGAGTGAGTTCCAGAATAGCCAGGGCTACACATGGAGAAATCCTGCTTTGAAACAAACAAACAAACAAACAAACAAACAAACACAAGTGTATGTATTTAACAGAGTGTATATATAATTCCAGCACCGGGGAAGCAGAGGCAGAGGAAGGAAGGAAATTGTGAGTGAAGTGTATCCACCAGGTACTATGTGCCTATAATCACAGCACTTGAGAGCACTTCAGCACAAGGCAGAAAAATCATGAATTTTTAGACCTATATCTGTACCAAAAAGCAAGAACTACCTCAAAAATAAAACCAACTCCCTCAAACAAGACAACAAAACTGCCCAGAGACCAAGGCTCAACTGGTAGGGTGCCCTTCCAGCATGCACACTCCTAGGTCCGATCCTCAGCACCCCGTAAGACTGATCATGGTGGTGCACACTTGGAATCACGCCATTCAGAAGACAGAGGCAGAAGGGCCAGAGTAAAGGCCGGCCTCGGCTATGTAGTGCCTCTGAGGCCAACCTGGGTTACTTGAACCCTTGCCTCAAAAAACAAAAACTAAAAAACCGTATACATTTCAGAATTAAAGTCATCAACCTTTGGAGGGGACCAGAGGAAACAGGCTTCAGCTAAGCAAGCCTGCTGCCCACTTTGGCCTGGGGGCAGGGTGGACATGGAGAAGCTGCAGACTGGCAGCCTTTGGCAGTCACCAACAGGCGACTCCAGGGTCAGGAAGAGCCAGTTCTACTCCTCCTTCCCTGTAATGAGGCTCTAGAAAGCAAGGCCCATGTGTGGGGCACGAAGATGCTGCACGCAGCTGCTGTTATGAATGGCTCTTATAACAACGAGATGACATCTGTGCTTGGTTTTTAAGATGCATCATCACATGTTTATTAAACTGTTGCTCCATCATATTTATTTGGCTACAAAACAACTCCCAGCCCATACTTCCAAAAGTGGTTTATTAAAAACTAAGCTTCGAACATTAATACTCAAAAGCACCCTTGAGAATCAATAATAATGCTGCAGATAAAATGAAGGAGAATCAAAGCAGTAAGTCTTGGTGGAGCTGTGGCTGCCTTCCTACACACACTTTCTTACATGTTCAAGCATCTGGAGAGGGGAAGGGCTGCCCGGGTCCACGGTGATGACCCCAAACACTGATTTCCTATTAAAATGCGAACATGATACCAAACATGGTTGCCCACACCAGCACTCAGGAGGTTGAGGCAGGAGGATTAAAAGTTCAAAGCTAACCTGGGTTATATAACAAAATCTATTCTCAAACAACAACAGCAACAACAACAATAAACCAAGCAAAGTGGCATGGGGCTGGAGAGATGCTCCGAGGTACAAATACTAGCCGCTCTTACAAAAGGCCTGGGTTCGATTTCCAGCACCCACATGTCACCTCAGTCTGTAACTCCAGATCCAATGCCCTCTTCTTACCTCTAAGAGCACTGCAGACACATCATGCACAATACATGTGGGCTGAGTGCCCATACACATAAAATGAAATAAAATTGGCTGGTCATGGTAGCACATGTCTTTAATCCCAGTACTCAGAGGTAGAGGCAGGAGAATCTCTGTAATTGCAAAACCAGCCACAGTGAGTTCCAGGACAGCCAGGACTACACAGAAACTCTATCTCAATCAGTCAGTCAGTCAGTCAGTCAATCAATCAATCAACCAGTCATCAATCTTTTTTTAAAAACAAACAAACAAACAAACAAACAAACAACAAAACCAAGAATAAGAGCAACTACCAAGTGCAATGTGTAAGACCTATTCAGATCCAATATCCAACAAAAACAAATATAATCGAGGTAAGAAAAGGGAGGGCCCATGGCCACTTAGATATACCTGAGGGCAGAAGGGCCAAGGTAAGGCCCAAGGGAACGAAGACTGCCTCTGAACAGCCCCTAACTGATGCTATGGCCAGGCCCCATCTCAGCATCCATCTGAGACGCACACTTTGCAATGTCCACAGAACAAGCTCAACGAGGAGTCAGTCTCTGTGCAAAAATAAGCTTCACTCCATTCAGAAGCCCAAGAGCACAAGGCGAACCACTGAAGCTGAAGAACTATCCAGGCTGCCGCAGCCAGGGCCCCACACGCCTCGGCCCCGCAAGCCTCGGCCCCGCACGCCTCGGCCCCACATGAAGGCCTTCTTAGTCACACAGGATCTTTTGGCACAAGGAGTGTTTAGGAGCTTCCCAGGATTCCCACACACACCAGGCCCAGGCAGCAAACATTAATACACAGTCACTTCCACAGAGGAACAAAAACTGGAAGATTCTCAGGCTCCACAGCCTCCAAGCCACCTCAACTGAACACTCTGAGGTGTTTGGCAAACTGCCTAAAATACATAAAGTCTGACCTGGACCAAGGGAGCCTGTGTCTGTGGCTACAGGGAACCCTCAGGAAACAAGTCCAGGGCAGGGAAAGATTTCCACACTGCTCAGCCCTTCTGTGTAAGACAGCAAGGCCCAGACACTTACCTTCTGACTTCCTGCACATTATTGCCTCGGGCAGCTTCCATCAGAGCTGCATCTGAAAAGAGAGGGGTACTGGTCAGACTCCAGCCCAGGACCTAGCCCTCAGGGCCAAGAGGAGGCCTAGGAAGTCAGCTGAAGTTTCTCCAGAAAGCAAAAGGCGGACAGGAGAAGGCTAACCAAATGTCGTCCCTGGCTGGAATCCACCCCCATCCTGCTCTGGGAATGTAAGTAGACACCACGCCCCGACTCTTCCCAAGCAGTAAGGCTCAGGTATGTGGGTCTCCCTAAGAATGGAAAGAACCAATCAGAAGTCAGGGACACTCCACTCTATTACTCAGTGTGGCTGCTGCAGCCCTTCCTTCTCAACCGACGTCCTGTGGCAGACAATAATCCTTGCCAGCCTCACAAGGATGCTGAGGAAGTAAAATACCAGCTGAAAAGTCTCCAAAATCCTTAGTGCAAGCTCAGAGAAGGGAGGGAGACTCAAACTGTTCTGTTGGATCCCTGAGGACTCAGGCCTAGTTAAATAAAGCCTGGGCTGGTTATTGGCACCACCTTGTGGCCACTTGGAAAAACAAATCAATAGAGGCAACTGGTGCTCTGTGCCCAGCCTAATTCTGAGCTTTATTGTTGGCTAGTAGACGGACTTCTACCCAGACCTGCATTCCGTAGCCATGAGATCCCCTAGGTAGCAAGCTGAGCCCTAATTTAGTCCTGACACTAAGGCTTACTTGACTTGCGACCTGGCCAATGCAGTTTATGTGAAGACAATAAATAAGACACCACCAGCCTCATCAAGTGCATACATCAGGTCTGTTCAGACCACAGTGCCTCCACTCACCAGGTCTGTCCTACTTAGCTTTTGGACTTTTTTTTAATTTATTTATTTTATTTATTTATTTATTTTTGGTTTTTCTTTTTTTTTTTTAATCTATTCTTTTTTTTTTAAAGATTTATTTATTATTACATGTAAATACACTGTAGCTGTCTTCAGACACTCCAGAAGAAGGTGTCAGATCTTGTTACAGATGGTTGTGAGCCACCATGTGGTTGCTGGGATTTGAACTCATGACCTTTGGAAGAGCAGTCGGTGTTCTTAACCGCTGAGCCATCTCTCCAGCCCCTATTTTTGGTTTTTCGAGACAGGGTTTCTCTGTGTAGTCCTGGCTGTCCTGGAACTCACTCTGTAGACTAGGCTGGCCTTGAACTCAGAAATCCGCCTGCCTCTGCCTCCCAAGTGCTGGGATTAGAGGCGTGCGCCACCACGCCCGGCTTTTTTGTTTTTATTTTTTGGTAGTTGTTTGTGTGTGTACTTGTTTTGTTTTGTTTCTTGAGATAAGATCTCATTTTATATCCCTGGCTGTCCTAGAACTCAGAGATCCACCTGCCTCAGCCTTCTGAGATTAAAGGTCAGACCTAGCTCTTACAATTGCTCTCATTCATATATTTAATTAGGCCCAGATAATCTTCAGTTGAAAAAAGAAATCATTCTTTATAGATACCTCTTATCTCTTCACTCCTCTTCACAGAGGAGGGAGGAATGAGCTAAGATTTAACCTGAGGCATTCTGGGCTCCATGGTTTTTCCATTACCAGAATTCCCCTTGGCTTCTAAAGAGACCCATTTCTCAGAACATTGCACTGAGGGACTCTACTCAAAACTTGTTAGACAAGTTGGCAAGACTGGAACCAGGCATAGGTTCAAGTCATCGCCTCTTCTATCAAGTAGACATCACTGAAATGTATAAGCCATGAGGTCCAGTCTAGGGCTCCCAGTGACCTCTCAGGCCAGCCTTGAGACACTCATCCTGCTCTTCAGCACACACTGGCTGCTGGACAGTGTGTTCTCGTGACCATTCCACGGCCCTTCACGGCCTACAGAATTCTCCTGCCTGGAGCGCAGGACCATTTCTTCTTCTTCTCTCACCTCATCCAAAGACCTTGTCTTTCACCCTCACTTGCCAAACCCGTCCACATCAGGCTAGCTGAAGTCTGGGTATGGAATTCAACCAATCCAAGGCACATTTGTAAACATCTCTCTTCTATGATCCACACACGGGTGGGCAGATGCTTGGCATTAGGGAAATACTAATGAAATAAAGGTAAGATGGAGGCCCTGCCCTCATGGGTAACCCCCTCCCCCTTATGTTTCCTGTTATCCTTCAGACCAAGCTCAAGCTTCCCATCTTGCAAGGACTTCCACTCCTCCAGGAAGGCTATCCTGACCCCACTAGCGCTCTGATCCGCTGTAACACCCACTAGCCCTGCCATGACCACCTGCCTGCACCCTGCCCTTCACTGGCTAGGTTTTAAGTTGGGACTTTCTGAACAGCTAGCTCCAAGCTACATACACAGTGCCACCTTCATGTACACACAAGCAGAAATCATACAATTCCTGCATGCTTAAACTGGAAAGGCCCTACTTCAATGCCCTCTTAATAGAAAGGAAACGGAGGGCAGCGAAGAAGAATAAAAGTCCAGACTCACAAAGACAGTACAAAACAAGAGCCTCGGGGTCCTTGTTCCTCCTCCAGAAGCCCTTACTCTCCAAGTGGCCACATCTTCTTAAACAAGTGACAGTCAAGGCAGTCTCCAATCTCGTTCAACAATCTCAGATGTGGGGTGCATGGAACAGGCCAGTGCTGTACACTGAGAACCTGAGAGGTTGGGGGCAGCCAGGCCACCCCTCGAGCTCCTCCTCAACTCTAAGCCAACTAACTCCCTGTCCCCCAGGGCTTCACCCCCCGCCCTCACCCCCCCCCCCAATATCCAACTGACCTTAAACATGATACTAGGCATAGCAAAACCCTAAGCAACGAAAACAGACTCTGAACTCCAGGAAAGGTCACAATATCAAAGTACTGAGTGAGAACTTGCCTTTACTAGACAATGGGAAAACTAAGGCTAGAGAGAAACACAGGGTCAAGCTAGTACCAGAACCAAGTGCCCTCCTTCCTTGGACCTATGTAAGCAGGAAAACATGTAGAGGCCGTCCCTAAAGCTGTTGGGGCTTCCTGGAGTCCTCTTACTAGACAAATGGACAAGATATAATACTGGGACATAAAAGGACCAGGCTGTAATTAGTCAGTCCAATGTCCCCAATTATACACGTAGACAAACTGATCCCAAAGAGGGTGCTAGACCTTTGATGGGAAATTATGTAACTTCAAGCAGTGAGTTTTCCAGGGCAACATGCTGCTCCTGGCAGCAGATGGTAACTGGATTTCTTCAAGGTAAGGTTATGGGGTCTAAAT
This sequence comes from Apodemus agrarius, assembly GCA_964023405.1. NCBI lineage: Eukaryota > Metazoa > Chordata > Mammalia > Rodentia > Muridae > Apodemus > Apodemus agrarius. Next base: position 94,409,632 of record OZ030005.1, on the reverse strand, counting down.
TTATAAATACTTTCAACCTTCCAAAGGAGTCATGACCGCCCCCCCCCCTCCCTGAACCCAGTTTGGTCCCATAATCACCCTTGTTAGATGGATTCTTGTTGTAGCACTGAACCACCAGCGCCATGGCCAAGGCCCACATGCCCAGACCCGCCTTGTTGGGGACCCCATTCCAGTGGTCTTCTCCTGGGAGTGTTTCTTCGGGGCTAGGACCGCGTCCAGATGAAGAGGCAGTCAGGTATGGGATCTCGGTGCGTTCTCCACGGCGCCCCCCGGTGGCTGCCCCCCGTCCGGGAAACAAGCTAGAAGATGCTCCAGGGCGCACCCAGGCGGCAGCTGTCAGACGCTGCGGCTCCCCACGGTCTCCGGTGATTACGCTACGGCCGTAAGCGCCTCCCCGGCTTTGGAGAGATGGAGATTTGATTAACCCTAGGAAGAGCCGAGGTGCTGGCGCGGTTCTCCTCAACACCGCGGACAACATCATGACACCTGCTTCTAAAACCCGCTGGTGCCGGCCCCTGTGCTAGCCACGATCAACATGGCTGCCGCGGCGCGTTCGAAGACGCCGCTTATGGGGTGGGACTGCGCACTACCTCACGGGAGTGGTAGTCCACAGCCCCAGATCTTTCTCTGGCTGGAGAATGAACAAACTACATTTCCCTGAGGGCTGTGAGATGACATCACAATGACTACTGACAGCGGAGCTGGAAGAATGTTGGGAAATGCAGTTCTGGTAGAGGGGCGTGGCAAAAAGGAAAACTCTGGTGGGGCGTGGCAATTAAGATTCAACATTCCAGAGCCCAGTATTTGTATTAACACAGAACTTTAATCCCTGCCTTTGGAAGGTGGGAACCTGAGAGAACTGGAATTCAATGTCTAGGTCAAAATCACATTCTTGGTCTAGGTCAGCCCCAGCTGTGTAAAATATCAAATATCAAAATCAAAATACAGGAATCCTAGAACAATTTCCCTAGTGTGTAAAAAAAATGTATTTTAGATGAAGACATGTTAAGTAACTTGTACCCCTCCCACTTTTATTTCAAATTGCTATTGCTTTTGTTTTGTTTTGTTTTTTTGAGACAGGGTTTCTCTATGTAGCCCTGGCTGTCCTGGAACTCACTCTGTAGACCAGGCTGACCTTGAACTCAGAAATCTGCCTGCCTCTGCCTCCCAAGTGCTGGGATTACAGGCGTGCACCACCACTGCCCAGCGCTATTGCTTTTCAAAAAGATGCCTAGGGCTGGGAATGGCCATGCATGTCCTTAATCCCAGCATTCCAGGCAGAGGCAAGCAGATCTGATCTCTGAATTTGACAAAGTCTGTTTACATAATGAGTTTCAGGACAGTCAAGGCTATGGGCCAGAGAGACCTTGTCTCAAAAGACTTTAAGACTGTGTGTGTGCCGGGCAGTGGTGGTGCACACCTTTAATCCCAGCTCTTGGGAGGCAGAGGCAGGCGGATTTCTGAGTTCAAGGCCAGCCTGGTCTACAGAGTGAGTTCTAGGACAGCCAGGACTACACAGAGAAACCCTGTCTTGAAAAAACAAAACAAAACAAAACAAAACAAAACAAAACAAAACACTGTGTGTGTGTATACACATAAATACATGTATATATGTATATATGTGTATATTAATATATTTTTAAAGAAAAGGAGATGTTTAGGCTTAGCAGCCAGTGTCTTTAGTAGTTGAGCCGTCTTGTTTGTTATATAATAGTGAATCTACAAGTTGTGCTTCAGTTGATCCTTCTGTAGTTAGTAGGCAATTAGTTATCTGTGTCTGGCCCCTTGTGTCTCACAGAATTATAAAACTGGGTTGAGATTGTCTGGGGTGCTGTTTCACCCTTGTTCAAGGCTGTACCTCCCACCGAGCTGTTCCTGCTCTAGAGGCTACAGAGAAAGCCTTGTAGGCAGAATGCTTCCTGCTCGTGCACTAGAGCTTCTTAAGCTAGATAGAGGGAACAGTTTGACTCTGTGGGTTGCCAGGGCTTCTGACAGGCCCAGGCACTTTGCTGTGGGTGCCCAGTGGTGCCTAGCTGACTTGTTTGAATCTTTAAAGCTGGTTTTTGGACTTTCCATCAACCTGATGGCTCAGAACAGTCCTAAGCCTTGGCTTGCATCTGTTCCACCTGAGGCTCATGCTGGTGTTTACCTGTTCATGGAACACTTTAGCTGACATCCATTTTCCTAAAAAAGGCCAGTACTTGACACTTGCCCTGTTCTTTGCTTTTTCCTTCTCCACTTCTGGAACTCTTCATAGGAAGTGGATTAGCCTGCATTAAAGCTTGCAGGTGTTGGAGCTGCAGAGAGGCTCAGAGGCTAAGAGCAACTGACTGTTTTTCCCGAGGCCACAGTTCAATTCCCAGAAATCACACGGTGGCTTATAACCGTCTATAATGAGATCTGGTGCCCTCTTCTGGCCTTCAGGCATACATGCAGACAGAACACTGTACACATAATACATAAATAGATCTAAAAATATTTAAAATGAAACACCTTGCAGGTGTTTCTTTCCAACTTGCCACTTTGACATTACCTCTACTTCTACAGAGTCTCCGACAGTGTTTAGGAAGTGTTTCTCAAGCCCAGATCATGAAGCAATCATACACTCTTTTTTTTTGTTTTTGTTTTGTTTTTTTGTTTTTGGATTTTTTTTCCGAGACAGGGTTTCTCTGTATAGCCCTGGCTGTCCTGGAACTCACTCTGTAGACGAGGCTAGCCTGGAACTCAGAAATCCGCCTTCCTCTGCCTCCCATGGTGCTGGGATTACAGGCGTGCGCCACCACTGCCCGGCTGCAATCACACACTCATGCATGACTTTATATTTTATTTCTGGTTATTGATCTCTTTTGAGTTTACTCCACTACACCAAGGACCCCCAGAGAAGCCTGTGTTGCTCTGGATGGAGATGCCACATTATTTAGACTCCTTTCATGGTGTGGGCGTGCAGATGGCCTTCTAGACTCCTCCACCTTTGGTTCCCTTCTGCAATACTGTTACACTGTTAGGTCCAGACGAGCGTTTGTACAAAAGAGGGGGAGTTGCGTGTGTGTGTGTGTGTGTGTGTGTGTGTGTGTGTGTGTGTGTTAGACATCTCTATATGTGTCCTGTGTGTATGGGGGAGCCCAAGGAGGCCAAAACAGGCTCTGGGATCCCCTGTAGCTAGAGTTTCAGGAGGTTGTAAGCTACCATTTGGGTGCTGGGAACCAAATCATGTCTGGTCCTCTGTAAAAACAGAAAATGTTCTTTTGTTGTTGTTGTTGTTGTTTTTGTTTTTTGGATTTGGTTTTTTTGAGACAGGGTTTCTCTGTATAGCCCTGGCTGTCCTGGAACTCACTCTGTAGACCAGGCTGGCCTTTAACTCAGAAATCCGCCTGCCTCTGCCTCCCAGAGTGCTGGAATTACAGGCATGCGCCACCACCACCCGGCCAGAAAATGCTCTTAAAGAGTAATGTCTCCAGGCCCATTTTGTTTGTTTGCTGGTTTGTTGAGACAGGATTTCTCTGTGTACCCTGGCTGTCATGGAATTCGGTTTCTAGATCAGGCTGCCTGATTCTTCCTACTGAGTGCTGGGATTAAAGGTGTGTGTCATCACGTATGCCCTCTGGCCCCTTTTAGTATTATATAGTAATTTTGTTTGTTTGTTAGGACTCAGGACCTTGTGCATGCTGGAGTTCTACCACTGAGATACTCGCTCATCCCCATTTAGGGTATTTTTAACCCCACGCCTCTGCCATTGCTAATGGTTTCCAGGACTCTCCTGACTCTTCCCATTTATGGGTTTACTTTTCATATGAACTTACCTGTGTTATGTACCTGTGTCCTGGAGGAGGGGAGAGCCCTCAGCTTTGGAGATTTCACTACCTTTCACTGTTGTCTGACTCTTGTCTCCCTAGGAAATATTGACTTCTTCAAATTAGTTTTTCTTGGTCCCTTGCCTTGGGCTCACAGAGCTGTGGCCTGCAGTGGAGATAGCCTGTTTCTTTCTGGTTAGTGTGTATGTAGCAACCTTGGTGGGCCTCCCACAGGATCTTGTTTTTCCTTCTTTTTTTTTTTTGAGACAGGGTTTTTCTGTGTAGCCCTGGCTATCCTGGAACTCACTCTGTAGACCAGGCTGGCCTTGAACTCAGAAATCCACCTGCCTCTGCCTCCCAAGTGCTGGGATTAAAGGTGTGTGCCACCCCTGCCTGGCTCTTCCACAGGATCTTAGATGGGATGGGTTTTGAGTGCCAGACTGGGTACCATTATAGCACTGGCTCTTTCTGTTTGCCTCTACAGGTGATGGGATCCTTCTGTGTATGAAGATGGTAGTGGGATTTTTCCCCTTGGAAACTTTTGAAGTGTGCCCATGTAGATCCTGGGGTTCAGGGAGCAGTTACATTTTTCATACTGAATGAATGTGCAGAGGTCTCTTGTAGCTACTGGATTTTTCTAAGTCATGGATACCAATCTTTTCACGTAGGGTTCCGAATGCTTGAGCCTGAACAACAGCAGCCGCTCTCATATTCTCCTGTGCTCAGGAAGAGAAAAGTCCTCATCTCTGTCTTCAGAGCTGGACTCGCTGTGAGACTCCAGGACCACTGCAGGTGACACTGCACTGGCGTCCTCCTGAATCTGCCATTGGCTGGGTGGAGGACTCCTGACCTCAGGGGCTTCACTCAGTATCACCTGCACCTCTGAGGCTCTGTCGTGCGAAGAAGAGTGAATACGGTCAGCTGTTCTTGACTCACTTACGTCTGTCTTGTTCAACTGAAGATCACGATCTTAATTTCTTTACAACTAACTTCATAATTCAAAAGTTATGCACACTGGGAAGTGGTGGCACATGCCTTTAATCCCAGCACTTGGGAGATAGAGGCAGGCAGATTTCTGAGTTCGAGGCCAGCCTGGTCTACAGCGTGAGTTCCAGGATAGCCAACGCTAAAAAGAGAAACCCTGTCTCGATAAAGCACACACACACACACACACACACACACACACACACACACACACACAAAGGCATATCAAAAGTTATGCACAATAAAAGGAGCCCATTTCAGGTGTACCATTTCAGGAGCCCATTCAGGTGTGGCTATGTTTAGACATGCCGAGGCCCTTAGGTGACATCCACCACAATCAGGTAAGTATTTGCATGACCATGGAAGAAATCTATCCCATTCCCAAGTGTTCTCCCGCATGCCAGCTAGCCAGAACTTCTGATGCCTCAAGCATATTCTTTTCCAACATAGACATGCAGGCAAAATATTTGCATACATAAACTTAAGCAAAAAGAGGAGGAGGAGAGGAGGAGGAGGAGGAGAAAAAGAAGAGGAAGAGAAAGAAGGAAGAGGAAAAGGAGGAGAAGAAGGAAGGAGAGGGAGAAGGAGGAGGAGGAGGAGGAGGAGGAGGAGGAGGAGGAGGAGGAGGAGCTATTTTCCAAAATGAGTGGTGCGTTTGACACTAGCTTCTCAGTGGCAAGCTTTCTAATCACAACCAACTGCAGGTGGTAGTGGTGGGGAGCTTGGGTTTCAGCTTTCCTTCCACTGATGGCCAGTGGGTAGAACACTGTCTTCTTGCTGTCTTGGTTGTGATATGGCCGCTGGTGCATCTTTTTTGTACCATGCAGTTATGTCAAGCATGAAGTAGCATGGGTGTCCCCATTGTCTGAATGTCCCTTCCCCTCTTTAGCAATGTCTTTTGAGTGTTCTACTTGGCTCCGGGCTCACGCGGCCTGTCCATAGCACAGAGTTCTGATATTGGCGATGTAGAGCAAAGAGGATCAGAGGGGGCTGTTAAGTGTGCCTAGCCCATGGTGCCAGAGGAGTGCCATTTGCCTGGAGTTTGGGTCCTGCAAACTGAGGACCATTTTAGGGACTAGGGAGTGCGTAATCAGCAGCTCCAACCTGAGAGGAACAAAAGGAGAACCAAGGCCTCTGACCTCCCAGACTGTGGATCAGATGGTAGAAGGGGGTTGTGCAGACCTAATGTCCCCAGCACTGAAAGATCTATCTTAAGACCATTCCCAGTAACTTGGTATGATTTGGTTGGATCTGGTTTGACTGAATTTAATCTGATTGGATCTTGTTTTAAGCTGGTTGGCTCTCGTACATTTTGTTTAGGTCTTGTTTAATTGGTTTTGGGGGGAGGGAAGGATACAGGCAGTTGTGAGCCACCATGTACCGGAAATAGAACCTGGGTCTTTTGCAAAAGCAGCAAGTGCTCTTAACCACTGAGCCTCTGAGTCATCTCTCTAGGCCTTGGATGTGAAATTTATGTGATATGAATATATTTCAATGACACTATTTAAAAAGCCATAGACATGTGACATAGTTCACTTTTCATACTGCAAAATGTATATATATATATATATATATATATATATACACACACACACACATATATATGTTGTATGTATGTTGAGGGTATCCACCAGAGAAGACTGCTCCGACACGGCTATAAACAAATATAAAGTTTTTATTAGCCAGGCGGACTGCACTGATGTCCAAGATCCCACTATAGCACTGAGCCTTTCTCAGGGTGAGCTTTTAAGCACACACACACACAAAAAAACCCATATCCTGTGTTGGCACACTTCAGTTAACAAGAACAGTTAGCCAGAAGCAGAACTGCAGAAGCCAAAAAGCAAAGTTAGTCCATTTAGAGACTTTTCCAGGTCTGTGGGCTTTGGCGGATCAGGTCCTTGCTTTCATTCTGGCAACTGGTGCTGTCTCCGTGCTGAGTTTCATGGCCTGAATGGTTCTTACATCATGGAGCCCCTTGTGCTAGGTCTTGGGGACTCCTAAGGTCTGGAGGTCTGTCATAATAGTTTCATGACCTGTGTATAAAAATACTTTGTCTGTATAAAATAACTGTGTAACAAATAACTGTGTAATGTAATAAAATAGCTTTGAAGAAAAGGACACTCACTGATGAGTGTATAAAAGGAAGAAGCTCAGTAGTAGGCTAAGACACCACAGCAAAGCAAAACATTGGAATTTAAATTATAATTGCACTAGCACATCCATAAAATAAAGAATTATAAAAAAATATTTCTTTCCTTTTTTCTTTCCTTCTTTCTCCCTTTCTTTCCTTTTAATCTTTCTTTCTTTCTTTCTTTCTTTCTTTCTTTCTTTCTTTCTTTCTTTCTCTCTTTCCTTCTTTTTTTCTTTGTCAAGACACTACATAACCCTGGCTATTCTAGAACTCATTATGTAGTTCAGACTGGCCTCCAACTCACAGAGATCCCTTGCCTCTGCCTTCCAGTGCTAGGACTAAAGTCACTATGCCTAGTTTCCACCCCCCCAAATATTCCTAATAGCAAAATATTTAAAATAGCCTGCTGTCTGATATTTGTTCACAGGAAATTTGATTTAAATACATTAAGATACAATGGAATGGACAGATAATGGGGACCTAATTTTTTTAAGTAGCATTTCTGTGTAACTGAGACTGATGTTGCACTGTCTACAAGGTTGAGGATGGCTTTGAACTCCTGATGTTCCTGCCTCTACCCCCCAAATGTTAGGATTACACTGTGGCAGATGAAAATAGTTGTCCTTGTAACAGGCACAGTGCAGCTGGGGCATTAGGATGACATACAGAGAAAAAGGAGAGTTTACTTGTCCCAGTGAACTTGAAGCATTCTCTCTCTGTCTCTGTCTCTGTCTCTGTCTCTCTCTGTCTCTCTGTCTCTCTGTCTCTCTCTCTCTCTCTCTCTCTGTGTGTGTGTGTGTGTGTGTGTGTGTGTGTGTGAATTATATAGGCTCTCTAACCAAACAGGCTCTGTTGCTTCTGTGTGAATATTCACTGTTCATGTTCATATTTTACATCAGAGGGGAAACACTTTCTATATCATCCAAACTGGCAATCAGTATTTTCTTTGTGTTGAAACACTGACATCTTGTGGACTTCTATGTTAATACAGTGGAAAACCTCTAAAATCAGAATTTTGTCCACTCTACTCTGCTCCAGGCCTCTCAGTAAATATGTTAGGTATCCATCTTGGACTTTTGCCTATATTTAAAACTTGAAAAGTTTTTGCAGGGTGTGATGGTACATGTCTTTAATCCCAGGACTCTGGAGGCAGAGGCAGGGTGATCACTGTGAATTTGAGGTCAGCCTGGTCTTCATAGTGAATTCCAAGACAGCCAGGACCATGTAGAGAAACCTTGTCTCAAAACAAACAAACAAACAAACAAACAAACAAACAAGTAAAACTTACAAAGTTTTGATAATATTTATCCTCACTTACAGAGCCTCAGAGAGCATGAAAAAACTGAAGCTGTGTCATGAACAAGACATGGAGAGGTTCACCCTGCAGCACTGCAGTTAACAGGCAACATCGATACAGTGTTGAGTCGCCATGGAGACAGCCCAGCTGTCTCTGGGAGACCAGAGGCAGGCCTTAGGGAAGGCCTCTGAGAAGGAAATACCCACTATCATTTCTGGTCCTCTAGAGAACCCCAGTGTTCTTTACACTTGAACCCCAAGTGTAAAGTAGAGAGGCCAAAGGGGAAGAAAAGAGGCTCAAATCAGCAGGTCAGGCAGGTTATTAGGTTCTCTAAGCAAGTTTCCCGGTAATAGACTGTAGGCACTGGAGCCAAGACTAAATTTGAACCCGGTACTTCCTCTTATTCTGACTATGAACATCTTGCTCTGTTCTCTGGCCTGTGCCTGCTGCTCAACACATCAGACACAAGAAAGAAGGCTCAGCAAGTCAAAGCACTTGCCTATTCAATCTTCAAAGCCTTGATAGAAGGGAAGAATTGATTCTTGACAGTTGACCTCTGACCTCCACATGTATGTATCTGTATAGATAGAGATGTGGATATCTCTATCTCTATTTTTCTCTCCCCTTTCTCTCTCTGTCATACACATATACTACTACTACTGCTACTGCTACTACTAATAGTAATAATAATAAATACTTAAAAAAAGAAACAAGGGGAAGAGAGAATTTGCTTCTTCTGATGGTTTTAGAGGGCCCAGTCCTTGGTCACTTGGACTACGCACTTGGGCAGAAACATGACAGTAGCAGGAGTGTGTGTCCAAGGAAAGCAGTTTTCCTGAGAGCAGACAAAAATGGAGAAAGGGGACTAGAGGAACAGATGGGGCATGCCTCCAATCACCCACCTACTCTAACTAGGGCTCTGCCTCTCAGCTTCCCCCAGCTCCCAGTAATATCATCATGTTATGACTCTATCAAGGGGCTAATCCCTTCATTAGGTCAGAGACTTCACAATCTAATCGATTTTGAAAAATACCATCACCAATGACATCCCCTAATGATTTACTCATCAAGCCACTTAGTCCAATCTTGCTGGCAAATATCACGGACTTCAGCCTCTGGGCAGGGAAGAGGGAGGAAGCCAGCCTGGGCAAGGGAAGACAATGACTGCTGAAGCAGGCTTAGCCCACCCAGGGCTGTAAGAGTGGCCCGGGGCAGACTGAGATGATGTAGACTTCGGATGCCCTGCCTGCTCAGGCACCCACTGAAAAAGTTGGCGTTTATTTTGTCCCTGGACTACACTCTCTGACTGTGGGTCAGGAGAACCCCAGTAGTGTACCATCATAACTGACAAAACCCTGCACACTGGTCCTTTATTGATTAATTTTCTAGTGCACTCTGTGCTGGCTACTGCAGGTTGCTGGGAGATTGGCGCAGACACAGGGTGAAGCAGGTGATCTTGCTTTCCAGGTGAGTGTAGAGGGGCCCGTGTGATTAGGGAGTAGGGTTCAGAGGACAAGGTGAGGCCCTAGACAGGGTCACTGAACTTGCTAGGGGCTTCCTTGTCGTTGTCCTTTAAAAAGAAGTGATTCACACCCTGTCTCTCAGGCTTGCTTTCTCGGCCCTCACTCTGTATCTTTTCCATCCTACTGAAATGTCTCCTTGAGTAAGTGGCTCCCTGTCACTCTCCATCCACAGTGACACTCTGGGTACAACTTGATCTCTAAATGCCTGTTGTCTGTTGCATTTTGTTATCCCCTTGAGTCAATGTGCAGGGATTATTATAATTTTTAAAAATATTAGACATAAAGAGCCTATCGTGAAGTAGGTACTAGAGAAGACCATTTGGACTTTGGTTCAAGACAATAGAAAGTTACCCAGCTCGTAACTATACAGGGTTTTCAGGACTAAAGTTCAGTCCCAACCCTTTCTCAGGGTGAACTTTCAAGCACAAAAATCACACCCTGGGCTGACACGCCTCAGTTAGTAAGAACAGTTAGCCAGAAGCCAAAACGCAAGTTTAGTATGTCTGGGGACTTTCCTAGAACTGTGGACTTTGATGGATTAGGTCTTTGTTATCATTTTGGCAGATGTTACCAACTATGATCTGGGTTCCAAGGCCTGAGTGGTACTCCTGTCATGGCGGCAGTTGTGCTAAGATCTAGGGGCCTGTTCCAAGCCCACAAATCTAAGAAGGTAAACACAGGGGACTTTAAAGCAGGGAAGGGAGCTAGCCATACAAAAGAGCTCTTTAAGCTCTGGAGATCAAGCAATAATTTAGAAATGACTTTAGTGCTTTTATGTGTGTGTTTTTTTTCGAGACAGAGTTTCTCTGTATAGCCCTGGCTGTCCTGGAGCCACTCACTCGGTAGACCAGGCTGGCCTTGAACTCAGAGATCCGCCTGTCTCTGCCTCCCAAGTGCTGGGATTACAGGCGTGCGCCACTACCACCCGGCTACTTTAGTTTTGTTGACACAGGGTCTTGCCTTGGTTAGCCTGGTACCCACTATGTAGTCCAGAGCTGCTGCAGCTTTTCGGGGCAGGGGTTAGTAGGAGGAAATAAACTGTATGACTGCATTAGTTCTTTTTCTTAAGGATTTGTTTTCATTTTATGCAGAAGTGTGTTTTGCCTGTACATACGACTTTGCACATGTAAGTGCAGTACTTGTAGAGACCAGAAGAGGGCAGTGGATCCCTTGGAACGAATTACAAAGGATAAGAGCCACCAAATGAATGTTGGGAATCTAACGTGGGTCCTGTGGCAGAGCAATAGGTACTCTTAACTACTGAAGCTTCCCTCTATTTCCAGTGCACCAGGGCTTTTGTTTTGTTGTTGTTTGATTGATTGGTTGATTTTGTTGTTTTGTTTTGAAATAGTGTCTCTCTATGTAACTCCAGCTGTCCTGTAACTCACGGTATAGACCAGGATTGGCCTCGAACTCATAGATATCCATTTGCCTCTGGGTCCCAAGTACCGAATTTGCTGTCCTGGAACTCACTCTGTCGACCAGGCTGACCTTGAACTCAGAAATCCGCCTGACATAGTCGGGCGTGGTGGCTCACGCCTGTAATCCCAGCACTTGGGAGGCAGAGGCAGGCGGATTTCTGAGTTCAAGGCCAGCCTGGTCTACAGAGTGAGTTCCAGGACACCCAGGACTACACAGAGAGAAACCCTGTCTCGAAAAACCAAAAAAAAAAAAAAAAAAAAAAAAGAAAGAAATCCGCCTGACTCTGCCTCCCAAGTGCTGAGATTAAAGGCGTGCACCACCACTGACTGCCCGGCTCAGTGCACTAGTTCTGACCAGCCCGCGCTGGGCAGCTGGTATACGAATGCTTCACTTAAGGAGACCTAAAAGAAGTAGGAGCTGGACTGTCACTTTCATTGTTATTATTTTCTTTAGTGTTGGACATTGACCCAGGTACTTACACACATAGCAAATGCTCTACCACAGAGCTGTATCTCCAAGCCTCTGTCACTATTAATAGAGGGAAAATAGCTTAAAATAAGAACATACATCCAGTTTCTAGCAGCTATGAATGAGTCAGCCAGTTATACAGAAATCCGGAAAGATTAGAAATTGGCGACAGAGTGGCCCAGGGAGGAATAATGTGGCTAGCTCTGTAGCAGTGGGTCTCAGGGTTTTGTGTTACTAATATCACTGGCCACTGTCTACTCTAGTGAAGATGCTTGTCAACCAGGCGTTCAGAGCGACGAAAGAAGAAACCATCTGTCTGTGTCAGCCATGATTTTTGCCATAGGCCCAGGCACAGATTAGCTACTGTGACTGGGGAGAGAAGCTGTGCAAGAACCTAGTGTTGTAGGGATTGGACCGTGCCGGGGGCCAGTCGACTGAGGGGCAGGGCCTGGAGCAGGGCGGATGCAAGAGTGTCAAGGGAAGAATCAAACGCGGACACCATTCAGTAACGTTTCGTGAGAGATGGGACAGAGAAGACGCACATCTCTGTATGGCTTGACCTACTCTGACAGCCTGTGTCCTCACAGGCTTTATTTATACATACAGTCATTTCCTCAGAAACTTAATTCATTGATTACACAGTGTTTTAAAATATACTTACTTCTAAAGTCTTCCTTGATTACATGAGAAGATTGAAAGAGGAACAAGCAAACAAACAGCAATTTTATGAGCACTAAAAGTTAACATTATGATAAAATCAATTTTCTTTCAACTAAATATCTTCTTCCTTAAGATTGGTGTCTCAAGGAAAGCCTTGTGGTTACAGAAATGCTAGACAGGATGACTGTTTGAATTTGATTCTGTTTCAGTTTGGCACAAAATTAATAGATCAAAGGTTATTTCCTGCTACCTGTATATCAAACTTGGCTTTCTACAAAAGTCCAGTCTCTCTGACCCCTGTTTAATTTTCCCTTTCCTTTCTATTTGGCATAAGATCATCTTTCTTTCTTTCTTTCTTTTTTTTTTTTTTTTTTTTTTTTTTTTGGTTTTTCGAGACAGGGTTTCTCTGTGTAGTCCTGGCTGGACTGGAACTCACTCTGTAGACCAGGCTGGCCTCGAACTCAGAAATCAGCCTGCCTCTGCCTCCCAAGTGCTGGGATTACAGGTGTGCGCCACCACACCCGGCTTTTTTTTTTTTTTTTTTTTTTTTTTGATTCTTAAAATACTGTGCAGCCCCTCGCTTAAAGCAAAGGCAGACTGTTCTTTGTGTTTCTGTGATATCAGAAAAGTTCTGGTCTGACAAGTCTGTTCAGGAAAGCAGGTGATTCACTGAGCCAAAATGTTTTCCTCTGTGTCTCTGTCTTGAACCCTTGTTTCAATACGATTCCTATCTTTACTGCAATTCTGTAAAGAATGGAGGAACATCAGGATCCCTAACAGGATCCCCTTTGCCTTCAGGAAGGCACCAGAGCTTGTCATTAACTGTATGAGCACCATCTCCTAGTCAGACGGTTCCTAAAACTAGTGATTCAATTACAGTTTGTCAACTCCTAGAATTGCCCTAAGTTGTTTTTGTTGTTCATTTTCTTCTTCTTCTTCTTCTCTGATTTATTTATTTATTATATATAAGTTCACTGTAGCTGTCTTCAGACACATCAGAAGAGGGCATCTGATCTCATTACAGGTGGTTGTGAGTCACCATGTGGTTGCTGGGATTTGAACTCAGGACCTCTGGAAGAGTAGTCAGTGCTCTTAACCACTGAGTCATCTCTCCCAAGTTTTTCTTCTTTAATAATTTTTCTCAGGCTGTAGAGATGGCTCAGCAGGTAAGAGCACCAACTGCTCTTCCAAAGGTCATGAGTTCAAATCCCAGCACCCACATGGTGGCTCACAACCATCCATTAAGAGATCTGACAGCCTCTTGAGGTGTCTGAAGACAGCTACAGTGTACTTACATATGATAAATAAATAAATAAATAAATAAATAATCTTTGCCGGGTGGTGGTGTGGCGCACACCTTTAATCCCAGCACTTGGGAGGCAGAGGCAGGCAGATTTCTGAGTTCGAGGCCAGCCTGGTCTACAGAGTGAGTTCCAGGATAGCCAGGGCTATACAGAGAAACCCTGTCTCAAAAAACGAAAAAACAAACAAACAAACAAACAAACAACAACAAAAAAAACCCAAAAAGAATTTAAAAAAATAATTTTTCTCAAAGCCTTTGTCTTATACTTACTAATAACATTCATTACTGGTTTAAATGTTTATCTAAGTAATAAGTTCTGAAGAAACACTCAATTTTCTGCATAACTGTTTTTTTCCCCCAGGGAACTTTCATTAATTTCATTTTTTTTCACCAGCTTTTTGTTATCTCAGCTCTGGCTTTCAGAGAGAGAGGCCTTTAACAGTGAAGAATATAAGAATAAGCAAAAGGTGTGCAGCAAATTTCCGCCAAGGGCAGTGAAGGGTCAGTCTAGGTCATCCAAGCACTGGAACTTTGTCAAGCGGCACCTTCTGGACACTTGGCACAGCCAGGACCATTCCGATGTGGTACTGCTCTTGCCGAATGCTTGGTACGTCAACAGAGGTGATGAGTGCTGAGGCCAGGGTGTGGTGTCATTCCTTCGGGGCTGACCGTGTCTGGTGGTGTGATGGCTAATCCTAGTCGTCAGCTTGACTGAATCTGGAATCAACTAAAACCAAGCAGCTGGACACATCCACGAGGAGGTTTATTGACTGATTTATGTTCTGGAACTCACTCTGTAGACCGGGCTGGCCTCGAACTCACAGAGATCTGCCTGCCTCTGCCTCCAAAGCCTAGGATCAAAGGTGTGCATCATTACTGCCCAGCTACACACACACACACACACACACACACACACACACACTTCTGATCAGCTCTGTTTTTTTTTTTTTTTTTAGAGAACCCTAACACGGGTGGCAAGGTTATTACAATTGTTTGGTGGAAAGGAAAGTGAGCCCCACTACTGACATTGTCACCTGCCCCGAAATGGTTGCTGCTCTAGTCCCAAGTGCCTTCCCCCACTCTGTTGCTCACAAGAGCAGCTTCAGATATCTGATCAACTGACACGGCACCCCAAATCATGTTGCCTTTGACCAAAAATTTGTCTTAGGGCAAAGGAAGTGCAAAACACTGACCAGAAGGTCCAGTGTCCTGCCGTATTTCATGTATCTGAAGGCGGCGGCGGCGGCGGGCAGTGAACTAGCTCCGCTAAACTTCCAGTTGAGGCCCGGGTTCTGTGGGTGAGACACTGCCCTCCAAGACGAATTGTGTTCATTATCTTCTCGCCAGCATATACAGTTGGAACAAGATGACCCTTTTTTGGCCGGGGGTGTAGCTCAGTGAATGAGCATTTACTGAGCACAGGAAGCTCCCTGTGTGATCTGCAGCACTGCAGAAAGAGAGGACGGGGAGTAGGGTAGGGAAATTGGCTCTCCTAATCATCATTTCTAGTGACTAACCCTAAGTATTTATTCCTTCCCTCGACGTGTCCTCTCTGGGGATGAGGGTGGAGAACTTTCCGCTGAAGGCACCATAAAGCCACTAGTCATCTGAATCTATAGCACAGATCTGGTCACTGTGCCTGTGATCACAAAGGATTTGAAAGCTACACTGATGTAGGCTATTTACCCCGATAATCCTAACAAGCAGTAGCAGCTGAAGACACTGAGGAGCATATTTGCAATGCAGAATTCAGTGGCGAGTCTTGCCCTTCTACACCTAGAAATAATTGAAGGAGTGACGGTAACAACGACGGTTTACAAGGTCAAGGAGACAAAGAGTTTCATGCTTGAGAGGTGAAGGCTGGCGGCGCCCTACCCGGCTGGGAAGAAAATGAGATGGTGTGCTGGAATGGGCAGTGAGAATTTCGGTTTCTTCAAAAACACAGATATGTTATGGGAATGTGTTTTAATATTATATTTAATATGTTTTAATTCCAGGTGTGGGTTATGGGTCTGCTTCAGGTTGTCCCCAGCGACTAACTATGATTTGTCTTGTGCTCTGACAGGGGTGTGATTTTGCCAGCTGAAGACAGTTTACACTTGGAATTCTGGGGACTCTTGAGAGGATCTATAAATGCTATAGCCCCTATAGAAATGGCTGATTGGCCAGCTGGTTGCTGTTGTTGCGGTTTGTCGAGTAGTTGTGCACAAGGAGACAAGAAGAAGAAATTGGATATCCTGACATGAAGATTGGACTTGCCCTGAGGGACTCATGAGGGAACAGTCTAACGATATCAGTGTCCTCTTTCCCCTCTCCTACCTAGTGTTGGGGGTTGGAAAGGTAGAGCATGGTGGTAGGAAAAAGAATCCAATAAAGTAGTCAAAAGTCCAGTGACAAGAGTGGGACTCAGGGGAGGCCACAGTAGAGGAGAAAGAGAGTCATATCAGTCACTACAGGAAGATTACTACTTGCTCTTGTTTTGTATATGAGAGTTTTGCCTGCTCGTATGTCTATGTATTGCATGTGTATCTCATGTCCAAGGAGGCCAGAAGAAGGTGTCATATCTCTTGGAACTGGAGTTATGGGTGGGTCCTGGGAATCAAACACAGATCCTCTAGAAGGACAGCCAGTGTTCTTAACCACGGAGTCATTTCTCCATCCCTACCGCTTGTCTTTACAGTCTCTGTGTATTAAAGATCTTATGGAAGTTATAGATAGCTACTGTTTTTAACAGGCTGGATTTAGTAAATTGGATATGAGATAAAAAGAAGAGCTTGGCCTGGCATGATGGTGCTACCTTTTATCCTAGCACTTGGGAGGCAGAGGTTCACAAGTCTACAGAGGTAGATGTATTTCAGTTCATGACTCTGGTGTACATAGTAAGTTCGAGGTACTACACATTGAGACTCTGTCTCTGTCTCTCTGTCTCTCTCTCTATATATATACACACACACATATACGCATATAGTACCCAAATGGTGGAAAGATTGACTGATTATATCAAAATTATTTAGCTTTTCTTGCATTTTGGCTATTACTATAGTAGTTAATTTTTGTTTGTTTATTTGGTTTGGTTTTTCTTTTTTCTTTTTTCTTTTTTTTTTTTTTTTGGTTTTTTCGAGACAGGGTTTCTCTGTGTAGCCCTGGCTGTCCTGAAACTCACTCTGTAGACCAGGCTGGCCTCGAACTCAGAAATCCACCTGCCTCTGCCTCCCAAGTGCTGGGATTAAAGGCGTGCGCCACCAACACCCGGCTGGTTTGGTTTTTCAAAGCAGGGTTTCTTTGTGTAGCCTTAGCTGTTCTAGAACTAAATTGGTAGTCCTGACTGGTCTTGAACTCACAGATATCTGCCTGCCTCTGCCTTCCAAGTGCTGGCATTAAAGGCCTGTGCCATCACACTTGGCTCAGTTGATAATTTTTTTATTACTGTGATTTCAACTCATCTGGACAGCAGGCACCATCACTGAAGGTTTTATGTTTTCATATTTAAACTCTATCAGATCCATAGGGCTGGAGGGATGGCTCAATGTTTAAGAGCACTTGCTGTTTTTGTGGCAGTCCCAGGTTCAATTCCCAGTACCTATGTTGGATGGCTCAAACCAACTGTAACTCCAGTTCTAGAGGATCCAACACCCTCTTCCGGCCTCCCAGGAACTAGCATAGACATGGTGCAAATGCATACAATCAAGTCGCACTGTAGATTCCTAAGATCTGCATGTGTTTCTCCAGTGAGTGGGCAGGTAGCCTCTTTGCCTACCCCCACACTTTCTCTCTCTGCTGCATGACACTTCTCATATCAGACAGCAAGGTACCTCGAGCAACCTAGACCTGCTACAGAGACTTTTCTTGCTGTGGGCGACATTCGAAACTTCAAGTCTTACACTTGAAAGCCAATTGGTTGATGCAGCATACTCAAATGGTGTGTGTGTGTGTGTGTGTGTGTGTGTGTGTGTGTGTTTCCTCCAAAATCCTAACAGTTCCATCAAGCCGTGGGTCTCTTTTCTCACAGTGGACAATGCACAGCAGAGCAACCTGCCTTTCATTTCCAAAGCTGAATTTCAACGTGTCCCAGGCCGTGGACTCCTCCAGCTTGAGTTGTTTATCTTTCATCTCCCAGAAGGCATGTGCTCTACCAAAGTACCCAGAATACCTGCTACTCCTTGCTTATCAGATCCAATGAGCATAATGACATCAATAAAATGAGCCAGCCTTCTATTTCGTAGGCTATCAAGACAATCGAAGCTCCTTCTTAGCTACGTGATGCTGGAAATTGAAGGTTGATGTAGCCCTGAGGTAAATTAGTGAAGGAATACAGCTGTCATGCCACATGAAAGCAGTTTGCTTTTAGGTTGAAAAGGAGACATTTTCCAGATGCCAGGGGCTGTATTGATTAACTCCAATAAAGACACCATACCAAGCTTGCAGCTATAATTGGATTCCCTTCCCAATTATGTTGATAGTGATCTGTTGTCGTTGTTCAGGATTCATCAGGATTTTTCATCTGCCAAAAGGACAAATTAAATAAGAGCGTGGCAAGATAATTACCAGGCATCTTTCAGACTCTGGCAAATGGCACCAACCCTTGCAGCCACTTCTGTGGTGCATTCATTACTGTTGTGGTACCGAGTGAGATGGTTTTGTCCCCCAGATACCTACAATAAATAGGTCCTGGCGATTCCAAGTTGGTAGAAATATACTGCTTTTGACCACCATATTTCTCAATGACTCCCTTGTAGAATTTATGTTTCCAGCAAGGTTCTATCTGATAAGTTCCATTCTCTCTCTCTCTCTCTCTCTCTCTCTCTCTCTCTCTCTCTCTCTGTTGTGAATTGGGAGCCGTCCGTGGTCATG
Organism: Apodemus agrarius; assembly: GCA_964023405.1. Lineage (NCBI taxonomy): Eukaryota > Metazoa > Chordata > Mammalia > Rodentia > Muridae > Apodemus > Apodemus agrarius. Next base: position 94,391,199 of record OZ030005.1, on the reverse strand, counting down.
GTTTGACTGCTCTAGATTCCTCTTGGCAGTAGATCATGATAATGAAAGACATTTCTGTGCTGGAATGGTTAGCTGACACTCATTCTCATGAGTGACAGTGATTGTCTTTCATGACACAGAAAGAGTGCTTCTGAGATGTAGAGGATTCTGGGAAAGAAGCCTTGGAAGCAAGAAGTGAGAAGGCCCCACAAGAGCAAAGCGAGAGAGCTAAAGGTCTGGCTTGTCCCACCAGGCCAGTGACACAGGTCGACCCACGTTCTCACCAAGCCTAGGACGCTGGTAGATGAGGGGACGGCAGACACCAGCTATGGCCCTGGACAGTCCTGACAAAGTAGCTCAGCTGAGAGTGTCCCCCAGAACTTCATAAAACCTGGCATTACGGTGCATGCCTACAGTCCCAGCCCCTGGGAGGTAGAGGCAGGAAGATCAGAAGTTCATATCATCATCAACTACATACTGAGTTTTAAAGACTACATGAAACCCTGTCTCAAAAACAACCAACCACCCTCCAAGAAACAAAAAACAAAACAAAACAAAACAAAACCAAAAAAAAAAAAAAACCAAAAAACCCAAACCCAAACTGTCAGCCATTATCAGCTCTAGTAATGTAGTACTTTGATGTCTTAGTTCTACTAAATGCAATGGGGCATACACTTGGAGAATTGAATCTTTTTTTAAAAAAAGATTTATTTTATTATATATATAGTGTTCTGTCTGCATGTGTGTCTGCACACCAGAAGATGGTACCAGATCTCATTACAGTTGGTTGTGAGCCACCATGTGGTTGCTGGGAATTGAACTCAGGACCTCTGGAAGAGCAGACATTACTTTTAACCTCCAAGCTATCTTTCCAGTCCCTGGAGAATTGAATTTAAAAGTCCCTTCTTAGAGGAAAAAAAATGAAAGCATCATGTTTTTCTCTTAAAATCTAATATGAATGGGTAAGAGTAGACCCTTAGACAAGGGTCAGTGTGCCCAGCAGGGTGCCCAGCCTGACTCTCTACCCGCTTCTCCAGGTGTGCGCCCTTTATACCATAGGTAGGGTGGTCTCATTTCTGTCTGTCCTTTGGTCTCAGGCCGTCCTCAGGCTGCCCACCTTTTCTGCAACAGAGTCTGTCACAGCTGCTGAATCTGAAACTCTAACTGTTCCAGCACCAGAGCTGGGCTGACTGGATCCATGAAGCTCTGGCTTCCCCGGGGGCTCTCCAGAGTGGACAAATTGTGAGCTCTGTGGGATCGAGTTTGAGCAGTGGAAGGAAGACAGAAGAGAAGACAGAGACAGGAGATAGATGGCCTTCTGCTTCCCAGTCAGACTGCTTTCACACTGTCCAGCGGTTCCATCTGGACTCTCGGGGGTTCCATGGGCAACCCAGCTGGACGTCCTGAAGATGCTATGGGTTGGATAAAGCATATCCCAAGTCACCATCCCAGCTTCCTTGCCTGACTCTCCCTTTCTCTCACTCTTGCTTTTTCCCCCTCAGAACATCAGCACAATTGCTTTCCTCGGGCTTCCTGTTCTAGGGAACTTGTTACAAAAGAGATGGGGACAGAGAATGAGATCCTTGAAACTGACCAAGCATCGGAGCAGCTTGGGTAGAATGGACGACCTGTTCAGTGGAGGAGAGAATATCCACGCAGGTCTCTCTTCTTGTGTGGGACTCAGATTCAATTCTCAGTACCCACACGGCAGCTCAAAACTGTTTATAACTTCGGTTTCAGGGGATCTGATCCTCTTGGGGTCTTCATGGGCATCAGGTATGAGGCACACAGAGGTACATTCTGGCAAAACACCCATACACATAAAGATTAAAAAAAGTTTAAAAATTGTGTGTGTGTGTGTGTGTGTGTGTGTGCGTGTGTTTGTGTGTGTGTGTGTGTATGTGTTAGAGAGAGAGAGAGAGAGAGAGAGAGAGAGAGAGAGAGAGAGAGAGAGAGTTTGGATACCTGAGCAGGCTAAAGAGTGTGTTGGATTCGCCGGAGCTGGAGTTAAAGGGCAGCTGTGAGCTGCCAGACGTGGATGTTGGAAACTGATTTTTTGAGTCACTGGCACGCGGGCTAGGTGCCGTCAACCACTGAGCCATCTCTCCAGCTCCATGTCTACTTATTTTTAAGACATCACTGAACTTAGATAAACTTTCATGTCCTTTTATTTTTCTTTTCATTCCCTCACCCATTTTATGTAAGTCTTACTCTTTATCTTCCTATGAAGCGTCTATTTTTACTTTCTGACATCTCCCTCATAACTATTGTTCTCCTGATACGCTGTCAGCCTCTTTCACCTTGACTGACAGTGCGCCTGCCTGGGTGAGCTCCCCACCTCCCCCCCCCCTGCCTGGCACAGCTGCTGCAGAGGATTTCATGACCCACTCTTAGCAGGGTGGGAGGGCTTGATGACCTGTGCACAAAACCACGAGGTTATTAATTTATGCATTTAATTTTTTTATTTTATGTCTGAGTGCTTTGCCTGCATGTCTGTGTTTGTGTACCACATGCGTGCCTGATATCCAGGGAGACCAGAGAAAGACATCAGGTCTCCTGGAGTTGGGGTTACCGACAGGGGCTACTTTGCAGATGCTGGGAACTGAATCCAGTTCCTCTGCAAGAGCAGCAGGTGCTCTTAACCACAGAGCCCTCTTCCAGGCCCCTAGTTTTCTCCCCTTCATTCTGTTACTTAAGCCTAGCGTCCTCTCTCGCTCTTACGCAGGCTGCTTTCCTACTCAGTGACCCCCAGCTAATATAGCATGCCTTTTTATTTACCTGTTCTCATCTGATGGAACCTCATCTGCAAAGCCAACCCAGCTTTCTACAAATATCCAGCCACCGATAAGCTCGCTCCTATTTTTATCAATGGTTTTCATTGTTCATTTATTCATTCCTGTGAGACATGGTTTCACTATGTATCCCAGCTAGCCACGGCCTTGAAGTTGTTAGTATGTTGCTCAAATTGGCCTCTAAATTGTAGCAATCCTCCTGGCTTACTTATGTAGTTTCTGGCTTTACAGGTCTCAACCATTATGCCAAGCTCTGATACATATGTGTCAAAGACAAGGTATTACTATGCAGCCCAGGCTAGCTTCAAGTTCTAATTCTTCCTGGTTCAGCCTCTTGGTTACTGAGATTATAGCTTCAATACTCAGCTCCAAGCTACATATCAAATCATAGTTTTAGTCTCTGGTTTACTGACCTCTGTTTTATGTTTTCTTTCTTTTCCTATATGTGTGGTGTATGTGCATATGCGCATGGCTGTTATATGTCCATGTGGAGAAGGACATACAAGATGATGTCTGGTCTCATTCTCTATTGCTCGCAGACTTATCTCCTTGAAATATGAGCTCTTTCCTCTCTTCTCCTCCCTTCTAAGCTCTCCTCCCTCTCCCTCCTTCGCCTCCCCCTCTTTCTCCTTTCTCTCCCACCCCTTTCTTTTTCTGAGATAGGATTTTACTGTCTAGTCCTGGCTAGCCTGGAACTAGCTATATAGACCAGGAAGACCTCAAACTCTCAGAGATCCAGCTGACTGCCTTCCTGGAGCTGCTTTTGCAAGGCCGGCTGACTGGTGGGCAACTGGGGTTCACCTATCCCCACCCAAGATGTCGGCTTTATGGGAACACACGGTCTCGCCTGACTTTTTTGTCTTTAACTTTTTTTTGGGGGGGAAGGTAATTTTTGTTTGTTTGTTTTTTAAGACAGGGTTTCTCTGTGTAGCCCTGGCTGTTCTGGACCTCACTGGATAGACCAGGGTGGCCTTGAACTCAGAGATCTGCCTCTGGAGTGCTGGGATTAAAGGCGTGCACTACCACTGCTTGGAGTAAAAGGACTTTTCATTCTTGCTACATCTGGACCCCCCCCCAAATAAAAAAGCTTGTTGTGTAGATTCTAGTCTCTGTATCACAGAAGAGGAAAATGGAAAACATCTGCAGGAAAGTGCTCCAAGCAGAGGATGAAACCAGCCTCATTTTAAAAATGCAAACTTCAAGTGTGGGCGGCCATCAACAGGGATTTGTGAAACACTTTGAGTAATTAGCTATTTGCATAAAGAGTATCAGTTCTCTTTTGCTTTTGTCTCAAGATGTCACCTAGGCTAGCCTTAAAGTCCCAGCAATCCTCTGGTCTCAGCTTCCCAAGTGTTGCAATCAGGGGTGTGAGCCATCATACCCGGAAAGAGGCCTGGCTATTCGGAGCCTCAGCATCTGTCACCTTGTGGGTACTAGAACTATAGAATACCTTTGCCTCAGGTCAGGATTCCCTCTTGGGATGGGAACAGAGGCGGAGACTAGAACAGTGCTCATCATTTGACGGCATGAAGTGCTGTGGGGAGATGCTCTAGGCCTCGGGGACGCTGGGCAATGATGTGGTTTAGGAAGAGGTAAAATGACCACAGTAGTTCACCTCCATTTTGCATCTACTCGATGCTGACTCTGGTTCTGAACTCATTGAAAAGGTCATTGTACAGGGTGTTCTTAGAACATTATTTTTAACAGTGGAAAGCCAGAACCAGTGTGAATGCCTAATGCTTGAAAAACAGCTAGTTGAGGGAATAGTAATGTGGTCTTTTTAAAAATAGACTTGACTTGCTGGAACAGTTTTAGATTTGCAGAAAAATGGGGAGGAGTACAGAGAGTTCCCTTGTGCTGCGGACCTAGTCTCCTCTCGAGGTTGTCAGCCTCTCGCCTCGGCGTGACGTTTGTGGCAATTGGTGAACAATATTGACTCCTTATTATTAAAGTCTGTCCTTGATTCAAATTTCCTTAGTTTTCACCTGCCATCCTATATTCTTTGGGATTCCGCTCAGGATGCCACATTATATTTAATTGCTATGCCTCTGCAGGTTGCTTCTGACTGTGATGGTGGTCATATAGTAGTGTTAAACAACGAGTATCTTCTAATGACATGTGAGTATCTGGGGGTAAGCATGTAATAAGACATGTAAATAAATGTAAAAATGCTGGATTAACAAGGATATGGTTGAATTTATTAATTTAAAAATGGATTTCTGGATGGCAGTTTCTTTTTCCTTTTTGTTTTTATGAGACAGGGTTTCTCTGTGTAGCCCTGGCTGTCCTGGAACTGCTCTGCACACCAGGCTGGCCTTGAACTCAGAGACCTGCTTGCCTCTGCGTCTCAAGTGCTGGGATTAAAGGCATTTTTTCCTTTCCTTTCCTTTCCTTTCCTTTCCTTTCCTTTCCTTTCCTTTCCTTTCCTTTCCTTTCCTTTCCTTTCCTTTCCTTTCCTTTTTCTTTTCTCTTCTTTTCTTTTCTTTTCTTTTCTTTTCTTTTCTTTTCTTTTTCTTTCTTTCTTTTTTTTTTTTTTTGGTTTTTTAAGACAAGGTTTTTCTGTGTAGTCCTGGCTGTCCTGGAACTCACTTATAGAGCAGGCTGGCCTCGAACTCAGAAATCTGCCTGCCTCTGCCTCCCAAGTGCTGGGATTACAGGCGTGCACCACCACGCCCGTCAAGGCATTTTTTTCTTAACACGTGCTGGGAGGATTCAAACTCAGGCTTGCAGAGTATCTCCTGAGCCATCTCCTGACCCCCACATTTTTTATTTACCCATCTGTTGATGGACATCTAGGTGTAGAACATCTGGTTCTGTATCTTGGCTGTTATGACTTATTCACATATCTTCTATTCTTTTATAGTCTGATATAAGGTCCGGCTGCTGAGACTCTCACGGTCCTCATGCCACAGCTCGCTCAGCGCTGTGATTAGAAAGAGAACAACTCTGCCCAACTTACGTTACTTTTCATTAGAGTCTAATGCTCATTCAAGCATAAATGTCAGCCCTTTCCCTATAATATCCTTATATTGTTTTTGACTCTTGGATAAACAATACCCCTACAACAACCCGCAAACAATGGGTGGAACCCACTGCAGACCTTGGAAGGCTGAGGAATGCAAACACATACAAACACACACACATATGAACGCACACAAGTGTAGTGTGAGTGCATGCATGTGTGTGTTCCTATATCTACATATGTATATGTATGTATATGAGAGTTTGATTTCTGAGTAGAATGACATTTCTTCTGCTTTCTTCTTCTCATCCCATTTAGGGCTGGACAATACAGATGTATCTGGTGCTGCAGGTCAGACAGGGAAGCTTCTTCCCCAATCAGCCTAGAGATTGTCAGCATACTGTAGATTCTTTGGTGTAGCTGGGAAATAAATGTTTATTTTGTGATTCTCTACTTCTCCATTTGTGTTTCTTTTCTCTCTTTAAGGAGGAAGCTTATTCCTCTTTCCAGCAACGAAACCCCTCGCTGCTGTGTAGAACCAGACCACATAGATAAGGGCAAGCAAGTTTTAGGCCTTTGGTGCCACGGTTAGATATAGGATTTTCTGGGAAGCTGTTATCCAGAAGAGGGAACTGGTGGACAAAGAACGGAGCTGGATTTTCTGGAATCCAAAAGATTTTGAAGCCACTTGGACAGAATCGAAGGCCTTGATGGCAGAGAGTGGCCAGATGTTCACTGTCTTAGTTAGAGTCTCTATTGCTGTGAATAGACCCAATGACGAAGGCAACTCTTATAAAGGAAAACATGGGGCTGCTTACAGTTTCAGAAACTTAGTCTGTTATTGTCATGGTGGGAAACATGGTAGCCATCAGGCAGACACGGCGCTGGAGAAGGAACTGAGATCTCCATCTTGATCCGCAGGCAGCAGAAGGGAACTGTGTGCCTCACTTGAACACATGAGACCTCAAAGTCTGCCTTCAGGGTCCCACGTCCCCCAACAAGGCCACACCCATGCAAGCAAAGCCACACCTCCTAATGGTGCCACTCCCTATGAAAAAGCATTCAAACACGTGAGTCTATGGGAGATCATTTTATTTAAACTGCCACACCCACCAAACGTTTTTCTTCTGCTTCCTGGCATATTCTGGGGCTCCCTCCCTATTCTTCCTTACAGGAGTGTGTGGCCATAGCACTGGGTTCGGGCCAGCAGAGTTTGAGCAGTAACGCCTGGCATCTCAAGATGTTCTCATGTAAGGGGAATTGGCAAAACAGAAGCGATCACCCAGCCTGTTCTCTACTGCTCAGGGAGCACACCTGTCTTCGTCCTCCTCCCTTTTAATGTACAATTTCAGGTGTCCCCACAGACACAAACCACATCTTACCTCATGCCCACTTTGGAGTGACAATAGAGTTACCTGTGTCCTCTGTGTCCAGCTTCAAGTTCAAGATTCCCAGCTACAACCTACACCTAGAGTTCATAGTATTTCTCACGATGAGACCACTGATAGACTACCCAGCAGCTGCAAAACAAAGTGTTTCCCTATGACTCTCTCTCACAGTGCTTCCCCCCCATCATTGAGCACTCTCTCTGGGTGATAGAAATTCAAGGAGTTTGGCAACATGAGATAATCTTAAGGACAAGAGATAATTGTCTTGGTCTCTTTGGGTTGTGGCCTCTGCAACACTGATGGAGGGATTCGTTGGAATATAATAAAAGCTACCCTTAGATTGTACTACTGATTGGGGCTCAGCGAGATGCTTTTGTATTTTTCTAGTAAATCACTATCCCTTTCTACTCACCCCCCCAAATCTTTGTGTTTTGTTTGTTTGCCTTTTTAGACAAGATCTCATGTAAGATCTCATTTAGACCCTGAATCTCTTATGTAGCAGAGGACGACCTTGGAAGATGGGGGAAGGGTATCACTGTAGCATAGGCTGACCTGGAGTTTACCCTGTGGTCCAGGCTGGCTTGGAGCTCACGGCACCTTCCCACCTCAGCCTGAGTCCCAGGATTAATAGGTACATGTTACCTGTGATGGGCTATTTATGTTCAGCCCAGGGAGCGGCATCATCAGAAGGTGTGGCCCAATTGGAGTAGGTGTGTCACTGTGGGTGTGGGCTTTAAGACCCTCATCCTAACTGCCTAGAAGCGAGTATTCTGCTAGCAGCCTTCAAATGAAGATGTAGAACTCTCGGCTCCTCCTGCACCATGCCTGCCTGCATACTGCCATGGTCTCACCTTGATGATAATGGACTGACCCTCTGAACTTGTAAGCCAGCCCCAATTAAATGTTGTCCTTATAAGAGTTGCCTTGGTCATGGTGCCAGTTCACGGCAGTAAACCCCTAACTAAGACATTATTACCACACTTAGTTTACTTTTTTTAAAAACTCAAGCTGACCACCAAGTGCTGTGTAGCACTTGGGAAGCTGAGGCAGGGGAATTGTTATGAATTCAAAGCCAGTCTATGCTATGTAGTAAGTTCCAGGACGGGGGTTTACAGAGTGAGATCCTGACTCAAACAAATGAAATGACTTCAAAACAACCAACAAATATGAGTTTTATGGAGAGTTACCTAAGAATGATGTCTTTGGTTGATTGATATTTCACTGGGATAAGAGATTCCCCCTTTCCTCTAGAAAGGAAATCTAACCCCTGCACTAGAGTTTTAGGTTAAAAACTCCCACCTCCATTTGTTCTTAACATCCGTATCCCTGTTTCAAAGAGCCATGCTTCTGGAATATTAGTTTGGTGGCAGATGGGGGAATATATCGGTGGTGTGAATGAAGTAATAAGAGGGGCATCTTTTTCCTGGATCATGGAGAAGAGAAGAAACGAGGGGGGCACTCCGGGAGATGTGCAGCTACAAGCTGATGGATTTTTGAAGAGGGTGTGAGACGCGAGGGAGTGGCCGAATCGATGAGCACTGACTCCATCTGCAACACTGTCATGTGCCCATCGATGGCTCAGATTGGGAGAAGGCTCCCTTCTGCCCTTTTAGTTGTCAAAAATTAGAAAGCTAATTAATGTTAAGTGTTTTGCAGGAAGTCGGTGATGTGGGGACACTCACACACTGCCAGTGGCAGAGCAGACTGGTATAGCCTTCCTACTGCATCCTGGCAGGACTCATTAAAGGGAGAGCTCATGCATTCTGCCACCTAATTATTTTCTTCCTGGGTGCACATCCGAGGAAAATTCACACATGTCCAAATGGTAGATGTATGAGGGTGCACATTGCGAGCTTTTGTTTGTGTAAGAAGTGCAGGCAATCTACTTACCTGTCACTGGGAGACTAAGTAGGCAAAATATGAGGTGTGGGACATTATCCATCAGTTAGGAGCAGCAAATGGGGTGCATATTCAGCACTGTGGCAAGGTCTCAGAAATATTGTAGGTTAAAAAAAAAAAAAAGGGCTAGAGATGCAGCTCAACTGGTAGAGTGCTGGCCTAGCATGCACAGCGCTCTGAGTTCAGTTCCCAGTGTGGCATAAACCGGGGACAGTGGCACACACCTGTAGTGGCAATCATTTGGAAGATAAGAAACTCAAGGTCATCTTCATTGACGTGAATTCAAGGCTAGGAATACCTGACCTAGGATCCAGTCTCTAAAACAACAGAAAAAGAAACATTGAATTATGGCACAGGTCATCATATAAATAAATAAAAAATTTCATAATTAAGCCAAATACTTGTGTACACATGCACTTCCAGCACTCATGGGGTGGGAGCCGGTGGGTCTGCAGAAGTTTGAGGCCAGCCTAGGCTGTGTCTGGGCTATACGAGACCCTATCTTAGAAACAACAAACCAACATACAATGAAAAGGATAAATACCCAGTATATTAGACTAGGTGCTCATGGTTGGGAATGAGGGATGGCAATAAAGATGAGTAAATAAACAAAGTAAACTGTATCCTCTTCTGAAAAGTAAGAATGTAGGGGAAGAAGGAGGAAGAGTTAATAACTAGGGAAGAGTAGTAATTGGAAGGCTTGAAGGAAAATGGCCCCATACACTCATGTACTGGAATACTTGGTCTCCAGTTGGTGGAACTATTCGGGAAGGATTATGAGGTGTGACCTTGCTGGAAAACTATCGCCAGGGGTGGGCTTTGAGGCTTTGAAAAACTCAAGCCATTCCCAGTGTGTGTCATTATGAGTCCTGCTTAAGATTATGGTGTAAGCTCTCAGATGTTCCTGCCGCCATGTCTTTGCTCCACCACCATGGACTCTCATCCTCGGAAACTGTAAGCTGGTCAAATGCTTTCCTTTATACACTGCCTTAGTCATGCTGTTTCATCACAGCGGCAGAACAGTCACTAAGACAGCTGACAAGCAAGACTATCCCATTTTCCTACCTCTCATCATCTATTCAGCTCTAGTAATTTTTTTCGAGATAGGGTTTCTCTGTATAGTCCTGGCTGTCCTGGAACTCACTCTGTAGACCAGGCTGGTCTCGAATTCAGAAATCCTCCTACCTATGCCTCCCAAGTGCTGGGATTAAAGGCATGCACCACCACTGCACGGCTGAACCAGTAATTCTTTATTACTCAGATTTTTTTTAAAGATTTATTTTATATATGTGAGTACATTGTCACTGTCTTCAGACACACCAGAAGAGGGTATCAGATCCCATTACAGATGGTTGTGAGCCACCATGTGGTTGCTGGGAATTGAACTCAGGACCTCCGGAAGAGCAGTCAGTGCCCCCTTACTTAGATTTTTATAAGAAATGAAAAGAATGCAGCCAGGTCATTAAACTAGATTACCTGCCACTCACAGAACAAGGTCTTAGTCTTATATTTCTCATGTCCACTTAAGCTTCACACCTGGGTTGCTATTTTTGTAATGATTAGGTTTTCTAAATGTTAGAACACTCAGAAACGTCAGGATAAGGCCCGTTGAGGCAGCTCCGTGAGTAAAGGTGCTTGCTGAGCAAGCCTGGAGAGCAGAGTTCAATTCCCAGAGCCCACATAAAGGCTGAAAGAGAGAGCCAACTCCACAAAGTTGTTCAACTCCATATGCATTCTGTGTCCCTGTTCTCTGTTTATGCTGTGCTGGGACTAGAACCTAGGACTGTGCACGCCAGGCAAACACTCCACTAACTGGTGATAAGCTGCATCTCCTGCCCTGACTTGACTTTATTGTAAAGACAGAATTATATAGCCTTGGCTAGTCTGGAATGTATTATGCAGACCGAGCTAACCTTGAACTTGTAGCAATCCTCCTGTCTCTCTTTCCAAAGTGCTAAGATTGCATGCAAGTATGCATTACCATGCCCAGCTAATTTACTTTTTATGTTTTAAAAATTTTAAACATTATTTATTTAGTGTGCATGTGCATGCACATACATGCGTATTTGCTTGTGCACATGTGTGTAGGTCAGAGTTGGTTCTCTCCTTCTATCATGTAGGTCTTACAGGTTTAACTCAGATTATCAGGTTCAAGCAGTCTCCTCTATTCACTAAGCTACTCCACAAATCCCATTTTCTAAGTTTTGACACAGCATCTAGCTATGAAATCCTTATTAGCCTGAATCTCACTCCATAGACCAGGTTGGCCTCAAACCTGTGCCTATCCTCCTACCCAGCCTCTTAAATGCTGGATTCACAGGCATGTAGCGCCATGCCCATTCTATTCATTATTATTTTGGTTTCTTTGAGCTAGGATGTCATACAGACCAGCCTGTCCTTGACCTTGTTGTGTAGCAATGACCTTGAAAACTAATCCTCCTGTCTTTACTTTCTAAGTGCTGAGATAATAGGCAAGTGCCACTACTCCAGTCCCAGTTTTAATGAACTTTTCTATCACTCTAAATAGTAATATGTCTTACTTGTTAAATTATTATTTTATTTTATGTCTATGGGTGTTTTGCCTGCATGATTGTCTGTGCACCATGTGCATGCAGTGTTGGTAGAGTCTAGAGGATCCCATGGGACTGGGGTTACAGGGACCTGTTAGCCACCATGCGGTGCTAGGAATTGAACCCAGATCTTATAGAAGAGCGGCTAAACCAGTCTCTCCAGCCCCTAACTTTAAATGTTTAAAGAAAAGAAGTAATCCCCTGAATTTTCACATTGCACATTGTCCATAAACTTGACAATAGCACCCAGAGCCTACATTCAGTGTATTCCCTAGATTAGGTTTTACCAAGGCTCTAAATAAGTCCATTATCATCAAGGTGGGAGGCATGGCAGCATCCAGGCAGAGAAGGAGCTGAGGGTTCTACATCTTGGTCAGTTCTACATCTTGATCTGAAGGCAGCAGGAGACTGTGTGCCACAATGGGTATAGCTTGAGCATATATGATCTTAGAGCCTGCCCCATAGTGACCCACTTCCTCCAACAAGGCCACACCTTCTAATGGTGCCACTCCCTATGGGTCAAGCATTCACACACACGAGTCTATAGGGCCATATCTATTCAAACTACCACAATGGGTTGGCAAGCCAAGTTCGGTCAGAGCTCTTCTTTTATTGTCTTGGCAGTTTGGAGGAGAGGATGCTACCGTCCACTGGGGGAAAGTACCTTGATGCTTTGGGGACGCAGGTGATACTTCACTTTCCATTTTCTGTTTTCTTGCTTTTTTTCACCAGTTGGTTCTGGAACACCTAATTTCTCCTCCTGACCCACAAAACTCACTAATACACTGAGGAATAGCTGCCCAGGTTACACTTACAGTATCTGTGGTAATCATACTCTGCTGGGAGGCTCTATCATGTGTAAGTCCAGACAGCTATCAAGGAGAGGATAACCTGGGGATAGAATCCCATGGTTTCCGTCTGTCTACAGAAGAGTGGCCGAGGGAGTCTACCCATGCCAAGGCCAATGCCTGCTTCACACCCCAAGCTGTGCCCATGGGCAGGAGCTGTCTCAGCAAGGCTCTGTTTTTGTTTCCTGTTCTGAGACAGTCTCATTTTTCTCAGGCTGGCCTCAAGCTTTCAAGGCTAGCCTTGAACTTAGGGTCATCAACCCCATTTTCTAACAAAGATGTGGTCTCCCTGACAGTCTGTGGTCCCTAAGGGCTGTGTTTTCTCAGAGGAGAGCACTTTTGTTTAAATTGCCTCTCCTGTTCACTCCTGACACACACAGACACACACACACACACACACACACACACACACACACACACAGAGCAGCTATGCACATCATGGGTGAGGACTACCCAGAGATGTTTGCTCCAGAGAAAAGGATTCGATACAACAATGAAGGACAAGAAGATAATTTACTGGAGAGAATAACTGGAGAAACACAGACTTATTGGCAGGGACCAGATGTGAAAAATATTCTCAGTGCTCTGCCTTGTCCCCTTCTAATCTACTGTCTCTGGGTTGCTAATATCACCATTCTGGGGGCTGTTTCAGAACATGAACTCTGAACTTTGTGTGTAGGCGCTAAGGAAATGACACTCCTGCCAGCTGGTGATGAGAGTAGGTGGGAAATACTGGCCTGACTCTTCGTGACTTGCATGGCCCTTTGCATTTGCTGCGTGGTTAACACTCTCTGCCGGATGTGGCTGTGGTGGTTCCTTGAGCACACCCTTTCTCTGCCCTTCTCTCCTGCAGGTGGCCCTGTCCCTCCCAAATAAACTTCCTGTGAGCCAGGCATAGTGCTGCAGGTTTGTAATCCCAGCACATAGAAGCAGGGAGGATGATAAATTCAAGGCCAGCCTGGGCTACATAGTGAGTCTGAGGGTAGTTTAGCTGTAGAGCCAGACTCTTTCTCAAAAATGAAACTGCCTGCACTTGAACCTCTACAAACCGCCAGGACTGGGATTGACAGCAAACTGAATATATGGATGAGAACGATTTCTGGAAGGGCTTAACATTCAGCTTGAGAGTTTAGACTTGATTTAGGAGTCAGTTTTCATGCTGGGTGAAATGTGACTGATATTTTTTTAAAAGAACATATTATTTTCACATTCAAGTTATTAATTCCTAGGTTTCTATAAACCTTGCATTATCCATGGCGTTCTGGCTAATAAAATCTTGCCTGAAGATAAAGATGGCAGCCGCCTTATCTCTCAGTTGCTAAAGGAGAAAAAGAAAAAAGAAAAAAAAAAAGAAATTCTAGGGAGAGAAGTGTTATTAAGGTGTAAGACAGAATGCAGAGCTTTGAAGGTGGTCCTAAGGCAAAACAGATGAAGGGGAAAATAGTCTGGAGATCATAGCTGGCATGGAAGATTTTTATGTGTAGTCATCCTAATCAATATTTTATCTCCTTAAAAAAAAAGTAGCTTTGTAAGACTCTCTGAAAGTCTCCTCGAAAATATTAGGTCTTCAAAAATTTAACATTGTTTCCTATGGTAAGACATTTTGAATCTCAAAGCGTTGTGTAATAATTGGTTGTCAGGGAAACCATGCGACTCTGCCCCGAGTCTGCAACCCCACAACATATATTATAAATAACCAAAGTCCTTTTGTTCTGCAGAAGACCCTGAATGCTTCACATGTGATTTGTCTCATTTAGTCCCAAGTCAGAATAATCAAGGAAGGAACTCTGGCAGACTGTATCCCAAGACGAGGCATCTCAGTGTTAGATTTGAAATGTGGCAAATGTGCCTTGTTCCCTTCGCCCTACAGGCACAGGAGCCCAGAACAGTTCCCTGTTGTTTCTCTGTTGAGGATGTTCCAAAGCTTATAATCATCTTTAATATGTAGACCCCACTAGCCAATCACAGAGAATGAACCATTTAGAAATCCCAACAGCCAGACAAGGCACATACCTGTAATTCTACCATTTGGTAGCCTGAGGCAGGAGAACTACCTCTTCAAGGCCAACCTGGGCTACCTGTTGAGACTGTCTGAGGAAGAGAAGGGAAAATACCAGTTGGTGCAGGTTGGTCAGCTTATACTGGGACTCCTTCTGCCAGAGGCACCCAGATCTTCCCTGATCAGTTTTGCCCCATAGAAGGGTTCCCCAAGAAGACAAAATTATAATCAGAAGTCCGTTTAGTACCTTTGTCAGGGTTACTATGGCTGTGGTGAAACGCCGCGACCAGAGCATCTTGTAGAGGAAAGTTATTTCAGTTTACACTTCCATATCACAGTTCATTATCAAAGGAGGAGGACAGGAACTCGGACAGGCAGGAACCTGGAGGCGGGAGCTGATGCAGAGGACATAGGGGGTGCTGCTTACTGGCTTTTCCCCCATGGCTTGCTCAGCCTACTATCTTATGGAACCTAGGACTACCAGCCCAGGGATAGCACCACCCAAAACGGACTGGGCTCTCCCTATCAATCACCGATTAAACACCCTACAGCTGGATCCTATGTAGGTATTTTCCCAATCAAATGTGAATTCAAAGCAAAGGGGAGTTGACGGTGTGAATGGTTGATGGCCTCAAGCCTCATGAACAGTGGGTCTTACCCTTTTTAGCCCTGCTACCCTTTAACCCAGCTCCTCCTCATCCTGTGGGGACCACCAACCATAGAATTATGTTCACTGCTCCCTCATAACTATAATTTTGCTACTGTTATGGACCATAATGTAAATATCTGCATTTTCTGATGATCTTAGGTGATCCCTGTGAACATATCATTTGATCCCCCAAAGGGGTGTCAACCTACATGTTGAGAACTGCTGCTCATGAAGGTGAAATTCCCAACCTATACACTCCTGGGGCCAGACAGCTGATGCATTTCTCACTGTCTCTCAAATGGTTGATAATAGGACCCTGATGGTGCGGTGCAGTGCTGTCCTGTGTGCACGACCAACTAACCTCTAACACTTTCAATACATCGGACCAATCTTTTTCCTTTAAATACTAGCTTAAAAAAAAAAGTAACAAAACCACAGTTTTTCTAGAGTTTTTTTTTTTTTCCATAGTTTTTATCTGACTTACAATGAATTCATTACCTAAACAGGCCGAGGAAGCACTGATGTAAATAAAGCCATGTCCTGCTTGCCTGGGCCCCTGTTTCTGTGAATGGCTTTTCTATGTTCCCGCTGTGCTTCAGGATGTGTTGTTCCAAAGCACTGACTGACTCCTCTGAGGCCGTTTCCCTTATCCGCAGCAGGTTAGGAGAACAGAGAGTTCCTCAGCGCAACCATGAAAGGTTGGAGAGCAAGCGGAGCTGATGGAGAGCAAGCGGAGCTGATGGAGAGCAAGCGGAGCTGTTGGAGAGCAAGCGGAGCTGATGGAGAGCAAGCGGAGCTGTTGGAGAGCAAGCGGAGCTGTTGTTTTAAAAACAAAACAAAACAAAACAAAAAATTTTGGATTTTAAAAACAAAATCTAAAAACATTTTATTTACCAAATGAAGACCTAGGAGTCAGATGCTGTGGTGAAAGCCGGCCAGATCAGAGATGCAGAGAAAGCACCAGACGACCTTCCTGCCCCGCCGATGTCCCAGAAAGAAAAATCTCCTTCTCCATGCTGTCTTAAATACCCTTTAAGTTCCTCCTTTATTTTTCCTGGGTTTTCTTTATGTTTAATCCCTGTCAACTGGTTGCTTGCTCTGCCTCTGAACCTTTGGATGACTTTGTTCAATCTTGTTTACAGTAAACAGAAAGCTCTTGGATTAAATGTATGTGCTAGGCTGAGCCACGCAACTAGTAGAGACAGGGCTTTCCAGTATACAATCTCGGGGTTCACACTGTGATCAAATATCCTGCAACAAGGAGGGACCCACATACGCCAAAAGGCCTAAGGGACCTAGAGGCACGTGACAAGTTTTACATTGTAAGGTTGGGGTGCGGTGATGGTAAAAGGGCTTCCTACACGAACCTGGAGACCCAAGTCTGAGTCCCAGACCCGTGTAAAGGTGGGAGGAGAGAACTGACTCCAGACAGTTGGCGTCTGGTCTCCACAGGTGCATCACACAGTGGTACTAAACAAGCTCAAAAATAAGAATTTTGAATCAGTTATTATTATTATTATTATTATTATTATTATTATTATTGGTTTTTTTTTTTTTTTGAGACAGGTTTCTCTGTGTGGTCCTGGCTGTCCTGGAACTCACTCTGTAGACCAGGCTAGCCTTGAACTCAGAAATCCACCTGCCTCTGCCTCCCAAGTGCTGGGATTACAGGTGTGTGCCACCACGCCCGGCTGTATCAGTTATTTTTAAAGTAATAAACATTTCTTTCTTTCAGTCATTAGCCTGTGAGCTGATACATGTAATCGAGGCAAGCCGGCAAGCCTATGTGGAACGCATCAGACAGAAGAGGAGAACTTCTGAATTTGATCGGCTTAACGTGATTGACAGGAGTATATTTATGGATATCTGCACTATAGTATTTACCATGAGTGCCCACAAGTGCTTTTGGCAGCTAACTTCTCAAGTTTTCTGATGGAGACGGGGGTGGCCTACAACCAGTTAGAATGACAAATGGTTGCGGTTCTAAAATCAGGAGACAGGAAGCAGAATGGACCTAAAGCCGCAGTTTCCTCTGCTGCCCCCATTACCGCCCAGGAAGACTCTTCACTTACCACAGCATTAAGCGAGCACAATGCAGAGAAGCCCTGGGAAGCAATGCCAAAGCGGGGGACCACTGAGGACGGGGCTTCCAGGAAAGAACAGGATTCCGGATGGGATGGGTAGAAGCCAGTGGTAGCTCCTTTAGAATCAAGGTGGCAAATTATGTAATGTATTTCAGGGACAGAAGCTATTAGAGTTTGGCTTCTAAAGCTTTGAGGTAGAAGCTAATTGATTACAGGTTCCTTAGGCAGGAGCAGATGGGCAGTCTACAAAGATGGCTTTCCCTATGTGACAATATGCAGCCCAGCAGGAATTTACTGCCTTATACCCAGTTACCAAAGGAGGTTCCCACGCACACATTACTGACTGAAGGCAGGATGCAACCATTTAAAGAAGGACCAGGGATGCGTAAGTATATCCCTAAAAGGCCTGCAGTGTCTTGCTCAAGCGGCTGTTATATCTGGAGGAAAACAGCCCTACTGTGGGGGAACTATCTATAAGGTAATGGTTCTGTGCTCGCTTACCAGTGGTTCCAAAGGACCCATTGGTCAGAATGTGGGTTTATGGAAGTCATGTGACACATGGAGTTTAACCCTCTCTCTGTCTGCACAGTGGATTCAATGGAACCAGTTATTTTCTTATGTCCCACATTCATAAAAGTTGATATACTTACGCATTGGCCGCATTTCTTTATCTGCTACACAATTCATTGTTTACGGTTCCTTCTTTGACTTACCATTATGGGATGTATAGCTCATGACAGAAATGATCAGGAGAAGAGATGCGTAGATGGTCCTATTAGAACAGATTTGGTGTATAAAGGCAATCATGCCTCACCAAAATGCCCAACAGCCATCCATGGTAAATAAATTAAAAATCAGATGGACAGGATGATTTTGTATGTGTTCGATCTCAGCTGGCTTCTTTCTCCAGCCACACCAGTGGTTGCTCCCAGGGACAGATACAAATGAACACTCTGCTCAAGCTAAGCATGGATAGCCCTTCAGCAAAGTTACTGTTACTGCCAGCTCTGGTGAGTGCCCAGTTACCACAGCAAAGGCTGACACTGCCCCCAGTATGGCACCATTCTCCAGTGGGACTAGCCAAAGGAATCTGGTGGGAAACTGGAACGCTTCCTTCACTGGAAACAGAAATTACACTCATGGGAATAGGTGTATTTCCAGGCTTTTCTTTTCTGTTCCTGATATTTCTGTCGGAGTCATTGTTCAGAGAGTCACAAAGATTATCATCTTTACCATAACACCTAACTCATGACCAACAAGCTTATTCGATAGCGAAAGGAGTTTTATGCTATAAAATTCATTGGTCCTAGGATATATATTATCATGCAGATACCACTGGCCCGGAAGTGCTGTGAAATGGTGTACTGGAGGCATACCTGTGTGTATACCTTTCCCATACTTACACATAATTAAAAAAAAAAATCTTTGAGGGCCAGGCACGGTGGCAAACAACTTTAATCCCAGCACTTGGGAGGCAGATCTCTGCAAGTTCCAGGCCAACCTTGTCTACACAGTAAGCTCCAGGCTAGCCAAGAATATACATAGTGAGATCCTGTCTTTTTTTTTTTTTTTTTTTTTTTTTTTTTTTGAGACAGAGTTTCTCTGAGTAGCCCTGGCTGTCCTGGAACTCGCTCTATAGACCAGGCTGGCCTCGAACTCAGAAATCCACCTGCCTCTGCCTTCCAAGTGCTGGGATTAAAGGCGTGTGCCACCACTGCCCAGCCAGAGATCTGTCTTAACAAAACGATTAGAATAAAAAAATCTTTTAAAAGAAATCTTCATTAAACTCATAGACAACATTGTAAGTGATAAATGATATTGTTAACTATAGACGACACAGATTTGGTTACAACTTGGAAGCTAACGGTACACACAGTTTCCCCCCTCTGGACCTTCGCTTTTCTGAGGGTCTTTACGTCTAAAGAGAAGCCCAGGGGTGGCAAGTGGCCAGGGTCTGTTGGAGATGGTGGCTCTCAATCACTGGACAGTCTCTGTGCACACCTCATACACGAGCTCTGTGACAGGAAAATGTGCGACTTCAGGCTGAGCAAGAGAGAGGCCCACGCTGAGGCCCCTGGGCAGCCTGCAGCACACACTAGGCGGAGGAATGAGGTTACCTATTCACAGGAGATCAGCCAGGCAGACCTAGGCATGGTGGGTGATGGTCACAATCAGTCCATGGGCTGTACTGAAGAAAAAAAAAAAAAAAAAAAAAAAAGGAACAATGTACCCCAGCTGTTTAAAAAAAAAAAAAAAAAGCAATAGGAAGCAAAAGAAAAAAAAATGTAAACTGAACTTGAAAGCTCTGAGGGAAAAAAAGAAAGAAACCGCAGCAGAATAAGTGATGCCGTCATTTCCTCAGATCAGCCCCGGCTGCATGTGCTGAATACAGCGAGACAGAATTAGCAGGGCTTCGAGAGAATTCCATCAAAGCAACCCGCTCCTGCTTCAACGCCTCCCATTATGACTTGACAGGAGCTTTTCGGTTTCGCCCTCCAGGAAAGTGAGGCACAGTTTATCGGGGCTCTTGTACCAAGTTTCATTACAGCGAGAGTGGAAATGTACCTCCTGCGCGATTTACCTCGCATCTATTTTTCAGCAAATAGCGACTCACCCACTATAATTTGGTGGCCAGGCTCCGGCTTTGGCATCTGTTGTCTGAGCGGGGTTCTACTGAAGAATGCTGTTTTGTTCCGCAGGAACTTAACGGTACTGATTCTAGACAGTGAGGCAGTTTGGAATGCCAGCTTAAAGGCAAATAAACAACCGTCCAGGCAAAGGGAAATACAATATTAACTTTGAAAAAAAAAAAAAAAAAAAGCAAAGCAGACAAATAAATGAAAAACTGGCAGTAATTTCTTCTGCGTCTCCGGACTTCTACTGAGCCAGGGTCTGTGTTGGAGATGGGGCTGCTGGACACTTCACGGAGGAGAAGAGAGGCTGTTTCCCGTCAGAAGCCCACAGGGCGGAGAACACTGAGCTGGCAGTGTGTTGCTGGAGAGTAGTAGTAGGTTTCTAAAAGGCGGTGCTGCTACGAGGGACTAGAGCAACTCAGACTGAGATGACAGGCCAGACTGGGCGTGGCGGTGCACACCTATAACCCCAACACTGAAGAGAAGGCAAGGTCCGGAGCTCAAGGTTATCCTTGGGTATAGATCAAGGCCAGAATGGGCTACTAGAGAGTCTTTCAGAACCAACCAAGACACGGGCCATTTCTAGTCCAGCAGAACTCTAGCTAGATTCCCACTGTGCCGAAAGGACAGAAAGATCTGCTGGATACCATTGAAACGAGCCGTGGAAACTGAGCATACATCTAGGGACATATCAAAGGGCCACGGGAACCAGGAGATCTAGTTCTAGGCGGAAGAGTGTGGCTGCTAGATGTTTCCGGGCAAGTAACCAGGCATCTCAACTGGGCAGAGGGCCAGGGTGATGGGCAGATGTCTGGGGATCAAGCACCTCTTTAGATGCTCTGGGATAAAGCAAGGGCAACAGACAGACTGAAGAGTACGGTCAAAACACACAGGGTGGGAGCGGGAGTGGGGAAATGGCTCAGCCGTAAAAGGCACTTGCCACATATGCCTTAGGACCTGACTCTGGATTCATTAAACCTATTTAAAAACCAGACGTAGCAGTGCAGGTGTCTGCAGACTTAGCATGCTTATGGGCAATAGGAGGTAAACAGGACACTTAAGGGCCAGATATGCTGGCTTATGCAGTGGCTAGGAGACCCTGTCTCAAACAGGGTGGAAAGATAAGGCCTGACCCCTGAGGACGTCTGGGTTATCTTCATGGTCTTTTTTTCTGAAAATTCTCTGGAAATGAGCAGCCCCATAGACACAGGAAACAGAAATTCAGAAGATGATTCCAGAGAGAGCTTTGAGCTTTTCCAAGGAACTTTTGCAAGCTTTGAAAATTCCCGTCACGCCTTAGAGGAAACAGCACGATCCGGTAAACAGGCAAGAAGAGGAAAGATGCCTCTCCTCCCAGCCTGAAGATCAAATGATTCCCACCAGATACAAAAAAGCAGCAAGGTCTCACCAGGCAGTGGAACATCCATTAACATATGAATAGAACTCAAAGTAATATCCGTCAGCAAAAGTTTATTGATTTCCTGAGCTAGGGAGCTGAGAAAGAGAAGCTCAGAAAGCACGCGCCCATCCCCAGCCAGAGAGGCTCCAGGTCTAGACAGGGAGGGCATCTCTCACCTCACGCAGGGCTGCGCCAGGGTATCAAGGTTGCACAGAGATTAGGGCTCGGAGGCTGAACACAAACAGGTACCCACCCATCCAGATGGACAGCTGAAGCCTTTACGGCCCAAGGCTTTTTTGCTGGTAGGTAGAGGAGAGTCAAGCCAGGTGTCCACAGGATGGGGACGGGGTGCCCCTGCTTTATTGATTACAGTGGTGCTGGAAACGTCTGAGCAGTCCATATTCTGAACCCAAATTCTGAACCTTTTATTCTCTTCCCAGGCTGAACGTGCTGCATAGACCATTCTCCCACCTTGCTTCCTGGCCTTCTGCATGGACCCTCTCCTGAACAGTCCTTGCCTATTTTCTTCAATGTAGAACAAATAGAAAAGAAAAGAGAGAGCTCGCTGCTTCCTAAATTTGTTACGCAAATATCAGAGAGCACAAGAAGCAGAATTTCTTTTTTGGTTCATAGTGTCATGTTTTGTTTTTCTTGCATAGAAGGCTGTAGCTCTCATAGTTTACACACACACACACACACACACACACACACACACATTTTAGAGTGATCCTTTGAGATTTGTTTATGTGTGCAAGTGTTTTACATGTGTGTGTGTGTGTATGTGTGTGTGTGTGTGTGTGTGTGTGTGTGTGTGTGTGTGGTTGTGAGCCACCATGTTGCTGAGTCATCTCCCCAGCTCCACATAGATTTACTTTTGCTGGTGAGCCTAATGTCTTGGACTTGAGGCTGGAGAGATGACTCAGCAGTTAAGAGCAGAGGACCAGTTCCCAACACCCACATGGTAGCTCACAACCATGTTTAACCATGTGGTTCCCATGGAACCACAGCTCCAGGGAGTCCAACACTTTTTCTGAATTCTGCAGGAACTGTACACACGTGGTGCACATACATACACATAGGCAAACACTCATACACATATCACAAAAATAAGTAAATCTCGAAAACAAGATCTTAGGCATACATGCTAAGCAGCCACCCTGCCACCACT
The DNA here is from genome assembly GCA_964023405.1 of Apodemus agrarius. Lineage (NCBI taxonomy): Eukaryota > Metazoa > Chordata > Mammalia > Rodentia > Muridae > Apodemus > Apodemus agrarius. The sequence goes on along the minus strand of OZ030005.1, from coordinate 94,368,829 downwards.
GCTACTCCCCAGTCTCAAGATTGCCTAACTGAGCCTTGTGAGCTCATGATTTATTTGAGGACTTTCTGATTAACACATGTTCTGTGCATATCTTCAGTGTGATTCATGACTTTGTACACTTTCTGTGGTGACACTGAAGACATGCGTTGTAGCCCAGATATATAAATGAAAGAAACGGTCTACAAGATGCTCCCCCCATGTCTTTGGAGTGTTCTGTAGGCGGTGCTAGTTCCTAGCTAGTTCATTCCTCCCACTTAGATGAGATGGATGGACAGAGTACTGGCAGCACTGCCGTGGTGTTTTGTGATGCCCAGAATGCCCAAGGGAGGTCCTAACAACCATCCTAGAGCAGATCATCTTGATTTTGGTGAAGTTGGACACTAGATAATCTTTTATGAGGGCTGTCTTGTGGGCTTTAAAATACTTGATGGTATGCTTGGTCTGCAGACTATAGATGCACCATGATCTCACATTATGACAGCCAAAAATGTCTCTAGATATTACCAAATGTCCTCTTCTGGGCAAAATCACCCCTGGTTAGAAACCACTTTCTTTGACAAATCCATACTCCTTTCCCACTGGGATACGTAACTGAACACTATGTTTTGTTGAATCAACCTTCCAGAATTGACTGCCAATTTTATTTTCTCTCTGATTCCAATGTCTCTGGTCTCCTAAGGAAATGTACAGATAAGCATATCCTTAAGGAATGAATGTAGCCTGGAAATTTTACCAGAAGCTGATGTGCAGTGGCAAATGTCAGCCACTGGGTGGTGTCTGTACATCACTAGCTCTGCAGAGCCAAACCGGTTCTCCCTAGAAGCAGACAGATGTAACTCTGCCCAGACTAAATAGATAAGATCGGGCCTCACCTATTTACAGAGTACTCTGTGTCAGGCATTGAGAAGGTATTTCACCTATAATAATAAGCAGATAACCTTTACTGGATATTTACCCTATGCCAGCCAGACCCTAAGTTCTATGTAATGTGTACTCAACACCTGGAATTCTAATAATAATCCTAAAATGTAAAATTAGTCATTATCATATGTTATAGGGAAACAAATGAACAAAACCTTAGAAGTACAGTAGAATTAAGAAACTTGAGGGCTGGAATGTAGATCAGTGGTAAAATACTTGCCCTGGGTTCAATCCCCCAGTACTGCAATAAATAAACAAACAAATAATAAATAAATAAATTGATAAGTATTAAAAATTACCTAATTATTGCAAAAAATACTCAAGAAGGTCATGTAACTGTCAAATATCTAATGTATGCTAGAAAGCCTTATAGATGTGAGATATTATGTTTAACCCAATTATTAAAGAAAGGATCTCAGAATATGAACATTATAGTCCAAGCTTACACAGCTGGCCACCTTCATGTATAAAGTCAAGGGATATGTATCAGATTCCAGCACCTTCTTCTGCATCATACTGGAACACGGAGAAAGAAACCTGAGCCACGCGTGTTTCCTGATGTCTCTCCCTGACAGTCTGCGCTGTGACAGGATCCTTGCATGCACCTGCTGGGTGGCAGAAGTCACTCTGCGCATCTGAAGGTGAACAGGCGACAGACCAGGCCTTGTTGCCATGGGGCCTACAGTAAAGGAGACGGAAGGAAGCCGCTGATGAAGAACCCATCCAGGAGTTATGATGGGTTTGTGCTGGATGCGGGGAAGCGGGCAGTGAGCCAGAAAGGCTGAAAGGCTGAGAAGAAGAGAGGAGGAAGAGAGCCGGAAGAGGAGGAAGACAACCACGCCCATGGTTTCCACCACACCCATGGTTTCCACAGGGCTTAAGCTATTTTTTTTTTGTTGTTTTTGTTTTTGTTTTGGAATTACTTATTTTATTAGTGGCATGGACTCTGAACTGGATTGCCTGGTTTGATCTCTATAGCTATCTTAGTGTGCTTTTGCGCAAGTTTACATCTGTAAACTGGGAGCAAAATCACTCCATCCTTTCAGGCTATTGTGAGGATTAAATGAGCAAACCAGTCTAAACACAGCGCCACTGTACATGATGCTGCCCACACAAGGTGCGGTTATGCTGCTCTACGCAGTTAGATTTGACTTTCTCCACTTCACAAATAAACTTTTCTCCGCATCGCTAAAACCTTCTTTGTTAAGCACGGACTGTGTGAGCATTTGTGTCTGCTAATACATGGAGGGAGATAAATACCTCCCCAGAGGCCTTGTGGTCACCCCAGAGAGAGAAGGTGGGTGGACTTGATCAATGTTTCTTCTGTAAGAGCTTTTTATTGCTGTTTTGGGAACACCACCACCACCACCACCACCAAAGAACAAAGCAACCTGAAAATAGAATAAAGAGCCCAGCAGCAGATCTACACGTTATATGTGAGTGGGATTTATGACAGACTCCACTCCACTTTGTCAGGGCTATTTAAAAAATCAGGTCGTTGAGATAACTGTGTTGGAAAAAGGAGCCCTGACCCCACTCACGCAGTCATTGAAAGTTAATTCAGAGTGGGCTACCATCTTCAGGGTGGGGCTAAAATGAAGGAGTCGAGCTTCTTGGAGACTGTGATAGTTTGTATATGATTGGCCCAGGAAGTGAACCTATTAGTAGGTGTGGCCTTGTTGGAGTAGGTGTGTCACTGTGGGTGTGGGCTTAAGACCCTCCCCCTGGCTGCCTGGGAGTCAGTCTTCCACTAGCAGCCTTCAGATGAAGTTGTAGAATTCTCAGCTCCTCCTGCACTAGGCCTGCCAGGATGCTGCCATGTTTCTGCCTTGATGACAATGGACTGAACCTCTGAGCCTGTAAGCTAGCCCCAATTAAATGTTGTCTTTTATAAAACTTGCATTGGTCATGGTGTCTGTTCACAGCAGTAAAGCCCTAACTAAGACAGAAGTTGGTACCAGGGACTGGGGTATTGCTGTGATAGGCCTGACCATGCTTTTGTTCGGAAGAATGTGGATTTTGGGACTTTGGATTTGGAAAGTCACGGAATTCTTTAAGTGGGGCTTAGTGGGTCAGACTAGTAGGAATATGGAAGACAGTGGTGCTGAGGGTGATTTGAACTGTGTAGGTCTGACGGCCCAAGAGGTTTCAGTGGAGAAGAACTTTAATATGTGGCTGAGAGACTGTTTTTGTCATGTTTTGGTAAAGAACATGGCTGCTTTTTGCCATTGTCTGAAGAGACTGTCTAGGACTAAGGTAAAGAGATTTATATTAATTGCATCTGCAAAGGAAGTCTCAAAAAAGCCCAACAAAGACTTTGTTCTCTGGTTAAGTCTGATGAAGAGAATTTTGAACAAACATAGCAAGCTGAGAAAGGAAAAGTACAAAATATATAGTTTGAGTATTAAAGGGACTCCAGGGAGTGAAATGGAGCTGAATTCAAGGATATTAAATTGGATTAAAGGAGTGGTGACCTTGGGGGCAAGATTTACCCAGTTAACTTTAGGTCCAGGCATGGTAGTACAAGCCTTTAATCCCAGGAGGCAAAGAAAAGCAGATCTCTGAGTTCAAGGCCAGCCTAGAACAGAGCAAATTCTAGGTGAAGAAAAACTTTAATCCAGGCTTGGTGGACCACACCTTTAATCCCAGTGCTTAGGAGACAGGCATGCAGATCTCTTGAGTTCAAAGTCAGTCTAAGGAGCAAGATTCAGGACAACCAACTTAGGCAGTGAAGGAGCTGGGAAAAAGGAAGCTAGTGATAATGTAATAGAACAAGAGGCCCAATGTTTCAGCTCCTGCAAGCAGCAGAACTCAGCAGCTTCAGCCATGTGTCTCTGGCTTTATATTCAAGAGGAGAAGGAGACTACTGGGACGATTGATGCTGGTTTGCTGGAGCTAAGAAATTAGTGGTGATTAAGAAAAGACCAGCATCACTGAGGTGAAATATGGGAAGTGTTTTCTGAGAGCACAAAGAAGCTGTATTCCAGAGATAGCCAAGTGTTCCTCATGCTGCAGCTGTACTTGGTAATGTGTAAGAATCATCCAGGAGGTACTGGTCTTGAAGGCATGAAGGCATCATGAAGAACAACTGAGGCTTGGTACTGTGAGAGGCCATGGAAGGCCATTGGTGAAAGTGTACCCTCAGCTGTAATTGACAGCCCAGAACTGAAGGGGTCATGCAAAGGAGTTGAGACTTGGTACCACGAAGAGAGCCTATGAGAGGCTTTGGTGAAGTATACTTGCAGTGGAAGACCCTAGCATATTGGAGATGCCAGTACCATGGGATGACCACCAAGAACAGCAGTGGCAGTGGAGTAGATCAATCTGAACTTAGAGTGCTACAGAGGGCAGAGCAGGAGAAGTGACACCAGCTCTTTGGAGATACACAGAAGATCATGTGTGGATCTCAGACATTGGAACAAGAAGCTGTGAAGTTGAAATTGACTTGGGGTACCCAAGATGTTAAAGATGCCAGAGCCACAGGATGCCTGCAAAGGAAAGCTGCTAACAGGGAGTGGAACAAGCCCAGGAGAAAGAACCTAGTTGCAGTCAACAAGGATGAAAAAGGAGTTGGATATCTGAAGACTGCTTTGTCATCAGACATGGTGATGCAGAGTTTGGACTTTGCCCAGCTAGTTTCTCATCTTGCTTGGAGGATTACAGTTAAGTGATTGAGTGAATCTCAGAAGAAACCTTGAACTTTGGACTTTTAACACTGTTGAGACTGCTATAGACTACAGGGACTTTTGAAGTTGGACTAAGTGCATTTTGCATTATGCTATGTTTAAGTATGACCCCCATAGACTCATGTTTGAACAAGCCTATGGGGGCCAGGGAGTGGAATGTGATAGTTTGTATATGATTGGCCCAGGAAGTGAACCTATTAGTAGGTGTGGCCTTGTTGGAGTAGGTGTGTCACTGTGGGTGTGGGCTTAAGACCCTCCCCCTGGCTGCCTGGGAGTCAGTCTTCCACTAGAAGCCTTCAGATGAAGAGAGAGAACTCTCAGCTCCTCCTGCACTAGGCCTGCCAGGATGCTGCCATGTTTCTGCCTTGATGACAATGGACTGAACCTCTGAGCCTATAAGCCAGCCCCAATTAAATGTTTTCTTTTATAAAACTTGCATTGGTCATGGTGTCTGTTCACAGCAGTAAAGCCCTAACTAAGACAGAGACTATAGATGGAGGAGGTTTACCAAGAAGAACATGGTGAACTGAATTTCATCATGAAGAACTTCCACACATCAAAAGACGCCACTAACAGAGCAAATGAGAGGCCGCAGACAGGAGTGTATATTTGTAGAACATGAACTGGCAGTGTCATCCCAGAAAGGTGCATCAGTATTAATCTACATACAGTATGCCAATATCTCACATATATGAAGCTGTCAGTGAGCATTCCAGCTCTTTAACAAATGCCCGTGGAAGCTGACGTAGAAAGCAAAAAGGGTCTGGCTGTACATACAGGTAGGAGTAGAGCATGAGGCAGAGGGAGAGAGGTTTATTTTAGTTCAAAATTTCAGAGATTTTAGACTGTGGTTGATTGGCTGGCTAGTGACTTTGGACGGATGACAGCACACCATGGTAGGAGCATGTGACAAAACAAAACTGTTTACCCCATGCCCAGAAAACTGAAAAAAAAAAAAAAAAAAAAAAGAAGGTCCCAGGTCCCATTATTCTCCTGGAGGGTATAAATCCTCCCTCCCACAAGTCCCAGTCCAGTCCTTATAGGTCCTTACAGCAGGAATGTTAATCATCAATGAGGAATAATGAACAACTAATACATACAAAAACCCAGAAGAATCTGAAAGACTTGCCACAAAATGAAGGTTGCTGCATTCTAGCCAAACATCAAAGAAAAAGAATCCGTGACTTCATAACCCATATGCCAGCAAGCGCTGAGTGGGATGGCGGTCCCGCCCTCATCTGCAGTGAGGCACCGAGCTCCCTGCTGGGGAACAGTGGGAAAGCCGGGTAGGAAGCAGGGACTCTCATCCCTGCTGAGCCTTAATAAGATTCCCTGGTCCTGCAGAGAGCATGCAGGGAGCCTGGCCTTTTGCTTCCCACAGGCAGTCCCAGGGAGCCCTCCTCCTTTTGTACAGATGGAACCTGGCAGCCGGAGGCTGGGTGGAAACTTGTCCTACCCACACTTGGCAATTACGAGGTGGAGCATGTAGCCCCTTATGGTGCTAGAACAGATTCAAGTAAGACCCAGAGTTGCAGCACACCAACACCCAAGATTTCTGGGTTTAACTCACCCACTTTTTCGATCACGCCATGCTCGTCTGTTCAGGTTTTCATTCACCAGTACCCCTTGTCTGTGTGCCGCGAACCCCAGAATTTACGTCACAGCCACGGAGGCTGTAACAGCTCCAGAGCACAGTACAAGGCAGTTTGGCTCCCCATGAGTCTTTCTTTTTTAGCATGCAGATGCCTGTTTCCTGCTGCGTCCTCCATTACAGGCAATTCTGTGCTCACACGAGGGCCAGAAAGAGAACACGGTTTTGATGCTCTGCCCTGACCATCGAGCGTCCTGGAGCCTTGACTAGGGGCAGCAAAGAAATGAAGAAGGGACAGACACATATAGGAAGGAAAGCCGGGGTCCGATGGGGGTCTGGGCAGGGATGAATCTGCACCTACTCCATCCAGCAACCTGGAACCACAGCCTGGAACCTCGGTGTATTGAATATGCAAAGCACAGGGGGCAGGACTAGCTAGTCTAGGTAGGAGGTCTTCATAGAGGAGCAGTCTCAGGCTATAAACATACTGGAAGAGGAAGCCACGGTTGCTAGTTTTTGTACACACTGGTCAATCCACTCTAACTGCGACCCCCCCAAGGAAGGGTTTGGCATCGCCTGGCCATTAAGGGGAAATAGTCTCGCCCTGCCCACATCAGAACTTCACTCAGGACCTCCTCTGCCTCCTACAGTGCTCTCCCCTCTGTCTTTCATTACAGGGATCTCCCTATGCCGTCCAGGCTGGCTTCAAAGTTGGGATCCTTCTGCCTCGGCCTCCTGAGTGAAGGATAGCCCAGTGTGTCACAGCTGCCTCTTCTTTGGGGAGTATGCTTCTCAGCAGAGCATAGCCCCACCCTTACAACTTCATCTAACCAATTCACGTCTCTAAGGCTCCAATTTCAAATGAGCTCACATGGGGCACTAGGGAGTTAACAGATGAATTAAAGAGGAATTAAGCATTTGGTGTACAGGATCCACCAAGAACCAGGAAAACCCCAAACTGAACTTCAAAAAGATAACCTCTAGGGGAGCTGAGGAGATGGCTTAGTGGGTAATCTTTGCTACCTCCTGAGTTCAGATTCCTAAGCGCGCATGCAGGAGTGCTTGTCCAGTGAGTTCAGTAACCCGGAACTGAGGTGTGGACTCAGTGAAAGAAAGGACTCTGACCATTGGTGTCGTTCAAGGGAGCGGCCCCAGATAGCTCCAGCTGTCTTTATTAAACAGAATTTCAGAGCATTCAAACACACAGTTTCAAAATTTCCTTAATCATTATCCAAGAATCTCAACAAGTACTTATGGAAATTCATTTTAAGTTCCCCTTATTTCCTTGTCATCAGTGATTACCTTTTCCCATATCTAAGCAATATAATATTGCAATCCAGGCAATTAAGTCATAGCTAAGCACACCTGAATATTGCCAGCCCAAATGATTTCAGTGGTGTCCTACAAGCCAAGTGATTATCCAGCCAGTTTGTGCTCAGGCCGGCGGCAGACGCACTGTTTCGAAGTAAAAGTCAATTAGAATCCCAACAAACTTTGACAGAAGTATAACCGTTGTATTTTATCACCTCCTAATTCAGTATGCTCACAACGCATTGTAAGTTGTCTTTATGCCGTAATCTGTGTCTTACAGTATGGTCCTGCCCTGTACAACTTTCTTATAAAGAGCAGAAACTGACAATTAACACTTCTCCTTCAACTCACACTGTTCTTTCTTTTGTATAAGCCCTTTCCTAAGGCAAAGGTGAATCTATCCAACTTATGTCTCTTTTAAGCACACAGCAAATTTTACTTCCTAACTTATCCTAAGAGTGAACTAACTTGACCTGAGAATGAACTCTTTACTGTTGACCTTTAGGCCATATCTTCTCTGAGTTATGAACTTTCCTTCTCTTCAATCTATTGGCACACCTAGGGCCTCAGAAGAAGCAGTCGATATCGCCAAGGCCCTTCCTTTTCCTCATATATTCCTATCAATTTTGAGACCATCCAATAAAGGCTCTCTTTCAAAGGTCTTAGTCACACCTTTACCTAACCTTTGAATAACCTTTTGAAGTCATGGCTCCGTCTCCGAAGGACTGATGCAGTTGCTCTGGTTATCATTCCCACTGGTCCTTGCCAAATGGGAGAAAAACTCCAAGAGGCCTTGTCTCAAGGAGTCACTCACAGAACATTCATGCTCCTTTCCCAGGAGAGACAACATGGCTCCTGCCACATGCACATAAAAATCCAGGTGTGGGAGCAGTACAGGGGAGGCAAGTCAGGCTCTGAAGGGCTGGCTGGCCAGCCAGTTTAGCTGAATCGATGAGCCACATCCTTAACAAGAGACTATTCCAGAAAGTGAAAAAGAAAACAGAGAATGACTGAGAAAAACACCTGACAGTGACCTCTGGTCTTCTCCTCATAAGCATGCATGGACATGCATGCACACACACACACACACACACACACACACACACCACAAAACAGTTACACTCACATACATTCACATTTAGACATACACAGTCCCACTCACATACACTCACACTCATACACACAGACACACATAACACTCTCACACACATAACATGTATAATCACACACAAACTCACACTTACACACATAGAGTCACTTACATATATACATAATACCACACACACACACACACACACACACACACCCCACACAGTCATGCTCACATATACTCTCACACTTATAACACACACTCATACACATCTAACACGCACACAGGGATAGTCTCTTTCACACACACACACACACACACACACACACACACGTACGGATGTATAGACACACTCACACACATACAGACACACTCACACACGTACAGACATGCACACTTACAGATTACCACCAGCAAAATTATATCAATTTTAGAGTTATCTGGCAAAGAATAAAGAATGAAATTATGTCATTTGCAGGAAAATGGACAGACAATAAATGAGGGAAAATACAAATATGTTTGTTTTGTTTTGTGTTTTGAGACAAAGTTCCTCTTTGTAGCCCAGGCTATCCTTGAGCTCACAATGTAGCCTATCCTGACCTTGAACCTTCTCTGATACTCTGTCCTCAGCTTCTCAAAGTGCTGGGGTTATAGATGAGCTACCATGATTAGATCTATTTTCTTTTGAGTTCTCTAAATTATATATGATAATTACAGAAAAATTTGTAATACTGTCTGATCTGATTTTAAATGCAAAATGTGGGGGCCCTGTTGTTGGGATTAAGACTCAGGGCAAGCAGCTGAGGGACCCATTTAACGTAACAAAGCTGACCTAGCCTCCAGGTTCTCCTTGCTCCTTGCCCCTTGTGCTGAATCAGCAGCTGAAACTCAATCCACTTTACAACACTTCACGAGATACCAGCAGTCCAGTTCAGTAGTATCGGGATAGCAAACATGAATCAGAAGCAGCTGGGCCTCTGCAGAATCAGCATGAGTCAGCAGGAGTGACTAGGACCAGCAGGGACACCAGAAGTTCTCTACCTTGCCTTTCTCAATGAGCTGAGTTCAATGAAGGCAAAGATGGGAGACCAGCAAATCATTGCAAGTCCATCCCTGTCCTTTGAGTTCTGTTTATACTCCCTCCAAAATCACATGTCCTCCGACTGGTCTTGCCTCACCACATGATCTATATCAGCTGACATCACTCTGCCAATCAGCCCAAGTCCTCAGAAGTGGCAAGAAGCTGCCAGAACACCACCAGAAGTTTTTTGGTGCATTTCTCTCTGTGGAGTCATGACAAATGGAGCTCAGCAATGCAATGTAAGGCAGAGCAATACATGCGTGTCATTAGCGAAGAATCCTTCCTCACAAGTCCTCTCATGTGCTTGCTTTAGCAAACATCCTCTCATCTGTGTCTGCTTCAGAAAAACACTCCTTCATGTGTCTGCCCCAGCAAAATACCATCCGACACAACTGACTTTCCAAAGAACCATAAGTTTCCATCTTACTGTTTAAGAATTATCCTTTTCTCTAACATTAACAATCTATACACAATAGAAATAATTATAAGAACCATCCCATTTTAAACAAATGACTTATGTTTAATATAGTCAAACAATAGTCTAACAATCTTAAATTTCTATCAATACATAACAACTAAAGAAAAAAACCTTACATTTCTATCACTATGCAATAAGTAGACAAAAACCTTACATTTCTATTAATATACAATAATTACACAAAACCCTTAGAATTCTATCAACAATTCAAACAAAACAATCTTAAATTTCTATCAGCATACAATAATTAAGCAAAACACCTACCACCCTGGATAACAGCCATAACCCATCAAACAATCAAAACCACCCACCCTAATTTAAGGGATTGCCACAATAATATTCTTATCTATATTTGCTTTCTGCTGAATTGGGGTGAAGAATTCCTGTTTGGGCCCCAAATTGGTTAGTCTGAAAAAAGGCTAGCTGTAGCATGTATTGCCCAGTCTCTGTGTTTATCCAGTGTCTGTATTACCTGTCCAGTTTATGTATTGTCTAGGTTCTGTTGGATTGATCATTAGGGCTAGCCCTTTTGAGGTTGATTTACATGCATATTTTGGAGAAATCAGTAACTGAGATAGTCTATGAATCATCTGGGCTATCTGATTGATAAAGCATCCTTGTCTCAGGTGATAAGAGCTTTTTCCTGGTCAGATCTAATTTTTCTGCTTCAGGAAAACTCTCCTTCACATGTTTGCCCCAGGGAAATACCATCCAAAGATACCGTAAATTTCCACTTCACCAGTAGACTACAATGCTATGTGTAGACGTATACAGTCTCCAGAAAAACCATCAAAAAAGATACCCAGGGGTATGGATGGACTCCAACATTGTAAACAGGACTGGGGTGTATCTCGGTGGGTAGAGAGCTTGCCTAGCGTTCACGAAACCCTGGTCAGTCCCCAGCCCCACACTAACTGACTAGGTGCAGTAGCTGTAGTCCTAGGACTCGGGTCATGGAAACAGAAGGAGCAACAGTTTGTCACCCTGGGATACAAAGCAAGTTTGAGGCCTGCCTGGCAACCCTGCCCCCAGACCACTGAGAATAAAATAAATTTCTAAAAAACATTTCAAGTAATCATAGGAAAGTAAGAAAAAAGAAGAGGGACAGGGGACAGAATAGGAGAAACAAAATGGTAGATTTAAGCCCTAACATGTTAACAACTATGATATGAAAATGATCTAAGGCTAGCAGCTAGGATACATAAATATCAGGGCAGGTGATAAAATATGACCCTATTGTATATTCTCTACAAGAAATCCACTTAAAACATAATGCTTTAGGCAATTTAAAAACAAATGCATGGGAAAAATTATATATATGAGAATAACATTTAAAAAATAAAGAGGCTGGAGAGATGGCTAAGAGCATTTGTTCTTGAAGAGGATCTGGGTTCAATGCCCACTTAGCAGCTCATAATCGTCCATAAGACAGAACAAGGGACTGTGGGGTGCTCGTCTCCAAACAATACATTTACAACCCAACACTTACACCTAAGGCTCAAGGAACATCTCAGAAGCAGGTAGGGGTGAAAAAGATTGCAAGAGCCAGAGGAACAGGAAGTGTGTTGCAAGTCTGTCTTCTACTCTTTACAGGTAAACTTCATCCATAAAATCTCAACAATATGCCTAACCAAGACCCGAACAATAGCAGTAGCCGATATGCCTCAGTGGATGTGGAAATCTTACAAGGATCTATGGCTAAATGAAGAGCTACAGGCAATTAAGTACTGCTGGGAGACAGAGTATTAATCTTCCCCAGGGATGAGACCCCTAAATGGTTATCCAATTCCAAGTGATCAGCTCTAAAAATGTATACATACAAATAACACTAAATGGATTTAGCTGAAAAAAAGTGTGTGTGTGTGTGTGTGTGTGTGTGTGTGTGTAAGAGAGAGAGAGAGAGAGAGAGAGAGAGAGAGAGAGAGAGAGAGACATAGAGAGAGAGAGGATTACTGAGCCCTTCTAGGCCTGAGGTAAGAGTTTCCACAGTTGCTCAAAAGGAGGCTCCAAGGCCTGACACTATTACTAATGCTTACAGACGGGAGCCAGCATGGCTGTCCTCTTAGAGGCCCAACAACAGCTGACTGACACAGACGCAGATACTTAGATCCAACCAATGGACTGAAGTCGGGGATCCCTGTAGTTGAATTAGGGAAAGGCTAGAAGAAGCTGAGGAGGAGGGCTACCACACAGGAGGACAAGCAGTCTGAACTAACCCGGACCCCTGAGATTTCTGATACTGAGCTACCAACCGGGCAGCAAACACTAACTAGCTGGTCTGAGACCACACATGCAACAGAGGACTGCCTGGTCTGGCTCCAGTAAGAGAAGATGTGCCTAACCCTGGAGAGACTTGAGGCCCCAGGGAGTGGGTGTGTGGTGTGGGTGTGGGTGTGGGTGTGGGTGTGTGGTGTGGGTGTGGGTGTGGGTGTGGGTGTGTGGTGTGGGTGTGGGTGTGGGGACATCCTCTTAGAGACAGGGGGAGGAGGAATGGGATAAAGAACGGTGGGAAGGTGGACTGGGAAAAAAACTAGAATTAAAAGAAAAAAATTTAAAAATAATTCTTCACGTCCTATTTGGTTAGTTACTACTTCTTTTTCTTTTCTTTGAGATAGGCTCTCTGGAGCTAAGGCTTTCTTGGAACTAACACACTCTTCCTGCCTTAGGCTTTTAAGTGTTGAGATTACAGGTAAGAGACACAAAGTCTGGTTTAAAGAAAGACACTTTAAAAAAGGAAAATTATAGGCAATTTCACTCATTAATATGAATTCCAAAAATATCTTTAAAGTATTAATCCAGTAGTGTAAAGCCAGGCATGAAGGCAGGTGCCTATAATACCAACACTTGAGAAAGAAAGACAGGAGGACTAGGAACTGGCTAAACAATGAATTCAAGGCCAGCCTGGGCTACAGAGATAGTTTCTAAGAAAGGTATATGCTGTGTGTAGGGAATGGAAAGATGGCTTATCTGTTAAATGTATGTTCTGCTGTTACAGAGGACCCGGTACCCACTTCAGAAGGCTCACAATAATCTAGAATTCCAGCTCCAGGGTGTCTGACGACCTCTTCCAGCTTAGGAAAGCACTGCAGTCATGTGCACACCCCCATCCCTGCAATATAACACATGTAATTTCTACAACGTGCAAAAATGCAAACTTCATCCTAAATGGGGAGAACAGCCTCCGAAGCATTCCTTCGAGGTCCGGGAAGGTGGCCGGCAAAGCCTGTGCCAGCTGCTTCTAGTTAATATATTGAAGACTTGAGTTAGAACATCAGAACAGAGAAAAAGGATATTAGGATCAAAATATTGATAAAGAAGACATGAAAATTCCATTTTCTGAGAACAACATGTGCAAACAAGGGGTGCAACTAAGTCACTGTAGATATTACAGCGTTTATAGATAACAGACGATCAAAGACAGCTGTCTCTCCCCAGCTGCAGCTAGAGAACAGGACGGGAATAAAGAAACAGAACAGGCTTGTCTGAGAACTTCGAGTCCTTGGGACTGGATAAATCTATGTCTTAGTTAGGGTTTTACTGCTGTGAACAGACACCATGACCAATGCAAGTTTTATAAAAGACAACATTTAATTGGGGTTGGCTTACAGGCTCAGAGGTTCAGTCCACTGTCATCAAGGCAGAAACATGGCAGCATCCAGGCAGGCATGGTACAGGAGGAGCTGAGAGTTCTACATCTTCATCTGAAGGCTGCTAGTAGAAGACTGACTTCCAGGCAACTAGGGTGAAGGTCTTAAGCCCACACCCACTCTGACACACCTACTCCAACAAGGCCACACCTCCTAATAGTGCCACTCCCTGGGAAAAGCATATACAAACCATCACATTCCACTCCATGGCCCCCATAGGCTTGTTCAAACATGAGTCTATGGGGGCCATACTTAAACATAGCATAATACAAAATACATTTAGTCCAACTTCAAAAGTCCATATAGTCTCAACTGTGTTAAAAGTCCAAAGTTCAAAGTCTCTTTTGAGATTCATCCAATCACTTAAATGTAATCCTCCAAGCAAGACAGGAAACCAGCTGGGCAAAGTCAAAACTCTTCATCTCCACTTCTGATGGCAAAGCAGTCTTCACTTTATCCAACTCCTTTTTCATCTTTGTTGACTTCAACAAGGTTCTTTCTCCTGGGCTTGTTCCACTCCCTGTTAGCAGCTTTCCTTGGCAGGCATCCTGTGGCACTGGCATCTTTAACATCTTGGGTACCCCAAGTCAATTTCAGCTTCACAGCTTCTTGTTCCAATGTCTGAGATCCACACATGATCTTTTGTACATCTCCAAAGAGTTGGTGTCACTTCTCCAGCTCTGCCCTCTGTAGCATTATAAGTTCAGATTGATCCACTCCACTGCCACTGCTGTTCTTGGTGGTCATCCCGTGGTACTGGCATCTCCAATTTGCTAGGGTCTTCCACTGTAACTATGCTTCACCAAAACCTCTTATAGGCTCTATTCATTGTACCAAGCCTCAACTCCTTTGCATGACCACTTCAATCCTGGGCTGTCAATTACAGCTGAGGGTACACTTTCACCAATGGCCTTCCATGGCCTTTCACAGTATCAAGACTCAGCTGTTCTTCATGATGCCTTCATGCCTTTAAAACCAGTACCACCTGGATGATTCTTACATGTTACCAAGTACAGCTGCAGCACGAGGAACACTTGGCTATCTCTGGAATACAGCTTCTTTGTGCTCTCAGAAAACACTTCCCATATTTCACCTCAGTGATACTGGTCTTTCCTTAATCACCAGCAAACCAGCACCAATCGTCCCAGTAGTCTTCTCCTCTTGAATATAAAGCCAGAGACACATGGCCGAAGCTGCTGAGTTCTGCTGCTTGCAGGAGCTGGAACATTGGCCCCCTTGTTCTATTACATTATCTCTGGCTTCCTTTTTCCTAGCTCCTTCACTGCCTAAGTTGGCTGTCCTAAATCTTGCTCCTTAGATTGACTTTGAACTCAAGAGATCTGCATGCCTGTCCTCTAAGCACTGGGATTAAAGGTGTGGTCCACCAAGCCTGGGTTAAAGTTTTTCTTCACCTAGAATTTGCTCCATTCTAGGCTGGCCTTGAACTCAGAGATCTGCTTATCTTTGCCTCCTGGGATTAAAGGCTTGTACTACCATGCCTGGACCTAAAGTTAACTGCGTGAATCTTGCCTCCAAGGTCACCACTCCTTTAATTCAGTTTAATATCCTTGAATTCAGCTCCATTTCACTTCCTGGAGTCCCTTTAATACTCAAACTATATATTTTGTACTTTTCCTTTCTCAGCTTGCTATGTTTGTTCAAAATTCTCTTTATCAGACTTAACCAGAGAACAAAGTCTTTGTTGGGCTTCTTTGAGACTTCCTTTGCAGATGCAATTAATATAAATCTCTTTACCTTAGTCCTAGACAGTCTCTTCAGACAATGGCAAAAAGCAGCCATGTTCTTTACCAAAACATCACAAAAACAGTCTCTCAGCCACATATTAAAGTTCTTCTCCACTGAAACCTCCTGGGCCGTCAGGCCTACACAGTTCAAATCACCCTCAGCACCACTGTCTTCCATATTCCTACTAGTCTGACCCACCACTGCCCGGCTACAGAGCATTTTCTTAATTAGTGGTTGTTGTGGGAGAGCCCAGCCCATTGTAAGTGGTGCTGTCCCTGGTCTGGAGGTTTTGGGTTCTATAAGAAAGCAGGCTGAGCAAGTCATGAGGAGCAAGCCAGTAAGCAGCACTCCTCCATGGCTCCTGCCTCCAGATTCCTGACCTGTTTGAGTTCCTGTCCTGACTTCCTTTGAGGATGAACTACAATATGGAAATAAATCCTTTCCTCTCCAACTTGCTTTTTCATGATGCTTCATTGCATCAGTAGAAGCCTTAGCTAAGACACCAATGTAGAATAACAGGATGCTGTATAAGACAGAAGAACTGGGGGAGGTTTTCAGGATATAGGGTATTGAGGTTTTTGAGGTGTTTGTGTCTATGTCTTTCCACTTGTCTGTGAAACCAAAACTGCTTTAAAGAAAATAAAGAGCTTGACATGTTGACGGTGGTGTATGGGATAGGCCCAATTAGAAGACTTGAAGAGTCTTGGATTAAGAATATTTGTCAAAGGTTAGGGTTGTAGCTCAGTGATAGAGTGTGTGCCCAGTATGAATGAGACATTAGAGTCAATCTCTTGTATATAGCCCCAGATAAGTTGCCAAGCTTCTGACATAAGAGAACATAAGGTAGATCTATGTGACTAGAACATAAAACAAAGACAAGGAATAACTCAAGGTGCACATTCGTGCACATACACACAACACACACAAACACATTAACACACACAACATACACAAATACACATATACACACACAACACATACACAAACACACACACACAAACTGGAGGGGGAGAAAACCAAAAACAAGCTATGAAAGAAAAAAAATAGAAATAAAGCATTAATCCTTGAAGGACTTTTTTCAATAAAAACCTGCTCAAAGAGAAAAACAAACAAAACCACCAAAAACCAAACCAAAACGAAGAACCCATGGCATGGTGGTGCATGCTTTTAATTCCAGCACTTGGGTAGGCTCAGGAAGATTTCTAAGAATTTAAGGCCGCAGAGAGTTTTAGGCCAGCCAGAGGTATGTAGGTGAGACCCTGACAGGGGTAGGAGAGAGAAAGAGAGGGAGGCGGGAAGAGAGGGAAATATTGTGGAAGAGTGTTTACTTGAGGTTCTGGGTTTGATTCTTAGCAACACACACACACACACACACACACACACACACACACGAAGAAAACAAAAAATAAGATACTATCAAATAACGAAGCCAATTTTCCTTGATGTTAAAAAGTTAGTCTGTAGGTTATAAGGGCCCATCAATTTCTCAGAACAAATAATTTAAAGGCTCATTCACCTCAAGATATATCACTGTTAAAGTTCAGAAATCCAAAGAATATTCTGGAAGCTTCCAGAGGGTACTAGGAAAGGAGAAACCAAACTCTCTAAAGAATATATACTTGACTGGATTCTTATACAGACTTTTATAAACAGTGCTTAAAATGAAAAGAAAGCTGAATACTTTGCACAACTTTCTTAAGAGGAAATTACTTTTAACAAGCACTATATACCCAACTAAATGATGTCTTATGAGATAGAATAGAAACATTTTTCAGATGTAGAAAATACAATATTTTCAAACCTCCTCTGTTTGGAAATTACTTGAGATTATACTTAACTAAAATAAGTCAATCATTTAGCTAGGGTTCAAAGCAAATATTTACATTCAAATAATTTATTTGTGGGTTTCATTCCAGAAAGCAAGGATCATGATAGAGAAAATACAAAGAATGAGACAGGATTAGTGATGTCTTATTGAACTAGTCACTGTGAGCGATTAATTGGCTACTATTTAATGAAAGAATATTGATTATCCAATGAAAAAAGGGGAAAGCGTATCCAACTATCCATCCATCCATCCATCCATCCATCCATCCATCCATCCATCCATCTATCCGTTTGTCCATCCAGGCTTTCTTTGTGTAGCCTTGGCTGTCCTGGAACTTATTTTATAGACCAGACTGGCCTCGAACTCTCAGAGATCCACCTGCCCCTGCCTTCAGAGCACTGAGATTAAAGGTGTGCGCCACAATGCCCAGCTTGGGAAAGCTTTTATTAACAAGTGCTCTCTTCCATCACTCTGAGTTGTTCCAGGAGCACAGTGATTTTCCAGCACTTTCATGTGGCACATTTATGAGTGTGGGAGCTACACATGCTGTGCTAAGAAGGCCCCCTACTAACTGAGCTGTATCCTTAGGACCAGTTTTTTAAAATCCAAGCCTCACTGTGTAGCTCTTGCTGGAGGGAAAGCACTTTGACTCCGTTGACACCCTCTGTTAAGTCAAATCCATCACAGGATCTTTGCAGCTATCATCTCTGAAGTGCAGGGGAATCAGAGACAGAGCCTCAACTCCTACTGTGTAGCTGGTCTCAGGGCCATCATTGATATTTATTGTTTTCCTTTAATACCCAACAATGGTGTTATAATTATTATCTAATACAATTTTTTCAGAAATGCTAAAAGGGAAGACAAAATATTTTTATATGGTCTGTTGTAATAAGCCACACATCTGCTGTGTCTAGGACCCTCCCCTTTGCCTTTAGATGTGAGTTATCATCTAATCTAATGGTATTTTCTTGCTCAAATACAACTTCTCGTATGTGACTGTTTGGGTGTGATGGTTGCATGTGTCATGCTTTTATGTAAGTTCACTTTCATATTGGTGGGTGGTTTTGCAACTGCTTTTTTTTTTGATGAAGAACAAAAATATTTATGCCTTCTAATTATTACCTGGATAATTACTTTTACTGACACTCTTATTTATTAAAGTAGACTTTGGTGTGGCAGGATGCCTGTCATTTCAGTGCTCAAGTTTGAGGCCAGCATGTGATACATACTGAGCTCCAGTCTAGAGTGGAGTATAGTGTGAAACCTTGTAACAAAACAAAATACCAAACCAAACAAACAAATGAAACATGAGAACAAATAGCAACAATAACAACAAAAAAAGCTACTACTGAAAATAAAGCTGGGCTTGATTGCAAGTGGTCCCAGAGCATGGGTGGTGAGGCAAGAGATGAGGAGTTTACCATCATCCTTAGCTATATGTTAGGCTCAAAGCCAGCCTGGGCTATGTTGAGTCCTGTCTCTAAACAAACAGACCAACCAACCAACCAACCAACCTACCTACCTACCTACCAACCAACCAACCAACCTACCAACCAACCAACCAACCAACCAACCAACCAACCAACCAACACTTATTCCTGTAATTTTACCCTGACCACTCCTTAGCTTCCTGGTCCTAGTGATCTCTGTCTAATAGGTATAGATGAGACACACTGCACATGCAGAGGCCAGGCAGGGGTTTGTGGTGCTAGGGACTGAACCTGAGCCTTATATTTCGCTATAGTTAGGTTTAGCTAGATGATCAAGTTTCAGGCCTCATTTCCAAAAGACTGGGTGTTCGTTCTTTCTTCTTGATTTTCTATGTTCTGTCACGTTCTTGGAACATAGATGACCCCGTATGACCATGGAATAAACCCTGCCATAGGATGGAGGGACCATGATGAGTGAAGAATCCCAGGTCCCTGTGATGTCATCAAACAGCCAAAACATGGCCCCGGAGACCGAGGCAGACAAGAGGAGAAAAGTTTAACAGCCAGGACCATTTTCCTGGCTCAAGCTACCTTTCCCAAGAATGCACTTAGCAACCTGCAGCCCTGTCTGCACTGAACTGCCTGGACACCCCACTGCAAACAATGCAATAGGTAACATCCTTGATAACTGCCCTTTTGTGGCCAATCACACACTAAGGCATAGTGTTACACGTATACATGACACAACACAGCTATCCCCTTGAACACTGTGTCTCTATGATAAATGTTTTCTTCTGGATTTGTGAAACCTGCTGCACATTTTCATGATATCTAGTACCCTTCTTTCATATTTAATTCATTATCTGTCTCTCTATCTCTGTCTCTATATGTCTATGTCTGTGTCTCTGTATCTCTGTGTCTGTGTCTGTCTGTCTGTCTGTCTGTCTGTCTGTCTCTCTCTCTCTCTGTGTGTGTGTGTGTGTGTGTGTGTGTGTGTGTG
The DNA here is from genome assembly GCA_964023405.1 of Apodemus agrarius. Lineage (NCBI taxonomy): Eukaryota > Metazoa > Chordata > Mammalia > Rodentia > Muridae > Apodemus > Apodemus agrarius. Next base: position 94,349,020 of record OZ030005.1, on the reverse strand, counting down.
TGTGTGTGTATTCCCTGCACATGGAGACAGTGGTATCCACAAAGGCTAGAAGAGGACATTGGATCTCTAGGAGATGGAGTGTTATGTTGATTATGAGCTGTACAACATGGGTGCTGGGAATCAAACTTATGTTTTCTGATGAGACCTTTCTCCAGCCCTTCTTTTCATATGTGTTAGACTTTCCATTTTAGCCTTGTTAAAATAAATGAAGTTTAATGTTTATGTTGAGAGTTTGATCTCTACAGGGCCTCAGTGGGGTTTCTCCAGCTGATTCCTAGCGGATATTTTGAACATCCATTTTGATGATGATTTCTATCTATTTTTATCTCCCTATACTATCTATCTATCTATCTATCTATCTATCTATCTATCTATCTATCTTCTATCCAACCAACCACCTATCTACCTGACTGCTACTTGATGTGGACTCTTTTACTTTGGCTTGCTGTATACTTAATAACTTAATTAAGTCAAATCCCAAACATGGCTGTTATAGACCGTTCTCCAGACTATACAGACCAGCAATAATGTGCTAATTTTGATTCGTTCAAAGAGGCAGAAAGCCATCTCTCTCACAGCATTTACCCAGGCTCTCCTGAAGAGCTCAGGGGCCCAAGAGCAACACCCGTGGCTGAGGGAGAGGCAGGAGCAAGCCTGGGGCTTCATCTGCTCAGGTGGCCCTAGAGATTCGGGACAGTGGTTGGTCTCTCCTGCACCGTTCCCTAAAACTTACAGGTACCCTCCATAGATCATACAGCAAACAAAGGCCATTTCAAATCTTAGTGACAGACTGTTTCCGGTAAATATATCATGGGGACAATAGACCTGATATTAGTCTCTGGCTTCCATATGTTCATGTGTCTGTGAGCATTCTGCGCAAACAGGGACACACACACACACACACACACACACACACACACACACACGAATTGACTCTGTAGATAAGGCGTCCAGAAAGTGCTTCTGTGAAGAAAAGATAAAGGTAAAATGACAAGCTGTTTCAGAATGCAGAAGAGGGGCATTGAGGGTGCAACTGAATGAACAGAGGTATTTGTAGAAAGCAAAACAAAAGAGACTCATAGGAAGAATTTATATGCCAGTAAACTAAGTTGGGTAGGCTTATTTATAGAGTTGATGAGAAGAGAGCTGTAGTTGAGACACACGCCCACAATGCCAGCACTTGAGGTAAAGTCAAGAAGACCAGGAACTTAGTTACTGCTCCCCATCCTACTACATTGTAACATCAAGGCCAACCTGGGCTACGTAGACTCCATTTTAAAACAATCAGCCATTATTAATGGTCTTTCCATTATGTCTTCCATTATCAATTGTGGATTATTGATACAAATACACATTCTATCTTATCTTATAAAATGGAATTAACTTTTGCTATGGAACAATTGGTTTTGGTATCTGCATATAAATCAGACGGGATCAATATGGCTCCGTATACATCAAAGGACGACCAGTGCTGCACACAGATGGGATGAACTTCCACCCAGACAGGCTGCCATTTGAACCATTAGGTAAAATTCTGGGGTTGTGCAATTCTCCCACACAAAAAGTAATCAAGAGAGTCTCCTGAGGGCTTCTACGACTTAGCCTCAAGAAGCAAGCGGTGCTGAAGAGCTGGAAGGTTTCCACCTACCCAACTCTTAGAATCCCCTTTCTGGATTCCCTTGGGTTTCAACTTTTACTTTAATGGAACATTGATACATTGATATTTCACATTGACACATTTCATTTTAATTGTCTTATATTTAAGATGCTGGATCTGTAGGGCCTCGTGTAGTCCAAGCTGGTCTCAGCACATAAATAGATGGATGCACCAACTGGTCCTCCAAGAACACCCCTCCAAGAGAGGCTCCTCCTTTAGATCCCTCTTTACCCTGTTATAAAAGGATGCCCCTCCGAGTCAGCACAGAGCAAGAGGTGCACAAGGCTGATCAAAAGTTCTGATAGTCAGACAGACTAGGTTTGAGCTGAATCCAATGAGAACTTCTTACAGTCTAGTTGCCTGACCATTGAAGCACCAGAATGCCACTCACCTACACCTAACCACTCACCATGTGGCTGGCTCCCATCCTCAGGGAAGGTGTGCGAGATCCAGCATGTGGAGTTTTAAAACACCCTCACCACATTTGTGTCACCTCCTTTTTATAGCCACCCTCCTCTTCCTCACACCCTGGCATATGAAAGTTTTATCTATTCTGCCCCTGAGGGTTTTCTGATTTAGGCTTTGAGCATCTTCCTGCTACAGTAGCCTCTCAACATTTTTCTCATTTTTCTTTTCTCTTCCTCTGAGATAGGGTCTTATGTAATCCAGGCTGGTCTTAAGCATGTTATGTAGTCGAGGCTGTCCTTGAACTCCTGATCTACCTACCTTCACCTCACAAGTGATGGGCTTACAGGCACATAAGTCACCACACCTGGGAACACTTGCACAGTTTTCAGGTTGGCATGTCTCTGCCAGGAGAATTTTTTGCCTTTCGTTGAATATCAATCATCAGGACCCTACAGTGATATGTTCTGTCCAATATGCCATTATGGAATTATAGGATAGTGTTAGAACAAGCCAAGACACAGAAGTCTGCTGAATCAAGATTGTCAGCTAGGTCTAGAGCAAAGGGAGACTTAGAGCCAGGAGCAATGATGTTATAGTCTCAGCCACTGAGGAGGCTTTAGAACAAGACTTCGCGGCCAGCCTGGGCAACATAACAAGACTCTATCACAAAAAGGACAAGGAAGAGAAGGAGGAGGAGGTTTTGGAGGGGGAGAATAGGGAAAAGGAAATAAGAGGAGGAAGTCAGGTTTCTCACTTGTAGGTTCTGAGAAACTGAGTTCCCTCCAAATATACGCCAGCACAAGCGTATACTCTTCCAAGTTCTATTTATGAGAAAGTTCACTGACAAAAAAGCTGGATGCATAGACGGTCCCTGTTTCAGTGAAACTGCTTTCTCTCTCTTTTTAAAGTGTCTTCCCTACACATGGCAGAACAGGAGGCATAGGCTTTCGGCCATCTGATCAGTTACTGTGTTTTCTATATATAATGCCACCTTGTCTTTGGGTCTAAAGACTGAGGAAGATGATGAATTCATTGTAAGGATCTAGGATTGAAAGAAGCAGGTAGTTCCCAGGGGAAACTCTAAGGTCAACACTTTGTTCATATGTTCTAGTCATATGAGAAAATTGTAACAAGGACGCAAAAATGAGCTTTAAAATTGGTCACTTCTCTTCACCTTTTCTTAGGTCCCCTAAAGGGTTCAGTAATATGGTGGTAGTTTTGTTTTGTCGCCAGGGTCTCACTGTGTAGTCCTGGCTGGTCTCAAATTCACAGAGATCCTTCTCTCTCAGCCTCTCAAATCCTGGGATTAAGGTGTGAGCAACTACAACATAATTTGTAGAGCAGGTGAACAAAAGTCAACCAACTTCTGCTTCTCCATTATTGACACAACACACACACACACACACACACACACACACACACACACACCAGTAAAACTAGTTATGTGGCAAGAGAATCGGGAGTTCAGGTTATCATTAGCTACATAGCAAGTTAAAGGCAAGTCAGGGCTAATGGGACTTATCTTACACAGAAGCAAAATTAAAGCTCTTAGAACAAAAAAGTTAATGGAGTGTGGAAAAGGCATAGTAACAAATACAACTTACCTAATTTAAGTTGTTCAGAAACTACCTGGACGCCCTTCCAACCCTGACCTGAAACTGAAAGCACATTTTCCACAGGATGAAAGGGACCCCATGCTGCTTTCTGCAACACTTGCTTTGAGACTCTTCTCAAAGCAAGAGACCCAGCTGCCAAACTTCTTCTCAGGTACCTGACAACTCTGAACTCTCATCTGTGAAGGGGAAGGGCTCTAAAGTGGAGGGGACTCCAGAAAAATCTGAGGATGTAGCAGTGGGGTCCATGCCTGAAAGGGTTAAAGTCAGAAGGTCAGTTCTGGGCAAGAAGTAGCCCAGGTAGGAGATGGGGTCAGATCTAGAGGAAGGCAGGACAGGTATGGGGCTATAAATGGTTCTAGAAACTTAAAAATTTAATGAAGTTTACTTTCCAGGTCCAGCAGGATGCAATAGGGATCTAGGTACATAGTCAGTCTCTTATTTTATTTTATTTTGGTTTTGTTTTTTTCGAGACAGGATTTCTCTGTATTGCCCTGGCTGTCCTGGAACTCACTCTGTAGACCAGGCTGGCCTCAAACTCAGAAATCCACCTGCCTCTGCCTCCCAAGTGCTGGGATCAAAGGTGTGTGCTACCACTGCCTGGACAGTCTTTTATTTATATAGATCTTTTCCTTCTTGTTTTTGCTGGGTTTTCAAGCTAGAACATGGATATGCTTAATCAATGCCATTTTCCTCCCAGCTCCATGCAAACATTACCTTCTATCCTCTTCTTCTTTGCTTTAGTTATCCTTTATATTTTGTGTGGAGGGCATCTTTAGAGGCAGGGTTTCTTTTAGTAGCCTGGGCTGTTCTAGAAAAATCTCTGTGGAACATGCTGGGCTCAAACTCAAAGAGATCAACCTGCCTCTGCCTCCTGAATGCTGGGATTAAAGATTTCCATCACTACTGCCTGGCTACTTATTCTTTTTTTTTTTAATTTAGGAGATTACAATTTTGCTGAAGAAATTGATAGGAGCATATTGAAATTAATGAAAATAGTTGTTTCTATGTAGAGAGATGTCACATCAACACTAATATTCATTGCCTTAATGCCATAATTTAAAAAATTTTGAGAATTAAGAACATTGGGAGATGTATAGGTAGAAATTGATGAAATAATTAAATTAATAGTTATTTAGGATTATATGTTGATATCAATTTGTATTATATTAAATATTTGTGTGTGCATCTGTGTGGTTTTTTTTTTTTTTGTTTTTGTTTTTGGTTTTTTTTTTTTTTTTTTTTTTTGGTTTTTGGTTTTTGGAGACAGGGTTTCTCTGTGTAGTTCCAGCTGTCCTGGAACTCACTCTGTAGACCAGGCTGGCCTTGAACTCAGAAATCTGCCTGCCTCTGCCTCCCAAGTGCTGGAATTAAAGGCCTGCGCCACCAACCGCCTGGCTTGTTTGTTTGTTTTAAGGCAGGGTTTCACTATGTAATATAGCCCTGTTTGTCCGGGAGCTTGCTGTGTAGATCAGGCTAGCCTGGAACTCACAGAGATCCACTTGTCTCTCCCTCCTGAATGCTGGGAGTAAAGGTGTATACCACTCAAGATGACATGGTTTTCATGTTTTGAGACAAGGGCCTCAGCCGGGCAGTGGTGGCGCACGCCTTTAATCCCAGCACTTGGGAGGCAGAGGCAAGTGGATCTCTGAGTTCGAGGCCAGCCTGGTCTACAAAGTGAGTTCCAGGACAGCCTGAGCTACACAGAGAAACCCTGTTTCAAAAAAAAAAAAAAAAAAAAAGAGAGAGAGAGAGAGAGACAAGGGCCTCATGATGTTCTGATACTTATTATAGTCAAGGGTGACCTGAACATCTGATGGTTCTGTCTCTACCTCTGAGGAGCTGGAATTATAGCTTGTGCCACCACAGTCAGTAATTAGGCTGTGCTGAGATTCAGATCAGGAACTCCTGGGCACCAGGTTTCCCCTTAACCAACTGAGATACATTTTCAGCTTATAATTTAAATATTTTAAAACTTTTACTTTTTTTTCAGACATGAAAGTTTTTGCTTTAAATTTTATTTTGTAATTTTTATTTATCTTTACACGTATGGTTATTTTGTGTGTATGTCTGTGCCTCAAAGGGTTGCAGAGCCCTGAGAAGCCCGAAGAGAATGTCAGATAAGGCTGGGACAGGGGTTCCAGACAGTTGTGAGCCAGCACGTAGGTGCTGGGATTCGAAAAATGGTCCTTTAGTAGAGTAAACCACCACTCTCAATCCCCGCACTGCATCTCCAGCCCTTATTTCTATTTTAATTAAGAGTATGTGTGTGTGTGTGTGTGTGTGTGTGTGTGTGTCTGTCTGTCTGTCTGTTGGTCTGTCTGTCTGTCTGTGTACACTTGCGTGTAGCTGACTGGAGAGGCCAGAGGCAGTATATTCTGGGGTTGGATTTATAGGCTATTAGCTCTTTGAGCTGGAACGGAGAATTAAGCCCCGATTCTTCAGAATAATAATGTGTGCAGAGCCATCCATCCAAACCCTTTGTTTGAGTTCGTGATACTGTTGTTTTTGGTTTTTGATCCCAAGTCTACCACAAATTTGGGGGCAGGGGCACAAGGAATTCATTGTAGATAACCTTCCATTCTCTGTTTTGAGGAAGGGAGTGACACTGGTTGGCCAGGAACTCAGCATATAGACCAGGCTGGCCTGCAACTGGCAGAGTTACCTCTGCCTCCCATGTGCTGGGTGCCACTACCCAGGTTGTTCAATCTATCCTGACAGGAAGTTGAAGTAAAGTGTCTGATGTCCTCGAGAGTAGTGACTGTGTGCAAACAAAGGCGGCCCTGTGCTCAGCTCTTCTGTAGCTGACTATAGTTCTTTTACAGGATTTAATAATTGTTTAAAGCTCAGGGTGTAGAGAAGGTGGGAGCCTTCCCTGCAGTGCAGAACTCCTCGGTCTGTCGTCTCTGCAGTGTTCCATAAAGACTCAGGCAGGAGAAGCCAAGCTGAGGAGGAGCCAGGAGTCCAGCCTTCCCAAGAACAGCTAGTTAGCCTCACGGTGCAGCTCCTCTCTGCCATTCTCAGGATGTGGGGAGAGAATTGTCTTGTCAGATTAAGTAGAAATTCTGTGGAAAGTAACACAAGATGGTTAGATAATTATGGAGGGGAATTTCTGTGGTTTTTCCAAATGACAGAAGATAGGAATGAAGGAAGGGGTGGGTAGCAGACTATAGAGGAGTGAGTGCTCCTCTTCACTCTTTACCTGAAACTCAGGGGACACTAGATCTCCACCCACAGGAAGAAAACAATACACATTCATAAGATACACCTCTAATTAAGGCAGACTGTGCTGGTCTATTAGCTTTCTTTTTCCTTTTCTTTATGTGTGTACATGGCTCCTAGTCATGTATGTGCATGCTTGTGGGTACATTCATGTGGAACGACCAGAAGACAACCTCTGCTCTCTTCCCTAAGGCACTGTCTACTGCTTTGTAAAGTCACAGTCTCTCACTGGCCTGAGACACATTGAGTAGGCTGTTCTGACTGTCTAGTGAAGCTCAGGGGTCTCACAAATCCATCTCCCACCAACTCCCAGTGCCAGAATTTCAAGTGCATTCACTCTACCCTGCTTATCTCCTTAGTGTTATGGGAACCAAACTTGGGTCTATATTTACAAGGCAAGAACTCAGTTTGTGTCTTGAATTACTTTCACAAAATTCTTGATGCTGCAAAGGTTATAGTCGATGTGTCTACTTAGTTCACAGTCTGATAGCTGGAAAATACCATGACAACGCTGGCTGGTTAGGGTTTTCCTGGCAGAGTCACAATATGGAGGAGAAGCCATTGCCATGTGCAGAAGGGCATACATGGAAAGAGAGGAAACCAGAGAGGATGAGGCCGGACTTGTTCTTGCAAGAACTGAGTAGGATCCCATAAGAATTAATTGATCTTTTCTGAGGGTGCTGCCCTCCAGGTCCTGGTCCCTTCCCAATAGCCCTTACCTCTTAAAGGTTTCACTACCTCCATACAGGCACACTGGGAACATTGGAGGACAACCATTCCCATACATAGTGGGAACACAGTGAACACTGACACAATTAAGAGACTTCCCTCAGAGGTGTCAAGATGATTGAGAGCCACAAGGTAATCAAACATGTACAACAGTTAGCATATCTGTGCAAAGGAAAACACCACAGCCCATCAGAGATCTGTAAACATGTCCTGTTTTCTATTAGCAACCTACATTCTGTGCAGCTCTGTGTATTAGCAAGATTGATTCATTATAGCACCTTACTAGGTAGAGAAGATATAGATGAGTGTGTCACTGGTAAGGGACTCAAGCAGATGGGTTCACAGGGTCCTGATACGCCATTTGGGGGCAGTGTGGGCAGGAGCCTGGATGTGACATAGAGATTGGGTCATTAACCCAGAGCTGCACCATCAACAGACTGTTAACCGACTGTGTGCACACCTCTTTCATTGTCTTATTATTTGTTTGCAGCAGTTTTCGAATTGATGATGATGCCAAAAATTTGCAAGTTCTTCCTGACTTGGTGGCTAACCCAGCAGGTAATATTCTCAACCCACATCCTGTTGACCTTGCTTTAGCCTGCCAACCTCTTTGCAAGATGACAGTTCCCAGGGTTCAGTCTGTGGTAGCGGATGTTAGAGAACATGAACCTTGAAGAAGTAATGCAAAGATAATATCAGAGGGTTGTGTGTGTGTGGCGGGGGTAGTTGAATAGGAACAATCTTCAATGATATATGAATGCGAAAAGGTCATGTCAAGGCCTCTTGTTTTGTGTGCTCACTAAAGAATTAATTGAATAAAGAAGGAAATATAGTATCTGTAAACACAACAGAATCAGACATCTCAGCCTTGCCTTTCTTATGAGGTGATGAGATTTTGTCCATCCATGAGCCACGTGTGAGGTTGGAGCATGTGACATCTCATGCTGCAGGCTCCACAGCTTCCAGCACAGGCTGGAAACTTAGCAAACTTAGCGAGTAACAGAGGACACTGCTTCTTTCTTTCAGATGACTGGTCTGACAGGGACTACTATGCTGGACATGGCTCCCAATGCATTTGATGATCAGTATGAGGGCTGTGTGGAAGAAATGGAGGAAAAGGCACCCAAGCTGTTAGAAGAAGACTTCAGCATGAATGAGGAGTTAAAACTTGAGTGGGAAAAAGCAGTGATACAATGGAAGGAGATAAAAAATAGTTTGCGTTATCCTGAAGGTTTCCACGATATCCATGGAATAGCTTTTTTAGCCTACACTGGGAACCTCGCTATAGATTTTAACAGAGCTGTTAGAGAATTCAAGAAAAACCCGGGTAATTTCCATTACAAGGCCTTCCATTACTACTTAACAAGAGGTCTTCAGCTTTTGAGTACCCAGGACTGTTATTTAGTTTACCGAGGCTCCAAGACCAAGTTTCATTACACTGGGACGGGCTCTGTGCGATTTGGGCAATTCAGTTCTTCATCTTTAACCAGGAGTGTAGCTGTTTCTTCATCATTTTTCAGTGATCATGGGACATTATTTGTCATCAGAACCTGCTTGGGGGTTAATATCAAAGAATTCTCCTCATTCCCTCGTGAGGAGGAGGTGTTAATTCCAGGCTATGAAGTATATCACAAAGTCACAGTACAAAATGAGAAAGGTCATAACCTAATTTCTCTGGAGAACCCAGAAAGGAAGAAAAGCAGCTTCAATTGCTTCTATAATGGCTCTGCTCAAACAGACAACATTGATTTCAGCATCTCAGGTGAGTCTGTGCCTGGGTCAGAGATGGAGCTGGCAGGGACCTCAGGAAACGGAAGAGAGGGCGCTCTCTACCAGAAGCAACGTGGGAGACAGTGCACATGAGGGTGCCGGGAACGGTGGATGGTAGCCTTGGTAAAGCCAAGGGCATGCACCTCAGGAACTGTGCATCAGAGATAATTGAAACAGTGAGCAATGCCAGGAAAAAGCCATTACCAGGCAGAGGAGCCCTGACACCCTGAAGGGCTTCTGGAAACACAAGAAGTCTTTGGAGGCAGAAGTGGAACTGCCAGAAAAGATCACAGGGATCTTAGGCATTTGCATAGAGAAATTTTGAATTTGGATCAGTGTCAGGAAAACCATGTCACCTACCCAGGTACAGAGTCCACCATGAAGGATTCTGCCCTTCTGGGCCAAATGGTCCATGTCCAGTCCAGGCATGCTGAGGGCCACAGGTAAGCCAGCTAGTATAGAAAACATGCTGCTTCAACACTAGAGCTTCAGAAGTTTCACACCCAGAATCTTCTTCTTGGGTGAAGAGGGAAGCCTAAAGTACTCCTGAGAAGGCCAGGGAAGACCCTGGGTAGGGAAGGCTTTCTATCATCATCATCATCATCATCATCATCATCATCATCATCATCATCATCATAATGATTATTTATTATTATTCTAGGCAGTACCTTAGAGCATAGAACCTGGAAAGTAGTGGGAATCCATCCATTTGCTCACTCTCCTGCTATTTGAGTACTTTATGAATCCTAAGGAAGCTGGAAGAGTCTAGCCAGGGACCCTAGCCCTCTAGAGCCTACTCTCTTGGGGTTTGAGCTATATAGAGAGTTCTGGATGTTTAGGGCAGATATCCCTGTCCTGAGAGATCCACACTGACACCTCTCTTTCTCCTCCCTTCTTCAGGATCCAGACAGAGCTGCGTATCCCTGCTCCTTGTGGTTCTCCTCGGTCTTCTGGTCCAGCTGCTTGCTCTTGCTGCGCTGTAGCCCTCTCCTGTCTGCAGTTTGTGGGTCTGAGTGCTGAAGGGAGGCCAAGGGGAAAGCACTTGATTGGTTGTTTAGGATCTGTGGTAGGAGGAATGGTGGGATCCTTACAGGGGAGGTCTGCTTTAGCATTTATGACTTCCGTAAGCATCCTAGGAACCCACTGGGTCAGTCACTATGATTTAGACTTCATTTCAAATTTACTACCCTTTAACAGTTTGCTATGATCAGAAGTCAGTGTTTGTCTGTGTCGTCAGCAGTAAGAGGTTTTTGTTGCTGTTATTTTGGTTGTTTTGTTTTGTTTTTTTCAAACATTTTATTGATATTTTTATGAATTTAATATCACGCACTCCAGAGCTACTCATCTTCCTGTCCCTTCATATCCACCCTCTGCCCTGGCAACCTCCCCCGCCCCCCAGAAAAGCAAACAAACGAGGAAAATAAAGAACACAAACAAAGCAAAGAATCCATCTCATGGCGGAAGCTCTACTATGTCATGATGTGTCCACAGTATTCCCCCGACCACACACTGTCATTGCAATGAGTCGTTGATCTGGTTCCAGGTCTCTGGCTCCTGGGACACCATCCATACTGGATCCTCTCCAGGACTCCTCCTGGTTGTCCTGCTGTTCCCCTGTGACATGCAGCCTTGAATCAGCAGGACTGGACCTTTCAAGCATCCCAATGTTTCACAGATAATGTAGATGTTTGTGTGGCCCACCTGAAAGCCCTGGAGCTGGGCCTGGGTGGTTGCTGAGCTGGTCGGCCCACTGCTCTCCCTTATCCACACCACTGAGCTATCTCCTCAAGTACTGCTCAGGCTGGGCCACCCAGTGCTGTCACTGGCAGGAGGCAGGGTCACCTCTCCTGCCCCCGTGCCCTTAGGGCGGCTTCCCTGCATCCAGGGCTCCACAGTCAGCTCCCCTGTGCTTCCCAGTTGACGTGCAGGGACTGAGGTCATCGAGGGCTGGATCAGCTGTCTTGCTCTCACTCCATCAGGCCATCTTCCCTGCACCCTGACCACTAGTGCCAGCTCCACTGTGCTTGCCAGGCGAGGTGGGGGCCACTCTCCCAAGTTCTGCAGGCAGCTCACTTGTTCTCACGACCCCGGGGGAGTCAGCTCTCCCCACGACCTCAAAGTAGCAACTGGCGATGGGGCAGAGACCATCATACTCCTGCTCAGACCCCACACAGGAGATGAGTGGAGGGGCCGCTCTCCTTAGAGCTACAGCCAGGGTGGGGTCAGAGCCAGTTCTGCTGCTCTCAAGACCTCTGCTCCCTCCCAAACCCTGTAGAAGCTGCTGCAGTTGGCAAGGGGCAAGTTGGTTTAGTGTCCCTGCCACCTAGTGGGTAGATGAGAAGAGACGGGGGTCAGCTTTGCCACACTCATCCTCTGGACTGCTCACCAGTTCCCCACTACCCCAGGGCCAGGTCCACTATGCTAACCTGTCAAAATGTCGGGCCAAATGTAAGGGTCTTTTCTAAGTGCTGCTGCTCATGGGGGAGAAGTGGACGCAGCTCTCCAGAGCCAGTGAGGGCCGAGAACAGTTCTGCACACGCCCTTGGACATCCACGTGCTCACAGGGAGGCTGCTGCCCACACCGGGGCCTTCCCATGGTCTCTGGGGTAATATGAGCCATGGGCATTGACAGACCTCCACGGCCCCGACAAGCCCTCAGTGACTGCATCGGCAGGGACTTCACCACGGCCTCGAGGTGGAGTCTACTCGCGACAGACTATTCCCCTTCTCCCTTGCATCTCCGGTTCCATCTCCCTTCACAACGTGCAAACTGTCCTGCTTCTCCTTCTTGTACACTGTAGTGACTCCTGTTGCAGGCTGGCCACACGGCTTGTGGGCCTCTGGGTATTTACAGTCTGCCTCTGTGCCATGGAGCTGGCCAGGTCAATGGATATTTTCCTCTTCCTGCACTGAGTGACAGGAGGGCAGGCTGGCCTCGCTGTGCCTATGGCCTGCCTGAGCCATATAGCAGAGCTCAGGTCTTGGATCTCTCTCTCTGCCAGTGGCCCACAGCAATGGCGGTGGGTAGCTCTCTATCTGTCTCTTAGCTTTACTTTTAAGCTCTGTTGCTTTCACACAGTTCTGGGATGCTGTGATGGTCTCCTTGTCACTGACCTCAGCACAACAGTCAGAGGCCCTAGCCCAAGGCGCGTCAGGGCACTAACAGTTTAAAATACATGATTTGTGATGAATGTTGCAATATAAGGAAATAAACCATTTATACCCACATCTTGCTCTTCTGTGATTAGGTATTTCTATAGACTGTAGTATTTGTTTGAGAGACTCCTATAAGTTGTGGGGTCTGATGCCCACACTTGGACAGCTGAGTAAGTTCATGTGGCGCATTTCTCACACACAGGTGCTCTTGCAGGATGAACTGAATGGGCCTTACATATAAGGGCTGACCCAGATAAACGCCACTCTCTATCCCAGTATAAACGCAACCAGCTACTGAGCCCTGTCAGTTTACTTTAATATTTCGGATATTTCTAAGGAAATGTGTAGCTACATTTATTTCTAAAAAATCCTTACTGTATGTGTATGATGTCTGTGGCCTCATGCCTTGAAATGTGTCTAGGGGTCGGAGGTCAACCCTGTGGGATTAGTTCTCCCCTTCCACCTTTGTGTAGGTTCCAGGGATCAAGCCTAGGTTGTCAGCTTGCACATGAAGCATTATTTAAATGGGGGGCATCTCACCTCCCAGGCAGGCGCAGTTTGAGGTATATATGGGTCAGGAAGTCTGTGTCCTGTGCTCACCAAGAGTGGGTTTATAGCCTGGGTGTATAAAGCTTCCCTTACTCCCCATGTTATGGAGTTAGAGAGCCCTGGAAAAGAGCACAGACTCAATTTGGATTACAGTTGTAATGAGTTAAATTTATTGTAGCTGTCATCAGGACAGCAGTATCTGAGCCAACCAGAGAAGGTTGAGCCAAGAGGGGAACATGGAGAGAAGGATTTTTAAAAGTGAGTCTCATAAGAAGACCTTGAGCATTTGTACAAATGGACCAAGAGCTGTTCAGGAGATCTCATAATAATCTTTGAATGTCTGCATAAACAGGTTACAGAAACCAAAAAAGCAGTTAGCCATATAACCATCACCATCAAAAGAGGAGGTCATAGATGTACATTTCTGGTGAAGGTCACTGAGTCAGGGTTACTGGGAACTTATTTTCCCAGTAACTATTAGGTGTCAAGATGGATGCTGTGGTGGTTTGAATATGCTTGGCCCAGGGAGTGGCACTATCAGGAGGTGTGGCCTTGTTGGAGTAGGTGTGGCCTTGTTGAAGGAGGTGTGTCACTGTGGCTGTGGGGTGTAAGACCCTTGTCCCATCTGCCTGGAAGCCAGTCTTCTAGTGGCCTTCAGGTGAAGATGTAGAGCTCTCAGCTCCTCTTGTCCCATGCCTGCTGATGCTGCCATGGTGATTCTCTTCCCTCCTAAGGTGGTGAATGTAGCTTGCTTTATACCATGGATCCACTACACCTAGGCCAAGAAATTGGAAGCCACAGATGCTGCTGGCAAATGGACCATCTCTCACAATGTGAGCCCATTAAGCATAAGATTTTATTGAGACCTAGAGCCTTCCACCCATGCTTCTCTACTTCCTCCTGAGTCTTAGGTTTGATATGAATACAGGATCATGGTCCAACTCCCGACAGCCCTCAGGCCTGGATCTGGGAACTGAGAAGGTGGAGGGAAGGTGATAGCTAATGTAGCTACAGACTGGCAACCCATATTTCATCTTGTCTTTTACCCACTGGTGCCCACTTTAAATGTCTGGTTGTACTGGGAAAAGGAAAGACATGGAAGTTTATCTTTTGAGACAAGAATATAGTTTACAATTCTACACATGCCCTGTGTCTGAACTCCCTAGTTGCCAGGAACAAGGGAGTTTCCTTTTGAAGACTTGGGATTGTAAAACAAGCTTCCCCCAAAAACATGGATGAATACAGAAAGCCTCTCCTAGGGAATGTACAGAAGAAACCTGGAATCCAATGGCCATAAAATTAAAAATCTGAAAATTCCATTACAAAGATTCTGGCCTTTGGTAAACAGAGGAATCCCGAGGAATCAGATTCTATGCCACAGGAAGGGACCCTGGGAATAGATTTGATCATTCCCAGACAGAAATTAGCCAGGATTGCTGGTTACACTTAGAAACACTGCCCCAAGACTGCATAGCAATAGGGACTAAACAGGCTATGACTCAAAGCAGATTAAATTAACATTAGAGGACTTATGAAGGCATGACCCCTTTTTCTGATGTGTGCTATTCTTCCTTGCAAATTAATGGCTATGGACAACAGAAATATTACTAGGCCTCTGAGACTACTTGGTGGGGGTATACTAATGGCTTGATTAAATGTGCCCCTTCTAATGCTTTATATAGTGGAAAAAATGAGAAATGATATATTTTAACAAGGATCTTGGAGAGATACAGAGAGAGAGATACAGAGAGAGAGAGAGAGAGAGAGAGAGAGAGAGAGAGAGAGAGAGAGAGAGAGATCTTGCACTCACTGGCCCTTTAGTTCTCACACTGATTAGATAAAGTGAAGGGTCCTCCATCTTACTATAGGGCAGTACGAGTCCATGATTTGACTCATTCACATAGACTAGCAGGGAATGTAACAGGGCCCCAGACCTTAGCCCAACTGATTCCATGATGGAAGTACTATTAAAGCCATAAAACTTAGCATATAAACAGCACCACCTGCCAAAACAAAAACAAAGACCTGATCCATTGAAGTTCCTAGTACTGGGAAAGTTTCTAAAGGTAGTTTGCTTTTTGGTTCTGTAATTACAGTATTAGATTTATCCTGGGGGTGGGTTGCTATGCTCTCTGTTGTTTCTTTTCTTTTTTTTTTTTTTCAGAGGTTTTTTTTTTGTCTTTTTTTTTATTGTATATATTCTATATTTACAATTCATTTCCCTTTTTCTGGTTCCCCACCCCCAAAGGTCCCACATGTCCTTTTCCCTCCCCCTGCTCCCGCATCCACCCCCTCCCACTTTACTGTTCTTCTACTCTCCCACAATGATGTTTTGGTCCATTCTAGCACCAGTGTCCACTCCTTTCTTCTTGTGAGACATCACTTGATATGTGATTTGTGTCTTTGGTGTTCCAAGCTTCTAGGCTAATATCCACTTATCAGTGACTGTATACCATGGGTATTCTTTTGAGACTGGGTCACCTCACTTAGTATGACATTCTCTAGCTCCATCCATTTCTCTAAGAATTTCATGAATTCATTGTTTCTAATGGCTGAATAGTACTCCATTGTGTATATATACCACATTTTTTGTATCCATTCCTCTGTTGAGGGACATCTGGGTTCTTTCCAGCTTCTGGCTATTATATATAAGGCTGCTATGAACATAGTGGAGCATGTATCCTTATTGCATGCTGGTGAATCTTCTGGGTATATTCCCAGGAGTGGTATGGCTGGGTCCTCCGGAAGTATCACGCCCAGTTTTCTGAGGAACCGCCATACTGATTTCCAGAGTGGTTGTACCAGCTTGCATTCCCACCAGCAGTGGAGGAGTGTTCCTCTTTTTCCACATCCTCGCCAACACCTGATGTCTTCTGAGTTTTTAATCTTAGCCATTCTGACTGGTGTGAGGTGAAATCTCAGGGTTGTTTTAATTTGCATTTCCCTAATGACTAGTGATGTTGAACATTTTTTAAGGTGTTTCTCAGCCATCCGAATTTCTTCAGGTGAAAAGTCTCTGTTTAGCTCTGTACCCCATTTTTGGATAGGGTTATTTGGTTTTCTGGGGTCTAACCTCTTGAGTTCTTTGTATACATTGGAGATTAGCCCTCTGTCGGATGTGGGGTTGGTGAAGATTTTTTCCCAATTTGTTGGTATCCTTTTGACAGTGTCTTTTGCCTTACAGAAACTTTGTAGTTTTATGAGGTCCCATTTGTCTATTCTTGTTCTTAGAGTATAAGCAATTGGTGTTCTGTTCAGGAATTTTTCCCCTGAGCCGATGTCTTCAAGGGTCTTCCCCAGTTTCTTTTCTATTAGTTTTAGTGTGTCTGGTTTTATGTGGAGATCCTTGATCCACTTGGAGTTGAGTTTAGTGCAAGGAGATAAGAGTGGATCAATTCTCATTCTTCTGCATGTTGACTTCCAGTTGAGCCAGCACCATCTGTTGAAAAGGCTATCTTTTTTCCACTGGATGTTTTCAGCTCCTTTGTCGAAGATCAATTGGCCATAGATGTGTGGGTTCAATTCTGGGTCTTCGATCCTATTCCATTGATCCGTTTCCCTGTCACTGAACCAATACCATGCAGTTTTTAATACCACTGCTCTGTAATATTGCTTGAGGTCCGGGATATTGATTCCCCCAGAAGTTCTTTTGCTGTTGATGATAGTTTTAGCTATCCTGGGTTTTTTGTTATTCCAGATGAATTTGAGAATTGCTCTTTCTAGCTCTATGAAGAACTGAGTTGGGATTTTGATGGGGATTGCATTGAATCTGTATATTGCTTTGGGCAAGATTGCCATTTTGACTATATTAGTCCTGCCAACCCACGAGCATGGAAGATTTTCCCATTTTCTGATGTCTTCTTCAATTTCCCTCTTCAGAGACCTGAAGTTTTTGTCGTATAAATCTTTCACATGTTTGGTTAGCGTCACTCCAAGATACTTTATATCATTTGTGGCTATTGTGAAGGGTGTCATTTCCCTAATTTCTTTCTCGGCCTGCTTATCCTTCGCGTATAGGAAGGCTACTGATTTACTTGAGTTGATTTTATAGCCAGCCACTTTGCTGAAGTTGTTTATCAGTTGCAGGAGTTCTCTGGTGGAGGTTTTTGGGTCACTTAAGTAAACTATCATATCATCTGCAAATAGTGATAGTTTGACTTCTTCCTTTCCGATTTGTATCCCTTTGACTTCCCTCTGTTGTCGAATTGCTCTAGCTAGTACCTCAAGTACTATATTGAAGAGATATGGCGAGAGGGGACAGCCTTGTCTAGTCCCTGATTTTAAAAAATATGGAACGCTTCACGAATTTGTGTGTCATCCTTGCGCAGGGGCCATGCTAATCTTCTCTGTATCGTTCCAATTTTAGTATATGTGCTGCCGAAGCGAGCACCTGTTGTTTCTTAATATCTGTTGGGGATTTCTTCCCCAATTTTTCGATTTAGTTCTCAAGAAAACTAAACAAAGATACTATAATTTATTAATAATCTGTACTCCTGGCAGGTTCTGAGCCAGTCCACACCTCCCAAGCTGTTCAAACCAATTAAATGCCCATCACTTGCTCATCAGTCCTGTGTGGGTAGCTTCTGCTACTGTCTGTCCTCAGGGTGAACTCAATGTGCTCCTAGCCCCTCCCATCTCATACCAAATTCCTTACCCTTCCACCTCTTCCTCCTGTTCCTGATCTCCCTGGAGAGTGCCCCAGTCAATCCTAAGTCCCTTGCTGTCCTGTATGCCCAGTCCTAGGGTCCAGCCTTTTACTAACCAACCAGGGGATATTGGGGAGCATTCTTTACAACACATTGGTTAGTACAGTGCCCTGAGATCAGGTTTCAGTCTGAACAGGGGCACAGAACTCAGCTTCACAATACACTGCTCACAGACTAACCCCACATTCTCTGCCTTTTAGATCAAAGAGAAGATCTTGTCTTACAATAATAAACTATACATAATAAAAACAATTATGAAAGCAGGGCAGTGGTGGCACATGCCTTTAATCCCAGCACTTGGGAGGCAAAGGCAGGCGATTTTCTGAGTTCGAGGCCAGCCTGGTCTACAGAGTGAGTTCCAGGACAGCCAGGGCTACACAGAGAAACCCTGTCTCAAAAAAACCAAAAAAAGAAGAAGAAGAAGAAGAAGAAGAAGGAGGAGGAGGAGGAGGAGGAGGAGGAGGAGGAGGAGGAGGAAGAAGAAGAAGAAGAAGAAGAAGAAGAAGAAGAAGAAGAAGAAGAAGAAGAAGCAATTATGAAAACTATCCTGTAAGAGTTTCATTCACAATCGCCAGTCCATTTGAATTTGACAATCTAGAAGAAAATGCTCTGTTACAGTTCCTAGCTTGGTGAGTTTGAAGTTCTGTGTCTAAATGATTTCTGTTATTCTTTTTATTTCCTTTTTCTTGTCTGTAACTGAGATCTTCAAGGGGTCTTCTCCTGTCATATCTGATTTTGATCATTTTGGAAGGAATCCATTGCTTCTCTTTTCCTGTTTAAACATATACAAAGCCTCTTCCCCAGTACAACAAATTTCCTTCCCATCACTTGGAAGTAAAGACATCTTTAATGTACACAGGCTGGTTTAATTCAGCAGTTTTTTCCATAATCCAATGTCTCTCAGTAGCTTTTATTTTTTGTTCATTAGCATTCAACAATTTTTTAAAAGATTTATTCATTTATTATATGTAAGTATACTGTTGTTGTCTTCAGACACACCAGAAGAGGACATCACATTGCATTGCACATGGTTGTGAACCACCATGTGGTGGCGAGGAATTGAACTCAAGACCTCTGGAAGAGCAGTCAGTGCTCTTAACCACTGAGAAATCTCTTTAGCCCAGAATTCAAGGAATTTAAAGTCAATACAGCAGTGTGTAATCTATCCCCGGGGGGTTTGTCACTCCTTTTTATTTGTTAAGCATCTCCTTTAATTTTCAGGTAGATTTCTCTACCGTTGTTTGTCCTATAGGAGTGTGTGATCTACCTATAATATGCTTTACATTATAACATGCAAGAACTGATTCACTTTACTAGAGACATATACTGGAGCATTGTCAGTCTTAATATGTACAGGTATTCCCATAAAGTCCATAACTTCTTTTTTTTTCTCACTACATCTTTGATTTATTCAAATAGGCTATCAATATTCGTTCTCTGGAATTTAAGGAATTTTAGTAGTTTATGCAGCAGGCTTTTTGTCTTCTGCAGGAGGCTTCTTCTCTACTGGTTTCTTGGTAACCACCTTCTTCCCCACAGGCTTCTTTAGCTTCTTGACATCCGTGGCCTTCTTCCCTTTCTTGTCCACTGAGGCCTTCTTGTCTGCAGGCGCCTTCTCTGCCCCAGTCTTCTCGGATTTGGCTGCCAGCACAGCAGCTGCTGCCTCCAGCTTCTTCACCCGAAGTTTGTGATTTCTGGCCTGGCGAAGAATGGTATTCCTGCGCATAGTCTTTGCATAAGGGTTCAGCTTCAACATGATTCTCAGGTTCTTCAGTGAATTCTTCTTCAAGACTCTGCGATGAATCTTCTTGCGTGGTGCTTGGAGGGCTCTTTGGATCTCTGGGCTTTTCAAAATTCTGCTAAGGTCTGTGTTCATCATCTTGTGCATGGGAAAGTTATAGTTACTCTTGAGGGAAGCAGCCTTGCGCCAAGTGCCATACAGCTTATCCAACTTCTGGAAAGCACTTTCAGTCCAAATGCAGAAACGCCCCACATGCCCACCAGGAGCAAGTTTCAAAATGTTCAGCTTGCTTACATTAAGTTGAGTAATACCAGGGAAGTTTCTGAAGGCCTTGATGATACCATTGTCTTCATTGTAGATGATGCAGGGTCCCCTGTGCTGGATCCGCCGTCGGTTTCTCATTTTGCCCTTGCCAGCTCCCATTCTCTGAGAGGCGTAGACCTTTTTGATGTCATTCCAGGCTTTAAGTTTCTTAAGCAGCTGAACAGCCTCCTTGGTCTTCTTGCAACCTTCAACTTTATCTTCAACCACCATGGGCAGCTCAGGGACTTCCTCAATACGATGACCTTTAGACATCACCAAAGCTGGTAAGGCTGAGGTGGCCAGGGCAGAACAGATAGCATATCGCTTTTGGGTTGTGTTCACTCTGCGGTGCCAACGACACCAGGTCTTGGTTGGTGCAAACATGCGGCCCCCACGACACATATTTCCAAAGGCACCCTGGCCAGATCGGTGGGTTCCACCACCTCGAATTCTTGGAATTCGAGCCACAGCTCTGCCAGTAGCCCAAGACTCAGCACTGGTTTGATGACCTGCTAATTCACTGACGGCATAGGGCTGTCTGTTGTTTTTCCTCAAGTTGGTGTGAACAAAGTTCACAATATCTGGTCGAATGGGAGCTTTGAACACAGCTGGCAAAGTGACATTCTTGCCAGATGACTCCCCCTTTTCAGAGTACACCGATATGAGGGGGCGGGCACAAGCCATGATAGGGAGAGGAGAAGTCCACGCTCCTCTCTACCCGGCTGCTCCCACAGGAAAAGGCAAAGTCCATAACTTCTAATAAATGCTTAATCACAGAATCAGCCTTTTCAGAATTTAAAGCAGTAGCCCATTGAAATCTTGAACATATATCTATAGTATGGTGCACAAACTTTTGTTTACCAAATTCTGCAAAGTGAAGCACATCCCATTGGCCAAATTTATTTGGGTACCTTTAGGGTTACTTCCTGCAGGAAGTAGAGTTTGATTATATAAAGAGCAAGGAGGATATTTCCTTGTAATTTCCTAGGTTTGTTGACAAATGACAGAAAAATCTTTCTTTAAATCCTTCCTGTTAACATGATATTTTTAAAAATGAAATTCTGTAGTTTCTAAATGTTTTTCCTAGCAATAGCTGATCAGTTTTATCATTACCTGTGCTAGAGGGACTGGTAGACCTGTATGGGATGTGATATGTATTATGTTTAATGAATGGTTTCTATTTCTGATTATTTGTTATAGTTGAATAAATAGTGAAGCTAATTTGGAATCATCCTAAATAGTTCAACTATTTGTATATGCAAGACCACTCTTTGTATATATTGAGAGTCACTTATTATATTAAGATATTATGAAAATCTAATAACACCAAAAGAATTACATACAATTCTGAGCTTTGAATTAAGTCATAATGACCCTTAACCTTTTCTTTTGTCTGATATATACCCTACCTTTCTTGATTTTTTGCATTAGTATAATCTGAAGGGGCACCAAAAATTGGTCCCTTTTATTATATGAGGGAGAATCCAACTAATTGTTGTTACAAATACAAGTTCCTTCCTTTCTGGATATTTGCTGTTCATTTCTCCCAAAAATTATAGCAAGCTCTTTGTCAATGTTCATTTTCTACCCACAAATGAGACAATCCTAGTCTTAGTAAAAGGTATCACAATTTCAGAGGGTTCTATTCCTGCTGACAAAGTCTTATTTCTACTTTAGGGTCAATTCAGAAACTTTTTCTATATAAGCTTTTAATTTTTTGCTCTGTGTGCTAAAAATCTATTCTAGGCTATGGTATTTCATAAGAATTCCTGTGGGACAATGAGTAGAAAGCAAGACAACTAAAACCCAGGCCATCTCTGAATCAGATGATTTATATGTGCAGCTTATAATTTCTTTTCTACCAGTGCCAATTCCATTTCTTGCCTCAGCTGTTAATTTTCTTGGACTATTTAAATCTTTATGAACTTGTCAGGTTTAAAACAAATTACCTCGCTCTCAAGAGTTAATCTAAGTATAAGTTGTAACCAGTTGATATCTCCCAGCAATTTTTTGAAATCTTTAAGAGTTATTATATGATCTTTTCTGATTTGCACTTTCAGTGGTCAAATATTTTGTAGACATATCATATATCCTAGATAATTAGAAGAATCTGCTCTTTCCATTTTTCCAGGGGCAATTTGTAATCCCCAACATGTAGTTTCACTTCTGTCAAATCATACTTAGTAACTGAGGTATGTCAACCCAGAATATGGTTTCTCTACTTAAAAGCTCACTCTGAGAAAGGCTTGATACGACACTGTAGTCCCTAACACTCACTGTAGTTGATGGCTGTCTAATAAAGACTTTCTATTGGCTTAAACCCATGGCTGAGCAGACTTCTCTGATGGGTCCCCACAACTCCTTCTTCAAATCCTTGACTCTAAAGCTTGAAGTTAGAGACTGAATCTGCAATGTCCTGCGGCTTGATGGGCCTGGAAAGTGGCCCCATCATTAAAATACATTTTCTTCAGCTTTCTGCTTTTTGATGGTTTCCTTCACTGCTTAAGCTTTCTCTTTATTCCTTTTCTAGAGTTGGAAGATTACCTGGGTGACATTCGCCCTGAGCTCATCCTTCCCTTCATTCCATTTGGCATTAGGCTTTTCTTTATTTTTTTTTATCTCCTTCAGCACAGGTCTTACCTCCATTACTCCTGACATCCTGGTGCTCTTTTTCTCCTCAGTCTACGTTTTGTCTTTTCCCTTGCTCAGATGCTCCTTTCCTTATAGAGCTGCATCAGAATGGTCCTTAGTGAGCAAAACACCAAGTTGCTAGTGAATCTGGCATGGTGTCTGATAAATCCTTGTGCATTCCCCAAATTTGAATGTTATAGGCTATTCTGTAGGTCCATTCATCGATCAGACAGCTCTTGACATTCATCTTGGGAGTGTCTGTGGTATTCACTTGGAGAGGCCAGTAATGTAGTACTTCTGCTGTTAGTAGATACAATTTAACTGTCTAGTAGTACTTGCTCTTAGAAGAGGTTACTTCTAAATTTCTTTCCACCTAATGAAATAGTCTGTCAGTTGCCTACTTTCATGTCGCTACAAATGGTCCAGTACACATAATCTATATTGGCATATGACTATGTGATACCATGCCGGTGCCTGGGTTTCTCTCTGTTAATGAATCCCTTTTCCAAACACAGTTCAGAGTTGCTACTACTGACAGGAACATGTAATGGGGGAAGTGTTCCCAGCTTGAGAGCATGTCTTGCAGTTTTGTGGATTAGTGCAGCAGTGTGGGAAGCAGGAGGTGTAGGCCGGAGTCTCTTGACCAGACTGTATGCCGCAGCATCTGGGCAATAATGTTGGCATGATCCGAGCCAGCCAGGAGGAGGTTGGGCGAGTAGAAGCTTGAGCTTCCTTGTTAAACCTAAGACTTAATTTGGCCTTAACAAGTAGTCTCACACTTTGAGCCACAAACTTCCCTTCCAGTATGCTTTACCCCAGCTACACACACACACACACACACACAAACACACACTCACACTCATACACTCACAAATTCTGTTTGCGGTTGTGGTTTAAGAAGGATCAGACACATGGTGAAGTTTGTTTAATGGCATACTGTACTGGAATGCTGAAGACCTGCAGTGGATGTAAATTCCAAGTGTTGTTATAATATTTTAAGATTGTGAAATCATCAAAGTGCATATGAATCAAGTTTTAATACACTGGGTGGATGAAACTATCCCTTGCACCATTTCGTTCTGTGGGTTCTCAGGCCTGTTTCTAACAGTGCAAGAACTCTGTAACATTTAACATTGAATAGACAGTAAACTTATGGAAAAAAAAGAATGGTGCCCAGCAACCACAGGACACACTCAGTTCTAGACTGCCTTGAGCCCTCCTCTGCCAGTGCCATTAATTTCAAGCTCTTCAACTTAGCCTCAGAATGATTTCTTTTCAACAAAGGCAGAAAGCAGCCACATCTTTTGCCAAAATATTACTAAAAAGTCCAGTTAGTTATATTCTTCTCTGAAACCTACTGAGCTGGGGTCCTCACAGGTCAAATCTCCCTCAGCACCACTGTCTTCCATGCTCCTAGTAGGATGGACTGTCAAGTCTTGCTTAAAATGTGGAACTGCTTTCCTAACCCAGAACCCCAAAGCCCACACCAGGCCAACAAGCAGCACGGTCAGTCCTGCCACAACAATCCTCCACTCGCAGTACCAACCTCTGACTTAATTACTTTTATCTCTGTGAAGAGAAGTCATAAACTCAACAACTCTTATAAAAGAAAGCAATTAATTGGAACTCACAGTATCAGTGATTTAGTGCATTGTCATCCTGGAAGGAAGCATGTTGGAACTCAGACAGACCAGGTCCTGGAGAAGCAGCTTAGAGGTCCACACCTATACCCGTGGGTGGCAGTAAGAAAGAGACTCTGGGTGAGGAAAGGGCTTTTTGCAATCTCAATGTCCATTCCAAGTGGTACTTTTCCTGCAAACAGGCAGCACCTAATAATCCTTTCAAATAGTACCACTTTCTGGTGACCAAGAGTTAAATCTATGAGCCTATGGGTGCCTTTCTAATTCAACCACCACACACCTCAACTCCACTTATGCACCTAACCACCCACCATGAGCCTGGCTCCCATCATCAGGTGAGGAGTGTGTGACACAGCATGGTGAGTTTTAACTCTCTCAAGACACTTTTGTCACCTCCTTTCTACAGCCACCGTCGTCCTCCTCACACCCTGGCACATGAAGGTTTTCTCTATTCTGCCCCTGAGAGTTTTCTGATTTGGGCTTTGAGCATCTTCCGGTTACAGTCGCCTCTCTTAATATCATCCCTATTTTTTTTTTTTAAATTTTGGGATCGGGTCTTATATATTCCCGGCTGATCTCAAACATGCTGTGGAGACAAGGCTGTCCTTGAACTCGTGATCTACTTACCTTTGCCTCACAAGTGATGGGCTACAGACACAGAAGTCACCACACCTGGGAACCCTTGCACAATTTTCAGATTAGTATTAGAATTTCATGCTATTAGTTCATTATCAATCATAAGGACCATACACTGATATTCTGTTCAATGTAACAGTATGGGATTGTAAAATAGTGTTAGGGCAAGCCAAGGCAGTAAGGTCTGCTGAGCCAGGATTGTCAGCTAGGTCTAGAGCACAGGGAGACTTAGAGGCAGGAGCAATGATGTTATAGTCTCAGCCACTGAGGAGGCTTGAGAACAAGACTTCATGGCCAGCCTGGGTAACATTGCAAGACCCTCTCACCAAAAAGAAGGAGGAGGAAGATAAGGAGAAACAGCAGCAGGAGGAGAAGGAGAGGAAGAAGGAGGAGGAGGAGGAAGAAAGGGAGGAACGAGGGAAGGGAAAGAAGAGGAGAAGGAAGTCAGGTTTCTCACTTGTAGGATCTGAGAATCTGAGTTCCCTTGAAATATATGCCAGCACAAGCATACTCTCCTCCAAGGTGTATTTATGTGAAAGTTCACCGACAAAAATGCTGGATGCATAAGAGGTCCCAGGGGGTATTGCTTTAGTGGGATCTCTGTCTCTCTCATTCTCTCTCTGTCTCTCACTCTCTCTCTGTGTCTCTGTCTGTCTTTCTCTCTCTCTCTCTCTCTCTCTCTCTCTCTCTCTCTCTCTCTCTCTCTCTCTCCAAATTATCTTCCCAAAACTTGGTAGATTTTTGGACACCTAGTCTCTTTGGACACTATATATAGATATAGTGTTATCTATAGTCAATGCTACTTTGTCTCTGTGTTCTATGACCTGGGAATATGATGGATTCATTTTAAGGATGATTGAAAGTATTAGGTAGTTCCCAGAGGAAACTCCAAAGTTAACACTTAGTTCATATGCTCTAGTCATATGAGACACTTGTAACCTGGAGCATCTAAGGATGCAAAAATGAGCTTTAAAATTGGTCACTTCTATTCATCTTTCCCTAGGTCTCCTAAAGGGATCAGGTAATATGGTGGTAGTTTTGTTTGTTGCCAGGGTCTCACTGTGCATATCCTGGCTGGTCTCAAATGCACAGAGATCCTTCTGTCTCAACCTCCCAAGTTCTTGGCTTGAGGTTTGAGCATCCACAACAGGCTTTCATGTATTTGTCAAAACGGAGTTTAGGGCAAAGGTCAACCAACCAATGTGTCTCCAGTAGCTACATAGCACGAACACACACACACACACACACACACACACACACACACACACACACACACTCCTATGGAGATTACAGAAAGGCCCTAACTCTTTAAGGAAAAGATGCCAAGGTAGGGGTGTGGTGTGGTTGGTAGAATGATTGCCTAACAATATGAGGGCCCTGTGCTCCATTTTAGCATCAATAAGTCTAGTTTTCTGGCAAGAGAATTAGTTGTTCAGATTATCCTCAACTAAATAACAAGTTAGAGGTTAATCGGGGCTAATGGGACTTTGTCTTGAACAAAACCATAACTCTCCTAAAAACAAACAAAGAAACAAAAAAACAAAAAACATACAAAGCCAAAAACCCTCAGAACAAAATAGACGGAAAATGGAAAAGGTACACTAACAAATACTACTTATCTGATTTAAGTTGTTCTGAAACTGTCTGGATGTTCTTCCAACCCTAACCTGAAAATGAAAGCACATTGTCCAGGGGATAAAAGGGCCACGGCACTGCCTTCTGCAACACTTGCTTTGAGAAGAGGACACAGACCCAGATGCCAAACGTCTTCTCAGGTACCTGACAACTCTGAACTCCGACCTGTGGAGGGGCCAGTCTCTAAAGTAGAGGGGATTCCAGAAAAATCTGAGGGCTGGAGTGGGCATAGCAGTGGGGTCGATGCCTGAAAGGTCAGTTCTGGGAAATGATGGGGTCAGATCTATAGAAAGGTAGAATAGGCATGAGGCTATAAATGTTTCTAGAAACTTAAAAATGTAATGAAGGACCATACAGTTTATCTTCTGGATCCCACAGGATGCAACAGGCATTCAGGTACACAGTCAGTCCCTTATGTACATAAACTTCTTTTCTTCCTGTACTTACTGGGTTTTAGGAAAGAATATGGCTATCCTTAAGCAGTCCCACTTTCCTCCCAGCTACACAGGAACGTCAGCTTCTATCTCTTCCTTGCTTTATTTATCCATTTTTTTCTTCCAGAGTTTTAAAAGATATGCTTTTAAAAGATTCACAGCTCTTGCTGTATAGCGCAGTCTAATGCAGAACTCAAAGTCCTACTGCACCAGCAAACAACGTCCTCCTGCCCCAGATCTCCTGCATGTTGAGAACATCGGCTTGTTCTTGTTTTAGTGTAGGATCTTGGAGATTGAGGGCAGATAGGAAGCAGGAGGGACAGAGAGTGAGAAGGAGGAGGAAAAGTGGGATGGGGATGACAGAAGAGAGAGGTGTGGATGTTTATATTGAGGTCCAAGGTGTTAGCTAACAAGGTTTCCAGGGGAATTTGTCAGGCACACATCCCAGGTCACAGTGGGGCTGACGTGACTCATGCTGCACACCTGCAGCCTATATGGGTTGTGAGGGCATCAGTGCCAGTGGCTGAGGCTGAAACTGGAAGGCTGAAGCAGACAGCAGCCTGTGAGAGACAGACATTTGCATGGACCACTCTGAGGAACTAGAGAGGGGAGAAGGGAATGGAAAAGCCACTGCAGGGTGGCTGAGCCTTGTGTCCTGAATGAGGAAGTCCCTGTGCTGACGGTTGTTTCTGCTGGCTCTGCCATCTGGGATTTCTCAAATATGTTGCCTTCAAAATAGAGCTTTGAAGCCTAAGTTTTAAGCAAGAAAGGGGTGGTTCTAGCTGAGGCTGGAGAAAGAGCTGGAAAGTGGGGATATGCCCTATGTCAAGAGCCTGCACCCTCCATCTGGGTATGGCTCTGTGGAAAGGGCTCGCCTGGACTGCATAATGTTCTGGGTTTCATCCTCAGCAGCAATGAGTTGGAGTCTTATGCTGTGCAGGACTTCCTCAAAGCAAACTGAGGTCTGGAGAGAAGGCTCAGTGGTTAAGAGCATGTGCTTGCTCTTGCAGGGGGATCAGAGTTCAGTTCCATCCCCTGTGACAGGTGTCTCACAGGAGCCTGTATCTCCAGCTCCAGAGGATCTGACTCCTCTGGACTGAGAGGGCACCTGCATTCAGGAGCACATACCACCCCCACCCACCCCTGCAGATATACATGCATATTCATTACCAAAAATAAGGAAATAAATCTTTATTCAAAAGAAAGCAATCTGTGAAAAATTAACTTGACTTAACTTCCTTTAACAGGAATCTCTGTTGATGACATGTTTCCAGACAACTTACTATCCATCCAAAGTTTAGGAAGCATTATAAGGAAATAGTAGGATCCAAAATGGCTCTCAACTGTACACAAGGCCCGAGGAAATCGCTTGTGTTTCTATTGCTGTCCATAGCTTAATTTTACCATTGTTATTGTTCTCATTATATCTCAAAGTGTCCTGGGACTTGAGATGTGATCCCGAAAGTTGGGATCACACATGTGTGGCCCTGTCTGGTTCATCCAGGAGGACTTTAAGAATTTAGGATGGATGGCTAGAGTCTTGAGACTCCTCAAAGAAGGAAAAGTAAGGGTTCACATCTTTGCCTGAGGATAAAGGAAACTTACAAGAGTATATTGCAATTAAGGCAAAATAATTTAGTTGTTTTTATACAGAGAAATTGTGGAGCAATACAAACATCCATGATCTCAATGGCATAATTTCAAAATTGCAAGTCAATTAAGGGTTTCTGGAGTGAAGTCATCAAGGTATAGGTTAATAAAAATATTAAGTTAATAGTTTTTTAATTATGTGTCAGATACAATATACGTTGTATTAAATTTTTTTGTATTTGTTTTTAAGACAGGCTCCCTTTTGCAGTGTAGTTCTGTCTGTCCTGGAGCTTTTTATGTAGACCAGGCCAGCCTGGAACTCACAGAGATCCACCTGTATCTGCCCTCTGAGTGCTGGGATAAAGAGTGTGCACCACCCACCATGACACTGCTCTCTTGTTGTGAGATGAGGGCCACATGTAGCCTATTGTGTCCTGAAACTCATCATAGTCATGGTGACCTGAGCTTCTGATGCTCCCGTCTCTACATCTGAGAGCCTGGGATTCTAGGTTGTGTCACACAGCCAGTATGTGCGTGTCTGTGTCCATGAGTGCAGGTGCCTGCAGAGGCCAGAGACATCATAACCTGGAGCTGATTTACAGACTGTTGTTAGCTGCTTGACCTGGTGCTGAGAATTGAACCCAGTTCCTCGGAAAGTGCAGTGCTTGATCTTAAGTGCTTGGCCACCCCTCCAGAGCCTTTGTTTATTTTTGGGTGATACTGTTGTATTTTTGTTTATTGAATTTCTATTACTTTTTTATTTCTTTTCATGGCCTGGACCAAGACCATTTTTTTCTTTTGCAGAGAATTCTTTGTAGTTCTGCGCATTCTCTTTTATTGTAGGAAGGATATGACATCAGGTCCTGGCTGGCCAGGAACTCAGCATATAGACCAGGCTGGCCTGCAACTGGCAGAGTTACCTCTGCCTCCCATGTGCTGGGTGCCACTACCCAGGTTGTTCAATCTGTCCTGACAGGAAGTTGAAGTAAATTGTCTGATGTCCTTGAGAGTAGTGACTGTGTGCAAACAGAGGCGACCCTGTGCTCAGCTCTTCTGTAGCTGACCATAGTTCTTTTACAGGATTTAATAATCGTTCAGGGTGTAGAGAAGGTGGGAGTCTTCCCTGCAGTGCAGAACTCCTCGGTCTGTCGTCTCTGCAGTGTTCCCTAAAGACTCAGGCAGGAGAAGCCAAGCTGAGGAGGAGCCAGGAGTCCAGCCTTCCCAAGAACAGCTAGTTAGCCTGACGGTGCAGCTCCTCTCTGCCATTCTCAGGATGTGGGGAGAGAATTGTCTTGTCAGATTAAGTAGAAATTCTATGGAAAGTAACACAACAGCCTTAGAAAATTATGGAGGGGAATTTCTGTGGTTTTCCAAAGACACAATGTAGGAAGGAATGGAGGGATGGCTAGCAGGGCATAGAAGAGTGAGCGCTCCTCCTCACTCCTTTACGTGCAACTCAGGGGACACTTTAAATCTCCACCCTCAGGAAGCAGTGAAAACAATACACATTCATTAGACACAACTCTAATTTAAAGCAGGCTGTGCTGGTCTATTAGCTTTCTTTTTCCTTTTCTTTATGTGTGTACATGGCTCCTACTCATGTATGTGCTTGCATGTGTGGGTACATGCATGTGGAGCCACCATAGGGACAACCTCTACTCTCTGCCCTAAGGCACTGTCCACTGTTTTGCTATGACAGGGTCTCTCGCTGGCCTAAGACACACAGAGTCAGCTGTCCTGACAGCTCGAGGATCTCACAAATCCATCTCCACCCCACTCCCCATGCCGGGATTACAAGTGCATTCATTCACTCTACCCTGCTTTTCTCCTTAGGGTTCTGGAAATGAAACTCGGGTCTATGTTTGCAAGGCAAGAACTTTAGCCACTGAGCTATTTCCTCAGTTTGTGGCTTGTATTATTTTCACAAAATTCTTGATGCTGCAAAGGTTATAGTCAATGTGTCTACTTAGTTCACAGTCTGACAGCTGGAAAATACCATGACAACGCTGGCTGGTTAGGGTTTTCCTGGCAGAGTCACAATATGGAGGAGAAGCCATTGCCATGTGCAGAAGGGCACACATGGAAAGAAAGGAAACCAGAGAGGATGAGGCCGGACTTGTTCTTGCAAGAACTGAGTAGGATCCCATAAGAATTAATGGATCTCTTCTGAGCGTGATGACCTCAAGTGCCTGGTCCCTTCCCAATAGCCCTTACCTCTTAAAGGTTTCACTACCTCCATATGGGCACACCAGGAACACTGGAGGACAACCACATCCAAATCATAGAACAGTGTGAATACTGACATGATTAAAAGACTTCCTTCAGAAGTAGCAGACTGACTGAGAGCAACAAGATAATAAAAAATGGACAACAGTTTACGGATTTGTGCAAAGGGAAACACCACAGCCTATCAGAGATCTGAAATCATATGTCCTGTTTTCTACTGGAAACCTACATGCTTCACAGCTCTGTGTTACCGAGATTGAACAATGCCACTCACCGTTAAGGACCTCAAGCAGATTGGTTCACAGATTTCTGATATGCCATTGTGGGGGGGGCAGTGTGAGCAGGAGTCTGCTTGCACCATAGAGATTGAGTCATTAACCCAGAGCTGCACCATCAACAGACTGTTAACCGACTGTGTGCACACCTCTTTCATTGTCTTATATTTGCTTGCAGAAGTTTTTTACCTTGATGATGACAGCAAAAATTTGCAAGTTCTTTCTCACTTGGTGTCTAACCCAGCAGGTAATATTCTCAACCTACATCCTGTTGACCTCACCTTCTCCTGCCTACCTCTTTGCAATAGGACAGTTCTCAGGGTTGAGTCTGGGGTAGCAGATGTTAGAGAGCATCAGCCTTGAAGAAATAATATAATGATAATGCCAGAGGGTTGTGTGTGTGTTTGTGTGTATGTGTGTGGTTGAATATGAACAATCTACAATGATATATGAATATGAAAAGGTCATGATGAGGCCTCTTGTTTTGTGTGCTCACTTAAGAATTAATTGAATAAAGAAGGAAATATAGTATCTGTAAACACAACAGAACCCGAGATCTAAGCCTTGCCTTTCTCCCTTCTTATGATGTTACGACATTGTGTCCATCCATGAGCCACGTGTGAGGCTGGAGCATGTGACATCTCATGCTGCAGGCTCCACAGCTTCCAGCACAGACTGGAAACTTTGCAAACTTAGCGAGTAACAGAGGACCCTGCTTCTTTCTTTCAGATGACTGTCCTGTCATTGCCTGTCATGCTGGACATGGCTCCCAATGCATTTGATGATCAGTATGAGGGCTGCGTCCAACAAATGGACGAAAGGGCACCCAAGATGTTACAGGAAGACTTCAAAATGAATAAGGAATTTAAAGATGAGTGGAAAAAGGCAGAGGAAAAATGGAAGCAGATCAAAACTAAGGGTTACCCCAAAGGTTTCCATGATTTCCATGGAACAGCTTTAGTTGCCTACACTGGGGACATATACATCAGCTTTAATAAGGCTACTAGAGAGTTCAAAATAAATCCTGCTAACTTCCACTTCAGGGCCTTCCATTACTACTTAACAAGAGCTCTTCAGCTTTTGAGTAACCAGGGTTGTAGGTCAGTTTACCGAGGCACTAAAACCACATTTGAATACAATGAGAAGGGCTCTGTGAGATTTGGGCAATTCACATCATCATCTTTAGACCAGAAAATAGCTTTTTCTAAACAATTTTTGAATGGTTCCGGGACAAAGTTTTTCATCCAAACCTGCTTGGGGGTTTATATGAAACAGTTTTCCTACAAACCTGACCAAGAGGAGGTGTTAATTCCAGGCTATGAAGTATATCACAAAGTCACAACAAAAAAAGCAAATGGGTATATCGAAATTTATCTAGACTCCCCGAAAAAGAAGAAGAGCAACTTCAATTGCTTCTATAGTGGTTCTGCTCAAACAGACAACATAAGCAGCTCAGGTAAGACTGGGTCTGTGTTAGAGATGGAGCTGGCAGGGGTCCTCAGGAAATGGAAGAGAGGGCGCTCCCCACATGGTAGATCCTGCACATGGCTAGGGAGCCTGGAACGGTGAATGGCAGCGTTGGTCAGCCCAGGGCACGCAGCTCAGTGACAGTGTGTCAGAAATGGTTGAACAGTGAGCAACTTCAGGAGAAAGCTCCTACCAGGGGCTCCTCATGAGGAGGGACATGTGCCATCTGCAGCTCTTTCTCCATCCTTTCAATCTAAGGATGCCCGTGTTTGGGGTTCTATGCATGTATACCCATCATGCTTTGTGGCCTGAGTTCTCTTCATCCCTTGACCAGATATCTCATTCAATGCAAGCAAAGACTTCATCAATTTTGTCATGGTAATTTCCTTTCAAGGCACAGTTCAAGTATCACTTATCATGGTAAGCCTTCCTTAATACTTCCAGAGAAAAGTTCTGTACCATCATGCTCTCTGCCACACCTTTGGAGTCAGACTCAGTGGTACTCTCATTCAAACATCACTAGTTCTGTGTGACTCTTGGCAAGTTACCAGATATCTGTGCCTCTGTTTTTCCAGTTCAGTATTAAAGAGCCAAATAACAAATATTCTAGTAGGATTTTCTTGAGAATTCGGAGAAATTGATTCAAGGTATATTACTTGGCATGTAGATGTCATTCAATAAATGCTGTTTGATTTTAAATATGAAGAACGCTGTTCACATCTCAGTCTTTTCAATCAAACTCATATTGATGAGGAGCTCAATACTTACAGAAAAATCTCTTGCTTACAATCTAGAGACCTTATCTCCAATCACCCATCATTCAGGATCTGGACAGGATCTGGCTTACATTCTGGCTCCACTAAATGTTGTCCAGGATTCTTAAGTTTGACTGAGTACCCAAGAAGCTAACCTGAAAGGAGTTACAGTTAGAGAAGTGCGCGCAGTGCAGTCTTAGATCGAAGTAGCCCTGACACTCTGAAGGGTTTCTGCAAACAGGAGTAGTCTTTGGAGGTTGAAGTAGAATGATGGGAAATGATCAAAGGGATCTTATGCATTTGCATAGAGAAATTTGTAATTTGGATCAGTCCCAGGGAAACCATGACACCTACCCAGATACAGAGTCCACCATGAAGGATTCTGCCCTTCTGGGCCAAATGGTCCATGTCCAGTCCAGGCAGGCTAAGGGCCACAGGGAAGCTCTAGTTCACACCAGCTAGTATAGAATACATTATGCCTTAACATTAGAACTTTAGAAGTTTCACACCCAGAATCCTCTTCTTGGGCAAAGAAGGGAAAGCCTGCAGTACTGCTGAGAAGGCCAAGGAAGACTCTGAGTAGGGAAGGCTTTCTATTGTTATTATTGTTACTGTTATTGTTATGACTATTACAATTATAATTACTATTACAATTACAATTACAACTACAATTACTATTACTATTTCTTTTCAAGAGACTATCATGGAGGACAGAACCTGGGAAGTGATGGGAATCCATCCATTTGCTCACTCTCCTGCTTTGCGAATCCTAAGGAAGCTGGAACACCTCCCAGGCACCCTAGCCCTCTAGAACCTACTCACTGGGAGTTTGAGCTATATAGAGAGTTCTGGATGTTGAGGGGAGATATCCATGTCCTGAGAGATCCACACTGACACCTCTCTTTCTCCTCCCTTATTCAGGATCCAGACAGAGCTGCGTATCCCTGCTCCTTGTGTTCTCCTCGGTCTTCTGGTCCAGCTGCTTGCTCTTGCTGCGCTGTAGCCCTCTCCTGTCTGCAGTTTGTGGGTCTGAGTGCTGAAGGGAGGCCAAGGGGAAAGCACTTGATTGGTTGTTTAGGATCTGTGGTAGGGGGAAGGGTGGGATCCTTACAGGGGAGGTCTGCTTTAGCATTTATGACTTCCATAAGCATCCAAGGAACTTACTGGGTCAGTCAGTATAATTTACACCTGACTTCAAATTTACTACCCTTTTACAGTTTTCTATGATCAGAAGGCATTGTTCGTCTCTATGGTCAGCAATAAGAAGTTTTTGTTGTCTTATTGTTGTTTTGTTTTTTAAACATTGATTTTTTTTGTAACTTTAGTATCATGCAGTCCAGAGCCACTCATCTTCCTGTTCCTTCATATCAAACTTCTGAACTTACAACCTCCCCCTCCCAAAAGACCAAACAAAGATGGAAAATAAAGAACAGCAACAAAACACAAAATCCATCTCATGGTGCAAGCTCTACTATGTCATGATGTGTCTCACAGTATCCACCCGACCACACACCTTCATTGCAATGAGTCATTGATCTGGTTCCAGGTCTCTGGCTCCTGGGATACCATCCGTATTGCATCCTCTCTAGGGCTCCTCCTGGTATTTCTGTTGCTGCCCCTGTGACGTTCAGCTTTGAATCAGCAGGACTGGCCCTTTCAAGCATCCCAATGTTTCACAGATAATGCAGATGTTTGTGTGGCCCACCTGGAAGCCCTGGAGCTGGGCCTGGGTGGTTGCTGAGCTGGTCGGCCCACTGCTCTCCCTTATCCACACCACTGAGCTATCTCCTCAAGTACTGCTCAGGCTGGGCCACCCAGTGCTGTCACTGGCAGGAGGCAGGGTCACCTCTCCTGCTCCCGTGTCCTTAGGGCGGCTTCCCTGCATCCACGGCTCCACAGCCAGCTCCCCTGTGCTTCCCAGTTGACTTGCAGGGACTGAGGTCATCGAGGGCTGGATCAGCTGTCTTGCTCTCACTCCATCGGGCCATCTTTCCTGCACCTTGACCACTAGTGCCAGCTCCTCTGTGCTTGCCAGGAGAGGTGGGGGGCCACTCTCCCAAGTTCTGCAGGCAGCTCACTTGTTCTCACGACCCCGGGGAGTCAGCTCTCCCCACGACCTCAAAGTAGCAACTGGCCATGGGGCAGAGGCCATCATACTCCTGCTCAGACCCCCACACAGGAGATGAGTGGCGGGGTCGCTCTCCCTAGAGGTACAGCCAGGGAGGGGTCAGAGCCAGCTCCTCTGCTCTCACAACCTCTGTTTCCTCCCAACCCCCATGGCAAGCTACTGCAGGTGGCAAGGGGCAAGTTGGGGTAGTGTCCAAGCCACTTCACAGCAGATGAGAAGAGGAAGGGGTGAGCTTTGCGACACTCAGGATCTGGACCTGCTCACCAGTCCCCCACTATCCAAGAGGGCCAGGTTCACTATGCTACCCCGTCAAAATGCCGGGCCAACTCTAAGGGTCTCTTCTAAGTGCTGCTGTTCATGCGTGAGAATTCGAAGTAGCTCTCCAGAGCCAGTGAGGGGCGAGAACAGTTCTACAGAGGCCTCTGGACATCCATGTGGTCCCAGGGAGGCTGCTGCCCAAACCGGGACCTTCCCATGGTCTCTGGGGTAATATGAACCATGGGCATTGACAGACCTCCATGGGCCCCGACATGGCCCTCAGTGACTGCATCGGCAGGGACTTCACCATGGCCTTGAGGTGGCACGGCTGGCTACTCATGACAGACTATTTCTCTCCTCCCTTGCATCTCCAGTTCCATCTCCCTTCACAACACTCAAACTGCCCTGCTTGTCCTTCTGTCCATACTTGTACACTGTAGGACTCCTGTTGCAGGGTGGTGACACGGCTTGTGGGTATCTGGGTATTTACAGTCTGCCTCTGTGGCATGGAACTGGGCGGGCCTATGGACATTTCCCCCTTCCTGCACTGAGTGGCAGGACGGCAGGCTGGCCTCGCTGTGTCTATGGCCTGTCTTACCCATACAGCAGCCCTTAGGTCTCTGGGCATCTCTTTCTGCCAGTGGCCCACAGCAACGGCAGTTGGCTGGTCTTGGGATGTCTTACTCCAACTATTCTGTCTTGCATGAAGGTAGGCAGGGCCCTGTGTGTCCTGTGCCTGCCAGAACTCTGCAGTCGAGGGAAGTCTTTGTGAGCATCTTTCCCCACTAAGTCAACTTGCCATCACAGTGGGCAGCACCACTGATGTCTTCCTCCTCCTCCTTTTGTTCAGTGTGGTGACAGGTGTCCATGGTCTGATCATGCTGAGCATGGAGAGCAGGTCTGTGGATATCTTTCCCTACCCATGCCAGGTGGCACGGTGATGGGCAGGACTTCAGATGTCTCCTGGGTTACATTTAACTTCTGTTGCTTTCCCACAGTCCTGGGATGCCATGATGGTCTCCTTGTCACTGACCTCAGCACATCAATCAGAGGTCCCAGCCCAAGGCAAGTCAGGGCAATAATAGTTTAAAATAGGAGATTTGTGATAAATGTTTCAATGTAAGGAAATAAACCACATCTTGCTTTTCTGTGATTAGGCATTTCTATAGATTGTAGTATTTCTTTGAGAGACTCCTGTAAGTTGTGGGGTCTGATGCCCACACTTGTACAGCTGATTAAGTTCATGTGGCGCATTTCTCACACACAGGTGCTCTTGCAGGATGAACTGAATGGGCCTTACCTATAAGGGCTGACCCAGATAAACGCCACTCTCTATCCCAGTATAAATGCAACCAGCTACTGAGCCCTGTCAGTTTACGTTAATAACTTCAGATATCTCTAAGGAAATGGGTAGCTACATTCATTTTTAAAATATCCTTACTGCATGTGGATGATGTCTGTGGCCTCCTGCCTTGAAATGTGTCTAGGGGTCAGAGGACAACCCTGTGGGATTAGTTCTCCCCCTCCAACTGTGTGTAGGTTCCAGGGATCAAGCCTAGGCTGTCAGCTTGCACATGAAGCATTATTTAAATGGGGAGCATCTCACCTCCCAGACAGGCACAGTTTGAGGTGTTTATGGGTCAGGAAGTCTGTGTCCTGTGCTCACCAAGAGTGGGTTTATAGCCTGGGTGTATATAGCTTCCCTTACTCCGTATGTTACAGAGTTAGAAAACCCTGGAAAAGAGCACAGACTCAATTTTCTTTTTTTTTTTTTGATTTTTTTTATTGTATATATTCTATATTTACAATTCATTTCCCTTTTTCTGGTTCCCCACCCCCAAAGGTCCCACATGTCCTTTTCCCTCCCCCTGCTCCCGCATCCACCCCCTCCCACTTTACTGTTCTTCTACTCTCCCACAATGATGTTTTGGTCCATTCTAGCACCAGTGTCCACTCCTTTCTTCTTGTGAGACATCACTTGATATGTGATTTGTGTCTTTGGTGTTCCAAGCTTCTAGGCTAATATCCACTTATCAGTGACTGTATACCATGGGTATTCTTTTGAGACTGGGTCACCTCACTTAGTATGACATTCTCCAGCTCCATCCATTTCTCTAAGAATTTCATGAATTCATTGTTTCTAATGGCTGAATAGTACTCCATTGTGTATATATACCACATTTTTTGTATCCATTCCTCTGTTGAGGGACATCTGGGTTCTTTCCAGCTTCTGGCTATTATATATAAAGCTGCTATGAACATAGTGGAGCATGTATCCTTATTGCATGCTGGTGAATCTTCTGGGTATATTCCCAGGAGTGGTATGGCTGGGTCCTCCGGAAGTATCACGCCCAGTTTTCTGAGGAACCGCCATACTGATTTCCAGAGTGGTTGTACCAGCTTGCATTCCCACCAGCAGTGGAGGAGTGTTCCTCTTTCTCCACATCCTCGCCAACACCTGATGTCTTCTGAGTTTTTAATCTTAGCCATTCTGACTGGTGTGAGGTGAAATCTCAGGGTTGTTTTAATTTGCATTTCCCTAATGACTAGTGATGTTGAGCATTTTTTAAGGTGTTTTTCAGCCATCCGAATTTCTTCAGGTGAAAAGACTCTGTTTAGCTCTGTACCCCATTTTTGGATAGGGTTATTTGGTTTTCTGGGGTCTAACCTCTTGAGTTCTTTGTATACATTGGAGATTAGCCCTCTGTCGGATGTGGGGTTGGTGAAGATTTTTTCCCAATTTGTTGGTTGCCGATTTATCCTTTTGACAGTGTCTTTTGCCTTACAGAAACTTTGTAGTTTTATGAGGTCCCATTTGTCTATTCTTGCTCTTAGAGCATAAGCAATTGGTGTTCTGTTCAGGAATTTTTCCCCTGAGCCAATGTCCTCAAGGGTCTTCCCCAGTTTCTTTTCTATTAGTTTTAGTGTGTCTGGTTTTATGTGGAGGTCTTTGATCCACTTGGAGTTGAGCTTAGTGCAAGGAGATAAGAGTGGATCAATTCTCATTCTTCTGCATGTTGACCTCCAGTTGAGCCAGCACCATCTGTTGAAAAGGCTATCTTTTTTCCACTGGATGTTTTCAGCTCCTTTTTCGAAGATCAATTGGCCATAGATGTGTGGGTTCAATTCTGGGTCTTCGATCCTATTCCATTGATCCGCTTCCCTGTCACTGAACCAATACCATGCAGTTTTTAATACCACTGCTCTGTAATATTGCTTGAGGTCCGGGATATTGATTCCCCCAGAAGTTCTTTTGCTGTTGATGATAGTTTTAGCTATTCTGGGTTTTTTGTTATTCCAGATGAATTTGAGAATTGCTCTTTCTAGCTCTATGAAGAACTGAGTTGGGATTTTGATGGGAATTGCATTGAATCTGTATATTGCTTTGGGCAAGATTGCCATTTTGACTATATTAGTCCTGCCAACCCACGAGCATGGAAGATTTTCCCATTTTCTGATGTCTTCTTCAATTTCCCTCTTCAGAGACCTGAAGTTTTTGTCGTATAAATCTTTCACATGTTTGGTTAGCGTCACTCCAAGATACTTTATATCATTTGTGGCTATTGTGAAGGGTGTCATTTCCCTAATTTCTTTCTCGGCCTGCTTATCCTTCGCGTATAGGAAGGCTACTGATTTACTTGAGTTGATTTTATAGCCGGCCACTTTGCTGAAGTTGTTTATCAGTTGCAGGAGTTCTCTGGTGGAGGTTTTTGGGTCACTTAAGTAAACTATCATATCATCTGCAAATAGTGATAGTTTGACTTCTTCCTTTCCGATTTGTATCCCTTTGACTTCCCTCTGTTGTCGAATTGCTCTAGCTAGTACCTCAAGTACTATATTGAAGAGGTATGGCGAGAGGGGACAGCCTTGTCTAGTCCCTGATTTTAGAGGGATTGCTTCGAGTTTTTCTCCGTTTACCTTGATGTTGGCTACTGGCCTGCTGTATATTGCTTTTACTATGTTTAGATATGGGCCTTGAATTCCTGTTCTTTCTAGGACCTTTAGCATGAAAGGATGCTGAATTTTGTCAAATGCTTTTTCAGCATCCAATGAGATGACCATGTGGTTTTTTTCTTTGAGTTTGTTTATGTAGTGGATTACGTTGATGGATTTCCGTATATTGAACCATCCCTGCATCCCTGGGATGAAGCCAACTTGATCATGGTGAATGATCGTTTTGATGTGTTCTTGGATTCGGTTGGCAAGTATTTTGTTTAGTATTTTTGCATCGATATTCATAAGAGAAATTGGCCTGTAGTTCTCTTTCTTAGTTGGATCTTTGTGTGGTTTTGGTATCAGGGTAATTGTGGCTTCATAGAATGAGTTGGGTAGTGTTCCTTCTGTTTCTATTTTGTGGAATAATTTGAAGAGTATCGGTATCAGGGCTTCTTTGAAGGTCTGATAGAATTCTGCACTAAAACTGTCTGGTCCTGTGCTCTTTTTGGTTGGAAGACTGTCTATGACCCCTTCTATTTCTTTGGGGGTTATGGGTCTGTTTAGACGATCTATTTGATCCTGGTTTAATTTTGGTATTTGGTAACTGTCGAGGAAATTGTCCATTTCCTCCAGATTCTCCAGTTGTGTTGAGTATAGGTTTTTGTAGTAGGATCTGATGATTTTTTTGAATTTCCTCAGTTTCTGTTGTTATATCTCCCTTTTCATTTCTAATTTTGTTAATTTGAATACTGTCTCTGTGCCCTTTAGTAAGTCTGGCTAGGGGTTTATCTATCTTGTTGATCTTCTCAAAGAACCAGCTCCTGGTTTTGTTGATTCTTTGTATGGTTCTCTTTGTTTCAACTTGATTGATTTCAGCCCTGAGTTTGATGATTTCCTGTCTTCTACTCCTCCTGGGTGAAATTGCTTCTTTTTGTTCCAGAGCTTTCAAGTGCGCCATTAAGTTGCTGGTATATGCTCTCTCCTGTTTCTTTTTGGAGACACTCAGGGCTATGAGTTTTCCTCTAAGCACTGCTTTCATTGTGTCCCATAGATTTGGGTATGTTGTGCCTTCATTTTCATTAAGTTCTAAGAATTCTTTGATTTCTTTCTTTATTTCTTCCTGGACTAAGGTATCATTGAGTAGAATATTGTTCAGCCTCCAAGCGTATGGGGATTTTCTGTTGTTTTTGTTGCTATTGAAGAACACTCTTACTCCATGGTGATCTGATAAGAGGCATGGGATTAGTTCGATCTTTTTATATTTGTTGAGATCTGTCTTGTGTCCAATTATATGGTCGATTTTGGAGAAGGTACCATGAGGGGCTGAGAAGAAGGTATAGTCTTTTGCTTTAGGGTGAAATGTTCTATATATATCTGTTAACTCCAATTGCTCCAAAGTTTCGATGAGTTTCTCCGTGTCTCTGTTTAGTTTGTTTTCCTGGTCGGTCCACTGTAGATAGTGGAGTATTGAGGTCCCCCACAATCATTGTGTTAGGTGCAATGTGTGCTTTGAGCTTTAGTAAGGTTTCTTTTACAAATGAGGGTGCCCTTACATTTGGAGCGTAGATGTTTAGAATTGTGAGTTCCTCTTGGTGGATTCTTCCTTTGACTAGCAGGAAGTGACCTTCTGTGTCTCTTTTGATGACTTTGGGTTGAAAGTCAATTTTATCTGATATTAAAATGGCTACTCCAGCTTGCTTCCTGTGACCATTTGCTTGCAAAATTGTCTTCCATCCTTTTACTCTAAGGTAGTGTTTGTCTTTGACTCTGAGGTGTGTTTCCTGTAAGCAGCAAAATGTAGGGTCCTGTTTCCGTATCCAGTCTGTTAGTCTATGTCTTTTTATTGGGGAGTTGAGTCCATTGATGTTAAGAGATATTAAGGAATAGAGATTATTACTTCCTGGCATTTTTGATGTTATTTTTGTTTTTGAGTAGTTATCTTCCTTTGAGTTTGATGGAAGAAGTTTACTGTCTTGCTTTTTCTTGGGTGCCATTTCCTTCCTTGTGTTGGAGTTTTCCTCCTATTATCCTTTGTAGAGCTGGGTTAGTGGAAAGATATTGTGTAAATTTGGTCCTGTCATGGAATATTTTGATTTCTCCATCTATGTTGATTGAGAGTTTTGCTGGGTATAGTAGTCTTGGTTGACATTTGTTTTCTCTTAGGGTCTGCATGATGTCTGCCCAGGATCTTCTAGCTTTCATGGTTTCTGCAGAGAAGTCTGGTGTGATTCTGATAGGTCTTCCTTTATATGTTACTTGGCCCTTTTCTCTTACTGCCTTTAATATTCTTTCTTTGTTTAGTACATTTGGGGTTTTGATTATTATGTGACGGGAGGTGTTTCTGTTCTGGTCCAGTCTGTTTGGAGTTCTGTAGGCTTCTTGTACATTCATGGGCATCTCTCTCTTTAAGTTAGGAAAGTTTTCTTCCATAATTTTGTTAAAGATATTTGCTGGCCCTTTAAGTTGTATATCTTCACT
Source organism: Apodemus agrarius (assembly GCA_964023405.1). Classification (NCBI taxonomy): domain Eukaryota; kingdom Metazoa; phylum Chordata; class Mammalia; order Rodentia; family Muridae; genus Apodemus; species Apodemus agrarius. The sequence continues at coordinate 94,307,077 of OZ030005.1, read as the reverse complement.
CTCATCTATCCCTATAATCCTTAGGTTTGGTCTTCTCATTGTGTCCTGGATTTCCTGGATGTTTTGGGTTACAAGCCTTTTGGATTTTGCATTTTCTTTGACTGTGGAGTCAATGGTTACTATGTTATCTTCAGCATCGGAGATTCTTATTTCTATCTCTTGTATTCTGTTGTTTATGTTTGCATCTACGACCCCTGTTTTCTTCCCAAGGTTTTCTATCTCCAAGGTTGCCTCCTTTTGTGATTTCTTAGTTGTTTCTACCTCTGTGTTCAGATCTTGGATGGTTTTGCTCAGTTCCATCATTTGTTTGTTTGTGTTTTCATGTAATTCTTTAATATATTTTTGTGCTCCCTCTTTCATGACTTCTGCCTGTTGTTTCAAGTTCTCCTGCATTTCTTTAACTGATTTTCTCACTTCCTCTTTATTGGTTTCTGTCTGCTGGCCCATATTCTCCTGGAGTTCTTTAAGTGTTTTTTGTGTTTGGATTGTAAGAGCTTCTACTCTATTGATGTTCCCCTGCATTTCTTTAAGAGATTTGTTTATGTCTTTTTTGTGTTCCTCTAGGAGCATCATGACCTGTGCTTTTATATCTAACTCTTGTTTTTCTGGTGTGCTGGGGTATCCTGGACTTGCTGTGGTTGGCGAATTGGGTTCAGATGGTGCCATATTGCCTTGATTTCTGTTAATAACGTTCCTACGTTTGCCTTTTGCCATCTCTTTATCTCTGGCGTTAGTTGGTCTTCTTGTAGATGGCGCTCTGTTGAAAGCACAGCACGCCTGTCCCCAGGAGACAGATCCCTTCTGGCAGCTTGTCTGTGCTGGACTATGCTCACTCTGAGTCCAGGTCCCTGACTCCAGCTGCTAGAGTTCTGAGCTGTACCCTGAGGCGGCCCGGTGGCCCCTCGCTGCTAGTCCGCTCAGAGAGCTGGTCCCGGCCGGTAGTCTGCACCCGCAGCTGAGCTTTCTGTGCCCGGATCTCCTGCAGAGCTAAGCTAAGCTATAACTCTGGCCACGCACCTGATTCCAGCTGCTCACTGCGTCCAGTGTGCCCGCTGTTTGCGCGTGGGGGTCTGGGGCAAGATGGCTGCCCCTGCTGAAAGCACCGCGTGTCCTTGGCTGAGCTGCTCGTACCGGCTCTGCTGCTCCTTTCTGGCTGCGTTGTCTGTGCTGTTCTGTGCTCGCTCTGAGTCCGGGCCCCTGACTCCAGCTGCTAGAGTGCCGAGCTGTGAGCTGTGCCCCGAGGCGGCCCAGTGGCCCCTCGCTGCTAGTCCGCTCGGAGAGCTGGTCCCGGCTGCTAGTCTGCACCCGCAGCTGAGCTTTCTGTGCCCAGATCTCCTGCAGAGCTAAGCTAAGCTATAACTCTGGCCACGCACCTGATTCCAGCCGCTCACTGCGTCCAGTGTGCTCGCTGTTTGCGCGCGGGGGTCTGGGGCAAGATGGCTGCCCCTGCTGAAAGCACCGCGTGTCCTTGGCTGAGCTGCTCGTACCCGGCTCTGCTGCTCCTTTCTGGCTGCGTTGTCTGTGCTGGACTGTGCTCGCTCTGAGTCCAGGCCCCTGACTCCAGCTGCTAGAGTGCCGAGCTGTGAGCTGTGCCCCGAGGCGGCCCAGTGGCCCCTCGCTGCTAGTCCGCTCGGAGAGCTGGTCCCGGCTGCTAGTCTGCACCCGCAGCTGAGCTTTCTGTGCCCAGATCTCCTGCAGAGCTAAGCTAAGCTATAACTCTGGCCACGCACCTGATTCCAGCCGCTCACTGCGTCCAGTGTGCCCGCTGTTTGCGCGCGGGGGTCTGGGGCAAGATGGCTGCCCCTGCTGAAAGCACCGCGTGTCCTTGGCTGAGCTGCTCGTACCCGGCTCTGCTGCTCCTTTCTGGCTGCGTTGTCTGTGCTGGACTGTGCTCGCTCTGAGTCCAGGCCCCTGACTCCAGCTGCTAGAGTGCCGAGCTGTGAGCTGTGCCCCGAGGCGGCCCAGTGGCCCCTCGCTGCTAGTCCGCTCGGAGAGCTGGTCCCGGCTGCTAGTCTGCACCCGCAGCTGAGCTTTCTGTGCCCAGATCTCCTGCAGAGCTAAGCTAAGCTATAACTCTGGCCACGCACCTGATTCCAGCCGCTCACTGCGTCCAGTGTGCTCGCTGTTTGCGCGCGGGGGTCTGGGGCAAGATGGCTGCCCCTGCTGAAAGCCTCAATTTTCATTACAATTGTAATTAGTTAAATGTATTGTAGCTGTCATCACGACAACAGTATCTGAGCCAACCAGAGATGATTGAGTCAAGAGGGGAACATGGAGAGACGGATTTTTAAATGTGAATCTCATAAGAAGACCTTGAGTATCTATACAAATTAACCAAGAGCTGTTCAGGAGATCTCTTAATAATCTTTGAATGTCTGCATAAACAGGTTACAGAAACCAAAAAAGCAGTTAGCCATATAACCATCACCATCAAAAGAGGAGGTCATGAGTGTACATTTCTGGTGAAGGTCACTGAGTCAGGGTTACTGGGAACTTATTTTCCAGGGATTGGAGTCAGAGTCAAAATGCTATTAAGTGTCAAGATGGATGCTGTGGTAGTTTGAATATGCTTGGCCCAGGGAGTGGCCTTGTTGGAGTAGGTGTGGCCTTGTTGAAGGAAGTGTGTCACTGTGGCTCTGGGGTGTAAGACCCTTGTCCCATCTGCCTGGAAGCCAGTCTTCTAGTGGCCTTCAGGTGAAGATGTAGAGCTCTCAGCTCCTCTTGTCCCATGCCTGCTGATGCTGCCATGGTGATTCTCTCCCCTCCTAAGGTGGTGAATGTAGCTTGCTTTATACCGTGGATCCACTACACCTAGGCCAAGAAATTGGAAGCCACAGATGCTGCTGGCAAATGGACCATCTCTCACAATGTGAGCCCATTAAGCATAAGATTTTATTGAGACCTAGAGCCTTCCACCCATGCTTCTCTACTTCCTCCTGAGTCTTAGGTTTGATATGAATACAGGATCATGGTCCAACCCCCGACAGCCCTCAGGCCTGGATCTGGGAACTAAGAAGGTGGAGGGAAGGTGATCGCTAATGTAGCTACAGACTGGCAACCCATATTTCATCTTGTCTTTTACCCACTGATGCCCACTTTAAATGTCTGGTTGTACTGGAAAAGGGAAAGACATGGAAGTTTATATTTCGAGACAAGAATATAGTTTACAATTCTATGCATGCCTTGTGTCTGGACTCCCTAGTTGCCAGGAACAAGGGGGTTTCCTTTGAAAGACTTGGGATTGTAAAACAAGCTTCCTGAAAACACATGAATGAATAAAGAAAGTCTCTCCTAGGGAATGTACAGAAGAAACACGTAATCCAATGGACATAAAATTAAAAATCTGAAAATTCCATTACAAAGATTCTGGCCTTTGGTAAACAGAGGAATCCTGAGGAATCAGATTCTATGCCACAGGAAGGGACCCTGGGAATAGAGTTGATTATTCCCAGACAGAAATTAGCCAGGATTGCTGGTTACACTTAGAAACACTGTCCCAAGACTGCATAGCAATAGGGACTAACCAGGCTATGACTCGAAGCAGATTAAATTAACATTAGAGGACTTATGAGGGCATGACCCCTTTTTCTGATGTGTGCTATTCTTCCTTGCAAATTAATGGCTATGGACAACAGAAATATTACTAGGCCCCTGAGACTACTTAGTGGGGGTATACTAATGGCTTGATTAAATGTGCCCCTTCTGATGCTTTATATAGTGGAAAAAATGAGAAATGATATATTTTAACAAGGATCTTGGACTACAGAGAGAGAGAGAGAGAGAGAGAGAGAGAGAGAGAGAGAGAGATCTTGCACTCAAGTTCTCACACTGATTAGATAAAGTGAGGGGTCCTCCATCTGACTATAGGGCAGTATGAGTCCATGAGTTGACTCATTCACATAGACTAGCAGGGAATGTAACAGGGCCCCAGACCTTAGCCCAACTGATTCCATGATGGAAGTACTATTTTTTTTTAATTTTTATTTTCTATATTCTATGTTTACATTCTAAAGGCTTTCCCCTTTCCCAGTTCCCCCCTCCCTATGTCCCATAAATCCTCTCCCCCCCAACTATTCCCCAATCATTCCCCCTCCCCCCACGGTTTCTCTACAAAACTGTATCCAATCCTTCCAGGCCCAGGGTCCTCTCCTTTCTTCTTGGGAATCATTTGACTTGCTAATTGTGCCTTGAGTATTTAGGGCTTCTGGGCTCATTAATATTCACTTATTAGTGATTGCATTTCATGTGTATTCTTTTGTGACTGGGTTAGCTCACTCAGGATGATATTTTCCAGGTCTAACCATTTACCTACAAATTGCATGAATTCATTATTTTTTTTTTAAATTTTTTTTAATTTTCTATATTCTTTGTTTACATTCCAAAGGCTTTCCCCTTTCCCAGTTACCCCCCACCATATGTCCCATAATTCCTCTCCCCCCCATGCTATTCCCCACTCTTCCCCCCCCCCCACAATTTCTCTGTTCTGGGACTACAATACTGGATCCAATCTTTACAGGCCCAGGGTCCTCTCCTTTTTTTCTTCTTGAGAGTCATTTGACTTGCTAATTGTGCCTTGAGTATTTAGGGCTTCTGGGCTCATTAATATCCACTTATCAGTGATTGCATTTCGTGTGTATTCTTTTGTGATTGGGTTAGCTCACTTAGGATGATAGTTTCCAGATCTAACCATTTACCTACAAATTGCATGAATTCATTATTTTTAATTGCTGAGTAGTACTCCATTGTATAAATATACCACATTTTCTGTATCCATTCCTCCTTTGAGGGATATCTGGGCTCCTTCCAATTTCTGGCTATTATAAACAAGGCTGCTATAAACATAGAGGAGCATGTGTCTTTGTTGTATGCAGAGGAATCCTCTGGGTATATGCCCAGGAGTGGTATGCCAGGGTCCTCTGGGAGTGGCATGCCCAATTTTCTGAGGAACCGCCACACTGATTTCCAGAGTGGTTTTACCATTTTGCAATCCCACCAACAGTGGAGGAGTGTTCCTCTTTCTCCACATCCTCGCCAGCACTTGTTGTCTCTCGAGTTTTTAATCTTAGCCATTCTGACTGGAGTGAGGTGGAATCTCAGGGTTGTTTTGATTTGCATTTCCCTGATGACTAATGATGTTGAACATCTCTTAAGGTGTTTCTCGGCCATCCGATTTTCTTCTGGTGAAAATTCTTTGTTTAGCTCTGTACCCCATTTTTTGATAGGGTTATTTGGTTCTTTGGGGTCTAACTTCTTGAGTTCTTTGTATATATTGGATATTAGCCCTCTGTCGGATGTGGGGTTGGTAAAGATCATTTCCCACGTTGTTGGTTGCCGTTTTGTCCTTCTGACAGTGTCCTTTGCCTTACAGAAACTTTGTAATTTTATGAGGTCCCATTTGTCAATTCTTGATCTTAGAGCATAAGCTATTGGTGTTCTGTTCAGGAACTTTACCCCTGTGCCCATGTCCTCCAGGGTCTTCCCAAGTTTCTTTTCTAATAGTTTCAGTGTGTCTGGTTTTATGTGGAGGTCCTTGATCCACTTGGAGTTGATCTTAGTACAAGGAGATAAGAGTGGGTCAATTCTCATTCTTCTGCATGTTGACCTCCAGTTGAACCAGCACCATTTGTTGAAAAGGCTATCTTTTTTCCACCGGATGGTTGTGGCTCCTTTATCAAAGATCAAGTGACCATAAGTCTGTGGGTTCATTTCTGGGTCTTCAATCCTATTCCATTGATCTACCTGCCTGTTGCTGTACCAATACCATGCAGTTTTTAACACAATTGCTCTGTAGTACTGCTTGAGGTCAGGGATATTGATTCCCCCAGAAGTCCTTTTATTGTTGAGAATAGTTTTAGCTATCCTGGGTTTTTTGTTGCTCCAGATGAATTTGAGAATTGCTCTTTCTAGATCTATGAAGAATTGATTTGGGATTTTGATGGGGATTGCATTGAATCTGTAGATTGCTTTTGGCAAGATGGCCATTTTTACTATATTGATCCTGCCAATCCAGGAGCAAGAAATATTTTTCCATCTCCTGAGGTCTTCTTCGATTTCTTTCTTCAGGGACTTGAAGTTCCTGTCATACAGATCTTTCACTTGTTTGGTTAGAGTTACGCCGAGATACTTTATGTTGTTTGTGGCTATTGTGAAGGGTGTTATTTCCCTAACTTCTTTCTCAGCCTGCTTGTCCTTTGAGTACAAGAAGGCTACTGATTTGCTTGAGTTAATTTTATAACCAGCCACGTTGCTGAAGTTGTTTATCAGCTGTAGAAGTTCTCTGGTGGAGTTTTTTGGATCGCTTAAGTAGACTATCATATCATCTGCAAATAATGATACTTTGACTTCTTCCTTTCCAATTTGTATCCCTTTGACTTCCTTATGTTGTCTGATTGCTCTCGCTAGAACTTCAAGTACTATATTGAAAAGATATGGAGAGAGAGGACAGCCTTGTCTAGTCCCTGATTTTAGTGGAATTGCTTCAAGTTTCTCTCCATTTATTTTGATGTTGGCTACTGGTTTGCTGTAGATTGCTTTTACTATGTTTAGGTATGGGCCTTGAATTCCTGCTCTTTCCAAGACTGTTAGCATGAAAGGATGCTGAATTTTGTCAAATGCTTTTTCAGCATCTAATGAGATGACCATGTGGTTTTTTTCTTTTAGTTTGTTTATGTAATGGATTACATTGATGGATTTCCGTATATTGAACCATCCCTGCATTCCTGGAATGAAGCCTACTTGATCATGGTGAATGATCGTTTTGATATGCTCTTGGATTCGGTTGGCAAGAATTTTATTTAGTATTTTTGCATCTATATTCATAAGAGAAATTGGCCTGTAGTTCTCTTTCTTTGTTGGATCTTTTTGTGGTTTAGGTATCAGCGTAATTGTGGTTTTGTAGAACAAGTTGGGCAGTGTCCCTTCTGTCTCTATTTTGTGGAATAGTTTGAAGAGTATTGGTGTTAAGTCTTCTTTGAAGGTCTGGTAGAATTCTGCACTAAAACCATCTGGTCCCGTACTTTTTTTGGTTGGGAGGCTTTCTATAACCCCTTCTATTTCTTTAAGGGTTATGGGACTGTTTAGCTGGTCTACTTGATGCTGATTTAATTTTGGTATTTGGTATCTGTCTAGGAAATTGTCCATTTCCTCCAGATTCTCCAGTTGTTTTGAGTATAGGCCTTTGTAGTAGGATCTGATGATCTTTTGAATTTCCTCTGTTTCTGTTGTTATATCCCCCTTTTCATTTTTAATTTTGTTAATTTGGATACTATCTCTGTGCCCTTTGGTTAGTCTAGCTAAGGGTTTATCTATCTTGTTGATTTTCTCGAAGAACCAGCTCTTGGTTTTGTTGATTCTTTGTATGGTTCTCTTTGTTTCTGCTTGATTGATTTCAGCCCTTAGTTTGATGATTTCCTCTCTTCTACTCCTCCTGGGTGAGTTAGCTTCTTTTTGTTCCAGCGCCTTCAGGTGTGCTGTTAAGTTGCTAGTGTATGCTCTTTCCAGTTTCTTTTTGGAGGCACTCAGGGCTATGAGTTTTCCTCTTAGCAATGCTTTCATTGTATCCCAGAGATTTGGGTAGGTCGTACCTTCATTTTCATTGAAGTCTAAAAAGTCTTTGATTTCTTTCTTTATTTCTTCCTTGACCAGGGTGTCATTGAGTAGAGTATTGTTCAGTTTCCATGTGTATGTGGGCTTTCTGTTGTTGTTCTTGCTATTGAAGACCACTTTTACTCCATAGTGATCCGATAGGAGACATGGGATTAGTTCGGTCTTCTTGTATTTGTTGAGGTCTGTCTTGTGACCAATTATATGATCAATTTTTGAGAAGGTACCGTGCGGTGCTGAGAAAAAGGTATACTCTTTTGTTTTAGGATGGAATGTTCTATATATATCTGTTAAATCCAATTGGTCCAAAGCTTCAATTAGTTTCACTGTGTCCCTGTTTAGTTTCTGCTTTCCTGATCGGTCCATTGAGGAGAGTGGAGTGTTGAGGTCACCTACAATCATTGTGTTAGGTGTGATGTGTGCTTTAAGCTTTAGTAAAGTTTCTTTTACGAATGAGGGTGCCCTTGCATTTGGCGCATAGATGTTCAGTATTGAGAATTCTTCTTGGTGGATTTTCCCTTTGACAAGCAGGAAGTGACCTTCTGTGTCTCTTTTGATGACTTTAGGTTGAAAGTCGATTTTATCTGATATTAGAATGGCTACTCCAGCTTGTTTCCTGGGACCATTTGCTTGTAGAACTGTCTTCCAGCCTTTTACTCTAAGGTGGTGTTTGTCTTTGACACTGAGATGTGTTTCCTGTATGCAGCAAAATGTAGGGTCCTGTTTCCGTATCCAGTCTGTTAGTCTGTGTCTTTTGATTGGGGAATTGAGTCCATTGATATTAAGAGATATTAAGGAATAGTAATTATTACTTCCTGACATTTTGGGAATTGTTATTATTATTTGTATTTGAGTGGTTCTCTTCTTTTGGGTTGGATGAGATGGGGTTTCTATCTTGTTTCTTCTGGGGTGTTGTTTCCCCCCGTGTGTTGGTATTTTTCCCCTATTATCCTTTGTAGGGCTGGGTTTGTAGATAAGTATTGTGCAAATTTGGTTTTGTCGTGGAATATCTTGGTTTCCCCATCTATGGCAATTGATAGTTTTGCTGGGTATAGTAGTCTTGGCTGAAGTTTGTGTTCTCTTAGGGTCTGCATGAGGTCTGCCCAGGATCTTCTAGCTTTCATGGTCTCAGGTGAGAAGTCTGGTGTAATTCTGATAGGTCTTCCTTTATATGTTACTTGTCCTTTTTCTCTTACTGCCTTTAATATTCTTTCTTTGTTTAGTACATTTGGGGTTTTGATTATTATGTGACGGGAAGTATTTCTGTTCTGGTCCAGTCTATTTGGTGTTCTATAGGCTTCTTGTATATTCATGGGCATCTCTCTCTTTAGGTTGGGGAAATTTTCTTCCATAATTTTGTAGAAGATATTTGCTGGCCCTTTAAGTTGTAGATCTTCATTCTCATCTATCCCTATAATCCTTAGGTTTGGTCTTCTCATTGTGTCCTGGATTTCCTGAATGTTTTGGGTTACCAGCTTTTTGCATTTTGCATTTTCTTTAATTGTTGAATCCATGGTTCCTATGGTATCTTCAGCATCTGAGATTCTGTCTTCTATCTCTTGTATTCTATTGTTGATATTTGCATCTATGACTCCTGATTTCTTCCCAAGGTTTTCTATCTCCAACATTGTCTCCCTTTGCGATTGCTTAGTTGTTTCTACTTCTGTTTTTAGATTTTGTATGGTTTTGCTCAGATCTTTCAGTTGCTTGTTTGTGTTTTCCTGTAATTCTTTAAGGGATTTTTGTGTTTCCTCCTTTATGACTTCTACTCGTTGACCCATGTTCTCTTGTATTTCTTTAGGTGATTTTTGTTTCTCCCCCTTATTGGGATTTATTTTTTGCTCTATATTCTCCTGGATTTCTTTAAGTGATTTTTGTGTCTGCCTTGTATGGGCTTCTAGTTTTTGATCTATTTTCTCCTCTATTACTTTAAGAAATTTATCTACGTGATCCTCAATCTGCATCTTTACCAGTGATTTTAGATCTGAGTCTTGTTTTTCTGGTGTGTTGAGATATCTGGGATTTAATTGTGTTTGTCTTGCAATGGCTTCTAGCTTTTGATCTATTTTCTCATGTATTACTTTAAGAGATTTATCTAAGTGTTCCTCTATCAGCATCCTGACCAGTGATTTTAGATCTGAGTCTTGTTTTTCTGGTGTTTCGGGGTATCCAATATTTATTGCTGTTGGGGAACTGGGTTCGGATGCCGCCATATTGCCTTGATTTTTGGTAGTAGCGATCTTACGTTTGCCTTTTGCCATCTGGTTAACTCTGGTGTTAGTTGGCCCTGTAGATACTAGCTGGTGCTTGACCCTCCTGTGGGGTTGTAAGGCTATTTCCCAGCGACTGGGATACCTGAATCACTGTCCTGCGGGGTTCTTGCTCACAGATTGCTGACAGGTGGCCTGAGTCCCCCGAGGTCTTAAACTCAGGATATCCCAGGTATTTGGTTCTGCCTGTTGGGCGGCTGCTCTGCACTGCTCCTGCTCAGGGTTTGCTGTCTGATATCCTGTTTCCCCAGGGGTCTTAATGTTGGGATATCTCAGTTATCTGGTTCCGCCTGCTGGTCCCAAGCTGCTGGGAAGCTGGCTGGGTCCGGTTTCCAGCTTCCCTGCCACTGGCTGGATGGGAGGCTGGTTCGGCCTCTGGCTGGGTCTGGGCACCTGGCACACTGGCTGACTCCGGCTTCCTCACCACCAGCTGGACGGGAAGCTGCAGGCAATATGGCAGCTGCCTGCAGGGAGCTCTGGGTCTGCCCCGCGAGTGCAGAGTGCACCCGCTATTCTGTGCCCAACTCCCACTCCAGGCCTGAGTCCCCGAAGGTCTTAAGCTCGGGCTGTGTCGGGTACCTGGTTCAGCTGCCGCCGCCGGATGGTTCTGAGCACCTGGCACGCTGGGTGACACTCAGGCTTCCCCACCACCAGCTGGGCGGGAAGCTGCAGGCAATATGGCAGCTGCCTGCAGGGAGCTCGGGGTCCGCCCCGCGAGTGCAGAGTGCACCCGCTATTCTGTGCCCAACTCCCACTCCAGGCCTGAGTCCCCGAAGGTCTTAAGCTCGGGCTGTGTCGGGTACCTGGTTCAGCTGCCGCCGCCGGATGGTTCTGCGAATTCATTATTTTTAATTGCTGAGTAGTATTCCATTGTATAAATATACCACATTTTCTGTATCCATTCCTCCTTTGAGGGATATTTGGGCTCCTTCCAATTTCTGGCTATTATAAACAAGGCTGCTATAAACATAGTGGAGCATGTGTCCTTATTGCATGGAGGGGAATCCTCTGGGTATATGCCCAGGAGTGGCATGCCAGGGTCCTCTGGAAGGGACATGCCCAATTTTCTGAGGAACCGCCACACTGATTTCCAGAGCGGTTTTTACCATTTTGCAATCCCATCAACAGTGGAGGAGTGTTCCTCTTTCTCCACATCCTCACCAGCACTTCTTGAGTTTTTAATCTTAGCCATTCTGACTGGTGTGAGGTAGAATCTCAGGGTTGTTTTGATTTGCATTTCTCTGATGACTAATGATGTTGAACATCTCTTAAGGTGTTTCTTGGCCATCCGAATTTCTTCTGGTGAAAATTCTTTGTTTAGCTCTGTACCCCATTTTGTGATAGGGTTATTTGGTTCTTTGGGGTCTAACTTCTTGAGTTCTTTGTATATATTGAATATTAGCCCTCTGTCGGATGTGGGGTTGGTGAAGATCTTTTCCCATTTTGTTGGTTGTCATTTTGTCTTTCTGACAGTGTCCTTTGCCTTATAGAATCTTTGTAATTTTATGAGGTCCCATTTGTCAATTCTTGATCTTAGTGCATAAGCTATTGGTGTTCTGTTCAGGAACTTTCCCCCTGTGCCTATGTCTTCCAGGGTCTTCCCAAGTTTCTTTTCTAATAGTTTCAGTGTGTCTGGTTTTATGTGGAGGTCCTTGATCCACTTGGAGTTGATCTTAGTGCAAAGAGATAAGAGTGGGTCAATTCGCATTCTTCTGCATGTTGACCTCCAGTTGAACCAGCACCATTTGTTGAAAAGGCTATCTTTTCTCCACTGGATGGTTGTGGCTCCTTTATCAAAGATCAAGTGACCATAAGTCTGTGGGTTAATATCTGGGTCTTCAATCCTATTCCATTGATCCACTTGCCTGTTGCTGTACCAATACCATGCAGTTTTTAACACAATCGCTCTGTAGTACTGTTTAAGGTCAGGGATATTGATTCCCCCAGAAGTCCTTTTATTGTTGAGAATAGTTTTAGCTATCCTGGGTTTTTTGTTGCTTCAGATGAATTTGAGAATTGCTCTTTCTAGATCTATAAAGAATTGAGTTGGGATTTTGATGGGGATCACATTGAATCTGTATATTGCTTTTGGCAAGATGGCCATTTTTACTATATTGATCCTGCCAATCCAGGAGCAAGAAATATTTTTCCATCTTCTGAGGTCTTCTTCGATTTCTTTCTTCAAAGACTTGAAGTTCCTGTCATACAGATCTTGGAAGTACCATTAAAGCCACAAAACTTAGCATATAAACAGCACCACCTGCCAAAACAAAAACAAAGACCTGATCCATTGAAGTTCCTAGTACTGGGAAAGTCTCTAAAGGTAGTTTGCTTTTTGGTTCTGTAATTACAGTATTAGATTTATCCTGGGGGTGGGTTGCTATGCTCTCTGTTGTTTCTTAATATCTGTTGGGGATTTCTTCCCCAATTTTTCAGTTTAGCTCTCAAGAAAACGAAACAAAGATTATAATTTATTAATAATTTGTACTCCTGTCAGGTTCTGAGCCAGTCCACACCTCCCAAGCTGTTTAAACCAATTAAATGCCCCATCACTTGCTCATCAGTCCTGTGTGGGTAGCTTCTGCTACTGTCTGTCCTCAGGGTGAACTCAATGTGCTCCTAGCCCCTCCCATCTCATACCAAATTCCTTACCTTTCCACCTCTTCCTCCTGTTCCTGATCTCCCTGGAGAGTCCCCCAGTCAATCCTAAGTCTCTTGCTGTCCTGTCTGCCCATTCATAGGGTCCAGCCTTTTACTAACCAACCAGGGGATATTGGGGAGCATTCTTTACAACACATTGGTTAGTACAGTGCCCTGAGATCAGGTTTCAGTCTGAACAGGGGCACAGAACACAGCTTCGGAACACACAGCTCACAGACTAACCCCACCTTCTCTTTTAGATCAAAGAGAGGCTCTTTGTCTTACAATAATAAACTATACATAATAAAAACAATTATGAAAGCAGGGCAGTAGTGGCACATGCCTTTAATCCCAGTACTTGGGAGGCAAAGGCAGGCGATTTTCTGAGTTCGAGGCCAGCCTGGTCTACAGAGTGAGTTCCAGCACAGTGAGGGCTACACAGAGAAACCCTGTCTCGAAAAACAAAACAAAACAACAAAAAACACCACCACTACCACCACCAACAACAACAAAAAAAAAAAAACAAAAAAAGAAAGAAAGAAACAATTATGAAAACCATCCTGTAAGAGTTTCATTCACAATCGCCAGTCCATTTGAATTTGACAATCTAGAAGAAAATGCTCTGTTACAGTTCCTATCTTGGTGAGTTTGAAGTTCTGTGTCTAAATGTTTCTGTTATTGTTTTTATTTCCTTTTTCTTGTCTGTAGCTGAGATCTTCAAGGGGTCTTCCTCTGTCATATCTGATTTTGGTCATTTTGGAAGGAATCCATTGCTTCTCTTTTCCTGTGGAAACATATACAAAGCCTCTTCCCCAGCACAACACATTTCCTTCCCTCCACGTGGAAGTAAAGACATCTTTAATGTACACAGGCTGGTGTAGTTCAGAAGTTTTTTCCATGATCTAATGTCTCTCAGTAGTTTTAATTTTTTTGTTCATTAGCATTCAACAATTTTTTAAAAAAGATTTATTCATTTATTATATGTAAGTACATTGTTGCTGTCTTCAGACACACCAGAAGAGGCCATCACATTGCATTGCACATGGTTGTGAACCACCATGTGGTTGCGACGAATTGAACTCAAGTCCTCTGGAAGCACAGTCAGTGCTCTTAACCACTGAGAAATCTCTTCAGACCAACATTCAAGAAATTTAAACTCAATACAGCAGTATGTAATCTATTCCTGGGGGGCTTGTCACTCCTCTTTGTTTGTTAAGCATCTCCTTTAATTTTCAGGTAGATTTCTCTACCATTGTTTGTCCTATAGGAGTGTGTGGTCTACCCATAATATGCTTTACATTATAATATGCAAGAACTAATTCACTTTACTAGAGACATATACTGGAGCATTGTCAGTCTTAATTTGTATAGCTATTCCCATATTGTCCATAACTTCTAATAAATGCTTAACCACAGATTCAATTTTTTCAGAATTTATAGCAGTTTCCCATTAAAATCTTGAACATATATCTATAGTATGGTGCACAAACTTTTGTTTACCAAATTCTGCAAAGTGAAGCACATCCCATTGGCCAAATTTATTTGGGTACCTTTAGGGTTACCTCCTGCAGGAAAGGGAGTTTTATTGTAATAATGGACAAGGAGGATATTTCCTTGTAATTTACTTGGCTCATTGACAAATGATAGAAAAATCTTTCTTTAAATCTTTCCTGTTAACATGATATTTTTAAAAAATGAAATTCTGAAGCTTCTAATGTTTTTCCTAGCAATAGCTGATCAGTTTTATCATTACCTGTACTAGAGGGCCTGGTAGACCTGTATGGGATGTGATATGTATTCTGTTTAATGAATGGTTTCTATTTCTGATTATTTGTTATAGTTCAATAAATAGTGAAGTTAATTCAGAATCATCCTAAATAGCTCAACTATTTGTATATGCAAGACCACTCTTTGTATATGTTGAGAGTCACTTATTATATTAAGATATTATGAAAATCTAATAACACCAAAAGAATTACATATAATTCTGAGTTTTGAACTAAGTCATAAGGACTCTTAACCTTTTCTTTTGTCTGATGTATACCCTGCCTTTCGTGATTTTTTGCATTAGTATAATCTGGAGGGGCACCAAAATTGGTCCCTTTTATTATATGAGGGAGAATCCAATTAATTGTTGTTACAAACAGATGTTCCTTCCTTTCTGGATATTTGTTGTTCATTTCTCCCCAAAAATTATAGCAAGCTCTTTGTCAGTGTTCATTTTCTACCCACAAATGAGACAATCCTAGTCTTAGTAAAAGGTTTCACAATTTCAGAGGGATCTATTCCTGCTGACAGTTTTATTTCTACTTTAGGGTCAATTCAGAAACTTTTTCTATATAAGCTTTTAATTTTTTTGCTCGGTGTGCTAAAAATCTATTCTAGGCTATGTTATTTCATAAGAATTCCTGTGGGACAATGAGTAGACGGCAAGACAACTAAAACCCAGGCCATCTTTGAGTCAGATGATTTATATGTGAAGCTTATAATTTCTTTTCTACCAGTGCCAATTCCATTTCTTGCCTCAGCTGTTAATTTTCTTGGACTATTTAAATCTTTATGATCTTGTCAGGTTTAAAACAAATTACCTCGCTCTCAAGAGAGATAAGTAGTTAATCTAAGTATAAGTTGTAACCAGTTGATATCTCCCAGCAATTTTTTGAAATCATTAAGAGTTCTTATTTTATCTTTCCTGATTTGCACTTTGTATGGTCAAATATATTGTAGACTTATCATATATCCTAGATAATTAGAAGGATCTGTTCTTTCCATTTTTCCCAGGGGCAATTTGTAATCCCCAATCTATAGTTTCACTTTTGTCAAAGCGTACTTAGTAACTGAGGTATGTCAATCCAGATTATGGTTTTTGTCATTAAATGTTCACTCTGAGAAAGGCTTGATACTACACTCTAATCCCTAACACTCACTGTAGTTGATGGCTGTCTAATAAAGACTTTCTATTGGCTTAAATCCATGGCTGAGTGCCCTTCTCTGATGGGTCCCCTACAACTCCTTCTTCAAATCCTTGACTCTAAAGCCTGAAGGTGGAGACTGAATCTGCAATGTCCTCCTGCTTGATGGGCCTGGAAAGTGGCCCCATCATTAAAATACATTTTCTTCAGCTTTCTGTTTTTTGATGGTTTCCTTCACTGCTTAAGCTTTCTCTCAATTTCTTTTCTTGAGTTGGAAGATTAGCTGGGTGACATTTGACCTGAGCTCTTCATTCCATTTGGCATTAGGCTTTTCTTTATTTTTTTAATCTCCTTCACCACAGGTCTTACCTCCATTACTCCTGACATCCTGGTGCTCTTTTTCTCCTCAGTCTACATTTTGTATTTTCCCTTGCTCAGATGCTCCTTTCCTTATAGAGCTGCATCAGAATGGTCCTTAGTGAGCAAAACACCAAGTTGCTAGTGAATCTGGCATGGTGTCTGATAAATCCTTGTGCATTCCTCAAAGTTGAATGTCCTAGGCTATTCTGTAGGTCCATTCATTGATCAGCCAGCTCTTGACATTCATCTTGGGAGTGTCTGTGGTATTCACTTGGAGAGGCAGTGGAATAGGCAGTAATGTAGTACTTCTGTTGTTAGTAGATACAATTTAACTGTCTAGTAGTACTTGCTCTTAGAAGATGTTACCTCTAAATTTCTTTCCACCCAATGAAATAGTCTGTCAGTTACCTACTTTCATGTCGCTACAAATGGTCCAGTACACATACTCTATATTGGCATATGACTATGTGATACCATGCCGGTGCCTGGGTTTCTCTCTGTTAATGAATCCTTTTTTCAAACACAGTTCAGAGTTGCTCACTACTGACAAGACAGGAACATGTAATGGGGGAAGTGTTCCCAGCTTGAGAGCATGTCTTGCAGTTTCGTGGATTAGTGCAGCAGTGTGGGAAGCAGGAGGTGTAGGCTGGTGTCTCCTGACCAGACTGTATGCCGCAGCATCTGGGCAATAATGTTGGCATGATCTGAGCCAGCCAGGAGGAGGTTGGGCGAGTAGAAGCTTGAGCTTCCTTGTTAAACCTAAGACTTAATTTGGCCTTAACAAGTAGTCTCACACCTTGGGCCACAAACTTCCCTTCCAGTATGCTTTACCACAGCTACACACACACACACACACACACACACACACACACGCACGCACGCACGCACGCACGCACGCACGCACGCATGCACGCATGCATGCACACACACATGTACACACATTCTGTTTGCGGTTGTGGTTTAAGAAGGAACAGACACATGGTGAAGTTTGTTTAATGGCATACTGTACTGGAATGCTGAAGACCTGCAGTGGATGTAAATTCCAAGTGTTGTTATAATTTTTTAAGATTGTGAAATCATCAAAGTACATATGAATCAAGTTTTAATACACTGGGTGGATGAAACTATCCCTTGTACCATTTCGTTCTGTGGGTTCTCAGGCCTGTTTCTAACAGTGCAAGAACTCTGTAACATTTAACATTGAATAGACAGTAAACTTTTGGAAAAAAAAGAATGGTCCCCAGCAACCATAGGACACACTCAGTTCTAGACTGCCTTGAGCCCTCCTCTGCCAGTGCCATTAATTTCAAGCTCTTCAACTTAGCCTCAGAATGATTTATTTTCAACAAAGGCAGAAAGCAGCCACATCTTTTGCCAAAATATTACTAAAAAGTCCAGTTAGTTATATTCTTCTCTGAAACCTACTGAGCTGTGGTCCTCACAGGTCAAAACTCCCTCAGCACCACTGTCTTCCATGCTCCTAGTAGGACAGCCTGTCAAGACTTGCTTAAAATGTGGAACTGCTTTACTAACCCAAACCCCCAAAGCCCACACCAGGCCAACAAGCAGCACGGTCAGTCCTGCCACAGCAATCCTCCACTCGCGGTACCAACCTCTGACTTAGCCACTTTTATCTCTGTGAAGAGAAGTCATAAACACAACAAGTCTTATAAAAGAAAGCATAATTGGGACTCACAGTATCAGTGATTTAGTGCATTATCAGCATGGCAGGAAGGTGGAACTCAGACAGACGAGGTCGTGGAGAAGTAGCTGAGAGGTCTGCACCCATACCCGTGGGTGGCAGTAAGAAAGAGACTCTGTGTGAGGAAAGGGCTTTTTGCAATCTCAATGCCCATTCCAAGTGGTACTTTTCCTGCAAACAGGCAGCACCTAATAGTCCTTTCATATAGTCCCACTTTCTGGTGGCCAAGAATTAAATCTATGAGCCTATGGGTGCCTTCCTAATTCAACCACCACACACCTTAAGTCCACTTATGCACCTAACCACCCACCATGATGCTGGCTCTCATCATCAGGTGAGGAGTGTATGACACAACATGTTGAGTTTAAACTGTCACAAGACATTTATGTTACCTCCTTTCTACAGCCACCGTCCTCTTCCTCGTACTCTGGCATATGAAGGTTTTCTATATTCTGCCCCTGAGAGTTTTCTGATTTTGGCTTTGAACATCTTCCTGCTATAGTAGCCTCTCTTAATATCATCCCTACTCTTTTTTTTTTTTAAAATTTTGGGATCGGGTCTTATATATTCCCGGCTGATCTCAAACATGCTGTGGAGACAAGGCTGCCCTTGAACTCGTGATCTA
The DNA here is from genome assembly GCA_964023405.1 of Apodemus agrarius. Lineage (NCBI taxonomy): Eukaryota > Metazoa > Chordata > Mammalia > Rodentia > Muridae > Apodemus > Apodemus agrarius. The sequence goes on along the minus strand of OZ030005.1, from coordinate 94,288,966 downwards.
CTTACCTTTGCCTCACAAGTGATGGGATACAGACACAGAAGTCACCACACCTGGGAACCCTTGCACAATTTTCAGATTGGTATTAGAATTTCATGCTATTAGTTCAATATCAGTCATAAGGACCATACACTGATATTCTGTTCAATATAACAGTATGGGATTGTACAATAGTGTTAGGGCAAGCCAAGGCAGTAAGGTCTGCTGAGCCAGGATTGTCAGCTAGGTCTAGAGCACAGGGAGACTTAGAGCCAGGAGCAATGATGTTATAGTCTCAGCCACTGAGGAGGCTTGAGAACAAGACTTCATGGCCAGCCTGGGTAACATAGCAAACCCTCTCACCAAAAAGAAGGACGAAGAAGATAAACAGAAATAGCAGCAGGAGGAGGAAAGGAAGGAGGAGGAGGGAGAAGAAGAAAGGGAGGAAAGAGGGAAGGGAAATAAGAGGAGGAAGGAAGTCAGGTTTCTCACTTGTAGGATCCGAGAAACTGAGTTCCCTCGAAATATATGCCAGCACAAGCATACTCTCCTCCAAGGTGTATTTATGTGAAAGTTCACTGACAAAAATGCTGGATGCATAAGAGGTCCCAGGGGTATATTGCTTCAGTGGGATCTCTGTCTCTCTCTCTCTCATTCTCTCTCTGTCTCTCTCTTATTCTCTCTCTGTGTCTCTCTGTCTGTCTCTGTCTCTCTGTCTCTGTCTCTGTCTCTCTCTCTCTCTCTCTCTCTCTCTCTCTCTCTCTCTCTCTCTCTCCAAATTATCTTCCCAAAACTTGGTAGATTTTTGGACACCTAGTCTCTTTGGACACTATATATAGATATAGTGTTATCTATAGTCAATGCTACTTTGTCTCTGTGTTCTATGACCTGGGAATATGATGGATTCATTTTAAGGATGATTGAAAGTATCAGGTAGTTCCCAGAGGAAACTCCAAAGTTAACACTTAGTTCATATGCTCTAGTCATATGAGACACTTGTAACCTGGAGCATCTAAGGATGCAAAAATGAGCTTTAAAATTGGTCACTTCTATTCATCTTTCCCCAGGTCTCCTAAAGGGATCAGGTAATATGGTGGTAGTTTTGTTTGTTGCCAGGGTCTCACTGTGCATATCCTGGCTGGTCTCAAATGCACAGAGATCCTTCTGTCTCAACCTCCCAAGTCCTTGACTTGAGGTTTGAGCATCCACAACAGGCTTTCATGTATTTGTCAAAACGGAGTTTAGGGCAAAGGTCAACCAACCAATGTGTCTCCAGTAGCTACATAGCACGAACACACACACACACACACACACACACACACATACACACACACACACACACACAGACTCCTATGGAGATTACAGAAAGGCCCTAACTCTTTAAGGAAAAGATGCCAAGGTGGGGGTGTGGTGTGGTTGGTAGAATGACTGCCTAACAATATGAGGGCCCTGTGCTCCATTTTAGCATCAATAAGTCTAGTTTTCTGGCAAGAGAATTAGTTGTTCAGATTATCCTCAACTAAATAACAAGTTAGAGGTTAATCGGGGCTAATGGGACTTTGTCTTGAACAAAACCATAACTCTCCTAAAAACAAAGAAACAAAAAACAAAAAACATACAAAGCCAAAAACCCTCAGAACAAAATAGACGGAAAATGGAAAAGGTACACTAACAAATACAACTTACCCAATTTAAGTTGTTCAGAAACTATCTGAGGTCCTTCCAACCCCAACCTGAAACTGAAAGCACACTGTCCAGGGGATAAAAGGACCACGGCACTGCCTTCTGCAACACTTGCTTTGAGAAGAGGACACAGACCCAGATGCCAAACGTCTTCTCAGGTACCTGATGACTCTGAACTCTGACCTGTGGAGGGGGAAGTCTCTAAAGTAGAGGGGATTTGAAAAAAAATCTGCGGGTTGGAGTGGGTCCATGCAGTGGGGTCCACTCCTGAAATGCCAGTTCTGGATATGAAATATCCCAGGTAAGAGATGGGGTCAGAGCTAGAGAAAGGTAGAACTAGCATGAGGCTATAAACGTTTCCAGAAAAATCAAAATATAATGAAGGACACTAGAGTTTACCTTCCAGGCCCTGGAGGATGCAACGGGCATCCAGGCACATAGTCAGTCTCTTATGTACATAGACTTTTTTCTTCCTGTACTTCCTGGGTTTTAGGCAAGAATATGGTTATCCTTAAGCAGTCCCACTTTCCTCTCTTTGCGGTGTAGTCCTGTCTGTCCTGGAACTTTCTATGTAGACCAGGCCAGCCTGGAACTCACAGAGATCCACCTGTATCTGCCCTCTGAGTGCTGGGATAAAGAGTGTGCACCACCCACCATGACACTGTTCTCTTGTGAGATGAGGGCCACATGTAGCCTATTGTGTCCTGAAACTCACCATAGTCATGGTGACCTGAGCTTCTGATGCTCCCGTCTCTACATCTGAGAGCCTGGGATGCTAGGTTGTGCCACCACAGCCAGTATGTGCATGTCTGTGTCCATGAGTGCAGGTGCCTGCAGAGGCCAGAGACATCAGAACCTGGAGCTGATTTACAGACTCTTGTCAGCTGCTTGACCTGGTGCTGAGAACTGAACCCAATCACTCTGAAAGTGTAGTGCTTGAGGAGCACTTGATTATTTTTGGGTGGTACTGATGTATTTTTGTTTTTTGTTTATTGAATTTCTATTGCATTATTTATTTCTTTTTATGGCCTGGACCAACACCATTTTTTTTGGCAAAGAATTCATTTTATATATCTGTCCATTCTATCTTTTATTGGAAGAGCTATGACACAAGCTTCCTGGCTGGCCAGGAACTCACTATATAGACCAGGCTGGCCTGCAACTGGCAGAGTTACCTCTGCCTCCCATGTGCTGGGTGCCACTACCCAGGTTGTTCAATTTGTCCTGACAGGAAGTTGAAGTAAAGTGTCTGATGTCCTTGAGAGTAGTGACTGTGTGCAAACAAAGGCGACCCTGTGATCAGCTCTTCTGTAGCTGACTATAGTTCTTTTACAGGATTTAATAATTGTTTAAAGCTCAGGGTGTAGAGAAGGTGGGAGCCTTCCCTGCAGTGCAGAACTCCTCGGTCTGTCGTCTCTGCAGGGTTCCCTAAAGACTCAGGCAGGAGAAGCCAAGCTGAGGAGGAGCCAGGAGTCCAGCCTTCCCAAGAACAGGTAGTTAGCCTCACGGTGCAGCTCCTCTCTGCCATTCTCAGGATGTGGGGAGAGAATTGTCTTGTCAGATTAAGTAGAAATTCTGTGGAAAGTAACACAATAGGCTTAAATAATTATGGAGTGAAATTTCTGTGGTTTTCCCAAGACACAATGTAGGAAGGAATGAAGGGATGGTTAGCAGGGCATAGAAGAGAGAGCGCTCCTCCTCATTCTTTACCTGCAACTCAGGAGACACTTTAAATCTCTACGCAGAAGAAGCAGTGAAAACAATAAACATTCATAAGTCACAACTCTAATCAAGGCAGGCTGTGCTGGTATATTAGCTTTCTTTTTCCTTTTTTAACGTGTGCTCATGGCTCCTACTCATGTATGTGCTTGCATGTGGAACCACCAGAGGACAACCTGTGCTCTCTTTCCTCAGGTACTGTCCACTGTTTTGTAATGTAACGGTCTCTCACTGGTCTGAGACACATTGAGTTGGCTGTTCTGACTGTCTAGTGAAGCTCGGTGGTCTCTACAAATCCATCTCCCTCCCACTCCCCAGGCCGGGATTATAAGTGCATTCATTCACTCTACCTTGCTTTTCTCCTTAGGGTTCTGGGAACGAAACTCGGGTCTATGTTTGCAAGGCAAGAACTTTAGCCACTGAGCTATTTCCTCAGTTTGTGGCTTGTATTATTTTCACAACATTCTTGATGCTGCAAAGGTTATAGTCAATGTGTCTACTTAGTCCACAGTCTGATAGCTGGAAAATACCATGACAACGCTGGCTGGTTAGGGTTTTCCTGGCAGAGTGACAATATGGAGGAGAAGCCATTGCCATGTGCAGAAAGGCATACGTGGAAAGAGAGGAAACCAGAGAGGATGAGGCCAGATTTGTTCTTGCAAGTAATGAGTAGGATCCCATAAGAATTAATTGATCTCTTCTGAGCGTGATGACCTCAAGTGCCTGGTCCCTTCCCAATAGCCCTTACCTCTTAAAGGTTTCACTACCTCCATATGGGCACACTGGGTATATTGGAGGACAACCACACCCAAATCATAGAACAGTGTGAATACTGACATGATTAAGAAATTTCCTTCAGAGGTGTTAAGTTGACTGAGATCCACAAGGTAATCAAACACGGACAACAGTTTACATATCTGTGTAAAGTAAAACACCACAGCCAATGAGGGATCTGCAAACTTATGTCCTGTTTTCTACTGGAAACCTACAAGATGCACAGCTCTGTGTGTTACCAGGATTGATCAAAGCCCCCTACAGTAAGGACCTCCGGCTCATTAGTTCACAGAGTCCTGATATGCCATTCGGGAGCAGTGTGAGCAGGAGTCTGGATGCGACATAGAGATTGAGTCATTAACCCAGAGCTGTACCATCAACAGACTGTTAACTGACTGTGTGCACACCTCTTTCATTGTCTTATATTTGCTTGCAGCAGTTTTGAACTTGATGATGACATCAACAATTTGCAAGTTCTTCCTAACTTGGTGGCTAATCCAGCAGGTAATATTCTCAACCTATATCCTGTTGATGGCTTATCCCTGCCCACCTCTTTGCAAGATGACAGTTCCCAGGGTTGAGTCTGTGGTAGCAGATGGTAGAGAGCATCAACCTTGAAGAAGCAATGCAAAGATAATATCAGAGGTTGTGTGTGTGTGTGTGTACGTGTGTGTGTGTGTGTGTGTGTGTGTGTGTGAATAAACAATCTACAATGATGTATGAATGTGAAAAGGTCATGATGAGGCCTCTTGTTTTGTGTGCTCACTTAAGAATTAATTGAATAAAGAAGGAAATACAGTTTCTGTAAACACAACAGAATCAGAGATCTCAGCCTTGCCTTTCTCCCTTCTTATGATGTGACGACATTGTGTCCATCCATGAGCCACGTGTGAGGCTGGAGCATGTGACATCTCATGCTGCGGGCTCCACAGCTTCCAGCACAGGCTGGAAACTTAGCAAACTTAGCGAGTAACAGAGGACCCTGCTCCTTTCTTTCAGGTGACTGGCCTGTCATTGCCTGTCATGCTGGACATGGCTCCCAATGCATTTGATGATCAGTATGAGGGCTGTGTCCAACAAATGGACGAAAGGGCACCCACGCTGTTACAGGAAGACTTCAAAATGAATAAGAAATTTAAAGATGAGTGGAAAAAGGCAGAGGAAAAATGGAAGCAGATCAAAAATAAGAGTTCTAATCATTTTTCCAACGGTTTCCATGATTTCCATGGAACAGCTTTAGTTGCCTACACTGGGAACATCTACAGCAGCTTTAATAATGCTACTAGAGAGTTCAAAAAAAATCCTGCTAACTTCCATTTCAAGGCCTTCCATTACTACTTAACAAGAGCTCTTCAGCTTTTAAGGAAAAAAAACATTCTTCAGTTTTGTCATTCAGTTTACCGAGGCACCAACATCACGTTTCACTACACTGGGAAGGGCTCTGTGCGATTCGGGCAATTCACATCCACCTCTTCATCTAAGAGGGAAGCTTTTTCTCCACTATTCTTCAGTGGTCATGGGACAAAGTTTTTCATCAAAACCTGCTTGGGAGTTGAGATAAAAAAGTTTTCCTATTACCCTAAGGAAGAGGAGGTGTTAATTCCAGGCTATGAAGTATATCGCAAAGTCAGAACAAAAAAAGCAAATGGGTATATCGAAATTTATCTAGACTCCCCGAAAAAGAAGAAGAGCAACTTCAATTGCTTCTATAGTGGTTCTGCTCAAAACAGAGAACATTAGCAGCTCAGGTAAGAGTGTGTCTGTGTTAGAGATGGAGCTGGCAGGGGTTCTCAGGAAATGGAAGAGAGGGTGCTCCCCACATGGTAGATCCTGCACATGGCTAGGGATCCTGGAACGGAGAATGGCAGCGTTGGTCAGCCCAGGGCACGCAGCTCAGTGACAGTGTGTCAGAAATGGTTGAACAGTGAGCAACTTCAGGAGAAAGCTCCTACCAGGGGCTCCTCATGAGGAGGGACATGTGCCGTCTGCAGCTCTTTCTCCATCCTTTCAATCTAAAGAAGCCCGTGTTTGGGGTTCTATGCATGTATACCCATCATGCTTTGTGGCCTGAGTTCTCTTCATCCCTGACCAGATATCTCATTCAATGCAAGCAAAGACTTCATCAATTTTGTCATGGTAATTTCCTTTCAAGGCACAGTTCAAGTATCACTTATCATGGTAAGCCTTCCTTAATACTTCCAGAGAAAAGTTCTGTACCATCATGTTCTCTGCCACAGCTTGGAGTCAGACTCAATGGTACTTTCATTCAAACATCACTAGTTCTGTGTGACTCTTGGCAAGTTACCAGATATCTGTGTCTCTGTTTTTCTACTTCAGTATTAAAGACCCCCAAAAAACCAAATATTCTAGTAGAATTGCCTTGAGAATTAGGAGAAATTCATTCAAGGTATATTACATGGCATGTAGATGTCATTCAACAAATGCTGCTTGATTTTAAATATGAAGAATGCTGTTCGCAGCTCAGCCTTTTGAATCAAACTCATATTGATGAGGAAATCAATACTTACAGAAAAAAAAACTCTTGCTTATAATCTAGAGACCTTGTCTCCTATCATCTACTACTCAGGATCTTGAGAGTGTCTGGCTTACATCCTGGGTCCACTAAATGTTGTCCAGGATTCTTAAGTTTGACCGAGAGCCCAAGGAGCCACCCTGAAATGAGTTACGGTTAGAGGAGCACGCACAGTGCAGTGTTAGAGCTAAGTAGCCCCGACACTCTGAAGGGTTTCTGCAAACATGAGAAAAGGTCTTTGGGGGCTGAAGTAGAAATATGGGAAGCAATTGCAAGGATCTTATGCATTTGCATAGAGAAATTTGTAATTTGGATCAGTCCCAGGGAAACCATGACACCTACTCAGGTACAGAGTCCTCCAAGAAGGATTCTGTCCTTCTGGGCCAAATGTCAAAGTCCAGTCCAGGCATGCTGAGAGCCATAGGTAAGCTCTAGTTCACACCAGCTAGTATAGAATATATTATGCTTTAACATTAGACCTTTAGAAGTTTCACACTCAGGATAATCTTCTTGGGCAAAGAAGGGAAAGCCTGCAGTACTCCTGAGAAGGCCAGGGAAGACTCTGAGTAGGGAATGCTTTCTATTCTTGTTCTTGTTCTTTTTCTTCTTCTTGTTGTTCTTCTTCCTCTTCCTCTTCCTCTTCCTCCTTTTCTTCTCCTTTTCCTCCTCCTTCTCCTTCTTTCTTCTTCTTCTTCTTCTTCTTCTTCTTCTTCTTCTTCTTCTTCTTCTTCTTCTTCTTCTTCTTCTTCTTCTTCTTCTTCTTGTTACAGTTACTATTACTATTACTATTCTAGGCAGTATCTTAGAGCACAGAACTGGGAAGGGATGGGAATCCATCCATTTGCTCACTCTCCTGGTATTTGAGTACTTTGTGAATCCTAAGGAAGCTGGAACAGTCTAGCCAGGCACCCTAGCCCTCTACAGCCTACTCTCTTGGGGTTTGAGCTATATAGAGAGTTCTGGATGTTTAGGGGAGATATCCATGTCCTGAGAGATCCCATACTGACACCTCTCTTTCTCCTCCCTTCTTCAGGATCCCAAGAGAGCTGTGTATCCCTGTTCCTTTGTGGTTCTCCTCGGTCTTCTGGTCCAGCTGCTTGCTCTTGCTGAGCTGTAGCCCTCTCCTGTCTGCAGTTTGTGGGTCTGAGTGCAGAAGGAATGCCAATAGACAAACACTTATTGGTTAAGATCTATGGTACAGGGAAGGGTGGGATTCTTTCAGGGGAGGTCTGATTTAGGATTTATGACTTCCATAATCATCCAAGAAACCCACTGGTTTAGTCAGTAAAATTTACACCAGACTTCAAATTTACTACTCTTTTACAGTTTGCTATGCTCAGAAGTCAGTGTTTGTCTGTGTGGTCAGCAGTTTTTGCTGCTGTTATTGTTGGTTTTTTCAATATTTCATTGATTTTTTTGTTAATTTAGTATCACGCACTCCAGAGCTACTCATCTTCCTGTCCCTTCATATCCACCCTCTTCCCTGGCAACCTCCCCTGCCCCCAAGAAAAGCAAACAAACAAGGAAAATAAAGAACACAAACAAAGCATAGAATCCGTCTCATGGCAGAAGCTCTACTATGTCATGATGTGTCCACAGTTTTCCTCCAACCACACACCATCATTGCAATGAGTCATTGACCTGGTTCCCCGTTGCTGGCTCCTGGGACACCATCCATATTGGATCATCACCAGGACTCCTCCTGGTTGTCCTGTTGCTGCCTTTGAATCAGCAGGACTGGACCTTTCAAGCATCCCAACGGTTCACAGATAATGCAGATGTTTGTGTGGACCACCTGGAAGCCCTGGAGCTGGGCCTGGGTGGTTGCTGAGCTGGTCGGCCCACTGCTCTCCCTTATCCACACCGCTGAGCTATCTCCTCAAGTACTGCTCAGGCTGGGCCACCCAGTGCTGTCACTGGCAGGAGGCAGGGTCACCTCTCCTGCCCCAGTGCCCTTAGGGCGGCTTCCCTGCATCCAGGGCTCCACAGCCAGCTCCACTGTGCTTCCCAGTTGACGTGCAGGGACTGAGGTCATCGAGGGCTGGATCAGCTGTCTTGCTCTCACTCCATCGGGCCATCTTCCCTGCACCCTGACCACTAGTGCCAGCTCCACTGTGCTTGCCAGGCGAGGTGGGGGGCCGCTCTCCCAAGCTCTGCAGCCAGAAAGGGGCAGGCCCAGCTCACTTGTTCTCAAGACCCTGGGGGTCTCAGCTCTCCCCATGACCTCAAGGTGGCAACGGGGAATGGGGCAGAGGCCATCATACCCCCCAACCCCCTGCTGCTCAGACCACCTCCCGGGAGATGAGTGGCGGGGTTGCTCTCCCTAGTGCTACAGCCAGGGAGGAGTCAGAGACAGTTCTTCTGCTCTCAGGACCTCTGCGCCCCCACCCCCATTAGCAAGCTGCTGAAGGTGGCAAGGGGCAAGTTGGTGTAGTGTCCAAGCCACCTCACAGCAGATGAGCGGATGGGCGGGGTCAGTTTTGCCACACTCAACCTCTGGACCTGCTCACCAGTTCCCCACTACTCCCCAGGCCAGTTCCACTATGTTATCCAGTCAAAATGCCCGGCCAAGTCTCAGGGTCGCTTCTAAGCGTTGCTGCTCATGGGGGAGAAGTGGACGCAGCTCTCCAGAGCCAGTGAGGGGGAGAACAGTTCTGCACAGGCCCTTGGTCATCCACGTGCTCCCAGGGAGGCTGCTGCCCACACCGGGGCCTTCCCATGGTCTCTGGAATAATATGAGCCATGGGCATTGACAGAGCTCCAAGGGCCAGCTACTGTCTGTCCTCAGGGTGAACTCCAGTTCAATGTGCTCCTAGCCCCTCCCATCTCATGCTGACTTTCTTCCCCTCCACCTCTTCCTCCTTCTACTCATGATCTCCCTCAAGGCTCCCCCACAGGATCCTAAGTCCCTTCCTGTCCCGTCTGCCCAGTCATAGGGTCCAGCCTTTTACTAACCAACCAGGGGATACTGGGGAGCGTTCTTTACAACATATTGGTTAGTACAGTGCCCCAAGGTCAGGTTTCAGTCTGAACAGAACTCACCTTCTGAATATACAGCTCACAGACCCCACCTTCTCCCCCTGTTAGATCAACGAAAGGCTCTTTGTCTTACAATCATAAACTATACATAATAAAAGCAATTATGAAACAATTATGGAAACTATCGTGTAAGAGTTTCATTCACAATCTCCAGTCCATTTTTTCTTTTCTTTTTTCTCTATTTTTATTGAAAGGGGAAGTAGAAACACTTTATGGTAAAATTAAAGATTTATATGGAAAATATTTCAGATAAAATAGAAGAGATACATAGAAACACACATTAAAATTGACAATTTTCATGGAAAATTAAAGAGTAAAGTGGTAGACATGTAAAACATTGCTAAATTAATTGAAATATGGAATAGAAACATTTTGTGATAGAATTGAAGGTTTACATGGAAAATATTTCTGATAAAATTGTAGAAAAATGTAAAAAAGTCTGTTGGAATTGAAGATTATCATGGAAAATTTTATATAGATATAATAATGGTAGGCATAAAAGTATTCCTAAGTTGATTGAAAGTGGAATTATAAACATTTTCTGATGAACTTGAAGATTTACATGGAAAATATTTCTGATAAAATTGAAATATATAGAACAACATGTTAAAATTAAAGTTCATCATGGAAATTATATTGATAAAATGAAAAGTATGAAGATAATTCTAAGTTGCTTGAAGGTGGAATTATCAACATTTTCAGATAAAATTGAAGATTTATATGGAAAATATTTCTGGTAAAATTCAAGAACTATATAAATAAACATGTTAAAATTGACTATTTCATGGAAAATTTTACATATAAAATGGTAGATATAAAAACTCTAAATTAATTGAAGGTGGAATTAGAAATATTTGTGATAAAAGATTTACATTGAAAATATTTCTGATAATATAGAGGAAATATACATATATATAAAGACATTAAAATTGAAGATTATCATGAAAAATAATGCAGATAAAATGGTAGACATAAAAAACATTACTAATTTAATTGAAAGAGTAATTACAAGTAATTACAAGAGAAATTACAAGATTTTCTGATAAAATTGAATATTTCATGGGAAATATTTTGTTAGTCTATGCCTTTTTTATTGGGGAGTTGAGTCCATTGTTGTTAAGAGATGTTAAGGAATAATGATTGTTGTTTCCTGTTACTTTTGATATCATTTTTATGTTTGTCTGGTTATCTTCTTTTGGCTTGTTGAAAGAAGATTACTTTCTTGCTTTTTCTAGGGTGTAGTTTCCCTCCTTGAGTTGGCATTTTCCATCAGTTCTTCTTTGTAGGGCTGAATTTATGTACAGATATTGTATAAATTTGGTTTTATCATGGAATATCTTGTTTTCTCCATGTATGATGTTTGAGAGTTTTGCTGGGTATAGTAGCCTGAGCTGGCATTTGTGCTCTCTTTGTGTCTGTATGAGGTCTGCCCAGGATCTTCTAGCTTTCACCGTCTCTTGTGAGAAGTCTGGTGTGATTCTGATAGGTCTGTCTTTATATGTTACTTGTCCTTTTTCCCTACTGCTTTTAATATTCTTTCTTTATTTAGTGTATTTGGTGTTTTGATTATTATGTGCCGGGAGGACTTTCTGTTCTGGTCCAGTCTGTTTGGAGTTGTGAAGGCTTCTTGTATGTTCATGGGCATCTCTTTCTGTAGGTTAGGAAAGTTTTCTTCTACAATTTTGTTGAAGATATTTACTGGGCCTTTAAGATGTAAATCCTCGCTCTTGTCTATACCTATAATCCTTAGGTTTGGTCTTCTCATTGTGTCCCGGAGTTCCTGGATGCTTTGGGTTACCAACTTTATGCATTTTGCATTTTCTTTGACTGTTGAGTCAATGTTTTCTATGGTATCTTAAGTACCTGAATTCTTTCCAAGGTTTTCTATCTCCAGAGATGTCTCACTTTGTGATTTCTTTCTTGTTTCTATTTCCACTTTTAGATCCTGGATGGTTTTGTTCAGTTCCTTCACTTGATTGTGTTTTCCTGTAATTCTTTAAGGGATTTTTGTGTTTCTTCTTTAAGGGCTTCTGCCTGTTGACCCATGATCTCCTGTATTTCTTTAAGGGATTTTTGTGTTTCCTCTTTAAGGGCTTTTGCTTGTTGACTGATGTTCTGTATTTCTTTTTTTTTTTTTAAATTTTTATTTTCTATATTCTATGTTTACATTCCAAAGGCTTTCCCCTTTCCCAGTTACCCCCCACCATATGTCCCATAATTCCTCTCCCCCCTGCTATTCCCCAATCATTCCCCCCCCCCACGATTTCTCTGTTCTGGGTCTACAATACTGGATCCAATCTTTACAGGCCCAGGGTCCTCTCCTTTCTTCTTCTTGGGAGTCATTTGACTTGCTAATTGTGCCTTGAGTATTTAGGGCTTCTGGGCTCGTTAATATCCACTTGTCAGTGATTGCATTTCATGTGTATTCTTTTGTGATTGGGTTAGCTCACTTAGGATGATATTTTCCAGATCTAACCATTTACCTACAAATTGCATGAGTTCATTATTTTTAATTGCTGAGTAGTACTCCATTGTATAAATATACCACATTTTCTGTATCCATTCCTCTTTTGAGGGATATCTGGGCTCCTTCCAATTTCTGGCTATTATAAACAAGGCTTCTATAAACATAGTGGAGCATGTGTCTTTATTGTATGCTGAGGAATCCTCTGGGTATATGCCCAGGAGTGGTATGCCAGGGTCCTCTGGAAGTGACATGCCCAATTTTCTGAGGAACCGCCACACTGATTTCCAGAGCAGTTTTACCATTTTGCAATCCCACCAACAGTGGAGGAGTGTTCCTCTTTCTCCACATCCTCGCCAGCACCTGTTGTCTCTTGAGTTTTTAATCTTAGCCATTCTGACTGGTGTGAGGTGGAATCTCAGGGTTGTTTTGATTTGCATTTCCCTGATGACTAATGATGTTGAACATCTCTTAAGGTGTTTCTCGGCCATCAGCATTTCTTCTGGTGAAAATTCTTTGTTTAGCTCTGTACCCCATTTTTTGATAGGGTTATTTGGTTCTTTGGGGTCTAACTTCTTGAGTTCTTTGTATATATTGGATATTAGCCCTCTGTCGGATGTGGGGTTGGTGAAGATCATTTCCCACTTTGTTGGTTGCCGTTTTGTCCTTCTGACAGTGTCCTTTGCCTTACAGAAACTTTGTAATTTTATGAGGTCCCATTTGTCAATTCTTGATCTTAGAGCATAAGCTATTGGTGTTCTGTTCAGGAACTTTCCCCCTGTGCCCATGTCCTCCAGGGTCTTCCCAAGTTTCTTTTTTTTTTCTTTTTTTTTTCTTTTTTTTATTGTATATATTCTATATTTACAATTCATTTCCCTTTTTCTGGTTCCCCACCCCCAAAGGTCCCACATGTCCTTTTCCCTCCCCCTGCTCCCGCATCCACCCCCTCCCACTTTACTGTTCTTGTACTCTCCCACAATGATGTTTTGGTCCATTCTAGCACCAGTGTCCACTCCTTTCTTCTTGTGAGACATCACTTGATATGTGATTTGTGTCTTTGGTGTTCCAAGCTTCTAGGCTAATATCCACTTATCAGTGACTATATACCATGGGTATTCTTTTGAGACTGGGTCACCTCACTTAGTATGACGTTCTCCAGCTCCATCCATTTCTCTAAGAATTTCATGAATTCATTGTTTCTAATGGCTGAATAGTACTCCATTGTGTATATATACCACATTTTTGTATCCATTCCTCTGTTGAGGGACATCTGGGTTCTTTCCAGCTTCTGGCTATTATATATAAGGCTGCTATGAACATAGTGGAGCATGTATCCTTATTGCATGCTGGTGAATCTTCTGGGTATATTCCCAGGAGTGGTATGGCTGGGTCCTCCGGAAGTATCACGCCCAGTTTTCTGAGGAACCGCCATACTGATTTCCAGAGTGGTTGTACCAGCTTGCATTCCCACCAGCAGTGGAGGAGTGTTCCTCTTTCTCCACATCCTCGCCAACACCTTATGTCTTCTGAGTTTTTTTTTTCTTTCTAATAGTTTCAGTGTGTCTGGTTTTATGTGGAGGTCCTTAATCCACTTGGAGTTGATCTTAGTAAAAGGAGATAAGAGTGGGTTAATTCGCATTCTTCTGCATGTTGACCTCCAGTTGAACCAGCACCATTTGTTGAAAAGGCTATCTTTATTCCACTGGATGGTTGTGGCTCCTTTATCAAAGATCAAGTGACCATAAGTCTGTGGGTTCATTTCTGGGTCTTCAATCCTATTCCATTGATCTACCTGCCTGTTGCTGTACCAATACCATGCAGTTTTTAACACAATTGCTCTGTAGTACTGCTTGAGGTCAGGGATATTGATTCCCCCAGAAGTCCTTTTATTGTTGAGAATAGTTTTAGCTATCCTGGGTTTTTTGTTGCTCCAGATGAATTTGAGAATTGCTCTTTCTAGATCTATGAAGAATTGATTTGGGATTTTGATGGGGATTGCATTGAATCTGTATATTGCTTTTGGCAAGATGGCCATTTTTACTATATTGATCCTGCCAATCCAGGAGCAAGAAATATTTTTTCATCTTCTGAGGTCTTCTTTGATTTCTTTCTTCAAGGACTTGAAGTTCCTGTCATACAGGTCTTTCGCTTGTTTGGTTAGAGTTACGCCAAGGTACTTTATGTTGTTTGTGGCTATTGAGAAGGGTGTTATTTCCCTAACTTCTTTCTCTGCCTGCTTGTCCTTTGAGTACAAGAAGGCTACTGATTTGCTTGAGTTAATTTTATAACCAGCCACTTTGCTGAAGTTGTTTATCAGCTGTAGAAGTTCTCTGGTGGAGTTTTTTTGATCGCTTATGTAGACTATCATTCGTCTGCAAATAATGATACTTTGACTTCTTCCTTTCCAATTCGTATCCCTGTGACTTCCTTATGTTGTCTAATTGCTCTCACTAGAACTTCAAGTACTATATTGAAAAGATATGGAGAGAGAGGGCAGCCTTGTCTCATCCCTGATTTTAGCGGGATTGCTTCAAGTTTCTCTCCATTTATTTTGATGTTGGCTACTGGTTTGCTGTAGATTGCTTTTACTATGTTTAGGTATGGGCCTTGAATTCCTGCTCTTTCCAAGACTTTTAGCATGAAAGGATGCTGAATTTTGTCGAATGCTTTTTCAGCATCTAATGAGATGACCATGTGTTTTTTTTCTTTTAGTTTGTTTATGTAGTGGATTACATTGATGGATTTCCGTATATTGAACCATCCCTGCATCCCTGGAATGAAGCCTACTTGATCATGGTCAATGATCATTTTGATATGCTCTTGGATTCGGTTGGCAAGAATTTTATTTAGTATTTTTGCATCAATATTCATAAGAGAAATTGGCCTGTAGTTCTCTTTCTTTGTTGGATCTTTTTGTGGTTTAGGTATCAGCGTAATTGTGGTTTCGAAGAATGAGTTGGGCAGTGTCCCTTCAGTATTTTGTGGAATAGTTTGAAGAGTATTGGTGTTAAGTCTTCTTTGAAGGTCTGGTAGAATTCTGCACTAAAACCATCTGGTCCCGTACTTTTTTTGGTTGGGAGGCTTTCTATAACCCCTTCTATTTCTTTAGGGGTTATGGGACTGTTTAGCTGATCTACTTGATGCTGATTTAATTTTGGTATTTGGTATCTGTCTAGGATATTGTCCATTTCCTCCAGATTCTCGAGTTGTTTTGAGTATAGGCCTTTGTAGTAGGATCTGATGATCTTTTGAATTTCCTCACTTTCTGTTGTTATATCCCCCTTTTCATTTCTAATTTTGTTAATTTGGATACTGTCTCTGTGCCTTTTGGTTAGTCTAGCTAAGGGTTTATCTATCTAGTTGATTTTCTCGAAGAACCAGCTCTTGGTTTTGTTGATTCTTTGTATGGTTCTCTTTGTTTTTACTTGATTGATTTCAGCCCTTAGTTTGATGATTTCCTCTCTTCTATTCCTCCTGGGTGAATTAGCTTCTTTTGTTCCAGGGCCTTCAGGTGTGTTGTTAAGTTGCTAGTGTATTCTCTCTCCAGTTTCGTTTTGGAGGCACTCGGGGCTATGAGTTTTCCTCTTAGCACAGCTTTCATTGTGTCCCAAAGATTTGGGTAGGTTGTACCTTCATTTTCATTGAAGTCTAAAAAGTCTTTGATTTCTTTCTTTATTTCTTCCTTGACCAAGGTGTCATTGAGTAGAGTATTGTTCAGTTTCCATGTGTATGTGGGCTTTCTGTTGTTCTTCTTGCTATTGAAGACCACTTTTACTCCATAGTGATCTGATAGGAGACATGGGATTAGTTCGGTCTTCTTGTATTTGTTGAGGTCTGTCTTGTGACCAATTATATGATCAATTTTTGAGAAGGTACCGTGTGGTGCTGAGAAAAAGGTATATACTCTTTTGCTTTAGGATGGAATGTTCTATATACATCTGTTAAATCCAATTGGTCCAAAGCTTCAATTAGTTTCACTGTGTCCCTGTTTAGTTTCTGCTTTCCTGATCGGTCCATTGAGGAGAGTGGAGTGTTGAAGTCACCTATAATTATTGTGTTAGGTGCAATGTGTGCTTTAAGCTTTAATAAAGTTTCTTTTACGAATGAGGGTGCCCTTACATTTGGGGCATAGATGTTCAGTATTGAGAATTCTTCTTGGTAGATTTTCCCTTTGACAAGCAGGAAGTGACCTTCTGAGTCTCTTTTGATGACTTTAGGTTGAAAGTCAATTTTATCTGATATTAGAATGGCTACTCCGGCTTGTTTCCTGGGACCTTTTGCTTGTAAAACTGTCTTCCAGCCTTTTACTCTAAGGTGGTGTTTGTCTTTGACACTGAGATGTGTTTCCTGTATGCAGCAAAATGTAGGGTCCTGTTTCTGTATCCAGTCTGTTAGTCTGTGTCTTTTTATTGGGGAATTGAGTCCATTGATATTAAGAGATATTAAGGAATAGTAATTATTACTTCCTGACATTTTGGGTGTTATTATTTTATTTTTTTTTGTATTTGAGTGGTTCTCTTCTTTTGGGTTGGATGTGATGGTGTTTCTATCTTGTTTCTTCTGGGGTGTAGTTTCCCCCCTTGTGTTGGTATTTTTCCCCTATTATCCTTTGTAGGGCTGGGTTTGTAGATAAGTATTGTGCAAATTTGGTTTTGTCGTGGAATACCTTGGTTTCCCCATCTATGGCAATTGAGAGTTTTGCTGGATATAGTAGTTTTGGCTGAAGTTTGTGTTCTCTTAGGGTCTGCATGAGGTCTGCCCAGGATCTTCTAGCTTTCATGGTCTCAGGTGAGAAGTCTGGTGTAATTCTGATAGGTCTTCCTTTATATGTTACTTGTCCTTTTTCTCTTACTGCCTTTAATATTCTTTCTTTGTTTAGTACATTTGGGGTTTTGATTATTATGTGATGGGAAGTATTTCGATTCTTGTCCAGTCTATTTGGGGTTCTATAGGCTTCTTGTATATTCATGGGCATCTCTCTCTTTAGGTTGGGGAAGTTTTCTTCCATAATTTTGTAGAAGATATTTGCTGGCCCTTTAAGTTGTAGATCTTCATTCTCATCTATCCCTATAATCCTTAGGTTTGGTCTTCTCATTGTGTCCTGGATTTCCTGAATGTTTTGGGTTACCAGCTTTTTGCATTTTGCATTTTCTTTAATTGTTGAATCCATGGTTCCTATGGTATCTTCAGCATCTGAGATTCTGTCTTCTATCTCTTGTATTCTATTGTTGATATTTGTACCTATGACTCCTGATTTCTTCCCAAGGTTTTCTATCTCC
Source organism: Apodemus agrarius (assembly GCA_964023405.1). Taxonomy (NCBI): domain Eukaryota; kingdom Metazoa; phylum Chordata; class Mammalia; order Rodentia; family Muridae; genus Apodemus; species Apodemus agrarius. The sequence goes on along the minus strand of OZ030005.1, from coordinate 94,271,499 downwards.
AACATTGTCTCCCTTTGCGATTTCTTAGTTGTTTCTACTTCTGTTTTTAGATTCTGTATGGTTTTGCTCAGATATTTCAATTGCTTGTTTGTGTTTTCCTGTAATTCTTTAAGGGATTTTTGTGTTTCCTCTTTTATGACTTCTACTTGTTGACCCATGTTCTCTTGTATTTCTTTAAGTGATTTTTGTTTCTCCCCCTTATTGGGATTCATTTTTTGCTCTATATTCTCCTGGATTTCTTTAAGTGATTTTTGTGTTTGCCTTGTATGGGCTTCTAGCTTTTGATCCATTTTCTCCTCTATTACTTTAAGAAATTTATCTAAGTGATCCTCAATCTGCATCTTTACCAGTGATTTTAGATCTGAGTCTTGTTTTTCTGGTGTGTTGAGATATCCGAGATTTAATTGTGTTTGCCTTGTAAGGGCTTCTAGCTTTTGATCTATTTTCTCATGTATTACTTTAAGAGATTTATCTAAGTGTTCCTCTATCAGCATCCTGACCAGTGATTTTAGATCTGAGTCTTGTTTTTCTGGTGTTTCGGGGTATCCAATATTTATTGCTGTCAGGGAACTGGGTTCGGATGCTGCCATACTGCCTTGATTTCTGTTAGTAATGATCTTACGTTTGCCTTTTGCCATCTGGTTAACTCTGGTGTTAGTTGGTCCTGTAGTTACTAGCTGGTGCTTGACCCTCCTGTGGGCTCGTAAGGCTATTTCCCAGCGACTGGGACACCTGAACCACTGCCCTGCAGGGCTCCTGCTCACAGATTGCTGACAGGTGGCCTGAGTCCCCCGAGGTCTTAAAGTCAGGATATCCCAGGTACTTGGTTCTGCCTGTTGGGCAGCTGCTCTGCACTACTCCTGCTCAGGGTTTGCTGTCTGGTATCCTGATTCCCCAGAGGTCTTAATGTTGGGATATCTCAGTTACCTGGTTCCACCTTCTGGTCCAAAGCTGCTGGGAAGCTGGCTGAGGCCGGCTCCCCCGCCGGCTGGATGGGAAGCAGCTGGTAAGATGGCGCTGTCTGCAGGGAGTTCGGGGTCCGCCCTGCGAGCGCACAGCACAGGCTTGGCTGCTGTGCCCCAAACCGCTACTCTGTGTGCAGTTCCCGCTCCAGGCCTGAGTCCCCAAAGGTCTTAAACTCGGGTTATCTCGGGTACCTGGTTCCGCAGGCTGGGTTTGAGCACATGGGAAGCTGGCTGGGGCCGGCTTCCCCGCCACTGGCTGGATGGGAAGCTGCAGGCAAGATCCTGTATTTCTTTAAGAGAGTTATTTAAGTCTTCCTTGAAGCCCTCTATTAGCATCCTGAGATACGATTTTAAATCCAAGTCTTGCTTTTCTGGTGTGTTGTGGTATCCGGGACTTGCTGTGGTGGGAGAAATGTGTTCTGATGTTGCCACGTGGCCTTAATTTCTGTTGTAGAGTTCTTGTGCTTGCCTTTCGCCACTTGGCTATCTTTGGTGCTATTTGGTATTGTTGTCTCTGGCTGGAGTTTGTTCCTTCTGTGGGCTTGTAAGACTGTGTCCTTACCCCTCTGAGCTCAAAAGTGAAAGCACTGATGGGAGATCACTCTCTCCTGGTGGGCTGTTCACAGAAGGATGTGGAGTCTCCTGGCTCCCTGGTGCAAATGGCGACAGGAAGACTTCTGTTCCAGCTGCTCCACTGATCTTATGCCCTGTGTGCTCCTAGCTAGTCCCCTCCAGAGAAAAGGTGGAGATCTCACCCCTGTGCTCAGAAGTGAAAGTGCTTCTGGGAGGTCACTCTCTCCTGGTGGGCTGTGCACAAAAGGCTGTCCTCCAGTTCATTTGAATTTGGCAATATAGAAGTAAATGTTTGGTTACAGATCCTATCTTGGTGAGTTTGAAGTTCTGTGCCTAAATTATTTCTGTCATTCTTTTTATTTCCTTTTTCTTGTCTGTAGCTGAGATCATCAAGGGGTCTTCTCCTGTCATATCTGATTTTGATCATTTTGGAAGAAATCCATTGCTTCTCTTTTCCTGTGGAAACATATACAAAGCCTCTTCCCCAGCACAACACATTTCCTTCCCTCCACTTGGAAGTAAAGACATCTTGAATGTACACAGGCTGGTGTAGTTCAGAAGTTTTTTCCATGATTCAATGTCTCTCAGTAGCTTTTATTTTTCATTCATTAGCATTAATTTTTTAATGATTTATTTATTTAATATATGTAAGTACACTATTTCTGTCTTCAGACACACCAGAAGAGGGCATCACGTTGCATTGCACATGGTTGTGAACCACCATGTGGTTGCTGGGAATTGAACTCAAGACCTCTGGAAGAGCATTCAGTGCTCTTAACCACTGAGCAATCTCTTCAGCCCAGCATTCCAGAAATTTAAATCAATAAAGCAGTATGTAATCTGTCTCTGTGGGGTTTGTCACTCATTTTTGTTTGTTAAGCAACTCCTTTAGTTTACCAGTAGATTTCTTTTCCATTGTTTGTCCTGTAGGAGTGTGTGGTCTACCCATAATATGCTTTACATTATAATATGCAAAAACTGATTCATTTTACTAGAGACATATGCTGGAGCATTGTCAGTCTTAATTTGTACAGGTATTTCCATAATGTTCATAACTTCTAATAAATGATTAATCATAGAATCAGTCTTTTCAGAATTTAAAGCAATTGCCCATTGAAATCTTGAACATATATCTATAGTATGGTGCACAAGCTTTAGTTTACCAAATTCTGCAAAGTGAAACTCATCCCATTGGCCAAAGTATTTGGGTACCTTTAAGGTTACTTCCTGCAGGAAATAGAATTTGATTATACAAAGAACAAGTGGGATATTTCCTTGTAATTTCCTTGGCTTGTTACCAAATGATAGAAAAATCTTTCCTTAAATCTTTCCTGTTAACATGATATTTTAAAAAATGAAAATGTAAAGCTTCAAATGTATCTCCTAGCAATAGCCAATCGTTGCTATCATTACCGGTGCTAGAGGAATTGGTAGACCTGTATGGGATGTTATATGTATTACCTATAATGAATTGTTTCCATTTCTGGTTATTTGTTATAGTTAAATAAATAGTGAAGTTAAGTGGGAATCATCCTAAATAGCTCAACTGTTTCTATATGCAAAACCACTCTTTGTACATATTGAGAGTCACTTATTATATTAAGATATTATGAAAATCTAATAATACCAAAGAATTACATATAATTCTTATTTTTGAACTAAATCATAATGACTCTTAACCTTATCTTATTTCTGATGTATACCCTGCGTTTCTTGATTTTTTTGCATTAGTATAATCTGTAGGGGCACCAGAAATTGGAGTCCCTTTTAGTATATGAGGGAGAATCCAATTAATTCTTGTTACACATAGAAATTCTTCCTTTCTGGGTATTTGCTGTTAATTTCTCCAAAAAAAAAATTAAAGCAAGCTCTTTGTCAATGTGCATTTTCTGCCCACAAATGAGACAACCTTAGTCTTAGTAAAAGGTACCACAGTTTCAGAGGGATTTATTCCTGCTGACAAAGTCTTATTTCTACTTTTAGGTTCAATTCAGAAACTTTTTCTATATAAGCTTTTAATTTTTTGCTCTGTGTGCTAAAAATCTAAGCTATGACATTTCATCTACAAAAAAATTCCTGTGGGACAATGAGTAGAAGTCAAGACAACTGTCTTAGTTAGGGTTTTACTGCTGTGAACAGACACCATGACCAATGCAAGTTTTATAAAAGACAACATTTAATTGGGGTTGGCTTACAGGCTCAGAGGTTCAGTCCATTGTCATCAAGGCAGAAACATGGCAGCATCCAGGTAGGCATGGTACAGGAGGAGCTGAGAGCTCTACATCTTCATCTGAAGGCTGCTAGTAAAAGAACTGACTTCCAGGCAGCCAGGGGGAGGGTCTTAAGCCCACACCCACAGTGACACACCTACTCCAACAAGGCCACACCTAATAGGTCACTTCCTGGGCCAATCATATACAAACCATCACATTCCACTCCCTGGGAAAAGCATATACAAACCATCACATTCCACTCCATGGCCCCCATAGGCTTGTTCAAACATGAGTCTATGGGGCCATACTTAAACATAGCATAATGCAAAATGTATGTAGTCCAACTTCAAAAGTCCCTGTAGTCTATAGCAGTCACAATAGTGTTAAAAGTCCAAAGTTCAAGGTCTCTTTTGAGATTCATCCAATCACTTAACTGTAATCCCCCAAGCAAGACAGGAAACCAGATGGGCAAAGTCCAAACTCTGCATCACCATGTCTGATGGCAAAGCAGTCTTCAGATAGCCAACTCATTTTTCATCCTTGTTGACTGCAACTAGGTTCTTTCTCCTGGGCTTGTTCCACTCCCTGTTAGCAGCTTTCCTTAGCAGGCATCCTGTGGCTCTGGCATCCTTAACATCTTGGGTACCCCAAGTCAATTTCAGCTTTACAGCTTCTTGTTCCAATGTCTGAGATCCACACATGATCTTCTGTGTATCTCCAAAGAACTGGTGTTACTTCTCCAGTTCTGCCCTTTGTAGCACTCTAAGTTCAGATTGATCCACTCCACTGCCACTGATGTTCTTGGTGGTCATCCTATGGTACTGGTATCTCCAATATGCTAGGGTCTTCCACTGCAACTATAATTCACCAAACTTCTCATAGGCTCTCTTCATAGTACCAAGCCTCAACTCCTTTGCATGACCCCTTCAGTCCTGGGCTGTCAATTACAACTGAGGGTACATTTTCACCAATGGCCTTTCATGGCCTCTCACAGTACCAAGCCTCAGTTGTTCTTCATGATGCCTTTGTGCCTTCAAAACCAGTACCACCTGGATGATTCTTACACATTACCAAGTACAGCTGCAGCATGAGGAACACTTGGCTATCTCTGGAATACAGCTTCTTTGTACTCTCAGAAAACACTTCCTATATTTCACCTCAGTGATGCTGGTCTTTTCTTAATCACCACTAATTTCTTAGCTCCAGCTAACCAGCATCAATTGTTTCAGTAGTCTCCTTCTCTTGAATATAAAGCCAGAGACACATGGCCGAAGCTGCTGAGTTCTGCTGCTTGCAGGAGCTGGAACATTGGCCCCCTTGTTCTATTACCTTATCACTAGCTTCCTTTTTCCCAGCTCCTTCACTGCCTAAATTGGCTGTCCTGAATCTTGCTCCTTAGACTGACCTTGAACTCAAGAGATCTGCATGCCTGTCTCCTAAATACTGGTATTAAAGGTGTGGTCCACCAAGCCTGGATTAAAGTTTTTCTTCACCTAGAATTTGCTCTGTTCTAGGCTGGCCTGGAACTCAGATATCTGCTTTTCTTTGCCTCCTGGGATTAAAGGCTTGTACTACTATGCCTGGACCTAAAGTTAACTGTGTGAATCTTGCCCCCAAGGTGACCACTCCTTTAATTCAGTTTAATATCCTTGAATTCAGCTCCATTTCACTTCCTGGAGTCCCTTTAATACTCAAACTATATTTTGTACTTTTCCTTTCTCAGCTTGCTATGTTTGTTCAAAATTCTCTTCATCAGACTTAACCAGAGAACAAAGTCTTTATTGGGCTTCTTTGAGACTTCCTTTGCAGATGCAATTAATATAAATCTCTTTACCTTAGTCCTGGGCAGTCTCTTCAGACAATGGCAAAAAGCAGCTGTGTTCTTCACCAAAACATGACAAAAACAGTCTCTCAGCCACATATTAAAGTTCTTCTCCACTGAAACCTCCTGGGCCGTCAGGCCTACACAGTTCAAATGACCCTCAGCACCACTGTCTTCCATATTCCTACTAGTCTGGCCCATTAAGCCCCACTTAAAGAATTCCGTGACTTTCCAAATCCAAAGTCCCAAAATCCACATTCTTCAGAACAAAAGCATGGTCAGGCCTATCACAGCAATACCCCACTCCTGGTACCAACTTCTGTCTTAGTTAGGGTTTTACTGCTGTGAACAGACACCATGACCAATGCAAGTTTTATAAAAGACAACATTTAATTGGGGTTGGCTTACAGGCTCAGAGGTTCAGTCCATTGTCATCAAGGCAGAAACATGGCAGCATCCAGGTAGGCATGGTACAGGAGGAGCTGAGAGCTCTACATCTTCATCTGAAGGCTGCTAGTAGAAGAACTGACTTCCAGGCAGCCAGGGGGAGGGTCTTAAGCCCACACCCACAGTGACACATCTACTCCAACAAGACCACACCTCCTAATAGGTCACTTCCTGGGCCAATCATATACAAACCATCACATTCCACTCCCTGGGAAAAACATATACAAACCATCACAACAACTAAAACCCAGGCTGCCTTTGGATCAAGATGATTTATATGTTCAGCTTGTAATTTCTTTTCTACCAGGGTCAATTCCATTTCTTGCCTCAGCTGTTAATTCTTTGGACTGTTTAAGTCTTTATCAACTTGTAAGGTTTGAAACAAATTACCTTGCTTTCAAGTAGTTAATCTAAATATAAGTTGTAACCAGTTGATATCTCCCAGCAATTTTTGGAAATCATTAAGTTTTCTTATTTGATCTTTCCTGATTTGCACCTTCTGTGGTCAAATATTTTGTAGACTTATCATATCCTAGATAATTAGTAGAATCTCCTATTTATAACTTTTCAGGAGCAATTTGCAATCCCCATCATGTAGTTTCACTTCTGTCAAATCATAAGTTGTAACTACTTAAGTAACTGAGGTATGTCAACCCAGTATATGGTTTTTGTCCTTAAAAGCTCACTCTGAGAAAAACTTGATACTACACTGTACTCCCTAACACTCAGTTGATGACTGTTTAATACAGACTTTCTATTGGCTTAAACCCATGGCTGAGCAGTCTTCTCTGATGGGTCCCCAAGAACTCCTTCTTTAAATCCTTGACTCTAAACCTGAATCAAAAGGCTGAAGCTGCTAAGTTCTGTGGCTTGATGGTCCTGGAACGTGGCCCCATCATTAAAATCCATTTTCTTCAGCTTTCTGTTTTTTTTTTGATGGTTTCCTTCACTGCTTAAGCTTTCTCTCAACTCCTTTTCTAGAGTTGGAAGATTAGCTGGGTGACATTGGCCCTGAGCTCATCCTTCCCTTTATTCCATTTGGCATTAGGCTTTTCTTTAACTTTTTTTTTAAATCTCCTTCAGCACTGGTCTTACCTCCATTACTCCTGACGTCCTGGGGTTCTTTTTCTCCTCAGTCTACATTTTGTATTTTCCCTTGCTCAGATGCTCCTTTTCCTTATAGAGCTGCATAAGAATGGTTCCTAGTGAGCAAAACACCAAGTTGCTAGTGAATCTGGCATGGTGTCTGATAAATCCTTTTGCTTTCCCCAAATTTGAACATCGTGGGCTATTGTGTAGATCCATTCATTGATTATCCAGTTCTTGACATTCATCTTGGGAGTATATTTGTGGAATTCACTTGGAGAGTCAGGGGAATAGCCAGTAATGTAGTACTTCTGTTGTTAGTAAATACAATTTAACTGTCTAGTAGTACTTGGCTCTTAGAAGAGGTTACCTCTAAATTTATTTCCACCTAATGAAATAGTCTGTCAGTTACCTACTTTCATGTCAATACAAATGATCCAGTACACATAATCTATATTGGCATATGACTATGTGATACGATTCCAGTGCCTCGGTTTCTCTCTGTAAATGAATCCCTTTGCCAAACACATTTCAGACTTGTTTACTACTGACAGGACTGTAATAGGTAATGGGAGAAGTGTTCCCAGCTTCAGAACGTGTCAGTTAGTTTAGTGGATTACGGAAGCAGTGTGGGAGTGTCTCCTGACCAGACTGTATGCCGCAGCATCTGGGCAATAATGTTGGCATGATCCAAGCCAGCCAGGAGGAGGTTGGGCGAGTAGAAGCTTGAGCTTCTTAGTTAAAACTAAGACTTAATTTGGCCTTAACAAGTAGTCTTACACCTTGAGCCACAAACTTCCCTTCCAGTATGCTTTACCCCAGCTACACACACACACACACACACACACACACACACACACACACATTCTGTTTGGGGTTGTGGTTTAAGAAGTGAACAGAGACATATGATGAGGCTTGTTTAATGACATACTGTACTGTAATACTGAAGACCTGCAGTGGATAAAAATTCTAGAAGTTCTAGACTGCCTTGAGACCTCCTCTGCCAAAGCCATTAATTTAAAGCTCTTCAACTTAGCCTCAGACTGATTTCTTTTCAACAAAGGCAGAAAGCAGCCACATCTTTTGCCAAAATATTACTACCAAGTCTAGTTACTTATACTCTTCTCTGAAACCTGCTGAGCTGGGGTCTTCACAGGTCAAATCTCCCTCAGCATCACTGTCTTCCATGCTCCTAGTAGGATGGCCTGTCAAACCTTGCTTAAAATGTGGAACTGCTTTCCTAACCCAGACCCCCAAAGCCCACACCAGGCCAACAAGCATCACGGTCAGTCCTGCCACAGCAATCCTCCACTCGCGGTACCAACCTCTGACTTAATCACTTTTATCTCCGTGAAGAGAAGTCATAAACAGAACAAGGCTCATAAAAGAAAGCATTTAATCGGGAATCATCAGTATCAGTGATTTAGTGCATTGTCATCATGGCAGGAAGCATGTTGGAACTCAGACAGACCAGGTCCTGGAGAAGTAGCCGAGAGGTCTACACCCATACCCGTGCGTGGCAGTAAGAAAGAGACTCTGTGTGAGGAATGTGCTTTTTGCAATCTCAATGCCCATTCCAAGTGGTACTTTTCCTGCAAACAGGCAGCACCTAATAATCCTTTCAAATAGTCCCACTTTCTGGTGGCCAAGAATTAAATCTATGAGCCTATGGGTGCCTTCCTAATTCAACCACCACACACCTTAAGTCCACTTATGCACCTAACCACCCACCATGAGCCTGGCTCCCATCATCAGGTGAGGAGTGTGTGACACAGCATGGTGAGTTTTAACTCTCTCAAGACACTTTTGTCACCTCCTTTCTACAGCCACCGTCCTCTTCCTCACACCCTGGCACATGAAGGTTTTCTCTATTCTGCCCCTGAGAGTTTTCTAATTTGGGCGTTGAGTATCTTCCGGCTACAGTAGCCTCTCTTAATATCATTCCTACTTTTTTTTCTATTTTTTGGATAGGGTCTTACGTATTCCAGGCCGATCTCAAACATGCTATGGAGACAAGGCTGTCCTTGAACTCCTGATCTACCTACCTTTGCCTCCCAAGTGATGGGCTACAGACACATAACACACCACACCTGGGAACCCTTGCACAGTTTTCAGGTTGGCATTAGAATTTCATGCCATTAGTTCAATATCAGTCATAAGGACCATACACTGATACTCTGTTCAATATAGCAGTATGAGATTGTACAATAGTGTTAGGGCAAGATAAGGCAGTAAGGTCTGCTGAGCCAGGATTGTCAGATAGGTCTAGGGCAAAGGGAGACATAGAGCCAGGAGCAATGATGTTATAGTCTCAGCCACTGAGGAGGCTTGAGAACAAGACTTCATGGCCTGCCTGGGCAACATTGCAAGACCCTCTCACCAAAAAGAAGGATGAGGAAGATAAGGAGAAACTACAGCAGGAGGAGAAAGGGAGGAAGGAGGAGGAGGAGGAAGAAGAAAGGAAGGAACAAGACAAGGGAAATTAGAGGAGGAAGGAAGTCAGGTTTCTCACTTGTAGGATCTGAGTAGTTGAGTTCCCTCAATATATATGTCAGTGGAAGGATACTCTCTTCCATGTTGTATTTATGTGAAAGTTCACGACAAAAAAGGTGAATGCATAAAATGTCCCAGGGGTATTGCTTCAATGGAATCTCTCTCCCTCTCCCCCTCTCCCTCCCTCCATTTCTCTCTCTCCCCCTCTCTCATTCTCTGTCTGTCTGTCTGTCTGTCTGTCTGTCTGTCTGTGTGTCTCTCTTTCTCCAAAATATCTTCCCAAAACTTGGTAGAATTTGGGTCACCTGGTCTCATATTGTGTTTTCTATATACAATGCTACCTGGTCTCTGTATTTAAAGACCCAGGAAGATGATGGATTCATTGTAAGGATGATTGAAAGCATCAGATAGTTCCCAGAGGAAACTCTAAGTTAAGACGTAGTTCATATGCTCTAGTCATATGAGAAGACACTAAGGATGCAAAAATGAGCTTTAAAATTGGTCACTTCTGTCCACCTTTCCCTAGGTCCCCTAAAGGGATCAGGTAATATGGTGGTGGTTTTGTTTGTTGCCAGGGTCTCACTGTGCATATCCTGGCTGGTCTCAAATGCACAGAGATCCTTCTGTCTCTGACTCCCAAGTCCTGGGATTAATGTTTGAGCATCCACAACAGGCTTTCATGTATTTGTCAAAATGGAGTTTAGGGCAAAGTCAACCAACTAATGCTTCTCCAGTAGCTACATAGCATGTGCTTGTACACACACACACACACACACACACACACACACACACACTCCTGTGGAGATTACAGAAAGGCGCTAACTCTTTAAGGAAAAGATGCTGAGGTAGGGGTGTGGTGTGGTTGGTAGAATGACTGCCTAACAGTATGAGGGCCCTGTGCTCCATTTTAGCATCAATAAATCTAGTTCTGTGGCAAGAGAATTAGTTGTTCAGATTATCCTCAGCTAAATAACAAGTTACAGGTTTATCTGTGCTCATGGGGATTTGTTTCAAACAAAACCATATCTCTGCTAAGGGAAGAAAAAAAAAAAACCAAACAAACCAAAAATTCCCAAACACCAAAACCCTCAGAAGAAAAAATAGACGGAAAATCGAAAAGGTACACTAACAAACACAACTTACTTAATTTAAGTTGGTCAGAAACTATCTGAGGTCCTTCCAACCCTAACCTGAAACTGAAAGCACATTGTCCAGGGGATAAAAGGGTCACGGCACTGCCTTCTGCAACACTTGCTTTGAGAAGAGGACACAGACCCACATGCCAAACGTCTTCTCAGGTACCTGACGACACTCAACCCTGACCTGTTTCTAAAGAGGAGGGGACTAGAGAAAAATCTGAGGGCTGGAGTGGGCCCATGCAGTGGGGTCAATTCCTGAAAGGTCAGTTCTGGGTAAGAAATAGCCCATGTAAGAGATGGGATCAGATCTAGAGAAAGGTAGAACTTGCCTGAGGTTATAAATGTTTCAAAAAAAAAAAAAAGAAAGAAAGAAAGAAAAGAAAATACAAGGAAGGACCGTACAGTTTACCCTCCAGGTTCCACAGGACACATCGGGCATCCAGGCACATAGTCAGTCTCTTATGTATATAGACTTTTTTCTTCCTGTACTTCCTGGGTTTTAGGAAAGAATATGGTTATCCTTAAGCAGTCCCGCTTTCTTCCCAGCTACACAGAAACATCAGCTTCTATCTCTTCCTTGCTTTATTTATCCATTTTTTCCTTCTAGAGTTTTAAAAGATATGCTTTAAAAGATACACAGCTCTTGCTGTATAGCGCAGTCTAATGCAGAACTCAAAGTCCTACTGCACCAGCACACAAGGTCCTCCTGCACCAGATCTGCATGCTGAGAACATCGGCTTGTTCTTGTTTTAGTGTAGGATCTTGGAGATTGAGGGCAGATAGGAAGCAGGAGGGACAGAGAGTGAGAAGGAGGAGTGGGAAAAGTGGGATGAGGGTGACAGAAGAGAGCGGTGTGGATGTTTATATTGAGGTCCACAGCCTTAGCTAACCAGGTTTCCAGGGGAATTTGTCAGACACACATCCCAGGTCACAGTGGGGCTGACGTGACTCATGCTGCACACCTGCAGCCTGTATGGGTTGTGAGGGCATCGGTGCCAGAGACTGAGGCTGACCCTATCTGCTGGCTCTGCCATCTGGGATTTTAAAAACTTGTTGCTTTCAAAATAGAGCTTTGAAGCCCAAGTTCTAAGCAAGAAAGGGGTGGTTCTAGGTTAAGCTGGAGGAAGCTGGAAAGTGGGGATATGCCCTATGTCAAGAGCCTGCACCCTCCATGTGGGTATGGCTCTGTGGAAAGGACTTGCCTGGACTGCATAATGTTCTGGGTTTCATCCTCAGCAGCAATGAGTTGGAGTCTTATGCTGTGCAGGACTTCCTCAAAGCAAACTGAGGTCTGGAGAGAAGGCTCAGTGGTTAAGAGCATGTGCTTGCTCTTGCAGGGGGATCGGAGTTCAGTTCCATCCCCTGTGACAGGTGTCTCACAGGAGCCTGTATCTCCAGCTCCAGAGGATCTGACACCTGTGGACTGAGAGGGCAACTGCATTCAGGAGCACATACCACCCCCACCCACCCCTGCAGATATACATGCATATTCATTACTAAAAAGAAGAAAGATAATCTTTATTCAAAAGAAAGCAAACTGTGAAAAATTAACTTCACTTTGAGACTGGGGTCCAGGAATCTCTGATGATGACATGTTTCCAGAGAACTTCCTCTACATCTGTACTTCAAAAAGCATTATAAGGAAGTAGTTGGATCCTAAATGGCTCTAGTCTGTACACAGGGTCAGACGAAATCGCCTGTGTTTCTGTTGCTGTCCAGAACTTCATTTTACCATTGTTATTGTTTTTAGAGTCTCATTATATTTTAAAGTAGGCTTTGACTTGAGATGTGATCTCAAAAGCTGGAATCAAAGGTGTATTGCTATGTTTGATTTATCCAAGAGGACTTTAAGAATTTAGGGAGAAAGAGACAGCCCTGGTCCTGGAAAGGCTTTATGCAGCAATGTAGGGGATTAACAGGACAGAGAAGTGGGATGGGGTGGATTGGGGAAAGGGTGGAGGGAAGAGGGCTTATGGGACTTATGGGGAGGGGGGAACCAGGAAAGGGGAAATCATTTGGAATGTAAACACAGAATATAGAAAATTAAAAAAAAAGAATTTAGGAAGGATGGCTAGAGTCTTGAGACTGCTTAAATAAGGGCACGTAAGAGTTCACATCTTTGCCTGAGGATAAAGAAAATTGATAGCATATTGCAATTAAAGAAAAATAATTTAGGTGATTTTATACAGAGAAATGTTAGAGCAATACAAGCATCCATTTTCTCAATGGCATAATTTCAAAATTCCAACAGTCAATTAAGGATTTCCGGAGTGATGTCATCAAGGTATAGTTAATAAAAATGTTACGTTAATTGTTTTTGTAATTATGTGTCAGTTACAAAACAAGTGGTATTAAATTTTTTGTGTTTGGTTTTTAAGACAGCTTCTCTTTGCAGTGTAGTTCTGTCTGTCCTAGAGCTTTCTATGTAGACCAGGCCAGCCTGGAACTCACAGAGATCCTCCTGTATCTGCCCTCTGAGTGTTGAAATTAAAAGTGTGCACCATCTACCATGAGACAGTTCTCTTGTGACATGAGGGTCACATGTAGCCTATTGTGTCCTGAAACTCATCATATAGTCATGGTTACCTGAGCATCTGATGCTCCCGTCTCTACATCTGAGAGCCTGGGATTCTAGGTTGTGCCACACAGTCAGTATGTGCGTGTCTGTGTCCATGAGTGCAGGTGCCTGCAGAGGCCAGAGGCATTATAACCTGGAGCTGATTTACAGACTATTGTTAGCTGCTTGACCTGGTGCTGAGAACTGAACCCAATTCCTCTGAAAGTGTAGTGTGTGATCTTAACTGCTCAGCCACCCCTCCAGAGCTCTTGTTTATTTTGAGTTATACTGATGTATTTTTTATTTTTTGTTTATTGAATTTCTATTACATTTTTTATCTTTTTTCATGGCCTGGACCAACACTTTTTTTCAAAGAATTCATTGTAGGTATCTGTCTATTCTATCTTTTATTGGAAGAAAGCTATGATACCAGCTTCCTGACTGGCCAGGAACTCAGCATATAGACCACGCTGGCCTGCAACTGGCAGAGTTACCTCTGCCTCCCATGTGCTGGGTGCCACTACCCAGGGTTGTTCAATCTGTCCTGACAGGAAGTTGAAGTAAAGTGTCTGATGTCCTAGAGAGTAGTGACTGTGTGCAAACAAAGGTGACCCTGTGCTCAGCTCTTCTGTAGCTGACTATAGTTCTTTTACAGGATTTAATAATTGTTTAAAGCTCAGGGTGTAGAGAAGGTGGGAGCCTTCCCTGCAGTGCAGAACTCCTCGGTCTGTCATCTCTGCAGTGTTCCCTGAAGACTCAGGCAGGAGAAGCCAAGCTGAGGAGGAGCCAGGAGTCCAGCCTTCCCAAGAACAACTAGTTAGCCTCATGGTGCAGCTCCTCTCTGCCATTCTCAGGATGTGGGGAGAGAATTGTCTTGTCAGATTAAGTAGAAATTCTGTGGAAAGTAACACACACACACAAACATCTATTCTACGCTATGACATTTCATCTGTATAAGAATTCCTGTGGGACAATGGGTAGAGGGGAAGACAACTCAAACCCTGGCCATCTTTGGATTGGATGATTTATACGTGCAGCTTGTAATCTCTTTTCTACCAGTGCCAATTCCATTTCTTGCTTCAGCTGTTAATTTTCTTGGACTATTTAAATCAATATGAACTTTTAAGGTTTGAAACAAATTCTCCCAGCAATTTGTTGAAATCATTAAGTGTTCTTATTTGACTTTTCCTGATTTGCACTTTCTGTGGTCAAATATTTTGTAGACTTTTCATATATTCTAGATAATTAGTAGAATCTGCACTTTCTCTTTTTACAGGAGCCATTTGTAATCCCTAACATGTAGTTTCACTTCTGTCAAAGCATACTTAGTAACTGAGGCATGACAACCCAGAATATGGTGAAAGACTTAACTCAGGAACCTTAATAAGGTCAGAGGATAGGTTGCATTCCTCAGACCACAAGGGGGAGGGGGAGGCTGACCTAAGGGTGGGGACTCATTCCAAAGCACTGATTTTGGCCACCTATCTCATCATCTAACAACCAATAAGTCTGAATGTAATGCTCTTCTGCCAATCACATTGCGCTTAATGACGGCGACCATAAGGACGGCATAAAATCCCAAAGAGCACAAGACGGGGGGTGGGTGGGGTGGGGGGTGGGTGGGTCATTCTCTCTTTAAATACACAGTGACCCTAGCATGCTAGTATTTTTATGGGGGGGGGTAAATATTCCTTATTCAATATATTCTTTATTTACATTTCAAATGATTTCCCCTTTCCTGGATCCCTTCTTCCCCTAAAGTCCCATAAGCCCTCTTCCTTCCCCCCGATCCCCCATCCACCCCTTCCCACTTCCCTGTTCTGGTATTCCCCTACACTGCTGCATTGAGCATTTCCAGAACCAGGGGCCACTCCTTCCTTCTTCTTGGACATCATTTGATATGTTGATTGTGTCTTGGGTATTCCAAGCTTCTAGGCTAATATCTGTTAATCAGTGAGTGCATACAACGAGTGTTCTTTTGAGACTGGATTACCTCACTTAGTATGATGCTCTCCAGTTCCATCCATTTGTCTAAGAATTTCATGAATTCATTGTTTCTAATGGTTGAATTGTGTATATTGTGTGTATATACCACATTTTTTGTATTTACTACTCTGTTGAGGAACATCTGGGTTCTTTCCAGCTTCTGGCTATTATAAATAGGACTTCTAGGAGCATAGTGGAGCATGTATCCTTATTAAATGCTGGGGAATCCTCTGGTATATGCCCAGGAATGGTATAGCAGGGTCCTCCGGAATTGTCATGCCCAGTTTTCTGAGGAACTGCCAGACTGATTACTGATTTTCAGAGTGGTTGTACCAACTTGCAATCCCACCAGCAGTGGAGGAGTGTTCCTCTTTTCCACATCCTCACCAACACCTGCTGTCTCCTGAGTTTTTAATCTTAGCCATTCTGACTGGTGTGAGGTGAAATCTCAGGGTTGTTTTGATTTGCATTTCTCTAATGACTAAGGATGTTGAACATTTCTTAAGGTACTTCTCAGCCATCTGAAGTTCTTCAGGTGAAAAGTCTTTGTATAACTCTGTACCCCATTTTTTGATAGGGTGATAGGGTTATTTGGTTTTCTGGTGTCTAACTTCTTGAGTTGTTTGTATACATTGGATATTAGCCCTCTGTCAGATGTAGGATTGGTGAAGATCTTTTCCCTATTTGTTGGTTGCTGTTTTGTCCTTTTGATGGTGTCCTTTGCCTTACAGAAACTTTGTAATTTTATGAGGTCCCATTTGTCAATTCTTGATCTTAGAGCATAAGCAATTGGTGTTCTGTTCAGGAACTTTCCCCCTGTGCCCATGTCCTCAAGGGTTTTCCCCAGTTTCCTTTCTATTAGTTTCAGTGTGTCTGGTTTTATGTGGAGGTCCTTGATCCACTTGGAGTTGAGCTTAGTACAAGGAGATAAGAATGGATCAATTTGCATTCTTCAGCATGCTGACCTCCAATTGAACCAGCTCCATTTGTTGAAAAGGCTATCTTTTTTCCACTGTATGTTTTCTGCTCCTTTGTCAAAGATCAAGTCACCATAGGGATGTGGGTTCATTTCTGGGTCTTCAAACCTATCCCATTGATCCACCTGCCTGTCACTGTACCAATATCATGCAGATTTTAACACTATTGCTCTGTAGTATTGCTTGAGGTATGGGATACTGATTTCCCCCAGAAGTTCTTTTACTGTTGAGAATAATTTTAGCTATCCTGGGTTTTTTTTTGTTATTCCAGATGAATTTGAGAATTGCTCTTTCTAACTCTATGAAGAACTGAGTTGGGATTTTGATGGGTATTGCATTGAATCTGTATATTGCTTTTGGCAAGATGGCCATATTAATTATATTAATTCTGCCAAATGATGAACATGGAAGATTTTACCATTTACTGAGGTCTTCTTCAATTTCCTTCTTCAGAGACCTGAAGTTCTGGTCATACAGATCTTTCACCTGTTTGATTAAAGTCACACCAAGATACTTTATATTGTTTGTGGCTATTGTGAAGGGTGTCATTTCCCTAATTTCTTTCTCAGCCTGCTTATCCTTTGAAGTCTTATCCAGGAAGGCTACTGATTTGCTTGAGTTGATTTTATAACCAGACACTTTGCTGAAGTTGTTTATCAGCTGTAGGAGTTCTCTGGTGGAGCTTTTTTGTCACTTAAGTATACTATCATATCACCTGCAAATAGTGATAGTTTGACTTCTTCCTTTCCAATTTGTATCCCTTTGACCTCCTTATGTTCTCTAATTGCTTTAGCTAGTACCTCAAGTACTATATTGAAAAGATATGTACAGAGGGAGCAGCCTTGTCTAGTCCCTGACTTTAGTGGGATTGCTTCAAGTTTCTCTCCATTTAGTTTGATGTTGGCGACTGGTTTGTGGTATATTGCTTTTACTATGTTTAGGTATGGGCCTTGAATTCCTGTTCTTTCCAAGACTTTTAGCATGAAAGGATGCTGAATTTTGTCAAATGTGTTTTTTCTTTGAGTTTGTTTATGTAGTAGATTGCATTGATGGATTTCCATATATTGAAACATCCCTAAATAGCTCTTGTCTCTACACAAGGTCAGAGGAAATCACCTGTGTTTCTATTGCTGTCCAGAGCTTCATTTTACCATTGCCATTGTTTTTAGAGTCTCATTGTGTCTTAAAGTGGCCTGGGACTTGAGATGTGATCCCAACAGCTGGCACCACCGATGTGTGGCCTTGTCTGGTTTATCCAGGAGGACGTAAGAATTCAGGAAGGATGGCTAGAGTCTTGAGACTCCTTAAAGAAGGACACATAAGGGGTTACATCTTTGCCTGAGGATAAAGGAAATTGATAGGAGCATATTGCAATTAAAGAAAAATAATTTAGCTGTTTTTATATAGAAGAGTGTTGGAGCAGTACAAACATCCATTGCCTCAATCGCATAATATTAAAATTCTAACAGTCAATTAAGGGTCTCTGGAGTGATGTCATCATGGTATAGGTTAATAAAAATATTACGTTAATAGTTTTTATAATTATTTGTCAGATACAATATATGCCATATTAATTTTTTGTATTTGTTTTTTAGACAGGCTCCCTTTTTACAGTGTAGTCCTGTCTGTCCTGTAGCTTTCTATGTAGACCAGACCAGCCTGGAACTCACAGAGCTCCACCTGCATCTGCCCTCTGAGTGCTGGGATTCAAAGTGCGCACCATCCACCATGACCCAGTTATCTTATTGTGAAATTAGGGTCACACATAGCCTATTGGGTCACACGTAGCCTATTGGGTCCGGAAGTTCATGATATGGTCAAGGGTGACCTGAGCTTCTGATGCTCCTTTCTCTACATCTGAGAGACTGGAATTATAGGTTGTCCCACCACATCCCAAATGTGCATGTCTGTGTCTGAGTCCATGAGTGCAGGTGCCTGCAGAGGCCGGAGTCATATCCTGCAGCTGGATTTACAAACTATTGTTAGCTGCTTGACCTGGAGCTGAGAATTGAACCCTCTGAAAGTGTAGTGCTTGATCTTAACTGCTCTGCCACCACTCTGGAGGTATTGTTTATTTTGGGGTGATACTGATGAATTTTTTTGTTGTTGTTAATTGAATTTCTGCTACATTTTTTATTTCTTTTTTATGGCCTGCACCAACATCATTTTTTTTTTTTTTGCAAAGAATTCATTGTAGAAGTCTGTCCATTCTATCTTTTATTGGAGGAAGGATATGACATCAGGTCCTGGCTGGCCAGGAACTCACCATACACACTAGGCTGGCCTGCAACTGGCAGAGTTACCTCTGCCTCCCTGTGCTGGGTGCCACTACCCAGGTTGTTCAATCTGTCCTGACAGGAAGTTGAAGTAAAGTGTCTGATGTCCTTGAGAGTAGTGACTGTGTTCAAACAAAGGCGGCCCTGTGCTCAGCTCTTCTGTAGCTGACTATAGTTCTTTTACAGGATTTAATAATTGTTTAAAGCTCAGGGTGTAGAGAAGTTGGGAGCCTTCCCTGCAGTGCAGAACTCCTTGGTTTGTCGTCTCTGCAGTGTTCCCTGAAGACTCAGGCAGGAGAAGCCAAGCTGAGGAGGAGCCAGGAGTCCAGCCTTCCCAAGAACAGCTAGTTAGCCTCACGGTGCAGCTCCTCTCTGCCATTCTCAGGGTGTGGGGAGAGAATTGTCTTGTCAGATTAAGTAGAAATTCTGTGGAAAGTAACACAAGATGATTAGATAATTATGGAGGGGAATTTTTGTGGTTTTCCAAATGACAGAAGATAGGAATGAAGGAAGGGGTGGGTAGCAGACCATAGAGGAGTGAGCGCTCCTCCTCATTCATTACCAGCAACTCAGGGGACACTTTAAATCTCCACCCACAAGAAGAAAACAATACATATTTTTAAGACACAACTCTAATTAAGGCAGGCTGTGCTGGTCTATTAGCTTTCTTTTTCCTTTTCTTTATGTGTGCACATGGATCCTACTCATGTATGTGATTGCATGTGTGGGTACATGCATGTGGAACCACCAGAAGACAACCTCTGCTCTCTTCCCTCAGGCACTGTCCACTGTCTTGTTAAGGCAGGGTCTCTCACTAGCCTGAGACACATCAAGTAGGCTTTTCTGAGGGTCTAGTGAAGCTTGGGGTCTCACAAATCCATCTCTCTCCAACTCCCAGTGCCGGAATTACAAATGCATTCACCATACCCAGCTTTTCTCCGTAGGATTCTAGGAATCAAACTTGGGTCTATATTTGCAAGGCCATTATGTTACCCAATGAGCTATCTCCTCGGTTTGGGTTCAATTACTCTCACATAATTCTTGATGCTGCAAAGTTTATAGTCAGTGTGTCTACATAGTTCACAGTGTGATAGCTGGAAAATATCATGACAATGCAGGATGGTTAGGGTTTTCCTGGCAGAGTCACAATATGGCAGTAAAGCCATTGTCATGTTCAGAAGGGAATAGGTGGCAAGAGAGGAAATCAGAGAGGTTGAGGCCACACTTGTTCCTGTAAGAACTGAGTAGGATCCCACAAGACTTAATTTGATCGCTTTTGATGATGATGACCTCAAGGACCTTGTCCCCTCCCAACAGACCTTACCTCTTAAAGGTTTTACCACCTCAATGTGGGCACCGTGGGCACATTGGAGGACAACCATACCCATATCATAGAACATAGTGAATACTGACACAATTAGGGGATTTCATTTAGAGGTGTCAAACTGACTGAGAGCCACAAAGGAAACACACATGAACAACAGTTTACATATCTGTGCAAAGTAAAACAGCACAGCCTATCAGAGATCTGCAAATACATGTCCTTTTCGTACTGGAAACCTACATGCTTCAGAGCTCTGTGTGTTACCAGGATTGATCAAAGCCACTCACTGTTGAGGACCTCAAGCAGATGTGTTCACAGAGTGTCCTCATATGCCATTCATGGGCAGTATGAGCAGGAGTCTGGATGTGACATAGAGATTGAGTCATTAACCCACAGCTGCTCCATCAACAGACTGTTAACTGACTGTGTGCACACCTCTTTCATTGTCCTATATTTGCTTGCAGCAGTTTTTGACCTTGATGATGGCACCAACAATTTGCAAGTTCTTCTTAATTTGGTGGCTAACCCAGCAGGTAATATTCTCAACCTACATCCTGTTGAACTCACCTTCCCCTGGCTACCTCTTTCCAATATGACAGTTCCCATGGTTGAGTCTGTGGTAGCAGATGTTATAGAGCATCAACCTTGAAGAAGTAATGTAATGATAATATCAGAGGGGTGTGTGTGTGTGTGTGTGTGTGTGTGTGTGGTTGAATATGAACAATCTTTAATGATATATGAATGTGAAAAGGTCGTGTTGAGGCCTCTTGTTTTGTGTGCTCACTAAAGAATTAATTGAATAAAGAAGGAAATACAGTTTCTGTAAACACAACAGAACCCGAGATCTCAGCCTTGCCTTTCTCCCTTCTTATGATGTTACGACATTGTGTCCATCCATGAGCCACGTGTGAGGTTGGAGCATGTGACATCTCATGCTGCAGGCTCCACAGCTTCCAGCACAGGCTGGAACCTTAGCAAACTTAGCGAGTAACAGAGGACCCTGCTTCTTTCTTTCAGGTGACTGGCCTGTCATTGCCTGTCATGCTGGACATGGCTCCCAATGCATTTGATGATCAGTATGAGGGCTGTGTCTATCAAATGGAGAAATGGGCACCCAAGTTGTTACAGGAAGACTTCAACAAGAATGCGGAGTTAAGATATGAGTGGAAAAAGGCACAGGAAAAATGGAAACAGATCAAATATCAGAGTTACCCCAAAGGTTTCCATGATTTCCATGGAACAGCTTTAGTTGCCTACACTGGGAAAATCCACAGCAGCTTTAATAATGCTATTAGAAATTTCAAAAAATATCCTGCTAACTTCCACTTCAGGGCCTTCCATTACTACTTAACAAGAGCTCTTCAGCTTTTGAGTAATCCGGGTTGCCGTTTTGTTTACCGAGGCACTGGTATCACATTTGTACACAATGGGAAAGGCTCTGTGAGATTTGGGCAATTCACATCCTCATCTTTATATAAGAATGTAGCTTTTTCTCCACCATTTTTCAATGGTTATGGGACAAAATTTTTCATCAAAACCTGCTTGGGGGTTTATATCAAAAAATTTTCCTACTACCCTCAGGAAGAGGAAGTGTTAATTCCAGGCTATGAAGTATATCACAAAGTCACAACAAAAAAAGCAAATGGATATATGGAAATTTATCTAGACTACCCGAGTAGGAAGAAGAGCAACTTCAATTGCTTCTACAGTGGTTCTACTCAAACAAACATTAGCATCTCAGGTAAGAGTGTGTCTGTGTTAGAGATGGAGCTGGCAGGGGTTCTCAGGAAATGGAAGAGAGGGCGCTCCCCACATGGTAGATCCTGCACATGGCTAGGGATCCTGGAACGGAGAATGGCAGCGTTGGTCAGCCCAGGGCACGCAGCTCAGTGACAGTGTGTCAGAAATGGTTGAAACAGTGAGCAACTTCAGGAGAAAGCTCCTACCAGGGGCTCCTCATGAGGAGGGACATGTGCCATCTGCAGCTCTTTCTCCATCCTTTCAATCTAAAGATGCCCTTGTCTGGGGGTCTCTATACATGTATAGCCATCATGCTTTGTGGCCTGAGTTCTCTTCATCCTTGACCAGATATCTCATTCAATGCAAGCAAAGACTTCATCAATTTTGTCATGGCAATTTCCATTCCAAGCACAGTTCAAGTATCACTTATCATGGTAATCCTTCCTTAATACTTCCAGAGAAAAGTTCTGTACCATCATGCTCTCTGCTACAGCTTTGGAGTCAGACTCCGTGGTATTCTGGCTCAAACATCACTAGCTCTGTGTGACTCTTGGGAAGATACCAGATATCTGTGCCTCTGTTTTTCCACTTCAGTATTAAGGAGCCAAATAACAAATATTCTAGTAGGATTACCTTGAGTATTAAAAGAAATTCATTCAAGGTATATTACTTGGCATGTAGATTTCATTCAACAAATGCTGTTTGATTTTAAATATGAAGAACATTGTTCACATCTCAACCATTTGATTCAAACTCATATTCATGAGGAACTCAATACTTAAAGAAATAACTCCTGCTTACAATCTAGAGACTATGTCTCCTATCACCCACCACTCAAGATCTGGAGAGTGTCTGGCTTACATCCTGGGTCCACTAAATGTTGTCCAGGATTCTGAAGTTTGACTGAGAGCCCAAGGAGCTAACCTGAAATGAGTTAGTTAGAGGAGTGTGCACAGTGTAATCTTAGGTCTAAATAACCCTGACACTCTGAAAGGTTTAACACTTTGAAGGGTTTCTGCAAACAAGAGAAGTCTTTGGGGCAGAAGTAGAAGTATGGGAAGTGATTGCAGGCATCTTATTCATTTGCATAGAGAAATTTCGAGTTTGGAACAGTTCCAAGGAAACCATGACACCTACTCGGGTACAGACTCCACTAAGGATTTGGCCCTTCTGAGCCAAATGGTCCATGTCCGATCCAGACATGCTGAGAGCCACAGGTAAGATCTTGTCCACACCATCTATTATAGAATACATGATGCTTTAACAGTACACCTTCAGAAGGTTTACACCCAGAATCCTCTTCCTATGTAAAAAAGGGAAAGCCTATAGTGCTCCCAAGAAGGTCAGAGAGACTCTGAGTAGGGAACGCTTTCTATTGTTCTTGTTCTTGTTCTGGTCTTCTTCTTCTTCTTCTTCTTCTTCTTCTTCTTCTTCTTCTTCTTCTTCTTCTTCTTCTTCTTCTCCTCCTCCTCCTCCTCCTCCTCCTCCTCCTCCTCCTGCTGCTTGTATTTGTTGTTGTTGTTGTTGTTGTTGTTGTTGTTCTTCTTCTTCTTCTTCTTCTTATTATTATTATTATTATTATTATTACTGTTACTATTACTATACTAGGCAGTATCTTAGAGCACTGAATGTGGGAAATGTTGGGAATCCAGCCATTTGCTCACTGTCTAGTTATTTGATGTCTTTATGAATCCTAAGGAAGCTGGAAGAGTCTAGCCAGGCCCTCTAGAGCCAACTGTCTTGGGGTTTGAGGTACATATAAAGTTCTGGATGTTTTGGAGAGATATCCATGTCCTGAGAGATCCACACTGACACATCTCTTTCTCCTCCCTTCTTCAGGATCCAGACAGAGCTGCGTATCCCTGCTCCTTGTGTTCTCTCGGTCTTCTGGTCCAGCTGCTTGCTCTTGCTGCGCTGTAGCCCTCTCCTGTCTGCAGTTTGTGGGTCTGAGTGCTGAAGGGAGGCCAAGGGGAAAGCACTTGATTGGTTGTTTAGGATCTGTGGTAGGAGGAAGGGTGCAATTCTTTCAGGGAAGGTCTGTGACTTCCATAAGCATCCTAGGAACCCACTGGGTCAGTCACTAAAATGTACACCAGACTTCAAATTTACTACCCTTTTATAGTTTGCCATGATCAGAAGACAGTGTTTGTCTGTATGGTCAGCAATAAGAGACTTTTGTTGCTGTTTTGGTTGTTTTACATTGTTTTGTTTTGTTTTAAACATTTTATTGATATTTTTCGTGAATTTAGTATCACACACTCCACAGCACTCATCTTACTATCCCTCATATCTACCCTCTGCCCTTGCAAACTCTCTTGCTCACAAAAAAAACAAACAAAAAAAGGCAAATAAAGAATTTTTTGGTAAGTTTAGTATCACTCAGTCTAGAGCCACTCATTTTCCTGTCCCTTGGTATGCTCCCTCTGAACGTATAATCACCTCCCCCCCCCCAAAAAAAAATGAAACAAAGATGGAAAATCAACAACACAAACAAAGCAAACAAAGCATAGAATCCATCTCATGGCGGAAGCTCTACTATGGCATGATGTGTCCCACAGTTTTCCCCCGACCACACACCTTCATTGCAATGAGTCGTTGATCTGGTTCCAGGTCTCTGGCTCCTGGGACACCATCCATACTGGATCCTCACCAGGACTCCTCCTGGTTATCCTGCTGTTCCCCCTGTGACATACAGCCTTGAATCAGCAGGACTGGCCTTTTCAAGCATCCCAATGGTTCACAGATAATGCAGATGTTTGTGTGGACCACCTGGAAGCCCTGGAGCTGGGCCTGGGTGGTTGCTGAGCTGGTCGGCCCACTGCTCTCCCTTATCCACACCACTGAGCTATCTCCTCAAGAACTGTTCAGGCTGGGCCACCCAGTGCTGTCACTGGCAGGAGGCAGGGTCACCTCTCCTGCCCACGTGCCCTTAGGGCGGCTTCCCTGCATCCAGGGCTCCACAGCCAGCTCCACTGTGCTTCCCAGTTGACGTGCAGGGACTGAGGTCATCGAGGGCTGGATCAGCTGTCTTGCTCTCACTCCATCAGGCCATCTTCCCTGCACCCTGACCACTAGTGCCAGCTCCACTGTGCTTGCCAGGCAAGGTGGGGGGCCGCTCTCCCAAGCTCTGCAGCCAGAAAGGGGCAGGCCCAGCTCACTTGTTCTCAAGACCCCGGGGGAGTCAGCTCTCCCCACTCAAGGTGGCAACGGGCGATGGGGCAGAGGCCATCATACCCCCGCTCAGACCACCACATAAGAGATGCATGGAGGGGTCCCTCTCCCTAGTGCTACAGCCAGGGATCTGTCAGAACAAGCTCTTCTGCTCTCATGACTTCTGCCATCCCCCAAACCCCGTGGAAGCTGCTGCAGTTGGCAAGGGGCGAGGTGGGGTAGTGTCCATGCCACCAAACAGCAGATGAAAGGAGGGTTGCGGGTGGAGGGGGTCAGCTTTGCCACACTCAGCCTCTGGACCTGCTCTCCAGTCCCCCTCTACCCACCAGGGCCAGGTCCACTATGCTACCCTGTCAAAATGCCGGGCCAATTCAAGGGTCTCTTCTAAGCGCTGGTGTTCATGGGCGAGAAGTGGACGCAGCTCTCCAGAGTACACTGTAGTGGCTCCTATTGCAGGCTGGCCAAGTGGCTGCTGGGTTTCTGGTGGCCGCAGGTGGGCCCCTGGGTATTTATAGTTGGCCTCTGTGGCACGGAGCTGGGCAGGTCTGTGGACATTTTCCCCCTCCTGCACTGTGTGGAGGAAAAGCAGAAGGCCTCTGTGTCTAGGCCTGCCGGCACTATATAGCAGAGGTCCGGCCTCTGGACCTCTCTCTCTACCACTGGCCCACAGCAATGGTGGTTGGTCAGTCTTGGGATGTCTTACTCCAACTTCTCTGTGTTGCATGAAGTTAGGCAGGGCTGTGTGTGTGTCCTGTGCCTGCCAAAACCCTGCAGTTGAGGGCAGGTCTCTGTGTGTGTCTTTCCCCACTAAGTCAACTTGGCATGGTGGTGGGCAGCACCACTGATGTCTTCCTCCTCCTCCTTTTGCTCAGCGTGGTGACAGGCAGGGCCCTGTGTCCATGGTCTGATCATGCTGAGTATGGAGGGCAGGTCTGTTGGAGTCTTTCCCTACCCATGCCAGGTGGCATGGTGGTGGGCAGGACTCCAGATGTCTCTTGGCTTTACTTTTAACCTCCATTGCTTGTGTCTAGGGGTCAGAGGACAACCCTGTGGGATTAGTTCTCCCCTTCCACCTTTGTGTAGGTTCCAGGGATCAAGCCTAGGTTGTCAGCTTGCATGTGAAGCATTATTTAAATGGGGGGCATCTCACCTCCCAGACAGGTGCCATTTGAGGTATATATAGCCCTGAGTGTCTCCAAAAAGAAACTGGAGAGAGCATACACCAGCAGCTTAACGGCACACCTGAAAGTTCTGGAACAAAAAGAAGCTAATTCACCCAGAAGGAGTAGAAGACAGGAAATCATCAAACTCAGGGCTGAAATCAATCAAGTGGAAATGAAGAGAACCATACAAAGAATAAAAAAAACACAACAAAACAAAAACAAAAACAAAAACAAAACAAACAACCAAACAAAAAAAATCCAAAAAAAAAAAAAAACAAAAAACAAAAAACAGGAGCTGGTTCTTTGAGAAAATCAACAAGATAGATAAGCTGTTAGCCAGACTAACCAAAGGGCACAGAGACAGTATCCAAATTAACAAAATTAGAAATGAAAAGAAAACAGAGAAAATTCAAAAAATCATCACATCCTAATACAAAAGTCTGTACTCAACACAACTGGAAAATCTGGAGGAAATGGACAATTTCCCAGACAGATACCAAATACCAAAATTAAATCAGAATCAAATAGATCAACTAAACAGTCCCATAACCCCTAAAGAAATAGAAAGGGTCATAGAAAGTCTTCCAACCAAAAAAAAAAAAAAAAAAAAAAAAAAAAAAAAAAGCACAGGACCAGATGGTTTTAGTGCAGAATTTTATCAGACCTTCAAAGAAGATCTAACACAAATACTCTTCAAACTATTACACAAAATAGAAACAGAAGGAACACTACCCAACTCATTCTACAAAGCCACAATTACGCTGATAATAAAACCACACAAAGATCCAACAAAGAAAGAGAACTTCAGACCAATTTCCCTTATGAACATCGATGCAAAAATATTCAATAAAATTCTTGCCAACCGAATCCAAGAACACATCAAAACAATCATTCACCATGATCAAGTAGGCTTCATCCCAGGGATGAAGAGATGGTTCAATATACTGAAATCCATCAATGCAATCCACTATATAAACAAACTCAAACAAAAAAAACCTCATGGTCATTTCATCAGATGCTGAAAAAGCATTTGACAAAATTCATTTACATTTCAAAGGTTATATCCCTTCCTGGTTTCACTCCTCCCAGAAAACCCCAACCCATCCTCCCACACCCTGCCTCTAAGAATATGCTCCTCCACCTAACCCACTCCCATGACCACCATTCGATTTCCCCATACTGGGGCCTCAATTGAGCCTTCACAGGACCAAGTACCTCTCCTCCCACTGATTCCCAACAAGGCATTCCTCTGCCACACTTTTGGCTGGAACCATGTGTATCCCTTGGTTGATGGATTAGTCCCTGGGAGCCCTGGGGTGTCTGGATGGCTGACATCTTTCTTCTTCCCATGGGACTACAACCGCACCCCCACCCCTGCTCCCTGGCAACATTCCACATGCTGTGGGAGAACTGGGTTCTGATGGTGCCATGTTGTCTTGGATTCTGTTGGTAATGATCTTGTATTTGCCTTTTGCCATCTAGTTTTCTCTGGTGTTAGCCTGTCTTGCTGTCTCAGATTTTGGTTTATCTGTCCTGCAAGCTGTGTATATGTACTCTTTGGATTCCTTTTCTCTCTGTGCACACAGGTATGTAGGCTCTCCTGGGAAACCAGCTCTCCTGTGCTCCCAGGCCTCTCTGCACTCCAAATTACCTGAGTGTGCCTGGTTCTCTAGGAAGTGTCAGGAAATGGTATCTTCACTGTGGCAGACCTAGCAAGACTCTGCCACAGCAGAAAGGGCAAATACGCTTTGTGCCTGTTCTCAAATGCCATGAGTGGCTGATTCTCTAGGAAGTATCAGGAGATGGTGTATTCACTGTGGCAGACCTGGTGAGATTATGCCACAGCAGAAAGGGTTGGCAGTGGCGGAATGGGAAGAAGGATCCAAAGAGGACTGCAAATGCTCTGAGTGGCTGGTTCTCAAGTACCCTGAGTGGCTGGTTCTCAAGTACCCTGAGTGGCTGGTTCTCAAGTGCCCTGAGTGGCTGGTTCTCAACTGCCCTGGGTGGCTGGTTCTCTAGGAAGTATCAGGAGATGGAATCTTCACTGCAGCAGACCTGGCAAGGTTCTGCAGCAGCAGAAAGGGCTTTCAGTGGTGGGAGGGGGAGAAGGATCAGAAAGGGGACTGCTACTGCAAAGGGAGGAGCTTTTGGTAGTTGCTGGGTAGTGGGATCCTGCTGGACCCCTGGAGGCAGTTCTGGGTCTCCAGAAATGGGAGGTGGTGGTAGGGTTCTTACCAACTACCCTCAGTGGCTGGTTCTCTAGGAAGTATCAGGAGATGGAATCTTCACTGCAGCAGACCTGCCAAGGTTCTACAGCAACAGAAAGGGCTTTCAGCGGTGGGAGGAGGACATAGATGAGAAGGGGACTGCTATTCAGGCCACAGGCTGGTTTAGGTCAGGAGTTTTTTTCCATGATCCAATGTCTCTCAGTAGCTTTTGTTTTTCATTCATTAGCATTCAGGAATTTTTTAAAAAACATTTATTTATTTATTTATTTATTTATTTATTTATTTATTATATGTAAGTACACTGTTGCTGTCTTCAGACATACCAGAAGAGGGCATCACATTGCATTGCACATGGTTATGAACCACCATGTGGTTGCTAGGAATTGAACTCAAGACCTCTGGGAGAGCAGTCAGTGTGCTCTTAACCACTGAACGATCTCTTCAGCCCACCATTCAAAAAATTTAAAGTCAATAAGTAGTATGTAATCTATCTCTGTGGGGTTTGTCACTCATTTTTGTTTCTTAAGCATCTCCTTTAATTTACTGGTAGATTTCTCTACCATTGTTTGTCCTATAGGACTGTGTGGTCTACCCATAATATGCTTTACATTATAATATGCAAAAACTGATTAATTTTACTAGAGACATATACTGGAGCATTGTCAGTCTTAATTTGTACAGGTATTCCCATAATGTCCATAACTTCTAATAAATGCTTAGTCACAGAATCAGCCTTTTCAGAATTTAAAGCAATTGCCCATTGAAATCTTGTACATGTATCTATAGTATGGTACACAAACTTTCGTTTACCAAATTCTGAAAAGTGAAACTCATCCTATTGGCCAAAGTTATTTGGGTACCTTAAGGGTTACTTCCTGCAGGAAATAGAGTTTGATTATATAAAGAGCAAAGAGGTTATTTCCTTGTAATTTCTTTGGCTTGTTGCCAAATGATAGAAAAATCTTTCTTTAAATCCTTCCTGTTAACATGATATTTTTAAAAATGAAAATCTGAAGCTTCAAATGGATATCCTAGCAATAGCTGATCAGTGTTATCATAACCCGTGCTAGAGGGCCTGGTAGACCTATATGGGATGTGATATGTATTATAATTAATGAATCATTTCTATTTCTGATTATTTGTTATAGTTCAATAAATAGTGAAGTTAATTTGGAATCATCCTAAATAGTTCAACTGTTTGTATATGCAAAACCACTCTTTGTACATATTGAGAGTCACTTGTTATATTAAGATATTATGAAAATCTAATAACACCAAAAGAATTACATATAATTCTGATTTTTGAACTAAATCATAAGGATTCTAAACCTTATCTTTTTCTGATTTATACCCTGCCTTTCATGATTTTTTGCATTAGTCTAATCTGTAGGTGCACCAGAAATTGGAGTCCCTTTTAGTATATGAGGGAGAATTGAATTAATTGTTGTTACAAATAGAAGTTCCTTCCTTTCTGGGTATTTGTTGCTAATTTCTTCCAAAAAATTACAGCAAGGTTTTTGTCAATGTTCATTTTCTGCCCACAGTGGGCCAATCTCAGTCTTAGTAAAAGGTACGGGAGTTATAGAGCAGTCTGCCCTGCTGATGGAGTTAGAGAGGGGTCTGCCCTGCTGACGGGGTTATAGAGGGTCTGCCCTGCTGACGGGGTTAGAGAGGGGTCTGCCCTGCTGACGGGGTTATAGAGGGTCTGCCCTGCTGACAGAGTTAGAGAGAGTCTGCCCTGCTGATGGAGTTAGAGAGGGGTCTGCCCTGCTGACGGGGTTATAGAGGGTCTGCCCTGCTGACGGGGTTAGAGAGGGTCTGCCCTGCTGACGGGGTTAGAGAGGGTCTGCCCTGCTGACGGACAAAGCCTCACTTCGCCTTTTAGCATCAATTCAGAAATATTTCCTTATAGGTTTTTAAGTTTTTTTGCTCTGTATGCTAAAAATCTATTCTAAGTTATGATATTTCATCTGCATAAGGATTCCTGTGGGACAATGAATAGAGGGCAAGACAACTGAAACCCAGGCCGTCTTTGGATCAAGATGACTTCTATGTGCAGCTTGTCATTTCTTTTCGACCAGAGCCAATTCCCTTTCTCGCCTCAGCTGGTAATTTTCTTGGACTGTTTGAGTCTTTATCAACTTGTAAGGTTTGAGACAAATTACCTTGCTCTCAAGTAGTTAATCTAACTATAAGTTGTAACCAGTTGATAACTCCCAGCAATTGTGGAAATCATTAAAAGTTCTGATTTAAAGTGGACTCATTCCAATTACAGGGCCTCGAAAGAGTCCTTGATGCAGTAGTGGACCAGGACAGGGAACTGGGGGAGGGCCAATTGGGGAAGGGGAGATGGTTTATGGGATTTTCCGGGTAGAGGCGAACCAGGAAAGGGGACAACATTGGAAATGTAAATAAAGAATATACCTAATTTTAAAAAGTTATTATTTGATCTTTCCTGATTTGTACTTTCTATGGCCAAATATTTTGTAGACTTATTATTTATCTTAGATAATTAGAAGAATCTGCTCTTTCTACTTTTTCAGGGGCAATTTGTAATCCCCAACATGTAGTTTCACTTCTGTCAAATCATACTTAGTAACTGAGGTATGTCAACCCAGAATATGGTTTCTCTACTTAAAAGCTCACTCTGAGAAAGGCTTGATACTACTCTGTAATCCCTAACACTCACTGCAGTTGCTGGCTGTCTAATAAGACTTTCTATTGGCTTAAACCCATGGCTGAGCAGTCTTCTCTGATGGGTCCCCACAACTTCTTTAAATCCTTGACTCTAAAGCCTGAATGTAGAGACTTAGGCTGCTAAGTTCTGCTGCTTGATGGGCCTGGAACGTGGCCCCATCATTAAAATCCTTTTTCTTCAGCTTTCTGTTTTTCTTTTTTTTCTTTTTTTTTTGATGGTTTCCTTCACTGCTTAAGCTTTCTCTCAATTCCTTTTCTAGAGTTGGAAGATTAGCTGGGTGACATTGGCCCTGAGCTCATCCTTCCTTTATTCCATTCGGCATTAGGCTTTTCTTTAATTTTTTTATCTCCTCCAGCACAGGTCTTACCTCCATTACACCTGACATCCTGGTGCTCTTTTTCTCTTCAGGCTACATTTTGTCTTTTCCCTTGCTCAGCTGCTCCTTTCCTTATAGAGCTGCATAAGATGGTCCCCAGCAACCACAGGACACACTCAGTTCTAGACTGCCTTGAGCCCTGCTCTGCCAGTGCCATTAATTTAAAGCCCTTCAGTTTAGCCTCAGACAGATTTCTTTGTACAAGGACAGAAAGCAGCCACATCTTTTGCCAAAATATAACAACAGAAGCCTTCTGAGCTGGGGTCCTCAAAGGTCAAATCTCGCTCAGCACCACTGTCTTCCATGTTCCTAGTAGGACAGCCTGTCAAGACTTGCTTAAAATGTGGAACTGCTTTCCTAACCCAGACCCCCAAAGCCCACACCAGGCCAACAAGCAGCACGGTCAGTCCTGCCACAGCAATCCTCCACTCGCGGTACCAACCTCTGACTTAGCCACTTTTATCTCTGTGAAGAGAAGTCATAAACAGAACAAGGCTTATGAAAGAAAGCATCTAATTGGGACTCACAGTATCAAAGATTTAGTGCATTGTCATCATGGCAGGAAGCATGTTGGAACTCAGACAGACCAGGTCCTGGAGAAGTAGCTGAGAGGTCTACACCCATATCTGTGGGTGGCAGTAAGAAAGAGAGTCTGTGTGAGGAAAGGACTTTTTGCAATCTCAATGCCCACTCCAAGTGGTACTTTTGCTGCAAACAGGCAGCACCTAATAATCCTTTCAAATAGTCCCACTTTCTGGTGACCAAGAATTAAATCTATGAGCCTATGGGTGCCTTTCTAATTCAACCACCTCACACCTCAACTCCACTTATGCACCTAACCACCCACCATGAGCCTGGCTCCCATCATCAGGTGAGGAGTGTGTGACACAGCATGGTGAGTTTTAACTCTCTCAAGACACTTTTGTCACCTCCTTTCTACAGCCATTTTCCTCTTCCTCACACCCTGGCACATGAAAGTTTTGTCTATTCTGCCTATGAGAGTTTAATGATTTGGGCTTTGAGTATCTTCCTGCTACAGTCGCCTCTCTTAATATCCTTCCTACTTTTTTTTCTATTTTTGGGATAGGGTGTTCTGTATTCCAGGCTGATCTCAAACATGCTACGTGGTATATTCTGTTCAATATAACAGTATGGGATTGTACAATAGTGTTAGGGCAAGCCAAGGCAGTAAGGTCTGCTGAGCCAGGATTGTCAGATAGGTCTAGAGCACAGGGAGACTTAGAGCCAGGAGCAATGATGTTATAGTCTCAGCCACTGAGGAGGCTTGAGAACAAGACTTCATGGCCAGCCTGGGTAACATTGCAAGACCCTCTCACCAAAAGAAGGATGAGGAAGATAAACAGAAATAGCAGCAGGAGGAGGAAAGGAAGGAGGAGGAGGGAGAAGAAGAAAGGGAGGAAAGAGGGAAGGGAAATAAGAGGAGGAAGGAAGTCAGGTTTCTCACGTGTAGGATCTGATTAACTGAGTTCCTTCGAAATATATGCCAGCACAAGCATACTCTCCTCCAAGGTGTATTTATGTGAGAGTTAACCAACAAAAAAAGCTGGATGCATAAAAGGTCCCAGGGGTATTGCTTCAGTGGAATCTCTCTCTCTCTCTCTCTCTCTCTCTCTCTCTCTCTCTCTCTCTCTCTCTCATCTTCCCAAAACATGGTATAGCATGCTATAGGATTTTGACCACCTGGTCTTTTACTGTGTTTTCTATATGCTATGCCAATTGGTCTTTGTGTGTTTGGACCCAGGAAGATGATGGATTCATTGTAAGGATCTAGGATTGAAAGCATCAGGTAGTTTCCAGAGGAAACGCTAAAGTTAACATTTAGTTCTTGTGCTCTAGTCATATGAGACACTTGTAACCTGGAGTATCTAAGGATGCAAAAATGAGCTTTAAAATTGGTCACGTCTGTTCACCTTTCCCTAGGTCTCCTAAAGGGATCAGGTAATATGGTGGTAGTTTTGTTTTGTTGACAGGGTCTCACTGTACATATCCTGGCTGGTCTCAAATTCAGAGATCCTTCTGCCTCAGCTTCTCAAGTCCTGGAATTAAGGTTTGAGCATCCACAACAGGCTTTCTTGTATTTGTAAATATGGAGTTTAGGGCAAATCAACCAATGTTTCTCCAGTAGCTACATAGCTCTCTCTCTCTCTCTCTCTCTCTCTCTCTCTCTCTCTCTCTCTCTCTCTCTCTCTCTCACACACACACACACACACACACACACACACTCCTGTGGAGATTACAGAAAGGCTCTAACTCTTTAAGGAAAAGATGTCGATGGAGGTGTGGTTTGGTTGGTAGAGTGCTTGCCTAACAACATGAGGGCTCTGGGATCCATTTTAGCATCAATAAATCTAGTTCTGTGGCAAGAGAGTCAGGAATTCAGATTATCCTCAGCTACATAGCAAGGTAGAAGTTAATCTGGGCTAATGGGACTTTGTCTCAAACGAAAGCATAACTCCCCTAAATCAAATAAATAAATAAAAACTCAGAACAAAAGGTACACTAACAAATACAACTTACCCAATATAAGTTGTTCAGAAACTATCTGAGGTCCTTCCAACCCAAAACTGAAACTGAAAGCACATTGTCCAGGGGATAAAAGGGCCACGGCACTGCCTTTTGAAACTCTTGCTTTGAGAAGAGGACCCAGACCCAGATGCCAAACGTCTTCTCAGGTACCTGACGACTCTGAACTCTGACCTGTGAAGGAGCCAGTCTCTAAAGAGGAGGGGACTTAAGAAAGATCTGAGGGCTGGAGTGGGCCCTCATGTGGTGGGGTCCATGGCTGAAAGGTCATTTTGGATATGAAATAGCCCAGGTAAGAGATGGGGTCCGATCTAGAGAAAAGCAGAAGAGGCATGGGGCTATAAATGTTTCCAGAAAAATCAAAATACAATGAAGGACCATACAGTTTACCTTCCAGGTCCCGGAGGATGCAATGGGCATCCAGGCACATAGTCAGTCTCTTATATACATAGACTTTTTTTTTCTTCCTGTACTTCCTGGGTTTTAGGCAAGAATATGGCTATCCTTAAGCAGTCTCACTTTCTGCCCAGTTACACAGAAACATCAGCTTCTATCTCTTCCTTGCTTTATTTATCCATTTTTTTCTTCCAGAGTTTTAAATGATATGCTTTTAAAAGATTCACAGCTCTTGCTGTATAGCTCAGTCTAAGGCAGAACTCAAAGTCCTACTGCACCAGCACACAAGGTCCTCCTGCCTCAGATCTCCTGCATGCTGAGAACATTGGCTTGTTCTTGTTTTAGTGTAGGATCTTGGAGATTGAGGGCAGATAGGAAGCAGGAGGGACAGAGTGAGAAGGAGGAGGAAAAGTGGGAAAGGGATGACAGAAGAGAGCGGTGTGGATGTTTATATTGAGGTCCAAGGTGTTAGCTAACCAGGTTTCCAGGGGAATTTGTCAGGCACACATCCCAGGTCACAGTGGGGCTGAAGTAACTCATGCTGCACACCTGCAGCCTCTATGGGTTGTGAGGGCATCGGTGCCAGTGACTGAGGCTGACCCTATCTGTCCCACAGGGAAGCAGACAGCAGCCTGTGAGAGACAGACATTTGCATGGACCACTCTGAGGAACTAGAGAGGGGAGAAGGGAATGGAAAAGCCAGTGCAGGATGACTGAGCCTTGTGTCCTGAAAGAGGAAGTCCCTGTGCTGACAGATGTTTCTGCTGGCTCTGCCATCTGGGATTTTAAAAGCTTGTTGCTTTCACAATAGAGCTTTGAAGCCTAAGTTTTAAGCAAGAAAGGGGTGGTTCTAGCTGAGGCTGGAGAAAGAGCTGGAAAGTGGGGATATGCCCTATGTCAAGAGCCTGCACCCTCCATCTGGGTATGGCTCTGTGGAAAGGGCTCGCCTGGACTGCATAATGTTCTGGGTTTCATCCTCAGCAGCAATGAGTTGGAGTCTTATGCTGTGCAGGACTTCCTCAAAGCAAACTGAGGTCTGGAGAGAAGGCTCAGTGGTTAAGAGCATGTGCTTGCTCTTGCAGGGGGATCAGAGTTCAGTTCCATCCCCTGTGACAGGTGTCTCACAGGAGCCTGCATCTCCAGCTCCAGAGGATCTGACTCCTCTGGACTGAGAGGGAAACTGTATTCAGGAGCACATACCACCCCCACCCACCCCTGCAGATATACATGCATATTCATTACTCAAAATAAGGAAAATAAATCTTTATTCAAAAGAAAGAAAACTGTGAAAAATTAACTTCACTTTGAGACTGGGGTCCAGGAATCTCTGTTGATGACATGTTTCCAGAGAACTATTATACATCCAAACATTAGGAAGCCTTATAAGGAAATAGTGGGATCCTAAATGGCTCTGTTCTGGACACAAGGTCAGAGGAAATCGCCTGTGTTTCTATTGCTGTCCAGAGATTCATTTTACCATTCCCATTGTTTTTAGAGTCTCATTGTGTCTTAAAGTGGCCTGGGACTTGAGATGTGATCCCAAAAGCTGGTATCACAGATGTGTGGCCATGTCTGGTTTATCCAGGAGGACTTCAAGAATTTTGGAAGAATGGCTATAGTCTTGAGACTCTCAAAGAAGGATACGTAAGGGTTCCCATCTCTGCCTGAGGAAAAGGAAATTGATAGGAGCATACTGCAATTAAAGCAAACTAATTTAGTTGTTTTTATATAGAGAAATGTTGGACCAATTAAAACATCCATTATCTCAATGGCATAATTTCAAAATTCCAATTGTCAATTAAAGGTTTTTGGAGTGATATCGCCAAGGTATAGATTAATAAAAATATTAAGTTAATAGTTTTTGTAATTATGTGTCAGATACACTATAAGTGGTATTAAATATTTTTATATTTGTTTTTTAAGACACACTCTCTTTTGCAGTGTAGTCCTGTATGTCCTGGAGCTTTCTATGTAGACTAGGCCAGCCTGGAACTCACAGAGAACCACCTGTATCTGCCCTCTGAGTGCTGGGATAAAGAGTGTGCACCATCCACCATGACACTGCTCTCTTGTTGTGAGATGAGGGTCACATGTAGCCTATTGTGTCCTGAAACTCATCATATAGTCATGGTGACCTGAGCTTCTGATGCTCCCGTCTCTACATCTGAGAGCCTGGGATTCTAGGTTGTGCCACACAGCCAGTATGTGCGTGTCTGTGTCCATGAGTGCAGGTGCCTGCAGAGGCCAGAGACATTATAACCTGGAGCTGATTTACAGACTGTTGTTAGCTGCTTGATCTGGTGCTGAGAGTAGAACCCAATTCCTCAGAAAGTGTAGTGCGTGATCTTAACTGCTCAGCCACCCCTCCAGAGCTCTTGTTTATTTTGGGTGACACTGATGCAATTTTGGTTATTGATTATTGAATTTTTGTTACATTTTTATTTCTTTTTATGGCCTGGGCCAACATCATTTTTTTTTGCAAAGAATTCATTGTAGATATCTGTCCATTCTATCTTCTATTGGAGGAAGTATATGACATCAGCTCCTGGCTGGCCAGGAACTCACTATATAGACCAGGCTGGCCTGCAACTGGCAGAGTTACCTCTGCCTCCCATGTGCTGGGTGCCACTACCCAGGTTGTTCAATCTGTCCTGACAGGAAGTTGAAGTAAAGTGTCTGATGTCCTTGAGAGTAGTGACTGTGTTCAAACAAAGGCGGCCCTGTGCTCAGCTCTTCTGTAGCTGACTATAGTTCTTTTACAGGATTTAATAATTGTTTAAAGCTCAGGGTGTAGAGAAGGTGGGAGCCTTCCCTGCAGTGCAGAACTCCTCGGTCTGTCGTCTCTGCAGTGTTCCCTAAAGACTCAGGCAGGAGAAGCCAAGCTGAGGAGGAGCCAGGAGTCCAGCCTTCCCAAGAACAGCTAGTTAGCCTCACGGTGCAGCTCCTCTCTGCCATTCTCAGGATGTGGGGAGAGAATTGTCTTGTCAGATTAAGTGGAAATTCTATGGAAAGTAACACAAGATGGTTAGATAATTATGGAGGGGAATTTCTGTGGTTTTCCCAAGACACAATGTAGGAAGGAATGGAGGGATGGCTAGCAGGGCATAGAAGAGTGAGCGCTCCTCCTCACTCCTTTACGTGCAACTCAGGGGACACTTTAAATCTCCACCCTCAGGAAGCAGTGAAAACAATAAACATTTTTAAGACACAACTCTAATTTAAAGCAGGCTGTGCTGGTCTATTAGCTTTCTTTTTCCTTTTCTTTATGTGTGTACATGGCTCCTACTCATGTATGTGCTTGCATGTGTGGGTACATACATGTGGAACCACCATAGGGACAACCTCTACTCTCTGCCCTAAGGCACTGTCCACTGTTTTGCTATGACAGGGTCTCTCGCTGGCCTAAGACACACAGAGTCAGCTGTCCTGACAGCTCGAGGATCTCACAAATCCATCTCTCTCCCACTCCCCATGCCGGGATTACAAGTGCATTCATTCACTCTACCCTGCTTTTCTGCTTAGGGTTCTGGAAACGAAACTCGGGTCTATGTTTGCAAGGCAAGAACTTTAGCCACTGAGCTATTTCCTCAGTTTGTGGCTTGTATTATTTTCACAAAATTCTTGATGCTGCAAAGGTTATGGTCAATGTGTCTACTTAGTCCACAGTCTGATAGCTGGAAAATACCATGACAACGCTGGCTGGTTAGGGTTTTCCTGGCAGAGTCACAATATGGAGGAGAAGCCATTGCCATGTGCAGAAGGGCACACATGGAAAGAGAGGAAACCAAAGAGGATGAGGCCGGACTTGTTCTTGCAAGAACTGAGTAGGATCCCATAAGAATTAATGGATCTCTTCTGAGCGTGATGACCTCAAGTGCCTGGTCCCTTCCCAATAGCCCTTCCCTCTTAAAGGTTTCACTACCTCCATATGGGCACACTAGGAACACTGGAGGACAACCACACCCAAATCACAGAACATAGTGAATACTGACATGATTAAAAGACTTCCTTCAGAAGTAGCAAGCTGACTGAGAGCAACAAGATAATAAAAAATGGACAACAGTTTACAGATTTGTGCAAAGGGAAACCCCACAGCCTATCAGAGATCTGAAATCATATGTCCTGTTTTCTACTGGAAACCTACATGCTTCACAGCTCTGTGTTACCGAGATTGAACAATGCCACTCACCGTTAAGGACCTCAAGCAGATTGGTTCACAGATTTCTGATATGCCATTCAGGGGCAGTGTGAGCAGGAGTCTGCTTGCACCATAGAGATTGAGTCATTAACCCAGAGCTGCACCATCAACAGACTGTTAACCGACTGTGTGCACACCTCTTTCATTGTCTTATATTTGCTTGCAGAAGTTTTTTACCTTGATGATGACAGCAAAAATTTCCAAGTTCTTTCTAACTTGGTGGCTAACCCAGCAGGTAATATTCTCAACCTACATCCTGTTGATCTCACCTTCTCCTGCCTACCTCTTTGCAATATGACAGTTCTCAGGGTTGAGTCTGGGGTAGCGGATGTTGGAGAGCATCAGCCTTGAAGAAGTAACATAATGATAATGTCAGAGGGTTGTGTGTGTGTTTGTGTGTATGTGTGTGGTTGAATATGAACAATCTACAATGATGTATGAATGTGAAAAGGTCATGATGAGGCCTCTTGTTTTGTGTGCTCACTTAAGAATTAATTGAATAAAGAAGGAAACATAGTATCTGTAAACACAATAGAACCCGAGATCTAAGCCTTGCCTTTCTCCCTTCTTATGATGTGACGACATTGTGTCCATCCATGAGCCACGTGTGAGGCTGGAGCATGTGACATCTCATGCTGCAGGCTCCACAGCTTCCAGCACAGACTGGAAACTTAGCAAACTTAGAGAGTAACAGAGGACCCTGCTTCTTTCTTTCAGGTGACTGGCCTGTCATTGCCTGTCATGCTGGACATGGCTCCCAATGCATTTGATGATCAGTATGAGGGCTGTGTCCAACAAATGGAGGGAAAGGCACCCAAGCTGTTACAGGAAGACTTCAGCATGAATAAGGAATTTAAACATGAGTGGAAAAAGGCAGAGGAAAAATGGAAGCAGATCAAAAATAAGGGTTACCCCAAAGGTTTCCATGATTTCCATGGAACAGCTTTAGTTGCCTATACTGGGGACATCCACAGAAACTTTAATAAGGCTACTAGAGAGTTCAAAAAAAATCCTGCTAACTTCCACTTCAGGGCCTTCCATTACTACTTAACAAGAGCTCTTCAGCTTTTGAGTAACCAGGGTTGTCTTTCAGTTTACCGAGGAGCTGATACCACATTTGAATACAATGGGAAGGACTCTGTGAGATTTGGGCAATTCACATCATCATCTTTAAAGCAGAATGTAGCTTTTTCTCCACCATTTTTCGATGGTAAAGGGACAAAGTTTTTCATCCAAACCTGCTTGGGGGTTTATATCAAAGATTTTTCCTTCAAATCTCAGCAAGAGGAGGTGTTAATTCCAGGCTATGAAGTATATCACAAAGTCACAACAAAAAAAGCAAATGGGTATATCGAAATTTATCTAGACTCCCCGGAAAAGAAGAAGAGCAACTTCAATTGCTTCTATAGTGGTTCTACTCAAACAGACAACATAAGCAGCTCAGGTAAGACTGGGTCTGTGTTAGAGATGGAGCTGGCAGGGGTTCTCAGGAAATGGAAGAGAGGGCGTTCCCCACATGGTAGATCCTGCACATGGCTAGGGAGCCTGGAACGGTGTATGGCAGCGTTGGTCAGCCCAGGGCACGCAGCTCAGTGACAGTGTGTCAGAAATGGTTGAACAGTGAGCAACTTCAGGAGAAAGCTCCTACCAGGGGCTGCTCATGAGGAGGAACATGTGCCGTCTGCAGCTCTTTCTCCATCCTTTCAATCTAAAGATGCCCTTGTCTGGGGGTCTCTATTCATGTATACCCATCATGCTTTGTGGCCTGAGTTCTCTTCATCCCTTGACCCCATGTCTCATTCAATGCAACCAAAGACTTCATCAATTTTGTCATGGTAATTTCCTTTCAAGGCACAGTTCAAGTATCACTTATCATGGTAATCCTTCCTTAATACTTCCAGAGAAAAGTTCTGTACCATCATGCTCTCTGCCACAGCTTTGGAGTCAGACTCAGTGGTACTCTCGTTCAAACATCACTAGTTCTGTGTGACTCTTGGCAAGTTACCAGATATCTGTGCCTCTGTTTTTCTAGTTCAGTATTAAAGAGCCAAATAACAAATATTCTAGTAGGATTTTCTTGAGAATTCGGAGAAATTCATTCAAGGTATATTACTTGGCATGTAGATGTCATTCAATAAATGCTGTTTGATTTTAAATATGAAGAACGCTGTTCACATCTCAGTCTTTTCAATCAAATTCATATTGATGAGGAACTCAACACTTACAGAAAAATCTCTTGCTTACAATCTAGAGACCTTATCTCCAATCACCCATCATTCAGGATCTGGACAGGATCTGGCTTACATTCTGGCTCCACTAAATGTTGTCCAGGATTCTTAAGTTTGACTGAGTGCCCAAGAAGCTAACCTGAAAGGAGTTACAGTTAGAGAAGTGCGTGCAGTGCAATCTTAGATCGAAGTAGCCCTGACACTCTGAAGGGTTTCTGCAAACAAGAGTAGTCTTTGGAGGTTGAAGTAGAATGATGGGAAATGATCAAAGGGATCTTATGCATTTGCATAGGGAAATTTGTAATTTGGATCAGTCCCAGGGAAACCATGACACCTACCCAGATACAGAGTCCACCATGAAGGATTCTGCCCATCTGGGCCAAATGGTTCATGTCCATTCCAGGCAGGATAAGGGCCACAGGGAAGCTCTAGTTCACACCAGCTAGTATAGAATACATTATGCCTTAACATTAGACCTTTAGAAGTTTCACACCCAGAATCCTCTTCTTGGGCAAAGAAGGGAAAGCCTGCAGTACTGCTGAGAAGGCCAAGGAAGACTCTGAGTAGGGAAGGCTTTCTATTGTTATTATTGTTACTGTTATTGTTATTACTATTACAATTATAATTACTATTACAATTACAACTACAATTACTATTACTATTCCTTTTCTTTTTTTTTAATTTTTATTTTCTATATTCTATGTTTACATTCCAAAGGCTTTCCCCTTTCCCAGTTCCCACCCACCATAGTTTCCATAGTTCCTCTCTCCCCCCAACTGTTCCCCAATCATTCCCCCTCCCCCCTCGGTTACTTTACTAAACTGGATGCAATCTTTACTATTCCTTTTCAAGACACTATCATGGAGGACAGAACCTGGGAAGTGATGGGAATCCATCCATTTGCTCACTCTCCTGCTTTGCGAATCCTAAGGAAGCTGGAACACCTCCCAGGCACCTTAGTCCTCTAGAACCTACTCACTGGGAGTTTGAGCTATATAGAGAGTTCTGGATGTTGAGGGGAGATATCCATGTCCTGAGAGATCCACACTGACACCTCTCTTTCTCCTCCCTTCTTCAGGATCCAGACAGAGCTGCGTATCCCTGCTCCTTGTGGTTCTCCTCGGTCTTCTGGTCCAGCTGCTTGCTCTTGCTGCGCTGTAGCCCTCTCCTGTCTGCAGTTTGTGGGTCTGAGTGCTGAAGGGAGGCCAGGGGAAAGCACTTGATTGGTTGTTTAAGTTCTGTAGAAGGGGGAAGGGTGGGATCCTTACAGGGGAGGTCTGCTTTAGCATTTATGACTTCCGTAAGCATCCAAGGAACTTACTGGGTCAGTCAGTATAATTTACACCTGACTTCAAATTTACTACCCTTTTACAGTTTGCTATGATCAGAAGGCAGTGTTCGTCTCTATGGTCAGCAATAAGAAGTTTTTGTTGTCTTATTGTTGTTTTGTTTTTTAAACATTGATTTTTTTTGTAACTTTAGTATCATGCAGTCCAGAGCCACTCATCTTCCTGTTCCTTCATATCAAACTTCTGAACTTACAACCTCCCCCTCCCAAAAGACCAAACAAAGATGGAAAATAAAGAACAGCAACAAAACACAAAATCCATCTCATGGTGCAAGCTCTACTATGTCATGATGTGTCTCACAGTATCCACCCGACCACACACCTTCATTGCAATGAGTCATTGATCTGGTTCCAGGTCTCTGTCTCCTGGGATACCATCCATATTGCATCCTCTCTAGGGCTCCTCCTGGTATTTCTGTTGCTGCCCCTGTGACATTCAGCTTTGAATCAGCAGGACTGGCCCTTTCAAGCATCCCAATGTCTCACAGATAATGCAGATGTTTGTGTGGCCCACCTGGAAGCCCTGGAGCTGGGCCTGGGTGGTTGCTGAGCTGGTCGGCCCACTGCTCTCCCTTATCCACACCACTGAGCTATCTGCTCAAGTACTGCTCAGGCTGGGCCACCCAGTGCTGTCACTGGCAGGAGGCAGGGTCACCTCTCCTGCCCTCGTGCCCTTAGGGCGGCTTCCCTGCATCCAGGGCTCCACAGCCAGCTCCACTGTGCTTCCCAGTTGACGTGCAGGGACTGAGGTCATCGAGGGCTGGATCAGCTGTCTTGCTCTCACTCCATCGGGCCATCTTCCCTGCACCCTGACCACTAGTGCCAGCTCCACTGTGCTTGCCAGGCAAGGTGGGGGCCACTCTCCCAAGTTCTGCAGCCAGCAAGGGGCAGGCCCAGCTCACTTGTTCTCATGACCCCAGGGACTCAGCTAACCCCACTACCTCAAGGTGGCAGCGGGTGATGGGGCAGAGGCCATCCTACTCCTGCTCAGACCACCACATAAGATATGAGTGGCGGGGTCGCTCTCCCTAGAGGTACAGCCAGGGAGGGGTCAGAGCCACCTCCTCTGCTCTCACAACCTCTGTTCCCTCCCAACCCCCATGGCAAGCTACTGCAGGTGGCAAGGGGCAAGTTGGGGTAGTGTCCAAGCCACTTCACAGCAGATGAGAAGAGGAAGGGGTGAGCTTTGCGACACTCAGGATCTGGACCTGCTCGCCAGTCCCCCACTATCCAAGAGGGCCAGGTTCACTATGCTACCCCGTCAAAATGCCGGGCCAACTCTAAGGGTCTCTTCTAAGTGCTGCTGTTCATGCGTGAGAATTCGAAGTAGCTCTCCAGAGCCAGTGAGGGGCGAGAACAGTTCTACAGAGGCCCCTGGACATCCACGTGGTCCCAGGGAGGCTGCTGCCCAAACCGGGACTTTCCCATGGTCTCTGGGGTAATATGAACCATGGGCGTTGACAGACCTCCATGGGCCCCGACATGGCCCTCAGTGACTGCATCGGCAGGGACTTCACCATGGCCTCGAGGTGGCATGGCTGGCTACTCATGACAGACTATTTCTCTCCTCCCTTGCATCTCCAGTTCCATCTCCCTTCACAACACTCAAACTGCCCTGCTTGTCCTTCTGTCCATACTTGTACACTGTAGGACTCCTGTTGCAGGGTGGCCACACAGCTTGTGGGTATCTGGGTATTTACAGTCTGCCTCTGTGGCATGGAACTGGGCTGGCCTATGGACATTTCCCCCTTCCTGTACTGAGTGGCAGGACGGCAGGCTGGCCTCGCTGTGTCTATGGCCTGTCCTACCCATACAGCAGACCTTAGGTCTCTGGGCATCTCTTTATGCCAGTGGCCCACAGCAACGGCGGTTGGCTGATCTTGGGATGTCTTACTCCAACAATTCTGTCTTGCATGAAGGTAGGCAGGGCTCTGTGTGTCCTGTGCCTGCCAGAACTCTGCAGTTGAGGGAAGTCTTTGTGAGCGTCTTTCCCCACTAAGTCAACTTGGCATCACAGTGTCCGGCACCACTGATGCCTTCCTCCTCCTCCTTTTGTTCAGTGTGGTGACAGGTGTCCATGGTCTGATCATGCTGAGCATGGAGAGCAGGTCTGTGGATATCTTTCCCTACCCATGCCAGGTGGCATGGTGGTGGGCAGGACTTCAGATGTCTCCTGGGTTACATTTAACTTCTGTTGCTTTCCCACAGTCCTGGGATGCCATGATGGTCTCCTTGTCACTGACCTCAGCACAGCAATCAGAGGTCCCAGCCCAAGGCAAGTCAGGGCAATAACAGTTTAAAATAGGAGATTTGTGATAAATGTTGCAATCTAAGGAAATAAACGACATCTTGCTTTTCTGTGATTAGGCATTTCTATAGATTGTAGTATTTCTTTGAGAGACCCCTTAAGTTGTGGTGTCTGATGCCCACACTTGGACAGCTGAGTAAGTTCATGTGGCACATTTCTCACACACAGGTGCTC
Organism: Apodemus agrarius; assembly: GCA_964023405.1. Lineage (NCBI taxonomy): Eukaryota > Metazoa > Chordata > Mammalia > Rodentia > Muridae > Apodemus > Apodemus agrarius. The sequence continues at coordinate 94,227,069 of OZ030005.1, read as the reverse complement.
TTGCACGATGAACTGAATAGGCCTTACATATAAGGGCTGACCCAGATAAATGCCACTCTCTATCCCAGTATAAATGCAACCTGCTACTGAGCCCTGTCAGTTTATTTTAATAACTTGGGATATCTCTAAGGAAATTGGTAACTACATTCATTTTCAAAATATCATTATTATATGTGTATGAAGTCTGTGGCCTCATGGCTTAAAATATGTCTAGGGGTCAGAGGACAACCCTGTGGGATTAGTTCTCCCCCTCCAACTGTGTGTAGGTTCCCGGGATGAATCCTAGGTTGTCACCTTGCACATGAAGCATTTTTGAAATGTGGTGCATCTCACCTCCCAGGCAGGCACAGTTTGAGGTATATATAGGTCAGGAAGTCTGTGTCCTGTGGTCACCAAGAGTGGGTTTAGCCTGGGTGTATAAAGCTTCCCTTACTCCCCATGTGATGGAGTTAGAGAGCCCTGGAAAAGAGCATAGACTCAATTTGGATTACAATTGTAATGAGTTAAATTTATTGTAGCTGTCATCAGGACAACAGTATCTGAGCCAACCAGAGAAGGTTGAGGCACGTGGTGTGGATGGAGAGAAGGATTTTAAATGTGAGACACATAAGAAGACCTTGAGCATCTATACAAGCAAACCAAGAGCTGATCAGGATATCTCAGAATAGTCCATGAATGTCTCCACGAACAGGTTACAGAAACCAAAAAAGCAGTTAGCCATATAACCACTACCTACATAACAGGAGGTCATGGCTGTACATTTCTGGTGAAGGTCAATGAGTCAGGGTTACTTGGAACTTATTTTTCCAGGGATTGGACTCAGAGTCAAATTGCTATTAGTTGTCAAGATGGATGATCTAGTGATTTGAATAAGCTTCGCCCAGTGAGTGGCAATATTAGGAGGTGTGGCCTTGTTGGAGTAGGTGTCTCTTTGCTGAAGGAAGTGTGTCACTGTGGCTGTGGGATTTAAGTCCCTTGTCCCATCTGCCTGGAAGCCAGTCTTCTACTGGCCTTCAGATGAAGATGTAGAACTCTCAGCTCCTCTTGTACCATGCCTGCTGATGCTGCCATGGTGATTCTCTCCACTCCTAAGGTGGTGAATGTAGCTGGTTTTACACTATGGATCCACCACACCCAGTCCAAGAAATTGGAAGCCACAGAGACTGTTGGCAAATGGACTGTCTCTCACAGTGTGTGTCAATTAAGGGTAAGGTTTTACTGAGACCTGGAGCCTTTACCCATGCATCTCTACTTCCTCCTGAGTCTTAGGTTTGATATGAATACAGGATCATGTTCCAACCCCCTGTAGTCCTTAAGGCTGGATCTGGAAACTGAGAAATATGGAGGGAAGGTGATAGCTAATGTAGCTACAGACTGGCAAACCATATTTCCTCTTTTCTTTTACCCACTGATGCCCACTTTAAATGTCTGGTTGTACTGGAAAAAGGAAAGACATGGAAGTTTATTTTCAAGACAAGAATTTATTTAGAGCTTTCATTTCTATGCATGCCTTGTGTCTGGACTCCCTAGTTGCCAGGAACAAGGGTGTTTCCTATGAAAGACTTGGGATTATAAAACAAGCTTCCTGAAAACACATGAGTGAATAAAGAAAGTCTCTCCTAGGGAATGTACAAAAGGAACCTGGAATCCAGTGGACATGAAAATTCCATTAAAAAGATTCTAGCCTTTGGGAATCAGGGGAAACCTGAGGAATCAAACTTTATGCCACAGGAAGGGACCCTGGAGATAGAGTTGATCATTCCCAGAGAGGAACGAGCCAGGATTGCTGGTTACACTTAGACACCAGCCCCAAGTCTACATAGGGATGGGGATTAACCAGGCTATCAGCCCAAAATGCATTGTGACTGCAAGCAGACTAAGTTAACTTAGAGGATTTATGAGGGTCTGAAATTGATGCTTTATATAGTAGAAAACAAAATAGAAATGATACATTTTAACATGAACCTTAGACTAAAAAGAAAGAGAGAGTAGGTGGGAGGGAGGCAGAGAGGAAGGGAGGGAGGGAGGGAGGGAGGGAGGGAGGAAGGGAGGGAGGGAGGGAGGGAGGGAGGAAGGGAGGAAGGGAGGGAGGAAGGAACGAAGGAAGGAAGAGTTGTTCCCGTCCTCATCCCACTTCTGGCTAGAGCAGTCCAAGCCACCTCAATAGCTTTCGACACATTAGCCTTTGTCATGGGAGATAAAGACAAAGTAGACATGTTGATCAGGACCTACAAATATTAAAATTCCATAACTTAATTAAAACAATAGTTAGACTCCTTTGCAGAAGTGATCCTGCAAAATTAGAGAAACTTAGAGTTACTTCTCCTGAGATAAAGGGACTATGTATGGCTTTGGGAGAATCCTGTTGTTTCTATACTAGTTGATCAGGTGTAGTTAGAACAAAATTGTCATCGTTAGTGAAGACGAGAGAGAGAGAGAGAGAGAGAGAGAGAGAGAGAGAGAGAGAGAGAGAGAGAGAGAGAGATTAGATAATTTGTGTCAGTCTCTGTTCTCAGTTTCCCCAGCTAAGTAAGTACTCTGCTCCTACACTGACTGGCCTTTTCGTTCTCACTCTCATTAGATAAAGTGAGGGGTCCTGCATCTTACTATAGAGCAGTATGAGTCCATGATTTGTCTTATTCACATCGACTAGCAGGGAATGTAACAGGGCCCCAGACCTTAGCCCAACTGACTCCATGATGTAAGTCTATTAAAGCCATAAAACTCAGCATGTAGACAGCACCACCTGCCATAATGTAAACAAAGACCTGATCCTTTGAAGTTCAAAGTACTAGGAAAGTCTCTAAGGTAGTTTGCTTTTCAGTTCTGTAGTTATGGTATTATATTTTTCTTGGTGGAGGGTTGCTATACCCTCTGTTGTTTCTTAATATCTGTTCGGGGTTTCTTCACCACTTTTTCAGTTTAGCTCTCATGAAAATGACACAATGATACCTTAATTTATTACTAATCTATAATATGCTGGGCAGGTTCTGAGCCGGTCCATACCTCCCGAGCTGTTGAATCCAATTAAATGCCCCATTACTTGCTCATCAGTCCTGCATGGGTAGCTTAAACTATTGTCTGTCCTCAGGGTGAACTCCAGTTCAATGTGCTCCTAGCCCCTCCCATCTCATGCCAACTTTTTTCCCCTCCATTTCTTCCTCCTTCTGCTCATGATCTCCCTGGAGAGTCCCCCAGTCATTCCTAAGTTCCTTCCTGTCCTGTCTGCCCAGTCATAGGGTCCAGCCTTTTACTAACCAACCAGGGGATATTGGGGAGCATTCTTTACAACATGATGATTAGTACAGTGCCCAAAGATCAGGTTTCAGTCTGAACAGGGGCACAGAACTCAGCTTCTGAATACACAGCTCACAGAGTAACCCCAACTTCTCCCCCTTTTAGATCAATGAAAGGCTCTTTGTCTTACAATAATAAACTAAACATAATAAAAGCAATTATGAAAACTATCCTGTAAGAGTTCCATTCGCAATCTCCAGTCCATTTGAATTTGGCAATCTAGAAGAAAATGCTTGGTTACAAATCCTACCTTGGTGAGTTTGAAGTTCTGTGTCTAAATGATTTCTGTGATTCTTTTTGTTTCCTTTTTTTTTTTTGTCTGTAGCTGAGATCTTCAAGGGGTCTTCTCCTGTCATATCTGATTTTGATAATTTTGGAAGGAATCCATTGCTTCTCTTTTCCTATGGAAACATATACAAAGCCTCTTCCCCAGCACAACACATTTCCTTCCCTCCACTTGGAAGTAAAGACATCTTTAATATACACAGGCTGGTTTAATTCAGCAGTTTTTTTCCATGAGTCAATGTCTCTCAGTAGCTTTTATTTTTCGTTCATTACCATTCAACAATTTTTTTTTAAAAAGTTTTATTTATTATATGTAAGTTGCTGTCTTCAGACACACCAGAAAAGGGCATCACATTGCATTGTACATGGTTGTGAACCACAATGTAGTTGCTAGGAATTGAACTCAAGACCTCTGGAAGAGCAGTTAGTGCTCTTAACTACTGAGAAATCTCATTAGCCCAGCATTCAAGAAATTTAAAGTCAATGCAGCAGTATGTAATCTATCCCCGGGGGGTTTGTCACTCCTTTTTTCTTGTTAAGCATCTCCTTTAATTTTCAGGTAGATTTCTCTACCGTTGTTTGTCCTATAGGAGTGTGTGGTCTACCCATAATATGCTTTACATTATAACATGCAAGAACTGATTCACTTTACTAGAGACATATACTGGAGCATTGTCAGTCTTAATTTGTACAGGTATTCCCATAAAGTCCATAACTTGTAGTAAATGCTTAATCACAGAATCAGCCTTTTCAGAATTTAAAGCAGTAGCCCACTGAAATCTTGTACATGTATCTATAGTATGGTGCACAAACTTTTGTTTACCAAATTCTGCAAAGTGAAGCACATCCTATTGGCCAAATTTATTTGGGTACCTTTAGGGTTACTTCCTGCAGGAAGTAGAGTTTGATTATATAAAGAACAAGGAGGATATTTCCTTGTAATTTCCTTGGCTTGTTGCTAAATAATAGAACAATCTTTCTTTAAATCTTTTTTGTCAACATGATATTTTCAAAAATGAAATTGTGAAGCATCAAATGTTTTTTCTAGCAATAGTTGATCAGTGTTATCATTACCTGTGCTAGAGGCCCTGGTAGACCTGTATGGGATGTGATATGTATTATGTATTATGAATCGTTTCTATTTCTGATTATTTGTTTTAGTTGAATAAATACTTATGTTAATTTGGAATCATCCTAAATAGTTCAAGTGTTTGTATATGCAAAACCACTCTTTGTACATTTGAGAGTCACTTATTATATTAAAATATTATGAAAATCTAATAACACCAAAAGAATTACATATAATTCTGAGTTTTGAACTAAATAATAATGACTCTTAACCTTATCTTTTTTCTGATGTATAACCTGCCTTTTGTAATTTTTATAATTAGTATATAATTTTTTAATTTGTAATTTGTAATTAGTATAATCTGGAGGGGCACCAAAAATTGGTCCCTTTTATTATATGAGGGAGAATTCTATTAATTGATGTTATAAATAGAAGTTCCTTCCTTTCTGGATATTCGTTGTTGATTTATCCCAAAAAATTATAGCAAACTCTTTGTCAATGTTCATTTTTTTGCCCACAAATGAGACAATCTTTGTCTTAGTAAAAGGTACCACAGTTTCAGAGGGATCTACTCCTGCTGACAAGTCTTATTTCTACTTTAGGGTAAATTTAGAAACGTTGTCTGCATAAGGTTTTAATTTTTTGCTCTAGGTGCTAAAAATTTCTTCTAAGCTATGGCATTTCATCTGTATAAGAATTCCTGTGGGACAATGAGTAGAAGGCAAGACAACTCAAACCCAGGCCGTCTTTGGATCAAGATGATTTGTATGCTCAGCTTGTCATTCATTTTCTACCTGAGCCACTTCCCCTTCTTACCTCAACTGTTAATTTTCTTGGACTATTTAAATCCTTATCAACTTGTAAGGTTTGAATCAAATTACCTTGCTCTCAAGAGTTAATCTAAATATAGGTTGTAACCAGTTGATATCTCCCAGCAACTTTTTGAAATCATTAAGAGTACTTTTTTCTTTTTTCTTTTTCTTTTCTATGTTCTTTGTTTTCATTCCAAAGGCTTTTCACTTTCCCAGTTCCCCACTTACCATATGTCCCATAAGCCCTCTTCCCTCCTCCCATTCCCTATTCACCCCCCCCACGCCCCCACCATTTCTCTGTTCTGGTACTCTCCTGCAATACTGGATCAAGTCTTTTCAGGACCAGGGCCCTTTCCTTCCTTCTTCTTGGGAATCTTTTGATTTGCTAATTTTGCCTTGAGTATTCAGAGCTTGTGGTCTAATTAATACCCACTTATCAGTGATTGCATTTCATGTGTATTCTTTTGTGATTGGGTTAGCTCACTTAGGATGATATTTTCCAGTTCCAACCATTTGCCTACAAATTTCATGAATTCATTATTTTTAATTGCTGAGTAGTATTCCATTGTATACATATACCACATTTTCTGTACCATTTCCCCTTTGAGGGACATCTGGGTTCCTTCCAACTTCTGGCTATTATAAATAAGGCTGCTATGAACATAGTGGAGCATGTGCCTTTGTTGCTTACAGGGGAATCCTCTGGGTATATGTCCAGGAGTGGTATGACAGGGTCCTCAGGAAGTGTCATGCCCAGTTTTCTGAGGAACTGATTACCAGAGTGGTTGTACCATCTTGCAATCCCACCAACACTGGAGGAGTGTTTCTCTTTCTCCACATCCTCGCCAACACCTGTTGTCTCTTGAGTTTTTAATCTTAGCCACCCTGACTGGTGTGAGGTAGAATCTCAGGGCTGTTTTGATTTGCATTTCCCTGATGACTAATGATGTTGAACATCTCTTAAGGTACTTCTCAGCCATCCAAATTTCTTCTGGTGAAAATTGTTTAGCTCTGTACCCCATTTTTAATAGGGTTATTTGGTTCTCTGGGTTCTGACTTCTTGAGTTCTTTGTATATATTGGATATTAGCCCTCTGTCGAATGTGGGGTTGGTGAAGATCTTTTCCCAATTAGTTGGTTGCTGTTTTGTCCTTCTAATGGTATCCTTTGACTTACAGAAACTTTGTAATTTTATGAGGTTCCATTTGTCAATTCTTGATCTTAGAGCATAAGCAATTGGTGTTCTGTTCAGGAACTTCCCCCCTGTGCCCATGTCCTCCAGGGTCTTCCCCAGTTTCCTTTCTATTAGTTTCAGTTTGTCTGGTTTTATGTGGAAGTCCTTGATCCACTTGGAGTTGAGCTTAGTACAAGGAGATAAGAGTGGGTCAATTCGCATTTTTCTACATGCTGACCTCCAGTTGAACCAGCACCATTTGTTGAAGAAGCTATCTTTTTTCCCCTGGATGTTTTTAGCTCCTTTATCAAAGATCAAGTGACCATAATTCTGTGGGTTCATTTCCGGGTTTTCAATCCTTTTCCATTGTTCTACTTGTCTGTCACTGTACCAATACCATGCAGTTTTTAACACAATTGTTCTGTAGTACTCCTTGAAGTCAGGGATATTGACTTCCCTAGAAGTTCTTTTATTATTGAGAATAATTTTAGCTATCCTGGGTTTTTTTGTTATTCCAGATGAATTTGAGAATTGCTCTTTCTAAATCTATGAAGAATTTATTTGGGATTTTGATGGGGATTGCATTGGATCTGTATATTGCTTTTGGCAAGATGGCCATTTTTACTATATTAATCCTACCAATCCAAGAGCATGAAATATTTTTCCATCTTCTGAGGTCTTCTTTGATTTCTTTCTTCAAAGACTTGAAGTTCCTGTCATACAGATCTTTCACTTGTTTGGTTAGAGTCACGCCAAGGTACTTTATATTGTTTGTGGCTATTGTGAAGGGTGTTATTTCCCTAACTTCTTTCTCAGCCTGCTTGTCTTTTGAGTATAGGAAGTCTACTGATTTGCTTGAGTTTATTTTATAACCAGCCACTTTGCTGAAGGTTTTTTTATCAGCTGTAGGAGTTCTCTGATGGAGTTTTTGGGTCACTTAAGTATACTATCATATCATCTGCAAATAGTGATAGTTTGACTTCTTCCTTTCCAACTTGTATCCCTTTGACTTCCTTAGGTTGTCTAATTGCCCTTGCTAGAACTTCAAGTACTCTATTGAAAAGATATGGAGAGGGAGAGAGGGCAGCCTTGTCTACTCCCTGATTTTAGAGGGATTGCTTCAAGTTTGTCTCCATTGATTTTGATGTTGGCTACTGGTTTGCTGTATATTGCTTTTACTATGTTTAGGTATGGGCCTTGAATTTCTGTTCTTTCCAAGACTTTTAGCATGAAAGGATGCTGAATTTTGTCAAATGTTTTTTCAGCATCTAATGAAGTGATCATGTGGTTTTTTTCTTTTAGTTTGTTTATGTAGTGGATTGCATTGATGGATTTCCATATATTGAACCATCCCTGCATCCATGGAATGAAGCCTACTTGATCATAGTGGATGATCTTTTGATGTGTTCTTGGATTTGGTTGGCAAGAATTTTATTGAGTATTTTTGCATCGGTATTCATAAGGGAAATTGGCCTGTAGTTCTCTGTGTTGGATCTTTGTGTGCTTTTGTTATCAGCATAATTGTGGATTTGTAGAACGAGTTGGGTAGTGTTCTTATGTTTCTACTTTGTAGAATAGTTTGAAGAATATTGGTGTTAGGTCTTCTTTGAAGGTCTGATAGAATTCTGCACTAAAACCATCTGGTTCCATACTTTTTTTGGTTGGACAACTTTCTATGACCCTTTCTATTTCTTTGGGGGTTATGGGACTGTTTAGCTGATCTATTTGATCCTGATTTAATTTTGGTATTTGGTTTCTGTCTAGGAAATTGTCCATTTCCTCCAGATTCTCCAGTTGTGTTGGGTAAAGGCTTTTGTAGTATGATCTGATGATTTTTTGAATTTCCTCAGTTTCTGTTGTTATATCTCCTTGTTCATTTCTAATTTTGTTAATTTGGATACTGTCTCTGTGCCCTTTGGTTAGTCTGGCTAAGGGTTTATCAATCTTGTTGATTTTCTTAAAAAAAACAGCTCCTGGTTTTGTTGATTCTTTGTATGGTTCTCTTTGTTTCAACTTGATTGATTTCAGCCCTGAGTTTAATGATTTCCTGTCTTCTACTCCTCCTGGGTGAATTAGCTTCTTTTTGTTCCTGGGCTTTCAGGTGTGCCTTTAAGCTGATAGTGTATGCTCTCGCCAGTTTCTTTTTGGAGGCACTCAGGGCTATGAATATTTCTCTTAGCACTGCTTTCATTGTGTCCCATAGATTTGGGTAAGTTGTACATTCATTTTCATTGAATTCTAAAATGTCTTTGATTTCTTTTTTTATTTCTTCCTTGACCAAGGTATTATTGAGTATTGTTATGTTTCCATGTGTCTGTGGGCTTTCTGTTGTTTTTCTTGCTATTGAAGACCACTTTTATTCCATAGTGATCTGATAGGAGGCATGGGATTAGTTCGGTCTTCTTGTATTTGTGAGGTCTGTCTTGTGACAAATTATATGATTGATTTGGAGAAGGTACCATGAGGTGCTGAGAAAAAGGTATATTCTTTTGCTTTAGGATGAAATGTTCTTTCTCTCTCTCTCTCTCTCTCTCTCTCTATATATATATATATATATATATATATATATATATATATTTGTTCAATCCAATTGGTCCAAAGCTTCAATTAGTTTCACTGTGTCCCTGTTTAATTTCTGTTTTCCTGATCGGTCCATTGAGGATAGTGGAGTGTTGAAGTCACCCACAATTATTGTGTTAGGTGCAATGTGTGCTTTGAGATTTAGTAAAGTTTCTTTTATGAATGAGGGTGCCCTTGCATTTGGAGCATAGATTTTCAGAATTGAGTGTTCTTCTTGGTGAATTTTTCCTTTGAACAGCAAGAAGTGACCTTCTGCTCTCCCTTATCCACACCACCGAGCTATCTCCTCATGTACTGTTCTTGCTGGGCGACCCAGTGCTGTCACTGGCAGGAGGCAGGGTCACCTCTCCTGCTCCCGTGCCCTTAGGGCGGCTTCCCTGCATCCACGGCTCCACAGCCAGCTCCACTGTGCTTCCCAGTTGACTTGCAGGGACTGAGGTCATCGAGGGCTGGATCAGCTGTCTTGCTCTCACTCCATCAGGCCATCTTCCCTGCACCCTGACCACTAGTGCCAGCTCCACTGTGCTTTCCAGGCAAAGAGGGGGGCCGCTCTCCCAAGTTCTGCAGCCAGCAAGGGGCAGGCCAGGCTCACTTGTTCTCAAGACCCCCGGGGAAGTCAGCTCTCCCCACTACCTCAAAGTGGCAACTGGCGATGGGGCTGCGGCCATCATACCCCCTCTCAGACCACCACACAGGAAATGAGTGGAGGGGCCGCTATCCCTAGTGCAACAGCCAGGGATCTGTCAGAACCAGCTCTTCTGCTCTCATGACTTCTGACAACCCACCCCCCCTACCCTGCCCAAAGCCCCGTGGAAGCTGCTGAAGCTGGCAAGGGGTAAGTTGGTTTAGTGTCCCTGCCACCTCACAGTAGATGAGAAGAGATGGGGGTCAGCTTTGCGACACTCAGGATCTGGACCTGCTCACCAGTCCCCTACTATCCACCAGGGCCAGGTCCACTATGCTACCCCATCAAAATGCCCGGCCAACTCAAGGGTCTCTTCTAAGTGCTGCTGCTCATGGGCGAGAAGTGGACGCAGCTCTCCAGAGCCAGTGAGGGGCGAGAACAGTTCTGCACACGCCCTTGGTCATCCACGGGGTCCCAGGGAGGCTGCTGCCCACACCGGGGCCTTCCCATGGTCTCTTGGGTAATATGAGCATGGGCATTGACAGAGCTCCATGGCCTCCGACAAGCCCTCAGTGACTGCATCGGCAGGGACTTCACCATGGCCTTGAGGTGGCACGGCTGGCTACTCATGACAGACTATTCCTCTCCTCCCTAACATCTCCAGTTCCATCTCCCTTCACAACGCTCAAACGGTCCTGCTTATCTTTCTCTCCACATTTGTACACTGTAGTGGCTCCTGTTGCAGGCTTTGCCACGTAGCTGCTGGGTCTCTGGTGGCCGCAGACGAGCCCCTGGTATTTACAGTTTGCCTCTGTGGCACGGAGCTGGGCAGGTCTGTGGACATTTTCCCCCTCCTGCACTGTGTGGCAGGAAAGCAGAATGGCCTCTGTGTCTAGGCCTGCCGGCACTATATAGCAGAGGTCCGGTCTCTGGACCTCTCTCTCTACCACTGGCCCACAGTAATGGTGGTTGGCTGGTCTGGGGATGTCTTACTCCAACTAATCTCTCTTACATGAAGGTGGGCAATGCTCTGTGTGTCCTGTTTCTACCAGCTTCCTGCAGTTGAGGGCAGGTCTCTGCGTGTATCTTTCCCCACTAAGTCAACTATGCACGGCGGTGGGCAGCACCACTGATGTCTTCCTCCTCCTCCTTTTATTCAGCGTGATGACAGGCAGGGCCTTGCGTCCATGGTCTGATCGTGCTGAGTATGGAGAGTGGGTCTGCGGGTGTCTTTCCCTAACCACGCCAGGTGGCATGGCGGTGGGCAGGACTGTATTTGTCTCTTAGCTTTACTTTTAACCTCCATTGCTTTCCCACAGTCCTGGGATACCGTGAGGGTCTCCTTGTCACTGACCTCAGCACAGCAGTCAGAGGCCCCAGCCCAAGGCAAGTCAGGGCAAGAACAGTTTAAAATATGAGATTTATGATAAATGTTGCAATCTAAGGAAATAAAACATTTACAACCACATCTTGCTTTTCTGTGACTAGGTATTTCTATAGACTGTAGTATTTCTTTGAGAGACCCCTTAAGTTGTGGGGTCTGATGCCCACACTTGGACAGCTGAGTAAGTTCATGTGGCGCATTTCTCACACACAGGTGCTCTTGCAGGATGAACTGAATGGGCCTTACATATAAGGGCTGACCCAGATAAATGCCACTCTCTATCCCAGTATAAACGCAGCCTGCTACTGAGCCCTGTCAGTTTACTTTAATAAGTTTGGATATTTCTAAGGAAATGGGTAACTACATTTATTTCTAAAAAATCCTTACTGTATGTGTATGATGTCTGTGGCCTCATGCCTTGAAATATGTCTAGGTTTCAGAGGACAACCCTGTGGTTTAGTCCTCCCCTCCCTCTTAGTGTAGGTTCCTGGGATCAAACCTAGTTTGTCAGCTTGCACGTGAAGTATTATTTAAATAGGGTGCAAATCACCTCCCAGACAGGTGCCGTTTGAGGTATATATGCATCAGGAAGTCTGTGTCCTGTGCTCACCATGAGTGGGTTTAGCCTGGGTGTATAAAGCTTTCCTTACTCCCCATGTGATGGAGTTAGAGAGCCCTGGAATGAGCACAGACTCAATTTGGATTACAACTGTAATGAGTTAAGTGTATTGTCGCTGTCATCAGGACACCAGTGTCTGAGCCAACCAGAGAAGGTTGAGGCACGTGGTGTGGATGGAGAGATGGATTTTAAATGTGAGACTCATAAGAAGACCTTGAGCATCTGTACAAGGGAACCAAGAGCTGACCAGGATATCTCAGAATAGTCCTTGGATGTCTGCGTAAACCAGTTACAGAAGACCAATAGCAGTTAGCCATATAACCATCACCATCAAAAGAGGAGGTCATGACCGTACATTTCTGGTGAAGGTCACTGAGTCAGGGTTACTGGGAACTTATTTTCCAGTGATTGGAGTCAGAGTCAAAATGCTATTAGTTGTCAAGATGGATGCTGTGGTGGTTTGAATATGCTTGGCCCAGGGAGTGACACTATCAGGAGTTGTGGCTTGTTGGAGTAGGTGTTGAAGGAGGTGTGTCACTGTAGCTGTGGGCTTTAAGTCCCTTGCCCCATCTGGCTGGAAGCCAGTCTTCTAGTGGCCTTCAGGTGAAGATGTAGAACTCTCAGCTCCTCTTGTACCATGCCTGCTGAAGCTGCCATGGTGATTCTCTCCCCTCCTAAGGTGATGGATGTAGTTGGTTTTACACCATGGATCCCACACACCCAGGCCAAGAAATTGGAAGTCACAGATGCTGTCTCTCACAATGTGGGCCCATTAAACGTAAGGTTTATAGAGACCTCCAGCCTTCCACCCATGCTTCTCTACTTCCTCCTGAGTCTTATGTTTGATATGAATACAGGATCGTGGTCCAATCCCTGATCCTTAGGCCTGCATCTGGGAACTAAGAAGGTGGAGCGAAGGTGATCGCTAATGTAGCTACAGACTGGCAACCCATATTTCCTCTTGTCTTTTACCCCCTGATGCCCACTTTAAATGTCTGGTTGTACTGGAAAAAGGAAAGACATGGAAGTTTATATTTCGAGACAAGAATATAGAGTTTACAATTCTATGCATGCCTTGTGTCTGGACTCCCTAGTTGCCAGGAACAAGAGAGTTTCCTTTGAAAGACTTGGGATTGTAAAACAAGCTTCCCCAAAACACATGGATGAATACAGAAAGCCTCTCCTAGGGAATGTACAGAAGAAACACGTAATCCAATGGACATAAAATTAAAAATTGAAAATTCCATTAAAAAGATTCTGGCCTTTGGAAGTAGGGGAAACCTGAGGAATCAGACTCTATGCCACAGGAACGTCCCCTGGGGATAGAGTTGATCATTCCCAGACATAAATTAGCCAGGATTTCTGGTTACACTTAGACACCCAGCCCCAAGACTACATAGGGATAGGGACTAACCAACCTATCACCCCAAAATACATCGTGACTGGCAGTAGATTAAATTAACGTTAGAGGACTTATGAGGGGCTGAAACTTGTCTAACACACAAAAGTTTTATCCAAGGTGTGTCCCCTTATTCTAATGCCTGTAATTCTGCCTTGGAAGTTAATGTCTCTGGACAATAGCCTTATTACTAGGCCCTGAGACTACTTGGTAGGCATATTTAATGGCTTGACTAAATGTGCCCCTTTTGATGATTTATATAGTGGAAAAAGAGAAATGATACATTTTAACATGGATCCAGACCTACAAAGAAATAAAGAAAGGAAGAAAGATAAAAAGGAAGGAAGGAAAGAAGCAAGTAGGAAGGAAGGAAGGAAGGAAGGAAGGAAGGAAGGAAGGAAGGAAGGAAGAGTTGTCCTCATCCTCATCCTACTCTGGCTGGAGCAATCATACCCACCTCAAAAGCACATTAGCCTTTGCCATGGGAAATGTATTCAAAGTAGACACATTGATCAGGATCTACAAGTATTAAAATTTCCATTACAGACTAAAAACCACAGTTAGATTCCTTTGCAGAAGTGGTCCTACAAAATCAGAGAATCTTAGAGTTACTTCTCATGAGAAAAATGGACTATGTATGGCTTTGGGAGAAACCTGTTGTTTCTACACTAGTTGATCAGGAGTTGTTAGAACAAAACTGTCATGGATGGGGAAGATGAGAGAGAGAGAGAGAGAGAGAGAGAGAGAGAGAGAGAGAGAGAGAGAGAGAGAGAGAATTGGAGTCAGTCTCTGTTCTCTGGGTTTCCCCAGCTAAGTAAGTACATTCCTACTTCACTGACTGGCCCTTTAGTTCTCACTCTGATTAGATAAAGTGAGGCATCCTGCATCTTACTATAGGGCAGTATAAATCCATGATTTGACTCATTCACATAGACTAGCAGGGAATGTAAAAGGGCCCCAGACCTTAGCCCAAATGATTCCATGATGGAAATACTATTAAAGCCATAAAACTCAGCATGTAGACAGCACCACCTGCCAAAATGAACAAAGGCCTGATCTTTTGAAGTTCATAGTACTGGAAAAGTCTCTAAATGTAGTTTGCTTTTTGGTTATATAGTTATAGTATTATATTTCTCTTGGGGGAGGGTTGCTATGCCCGCTGTTGTTTCTTAATATCTGTTGGGGATTTCTTCCCCATTTTTTCAGTTTAGCTCTCAAGAAAATGACACAGTGATACTATATATATATATATATATATATATATTTTAATAATCTGTACTATGCCATGCTGTTTCTGAACCAGTCCACACCTCCCAAGCTGTTCAAACCAATTAAATGCCCCACCACTTTCTCATCAGTCCTGCCTGGGTAGCTTCTGCTATTGTCTGTCCTCAGGGTGAACTCCTCTTTAATGTGCTCCTAGCCCCTCCCATCTCATGCCACTTACCTTCCCCTCCACCTCTTCCTCCTTCTGCTCATAATCTCCCTCAAGGCTCCCCCACAGGATCTTAAGTCCCTTCCTGTCCTGTCTGCCCAGTCATAGGCTCCAGCCTTTTACTAACCAACCAGAGGATATTGGGGAGCATTCTTTACAACATATTGGTTAGTACAGTGCCCAAAGATCAGGTTTCAGTCTGAACAGGGGCACAGAACTCATCTTCTGAATACCCAGCTCACAGACTAATGCCAACTTCTACCCCTTTTAGACCAATGAAAGACTCTCTGTCTTAAAATAATAAGCTATACATAAAAAAGCAATTATGAAACAATTATGAAAACTATCCTGTAAGAGTTTCATTCACAATCTCTAGACCATTGAACTTGGCAATCTAGAAGAAAATGCTCTGTTACCTAGGCTATCTAGGTGAGTTGAAGTTCTGTGCCTAAATGATTTCTGTTATTCTTTTTATTTCCTTTTTCTTGTCTGTAGCTGAGATCTTCAAGGGGTCTTCCTCTGTCATATCTGATTTTGATCATTTTGGAAGAAATCCATTGCTTCTCTTTTCCTGTGGAAACATATACAAAGCCTCTTCCCCAGCACAACACATTTCCTTCCCTCCACTTGGAAGTAAAGACATCTTTAATGTACACAGGCTATTTTTAAAGAATTGAATACATTCTTCATTTACATTTCAAATGTAATATCCCTTCCCAGTTTCTTCCCTCCCTGAAAACCCCAACCCATCCTCCCACACCCTGCTTCCAAGAATATGTTTCTCCACCCAACCGACTCAAATGACCCCCATTCGATTTCCCCATACTGGGGTCTCTATTGAGTCTTTACAGGACCAAGTACCTCTCCTCCCTCTGATTCCCAACAAGGCATTCCTCTGCCACTCTTTTGACTGGAACCATGTGTATCCTAAAAACAAAGAAACAACAACCATCCAGTGGAAAAAAAGATAGCCTTTTTCAACAAATGGTGCTGGTTCACCTGGAGGTCAACATGCAGAAGAATGCGAATCGACCCACTCTTTTTTTTTTTTTTTTGGTGTCTTTTTTTTAATTGGATATATTCTATATTTACATTTCATTTCCCCCTTTTTGTTTCCCCACACCCCTAAGGTCCCACATGCCCTTTTCCCTCCCCCTGCTCCCTCATCCACCCCTTCCCACTTCCCTGTTCTGGTATTCCCCTACACTGATGCTTTGATCCTTTCCAGCACTAGTGTCCATTCCTTTATTCTTGTCAGACATCATTTGGTATGTGAATTGTGTCTTTGGTGTCCCAAGATTCTAGGCTAATATCCACTTATCAGTGACTGCATACCATGGGTATTCTTTTGAGACTGGGTTACCTCACTTACTATTCAACCATTAGAAACAATGAATTCATGAATCGACCCCTCTTATCTCCTTGTACTAAGATCAACTCCAAGTGGATTAAGGACCTCCACATAAAACCAGACACATTGAAACTATTAGAAAAGAAACTTGGGAAGACCCTGGAGGACATGGGCACAGGGGGAAAGTTTCTGAACAGAACACCAATAGCTTATGCTCTAAGATCAAAAATTGACAAATAGGACCTCATAAAATTACAAAGTTTCTGTAAGGCAAAGGACATTGTCAGAAGGACAAAATGGCAACCAACAAATTGGGAAAAGATCTTCACCAACCCCACATCCAACAGAGGGCTAATATCTAATATATACAAAGAACTCAAGAAGTCAGACCCCAAAGAACCAAATAACCCTATCAAAAAATGGGGTATAGAGCTAAACAAAGAATTTTCACCAGAAGAAATTTGGATGGCCAAGAAACACCTTAAGAAATGTTCAACATCATTAGTCATCAGGGAAATGCAAATCAAAACAACCCTGAGATTCCACCTCACACCAGTCAGAATGGCTAAGATTAAAAACTCAAAAGACAGCAGGTGCTGGCGAGGAAGTGGAGAAAGAGGAACACTCCTCCACTGTTGATGGGATTGCAAGATGGTACAACCGCTCTGGAAATCAGTCTGGCGGTTCGTCAGAAAATTGGGCATGACACTTCCAGAGGACCCTGGCATACCACTCCTGGGCATATACCCAGAGGATTCCCCTGCATACAATAAAGACACATGCTCCACTATGTTCATAGCAGCCTTGTTTATAATAGCCAGAAGTTGGAAGGAGCCCAGATGTCCCTCAAAGGAAGAATGGATAGAGAAAATGTGGTATATATATACAATGGAATACTACTCAGCAATTAAAAATAATGAATTCATGCAATTTGTAGGCAAACGGTTAGATCTGGAAAATATCATCCTAAGCGAGTTAACCCAATCACAAAAGAATACACATGAAATGCAATCACTGATAAGTGGATATTAATGAGCCCAGAAGCCCTAAATACTCAAGGCACAATTAGCAAGTCAAATGATTCCCAAGAAGAAGAAAGGAGAGGACCCTGGGCCTGAAAAAATTGGATCCAGTTTTGTAGGAGAGTACAGAACAGAGAAATGGTGGTGGTGGTGGTGGGGTGATTGGGGAATAGTTGGGGGGGAGAGGACTTATGGGATGTATGGTGGGGGGGCCTGGGAAAGGGGATAGCCTTTGGAATGTAAACAAAGACTATAGAATAAAAATAAATAAATAAATCAGTTCATGAAAAAGATAAAAAACAAACAAACAAACAAACAAAAACTCAGAACAAAATAGATGGAAAATGGAAAAGGTACATTAACAAATACAACTTACCCAATTTAAGTTGTTCAGAAACTATCTGAGGTCTTTCCAACCCCAACCTGAAACTGAAAGCACATTGTCCAGGGGATAAAAGGGCCACACCACTGACTTCTGCAAAACTTGCTTTGAGAAGAGGACACAGACCCAGATGCCAAACATCTACTCAGGTACCTAATAACTCTGAATTCTGACCTGTCTCTAAATTGGACGTGACTAGAGAAAAATCTGAGAACTGGAATGGGCCCATGCAGTAGGGTCAATTCCTGAAAAGTCAGTTCTGGGTATGAATTAGCCCATGTAAGAGATGGGGTCAGATCAAGAGAAAGGCAGGAAAGGCATGAGGGTATAAATACTTATAGAAAATTAAAAATATAATGAAGGACCAGAGAGTTTATCTTCCAGGTCCCACAGGATGCAACGGGCATCCAGGCACATAGTCAGTCTCTTATGTACATAGACTTTTTTCTTCCTGTACTTCCCGGGTTTTAGACAATAATATGGCTATCCTTAAGCAGTCCCACTTTCCTCCCAGCTACACAGAAAGATCATCTTCTATCTCTTCCTTGCTTTATTTATCCATTTTTTCCTTCCAGAGTTTTACATGATATGCTTTTAAGACTCACAGCTCTTGCTGTATAGCTCAGTCTAAGGCAGAACTCAAAGTCCTACTGCACCAGCACACAAGGTCCTCCTGCACCAGATCTCCTGCATGCTGAGAACATTGGCTTGTTCTTGTTTTAGTGTAGGATCTTGGAGATTGAGGGCAGATAGGAAGCAGGAGGGACAGAGAGTGAGAAGGAGGAGGAAAAGTGGGATAGGGATGACAGAAAAGAGTGACGTGGATTTTATATTGAGGTCCAAGGTCTTAGCTAACCAGGTTTCCAGGGGAATTTGTCAGGCACACATCCCAGGTCACAGTGGGGCTGATGTGACTCATGCTGCACACCTGCAGCCTGTATGGGTTGTGAGGGCATCGGTGCCAATGACTGAGGCTGACCCTATCTGTCCCATAGGGAAGCAGACAGCAGCCTGTGAGAGACAGACATTTGCATCAACCACTCTGAGGAACTAGAGAGGGGAGAAATAAATTGAAAAGACAGTCCAGGTTGGCTGAGCCATGTTCAGGAACTTCCTGAATGAGGAAGTCCCTGTGCTGACAGTTATTTTTGCTGGCTCTGGCATCTGGGATTTCTCAAATATGTTGGTTTCAAAATAGAGCTTTGAAGCCCGTTTTAAGCAAGAAAAGGGTGGTTCTAGCTGAGGCTGGAGAAAGAGCTGGAAAGTGGAGATATGACCTATGTCAAGAGGCTTCACCCTCCATCTGGGTATGGCTCAGTGGAAAGTGCTCGCCTGGACTGCATAACGTTCTGGGTTTCATCCTCAGCAGCAATGAGTTGGAGTCTTATGCTGTGCAGGACTTCCTCAAAGCAAACTGAGGTCTGGAGAGAAGGCTCAGTGGTTAAGAGCATGTGCTTGCTCTTGCAGGGGGATCAGAGTTCAGTTCCATCCCCTGTGACAGGTGTCTCACAGGAGCCTGCATCTCCAGCTCCAGAGGATCTGATTCCTCTGGACTGAGAGGGCAACTGCATTCAGCAGCACATACCACCCCCACCCACCCCTGCAGATATACATGCATATTCATTACTAAACATAAGAAAAATAAATTTTTATTCAAAAGAAAGTAAACTGAAAAATTAACTCGACTTTGAGACTGGGGTTGAGGAATCTGTTGAAGACATGTTTCCAGAGAACTATTATACATCCAAACTTTAGGAACTATTAAAAGGAAATGTTGGGATCCTAAGTGACTTTGGTCTGTACACAAGGCCAGAGGAAATAGTCTGAGTTACTATTGTTGTCCAGAGCTTAATTTTTATCATTGTTAGTGTTTTTAGAGTCTCATTATAACTTAAAGTGTTCATGAGACTTAAATTTTCAGTCTATTTTTATTTTGTGGAAATAAAAAGAAAAACAGTACATATTCAACAAAGATAAATTAAAACATTGAGATTCAGATTTGTAAATTTTGAGCGACAGGCCCACAGTGGCCAGCATATGTGAATTTTACTACTCATTACCTTTTCTCTTTGAAATTGAGAAAGCCACAGGCTTTCCAAGCCACAGGTTCTTTTCTTTTTCTATTCTTTTTTTCTTTCCAATTTTTAAATTTTCTTTATTCTTTGTTTACATTCCAAAAGCTTTCCCCTTTCCCAGTTCCCTCCTCACCATATGATCCATAAGTCCTCTTCCCCCCACCCATTCCCCAATCACCCCCCCTCCCATTTCTCTGTTCTGATACTCTCCTACAAAACTGGATCCAGTCTTTTGGGGACCAGGGTCCTCTCCTTCCTTCTTCTTGGGAATCTTTTGATTTGCTAATTGTTCCTTGAGCATTCAGAGCTTCTGGGCTCATTAATATCCACTTATCAGTAATTGCATTTCATGTGTATTCTTTTGTGATTGGGTTAACTCACTTAGGATGATGTTTTCCAGATCCAACCATTTGACTACAAATTGCATGAATTCATTATTTTTAATTGCTGAGTAGTATTCCATTGTATAAATATACCACATTTTCTGTATCCATTCCTCCTTTGAGGGACATCTGGGTTCCTTCCAACTTCTGGCTATTATAAATAAGGCTGCTATTCAATTGGAGGTCAGCATGCAGAAGAATGAGAATTGATCCATTCTTACCTCCTTATACTAAGCTCAACTCCAAGTGGACCAAGGACCTCCACATAAAACCAGACATACTGAAACTAATAGAAAAGAAACTGGGGAAGACCCTTGAGGACATGGGCACAGGGGGAAAGTTCCTAAACAGAACACCAATAGCTTTTGCTCTAAAATCTAGAATTGACAAATGGAACCTCATAAAATTACAAAGTTCCTGTAAGACAAAGGATGCCTTCAAAAGGACAAAACGACAACCAACAAATTGGGAAAATATCTTCACAAAGTCTGCATCCGACAGAGGGCTATTATCCAATATATACAAAAAACTCAAGAAGTTAGACCCCAGAA
This sequence comes from Apodemus agrarius, assembly GCA_964023405.1. NCBI lineage: Eukaryota > Metazoa > Chordata > Mammalia > Rodentia > Muridae > Apodemus > Apodemus agrarius. The sequence goes on along the minus strand of OZ030005.1, from coordinate 94,206,627 downwards.
AACTAAATAACCTATTAAAATGGGTACAGAGCTAAAGATACAAGGAATTTTTACCTGAAGAACTTCAGATGGCTGAGAAGCACCTTAAGAAATGTTAAGCATCATTAGTCATTAGGGAAATGCACATCAAAACAACCCTGAGATTTCACCTCACTCCAGTCAGAATGGCTAAGATTAAAAACTCAGGAGACAGCAGGTGTTGGCAAGGATATGGAGAAAGAGGAACACTCCTCCGCTGCAGGTGGGATTGCAAGCTGGTACAACCGCTCTGGAAATCAGTCTGGCAGTTCCTCAGAAAACTGGGCATGACACTTCCAGAGGACCATGCTATACCACTCTTGGGCATATACCCAGAGGATTCCCTGGCATGCAATAAGAACACATGCTCCACTATGTTCATAGCAGCCTTATTTATAATAGCCACAAGCTGGAAAGAACCCAGATGTCCCTCAATGGAGGAATGGATACAGAAAATGTGGCATATTTACACAATGGAATACAACTCAGCACTTAAAAATAATGAAGTCATGAAATTCTTAGGCAAATGGTTGGAACTGGATAATATCATACTAAGTGAGGTAACTCATTCACAAAAGAACACACATGGAATGCAGTCACTGATACGTGGATATTAGCCCAGAAGCTCTGAATACCCAAGACACAATTCACATATCAAATCATTCCCAAGAAGAAGGAAGGAGAGGGCCCTGGTCCTGGAAAGTCTTGATGCAGCATTGTAGGGGAATGCCAGGACAGGGAAGTGGGAGGGTTTGATTGGGGAAAGGGTGGAGGGAAGAGGACTTATGGGACTTATGGGGAGGGAAGAATCGGGAAATGGAAAATCATTTGGAATGTAAACAAAGAATATAGAAAAAAAGAAATCAACTGTAATGTGAAGGAAAAATAAATTTATAGAGGATTATAAAAAAAGAAGAAAACAATACACATTTATAAGACACAATTCTAATTAAGGCAGACTGTGCTGGTCTATTAGCTTTCTTTTTCCTTTTCTTTATGAGTGTACATGGCTCCTACTCATGTATGTGCTTGCATGTGTGAGTACATTCATGTGGAACCAGAGGAGAACCTCTACTTTCTTTCCTCCGGCACTGTCCATCCTTTTGCTAAGACAGAGTCTCTCACTGAACTGAGACATATCAAGTAGGCTGTTCTGACTGTCTAGTGAAGCTCAGGGATCTTACAAACCCATCTCTCTCCCACTCCCCATTCTAGAATTATGGGCATTCACTCTACCCTGCCTATCTCCTTAGGGTTCTGGGAACCAAACTGGGGTCTATGTTTACAAGGCAATTATGTTACCCACTGAGCTATCTCCTCAGATTGGTTTCTGTGACCTTCACAAAATTCTTGATGCTGCAAAGTTTATAAAGTCAATGTGTCTACTTAGTTCACAGTCTGATAGCTGTCAAGTCTAAATATCATGATACTGCTGCCTGGTTAGGGTTTTCCAGGCAGAATCACCATATGGCAGAGAAGCCATTGCCATGCAAAGAAGGGAGTGAGTTGCAAGAGAGGAAGTCAGAGAGCTTGAGGCCTGACTTGTTTTTGCTAGAACTGAGTAGGATCCCATAAGACTTAATTGATATCTTCTGAGGGTGATGCTCTCCAGGTCCTGGTCCCTTTCCAATAGCCCTTACCTCTTAAAGGTTTCACTACCTCCATATGGGCACACTGGGAACATTGGAAGACAACTATAACCAAATCATAGAACATAGTGAATAATGACATGATTAAGAGAGTTCCTTCAGAGGTGTCAAGCTGACTGAGAGCCACAAGATAGTCAAATATGGACAACGGTTTACATATCTGTGCGAAGGAAAACACCACAGCCTATCAGAGTTCTGCAAACACATGTCCTGTTTTCTACTGGAAACCTACATGCTTCAGAGCTCTGTGTGTTACCAGGATTGATCAAAGCCCCTTACTGGTAAGGAACATTGGTTCACATAGTCCTGATATGCCATTCGGGGCCAGTGTGAGCAGGAGTCTGCTTGCAACATAGAGATTGAGTCATTAACCCAGAGCTGCACCATCAACAGACTGTTAACCGACTGTGGGCACAGTTTTCTTTCATTGTTTTATATTTGCTTGCAGCAGTTTTGAACTTGATGATGACATCAACAATTTCCAAGTTCTTCCTAACTTGGTGGCTAACCCAGCAGTTAATATACTCAACTTTCATCCTGTTGACCTTGCTTACCCCTGCCCACCTCTTTGCAGGATGACAGTCTCCATGGTTGAGTCTATCGTAGCAGATATTAGAGAGCATGAACCTTGAATAAATAATATAAAGATAATATAAGTGAGTTGTGTGTGTGTTTGGGGAGGTTGAATATGAACAATCTGCAATGATATATGAATGTGAAAAGGTCATGTTGAGGCCTCTTGTTTTGTGTGCTCACTAAAGAATTAATTGAATAAAGAAGAAAATAGACTATCTATAAACAAAACAGAACCTGAGATCTCAGCCTTGCCTTTATCCCTTCTTATTATGTGACAAGATTTATGCCTCCACGAATCATATGTGAGGTTGGAGCATGTGACATCTCATGCTGCAGGCTCCACAGCTTCCAGCACAGGCTGGAAACTTAGCAAACTTAGCGAGTAACAGAGGGCCCTGCTTCTTTCTTTCAGGTGACTGGCCTGTCATTGCCTGTCATGCTGGACATAGCTCCAAATGCATTTGATGATCAGTATGAGGGCTGTGTCCAATAAATGGAGGAAAAGGCACCCAAGCTGTTACAGGAAGACTTGAACATGAATAAGGAATTTAAACATGAGTGAGAAATGGCAGAAAAAAATGGAATAAGATCAAACCTAAGTTACCCCAAAGGTTTCCATGATTTCCGTGGAAGAGCTTTAGTTGCCTACACTGAGGACAGGCACAACAGCTTTAATAATGCTATTAGAACCTTCAAAATAAATCCTGATAACTTCTACTTCAGGGCCTTCCATTACTACTTAACAAGAGCTCTCCAGGTTTTGAGTAACCAGGCTTGTCGTTTAGTTTACCAAGGCACTGATACCACATTTGAACACAAAGGGAAGGGCTCTGTGCGATTTGGGCAATTCGTGTCCTCATCTTTAAAGCAGAGTGAAGATTTTTCTCCACCATTTTTAGGGGTTATGGGACAAAGTTTTTCATCAAAACCTGCTTGGTGGTTTATATCAAGGAGTTTTCCAACTACCTTAGGGAAGAGGAGGTGTTAATTCCAGGCTAAGAAGTATATTGCAAAGTCACAACAACAACAACAACAACAACAACAACAACAACAACAACAAAGCTGAATGGTATATGGAAATTTATCTAGCCTCCCCAGAAAAGAAGAAGAGCAACTTCAACTGCTTCTATAGTGGTTCTACTCAAACAGACAACATAAGCAGCTCAGGTAAGACTGGGTCTGTGTTAGAGATGGAGCTGGCAGGGGTTCTCAGGAAATGGAAGAGAGGGCGCTCCCCACATGGTAGATCCTGCACATGGCTAGGGAGCTATGTATGGCAGCGTTGGTCAGCCCAGGGCACGTAGCTCAGTGACAGTGTGTCAGAAATGGTTGAACAGTGAGCAACTTCAGGAGAAAGCTCCTACCAGGGGCCCTCATGAGGAGGGACATGTGCCATCTGCAGCTCTTTCTCCATCTGTTCAATCTAAAGATGCCCTTGTTTGGGGGTCTCTATTCATGTATACCCATCATGCTTTGTGGCCTGAGTTCTCTTCATCCCTGACCAGGTATCTCGTTCAATGCAAGCAAAGACTTCATCAATTTTGTCATGGTAATTTCCTTTCAAGGCACAGTTCAAGTATCACTTATCATGGTAATCCTTCCTTAATACTTCCAGAGAAAAGTTCTGTACCATCATGCTCTCTGCCACAGCTTTGGAGTCAGACTCAGTGGTACTCTCATTCAAACATCACTAGTTCTCTGTGACTCCTGACAAGTTACCAGACATCTGTGCCTCTGTTTTTCTACTTCAGTATTAAAGACCCAAATAACAAATATTCTAGTAGGATTTTCTTGAGAATTCGGAGAAATTGATTCAAGGTATATTACTTGGCATGTAGATGTTATTCAACAAATGCTGTTTGATTTTAAATATGAAAAACGCTGTTCACCTTTCAACCATTTGCTTCAAACTCATATTGATGAGGAAGTCAATATTTACAGAAAATTTCTTGCTTACAACCTAGAGGCCTTGTCTCCTACCACCCATCACTCAATATCTGGACAGGGATGGCTTACATCCTGAGTCCACTAAATGTTGTCCAGGATGTGAAGTTTGACTGAGAGCCCAAGGAGTTAACATGAAACGAGTTACATTTATAGGAGTGAACACAGTACAGTCTTAGATCTGAATAGCCCTGACACTCTGAAGGGTGTCTGCAAACATGAGAAGAAGTCTTTGGAGATTGAAGTAGAATGATGGGGAGTTATCACAGGGATCTTATGCATTTGCATAGAGAAATTTATAATTTGGATCAGTCCCAGGGAAACCATGACACCTACTCAGGTACAGAGTCCACCATGAAGGATTCTGCCCTTCTGGTTCAAATGGTCCATGTCCAGTCCAGGCATGCTGAGAGCCACAGGGAAGCTCTAGTTCACACCAGCTGTTATAGAATATATTATGCTTTAACAATAGAGCTTCAGAAGTTTCACATCCAGAATCCTCTTCTTGTGCAAAGAAGGGAAAGCCTGCAGTACTCCTGAGAAGGCCAGGGAAGACTCTGAGGAGGGAAGGCTTTCTATTGTTATTATTATTTCTATTACTATTACAATTACTGTTACAACTACTACCATTACCATTACTATACCTATACCTATACCTATGACTATGACTATGACTATGACTATGACTATGACTATGACTATGACTATGATTATGACTATTACTATTCTAGGCAGTATCTTAGAGCACAGAACCTGGGAAGTGTTGGGAATCCATCCATTTGCTCACTCTCCTGGTATTTGAGTACTTTGTGAATCCTAAGGAAGCTGGAAGAGTCTAGCCAGGCACCCTAGCCCTCTACAGCCTACTCTCTTGGGGTTTGAGCTATATAGAGAGTTCTGGATGTTGAGGGGAGATATCCATGTCCTGAGAGATCCACACTGACACCTCTCTTTCTCCTCCCTTCTTCAGGAACCAGACAGAGCTGTGTATCCCTGCTCCTTGTATTCTCCTCGGTCTTCTGGTCCAGCTGCTTGCTCTTGCTGCGCTGTAGCCCTCTCCTGTCTGCAGTTTGTGGGTCTGAGTGCTGAAGGGAGGCCAAGGGGAAAGCACTTGATTGGTTGTTTAGGATCTGTGGTAGGAGGAATGGTGGGATCCTTACAGGGGAGGTCTGCTTTAGCATTTATGGTTTCTATAAGCATCCTAGGAACCCACTGGGTCAGTCACTATGATTTAGACTTGATTTCAAATTTACTACCTTTTAACAGTTTGCTATGATCAGAATGCAGTGTTTGTTTGTATAGTCAACAATAAGAAATTTCTGTTGCTGTTATTATTTTTGTTTTTTTTAAACCTTGATTTTTTTTGTAAATTATGTATCGTGCATTCCACATTCACTAATCTTCCTGCCCCTTCATATGCAGCCTCTGAACTTATAACCTCCCCCCCTGAAAAAAAAAACAAAGATGGCAAATAAAGAACACAAACAAAGCATAGAATCCATCTCATGGAAAAGCTCTACTATGTCATGATGTGTCCCACAGTATTCCCCCGACCACACACCTTCATTGCAATGAGTCATTGATCTGGTTCCAGGTCTCTGGCTCCTGGGACACCATCCATACGGTATCCTCTCCAGGACTCCTCCTGGTTGTCCTGCTGTTCCCCTGTGACATGCAGCTTTGAATCAGCAGGACTGGACCTTTCAAGCATCCCAGCGGTTCATAGATAATGCAGATGTTTGTGTGGCCCACCTGGAAGCCCTGGATCTGGGCCTGGGTGGTTGCTGAGCTGGTCGGCCCACTGCTCTCCCTTATTCACACCACTGAGCTATCTCCTCAAGTACTGCTCAGGCTGGGCCACCCAGTGCTGTCACTGGCAGGAGGCAGGGTCACCTCTCCTGCCCCCGTGCCCTTAGGGTGGCTTCCCTGCATCCACGGCTCCACAGCCAGCTCCACTGTGCTTCCTAGTTGACGTGCAGTGACTGAGGTCATCGAGGGCTGGATCAGCTGTCTTGCTCTCACTCCATCGGGACATCTTCCCTGCACCCTGAACACTAGTGCCAGCTCCACTGTGCTTGCCAGGCGAGGTGGGGGACCGCTCTCCCAAGCTCTGCAGTCAGCAAAGGGGCAGGCCCAGCTCACATGCTTTCATGATCCCAAGTGAATCACCTCTCTCCACTACCTCAAGGTGGTAACTGGCAATGTGGAAGAGGCCATCCTACCCCTCCATGCTCAGACCACTACATATGAGATGAGTGGAAGGGTGGCTCTCCCTAGAGCTACAGCCAGGGAGGGGCCGGTGTCAACTCTTCTGCTCTCAGGACCTCTGGGCCTCCACCCCCCAACCCCCGTGTGAAGCTGCTGCAAGTGGCTAGTGGCATGTTGGGTTAGTGTCCAAGCCACCTCATAGCAGATGATCAGAGACGGGAGTCAGCTTTGCCACACTCAGCCTCTGGACCTGCTCACCAGTCCCCCACTACCCACCAGGGCCAGGTCCACTATGCTACCCCGTCAAAATGCCGGGCCAACTCTCAGGGTCTCTTCTAAGCGCTGCTGCTCATGGGGGAGAAGTGGACGCAGCTCTCCAGAGCCAGTGAAGGCCGAGAACAGTTCTGCACAGGCCCTTGGACATCCACGTGCTCCCAGGGAGGCTGCTGCCCACACCGGGGCTTTCCCATGGTCTCTGGGGTAATATGAGTAATGGGCATTGACAGAGCTCCAAGGCCCCAACAAGCCCTCAGTGGCTGCATCGGCAGGGACTTCACCATGGCCTTGAGGTGGCATGGCTGGCTACTCGCGACAGACTATTCCTCTCCTCCCTTGCATCTCCAGTTCCATCTCCCTTCACAATGCTCAAGTGGGTCTGATTCTCCTTCTGTCCACACTTGTACACTGTAGTGGCTCCTGTTGCAGGCTGGCCATGTGGCTGGTGGGTCGCTGGTGGCAGCAAACCAGCCCCTGTGCCATGGAGCTGGGCAGGTCTATGGACATTTCCCCCCTCCAGCACTGTGTGGAAGGCTGGCCTCTGTGTGTCTAAGCCTGCCCAAGCCATAGAGCAGGTGTCTCCTTGTTGAAGGAAGTGTGTCACTGTGGCTATGGGGTTTAAGACCCTTGTCCCATCTGCCTGGAAGCCAGTCTTCTAGTGGCCTTCAGATGAAGATGTAGAACTCTCAGCTCCTCTTGCACCATGCCTGCTTATGCTGCCATGGTTCTCTTCACTCCTAAAGTGGTGAATGTAGCTGGCTTTATACCATGGATCCACTGTCCCTAGGCCAAGAAATTGGAAGCCACACATGCTGCTGGCAAATGGACTGTCTCTCACAATGTGGGCCCATTACATGTAAGGTTTTATTGAGACATAGATCCTCCATCCATCCTTCTCTATTTCCTCCTGAGTCTTATGTTTTATATGAATACAGGATCATGGTCCAACCCCCTACATCCCTCAAACTTGGATCTGGGAATTAAGAAAGATAGATTGAAGGTGATTGTTAATGTAGGTACAGAGCAGCATCCCATTTTCCATCCTGCCTTTTACTCACTGATGCCCACTTTAAATGTCTGGTTGTACTGGGAAAAGGAAAGGCAAGGAAGTTTATCTTTTGAGACCAGAATATACAGTTTACAGTTCTATGCATGACCTGTGTCTGGACTCCCTAGTTCCCAGAAACAAGAAAGTTTTCTTTCAAAGACTTGGGATTGTAAAATGAAGCTTCCTGAAAACACATGGATTAATGAAGAAAGTCTCTCCTAGGGAATGTACAAAAGAAACCTGGAATCTTATGACTATAAAATTAAAAATGTGAATTCCATTACAAATATTCTGGCCTTTGGGAAACAGGGGAAACCTGAGGAATCAGACTCTATGCCAGTGGAAAGGACCCTTGGGAAAGAGTTGATCATTCCCAGAGAGAAATTAGCCAGGATTGCTGGTTACGCTTAGACACCCAGCCCCAATACTGCGTAGGGATAGGGACTAACCAGGCTGTCAGCCCAAAATACAGTGCGACTGCGAGCAGACTAAAAATAATATTAGAGGACTTATGAGGGGCTGAAACTTGTCTAATATACAAAACTTTTAACCAAGGCAGGTCCCCTTATTCTGATGCCTGCAATTCTACCTTGCAAGTTAATGTCTCTGGAGAACAGTAATGTTACTAGGCCCTGAGACTACTTGGTGGGTATATACTAATGGCTTGATTAAATGTACCCTTTTTGATCCTTTATATAGTGGAAAAAAGAAAAATGATACATTTTAACATGGACCCTGGCCTACAAAGAAATGAATAAAGGAAGGAAGAAAGGGAGGAAGGAAGGAAGGAAGGAAGGGGAAGGAAGGAAGGAAGGAAGGAAGGAAAGAAGGAAGGAAGGAAGGAAAGAAGGAAGGAAGAGTTGTCCCCGTCCTCATCCCATTCTGGCTGGAGCAGTCATAGCCACCTCAACAGCACATTAACCTTTGTCATGGGAGATAAAGTCAAAGTAGACACATTGATCGGGACCTACAAATATTAAAATTTCCATTACTGAATGAAACAATAGTTAGAGTCCTTTGCAGAAAGGGTCCTACAAAATCAGAGAATCTCAGAGTCACTTTTCATGAAATAAAGGGAATGTGTACGGCTTTGGGAGAAACCTCTTGTTTCTATACTAGTTGATCAGGAGTTGTTAGAATAAAATTGTCACGGTTGGGGAAGATGGGAGAGAAAGGAACTGGGTGGGAGAGAGAGGGGGATAGGGAGGGAGAGGGACGGGGGAAGGAGAGGGAGAGAATGAGTAGGAGGGAGAGGGAGAGGGAGGGGGAGGGGGAGGGGGAGGGGGAGGGGGAGGGGAGGGGAGGGGAGGGGGAGGGAGAGAGGGAGAGGGAGAGGGAGAGGGAGAGGGAGAGGGAGAGGGAGAGGGAGAGGGAGAGGGAGAGGGAGAGGGAGAGGGAGAGGGAGAGGGAGAGGGAGAGGGAGAGGGAGAGGGAGAGGGATTAGATAATTGGTGTCAGTCTCTGTATGCTCAGTTTCACCAGCTAAGTAAGTACTCTGCTCCTGCACTGACTGGCCCTTGACTTCTCACTCTGATTAGATAAAGTGAGGGGTCCTGCATCTTACTGTAGAGCAGTATGAGTACATGATTTGTCTCATTCACATAGACTAGCAGGGAACTTAACTGGGCTCCAGACCTTAGCCCAACTGATTGCATGATAGAAGTACTATTAAAGCCATAAAACTTAGCATATAAACAGCACCACCTTCCAAAACAAAAACAAAGACCATTGAAGTTCATAGTACTGGGAACGTCTTGAAATGTAGTTTCCTTTTTGGTTCTGTAGTTATGGTATTATATTTTTCTTGGGGGAGGGTTGCTATGCCCTCTGTTGTTTCCTCTTATCTGTTGGGGATTTCATCCCCAATTTTTCAGTTTAGCTCTCAAGAAAATGACACAAAGATACTATACTTTATTACTAATCTGTAATATGCTGGGCAGGTTCTGAGCCAGTCCACACCTCCCAAGCTGTTGAAACCAATGAAATACCCCATCACTTGCTCATCAGTCCTGCCTGGGTAGCTTCAGCTATTGTCTGTCCTCAGGCTGATCTCCTGTTCAACGTGCTCCTAGCCTCTCCCATCTCATGCCACTTACCTTCCCCTCCACCTCTTCCTCCTTCTGCTCATGATCTTCCAGGAGAGTCCCCCAGTCAATCCTAAGTCCCTTCCTGTCCTGTCTGCCCAGTCATAGGGTTCAGCCTTTTACTAACCAACCAGGGGATATTGGGGAGCATTCTTTACAACATGATGATTAGTACAGTGCCCAAAGATCAGGTTTCAGTCTGAACAGGGGCACAGAACTCAGCTTCTGAATACACAGCTCACAGAGTAACCCCAACTTCTCCCACTTTTAGATCAATGAAAGGCTCTTTGTCTTACAGTCACAAACTATACATAAAAAAGCAATTATGAAAACTATCCTGTAAGAGTTTCATTCACACTCTCCAGTCCATTTGTTTGGCAATCCAGAGGAAAATGCTCTGTTACAGATCCTATCTTTATGAGTTTGAAGTTCTGTGCCTAAATGATTTCTGTCATTCTCTTTATTTCCTTTTTCTTGTCTGTAGCTGAGATCTTCAAGGGGTCTTCCCCTGTCATCTCTGATTTTGATCATTTTGGAAGGAATCCATTGCTTCTGTTTTTCTGTGGAAACATATACAAAGCCTCTTCCCCAGCACAACACATTTCCTTTCCTCCACTTGGAAGTAAAGACATCTTTTTTTTTCCTTCTTTTTTCTTTTTTTGGTTTATCGAGACAGGGTTCTCTGTGTAGCCCTGGCTGTCCTGGAACTCACTTTGTGGACCAGGCTGGCCTCGAACTCAGAAATCCGCCTGCGTCTGCCTCCCAAGTGCTGGGATTACAGGTGTGCACCACCTCGCCCGCCTAAAGACATCTTTAATGTACACAGGCTGGTTTAGTTCAGCAGTGTTTTCCATGATCCAATGTTTCTCAGTAGCTTTTGTTTTTCGTTCGTTAGCATTCAAGAATTTTTTTAAAAGACTTATTTATTTATTATATGTGAGTGTCATTTATTATATGGGCTGTCTTCAGACACCCCAGAATAGGCTATTATATTGCATTACACATGACTGTGAGCCACCATGTGGTTTCTAGGAATTGAACTCAAGACCTCTGGAAGAGCAGTCAGTGCTCTTAACCACTGAGCAATCTCTTTAGCCTAGCATTCAGGAAATTTACAGTCAATACAGCAGTATGTAATCTATCTCTGGGGGGGTGTTGTCACCTCTTTTTGTTTGTTTAGCATCTCCTTTAATTTAGAGGTAGATTTCTGTACCATGGTTTGTCCTATAGGAGTGTGTGATCTACCCAAAATATTCTTTACAGTATAATATGCAAGAACTGATTCACTTTGCTAGAGACATATACTGGAGCATTGTCAGTCTTAATTTGTAGAGGTATTCCCATAATGTCCATAACTTCTAATAAATGCTTAATCACAGAATCAGCCTTTTCAGAATTTAAAGCAGTTGCCCATTGAAATTTTGAACATGTGTCTATAGTATGGTGTACAAACTTTTGTTTATCAAATTCTGTGAAGTAAAACATATCCCACTGGCCAAAGTTATTTGGGTACCTTTAGGGTTATTTCCTTCAGGAAATAGAGTTTTATTATATGAAGAACAGGTAGGGTATTTCCTTGGTTTGTTGTCAAATGATAGAAAAATCTTTCATTAAATCTTTCCTGCTAACATAATATTTTGAAAAATGAAGTTCTGAAGCTTCAAATGTTTTTCCTAGCAATAGCTTATCAGTGTTATCATTACCTGTGCTAAAGGGCCTGGTAGACCTGTATGGGCTGTGATATGTATTATGTATAATGCATGGTTTCTATTTATGTTTATTTGTTATAGTTGAATAAATAGCGAAGTTAATTGTATAAGGGTTCAATAACAAAATGAACCTGTGTTAGAGGGTTTCCGAAAAAAATTCTACTTGCTGTTTTTAACTTTTATCACTCTTGAAGTCTAATCTTAATTACAAAACTGGTTGAGTTAAGAATAGTGAGTCTGGCCGCCAAGCAGGCCGAGATCCGCCTAGGCTCTGCGGGACTTCCCCGTGCCCTCTGGCCGTGCACCGAGGCAGCGGTCTGCAACCAGCTCGCCGGCCCCTGGACCAGCGATAGCGTCAGGCCTCCATATTGCAACCAGGACACAGCCGGAAAGGCCCAGGTAGACACTCCTCACAGGGCTACCCTCACGGGGGGATCTGCTAGGCTCTCGCTGCCAGGCAGGCCGAGTTCCTCCTAGGTTCTGCGGGACTTCCCCGCGCCCTCTGGCCGTGCACCGAGGCAGTGGGCAGCAACCAGCTCGCCAGCCCCTGGACCAGCGATAGCGGCAGGCCTCCATATTGCAACCAGGACACAGCTGGAGAAGCCCAGGTAGACAGACTCCATCAGGGGCTACAATCGCATGGGTGGCAGACAGCTTATGATCCCTTAAAGCAGCAGTCACGCATATTCACCAGTAGAGAAACAACAGGTGAGCCCAGCCTCACAGGAGATTCAAACACCAGCCACTGACAACAAGGCCAACTAACACCAGAAATAACCAGATGGCAAAAGGAAAATGAAGGAACGTTACTAACAGAAATCAAGGCAACATGACAGCATCTGAACCCAGTTCTCCAACAACAGGAAGCCCTGGATACCCCAAAACACCAGAAAAACAAGACTTGGATATAAAATCACTGGTCAGGATGCTGGTAGCTGAACACATAGAAAAATCTCGTAAAGAAATAGAGGAGAAAATGGATCAAACGTTAGAAGCCTTTACGAGGCAAATACAAAAATCACTTCAAGAAATTCAGGAGAAGATGGATCAAAAAGAAGAAGACAATAAGGAAGAAAGACAAAAATCACTTAAAGAACTACAGAAGAACGTGGCCAACAAGTAGAAGCTATGAAAGAGGAAGCACAAAAATCTATTAAAGAAATACATGAAAACACAAACAAGCGAAAGATCTGAGCACATCCATCCAGATACTAAAAACAGAAGTAGAAACAACTAAGAAATCACAGAGGGAGACAACATTGGAGATAGAAAACCTTGGGAAGAAATCAGGAGCCATAGATGCAAGTATCAACAATAGAATACAAGAGATAGAAGACAGAATCTCAGAAGCCGAAGATACCATAGGAACCATTGATTCAACAGTCAAAGAAAATACTAAATGCAAAAAGGTGGTAACCCAAAACATCCAGGAAATCCAAGACACTATGAGAGGACCAAACCTTAGGATTATAGGTATAGACGAGAGTGAAGATTTACAAGTTAAAGGGCCAGCTAATATCTTCTATAAAATTATGGAAGAAAACTTCCCCAACCTAAGGAGAGAGGTGCCCATGAATATACAAGAAGCCTATAGAACCCCAAACAGACTGGATCAGAACAGAAATACATCCCGTCACATAATAATCAAAACTCCAAATGTAATAAACAAAGAAAGAATACTAAAGGCAGCAAGAGAAAAAGGCCAAGTAACATATAAAGGAAGACCTATCAGAATAAAACCAGACTTCTCACCTGAGACCATGAAAGCTAGAAGATCCTGGGCAGATATCATGCAAACTCTAAGAGAACACAAACTTCAGCCAAAACTACTTTACCCAGCAAAACTCTCAATCGCCATAGATGGAGACATCAAGGTATTCCATGACAAAACCAAATTTGCACAATATCTTTTCACAAATACAGCCCTACAAAGGATAATAGGGGGAAAACACCAAGACAAGGACGGAAACTACACCCAGGAAGAAGCAAGATAGAAACCTCCTCTCATCAAACCCAAAAGAAGATAACCTCTTAAATATAAAAAAATAAATAAATAAAAATAAATAAATAAAAATAATTTCAAAAATGTCTGGAGGAAATAATTACCAACCCCACATCCGACAGAGGGCTAATATCTAATATATACAAAGAACTCAAGAAGTTAGACCCCAAAGAACCAAATAACCCTATCAAAAAATGGGGCACAGAGCTAAACAAAGAATTTTCACCAGAAGAAATTCGGATGGCTGAAAAACACCTTAAGAGATGTTCAACATCATTAGTCATCAGGGAAATGCAAATCAAAACAACCCTGAGATTCCACCTCACTCCAGTCAGAATGGCTAAGATTAAAAACTCGAGAGACAACAAGTGCTGGCGAGGATGTGGAGAAAGAGGAACACTCCTCCACTGTTGGTGGGATTGCAAAATGGTAAAACCGCTCTGGAAATCAGTTTGGCGGTTCCTCAGAAAATTGGGCATGTCACTTCCAGAGGACCCTGGCATACCACTCCTGGGCATATACCCAGAGGATTCCCCTGCATACAATAAAGACACATGTTCCACTATGTTTATAGCAGCCTTGTTTATAATAGCCAGAAATTGGAAGGAGCCCAAATATCCCTCAAAGGAGGAATGGATACAGAAAATGTGGTATATTTATACAATGGAATACTACTCAGCAATTAAAAATAATGAATTCATGCAATTTGTAGGTAAATGGTTAGACCTGGAAAATATCATCCTGAGTGAGTTAACCCAATCACAAAAGAATACACATGAAATGCAATCACTGATAAGTGGATATTAATGAGCCCAGAAGCCCCAAATACTCAAGACACAAATAGCATGTCAAATGATTCCCAAGAAGAAGAAAGGAGAGGACCCTGGGCTTGTAAAGATGGCATCCAGTTTAGTAAAGAAACTGAGGGGGGAGGGGGAATGATTGGGGAATAGTTGGGGGGGAGAGGAACTATGGGAAGTATGGTGGGTGGGAACTGGGAAAGGGGAAAGCCTTTGGAATGTAAACATAGAATATAGAAAATAAAAATTAAAAAAAAAAGAATAGTGAGTCTTCAATCAGACTGCAAACTGCAGTCAATGGAACACTGGCAGTTGATCATCGTAATTCTTAAGTTTCTCTTGCAATATTAGAGCATAATTACAACTTTGGAAAGCAAAACCCAATTTTAAACAAACTATTCTCTTTAAAATCAATGGCAAAACACATTACATTCACATTACAAAATATGTCTGCCAGTTCTTATGTTTGAATTCATGACAGTGGAACTTATAATACCTCATTAAAGAGAAATTGTTTTAAATCTTATCCCATATAAGTCTAATTTTTAGGATAAGCATTACATATTATGCCAATTTAGAACTTTCTTTAGAAGCCTGTTTTTCCTGGGTTGTGTCATGCCACATGTTGTTGTTTAAGATGACTCCAACCCAGAGTTATCAGTTTTAAACTAACTTTTTTAATACAATGTTACAATTTTTTTTTAAAAAATTATTGGATATATTCTATATTTACATTTCATTTCCCTTTTTCTGGTTCCCCGCCCCCCAAAGGTCACACATGCCCTTTTCCCTCCCCCTGCTCCCTCATTCACCCCTTCCCACTTCCGTGTTCTGGTATTCCCCTACACTGATGCTTTGATCCTTTCCAGCACCAGTGTCCACTCCTTTCTTCTTGTCAGACATCAATTAGTATGTGAATTGTGTCTTTGGTGTCCCAAGATTCTAGGCAAATATCCACTTATCAGTGACTGCATACCATGGGTATTCTTTTGAGACTGGGTTACCTCACTTAGTATGATGTTCTCCAGCTCCATCCATTTCTCTAAGAATTTCATGAATTCATTGCTTCTAATGGCTGAATAGTATTCCATTGTGTATATATACCACATTTTTTTGTATCCATTCCTCCGTTGAGGGACATCTGGGTTCTTTCCAGCTTCTGGCTATTATATATAAGGCTTTTATGAACATAGTAGAGCATGTATCCTTATTGCATGCTGGGGAATCTTCTGGGTATATTCCCAGGAGTGGTATGGCTGGGTCCTTCAGAAGTATCATGTCCAGTTTTCTGAGGAACAGCCAGACTGATTTCCAGAGTGGTTGTACCAGCTTGCAGTCCCACCAGCAGTGGAGGAGTGTTCCTCTTTCTTACCAACACCTGATGTCTCCTGAGTTTTTTTTTTTTCTCGAGACAGGGTTTCTCTGTGTAGCCCTGGCTGTCCTGGAACTCACTCTGTAGACCAGGCTGGCCTCGAACTCAGAAATCTGCCTGTCTCTGCCTCCCAAGTGCTGGGATTAAAGGCGTGCGCCACCACGCCCGTCTCCTGAGTTTTTAATCATAGCCGTTCTGACTGGTGTGAGGTAAAATCTCAGGGTTATTTTGATTTGCATTTCTCTAATGACTAATGATGTTGAACATTTTTTAAGGTGTTTCTCAGCCATCCAAATTTCTTCAGGTGAAAAGTCTTTGTTTAGCTCTGTACCCCATTTTTTGATAGGGTTATTTGGTTTTCTGGAGTCTAACTTCTTGATTTCTTTGTATACATTGGATATTAGCCCTCTGTCGAATGTGGGGTTGGTGAAGACCTTTTCCCAATTTGATTGTTGCCAATTTGTCCTTTTGACAGTGTCTTTTGCCTTACAGAAACTTTGTAATTTTATGAGAACCCATTTGTCTATTCTTGATCTTAGAGCATAACCAATTGGTGTTCTGTTCAGGAATTTTCCCCCTGAGCCAATGTCCTCAAGGGTCTTCCCCAGTTTCTTTTCTATTAGTTTTAGTGTGTCTGGTTTTATGTGGAAGTCCTTGATCCACTTGGAGTTGAGCTTAGTGCAAGGAGATAAGAGTGGATCAATTCTCATTCTTCTGCTTGTTGACCTCCAGTTGAGCCAGCACCATTTGTTGAAAAGGCTATCTTTTTTCCACTGGATGTTTTCAGCTCCTTTGTCGAAGATCAATTGGCCATAGATATGTGGGTTCAATTCTGGGTCTTCAATCCTATTCCATTGATCCACTTCCCTGTCACTGTATCAATACCATGCAGTTTTTAACACTACTGCTCTGTAGTATTGCTTGAGGTCAGGGATATTGATTCCCCCAGAAGTTCTTTTACTGTTAATGATAGTTTTAGCTCTCCTGGGTTTTTTGTTATTCCAGATGAATTTGAGAATTGCTCTTTCTAACTCTATGAAGAACTGAGTTGGGATTTTGATGGGGATTGCATTGAATCTGTATATTGCTTTTGGCAAGATGGCCATTTTAACTATATTAATGCTGCCAACCCACGAGCATGGAAGATTTTTCCATTTTCTGAGGTCTTCTTCAATTTCCTTCTTCAGAGACCTGAAGTTTTTGTTATATAAATTTTTCTCTTGTTTGGTTAGCGTCACACCAAGATACTTTATATTGTTTGTGGCTATTGTGAAAGGTGTTATTTCCCTAATTTCTTTCTCAGCCTGCTTATCCTTTGCTTATAGGAAGGCTACTGATTTGCTTGAGTTGATTTTATAACCAGTCACTTTGCTCAAGTTGTTTATCAGCTGTAGGAGTTTTCTGGGTCACTTAAGTATACTATCATATCATCTGCGAATAGTGATAGTTTGACTTCTTCCTTTCCAATTTGTATCCCTTTGACTTTCCTATGTTGTCGAATTGCTCTAGCTAGTAACTCAAGTACTATATTGAAGAGATATGGTGAGAGGGGGCAGCCTTGTCTAGTCCCTGATTTTAGTGGGATTGCTTCAAGTTTCTCTCCATTTACTTTGAAGTTGGCTACCGGTCTGCTATAGATGGCTTTTACTATGTTTAGGTAAGGGCCTTGAATTCCTGTTCTTTCCAAGACTTTTAACATGAAAGGATGCTGAATTTTTTCGAATGCTTTTTCAGCATCTAATGAGAGGACCATGTGGTTTTTTTCTTTGGGTTTGTTTATGTAGTGGATTACGTTGATGGATTTCTGTATATTGAACCATCCCTGCATCCCTGGGATGAAGCCAACTTGATCATGGTGAATGATCGTTTTGATGTGTTCTTGGATTCGGTTGGCAAGTATTTTATTTAGTATTTTTGCATCGATATTCATAAGGGAAATTGGCCTGTAGTTCTCTTTCTTAGTTGAATCTTTGTGTGGTATTGGTATCAGGGTAATTGTGGCTTCATAGAATGAGTTGGGTAGTGTTCCTTCTATTTTGTGGAATAGTTTGAAGAGTATTGGTATTAGGTGTTCTTTGAAGGTCTGGTAGAATTCTGCACTAAAACCATCTGGTCCTGTGCTTTTTTTAGTTGGAAGACTTTCTATGACCCCTTCTATTTCTTTGGGGGTTATGGGACTATTTAGATGATCTATTTGATCCTGATTTAATTTTGGTATTTGGTATCTGTCTAGGAAATTGTCCATTTCCTCCAGATTCTCCAGTTGTGTTGAGTATAGGCTTTTGTAGTAGGATCTGATGATTTTTTGAATTTCCTGTTTCTGTTGTTATATCTCCCTTTTCATTTCTAATTTTGTTAATTTGAATACTGTCTCTGTGCCCTTTGTTAAGTCTGGCTCGGGGTTTATCTATCTTGTTGATTTTCTCAAAGAACCACCTCCTGGTTTTGTTGATTCTTTTTATGGTTCTCTTTGTTTCAACTTGATTGATTTCAGCCCTGAGTTTGATGATTTCCTGTCTTCTACTCCTCCTGGGTGAAATAGCTTCTTTTTGTTCCAGAGCTTTCAGGTGTGCCATTAAGTTGCTAGTATATGCTCGCACCTGTTTCTTTTTGGGGACACTCATGGCTATGAGTTTTCCTCTTAGCCCTGCTTTCATTGTGTCCCATAGATTTGGGTATGTTGTGCCTTCATTTTTATTAAATTCTAAAAAGTATTTGATTTCTTTCTTTATTTCTTCCTTGACTAAAGAATCATTGAGTAGAATATTGTTCAGCCTCCACGTGTATGAGGATTTTCTGTTGTTTTTGTTGCTATTGAAGAACAGTCTTACTCCATGGTGATCCGATAGGAGGCATGGGATTAGTTCAATCTTTTTATAGTTGTTGAGGTCTGTCTTGAGACCAATTATATGGTCAATTTTGGAGAAGGTACCATGAGGTGCTGAGAAAAAGGTATAGTCTTTTGCTTTAGGATGAAATGTTCTATATATATATATCTGTTAAATCCAATTGGTCCAACGTTTCAATGAGTTTCCCTATTTCCCTGTTTCGTTTCTGTTTTCCTGATCGGTCCATTGAGGATAGTGGAGTGTTGAGGTCTCCCACAATTATTGTGTTAGGTGCAATGTGAGCTTTGAGCTTTAGTAAAGTTTCTTTTATGAATGAGAGTTCCCTTGCATTTGGAGCATAGATGTTTAGAATTCTGAGTTCTTCTTGATGGATTCTTCCTTTGACTAGCAAGAAGTGACCTTCTGTGTCTCTTTTGATGACTTTGGGTTGAAAGTCAATTTTATCTGATATTAGAATGGCTATTCCAGCTCACTTCCTGCGACCATTTGCTTGCAAAATTGTCTTCCAGTCTTTTACTCTAAGGTAGTGTTTGTCTTTGACTCTGAGGTGCGTTTCCTGTATGCAGCAAAATGTAGGGTCCTGTTTCTGTACCCAGTCTGTTAGTCTATGTCTTTTTATTGGGGAATTGAGTCTATTGATGTTAAGAGATATTAAGGAATAGTGATTATTTCTTCCTGTCATTTTTGATGTTAATTTTGTTTTTGAGTGGTTATCTTCTTTTGAGTTTGATGGAAGAAGGTTACTATCTTGCTTTTTCTTGGGTGCAGTTTCCCTCCTTGTATTGGAGTTTTCCTCCTATTATACTTTGTAGAGCTAGGTTAGTGGAAAGATATTGTATAAATTTGGTCTTGTCATGGAATATTTTGATTTCTCCATCTATGTTGATTGAGAGTTTTGCTGGGTATAGTAGTCTTGGCTGACATTTGTGTTCTCTTAGAGTCTGCATGAGATCCACCCAGGATCTTCTAGCTTTCATGGTTTCTGCAGAGAAGTCTGGTGTGATTCTGATAGGTCTTCCTTTATATGTTACTTGGCCTTTTTCTCTTACTGTCTTTAATATTCTTTCTTTGTTTAGTACATTTGGGGTTTTGATTATTATGTGACAGGAGGTATTTCTGTTCTGGTCCAGTCTCTTTGGAGTTCTGTAGGCTTCTTGTATATTTATGGGCATCTCTCTCTTTAGGTTAGGGAAGTTTTCTTCCATAATTTTGTAGAAGATATTTGCTGGCCCTTCAAATTGTAGATCTTCACTCTCATCTATCCCTATAATCCTTAGGTTTGGTCTTCTCATTGTGTCCTGGATTTCCTGGATGTTTTGGGTTACAAGCGTTTTGCATTTTGCATTTTCTTTGACTCTGGAGTCATTGGTTACTATGGTATCTTCAGCATCTGAGATTCTTATCTCTATCTCTTGTATTCTGTTGTTGATATTTGCATCTACGAACCCTGATTTCTTCCCAAGGTTTTCTATCTCCAAAGTTGCCTCCTTTTGTGATTTCTTAGTTGTTTCTACCTCTGTTTTCAGATCTTGGATGGTTTTGCTCAGTTCCTTCATTTGTTTGTTTGTGTTTTCTTGCAATTCCTCTTTCATAACTTCTGCCTGTTGATTCAAGTTCTCCTGCATTTCTTTAAGTGATTTTCTCATTTCTTCTTTATTGGCTTCTGTCTGTTGGTCCATATTCTCCTGGAATTCTTTAAGTGATTTTTGAGTTTGCATTGTAAGGGATTCTACCCTATTGATGTTCCTCTGCATTTCTTTAAGAGATTTGTTTATGTCTTTTTTGTGTTCCTCTAGCAGCATCATGACCAGTGCTTTTAAATCCAGCTCTTGTTTTTCTGGTGTGATGGGGTATCCAGGACTTGCTGTGGTTGGTGAATTGGGTTCAGATGTTGCCGTATTGCCTTGATTTCTGTTCATAATGTTCCTACATTTGCCTTTTGCCATCTGTTTATCTCTGGAGTTAGTTGGTCTTGTTGTTAGTGGTTGGTGTTTGAAGCTCCTGTGAGCCTGGCGTTTGGTGCTGCTGTCGTAGAGGGCGTCTGAGCTCCCGAGGTGGAGACTGGGAGGTTTCAGTTACTGGGCTCCGAGTTACCTCCTCAGCTCTGCTGGGCCGGATCCAAGTCTTCCCGAGGCTCGCTGCTGGACCTGCAATTGGCCTCCTGCAGTCTCCTGGCCTGCCTAGTTGCCAGCTCTTAAGAATCAGATCTTTTTTTTTTTCCTCCACCCATCTGGGCTTGTCTGTTAGATTTTTATGGTGACCTGGGCTCCTCTGTTGGTTCTCTATGGTGAAATGTTCAGGCCACCAGCTCCAAAATGGTGGTGGGTCTCAGGGCTCTGTCTAACCACTGGATTCCCTGCAGGACCAGAGGTTCCCTGGTTGGGCTGCTAGAACCTAGATGGTGGTGCTCTCAGTCCACAGGGCTCTGTCTGGTTAGCTGTCTGTGGTGTCCTGAGGCAAGATGTCGGCCTCTGGCTGTACTCCAGGCACAGACCCACTAGCAGGTTGGTGCCCAGGCGGGTTGGTGCAGAGACCGCCCACCGAGCTGATCTGGCTCTGGGTGCACTGCCGAGCTGTTGGTGCACAGACCTCCCGCCGACCTGCTCTGGCTCTGGGTACAAGTAAGAGCCTGACTGGGTAGTTGTTGCTAGGCTAAGTCTCTGTCCACGCACCTGAACCCAGCCGCGGGTAGGCAGTCCGCAGTGACCCGAGGGAAGATGGCGACCTGGCTGCAAGCCGGTCCCCAGTGGTCAGAGACAGCCTCTGAGCTGTAGGTGCACAGACCTTCCACCAACCTCCTTTGGCTCTGGGCGTGAGCAAGAGCCTGATTGGGTAGTCGTTGCTAGGCTAAGTCTCTGTCCATGCACCTGACCCCAGCCACTGGTAGGCAGTCCGCAGTGATCCAAAGGAAGATGGCGACCTGGCTGCAAATCTGCAAGCTGGTCACAATGTTACAATTTTTAATTATGCCAAGTAACTTACAAACCAATACTTTATAGTCAAGACATGTAAAACATATTCATACCCCTAAGACTAATCAGAAACAAAAATTAAGTGACTATACAAATCTTATTCATTTAAACCAAATGAAATTTTTTTTCTTTTTCTAGTTGTAATTTCAAGAGAAAAACCACTTTGAACCCATTAATCACAATTGCAGAGATTTTTCTAGGAGAAATAACCATCAGCCTACTTGCCTTATAACTTGAGAAGCTGCTGGCCATTTTAAAAGCATCTTTTTCTCCAGCTGTGCTGGACTCCTAGTTGAATGTATATAGACTTTTTTCTTCCTGTACTTCCTGGGTTTTAGGCAAGAATATGGTAATCCTTAAGCAGTCCCACTTCCCTCCAAGCTACACAGAAGCAGCAGATTCTATCTCTTCCTTGCTTTATTTATCCATTTTTCCTTCCAGAGTTTTAAAAGATATGCTTTAAAAAGATTCACAGCACTTGCTGTATAGCCCAGTCTAACACATAACTCAAAGTCCTACTGCACCAGCAAACAAGGTCCTCCTGCCCCAGATCTGCATATTGAGAATATTGGATTGTTCTTGTTTTAGTTTAAGATCTTTGAGATTGAGGGCAGATAGAAAGCAGGAAGGACAGAGAGTGAGAAGGAGGAAGAAAAGTGGGATGAGGATGACAGAAGAGAGTGACATGGATTTTATATTGAGGTCCAAGGTCTTAGCTAACCGGGTTTCCAGGGGAATTTGTCAGGCACACATCCCAGGTCACAGTGGGGCTGAAGTGACTCATGCTGCACACCTGCAGCCTGTATGGGTTGTGAGGGCATTGGTGCCAGTGACTGAGGCTGACCCTCTCTGTCCCATAGGGAAGCAGACAGCAGCCTGTGAGACACAGACATTTGCATCAACCACTCTGAGGAACTAGAGAGGGAGAAGGGAATGGAAAAGCCAGTGCAGGAGGACTGAGCCTTGTGTCCTGAATGAGGAAGTCCCTGTGCTGACAGATGTTTCTGCTGGTTCTGTTATCTGGGATTTCTCAAATATGTTGCTTTCAAAATAGAGCTTTGAAGCCCAAGTTTTAAGCAAGAAAGGTGTGGTTCTAGCTGAGGCTGCAGAAAGAGCTGGAAAGTGGGGATATGCCCTATTTCAAGAGGCTTCACCCTCCATCTGGGTATGGAGTTCAGTTCCATCCCCTGTGACAGGTGTCTCACAGGAGCCTGTATCTCCAGTTCCAGAGGATCTGACTCCTCTGGACTGAGAAGGCACCTGCATTCAGGAGCACATACCACCCCCACCCACCCCTGCAGATATACATGCATATTCATTACTAAAAATAAGGAAAATAAATCTTTATTCAAAACAAAGCAATTTGTAAAAAAATTAACTCGATTTTGAGTCTGGTGTCCAGGAATCTGTGTTGATGACAGAGGACTTATTATATATCCAATCTTTAGGAAGCATTGTAAGGAAATAGTGGGATACAAAAATGACTCTGGTTTGTACAGAAAGTCAGAAGAAATTGCCTGTGTTTCTATTGCTGTCCAGAGCTTAATTTTACCATTGTTATAGTTTTTAGAGTCTCATTATATCTTAAAGTGGCCTGGGACTTGAGATCTGATCTCAAAAGCTGGAATCAAAGATGTGTGGCCATGTCTAATTTATCCAGGAGGACTTTAAGAATTTGGGAAGGATGGCTAGAGTCTTGAGACTGCTTAAAGAAGGAAACACAAGGGTTCACATTTCCTGAGGATAAAGGAAATTGATAGGACCATATTGCAATTAACAAAAAAAAAATTTAGGTGTTTTTATACAGAGAAATGTTAGAGCAAACATCCATTTTGTCAATTGCATAATTTCAAAATTCCAACAGTCAATTAAGGATTTCCGGAGTGCTGTCATCAAGGTATAGGTTAATAAAAATATTAAGTTAATTGTTTTTGTAATTATGTGTCAGGTACAATATATGTTGTATTAAATTTTTTTGTATTTGTTTTTTTCTTTCTTTTTATTTTCTATATTCTTTGTTTATATTACAAAGGCTTTCCCCTTTCCAGTTCCCCCCACCATATGTCCCATAAGTCCTCTTCCTCCCTGCCCATTCCCCAATCACCCCCTCTCCCCACCATTTCTCTGTTCTGGTACTCTTCTACAAAACTGGATTTAGTCTTTTCCGGACCAGGGTCCTCTCCATCCTTTTTCTTGGGAATCTTTTGCTTAGCTAATTGTGCCTTGAGTATTCAGAGCTTCTGGGCTCATTAATACCCACTTATCAGTGATTGCAATTCATGTGTATTCTTTTGTGATTGGGTTAACTCACCTAGGATGATATTTTCCAGATCCAACCATTTGCCTACAAAATTGCATGAATTCATTATTTTTAATTGATGAGTAGTATTCCATTTGTATAAATATACCACATTTTCTGTATCCATTCCTCTGTTGTGGGACATCTGGGTTTCCAGCTTCTGGCTATTATAAATAAGGCTGCTATGAACATAGTGAAGCATGTGTCTTTATTGCATGCAGGGGGTTGTATTTGTTTTTTAAGACAGGCTCCACTTTTCAGTGTAGTCCCGTCTGTCCTGGAGCTTTCTATGTAGACTAGGTCAGACTGGAACACACAGAGATCCACCTGTATCTGCCCTGTTGAGTACTGGGATAAAATGTGTGCACCATCCACTATGACACTGCTCTCTTGTTGTGAGATGAGGGTCACATGTAGCCTATTGTGTCCTGAAACTCATCATATAGTCAAGGGTGACCTGAGCTTCTGATGCTCCCATATCTACATCTGAGAGCCTGGGATTCTAGGTTGTGCCACCACAGCCAGTATGTGCATGTCTGTGTCCATGAGTGCAGGTGCCTGCAGAGGCCAGAGACATTATATCCTGGAGCTGGATTTACAGACTGTTGTTAGCTGCTTGACCTGGTGCTGAGAATTGAACCCAATTCCTCTGAAAGTGTAGTGCTTGAGGAGTACTTGATTAATTGTGGGTGATAGTGATGTATTTTTGTTTTTTGTTCTTTCAATTTCTATTACATTATTTATTTCTTTTTATGGCCTGGACCAACACCATTTTTTTTTTTGCAAAGAATTCATTGTAGATATCTGTCCATTCTATCTTTTATTGGAGGAAGGGTATGATACCAGCTTCCTGGCTGGTCAGGAACTCACTCATAGACCAGTCTGGCCTGCAACTGGCAAAGTTACCTCTGCCTCCCATGTGCTGGATGTCATTACCCCGGGTTGTTCAATCTGTCCTGACAGGAAGTTGAAGTAAAGTGTTTGATGTCCTTGAGAGTAGTGACTGTGTGCAAACAAAGGCGACCCTGTGATCAGCTCTTCTGTAGCTGACTATAGTTTTTTTACAGGATTTAATAATTGTTTAAAGTTCAGGGTGTAGAGAAGGCGGGAGCCTTCACTGCAGTGCAGAACTCCTCGGTCTGTCGTCTCTGCAGTGTTCCCTGAAGACTCAGGCAGGAGAAGCCAAGCTGAGGAGGAGCCAGGAGTCCAGCCTTCCCAAGAACAACTAGTTAGCCTCATGGTGCAGCTCCTCTCTGCCATTCTCAGGCTGTGGGGAGAGTATTGTCTTGTTAGATTAAGTAAAAATTCTGTGGAATGTAACACACACACACACACACACACACACACACACACACACAAATCTATTCTAAACTATGACATTTCATCTGTATAAGAATTCCTATGGGACAATGAGTAGAGGGCAAGACAACTCAAACCCAGGGCATCTTTGAATCAAGATGATTTATATGTGCAGCTTGTAATTTCTTTTCTACCAGTGCCAATTCCATTTCTTGCCTAAGCTGTTAATTTTCTTGGACTATTTCATTCTTTATCAACTTGTAAGGTTTGAAACAAATTACCTTGCTCTCAAGAGTTAATCTAAGTATAATTTGTAACCAGTTGATATCTCCCAGCAATTTGTTGAAATCATTAAGTATTCTTATTTGACCTTTCCTGATTTGCACTTTCAGTGGTCAAATATTTTGTAGACTTAGCATATCCTAGATAATTAGGAGAATCTGCTCTTTCTACTTTCCCAAGGGCAATTTGTAATCCCCAACATGTAGTTTCACTTTTGTCAAGCCATATTAGTAACAGAGCTTTGTCAACCCAGATTATGGTTTCTGTACTTAAAAGCTCACTCTGAGAAAGGCTTGATACTACACTGTAATCCCTAACACTCACTGCGGTTGATGACTGTCTAATAAGACTTTCTATTTGCTTAAACCCATGGCTGAGCAGTCTTCTCTGATGGGTCCCCACAACTCCTTCTTTAAATCCTTGACTCTAAAGCCTGAAGCAAAATGTCGAAGCTCCTAAATTTTGCTGCTTGATGGGCCTGGAACGTGGCTCCATCATTAAAATATTTTTTCTTCAGCTTTCTCTTTTTTGATGGTTTCCTTCACTGCCTGCAGCTAAGGGATCCGAGGTCGCCTGGAAGGAAAGCTGGGGATGAAATAGAACGGGCCTGTGAGAGGACAGCTCTAGCTGTGTGATCACAGCTCTAGGTTTAATGGAGGGCTCCAAATATGAAGACGCTGCGGGGGGGTGTTGTGGGTGTTGGAGGGTGAAGCCTTTCCCCCAAAGGCTGGAAACTTGTCCCCAAAACCAGTTCAGTTGCTCAGCAGGTGTTGGCTCCACTGCTCCCTGGTAACCTGCTTAAATCAGGAAATTGTAGATCTGGAAGAACAAAGTACTTCACCTTTGTCTTAGTGCTATATCCACAGTGGGGGAGATTGTGGCTAGAATAGAGAGAGGTCCAGAATTCCAGCTCAGAAGGCCTGGGGTTGGGGGTGGGGAGTGAGGGCACACTTAAGCTTTCTCTTTATTTTTTTTTTCTAGAGTTGGAAGATTAGCTGGGTGACATTGGCCCTGAGCTCATCTTGCCTTTATTTTATTCGGCATTAGGCTTTTTGTTAATTTTTTAAATCTTCAGCATTGATCTTACCTCCATTACACCTGACATCCTGGTGCTCTTTTTCTCCTCAGTCTACATTTTGTCTTTTCCCTTGCTCAGTTGCTCCTTTTCCTTATAGAGCTGCATAAGATGGTCCCCAGCAACCATGTGACACACTCAGTTCTAGACTGCCTTGAGCCCTCCTCTGCCAGTGCCATTAATTTAAAGCCCTTTAGTTTAGCCTCAGACAGATTTTTTGGAACAAGGACAGAAAGCAGCCACATCTTTTGCCTAAATATTACAATAAAGTGCAGTTATTTATATTCTTCTCTGAAACCTACTGAGCTGGGGTCCTCACAGGTCAAAACTCCCTCAGCACCACTGTCTTCCATGCTCCCAGTAGGATGGCCTGTCAAGACTTGCTTAAAATGTGGAACTGCTTTCCTAACCCAGACCCCCAAAGCCCACACCAGGCCAACAAGCATCACGGTCAGTCCTGCCACAGCAATCCTCCACTCGCGGTACCAACCTCTGACTTAGCCACTTTTATCTCTGTGAAGAGAAGTCATAAACAGAACAAGGCTTATAAAAGAAAGCATCTAATTGGGACTCACAGTATCAGAGATTTAGTGCATTGTCATCATGGCAGGAAGCATGTTGGAACTCAGACAGACCAGGTCCTGGAGAAGCAGCTGAGAGGTCCACACCCATACCCGTGGGTGGCAGTAAGAAAGAGACTCTGGGTGAGGAAAGGGCTTTTTGCAATCTCAATGCCCATTCCAAGTGGTACTTTTGCTGCAAACAGGCAGCACCTAATAGTCCTTTCAAATAGTACCACTTTCTGGTGACCAAGAGTTAAATCTATGAGCCTATGGGTGCCTTTCTAATTCAACCACCACACACACATTAACTCCACTTATGCTCCTAACCACCCACCATGATGCTGGCTCCCATTACCAGGTAAGGAGTGTGTGACACAGCATGTTGAGTTTTAACTCTCTTAAGACACTTTTGTCAACTCCTTTCTACAGCCACCGTCCTCTTCCTCACACCCTGGCACATGAAGGTTTTCTCTATTCTGCCCCTGAGAGTTTTCTGATTTGGGCTTTGAGCATCTTCCTGCTACAGTAGCCTCTCTTATCATCCTTCCTACTTTTTTTCTATTGTTGGGATCGGGTCTTATGTATTCCAGGCTGATCTCAAACATGCTATGGAGACAAGGCTGTCCTTGAACTCCTAGTCTACCTACCTCCACCTCCCAAGTGATGGGTTACAGACACAGAAATCACCACACCTGGGAACCCTTGTACAGTTTTCAGGTTGGCATTAGAATTTCATGCCATTGGTTCAATATCAGTCATAAGGACCATACAATGATATGTTCTGTTCAATATAACAGTATGGGATTGTACAATAATGTTATGGAAGGTCTGCTGAGCCAGGATTGTCAGATAGGTCTAGAGCACAGGGAGACTTAGAGCCAGGAGCAAAGATGTTATAGTCTCAGCCACTGAGGAGGCTTGAGAACAAGACTTCATGGCCAGCCTGGGTAACATAGCAAGAACTTGTCACTAAAAAGAAGGATGAGGAAGATATGGAGAAATAGCAGCAGGAGGCGAAGGAGAGGAAGAAGGAGGAGGAAGAAGAAAAGGAGGAATGAGGGAAGGGAAATAAGAGAAGGAAGGAAGTCAGGTTTCTCACTTGTAGGATCTGAGAAACTGAGTTCCCTTGAAATATATGCCAGCACAAGCATACTCTCCTCCAAGGTGTATTTATGTGAAAGTTCACTGACAAAAATGCTGGATGCATAAGAGGTCCCAGGGGTATATTGCTTCAGTGGGATCTCTGTCTTTGTCTCTGTCTTTGTCTCTGTCTCTGTCTCTGTCTCCCCCCCTCTGTTTCTCTCTCCAAAATATCTTCTCAAATCATGGTAGAACATGAGGTTATACGATTTTGGCCACCTGATTTGTTACTGCATATTCTATATACAGTGTCACCTGGTCTCTGTGTATAAGGACCCAGGAAGATGATGGATGCATTGTAAGAATCTAGGGTTGAAAGCATCAGGTACTTCCCAGAGGAAACGTTAAAGTTAACACTTAGTTCATATGCTCTAGTTACAGGAGACACTTGCAGCCAGGAGCAACTAAGGATGCAAAAATGAACTTTAAAATTGGTCACTTCTGTTCACCTTCCCCTAGGTCCCTGTGATGGTTTGTATATGATTGGCCCAGGAAGTGAACCTATTAGGAGGTGTGGCCTTGTTGGAGTAGGTGTGTCACTATGGGTGTGGGTTTAAGACCCTTACCCTAGTTGCCTGGAAGGCAGTCTTCTACTAGCAGCCTTCAGATGAAGATGTAGAACTCTCAGCTCCTCCTGTACCATATCTGCCTGGATGCTGCCATGCTTCTGCCTTGATGACAATGGACTGAACCTCTGAGCCTGTAAGCCAGCCACAATTAAATGTTGTCTTTTATAAAACTTGCATTGGTCATGGTGTCTGTTCACAGCAGTGAAAACCTAACTAAGACAGTTAGGGATCAGGTAATATGGTGGGAGTTTTGTTTTGATGCCAGGGTCTTGCTGTGCACATCCTGGCTCATCTAAAATGCACAGAGATCCTTCTGTCTCAGCCCCCCAAGTCCTGGGATTAAGGTTTGAGCATCCTTGTCTAGTCCCTGATTTTAGTGGGAATGCTTCAAGTTTCTCTCCATTTATTTTGATGTTGGCTACTGGTTTGCTGTAGATTGCTTTTACTATGTTTAGGTATGGGCCTTGAATTCCTGCTCTTTCCAAGACTTTTAGCATGAAAGGATGCTGAATTTTGTCGAATGCTTTTTCAGCATCTAATGAGATGACCATGTGGTTTTTTTCTTTCAGTTTGTTTATGTAGTGGATTACATTGAAGGATTTCCGTATATTGAACCATCCCTGCATCCCTGGGATGAAGCCTACTTGATCATGGTGGATGATCGTTTTGATGTGCTCTTGGATTCGGTTAGCAAGAATTTTATTTAGTATTTTTGCATCTATATTCATCAGAGAAATTGGCCTGAAGTTCTCTTTCTTTGTTGGATCTTTTTGTGGTTTAGGTATTAGCGTAATTGTGGCTTCAAAGAATGAGTTGGGCAGTGTCCCTTCTGTCTCTATTTTGTGGAATAGTTTGGAGAGTATTGGTGTTAAGTCTTCTTTGAAGGTCTGGTAGAATTCTGCACTAAAACCATCTGGTCCCGTACTTTTTTTGGTTGGGAGGCTTTCTATAACCCCTTCTATTTCTTTAGGGGTTATGGGACTATTTAGCTGGTCTACTTGATGCTGATTTAATTTTGGTATTTGATATCTGTCTAGGAAATCGTCCATTTCCTCCAGATTCTCCAGTTGTTTTGAGTATAGACCTTTGTAGTAGGATCTGATGATCTTTTGAATTTCCTCAGTTTCTGTTGTTATGTCTCCCTTTTCATTTCTAATTTTGTTAATTTGTATACTGTCTCTGTGTCCTTTGGTTAGTCTGGCTAAGGGTTTATCTATCTTGTTGATTTTCTCAAAGAACCAGCTCCTGGTCTTGTTGATTCTTTGTATGGTTCTCTTTGTTTCTATTTGATTGATTTCAGCCCTGAGTTTGATGATTTCTTGTCTTCTACTCCTCCTGGGTGAATTAACTTGTTTTTCTTCCAGGGCTTTAAGGTGTGCCATTAAGCTGCTAGTGTATGCTCTCTCCAGTTTCTTTTTGGATGCACTTAGAGCTATGAGTTTTCCTCTTAGCACTGCTTTCATTGTGTCCCCTCTCTCTCCATATCTTTTCAATATAGTACTTGAAGTTCTAGCAAGAGCAATTAGACTACATAAGGAAGTCAAAGGGATACAAATTGGAAAGGAAGAAGTGAAACTATCATTATTTGCAGACGATATGATAGTTTACCTAAGCGACCCAAAAAACTCCACCAGAGAACTTCTACAGCTGATAAACAACTTCAGCAAAGTGGCAGGTTATAAAATTAACTCAAGCAAGTCAGTGGCCTTCTTGTACTCAAAGGACAAGCAGGCAGAGAAAGAAATTAGGGAAATAACACCCTTCACAATAGCCACAAACAACATAAAGTATCTTGGCGTAACTCTAACCAAACAAGCGAAAGATCTGTACAACAGGAACTTCAAGTCCCTGAAGAAAGAAATCGAAGAAGACCTCAGAAGATGGAAAAATATTTCTTGCTCCTGGATTGGCAGGATCAATATAGTAAAAATGGCCATCTTGCCATCTTGCCAAAAGCAATATACAGATTCAATGCAATCCCCATCAAAATCCCAACTCAATTCTTGATAGATCTAGAAAGACCAATTCTCAAATTCATCTGGAGCAACAAAAAACCCAGGATAGCTAAAACTATTCTCAACAATAAAAGGACTTCTGGGGGAATCAATATCCCTGACTTCAAGCAGTACTACAGAGCAATTGTGTTAAAAACTGCATGGTATTGGTATAGCAACAGGCAAACAGATCAATGGAACAGGATTGAAGACCCTGAAATTAACCCACAGACTTATGGTCACTTGATCTTTGATAAAGGAGCCACAACCATCCGATGGAATAAAGATAGCCTTTTCAACAAATGGTGCTGGTTCAACTGGAGGTCAACATGCAGAAGAATGCGAATTGACCCACTCTTATCTCTTTGCTCTAAGATCAACTCCAAGTGGATCAAGGACCTCCACATAAAACCAGACACACTGAAACTATTAGAAAAGAAACTTGGGAAGACCCTGGAGGACTTGGGCACAGGGGAAAAGTTCCTGAACAGAACACCAATAGCGTACGCACTAAGATCAAGAATCGACAAATGGGACCTCATAAAATTACAAAGTTTCTGCAAAGCAAAGGACACTGTCCGAAGGACAAAACGGCAACCAACAAAGTGGGAAAAGATCTTCACCAAACCCACATCCGACAGAGGGCTAATATCCAATATATACAAAGAACTCAAGAAGTTAGAACGCAAAGAACCAAATAACCCGATCAAAAAATGGGGCACAGAGCTAAAAAAAGAATTTTCACCAGAAGAAATTCGGATGGCCGAGAAACACCTTAAGAGATGTTCAACATCATTAGTCATCAGGGAAATGCAAATCAAAACAACCCTGAGATTCCACCTCACACCAGTCAGAATGGCTAAGATTAAAAACTCAAGAGACAACAAGTGCTGGCGAGGATGTGGAGAAAGAGGAACACTCCTCCACTGTTGGTGGGATTGCAAAATGGTAAAACCACTCTGGAAATCAGTTTGGCGGTTCCTCAGAAAATTGGGCATGTCACTTCCAGAGGACCCTGCCATACCACTCCTGGGCATATACCCAGAGGATTCCCCTACATGCAATAAAGACACATGCTCCACTATGTTTATAGCAGCCTTGTTTATAATAGCCAGAAATTGGAAGGAGCCCAAATATCCCTCAAAGGAGGAATGGATACAGAAAATGTGGTATATTTATACAATGGAATACTACTCAGCAATTAAAAATAATGAATTCATGCAATTTGTAGGTAAATGGTTAGACCTGGAAAATATCATCCTGAGTGAGCTAACCCAATCACAAAAGAATGCACATGAAATGCAATCACTGATAAGTGGATATTAATGAGCCCAGAAGCACTAAATACTCAAGACACAAATAGCAAGTCAAATGATTCCCAAGAAGAAGAAAGGAGAGGACCCTGGGCATGTAAAGATTGCATCCAGTTTAGTAAAGAAACCGAGGGGGGAGGGGGAATTATTGGGGAATAGTTGGGGGGGAGAAGAACTATGGGAACTATGGTGGGTGGGAACTGGGAAAGGGGAAAGCCTTTGAAATGTAAACATAGAATATAGAAAATAAAAATAACTAAAAAAAAAAAAAAAAAAAAAAGGTTTGAGCATCCACAACAGGCTTTCAAGTATTTGTAAAAATGGAGTTTTGGGCAAAGGTCAACTACCTAATGCTTTTCTAGTAGCTACATAGCATGAACACACACACACACACACACACACACACACACACGTGCACATGTGCACACACACTCTCTCTTGTGGCCATTACAGGGAGGCTCTAACTCTTTAACGGAAAGATGCTGTGGTTGGTGTGTCATTTCGTTGGTAGAGTGCTTGCCTAACAACATGAGAGCTCTAGGTTCCATTTTAGCATCAATAAATCTAGTTCTGTGGCAAGAGAGTCAGGAGTTCAGATGAAGCTCAGCTACATAGGAAGTTAGAGGTTAATCTGGGCTAATGGGACTTTGTCTCAAACAAAAGCATAACAACTAAAAACAACAACAACAACAAAAAACTTCAGAACAAAAAATAGATGGAAAATGGAAAAGGTACACTAACAAATACTACTTATCTGATTTAAGTTGTTCGGAAACTACCTGGATGTTCTTCCAACCCTAACCTGAAACTGAAAGCACATTGTCCAGGGGATAAAAGGGCCACGGCACTGCCTTCTGCAACACTTGCTTTGAGAAGAGGACACAGACCCAGATGCCAAACGTCTACTCAGGTACCTGACGGATCTGAACCCTGACCTAAAGAGGAGGGGACTAGAGAAAAATCTGAGGGCTGGAGTGGGCCCATGCAGTGGGGTCAATTTCTGAAAGGTCAGTTCTGGGTAAGAAATAGCCCATGTAAGAGATGGGGTCAGATCTAGAGAAAGGTAGAACTTGCCTGAGGCTATAAATATTTCAAAAAAAAAATGAAAATACAAGGAAGGACCGTACAGTTTACCCTCCAGGTTCCACAGGATACATCAGGCATCCAGGCACATAGTCAGTCTCTTATGTATATAGACTTTTTTCTTCCTGTACTTCCTGGGTTTTAGGCAAGAATATGGTTATCCTTAAGCAGTCCCACTTTCTTCCCAGCTACACAGAAACAGCAGATTCTATCTCTTCATTGCTTTATTTATCCATTTTTTCCTTCTAGAGTTTTAAAAGATATGCTTTAAAAGATACACAGCTCTTGTTGTATAGTGCAGTCTAATGCAGAACTCAAAGTCCTACTGCACCAGCACACAAGGTCCTCCTGCACCAGATCTCCTGCATGGTGAGAACATCGGCTTGTTCTTGTTTTAGTGTAGGGTCTTGGAGATTGAGGGCAGATAGGAAGCAGGAGGGACAGAGTGAGAAGGAGGAGGAAAAGTGGGATGATGATGACAGAAGAGAGCGGTGTGGATGTTTATATTGAGGTCCAAGGTGTTAGCTAACCAGGTTTCCAGGGGAATTTGTCAGGCACACATCCCAGGTCACAGTGGGGCTGAAGTGACTCATGCTGCACACCTACAGCCTGTATGGGTTGTGAGGGCATCGGTGCCAGAGACTGAGGCTGACCCTATCTGTCCCATAGGGAAGCAGACAGCAGCCTGTGAGACACAGACATTTACATCAACCACTCTGAGGAACTAGAGAGGGGAGAAGGGAATGGAAAAGCCAGTGCAGGAGGACTGAGCCTTGTGTCCTGAAAGAGGAAGTCCCTGTGCTGATGGTTGTTTCTGCTGGCTCTGCCATCTGGGATTTCTCAAACTTGTTGCTTTCAGAATAGAGTTTGAAGTCTAAACTTTAAGACAAGAAAGGAGGCTGGAGAGATAGTCCAGCTGTTAAAAACACTGGCTCTTCTTCCAGAGGTCCTGAGTTCAATTTCCAGTAACAATAGATGGCTTACAACCATCTGTAATGCCCTCATGGTGTGTCTGAAGACAGCTACTGTGTATATATGTTTATGTATATATATGTGTATGTATGTATATGTATATATACACATATATAATAAACAAATCTATTATAATTTATTTTGAAAAAGCAAATAAATGGGTGGTCCTAGCTCAGGGTGAAGGGAGCACTGGAAAGTGAAGATGTGCCCTGTGTAACGAGGCTTCACTGTTGACCCTCCAGCTGATTCCTGCTGGATATTTTGAACATGCATTTTGATGATGTTTTTCCATCTATCTTTATATCTCTATCTTATCCTTCTATTTATTCATTTAATTATTACCTATCCTGTCTTCCATTTATCTACCTGACTGCTACTTGACTTGCACTATTTTACTTTGGCTTGCTGTATACTTAATGACTTAATTAATTCAAATCTCAAACAAGGCTGTTATAGACCATTCTCCAGACTATACAGACCAGCAATAATGTGCTAATTTTGATTTGTTCAAAGAGGCAGAAAGCCATCTCTCTCTCACAGCATTTACCCAGGCTCTCCTGAAGAGCTCAGGGGCCCAAGAGCAACACCCGTGGCTGAGGGAGAGGCAGGAGCAAGCCTGGGGCTTCATCTGCTCAGGTGGCCCTAGAGATTCGGGACAGTGGTTGGTCTCTCCTGCACCGTTCCCTAAAACTTACAGGTACCCTCCATAGATCATACAGCAAACAAAGGCCATGTCAAAGGCTTAGTGACAGAATGTTTCCGGTAAATATATCATGGGGACAATAGACCTGACATTAGTCTCTGGCTTCCATATGTTCATGTGTCTGTGAGCATACTGTGTAAGCAGGAACACACACACACACACACACACACACACACACACACACACACACACCAGTAAAACTTGTTTTGTGGCAAGACAGTCAGGAGTTCAGCTCCATAACCAGTTAGATGCCAGTCTAGGCTAATGGTACCTTGTCTCACACAGAAGCAAAACTAAATATCTTAAAACAAAAAAGTGGAGTGTGGAAAAGGTATAGTAACAAATACAACTTACCTGATTCAAGTTGTTTCAAAGCTATCTGGAGGTCCTTCCAACCTTAACCTGAAAGCAAACGCACATTGTAGAGAGGATGAAAGGGCCACAGCGCTGCCATATGCAACACTTTCTTTTAGAAGAGAACAGAGACCTAGCTGCCAAACATCCTCTCATGTACCTAACAACTCTGAACCCTGACCTGGGAATGGGAAGGTCTCTAAAGTACAGAGGACTTGAGAAAAACATGAGGGTTGGAGTGGATACCTTAAAGGGTTAAAGCCAGAAGGTCAGTTCTGGGTAAGAAGTAGCCCAGGTAGGAGATGGGGTCAGATCTAGAGAAAGGCAGGACAGGCACGAGGCTATGAATGGTTCTAGAAACTTAAAATATAATGAAGGACATACAATTTACCTTCCAGGGCCAGCAGGATGCAATGGGCATCCAGGTACATAGTCAGTCTCTTATATATATAGACCTTTTCCTTCCAGTTCTTGCTGGCTTTTCAAGCCAGAACATGGATATCCTCAATCAATGCTATTTTCCTCCCAGCTCCATGCAAACATTACCTTCTATCCTCTTCTTTGCTTTAGTTATCTTTTATCTTTTATATGGAGGGCAGATTTGAGACAAGGTTTCTTTTTGTAGCCTGGGCTGTTCTAGAACAATCTCTCTGGAACATGCTGGGCTCAAACTCAAAGAGGAAAACCTGCCTCTGCCTCCTGAACGCAGGGATTAAGGATGTACATCAAAACTGCCTGGCAATTTATTCGTGTTAATTTAACAGTTTTAAAGGTAATCTCTTGGGGTGTAGACCAGTTTAGTACAGAACTCACCAGGTCATCCTGTACCAGATCTCCCGCATGCTGAGAACATCGGCTTGTTCTTGTTTTAGTGTAGGATCTTGGAGATTGAGGGCAGATAGGAAGCAGGAGGGACAGAGAGTGAGAAGGAGGGAGGAAAAGTGGGATGAGGATGACAGAAGAGAGCGGTGTGGATGTTTATATTGAGGTCCAAGGCCTTAGCTAACCAGGTTTCCAGGGGAATTAGTCAGGCACACATCCCAGGTCACAGTGGGGCTGACGTGACTCATGCTGCACATCTGCAGCCTATATGGGTTGTGAGGGCATCGGTGCCAGTGGCTGAGGCTGAAACTGGAAGGCTGAAGCAGACAGCAGCCTGTGAGAGACAGACATTTGCATCGACCACTCTGAGGAACTAGAGAGGGGAGAAGGGAATGGAAAAGCCAGTGCAGGATGGCTGAGCCTTGTGTCCTGAAAGAGGAAGTCCCTGTGCTGACAGTTGTTTCTGCTGGCTCTGGCATCTGGGATTTCTCAAATATGTTGCCTTCAAAATAGAGCTTTGAAGCCTAAGTTTTAAGCAAGAAAGGGGTGGTTCTAGCTGAGGCTGGAGAAAGAGCTGGAAAGTGGGGATATGCCCTATGTCAAGAGCCTGCACCCTCCATCTGGGTATGGCTCTGTGGAAAGGGATCGCCTGGACTGCATAATGTTCTGGGTTTCATCCTCAGCAGCAATGAGTTGGAGTCTTATGCTGTGCAGGACTTCCTCAAAGCAAACTGAGGTCTGGAGAGAAGGCTCAGTGGTTAAGAGCATGTGCTTGCTCTTGCAGGGGGATCAGAGTTCAGTTCCATCCCCTGTGACAGGTGTCTCACAGGAGCCTGCATCTCCAGCTCCAGAGGATCTGACTCCTCTGGACTGAGAGGGCAACTGCATTCAGGAGCACATACCACCCCCACCCACCCCTGCAGATATACATGCATATTCATTACCAAAAAATAAGGAAATAAATCTTTATTCAAAAGAAAGCAATCTGTGAAAAATTAACTTGACTTAACTTCCTTTAACAGGAATCTCTGTTGATGACATGTTTCCAGACAACTTACTATCCATCCAAAGTTTAGGAAGCATTATAAGGAAATAGTAGGATGCAAAATGGCTCTCAACTGTACACAAGGCCCGAGGAAATCGCTTGTGTTTCTATTGCTGTCCATAGCTTAATTTTACCATTGTTATTGTTCTCATTATATCTTAAAGTGGCCTGGGACTTGAGATGTGATCCCGAAAGTTGGGATCACACATGTGTGGCCCTGTCTGGTTCATCCAGGAGGACTTTAAGAATTTAGGATGGATGGCTAGAGTCTTGAGACCCCTCAAAGAAGGAAAAGTAAGGGTTCACATCTTTGCCTGAGGATAAAGGAAACTTACAAGAGTATATTGCAATTAAGGCAAAATAATTTAGTTGTTTTTATACAGAGAAATTGTGGAGCAATACAAACATCCATGATCTCAATGGCATAATTTCAAAATTGCAAGTCAATTAAGGGTTTCTGGAGTGAAGTCATCAAGGTATAGGTTAATAAAAATATTAAGTTAATAGTTTTTTAATTATGTGTCAGATACAATATATGTCGTATTAAATTTTTTTGTATTTGTTTTTAAGACAGGCTCCCTTTTGCAGTGTAGTTCTGTCTGTCCTGGAGCTTTTTATGTAGACCAGGCCAGCCTGGAACTCACAGAGATCCACCTGTATCTGCCCTGTTGAGTACTGGGATAAAGAGTGTGCACCATCCACTATGACACTGTTCTCTTGTTGTGAGATGAGGGCCACATGTAGCCTATTGTGTCCTGAAACTCATCATATAGTCAAGGGTGACCTGAGCTTCTGATGCTCCCATATCTACATCTGAGAGCCTGGGATTCTAGGTTGTCCTACCACAGCCAGTACGTGCGTGTCTGTGTCCATGAGCGCAGGTGCCTGCAGAGGCCAGAGACATCATAACCTGGAGCTGATTTACAGACTGTTGTTAGCTGCTTGACCTGGTGCTGTGAATTGAACCCAGTTCCTCGGAAAGTGCAGTGCTTGATCTTAAGTGCTTGGCCACAACTCCAGAGCCCTTGTTTATTTTTGGGTGATACTGTTGTATTTTTGTTTATTGAATTTCTATTACTTTTTTATTTCTTTTCATGACCTGGACCAACACCATTTTTTTCTTTTGCAAAGAATTCTTTGTAGTTCTGCACATTCTCTTTTATTGTAGGAAGGATATGACATCAGGTCCTGGCTGGCCAGGAACTCAGCATATAGACCAGGCTGGCGTGCAACTGGCAGAGTTACCTCTGCCTCCCATGTGCTGGGTGCCACTACCCAGGGTTGTTCAATCTATCCTGACAGGAAGTTGAAGTAAAGTGTCTGATGTCCTTGAGAGTAGTGACTGTGTGCAAACAAAGGCGACCCTGTGCTCAGCTCTTCTGTAGCTGACTGTAGTTCTTTTACAGGATTTAATAATTGTTTAAAGCTCAGGGTGTAGAGAAGGTGGGAGCCTTCCCTGCAGTGCAGAACTCCTCGGTCTGTCATCTCTGCAGTGTTCCCTGAAGACTCAGGCAGGAGAAGCCAAGCTGAGGAGGAGCCAGGAGTCCAGCCTTCCCAAGAACAGCTAGTTAGCCTCACGGTGCAGCTCCTCTCTGCCATTCTCAGGATGTGGGGAGAGAATTGTCTTGTCAGATTAAGTAGAAATTCTATGGAAAGTAACACAAGATGGTTAGATAATTATGGAGGGGAATTTCTGTGGTTTTCCCAAGACACAATGTAGGAAGGAATGGAGGGATGGCTAGCAGGGCATAGAAGAGTGAGCGCTCCTCCTCACTCCTTTACGTGCAACTCAGGGGACACTTTAAATCTCCACCCTCAGGAAGCAGTGAAAACAATAAACATTCATGAGACACAACTCTAATTTAAAGCAGGCTGTGCTGGTCTATTAGCTTTCTTTTTCCTTTTCTTTATGTGTGTACATGGCTCCTACTCATGTATGTGCTTGCATGTGTGGGTACATACATGTGGAACCACCATAGGGACAACCTCTACTCTCTGCCCTAAGGCACTGTCCACTGTTTTGCTATGACAGGGTCTCTCGCTGGCCTAAGACACACAGAGTCAGCTGTCCTGACAGCTCAAGGATCTCACAAATCCATCTCTCTCCCACTCCCCATGCCGGGATTACAAGTGCATTCATTCACTCTACCCTGCTTTTCTCCTTAGGGTTCTGGGAACCAAACTCGGGTCTATGTTTGCAAGGCAAGAACTTTAGCCACTGAGCTATTTCCTCAGTTTGTGGCTTGTATTATTTTCACAAAATTCTTGATACTGCAAAGGTTATAGTCAATGTGTCTACTTAGTCCACAGTCTGATAGCTGGAAAATACCATGACAACGCTGGCTGGTTAGGGTTTTCCTGGCAGAGTCACAATATGGAGGAGAAGCCATTGCCATGTGCAGAAGGGCACACATGGAAAGAGAGGAAACCAAAGAGGATGAGGCCGGACTTGTTCTTGCAAGAACTGAGTAGGATCCCATAAGAATTAATGGATCTCTTCTGAGCGTGATGACCTCAAGTGCCTGGTCCCTTCCCAATAGCCCTTCCCTCTTAAAGGTTTCACTACCTCCATACGGGCACACTAGGAACACTGGAGGACAACCACACCCAAATCACAGAACAGTGTGAATACTGACATGATTAAAAGGCTTCCTTCAGAAGTAGCAGACTGACTGAGAGCAACAAGATAATAAAAAATGGACAACAGTTTACGGATTTGTGCAAAGGGAAACACCACAGCCTCTCAGAGATCTGAAATCATATGTCCTGTTTTCTACTGGAAACCTACATGCTTCACAGCTCTGTGTTACCGAGATTGAACAATGCCACTCACCGTTAAGGACCTCAAGCAGATTGGTTCACAGATTTCTGATATGCCATTGTGGGGGGTGGCAGTGTGAGCAGGAGTCTGCTTGCACCATAGAGATTGAGTCATTAACCCAGAGCTGCACCATCAACAGACTGTTAACCGACTGTGTGCACACCTCTTTCATTGTCTTATATTTGCTTGCAGAAGTTTTTTTACCTTGATGATGACAGCAAAAATTTGCAAGTTCTTTCTAACTTGGTGGCTGACCCAGCAGGTAATATTCTCAACCTACATCCTGTTTTCCTCACCTTCTCCTGCCTACCTCTTTACAATAGGACAGTTCTCAGGGTTGAGTCTGGGGTAGCGGATGTTAGAGAGCATCAGCCTTAAAGAAGTAATATAATGATAATGTCAGAGGGTTGTGTGTGTGTTTGTGTGCATGTGTGTGGTTGAATATGAACAATCTACAATGATATATGAATGTTAAAATGTCATGATGAGGCCTCTTGTTTTGTGTGCTCACTTAAGAATTAATTGAATAAAGAAGGAAATATAGTTTCTGTAACACAACAGAACCCGAGATCTCAGCCTTGCCTTTCTCCCTTCTTATGATGTGACGACATTGTGTCCATCCATGAGCCACGTGTGAGGTTGGAGCATGTGACATCTCATGCTGCAGGCTCCACAGCTTCCAGCACAGACTGGAAACTTAGAAAACTTAGCGAGTAACAGAGGACCCTGCTTCTGTCTTTCAGGTGACTGGCCTGTCATTGCCTGTCATGCTGGACATGGCTCCCAATGCATTTGATGATCAGTATGAGGGCTGTGTCCAACAAATGGAGGGAAAGGCACCCAAGCTGTTACAGGAAGACTTCAGCATGAATAAGGAATTTAAACATGAGTGGAAAAAGGCAGAGGAAAAATGAAAGCAGATCAAAAATAAGGGTTACCCCAAAGGTTTCCATGATTTCCATGGAACAGCTTTAGTTGCCTACACTGGGGACATATACATCAGCTTTAATAATGCTATTAGAAACTTCAAAAAAAATCCTGCTAACTTCCACTTCAGGGCCTTCCATTACTATTTAACAAGAGCTCTTCAGCTTTTGAGTAGCCAGGGTTGTCGTTCAGTTTACCGAGGCACTACAACCACATTTGATTACAATGGGAAGGGCTCTGTGCGATTTGGGCAATTCATATCATCATCTTTAAACCAGAATATAGCTTTTAATCCACCATTTTTAGGTGGTTCCGGGACAAAGTTTTTCATCAAAACCTGCTTGGGGGTTTATATCAAAGATTTTTCCTACCTATCTAAGGAAGAGGAGGTGTTAATTCCAGGCTATGAAGTATATCACAAAGTCACAAAAAAAAAAAAAAGCAAATGGGTATATCGAAATTTATCTAGACTCCCCGGAAAAGAAGAAGAGCAACTTCAATTGCTTCTATAGTGGTTCTACTCAAACAGACAACATAAGCAGCTCAGGTAAGACTGGGTCTGTGTTAGAGATGGAGCTGGCAGGGGTTCTCAGGAAATGGAAGAGAGGGCGCTCCCCACATGGTAGATCCTGCACATGGCTAGGGATCCTGGAACGGAGAATGGCAGCGTTGGTCAGCCCAGGGCACGCAGCTCAGTGACAGTGTGTCAGAAATGGTTGAACAGTGAGCAACTTCAGGAGAAAGCTCCTACCAGGGGCCCTCATGAGGAGGGACATGTGCCGTCTGCAGCTCTTTCTCCATCCTTTCAATCTAAGGATGCCCGTGTTTGGGGTTCTATGCATGTATACCCATCATGCTTTGTGGCCTGAGTTCTCTTCATCCCTGACCAGATATCTCGTTCAATGCAAGCAAAGACTTCATCAATTTTGTCATGGCAATTTCCTTTCAAGGCACAGTTCAAGTATCACTTATCATGGTAATCCTTCCTTAATACTTCCAGAGAAAAGTTCTGTACCATCATGCTCTCTGCCACAGCTTTGGAGTCAGACACGGTGTTGCTCTCATTCATACATCACTAGTTCTGTGTGACTCTTGGCAAGTTACCAGATATCTGTGCCTCTGTTTTTCCAGTTCAGTATTAAAGAGCCAAATAACAAATATTCTAGTAGGATTTTCTTGAGAATTCGGAGAAATTGATTCAAAGTATATTACTTGGCATGTAGATGTCATTCAATAAATGCTGTTTGATTTTAAATATGAAGAACGCTGTTCACATCTCAGTCTTTTCAATCAAACTCATATCGATGAGGAACTCAAAACTTACAGAAAAATCTCTTGCTTACAATCTAGAGACCTTATCTCCAATCACCCATCATTCAGGATCTGGACAGGATCTGGCTTACATTCTGGCTCCACTAAATGTTGTCCAGGATTCTTAAGTTTGACTGAGAGCCCAAGAAGCTAACCTGAAAGGAGTTACAGTTAGAGAAGTGCGTGCAGTGCAATCTTAGATCGAAGTAGCCCTGACACTCTGAAGGGTTTCTGCAAACAAGAGTAGTCTTTGGAGGTTGAAGTAGAATGATGGGAAATGATCAAAGGGATCTTATGCATTTGCATAGAGAAATTTGTAATTTGGATCAGTCCCAGGGAAACCATGACACCTACCGAGATACAGAGTCCACCATGAAGGATTCTGCCCTTCTGGGCCAAATGGTCCATGTCCAGTCCAGGCAGGCTAAGGGCCACAGGGAAGCTCTAGTTCACACCAGCTGTTATAGAATACATTATGCCTTAACATTAGACCTTTAGAAGTTTCACACCCAGAATCCTCTTCTTGGGCAAAGAAGGGAAAGCCTGCAGTACTGCTGAGAAGGCCAAGGAAGACTCTGAGTAGGGAAGGCTTTCTATTGTTATTATTGTTATTGTTATTGTTATTACTATTACAAATATAATTACTATTACAATTACAACTACAATTACTATTACTATTCCTTTTCAAGACACTATCATGGAGGACAGAACCTGGGAAGTGATGGGAATCCATCCATTTGCTCACTCTCCTGCTTTGCGAATCCTAAGGAAGCTGGAATACCTCCCAGGCACCCTAGCCCTCTAGAGCCTACTCACTGGGAGTTTGAGCTATATAGAGAGTTCTGGATGTTTAGGGGAGATATCCATGTCCTGAGAGATCCACACTGACACCTCTCTTTCTCTTCCCTTCTTCAGGATCCAGACAGAGCTGCGTATCCCTGCTCCTTGTGGTTCTCCTCGGTCTTCTGGTCCAGCTGCTTGCTCTTGCTGCACTGTAGCCCTCTCCTGTCTGCAGTTTGTGGGTCTGTGTGCTGAAGGGAGGCCAAGGGGAAAGCACTTGATTGGTTGTTTAGGATCTCTGGTAGGAGGAAGAGTGGGATCCTTACAGGGGAGGTCTGCTTTAGCATTTATAATTTCCATAAGCATCCTAGGAACTGACTGGGTCAGTCACTATGATTTAGACTTGATTTCAAATTTACTACCCTTTAACAGTTTGCTATGATCAGAATGCAGTGTTTGTTTGTATAGTCAACAATAAGAAATTTTTGTTGCTGTTATTATTTTTGTTTTTTTTAAACCTTGATTTTTTTTGTAAATTTTGTGTCCTGCAGGCCAGATCCACTAATCTTCCTGCCCCTTCATATGCAGCCTCTGAACTTATAACCTCCCCCCCCTGAAAAAAAAAAAACAAAGATGGCAAATAAAGAACACAAACAAAGCATAGAATCCATCTCATGGAAAAGCTCTACTATGTCATGATGTGTCCCACAGTATTCCTCCGACCACACACTGTCATTGCAAGAGTCATTGATCTGGTTCCAGGTCTCTGGCTCCTGGGACACCATCCATACGGTATCCTCTCCAGGACTCCTCCTGGTTGTCCTGCTGTTCCCCTGTGACATGCAGCTTTGAATCAGCAGGACTGGACCTTTCAAGCATCCCAACGGTTCACAGATAATGCAGATGTTGGTGTGGACCACCTGGAAGCCCTGGAGCTGGGCCTGGGTGGTTGCTGAGCTGGTCGGCCCACTGCTCTCCCTTATCCACACCACCAGGGCAATCTTCTCAAGTACTGCTCAGGCTGGGCCACCCAGTGCTGTCACTGGCAGGAGGCAGGGTCACCTCTCCTGCCCCCGTGCCCTTAGGGCAGCTTCCCTGCATCCACGGCTCCACAGCCAGATCCACTGTGCTTCCCAGTTGACAGGCAGGGACTGAGGTCATCGAGGGCTGGAACAGCTGTCTTGCTCTCACTCCATTGGGCCATCTTCCCCGCACCCTGAACACTAGTGCCAGCTCCACTGTGCTTGCCAGGAGAGGTGGGGACCACTGGGACCACTCTCCCAAGCTCGGCAGTCAGCAAAGGGGCAGGCCCAGCTCGCATGCTTTCATGACCCCAAGTGAATCACCTCTCTCCACTACCTCAACATGGCAACTGGCAATGTGGAAGAGGTCATCCTACTCCTGCTCAGACCACTACATATGAGATGAGGTAGAAGGGTGGCTCTCCCTAGAGCTACAGCCAGGGAGGGGTCAGTGCCAGCTCTTCTGCTCTCATGACCTCTGGGCGTCCACCCAACCCCCGTGTGAAGCTGCTGCAAGTGGCTAGTGGCATGTTGGGT
The DNA here is from genome assembly GCA_964023405.1 of Apodemus agrarius. NCBI lineage: Eukaryota > Metazoa > Chordata > Mammalia > Rodentia > Muridae > Apodemus > Apodemus agrarius. The sequence goes on along the minus strand of OZ030005.1, from coordinate 94,162,209 downwards.
TAGTGTCCATGCCACCTCACAGCAGATGAGAAGAGACGGTGGTCAGCTTTGCCACACTCATCCTTTGGACCCGCTCACCAGTTCCCCTCTACCCACCATGACCAGGTCCACTATGTTACCCAGTCAAAATGCTGGGCCAACTCTAAGGGTCTCTTCTAAGTGCTGCTGTTCATGGGCGAGAAGTGGACGCAGCTCTCCAGAGCCAGTGAGGGGCAAGAACAGTTTTGCACAGGCCCTTGGTCATCCACGTGCTCCCAGGGAGGCTGCTGCCCACACCGGGGCCTTCCCATGGCCTCTGGAGTAATATGAGTCATGGGCATTGACAGAGCTCCATGGCCCTGACATGGCCCTCAGTGGCTGCATCGGCAGGGACTTCACCATGGCTTCGAGGTGCCACAGGTGTCTACTTGCAACAGACTCTTCTCCTCCTCCCTTGCATCTCCATTTCCATCCCCCTTCACCATGCCCAAACTGTCCTGCTTCTCCTTCTGCCCACTCTTGTACACTGTAGTGGCTCCTGTTGCAGGCTGGCCACATGGCTTGTGGGCCCCTGGGTATTTACAGTCTGCCTCTGTGCCACGTAGCAGGGCAGGTCAATGGATATTTTCCCCCTCATGCACTGAGTGGCAGGAGGGCAGGCTGGCCCTTCTGTGTCTATGGCCTGCCTGAGCCATGCAGCAGAGGTCAGTTCTCTGGGCCTCCCTCTCTGCCATTGGCCCACAGTAATGGCGGTGGCTGGTCTTGGGATGTCTTCCTCCAACTACACTTTGTTGTATGAAAGTAGGCAGGGCTCTGTGTGTCCTGTGCCTGACAGCTCCCTGCAGTTGAGGGCAGGTCTCTGTGTGCATCCCCACTAAGTCAACTATGCATGGTGGAGGACAGCACCACTGATGTCTTCCTCCTCCTCCTCCTCCTCCTTTTATTCAGGGTGGTGACAGGCAGGGCCCTGTGTGCATGGTCTGATAGTGCTGAGTATGGAGAGTGAATCTATAGGTATCTTTCCCTAACCACCGCCAGGTGGCATGGCAGTGGGCAGGACTCTAGATGTCTCGTGGCTTTACTTTATCCTCCATTGCTTTCACACAGTCCTAGGATGCTGTGATGGTCTCCTTGTCACTGACCTCAGCACAACAATCAGAGGTCCCAGCCCAAGGCAAGTCAGGACAGTAGCAGTTTAAAATAGGAGATTTGTGATAAACGTTGTAATCCAAGGAAATAAACAATTTATAACCACATCTTGCTCTTCTGTGACTAGGTATTTCTATAGACTGTAGTATTTCTTTGAGAGACCCCTTAAGTTGTGGTATCTGATGCCCACACTTCTATTGATGAGTAAGTTCATGTGGCGCATTTCTCACACACAGGTGCTCTTGCAGGATGAACTGAATGGGCCTTACATATAAGGGCTGACCCAGATAAACGCCACTCTCTATCCCAGTATAAACGCAACCAGCTACTGAGCCCTGTCAGTTTACTTTAATAACTTCAGATATCTCTAAGGATATGGGTAGCTACATTCATTTTTAAAATATCCTTACTGCATGTGGATGATGTCTGTGGCCTCATGCCTTGAAATGTGTCTAGGGGTCAGAGGACAACCCTGTGGGATTAGTTCTCCCCTTCCAACTGTGTGTAGGTTCCAGGGATCAAGCCTATGTTGTCAGCTTGCACGTGAAGCATTATTTAAATGTGGTGCATCTCACCTCCCAGACAGGCACAGTTTGAGGTATATATGGATCAGGAAGTCTGTGTCCTGTGTTCACCATGAGTAAGTGGGTTTAGCCTGGGTGTATAAAGCTTCCCTTACTCCGCATGTTATGAAGTTAGAGAGCCCTGGAAAAGAGCACAGACTCAATTTGGATTACAACTGTAATTAGTTAAATTTATTGTAGCTGTCATCAGGACAACAGTATCTGAGCCAACCAGAGAAGGTTGAGGCACGTGGTGTGGATGCAGAGAAGGATTTTAAATGTGAGACTCATAAGAAGACTGAGCATCTGTACAAGTGAACCAAGAGCTGACCAGGATATCTCAGAATAGTCCATGAATGTCTGCATAAACAGGTTAGAGAAGCCAAAAATTCACTTAGCCATATAACCATCACCAACAAAAAGGAAGTGATGGCTGTACATTTCTGGTGAAGGGCAATGAGTCAGTGTAACTGCTAACTTATTTTACAGGGATTGAATCAGAGTGAAATTCCTATTATGTGTCAAGTTGATGCTGTGATTTGAATAAGCTTGGACCAGGGAGTGGCACTATTAGGAGGTGTGGCCTTGTTGGAGTAGGTGTGGCCTTGTTGAAGAAAGTATGTCAGTGTGACCTTGTTCTTTAAGTCCCTTGTCCCATCTGCCTGGAAGCCAGTTTTCTACTGGCCTTCAGATGAAGATGTAGAACTCTCAGCTCCTCTTGCACTATGCCTGCTGACGCTGCCATGGTGATTCTCTCCACTCCTAACGTGGTGAATGTAGCTGGTTTTACACCATGGGTCCCACACACCCAGGCCAAGAAATTGGAAGCTACAGATGCTGCTGGGAAATGGACTGTCTCTCATAAAGTGGGCCAATTAAGTGACTTTTTGTTTTGTTTTGTTTGGAGACAGGATTTCTCTGTGTAGGCCTGGCTGTCCTGAAACTCACTCTGTAGACCAAGCTGGCCTCGAACTCAGAAATCCACCTGCCTCTGCCTCCCAAGTGCTGGGATTAAAGGCTTGCACCACCACTACCAGAAGTGGGCCAAATAAGTGTAAGGTTTTACTGAGATATGGAGCCTTTACTCTTGTATCTCTACTTCCTCCTGAGTCTTAGGTTTGATATGAATACAAGATCATGGTCCAACCCCCTGCGGGCCTTAAGGCTGGATCTGGAAACTGAGAAATATGGAGGGAAGGTGATAGCTAATGTAGCTACAGACTGGCGACCCAGGGAAGAGAAGAGGAGAGGAGAGGAGAGGAGAGGAGAGGAGAGGAGAGAGGGAGAGGGAGAGGGAGAGGGAGAGGGAGAGGGAGAGGGAGAGGGAGAGGGAGAGGGAGAGGGAGAGGGAGAGGGAGAGGGAGAGGGAGAGGGAGAGGGAGAGGGAGAGGGAGAGGGAGAGGGAGAGGGAGAGGGAGAGGGAGAGGGAGAGGGAGAGGGAGAGGGAGAGGGAGAGGGAGAGGGAGAGGGAGAGAGAGAGAGTTGATAATTGGTGTCAGTCTCTGTTCTCTCAGTTTCCCCAGCTAAGTAAGTACTCTGCTCCTGACTGGCCCTTTAGTTCTCACTCTGATTAGATGAAGTGAGGGGTCCTGCATCTTACTATAAGCCGTATGAGTTCATGGTTTGTCTCATTCACATAGACTAGCAGGGAATGTAAGAGGGCCCCAGACCTAAGCTCAAATGATTCCATAATGGAAGTACTATTATAGCCATAAAATTCAGCATATAAAAAGCACCACATGCCAAAACAAAAACAACGACCTGATCCATTGAAGTTCATAGTACTGGGAAAGTCTCTAAAAGTAGTTTGCTTTTTGGTTTTGTAATTACTGTATTATACTTTTCTTGGTGGAGGGTTGCTATACCCTCTGTTGTTTCTTAATATCTGTTCAGGGTTTCTTCCCCACTTTTTCAGTTTTGCTATCAAGAAAATGACACAAAGATATGATAATTTATTAATAATCTGTACTATGCAGTGCAGGTTCTGAGCCAGTCCACACCTCCCAAGCTGTTCAAACCAATTAAATGCCCCATCACTTGCTCATCAGTCCTGCCTGGGTAGCTTCAGCTACTGTCTGTCCTCAGGGTGAACTCCTCTTCAATGTGCTCCTAACCCCTCCCATCTCATGCTGACTTCCTTCCCCTCCACTTCTTCCTCCTTCTGCTCATGAAATCCTTCAAGGCTCCCCCACAGGTTCCTAAGTCCCTTCCTGTCCTGTCTGCCCAGTCATAGGGTCCAGCCTTTACTAACCAACCAGGGATATTGGGGAGCAGTCTTCTCTGATGGGTCCCACACAACTCCTTCTTTAAATCCTTGACTCTAAAGCCTGAATGTAGAGACTTAAGGTGCAAAGTTCTGCTGCTTGATGGGCCTGGAACGTGGCCCCATCATTAAAATCCTTTTTCTTCAGCTTTCTATTTTTGATGGTTTCCTTCACTGTTTAAGCTTTCTCTCAATTCCTTTTCTAGAGTTGGAAGATTAGCTGGGTGACATTCGCCCTGAGCTCATCTTTCCTTTACTCCATTCGGCATTAGGCTTTTCTTTATTTATTTTTTTATCTCCTTCAGCACTGGTCTTACCTCCATTACTCCTGACATCCTGGTGCTCTTTTTCTCCTCGGTCTACATTTTGTATTTTCCCTTGCTCAGCTGTTCCTTTTCCTTATATAGCTGCATAAGGATGGTCCCCAGCAACCATGTGACACAATCAGTTCTAGACTATCTTGAGACCATTAATTTAAAGCTGTTTAGTTTAACCTCAGACAAATTTTTTTTATGCAAGGACAGAAAGCAGCCACATCTTTTGCCAAACTACTACAACAGAGTCCAGTTAGTTATACTCTTCATTGAAACCTACAGAGCTGGGGTCCTCATAGTTCAAATCTCCCTCAGCATCCTTTTTGCTTTTCTTTCTTTCTTTTTTTTTTTCAATGGAAAAAGCAAGAGGAATTTATTATTCCAACAAACTTTGGGGGTCATTTCCTGCACCTGAATGAGAAATGGCAACCCTGCCCCCAGCCTGTTTGGTCAGTCTTTATACAGTTTGTCCTGTGGAATGTGTTTACCTGGTCCAGACCTCCCCAGAACCCAGGAGGCCATGTTTACCTGATCCAGACCTCCGTGATCCCCAGGAGCCTGATGGAGTTTTCATCCTTTTTTTTTTAATTTAATTTTTATTTTCTATATTCTATGTTTACATTCCAAAGGCTTTCCCCTTTCCCAGTTCCCCCCCCCACCATATGTCCCATAATTCCTCTCCCCCCCAACTATCCCCCAATCATCCCCCCCCATGATTTCTCTGTTCTGAGTCTACAAAACTGGATCCAATCTTTACAGGCCTAGGGTCCTCTCCTTTCTTCTTCTTGGGAGTCATTTGACTTGCTAATTGTGCCTTGAGTATTTAGGGCTTCTGGGCTCATTAATATCCACTTATCAGTGATTGCATTTCATGTGTATTCTTTTGTGATTGGGTTAACTCGCTTAGGATGATATTTTCCAGATCTAACCATTTGCCTACAAATTGCATGAATTCATTATTTTTAATTGCTGAGTAGTATTCCATTGTATATATATATACCACATTTTCTCTATCCATTCTTCCTTTGATGGACATCTGGGCTCCTTCCAACTTCTGGCTATTATAAACAAGGCTGCTATGAACATAGTGGAGCATGTGTCTTTATTGTATGCAGGGGAATCCTCTGGGTATATGCCCAGGAGTGGTATGCCAGGGTCCTCTGGAAGTGACATGCCCAATTTTCTGAGGAACTGCCACACTGATTTCGAGAGCGGTTTTACCATTTTGCAATCTCACCAACAGTGGAGGAGTGTTCCTCTTTCTCCACATCCTCGCCAGCACCTGTTGTCTCTTGAGTTTTTAATCTTAGCCATTCTGAGTGGTGTGAGGTGGAATTTCAGGGTTGTTTTGATTTGCATTTCCCTGATGACTAATGATGTTGAATATCTCTTAAGGTGTTTCTCGGCCATCCGCATTTTGGCTGGTGAAAATTCTTTGTTTTGCTCTGTACCCCATTTTTTGATAGGGTTATTTGGTTCTTTGGGGTCTAACTTCTTGAGTTCTTTGTATATATTGGATATTAGCCCTCTGTTGGATGTGGGGTTGGTGAAGATCCTTTCCCACTTTGTTGGTTGCCGTTTTGTCCTTCTGACAGTGTCCTTTGCCTTACAGAAACTTTGTAATTTTATGAGGTCCCATTTGTCAATTCTTGATCTTAGAGCATATGCTATTGGTGTTCTGTTCAGGAACTTTACCCGTGTGCCCATGTCCTCCAGGGTCTTCCCAAGTTTCTTTTCTAATAGTTTCAGTGTGTCTGGTTTTATGTGGAGGTCCTTGATCCACTTGGAGTTGATCTTAGTACAAGGAGATAAGAGTGGGTCAATTCCCATTCTTCTGCATGTTGACCTCCAGTTGAACCAGCACCATTTGTTGAAAAGGCTATCTTTTTTCCACTGGATGGTTGTGGCTCCATTATCAAAGATCAAGTGACCATAAGTCTGTGGGTTCATTTCTGGGTCTTCAATCCTATTCCATTGATCTACCTGCCTGTTGCTCTACCAATATCATGCAGTTTTTAACACAATTGCTCTGTAGTACTGCTTGAGGTCAGGGATATTGATTTCCCCAGAAGTCCTTTTATTGTTGAGAATAGTTTTAGCTATCCTGGGTTTTTTGTTGCTCCAGATGAATTTGAGAATTGGTCTTTCTAGATCTATCAAGAATTGAGTTGGGATTTTGATGGGGATTGCATTGAATCTGTAGATTGCTTTTGGCAAGATGGCCATTTTTACTATATTGATCCTGCCAATCCAGGAGCAAGAAATATTTTTCCATCTTCTGAGGTCTTCTTCGATTTCTTTCTTCAAGCACTTGAAGTTCCTGCCATACAGATCTTTTGCTTGTTTGGTTAGAGTTACGCCAAGGTACTTTATGTTGTGGCTATTGTGAAGGGTGTTATTTCCTTAACTTCTTTCTCAGCCTGCTTGTCCTTTGAGTACAAGAAAGCTACTCATTTGCTTGAGTTAATTTTATAACCAGCCACTTTGCTGAAGTTGTTTATCAGCTGTGGAAGTTCTCTGGTGGAGTTTTTTGGGTCGTTTAAGTAAACTATCATATCGTCTGCAAATAATGATACTTTGACTTCTTCCTTTCCAATTTGTATCCCTGTGACTTCCTTATGTTGTCTAATTGCTCTCACTAGAACTTCAAGTACTATATTGAAATGATTTGGAGAGAGAGGGCAGCCTTGTCTAGTCCCTGATTTTAGTGGGATTGCTTCAAGTTTCTCTCCATTTATTTTGATGTTGGCTACTGGTTTGCTGTAGATTGCTTTTACTATGTTTAAGTATGAGCCTTGAATTCCTGCTCTTTCCAAGACTTTTAGCATGAAAGGATGCTGAATTTTGTCGAATGCTTTTTCAGCATCTAATGAGATGACCTTGTGGGTTTTTTTCTTTTAGTTTGTTTATGTAGTGGATTACATTGATGGATTTCCATATATTGAACCATCCCTGCATCCCTGGAATGAAGCCTACTTGATCATAGTGAATGATCGTTTTGATATGCTCTTGGATTCGGTTGGCAAGAATTTTATTTAGTATTTTTGCATCGATATTCATAAGAGAAATTTGCCTGTAGTTCTCTTTGTTGGATCTTTTTGTGGTTTAGGTATCAGCGTAATTGTGGTTTCGAAGAATGAGTTGGGCAGTGTCCCTTCTGTCTCTATTTTGTGGAATAGTTTGAAGACTATTGGTGTTAAGTCTTCTTTGAAGGTCTGGTAGAATTCTGCACTAAAACCATCTGGTCCCGTAATTTTTTTGGTTGGGAAGCTTTCTATGACCCCTTCTATTTCTTAAGGGGTTATGGGACTGTTTAGCTGATCTACTTGATGCGGATTTAATTTTGGCCTTTGGTATCTGTCTAGGAAATTGTCCATTTCCTCCAGATTCTCGAGTTGTTTTGAGTATAGGCCTTTGTAGTAGGATCTGATGATCTTTTGAATTTCCTCAGTTTCTGTTGTTATATCCCCCTTTTCATTTCTAATTTTGTTAATTTGGATACTGTCTCTGTGCCCTTTGGTTAGTCTGGCTAAGGGTTTATCTATCTTGTTGATTTTCTCGAAGAACCAGCTATTGGTTTTGTTGATTCTTTGTATGGTTCTCTTTGTTTCTACTTGATTGATTTCAGCCCTTAGTTTGATGATTTCCTCTCTTCTACTCCTCCTAGGTGAATTAGCTTCTTTTTGTTCCAGGGCCTTCAGGTGTGCTGTTAAGTTGCTAGTGTATGCTCTCTCCAGTTTCGTTTTGGAGGCACTCAGGGCTATGAGTTTTCCTCTTAGCACTGCTTTCATTGTGCCCAAAGATTTGGGTAGGTCGTACCTTCATTTTCATTGAAGTCTAAAAAGTCTTTGATTTCTTTCTTTATTTCTTCCTTGACCAGGGTGTCATTGAGTAGAGTATTGTTCAGTTTCCATGTGTATGTGGGCTTTCTGTTGTTCTTCTTGCTATTGAAGACCACTTTTACACCATAGTGATCTGATAGGAGACATGTGATTAGTTCGGTCTTCTTGTATTTGTTGAGGTCTGTCTTGTGACCAATTATATGTTCAATTTTTGAGAAGGTACCATGCGGTGCTGAGAAAAAGGTATACTCTTTTGCTTTAGGATGGAATGTTCTATATATATCTGTTAAATCCAATTGGTCCAAAGCTTCAATTAATTTCACTGTGTCCCTGTTTAGTTTCTACTTTCCTCATCGGTCCATTGAGGAGAGTGGAGTGTTGAAGTCACCTACAATTATTGTGTTAGGTGCAATGTGTGCTTTAAGCCTTAATAAAGTTTCTTTTACGAATGAGGATGCCCTTACATTTGGGGCATAGATGTTCAGTATTGAGAATTCTTCTTGGTGGATTTTCCCTTTGACAAGCAAGAAGTGACCTTCTGAGTCTCTTTTGATGACTTTAGGTTGAAATTCAATTTTATCTGATATTAGAATGGCTACTCCAGCTTGTTTCCTGAGACCATTTGCTTGTAAAATTGTCTTCCAGCCTTTTACTCTAAGGTGGTGTTTGTCTTTGACACTGAGATGTGTTTCCTGTATGCAGCAAAATGTAGAGTCCTGTTTCCATATCCAGTCTGTTAGTCTGTGTGTTTTTATTGGGGAATTGAGTCCATTGATATTAAGAGATATTAAGGAATAGTAATTATTACTTCCTGACATTTTGGGCGTTATTATATATATATATATATATATATATATATATGTATATATATATATATATATATGTATACACACACACACACACACACACACACACACACACATATATATATATATATACATATATATATATATATATATATTGTATTTGAGTGGTTCTCTTCTTTTGGGTTGGATGAGGTGGGGTTTCTATTTTGTTTCTTCTGGGGTGTAGTTTCCCCCCTTGTGTTGGTATTTTCCCCCTATTATCCTTTGTAGGGCTGGGTTTGTAGATAAATATCGTGCAAATTTGGTTTTGTCTTGGAATTCCTTGGTTTCCCCATCTATGGCAATTGAGAGTTTTGCTGGGTATAGTAGTTTTGGCTGAAGTTTGTGTTCTCTTAGAGTCTGCATGAGGTCTGCCCAGGATCTTCTAGCTTTCATGGTCTCAGGTGAGAAGTCTGGTGTAATTCTGATAGGTCTTCCTTTATATGTTACTTGTCCTTTTTCTCACTGCCTTTAATATTCTTTCTTTGTTTAGTACATTTGGGGTTTTGATTATTATGTGACGGGAAGTATTTCTGTTCTGGTCCAGTCTATTTGGGGTTCTATAGGCTTCTTGTATATTCATGGGCATCTCTCTCTTTAGGTTGGGGAAGTTTTCTTCCATAATTTTGTAGAAGATATTTGCTGGCCCTTTAGGTTGTAGATCTTCATTCTCATCTGTCCCTATAATCCTTAGGTTTGGTCTTCTCATTGTGTCCTGGATTTCCTCAATGTTTTGGGTTACCAGCTTTTTGCATTTTGCATTTTCTTTAATTGTTGAAACTATGGTTCCTATGGTATCTTCAGCATCTGAGATTCTGTCTTCTATCTCTTGTATTCTATTGTTGATATTTGCATCTATGACTCCTGATTTCTTCCCAAGGTTTTCTATCTCCAATGTTGTCTCTCTTTGCGATTTCTTAGTTGTTTCTACTTTTTTTTTTTTAGTTTCTTTTTTTTATTGGATATATACTATATTTACAATTGATTTCCCTTTTTCTGGTTCCCCACCCCAAGGGTCCTACATGCCCTTTTCCCTCCCCCTGCTCCCTCATCCACCCCCTCCCACATCACTGTTCTTGTACTCCCCCACAATGATGTTTTGGTCCATTCTAGCACCAGTGTCCACTCCTTTCTTCTTGTGAGACATCACTTGATATGTGATTTATGTCTTTGGTGTTCTAAGCTTCTAGGCTAATATCCACTTATCAGTGACTGTATACCATGGGTATTCTTTTGAGACTGGGTCACCTCACTTAGTATGACGTTTTCCAGCTCCATCCATTTCTCTAAGAATTTCATGAATTCATTGTTTCTAATGGCTGAATAGTACTCCATTGTGTATATATACCACATTTTTTTGGTATCCATTCCTCTGTTGAGGGACATCTGGGTTCTTTCCAGCTTCTGGCTATTATATATATGGCTGCTATGAACATAGTGGAGCATGTATCCTTATTGCATGCTGGGGAATCTTCTGGGTATATTCCCAGGAGTGGTATGGCTGGGTCCTCCGGAAGTATCATGTCCAGTTTTCTGAGGAACCGCCATACTGATTTCCAGAGTGATTGTACCAGTTTGCATTCCCACCAGCAGTGGAGGAGTGTTCCTCTTTCTCCACATCCTTGCCAACAGCTGATGTCTTCTGAGTTTTTAATCATAGCCATTCTGACTGGTGTGAGGTGAAATCTCAGGGTTGTTTTAATTTGCATTTCCCTAATGACTAATGATGTTGAACATTTTTTAAGGTGTTTCTCAGCCATCCAAATTTCTTCAGGTGAAAAGTCTCTGTTTAGCTCTGTATCCCATTTTTGGATAGGGTTATTTGGTTTTCTGGGGTCTAACCTCTTGAATTCTTTGTATACATTGGAAATTAGCCCTCTGTCGGATGTGTGGTTGGTGAAGATTTTTTCCCAATTTGTTGGTTGCCGATTTATCCTTTTGACAGTGTCTTTTGCCTTACAGAAACTTTGTAATTTTATGAGGTCCCATTTGTCTATTCTTGCTCTTAGAGCATAAGCAATTGGTGTTCTGTTCAGGAATTTTTCTCCTGAGCCAATGTCCTCAAGGGTCTTCCCCAGTTTCTTTTCTATTAGTTTTAGTGTGTCTGGTTTTATGTGGAGGTCCTCGATCCACTTGGAGTTGAGCTTAGTGCAAGGAGATAAGAGTGGATCAATTCTCATTCTTCTGCATGTTGACCTCCAGTTGAGCCAGCACCATTTGTTGAAAAGGCTATCTTTTTTCCACTGGATGTTTTCAGCTCCTTTGTCGAAGATCAATTGGCCATAGATGTGTGGGTTCAATTCTGGGTCTTCGATCCTATTCCATTGATCTGCCTCCCTGTCAATGAACCAATACCATGCAGTTTTTAATACTACTGCTCTGTAATATTGCTTGAGGTCTGGGATATTGATTCCCCCAGAAGTTCTTTTGCTGTTGATGGTAGTTTTAGCTATCCTGGGTTTTTTGTTATTCCAGATGAATTTGAGAATTGCTCTTTCTAACTCTATGAAGAACTGAGTTGGGATTTTGATGGGGATTGCGTTGAATCTTTATATTGCTTTGGGCAAGATTGCCATTTTGACTATATTAGTCCTGCCAACCCACGAGCATGGAAGATTTTCCCATTTTCTGATGTCTTCTTCAATTTCCCTCTTCAAAAGAATACACATGAAATGCAATCACTGATAAGTGGATATTAATTAGCCCAGAAGCTCTGAATATTCAAGACACAATTAGCAAATCATGTGATTGCCAAGAAGAAGGAAGGAGGAGAAGGCCCTGGTCTTGAAAAGACTTGATCCAGTATTGTAGGGGAGTTCCAGAACAGAGAATTGGAAGGGGGTGATTGGAGAATAGGCAGAGGGAAGAGGACATATGGGACATATGGTGAGGGGGGAACCATGAAAGGGAAAGCATTTGGAATGTAAACAAAGAATATAGAAAATAAAAAAAATAGGACTTCCATCATGGAATCAGTTGGGCTAAGGTCTGGGGCCCTGATACATTCCCTGCTAGTCTATGCTACTGAGACTAATCATGGACTCATATGGCTTATAGTAAGATGCAAGGCCCCTCACGTAATCTAATCAGTGTGAGAACTAAAGGGCCAGTCAGTTCAGGAGCAGAATACTTTCTTAGCTGGGGAAACCCAGAGAACAGAGACTGACACAAATTATCTAATTTCTCTCTCTCTCTCTCTCTCTCTCTCTCTCTCTCTCTCTCTCTCCCTCTCCTCTTCCCCAACCATGACAATTTTGTTCTAACTACACCTGATCAACTAGTATACAAACAACAGGTTTGTCCCAAATCCATACATAGTTCCTTTATCTCATGAGAAGTAACTGTAAGTTTCTCTGATTTTACAGGATCACTTCTGCAAAGGAGTCTAAATATTGTTTTTATTAAGTAATGGAAATTTTAATATTTGTAGAACATTTAGAATTTTTTTAAACAGTAGAAATTCTTTTTTTTTTCTTTTTCAAGACAGGGTTTCTCTGTGTAGTCCTGGCTGTCCTGGAGCTCACTCTGTAGACCAGGCTGGCCTCGAACTCAGAAATCTGCCTGCCTCTGCCTCCCAAGTGTTGGGATTAAAGGCGTGTGCCACCACCGCCCAGCTTAGCAATTTTAATATTTGTAGAATATTTAGAAACTCAGGAGACAGCAGGTGTTGGTGAGGATGTGGAGAAAGAGGAACACTCCTTCACTGCTGGTGGGATTGCCAGCTGGTACTACCACTCAGGAAATCAGTCTGGCAATTCCTCAGAAAACTGGGCATGACAATTCCGGAGGACGCTGCTATAACACTCCTGGGCATATACCCAGAGGATTCCCCAGCATGTAATAAGGATACATGCTCCACTATGTTCATAACTGTCCTATTAATAATAGCCAGGAGCTGGAAAGAACCCAGATGTCCCTCAATGGAGGAATGGATACAAAACATGTGATATATATATATATATATATATATATATATATATACACACACATACATACATACACACAATGGAGTACTATTCAGCTATTAGAAATAATGAATTCATGAAATTCTTAGACAGATGGATGGAGCTGGAGAACATCATTCTAAGTGAAGTAACCCAGTCTCAAAAGAACACTTGTGGTCTGCACTCACTGATAAGCAGATATTAGCCTTGAAGCTTGGAATACCCAAGATACAATCAACATATCAAATGATGTCCAAGAAGAAGGAAGGAGTGGCCTCTAGTTCTGGAAAGGCTCAGTGCAACAGTGTAGGGGAATACCAGAACAGGGAAGTGGGAAGGGGTGGATGGGGGTATAGGGGGAGGGAAGAAGGCTTATGGAACTTTCAGGGAGGGGGGATCCAGGAAAGGGGAAAGCATTTGAAATTTAATTAAAGAATATACCAATTAAAAAAATAAAATGGAGAAAGATGAAAAAATAACACAATGGGAAGGTCTCAATGAGATTCAGGCAATTCACATCCTCATCTTTATGGCAGAATGTAGCCTTTTCTCAAACATTTTTCAGTGCTTACGGGACAAAGTTTTTCATCAAAACGTTCTTGCGGGTTTATATCAAAAAATTTTCCTACTACTCTAAGGAAGAAGAAGTGTTAATTCCAGGCTATGAAGTATATCACAAAGTCACAACAACAACAACAACAACAACAACAACAACAACAAAGCAAAAGGGTATATCGAAATTTATCTAGACTCCCCAGATAATAAGAAGAGCAACTTCAATTGCTTCTATAGCGGTTCTACTCAGACAACATAAGCAGCTCAGGTAAGACTGGGTCTGTGTTAGAGATGGAGCTGGCAGGGGTTCCCAGGAAATGGAAGAGGGGGCGCTCCCCACATGGTAGATCCTGCACATGGCTAGGGAGTCTGGAACGGAGAATGGCAGCGTTGGTCAGCCCAGGGCACGCAGCTCAGTGACAGTGTGTCAGAAATGGTTGAAACAGTGAGCAACTTCAGGAGAAAGCTCCTACCAGGGGCTCCTCATGAGGAGGGACATGTGCCATCTGCAGCTGTTTCTCCATCCTTTCAATCTAAGGATGCCCGTGTTTGTGGGTCTCTATACATGTATACCCATCATGCTTTGTGGCCTGAGTTCTCTTCATCCCTGATCAGATATCTCGTTCAATGCAAGCAAAGACTTCATCAATTTTGTCATGGCAATTTCCTTTCAAGGCACAGTTCAAGTATCACTTATCATGGTAATCCTTCCTTAATACTTCCAGAGAAAAGTTATTTGGGTCAGTATTAAAGACTCAAATAACAAATATTCTAGTAATTTCCTTTCAAGGCACAGTTCAAGTATCACTTATCATGGTAATCTTTCCTTAATACTTCCAGAGAAAAGTTATTTGGGTCAGTATTAAAGACTCAAATAACAAATATTCTAGTAATTTCCTTTCAAGGCACAGTTCAAGTATCACTTATCATGGTAATCCTTCCTTCATACTTCCAGAGAAAAGTTCTGTACCATCATGCTCTCTGCCACAGCTTTGGAATCAGACACAGTGTTGCTCTCGTTCAAATATCACTAGTTCTGTGTGACTCTGCAAGTTACCAGATATCTGTGCCTCTGTTTTTCCACTTCAATATTAAAGACCCAAATAATATTCTAGTAGGATTTTCTTGAAAATTAGGAGAAATTCATTCAAGATACATACTTGGCAGGTAGATGTCATTCAATAAATGTTGTTTGATTTTAAATATGAAAATCCCTGTTCACATCTCAGCCTTTTGAATCAAGCTCACATTGATGAAGAGCTCAATACTTACAGAAAAAAACTCTTGCTTACAATCTAGAGACTGTGTCTCCTATCACCCACCACTCAGGATCTGGAGAGTGTCTGGCTTACATCCTGGGTCCACTAAATGTTGTCCAGGATTCTTAAGTTTGACTGAGAGTTCAAGGAGTCACCCTGAAATGAGTTACAGTTAGAGGAGTGAATACAGTACAGTCTTAATTCTAAGGAGCCCTGACACTCTGAAGGGTTTCTGCAAACATGAGAAAAAGTCTTTGGAGACTGAAGTAGAATGATGGGAAGAAATCACAGGGATCTTATACATTTGCATAGAGAAATTTGTAATTTGGGCTAGTCCCAACCATGACACCTACTCAGGTAGAGAGTCCACCATGAAGGATTTGGCCCTTCTGAGCCAAATGGTCCATGTCCAGCTCAGGCATGGTGAGAGCCACAGGTAAGCTCTAGTTCACGCCAGCTAGTATAGAAAACATGCTGATTCTACAATAGAGCTTCAGAAGTTTAATACCCAGGATCCTCTTGGGTGAAGAGGGAAAGTCTGAAGTACTGTGAAGGCCAGGGAAGACTATGAGTAGGGAAGGCTTTCTATGGTTATTGTTATTGTTATTGTTATTACTATTACAATTACTTTTACTATTACTATTACCATTACTATTACTATTCTAGGCAGTATCTTAGAGCACAGAACTGGGAAGGGATGGGAATCTATCCATTTGCTCACTCTCCTGCTATTTGAGTACTTTGTGAATCCTAAGGAAGCTGGAAGAGTCTAGCCAGGCACCCTAGCCCTCTAGAGCCTACTCTCTTGGGGTTTGAGCTATATAGAGAGTTCTGGATGTTTAGGGCAGATATCCCTGTCCTGAGAGACCCACACTGACACCTCTCTTTCTCCTCCCTTCTTTAGGATCCAGACAGAGCTGTGTATCCCTGCTCCTTGTGGTTCTCCTCGGTCTTCTGGTCCAGCTGCTTGCTCTTGCTGTGCTGTAGCCCTCTCCTGTCTGCAGTTTGTGGGTCTGAGTGCTGAAGGGAGGCCAAGGGGAAAGCACTTGATTGGTTGTTTAGGATCTGTGGTAGGAGGAAGAGTGGGATCCTTTCAGGGGAGGTCTGCTTTAGCATTTATGACTTCCGTAAGCATCCTAGGAACCAACTGGATCAGTCACTATGATTTAGACTTGATTTCAAATTTACTACACTTTAACAGTTTGCTATGATCAGAAGGCAGTGTTTTTCCCTAATGTCAACAATAAGTTTTTGTTGATGTTATTGTTGTTGTTTTGTTTTTTTAAACATTAAATTTTTTTTTTTTTGTAGATTTAGTGTCAGGCAGTCTAGATCCACTAATCCTCCTGTCTCCTCATATCAAACCTTGAACTTACAAACACCCCCTCCCCCCAAGAAACAAACAAATATGGATAATAAAAAACACAAACAAGGCATAGAACCCATGTCATGGTGGAAGCTCTCCTATGTCATGGTGTGTCACACAGTATTCCCACCACCACCACCACCACACACCATCATTGCAATGAGTTGTTCATCTGGTTCTGGATCTTTGGACACCTGAGACACCATCCATACTGGATCCTCACCAGGACTCCTCCTGGTTGTCCTGCTGTTCCCCTGTGACATGCAGCTTTGAATCAGCAGGACTGGACCTTTCAAGCATCCCAACGGTTCACAGATAATGCAGATGTTTGTGTGGACCACCTGGAAGTCCTGGAGCTGGGCCTGGGTGGTTGCTGAGCTGGTCGGCCCACTGCTCGCCCTTGTCCACACCATCAGGGCAATCTCCTCAAGTACTGCCCTGGCTGGGCCACCCAGTGCTGTCACTGGCAGGAGGCAGGGTCACTCTCCTGCCCTCATGTCCTTAGGGTGGCTTCCCTGCATCCACGGCTCCACAGCCAGCTCCACTGTGCTTCCCAGTTGACTTGCAGGGCCTGAGGTCATCAAGGGCTGGATCAGCTGTCTTGTTCTCACTCCATCGGGCCATCTTCCCTGCACCCATTGAGGAGAGTGATGTGCTGAAGTCACCCACAATTATTGTGTTAGGTGCAATGTGTGCTTTGAGCTTTAGTAAAGTTTCTTTTACAAATGAAGATTCCCTTGCATTTGGAGCATAGATGTTCAGAAATGAGAGTTCTTGTTGGATTTTTCCTTTGACCAGTAAGAAGTGTCCTTCCATGTCTTTTTTGATGACTTTAGGTTGGACGTCAATTTTATCTGATATTATAAATGCTACCCCAGCTTGTTTCCTGAGACCATTTGCTTGTAAAATTGTTTTCAAGTCTTACTCTTAGTGTTTGTCTTTGACATGGAGGTGTGTTTCCTGTATGCAGCAAAATGTAGGGACCTGTTTACATATCCAGTCTGTTAGTCTATGTCTTTTTATTGGGGAATTGAGTCCATTGATGTTGAGATATTAAAGACTAGCGATTATTACTTCCTGTTATTTTTTATGTTATTTTTATGTTTGAGTGATTATCTTCTTTTGTGTTTGATGAGAGAAGGTTACTATCTTGCTATTTACAGGGTGTAGTTTCTCTTCTTTTGTTGGAGTTTTCCACCTATTATCCTTTGTAGGGCTGGGTTTGTGGAATGGTATTGTATAAATTTGGTTTTGTCATGGATTATCTTGGTTTCTCCATCTATGGTGATTGAGAGTTTTGCTGGGTATAGTAGTCTTGGCTGACATTTGTGTTCTCTTAGAGTCTGCATGAGATCTGCCTAGGATCTTCTAGCTTTCATGGTCTCTGGTGAGAATTCTGGAGTAATTCTGATAGGTCTTCCTTTATATGTTACTTGGCCTTTTTCTTTTACTGCCTTTAATATTCTTTCTTTGTTTAGTACATTTGGGGTTTTGGTTATTATGTGACAGGAGGAATTTCTGTTCTGGTCCAGTCTGTTTGGAGTTCTGTAGGCTTCTTATATGTTCATGGCATCTTTCTCTTTAGGTTAGGGAAGTTTTCTTCCATAATTTTGTTGAAGATATTTCCTGGCCCTTTAAGTTGTAAATCTTCACTCTCATCTATACTTATAATCCTTAGGTTTGGTCTTTTCATTTTGTCCTGGATTTCCTGAATGTTTTGGATTACAGGCTTTTTGCATTTTGCATTTTCTTTGACTGTTGAGTCGATGCTTTCTGTGGTATCTTTGGCATCTGAGATTCTGTCTTCTATCTCTTGTATTCTATTGTTGATATTTGCATCTATGACTCCTGATTTCTTCCCAAGGTTTTCTATCTCCAAAGTTGTCTCCCTTTGTGATTTCTTAGTTGTTTCTACTTCTGTTTTTAGATCCTGGATGGTTTTGCTCAGTTCCTTCACTTGTTTGTTTGTGTTTTCCTGTACTTCTTTAAGAGAATTCTTTGTTTCCTCTTTCATTGCTTCTGCCAGTTGACCCAAGTTGTCCTGTATTTCTTTAAGTGATTTTTGAATTTCCTCTTTATTGGATTCTATCTGTTGACCCATTTTCTGCTTCATTTCTTTAAATGATTTTTGTGTTTCCTTTGTAAGGGCTTCTACCTTTTTATTCATGTTCTCCTGAATTTTGTTTAGAGATTTATTTATGCCTTTCTTGTAATCCTCTAATAGCATTATGATATGTGATTTCAAATCCAGATCTTGTTTTTCTGGTGTGTTGGGGTATCCAGGACTTGCTATTGTCAGAGTATTGGGTTCAAATGCTGCCATATTGCCTTGATTTTTGTTAGTAATGTTCCTACATTTGCCTTTTGCCATCTGGTTATCTCTGGAGTTAGTTGGTCCTGTTGTCATTGGCTGGTGCTTGAACCTCCTATGAGCCTATAAGGCTATTTCCGCACCTCTCTCCATGACTGGGTTTCCCCTGACACAGATTGCTGATGGGTTGCCCTACTCTTGGGTGCCGTTGGAGCCCTGGTGTGCCTTGCCACAAGCAATGTTATACTTGGGTTGTCTCTGTGTACCTGGCGTTGCCTGTCTGGTCCATCCGGGAGTCAAGAAGTGGGAGGCTGTGGGGACCACTTCCAATTGTTGATCACACTGTAGGGCAAATGTCCCCTGACAGGCCTGGCACATAGATGACCCACAGAAGTGCCCAGTCCTTGGGCACAGGCAGAAGCCTGCCGGGCTATGTCCCAACCTATGTTAGACTCAGGATATCTCTATGTGCCTGGTGTTGCCTGTCTGATCCATCTGGGAGCCAAGATGGTAGAGACCCCTTCTGAAGATATGGATATTTATATTGAGGTCCAAGTGTTAGATAACCAGGTTTCCAGGAGAATTTGTCAAGCACAATATCCAGGTCATAGTGGTGCCGAAGTGACTCATGTGCCCATCTGCAGCCTGTATGGGTTGTGAGGGCATCAGTGCCAGAAACCGAGCTTGAACCTCACATGTAGCCTATTGTGTCATGAAATTCATCATATATTAAAGGGTGACCTGAGATTCTGATGCTCCCATATCTACATCTGAGAGCCTGGGATTATAGGTTGTGCCACCACAGCCAGTATGTACATGTCTGTGTCCACGAGTACAGGTGCCTGCAGAGGCCAGAGAAATTAGAACTTGGAGCTGGATTTACAGACTATTGTTAGCTGCTTGATCTGGTGCTGAGAATTGAACACAATTCCCCTGAAAGTGTAGTGCTTGATCTTAACTGCTCAGTAACCCATGCAGAGCCCTTGTTTATTTTTGTGATAATGATGTCTTCTTATTTTTGTTTTTTATTGAATTTCTGTTATGTTTTATATTTCTTTTTATGGCCTGGACCAACACCATTTTTTTTTGGCAAAGAATTCATTGTAGATATCTGTCCATTCTATTTTTTATTGGAAGAAGCTATGACACAAGCTTCCTGGCTGGCCAGGAACTCACCATACACACCAGGCTGGCCTGCAACTGGCAGAGTTACCTCTGCCTCCCTGTGCTGGGTGCCAATTGCCCGGGTTGTTCAACCCATCCTGACAGGAAGCTGAAGTAAAGTGTTTGATGTCCTTGAGAGTAGTGACTATGTGCAAACAATGGCGACCCTGTGCTCAGCTCTTCTGTAGCTGACTATACTTCTTTTACTGTATTTAATAATTATTTAAAATTCAAGGAGTAGAGAGAGTGGGAGCCTTCACTGCAGTGCAGAACTCCTCGGTCTGTTGTCTCTGCAGTGTTCCCAAAAGACTCAGGCAGGAGAAGCCAAGCTGAGGAGGAGCCAGGAGTCCAGCCTTCCCAAGAACAACTAGTTAGCCTCACAGTGCAGCTTCTCGCTGCCATTCTCAGGATGTGGGGAGAGTATTGTTTTGTCAGATTAAGCAGAAATTCTGTGGAAAGTAACACAAGATGATTAGATAATTATGGAGTGAAATTTCTGTGGTTTTCAAAAGATAAAATGTAGGAAGTAAGGAAGCGATAAAGCACATTATCCAGAGGATAAAAGGTTGACAGCACTGCCTTCTGCAACACTTGGAGGAAGAGGACAGAGACCCAGCTGAGAAACATCTTCTCAGGTACCTGACCACTCTGAACTCTGACCTGTGGAGGGGAAGGTCTCTAAAGTGGAGGGAACTTGAGAAAAATCTGAGGGCTAGAGTGGGCCCATGAAGTGGGGTCCATTCCTGAAAGGTCAGTTCTGGGTAAGAAGTAGCCCAGGTAAGAGATGGGGTCAGATCTAGAGCAAGGCAGGACAGGCATGAGGCTATAAATGTTTCTAGAAATTTAAAAATACAATGCAGGGCCATACAGTTTACCTTCCAGGTCCCGCAGGATGCAATGGGTATCCAGGCACATAGTCAATCTCTTAAGTACATAGACTTTTTTTCTTCCTGTACTTCCTGGGTTTTAGGCAAGAATATGGTTATCCTTAAGCAGTACCAGCTACACAGAAACATTAGATCTATATCTATGCTTTATTTATCCATTTTTACTTCCAGAGTTTTAAATGATATGCTTTTAAAAAAGATACACAGCTCTTGCTGTATAGCCCAGTCTCATGCAGAACTCAAAGTCCTACTGCACCAGCACACAACGTCCTCCTGCACCAGATCTCCTGCATGTTGAGAACATTGGCTTGTTCTTGTTTTAGTGTGGGATCTTGGAGACTGAGGGCAGATAGGAAGCAGGGGGGACAGAGAGTGAGAAGGAGGAAGGAAAAATGGGATGAGGATGACAGAAGAGAGCAGTGTGGATGTTTATATTGAGGTCCAAGATGTTAGCTCATGAGGTTTCCAGGGGAATTTGTCAGGCACACATCCCAGGTCACAGTGGGGCTGAAGTGACTCATGCTGCACACCTGCAGCCTGTATGGGTTGTGAGGGCATCGGTGCCAGAGACTGAGGCTGACCCTCTCTGTCCCATAGGGAAGCAGACAGCAGCCTGTGAGAGACAGACATTTGCATCAACCACTCTGAGGAACTAGAGAGGGGAGAAGGGAATGGAAAAGCCAGTGCAGGATGGATGAGCCTTGTGTCCTGAAAGAGGAAGTCCCTGTGCTGACAGATGTTTCTGCTGGCTCTGCCATCTGGGATTTCTCAAATATGTTGACTTCAAAATAGAGCTTTGAAGCCCAAGTTTTAAGCAAGAATGTCGTGGTTTTAGGTGAGGCTGGAGAAAGAGCCTGAAAGCAGAGATAGTTCACAGTGTGATAGCTGTAAATTATCATGACAATGCTGGCTGGTTAGGGATTTTCTGACAGAGTAACAATATGGCAGTTAAGCCATTGCCATGTTCAGAAGGGCATAGGTGGCAAGAGAGGAAACCAAAGAGGTTGAGGTCACACTTGTTCCCAAAAGAACTGAGTAGGATCCCAGAGGACTTAATTTGATCGCTTTTGAGAGTGATGACCTCAAGGACCTGGTCCCTTCCTCATAGACCTTACCTCTTAAAGATTCGACTACCTCAATATGGGCACCGTGGGCACATTGGAGGACAACCATATCCAAATCATAGAACATAGTGAATACTGACACAATTAGGGGATTTTATTTAGAGGTGTCAAACTGACTGAGAGCCACAAAGGAAACACACATGGACAACAGTTTACATATCTGTGCAAAGTAAAACAGCACAGCCTATCAGAGATCTGCAAATACATGTCCTTTTCGTACTGGAAACCTACATGCTTCAGAGCTCTGTGTGTTACCAGGATTGATCAAAGCCACTCACTGTTGAGGACCTCAAGCAGATGTATTCACAGAGTGTCCTCATCTGCCATTGTGGGGGACAGTGTGAGCAGGAGTCTGGATGCAACATAGGGATTGAGTCATTAACCCAGAACTGCACCATCAACAGACTGTTAACCCACTGTGTGCACACCTCTTTCATTGTCTTATATTTGCTTGCAGCAGTTTTTGACCTTGATGATGACACCAACAATTTGCAAGTTCTTCTTAATTTGGTGGCTAACCCAGCAGGTAATATTCTCAACCTACATCCTGTTGAGCTCACCTTCCCCTGCCTACCTCTTTGGAATATGACAGTTCCCATGGTTGAGTCTGTGGTAGCACATGTTATAGAGCATCAATCTTGAAGAAGTAATGTAAAGTTAATATCAGAGGGTTATATGTGTCTGTGTGTGTGGGGTGAATGAACAATTTGCAATGATATAGGAATGTGAAAAGGTCATGTTGAGGCCTCTTGTTTTGTGTGCTCACTAAAGAATTAATTGAATAAAGAAGGAAATACAGTTTCTGTAAACACAACAGAACCCGAGATCTCAGCCTTGCCTTTCTCCCTTCTTATGATGTGACGACATTGTCTCCATCCATAAGCCACGTGTGAGGCTGGAGCATGTGACATATCATGCTGCAGGCTCCACAGCTTCCAGCACAGGCTGATAACTTAGCAAACTTAGCGAGTAACAGAGGACCCTGCTTCTTTCTTTCAGGTGACTGGCCTGACAGGGACTACCATGCTGGACATGGCTCCCAATGCATTTGATGATCAGTATGAGGGCTGTGTCCAAGAAATGGAGAAAAAGGCACCCAAGTTGTTACAGGAAGACTTCAACAAGAATGCGGAGTTAAAACAGCAGTGGAAAATAGCACAGAAAAGATGGAATGAGATCAAAAATCAGAGTTACCCCAAAGGTTTCAATGATTTCCATGGAACAGCTTTAGTTGCCTACACTGGGGACATCCACAGAAACTTTAATAAGGATACTAGAGAGTTCAAAAAAAATCCTGCTAACTTCCACTTCAGGGCCTTCCATTACTACTTAACAAGAGCTCTTCAGTTTTTTACTAACCAGGGTTGTCGCTTAGTTTACCGAGGCGCTGATACCAAGTTTGACTACAAGGGCAAGGGCTCTGTTCGATTTGGGCAATTTGTATCCTCATCTAAAGATGAGAGTAAAGCTTTTTCTCCACCATTTTTCTGTGATCGTGGGACAAAGTTTTTCATCAGAACCTGTTTGGGGGTTTACATCAAAGATTTTTCCTACTACCCTCAGGAAGAGGAGGTGTTAATTCCAGGCTATGAAGTATATGAAAATGTCACAACAAAAAATGTAAAAGGGTGTTTCGAAATTCATCTAGACTCCCCAAAAAAGAAGAAGAGCAATTACAACTGCTACTATTCAAAGAGTTCTACTCAAACTGACAACATCAGCAGCTCAGGTAAGACTGGGTCTGTTTTAGAGATGAAACTGGCAGGGGTCCTCAGGAAATGGAAGAGAGGACCCTCCCCACATGGTAGATCTTCCACATGCCTAGGGATCCTGGAACAGTGAATGGCAGCCTTGGTAAGCCCAGGGCATGTAGCTCAGTGACAGTGTGTCAGAAATGGTTGAGACAGTGAGCAACTTCAGGAGAAAGCTCCTACCAGGGGATCCTCATGAGGAGGGACATGTTCCATCTGCAGCTCTTTCTCCATCCTTTCAATCTAAAGATGCTCCGTGGTATTCTGGTTTAAATATCACTAGTTCTCTGTGACTCTTGACAAGTTACCAGACATCTGTGCCTCTGTTTTTCCACTTCAGTATTAAAGACCCAAATAACAAATATTCTAGTAGGATTACCTTGAGAATTAAAAGAAATTCATTCAAGGTATATTACTTGGCATGTAGATGTCATTCAACAAATGCTGTTTGATTCTAAATATGAAGAACATTGTTCACATCTCAACCATTTGATTCAAACTCATATTGATGAGGAACTCAATACTTACAGAAATAACTCCTGCTTACAATCTAGAGACCTTGTCTCCTTTCACCCACAACTCAGGATCTAGAGAGTGTCTGGCTTACATCCTGGCTCTACTAAATGTTGTCCAGGATTCTTAAGTTTGACTGAGAGCCCAAGGAGCCACCCTGAAATGAGTTACAGTTAGAGGAGTGAACACAGTGCAGTCTTAGGTCTAAGTAGCCCTGACACTCTGAAGGGTTTAACACTTAGAAGGGTGTCGGCAAACAAGAGAAGTCTTTGGGGCAGAAGTAGAACTATGGGAAATGATTGCAGGCATCGTATTAATTTGCATAGAGAAATTTGGAATTTGTATCAGTCCCAAGGATACTATGACACATACCCATCATGCTTTGTGGCCTGAGTTTTCTTCATCCCTGACAAGTTATCTCATTCAATGCAAGTAAATACTTCATCAATTTTGTCATGGCAATTTCCATTCCAAGCACAGTTCAAGTATCACTTATCATGGTAATCCTTTGTAAATACTTCCAGAGAAAAGTTCTGTACCATCATGTTCTCTTCCTGTTCTTGTTCTTGTTCTTGTTCTTGTTCTTGTTCTTGTTCTTGTTCTTGTTCTTGTTCTTGTTCTTGTTCTTTGTTCTTGTTCTTGTTGTTATTGTTGTTGTTGTTGTTGTTGTTGTTGTTGTTCTTCTTCTTCTTCTTCTTCTTCTTCTTCTTCTTCTTCTTCTTCTTCTTCTTCATACTATTACTGTTACTATTACTATACTAGGCAGTATCTTAGAGCACTGAATGTGGGAAGTGGTGGGAATCCAGCCATTTACTCACTGTCTAGTTATTTGATGACTTTATGAATCCTAAGGAAGCTGGAAGAGTCTAGCCAGGCCCTCTAGAGCCAACTGTCTTGGGGTTTGAAGTGTATATAAAGTTCTGGATGTTTATGAGAGATATCCATGTCCTGAGAGATCCACACTGACACCTCTCTTTCTCCTCCCTTCTTCAGGATCCAGATAGAGCTGCGTATCCCTGCTCCTTGTGGTTCTCCTCGGTCTTCTGGTCCAGCTGCTTGCACTTGCTGCGCTGTAGCCCTCTCCTGTCTGCAGTTTGTGGGTCTGAGTGCTGAAGGGAGGCCAAGGGGCATGTACTTGATTGGTTGTTTAGGATCCATGGTAGGAGGTATGGTGGGATCCTTTCAGGGAAGGTCTGTGACTTCCATAAACATCCAAGGAACCCACAGGGTCAGTCACTAAAATGTACACCAGACTTCAAATTTACTACTCTTTTATAGTTTGCTATGATCAGAAGGCAGTGTTTGTCTGTATGGTCACAAGCAGGGGTTTTTGTGACTGTTACTTTGGTTGTTTTGCTTTGTTTTCTTTTGTTTTGAACATTTTATTGACATTTTTCATGAATTTAATATGCACTCCAGAGGCACTCAACTTCTTACCCCTTCATGGCCACCCTCTGCCCTCGCAAACTTTCCTGCTCAAAAAAAAAAGGAAAATAAACATTTTTTTTGTAAATTTAGTATCATGCTGTCCAGAGCCACTCATTTTCCTGTCCCTTCATATGCTCCCTCTGAACTTATAATCCACCCCCCCTGAAAACAAAGATGGAAAATAAAGAACACAAACAAAGCATAGAATCCATCTCATGGCGGAAGCTCTACCATGGCATGATGTGTCCCACAGTATTCCCCCGACCACACACCTTCATTGCAATGAGTCATTGATCTGGTTCACAGTCTCTGGCTCCTGGGACACCATCCATACGGGATCCTCACCAGGACTCCTCCTGGTTGTCCTGCTGTTCCCCTGTGACTTGCAGCCTTGAATCAGCAGGACTGGCCCTTTCAAGCATCCCAACGGTTCACAGATAATGCAGATGTTTGTGTGGACCACCTGGAAGCCCTGGAGCTGGGCCTGGGTGGTTGCTGAGCTGGTCGGCCCACTGCTCTCCCTTATCCACACCACTGAGCTATCTCCTCAAGTACTGCTCAGGCTGGGCCACCCAGTGCTGTCACTGGCAGGAGGCAGGGTCACCTCTCCTGCCCCCGTGCCCTTAGGGCAGCTTCCCTGCATCCACGGCTCCACAGCCAGCTCCACTGTGCTTCCCAGTTGACATGCAGGGTTGAGGTCATCGAGGGCTGGATCAGCTGTCTTGCTCTCACTCCATCGGGCCATCTTCCCTGCACCCTGACCACTAGTGCCAGCTCCTCTGTGCTTACCAGACGAGGTGGGGGGGGGCACTCTCCCAAGTTCTGCAGCCAGCAAGGGGCAGGCCCAGCTCACTTGCTCTCATGACCTCAGGGGAGTCAGCTCTCCGCACTTCAAGGTGGCAACAGAC
The DNA here is from genome assembly GCA_964023405.1 of Apodemus agrarius. Classification (NCBI taxonomy): domain Eukaryota; kingdom Metazoa; phylum Chordata; class Mammalia; order Rodentia; family Muridae; genus Apodemus; species Apodemus agrarius. The sequence continues at coordinate 94,136,044 of OZ030005.1, read as the reverse complement.
AATGGGGCAGAGGCCATCATACCCCCGCTCAGACCACCACATAAGAGATGAGTGGAAGGGTCCCTCTCCCTAGTGCTACAGCCAGGGATCTGTCAGAACCAGCTCTTCTGCTCTCATGACTTCTGCCATCCCCCAAACCGCGTGGAAGCTGCTGCAGTTGGCAAGGGGCAAGTTGGGGTAGTGTCCATGCCACCAAACATCAGATGAAAGGAGGGTCACGGGGGTTGGGGGAGGGAGGTCAGCTTTATCACACTCATCCTCTGGACCTGCTCACCAGTCCCCCTCTACCCACCAGAGCCAGGTCCACTATGCTACCCTGTCAAAATGCCCGACCAACTCTCAGGGTCTCTTCTAAGCGCTGCTGCTCATGGGGGAGTAGTGGACGCAGCTCTCCAGAGCCAGTGAGGAGGAGAACAGTTCTGCACAGGCCCTTGGACATCCACATGCTCCCAGGGAGGCTGCTGCCCACACCGGGGCCTTCCCATGGTCTCTGGAGTAATATGAGCCATGGGCATTGACAGAGCTCCATGGGCCTCAACAAGCCCTCAGTGGCTGCATCAGCAGGGACTTCACCATGGCCTTGAGGTTGCATGGCCGGCTACTGGCGACAGACTATTCCTCTCCTCCCTTGCATCTCCAGTTCCATCTCTCTTCACAATGCTCAAGTGGGTCTGCTTCTCCTTCTGTCCACACTTGTACACTGTAGTGGCTCCTGTTGCAGGCTGGCCACGTGGCTGGTGGGTCTCTGGTGACCATAGAGGGGACCCTGGGTATTTACAGTCTGCCTCTGTGCATCAGAGCTGGGAATGTCTATGGACATTTCCCCCCTCCTGCACTGTGTGGCAGGAAAGCAGAAGGCCTCTGTGTGTCTATGGCCTGCCGGCACTATATAGCAGAGGTCTGGTCTCTGGACATCTCTCTCTATCACTGACCCACAGCAATGGTGGTTGGCCGGTCTTGGGATGTCTTACTCCAACTACTCCATCTTGCATGAAGGTAGGCAGGGCTCTGTGTGTCCTGTGCCTGCTAACTCCCTGCAGTTGAGTGCAGGTCTCTCACTGATGACTTCCTCCTCCTCCTTTTATTCAGGGTGGTGAAGGCAGGGCCCTGTGTCCATGGTCTGATCGTGCTGAGTATGGAGAGTGGGTCTGTGGGTGTCTTTCCCTAACCACACCAGGTGGCATGGCGGTGGGCAGGACTGTATCTGTCTCTTAGCTATATTTTAACCTCCATTGCTTTCCCAAAGTACTGGGATACCGTGATGGTCTCCTTGTCACTGACCTCAGCACAGCAGTCAGAGGCCACAGTCCAAGGAAAGTCAGGGCAAGAACTGTTTAAAATATGAGATTTATGATAAATGTTGCAATCTAAGGAAATAAAACATATACAACCACGCCTTGCTCTTCTATGACTAGGTATTTCTATAGACTGTAGTATTTGTTTGAGAGACCCCTGTAAGTTGTGGGGTCTGATACCCAGACTTGTACAGCTGAGTAAGTTCATGTGGCACATTTCTCACACACAGGTGCTCTTGCAGGATGAATTGAATCAACTTTATACATAAGGGCTGACCCAGATAAACGCCACTCTCTATGCCATTATAAATGCAACCAGCTACAGAGTCCTGTCAGTTTACTTTAATAACTTCGGATATCTCTAAGGAAATGGGTAACTTTCCATTTATTCCAAAATATCCTTACTGTATGTGTATGACATCTGTGGCCTCATGCCTAGAAATGTGTCTAGGGGTCAGAGGAAAACCCTGTGGTATTGGTTCTCCCCTCCCTCTTAGTGTAGTTTCCAGGGATGAAACCTAGTTTGTCAGCTTGCACATGAAGTATTATTTAAATAGGGTGCATATCACCTCCCAGACAGATGCCATTTGAGGAATATATGTCCTGCGCTCATCAAGAGTGGGTTTAACCTGGGTGTATATAGCTTTCCTTACTCCCCATGCGATGGAGTTAGAGAGCCCTGGAAAAGAGCATAGACTCAATTTGGATTACAATTGTAATGAGTTAAGTGTATTGTCGCTGTCATCAGGACAATACATCTGAGCCAACCAAACACTGTTGAGCCATGTGGTGTGGATGAAGAGAAGGATTTGTAAATCTAACCTCATGAGAAGACCTTGAATATCTGCACAAGTGAACCAAGAACTGACCAGGATATCTCAGAATAGTCCGTGAATGTCTGCGTAAACCAGTTACAGAAGACCAATAGCAGTTAGCCATATAACCATCACCATCAAAAGAGGAGGTCATGACCGTACATTTCTGGTGAAGGTCAATGAGTCAGGGTTACTGGGAACTTATTTTCCAGGGATTGGAGTCAGAGTCAAAATGCTATTAGGTGTCAAGATGGATGCTGTGGTGGTTTGAATATGCTTGGCCCAGGGAGTGACACTATCAGGAGGTGTGGCTTGTTGGAGTAGGTATGGCTTTGTTGAAGGAAGTGTGTCACTGTAGCTGTGGGGTTTAAGAGCCTTGACTCATCTGCCTGGAAGCCAGTCTTCTAATGGCCTTCAGATGAAGATGTAGAGCTCTCAGCTCCTCTTGTACCATGCCTGCTTAAGTTGCCATGGTGATTCTCTCCCCTCCTAAAGTGATGAATGTAGGTGGTTTTACACCATGGCCCCAGGCCAAGAAATTGGAAGTCACAGATGCTGTCTCTCACAATGTGGGCCCATTAAACATAAGGTTTATAGAGACCTCCAGCCTTCCACCCATGCTTCTCTACCTCCTCCTGAGTCTTATGTTTGATATGAATACAGGATCGTGGTCTAACCCCTGATCCTTAGGCCTGGATCTGGGAACTGAGAAGTTGGAGGGAAGGTGATAGCTAATGTAGCTACAGACTGGCAACCCATATTTCCTCTTGTCTTTTACCCACTGATGCCCACTTTAAATGTCTGGTTGTACTGGAAAAAAAAAGGAAAGGCATGGAAGTTTATGTTTCAAGACAAGATTACAGAGTTTACAATTCTATGCATGCTCTGTATCTGGACTCCCTAGTTGCCAGGAACAAGGGGGTTTCCCTTAAAAACTTAGGCATTTAAAACGAGCTTCCTGAAAACACAGGAGTGAATCAAGAAAACCTCTCCTAGGGAATATACAGAAGAAACAGGTAATCCAATGACCATAAAATTAAAAATCTGAAAATTCCATTAGAATGATTCTGGCCTTTGGAAAATAAGGGAAACCTGAGGAATCAGACTCTATGCCACAGGAAAGGACCCTGGTGATAGAGTTGATCATTCCCAGAGAACTCAGCTAGGATTGCTGATTACACTTAGATACCCAGCTCCAAGGCTACATAGGGATAGGGACTAACCACACGATTAGCCCAATATTCATTGCGACTGGCAGCAGATTAAATTAACGTTAGAGGACTTATGAGGGACTGAAACTTGTGTAACACACAAAACTTTTATCCAAGGCAGGTCCCCTTATTCTGATGCCTGCAATTCTGCCTTGGAAGTTAATGTCTCTGGACAATAGCCCTATTATGAGGCCCCTGAGTATGCTTGGTAGGCATATGTTAATGGCTTGACTAAATGTGCCCCTTTTGATTATTTATATAGTAGAAAAAATAGAAATGATACATTTTAACATGGATCCAGACCTACAAAGCAATAAAGAAAGGAAGAAAGAAGAAAGAAAGAAAGAAAGAAAGAAAGAAAGAAAGAAAGAGAAAGGAAGGAAGGAAGGAAGGAAGGAAGGAAGGAAGGAAGGAAGGAAGGAAGGAAGGAAGGAAGAGTTGTCCCTGTCCTCATCCCACTCTGGCTGGAGCAATCATACCCACCTCAACAGCACATTAGCCTTTGTAATTGGAGATATATTCAAAGTAAACACATTGATCAGGACCTACAAATATTAAAATTTCAATTACTGTATAAAAACAACAGATTCCTTTGCAGAAGTCGTCCTACAAAATCAGAGAATCTTAGATTTAATTCTCATGAGAAAAATGGACTATGTATGGCTTTGGGAGAAACCTGTTGTTTACTATACTAGTTGATCAGGAGTTGTTAGAACAAAATTATGAAACAATTATGAAAACTATCCTGTAAGACTTTCATTCACAATCTCTAGTCCATTGAATTTGGCAATCTAGAAGAAAATGCTCTGTTACCTATGCTATCTTGGTGAGTTTGAAGTTCTGTGCCTAAATGATTTCTGTCATTGTTTTCATTTCCTTTTTCTTATCTGTAGCTGAGATCTTCAAGGGGTCTTCCCCTGTCATATCTACTTTTGATCATTTTGGAAGGAATCCAATGCTTCTCTTTTACTGTGGAAACATTTACAAAGCCTCTTCCCCAGCACAAGACATTTCCTTCCCTTCACTTGGAAGTAAAGACACCTTTAATGTAAACAGGCTTTTTTAAATTAAATATATACTTTAATTACATTTTAATGGTTATATCCCTTAGTGGTTTCACCCCTCCCTGAAAACCCCAACCCATCCTCCCACACCCTGCCTCTATGAATATGCTCCTTCACCCAACCCACTCCCATGACCCCTATTCAATTTCCCCACACTGGGGCCTCTACTGAGTCTTCACAGGACCAAGTACCTCTCCTCCCACTGATTCTCAACAAGGCATTTCTCTGCCACACTTTTGGTTGGAACCATGTGTATCCCTTGGTTGGTGGCTTAGTCCCTGGGAAACCCTGGGGTGTCTGGTTGGCTGACATCTTCATTCTTCCCATGGGGCTACAACCCTACCCCCACCTCCACTCCTCCAGTCTACCTTCCAACTCCTCCTTTGTGAACCCCGTGCTCAGTCCAATGGTTGGCTGCTAGTATTTGCCTCTGTATCTGTACAGCTCTGGCAGGACCCCTCCAAAAGATAGCCATAACAGGCTCCTTTCAGTAAGTACTTCTAGTCATCCATAGTAGTTTTCTGGCTTGGTAACTATTTATAGGATGAATTCAGAGACAGGACAGTCTCTCTGTGGCCTTTCCTTCAGTCTCTGCTCCACACTTTGTCTCCATAGTTGTTCCTGTGAATATTTTGTACCCATTTTCATAGGAACCAAAGCACCCCCACTTTGGTCTTCCATCTTCTTAAGCTTCTTGTGGTCTGTGAATTGTAACATGTTTATTTTGAGCTTTTGGGCTAATATTCACTTATCAGTGAGTGCATATCATGTGTGTTCTTTTGTGATTGGGTTACCTCACTCAGGATGACACTGTCTAGTTCCATCCATTTTCCTAAGAATTTCATGAATTCATTGTTTTTAATAGCTAAATAGTACTCCATAGTGTATATACACCACAATTTCTGTATCCATTCCTCTATTGAAGGACATCTGGGTCCTTTCCAACTTCTGGCTATTATAAATAAGGCCACTATGAACATAGTGGAGCATGTGTGTTTCTTACATGTTGAAGAATCTTCTGGGTATATGCCCAGGAGTGGTATAGCTGTGTCCTCTGAGTTTCTGAGGAACCACCAAACTGATTTCTAGAGCAGTTTTACCAGTCTGCAATCCCACCAGCAATGGAGAAGTGCTCCTTTTTCTCTCCATCCTCTCCAGCATCTGCTGTCCCCTGAGTATTTCATCTTAGCCATTCTGACTGGTGTGAGGTGGAATCTCAGGGTTGTTTTGATTTGCATTTCTCTGATGACTAAGGATGCTGAGTATTTCTTCAGGTGCTTCAGAGCCACTCCAGTTTTGAAAGAGAGCCACTTCAGTTTTCAATTGAAAATTCCCTGTTTAGCTCTGTACCCCATTTTTTAATAGGGTTATTTGACACTTTGGAGTCTAACTTCCTGAGTTCTTTGTATACATTGGATATTAGCCCCCTAGCGGATATAGGATTGGTAGAGACCTTTTCCCTTGCCATTTTGTCCTATTAACAGTGTCCTTTACTTTACAGAAGCTTTGTAGTTTTATGAGATACCATTTGCCAGTTCTTGTTCTTAGAGCATAAGCCCTTGGTATACTATTCATGAAAATTTCCCCTGTGCTATGTGTTCAAGGTTCTTCCCCACTTTCTCCTCTATAAGCTTCAGTGTATCTGGTTTTATGTGTAGATCTTTGATCCACTTTGACTTGAGCTTTGTACAAGGAGGTATAAATGGGTCGATTTGCATTTTTCTGCATGCAGATCTCCAGTTGATCCAGCACCATTTGTTAAAAATGCTATCTTTTTTCCACTGCATGTTTTTAGCTCTTTTGTCTAATATCAAGTGACCATAAGTGTGTGGGTTCATATCTGGGTCTTCAATTCTATTCCATTGATCTTCCTGCCTGTCTCCGTACCAATACCATACAGTTTTTCCACTACTGCTCTGTAGCAGAGCTTGAGGTCAGAGAAGGTGATTTCCCCAGTAGATCTTTTGTTTGTGAGAATAGTTTTTGCTATCCTGGGTTTTTTTGTTATTCCAAATGAATTTGCAGATTGCTCTTTCTAGCTCTATGAAGAATTGATTTGGAATTTTGATGGGGATTGCACTGAATCTGTGTATTGCTTTTGGCAAGATGACCATTTTCACAATATTAATCCTTCCAATCCGTAAGCATCCTTGCATCTTCTGAGATCTTCTATGATTTCTTTCTTCAGAGGCTTGAAGTTCTTGTCATATAGATCTTTCACTTGCTTGGTTAGAGTCACACCAAGGTATGTAATATTATTTGTGACTATTGTGAAGGGTGTCATTTCACTAATTTCTTTCTCAGCCTGTTTATCATTTGAGTAAAGGAAGGCTACTGATTTCTTTGAGTTAATTTTACATCCAGTCACTTTGCTGAAGTTCTTTATCAGCTTTAGGAGTTCTCAGGTGGAATTTTTGGGGTCGCTTGAGTATATGATCATATCATCTGCAAATAGTGATACTTTGACTTCTTCCCTTCCAATTTGTATGCCTTTGATATCCTTTTGTTGTCTAATTGCTCTAGCTAGGACTTCAAGTACTATATTGAATAGATAGAGAGAGTGTGGGCAGCCTTTTGTGGTAGGATTGGTTCAAGTTTCTCTCCATTTAATATGATGTTAGCTACCAGTTTACAGTATATTGCTTTCACTATGTTTAGATATGGGCCTTGAATTCATTATCTTTCCAATACTTTTATCATGAAGGGATGATGAATTTGTCAAAAATGTTTTCTGCATCTAATGAAATGACCATGTGTTTTTTTCTTTGAGTTTGTTTATGTAGCATATTATATTGATGGATTTCCATATATTGAACCATCCCTGCATCCTGGGATGAAGCCTACTTGATCATGATGGACTATTGTTTTGATGCATTCTTGGATTCAGTTGGCCAGAATCTTGCTGAGAATTTTTGCATTCATGTTCATAAGGGAAATTGTTCTGAAGTTCTGTTTCCTTGTTTGGTCTTTGTTTGGTTTGGGTATAAGCATAATTGTGGCTTAGTAGAATGAATTGATAGTGTTCCTTGAATTCCTATTTTGTGGAATAGTTTGAAGAGTATGTTCCTTGAAGATCTAGTAGCATTCACCACTAAACCTATCTGGTCCTGGGCTTTGGGGATGGGGTTGGGGGAAATTATTAACAACTGCTTCTATTTCCTCTGGAATTATGGAACTATTTAGATGGTTTATCTGATCCTCTTTTATCATTGGCACCTTGTATGTAGCCAGAAAATTGTCCATTTCTTCTTGATTTTCCAATTTTGTTGAGTATAAGCTCTTGTAGTAGGATCTGTTGATTTTTTGAATTTCCACAGTTTCTGTTGTATGTCTCCTTTTTGATTTCTGATTTTATTAATTTGGGTAGTGTCTCTGAGCCCTCTGGTTAGTCTGGCTAAAGGTTTATCTATCTTGTTGATATTCTCAAAGAACCAGATCCTGTTTTTGTTGATCCTTTGTATGGTTCTTTTTGTTTCTGTTTGGTTGTTTTCAGTCCTGAGTTTGATGATTTCCTGCCATCTATTGCTCTTTGGTATATTTGCTTCTTTTTATTCTAGAGCGTTCAGGTGTGTTGTCAAGCTGCTAGGGCAAGCTCTCTCCAATTTCTGTTTGGAGTCACTTAGAGCTATGAATTTTCCTCTTAGCACTGCTTTCATTGTGTCCCATAAGTTTTTGGTATGATGTGTCCTCATTTTCATTAAATTCTAAAGGCTTTAATTTCTTGAATCTTCATTTCTTTCCTGACCAAGCTATCATTGAGGAGAGCACTGTTCAACGTTCATGTGTATGTGTGTTTTCTGTTGTTTTTGTTTGAACTCAAGACCAGTCTTAGGCCATGGTGGTCTCATAAGATGCATGGAATTATTTCAATATTCCTGTGTCTGTTGAGGCCTGTTTTGTTGTGGTCAGTTTTGGAGAAGGTACCATGAGGTTCTGAGAAGAAGGTATATTCTTTTGCTTGAGGATGGAATGTTCTATAAATATCTGTTTGATCTATTTGGTCCATATCTTTAGTTAGTTTCACTGTGTCTCTGCTTAGTTTCTGTTTCCATGATTTATCCATTGTTGAGAATGGGGTGTTGAAGTCTCCCACTATAATTGTGTGGGGTGCAATGCGTGCTTTCAGCTTTAGTAAGATTTCTTTTATGAATGTGGGCCCCCTTGTGTTTGGAGCATAGATGTTCAGAATTGAGAGTTCATTTTGGTAGATTTTCCTTTGATAAGCTTGAAGTGTCTTACCTTATCTTTCTTGACAACTTTTGGTAGAAAGTCGATTTTATCCAATCTAAGTATGGCCACTCCAGCTTGTTTCTTGGGACCATTTGCTTGGAAAATTGTTTTCCAACCTTTGACTCTGAGGTAATGAGTGTCTGTCTTAGGGTTTTACTGCTGTGAACATGCACCATGACCAATGCAATTTTATAAAAGAAAACATTTAATTGGGGCTGGCTTACAGGCTCAGAGGTTCAGTCCATTGTCATCAAGGCAGAAACATGGCAGAATCCAGGCAGGCATGGTACAGACGGAGCTGAGAGTTCTACATCTTCATCTGAAGGCTGCTAGTGGAAGACTGACTTCCAGGCAACTAAGGGGAGGGTCTTAAACCCATGCCCACAGTGACACACCTACTCCAATAAGGCCACACCTCTTAATAGGATCACTCCCTGGGCTAATCATATATGAACCATCACATTCCACCCCCTGGCCTCCATAGGCTTGTTCAAACAGGAGTCCATGGGGGGCTATACTTAGACATAGCATAATGCAAAATACATTTAGTCCAACTTCAAAAGTCCCTGTAGTCTATAGGAGCCTCAACAGTGTTAAAAGTCCAAAGTTCAAGGTCTCTTTTGAGATTCATCCAATCACTTAAGTGTAATCCCCCAAGCAAGACAGGAAACCAGCTGGACAAAGTCCAAACTCTACATCTCCATGTCTGATGGCAAAGCAGTCTTCAGATATCCAACTCCTTTTTTCATCTGTGTTGACTACAACAAGGTTCTTTCTCCTGGGCTGGTTCCACTCCCCGTTAGCAGCTTTCCTTGGCAGGCATCCTGTGGCTATGGCATCTTTAACATATTGCATACCCCAAGTCAATTTCAGCTTCACAGCTTCTTGTTCCAATGTCTGAGATCCACACATGATCTTCTGTGCATCTCCAAAGAGTTAGTGTCACTTCTCCTGCTCTGCCCTCTGTAGCACTCTAAGTTCAGGTTGATCCATTCCATTGCCACTGCTGTTCTTGGTGGTCAGCCCATGGTATTGGCATCTGCAATATGCTAGGGTCTTCCACTGCAACTATGCTTCACCAAAGCCTCTCATAGGCTCTCTTCATGGTACCAAGCCTCAACTCCTTTGTACGACCCCTTCAGTCCTGGGCTGTCAATTACAACTGAGGGTACACTTTCACCAATGGCCTTCCATGGCCTCTCACAGTGCCAAGCCTCAGCTGTTCTTCATCGTGCCTTCATGCCTTCAAAACCAGTACCACCTGGATGATTCTTACATGTTACCAAATACAGCTACAGCATGAGGTACTGAAAGACCCCCGAAGGGAGACCCTCACTCAAGTCTCGGGAGTAGCGCGCACCCAGTAAGGCACTGAGACCGAATTCGTTGTGATCACACGAAGTTTATTGAAGATGGGATTAAACGAGATCTCAGGCCAGCATGCTGGGGTCTAGACTCATACACCACGCAGGGGTAGAGGAGTTCGACCCCCACCTGAACTTGTGACAAGCTTATAAAGGCAAAAACCATAAAAGAGGGGGGAGGACTGGGGAGGAAATAGGGGAAGTCTAAAGTCACACATTTACTATTTACTATGTGTTACATTAAGTGACATTCCTGGGGCTTTGGGACATTCCATAGGGTCTGTTGGGACCCCTGTGGTTATTCCGGGAGCTGTTTTCCTCAAGAGAGTTGTTTTTCTCTCAAGAGTCCCAGGAGGAGGTGGGGGGTGTTTTTCTCTAGAGTTCCGGAACCGCCGCCTGCAGGGGGCGGAGGCCCAAGATGACAAAAGGTGACAAGCCCGTGTCTTTACAGATAGCTATTAATTAATTAATTTTTTATTCTTCATTCCCTACTTCTCCTTGTAAATGGCTCTAATCTTAGAGCGACCCCTCAGCTTCCTGTAGTACCTGGTACTGCTGTCTTAAGACCATTACCTGGACAGCACTTATCCTTTCTTTTTTTCTGTTCTCTAGCCTTTCTCTAAGCTTTGCCATGGAATCTCTGATGACACCAGAATGATCTACATAAAAGCAACATTCTTCCCTTAAGGCTGCGCAGAGCCCTCCCTCCTTAAGAAAAAGCAGGTCTAATCCCCTTCTATTCTGCAGCACTACTTCTGACAATGAAGTTAATGACTCTTCTAGTTTAGTTATGGACTGTTCCAACGCTCCCAAGTCTGCATCCATAGCTGCTCTAAGCTCATTATAGTAGTGGGGTTGCTGGATAAGGGCAGTTGCTCCAGTTCCAATCCCTGCCGCTACCCCTAGTCCTAACAAGACAGCCAAGGTCAGGGTTACAGGTTCCCTCCTGTAACGAGTACGGTGATCAAATTCATCTATAAATGAGTTCTCATCATGATAGATGACCCTAGGTACCAGCTGAACCAAAATACAAAAGTCCCTAGTACTGTTAAAAAGCGAAGTATGCAGGCAGGGGGTCAGGCCGGTGCCACAGGCCCACCAAGTGTCTGGGGGGGGTACTAGATATTGATTTGGGCCCTCTGTCAGGGTGTCAATAGTTTCGTTACAGAGGAGCTGGTGTCTGGTAGGCACTTTGCCTATACATAGTCCAGTGCCTGATACTGCTGAGAGGGTCAACTTTCGTTGGTTCCCCCAGGGGCAATGTGAATGGTCAGAAGTAACATTATAGCTCCTCAGCTGGGCTATTCCCTCATAATAAGGGGGATTAGAAGCAAAGCACAGCCAGCAAGATTGGGTAGCAGTGGGGTTTGTGCGGTTTAAAACGACGAACGCACTATCGAGCAGATTGAACAGGCGATCCTCGGTTCTCATAGGGAGGTGGGAGGATGTGGTCAAGAGAGGGTATGAATTAGGGCCAGAAGAGGAACCTTCCTTCGGTGATGGGGTGAGACTAGGAAGTCTCCCCGGTCTGGGTAGGGGGTCATCAAGCACCGGGTTGGGGCCTACAGGTCGTGCAGGTGGACTCTCTATCTTTATTCTGATAGCGAAGACGAACCCAGGGTCTCCTGTTCCAGTATAGACTCTCCACCCCCAGCGGTTGCCTTTTACCCATTGGCGATCTTGTTTTCCCTGTGCTGTGAAACTAATATTCAGAGGGTTGCAATAGCTGCCTTTGCATGGCCCCTGGGGGCCACCCGAGGCCCCGGATGCACATCCAGTCCTATAAGACGGATATTTAGATGGGTCTCTTTCTCCTTCTCCTGACTCTCCTGGCTTACGACCTTTTTTTTACTAATATCAGATCCCAGGAGGAGGAAGGATTCCAGTAAGCTTCTCCTGTGGTCTCACATCCCCATTTACCACAGAAATAATCAGATGCCCCCCCGCATCGTCTCTTCATCTCTCTGCTATGTCCCTGCCCAGGGCAGACGTAGAAATCTGCCGCCTGGAGGTTGGCTCGAAAAAACTGTCCAGAACATCCCAATGTGCTCCCTATACCATGAGGGACACATTGTTCCTCCGGGGGTGGTTTATCTAAATTGTCATAATTAGAAAGATCCCAAGCCGGGGAACCGGCAGCTAACTTACAGACATCAGGTGCAAGATCAGGCCACCAAGTCCACGGGGGGTGCACTGCAGTTTTTGACCACACGATGTTACCTTCTTCATTAAGCACTTCCCATGTCAGTTTTTGGGAGGCATGAGGGTTATTCTCCAAGATTGGGGCGACGGCGAAGGCGCAGCTTAAGAGGATTGTCAGTAGCGGCCACTGTCCATTTATCTTCATGGTTGTCTTCATTTTGATTGGGTGCCTTCTTGACGTGGGAGGCGTGGATCCAGGCGGCGATCCCGTCTACCTTGACTGCCGTGGGGGTAGTTAGCAGCACCAAATAGGGTCCTTTCCACCGAGGCTCAAGCGTGCCAGCACGATGTCGTCTGACCAAGACTGAGTCTCCGACCTGGAACCCGTGGGGCACTGCGGTAGTCCCTGGAGCGTAGGCTTCCTTGATCTGGTTCCAGATCTGCGTCTTAACGACCTCTAAGGCCTTTAAGTGGGTGAACAGAGCAAAGGAAGAGTCGTTGCAAGGATCCAATATCCCGCCTGACTCAGTCAAGGGGGGCGGTCCCCCATGCAGGATTTCATAAGGGGTAAGGCCAAAACGTCCAGGTGTGTTTCGGACCCTAAGGAGCGCAAAGGGGAGGAGGGTCACCCAGTCTTTCCCGCTGGTCTCAATAGCTAATTTAGTAAGGGTCTCTTTTAGAGTTCTATTCATTCTTTCTACCTGTCCTGAGCTCTGGGGTCTGTAAGCACAATGTAATTTCCAATTAGTCCCCAGTTGGATGGCCAATTCCTGACTTACCTGGGCAACAAAAGCCGGTCCGTTGTCCGAACCGATTACCTTGGGGATCCCGAACCGGGGTAGAATTTCTTCCAGTATCTTCTTGGTTACCACTTGAGCAGTTTCAGACTTGGTGGGAAAGGCTTCCACCCATCCTGAGAAAGTATCTATAAAAACTAGAAGGTACTTATTACCATATTTTCCTGGCTTAATTTCAGTGAAGTCTACCTCCCAATAAACTCCGGGCCGGTCTCCCCTCATCCTCTTTCCAAGTTCTCTGAACGGTCGGGCAGCATTGGTCATGGTGCAAGCTTGACACGACCCTACTACCTGTTTCACCACTGTATTTAATTTCAGAACATAATATTTAGAACCTTTGATTAATTGCTTAAGTTTCTCATCTCCAAGATGGGTAAGTTGGTGTATTCGTTTTACATAGTCTCGTCCTTCTTTGGAGGGCAGAATGATTCGCCCATCTTTAGTTTTTGCCAATCCACCGAAGCTGAACATTTGGGCTTTTCCTGTACAAGCCATATCTTCGATCAAGCCGTAATCTTCATGAGGATAGTTAAAGCTGGGCTCCATGGCTCGTGGAGGCTCTGGCGGGGTTCCAGTTTCCTCCGCCAGCACTGTGGCTCCTTGGGCGGCTTGCTTGGCTGTTAGATCAGCCATCCGGTTTCCTTTTGTGACTGGGTCTGTCCCCTTCTGGTGTCCCAGGCAGTGGACTATGGCTAATTTCTTTGGAAGGTGTATGGCTTCTAGGAGAGCCAGGATTTCTTCTTTGTTCTTAATGTCTTTCCCTGCTGAGGTGAGCAGGCCCCTCTGTCTGTAGATGGCCCCATGAATGTGGGCTGTGGCGAAAGCATAACGGCTGTCGGTGTAAATGTTGATAGCCTTACCTTCTGCCAGGCGCAGAGCTTGAGTCAGTGCCAGGAGTTCAGCCCTTTGAGCGGAGGTTCCTTTGGGGAGGCTGCCAGCCCAAATTACCTGCTTTCCGTCCACCACCGCTGCTCCCGCTCTTCGTTTACCTTCTACCATAAAACTGCTGCCGTCCGTATACCAGTTAGGCACACCTGGCCACGGTTGGTCGGTCAGGTCTTTCCTGGTCCCGGTTTCTTCAGCCAGGATGTCAGTGCACTGGTGCACCGGGGTAGAGTCATCTGCTTCGGGGAACAGGGTGGCCGGGTTGAGAATAGCAGGAGGAGCAAAGGTTATTCGATCATTTAACAACAAGCTCTGGTAATGTGTCATCCGGGCGTTTGTCATCCAGCGGTCGGGGGGCTGCCGCACAATACTTTCTAAAGCATGGGGAGCAATTACAGTCACATGTTGACCCAGAGTAAGCTTATCAGCGTCTTTGACAAGTTGCGCTACTGCAGCAATGGCTTTCAAGCAGGAGGGCCACCCGCTGGCGACGGGGTCCAGCTTTTTAGATAGGTAGGCTACCGGCCGTTTCCAAGGCCCCAGGGTCTGAGTCAGAACTCCACGGGCCACTCCAGCCCGCTCATCAACATATAAAGTAAAAGGCTTAGTTAGATCTGGCAGGGCCAAAGCAGGAGCTGTGAGCAGGGCAGTCTTTATATTATCAAAGGCTCTTTGGTGCTCCTCTGTCCAGGTAAATGGGACTTTTTCTTTTGTGAGCGGGTACAGAGGGGCTGCCAGCGTGGCGAACCCCGGTATCCAGAGTCTACAAAAGCCCGCAGTTCCCAAAAACTCACGTACTTGTCGCGGAGAGGTGGGGGTCGGGATCTGCATCACTGTCTTTTTTCGTGCTTCAGTGAGCCATCGTTTCCCATCTCGGAGAGTGTATTCTAGGTAGGTCACTTCTGAGCGGCATAATTGGGCCTTCTTGGCAGATACCCGATACCCCAACTTACCCAGTTCCTTCAGGAGCTTTTTAGTCCCATCGAGGCACAGTTCCTGGGTCGATGTTGCAATCAATAAATCATCAACGTACTGCAAGAGAGAAATTTGGGGGTTCTGTGCTCTGAAGGGCGCAAGGTCACGGTGGAGCGCTTCATCAAAAAGAGTTGGTGAATTTTTGAATCCTTGTGGCAACCTAGTCCAGGTCAGTTGACCCGTATGTCCTCCTTCGGGATCTCGCCATTCAAAAGCGAACAGAGGCTGGCTACTTGGGTGCAACCTGAGACAGAAAAAGGCATCTTTCAAATCTAGAACAGTGTACCAGGATCGTTCAGGCGGTAAAGAACTCAGCAAGTTGTAAGGGTTAGGCACGGTTGGGTGAATGTCCTGCACCCGCTTATTAACTTCTCTTAAGTCCTGGACAGGCCGATAATCATTGGTTCCAGGCTTACGTACTGGCAGGAGGGGGGTATTCCAAGGGGACCGGCAGGGGATCAATATACCTTGCTGCAACAGTCTCTGGATATGCAGCCGGATGCCTTCTTTAGCCCCTTGAGTCAGGGGGTACTGTCTCACCGAGACGGGGGTGGCAGCCGCTTTCAGCTCGACCACGATGGGTGGTACTTGTTTAGCCAGTCCCATTCCAGTCTGCTCTGCCCAGACCTCTGGAAAAGCTGTCAGCCACTCTTTAGGGGGCAAAACCCCAGTCTTGGGTTCATGGAGGCGATATTCTTCTTCTAGACTTAGAACTAAGCATGTTATAGGGGCCTTTCCCCAGGTGACTTCTGGTCCCTCCGGGGTGAACTGGATCTGAGCCTTTAGTTTGGTCAACAAGTCCCTCCCCAGAAGGGGCGCAGGGCACTCAGGAATCACAAGAAAAGAGTGGGTTACTTGGTTTTTTCCTATATCTAAACTTCTTTCGGTTGTCCAAGGGTAGAGTTTACTTCCAGTGGCTCCCATAACCAGAGTTCTTTTTGATCCTAATCGTCCTAATGGTTTAGTCAAAACTGAGTGTTCAGCTCCTGTATCTACTAAGAAATTAACGGGATTCCCCTCCACGGAGAGAGTTACCCTAGGCTCGGGGAGGGGGACCGAGCCCCGACTCCCCTAATCTTCCTCGAGGACCAGTATCTTGGGGCCCTTTTGTTTCTTTCGAGGGCAATCTCTGGCCCAATGTCCTTTTTCTTTACAGTAAGCACATTGGTCTTTCTCCAGTTGTAGTCGCTGTCCTCCCGGGGGTCTTCTTGCCCTGTTGCCCAGGTATCCTGACTGTCCTTTCTCTGACCTTTCTCCACCTACTACTGCGGCCAAAATCTTAGTCAAATTCCTCTCTTGGCGGCGATCCCGCCGATTTTCCCTCTCTTCTGCCTCCTTTTTTTCTCTTTCTTGCTTCTCTTCCTCAGTCTCTCTCTTATGATACACCTTCTCAGCCTCTTTTACTAGATCCTGTAAAGTATAATCTTGGAGCCCCTCTAATCTTTGTAACTTTTTCTTGATATCAGAGGCCGACTGCCCTATAAAAGCCATGGCTACAGCTGCCTGTTGTCCCTCTGATGAGGGATCAAAAGGGGTATATCTCCTATAGGCCTCCATCAACCGTTCTAAAAAGACAGAGGGTGGCTCCATTGGTCCCTGTAAGACTTCCCTTACCTTTGCCAAATTCGTGGGTCGCCGCGAGGCACCCTTAAGACCCGCCACTAGAGCCCGGCGGTAGACTGTGAGACGCCCCCTACCTTCTACGGAGTTGTAGTCCCATTCAGGGCGGACCAAGGGGAAAGCTGCTTCTATAAGGTGAGGGAGATTAGTGGAGGTTCCGTCTGGTCCTGGAACATTTCTTCTGGCTTCAAGGAGAATTCTTTCCCTCTCCTCAGTTGTAAAGAGGACCTGCAAAAGTTGCTGACAATCGTCCCAAGTGGGCTGATGAGAAAACATCAGGGACTCGAGGAGCCCCGTTAGACCTGAGGGGTTCTCTGAAAAAGAAGGGAGGTTATTTTTCCAGTTGTACATATCAGCTGACGAAAATGGCCAATATTGCAATGGGACTAATTCCCCTGGGGCTGGGGCGGGTCCATAAGCCCGTAAAGGTAAGGCAATGGCTGAGTCAGGTCCTGCGCCAGATCCCTCTGGGCTGCGGCCCTGGCGGCTTCGAGTCCCGGCTGCTGGCCCCATCTCAGAGGTTGTCCGGGAGTCCGTTGGGGTCGGCACCTGGGAGGGGGCTGCATGAGGAGCGGGTTGAGGATATGGGGGAGGAGGGTCAAGGAGGGAGACATCATCAATTTCAGGATAGATCCGTGGCGGGGCTGATGGAGCGGGTGCTTGCGGATCTGCAGGAGGCGCTGGCAGATCTGCAGGAGGCACTTTCGGTTTTGTGGCCACGGCCACCGTTGCCGTCTCCATTCCTGATGTCCAATGTTTCATCCAGGGTGGCGGGTTTTGGGCTAGATCTTGCCATACGATAATGTATGGAACCTGATCAGGGTATCCCCCGGTGGCCTGAAAAACAACTCGCTTGACAGCGAAAATGATAGGTAGGTTAAAAGTTCCTCCCGAAGGCCATCCTACATTGAAAGCGGGCCATTTGGAGGAACAAAAAGTTTGCCAAGGCCCTTTCTTGACCTCGACAGAAAGGTTATGAGCCCTGATCTTAACATCCTTCCAATGGTCCAGAGTCATTGTTAGTGGGGTCGTCGCGGCCTGTCCCATGTCTACCTCTGCTATACACACAACAAAAACAATCACAAAGACAGAAAGACAAGAAAACAAAACCAGTTGTCGGCTTCGAGTCGACCAGAAGTTCTGAAAGGAGTCAGATGGCCGAGGAATGGCCCTCTGACACAGATCGTCAAGGAGAAAATTTATCTCCCGACTTTCCCCGTGGAGGTCCACCAGGCGTCCCTGGTCCTCCTCCTGTCCTCCTGGGACGTCTCCCAGGGCGAAACAAACGGTGGACACCCGGACACGTCTATCCCCGTCCACTCCGCTTCTCCTCCTGGAGAGCGGACTCGATAGAGCGTTTGCAAAACCGAAACTGCGATCGCACCAGATTTCTGAACAGGCCACAAACACAGACACAGAGTCACACCAGAACAGAAATTCTTACCTCCAAGTGGGTCTAGTATCCCCTTGGCTCTCTCTGGAATACAGCTTCTTTGTTCTCTCAGAAAACACTTCTCAGAAGATTTTACCTCAGTGATACTGGTCTTTTCTTTTTTTTTTTTTTTAAATTTTTATTTTCTATATTCTATGTTTACATTCCAAGGGCTTTCCCCTTTCCCAGTTCCCACCCACCATAGTTCCCATAGTTCCTCTCCCCCCCAACTATTCCCCAATCATTCCCCCTCCCCCCTCAGTTTCTTTACTAAACTGGATGCAATCTTTACATGCCCAGGGTCCTCTCCTTTCTTCTTCTTGGGAATCATTTGACTTGCTATTTGTGTCTTGAGTATTTAGTGCTTCTGGGCTCATTAATATCCACTTATCAGTGATTGCATTTCATGTGCATTCTTTTGTGATTGGGTTAGCTCACTCAGGATGATATTTTCCAGGTCTAACCATTTACCTACAAATTGCATGAATTCATTATTTTTAATTGCTGAGTAGTATTCCATTGTATAAATATACCACATTTTCTGTATCCATTCCTCCTTTGAGGGATATTTGGGCTCCTTCCAATTTCTGGCTATTATAAACAAGGCTGCTATAAACATAGTGGAGCATGTGTCCTTATTGCATGCAGGGGAATCCTCTGGGTATATGCCCAGGAGTGGTATGCCAGGGTCCTCTGGAAGTGACATGCCCAGTTTTCTGAGGATCCGCCAAACTGATTTCCAGAGCGGTTTTACCATTTTGCAATCCCACCAACAATGGAGGAGTGTTCCTCTTTCTCCACATCCTCGCCAGCACTTGTTGTCTCTTGAGTTTTTAATCTTAGCCATTCTGACTGGTGTGAGGTGGAATCTCAGGGTTGTTTTGATTTGCATTTCCCTGATGACTAATGATGTTGAACATCTTTTAAGGTATTTCTCGGCCATCCGAATTTCTTCTGGTGAAAATTCTTTGTTTAGCTCTGTGCCCCATTTTTTGATAGGGTTATTTGGTTCTTTGGGGTCTAACTTCCTGAGTTCTTTGTATATATTGGATACTAGCCCTCTGTCGGATGTGGGGTTGGTAAAGATCTTTTCCCACTTTGTTGGTTGCCGTTTTGTCCTTCTGACAGTGTCCTTTGCTTTGCAGAAACTTTGTAATTTTATGAGGTCCCATTTGTCAATCCTTGATCTTAGTGCATACGCTATTGGTGTTCTGTTCAGGAACTTTTCCCCTGTGCCCAAGTCCTCCAGGGTCTTCCCAAGTTTCTTTTCTAATAGTTTCCGTGTGTCTGGTTTTATGTGGAGGTCCTTGATCCACTTGGAGTTGATCTTAGTGCAAAGAGATAAGAGTGGGTCAATTCGCATTCTTCTGCATGTTGACCTCCAGTTGAACCAGCACCATTTGTTGAAAAGGCTATCTTTATTCCACCGGATGGTTGTGGCTCCTTTATCAAAGATCAAGTGACCATAAGTCTGTGGGTTAATTTCTGGGTCTTCAATCCTGTTCCATTGATCTGCTTGCCTGTTGCTATACCAATACCATGCAGTTTTTAACACAATTGCTCTGTAGTACTGCTTGAGGTCAGGGATATTGATTCCCCCAGAAGTCCTTTTATTGTTGAGAATAGTTTTAGCTATCCTGGGTTTTTTGTTGCTCCAGATGAATTTGAGAATTGCTCTTTCTAGATCTATGAAGAATTGAGTTGGGATTTTGATGGGGATTGCATTGAATCTGTATATTGCTTTTGGCAAGATGGCCATTTTTACTATATTGATCCTGCCAATCCAGGAGCAAGAAATATTTTTCCATCTTCTGAGGTCTTCTTCGATTTCTTTCTTCAAGGACTTGAAGTTCCTGTTGTACAGATCTTTCGCTTGTTTGGTTAGAGTTATGCCAAGATACTTTATGTTGTTTGTGGCTATTGTGAAGGGTGTTATTTCCCTAATTTCTTTCTCAGCCTGCTTGTCCTTTGAGTACAAGAAGGCCACTGACTTGCTTGAGTTAATTTTATAACCTGCCACTTTGCTGAAGTTGTTTATCAGCTGTAGAAGTTCTCTGGTGGAGTTTTTTGGGTCGCTTAGGTAAACTATCATATCGTCTGCAAATAATGATAGTTTCACTTCTTCCTTTCCAATTTGTATCCCTTTGACTTCCTTATGTTGTCTAATTGCTCTTGCTAGAACTTCAAGTACTATATTGAAAAGATATGGAGAGAGAGGGCAGCCTTGTCTAGTCCCTGATTTTAGTGGGAATGCTTCAAGTTTCTCTCCATTTCTTTTGATGTTGGCTACTGGTTTGCTGTAGATTGCTTTTACTATGTTTAGGAATGGGCCTTGAATTCCTGCTCTTTCCAAGACTTTTAGCATGAAAGGATGCTGAATTTTGTCGAATGCTTTTTCAGCATCTAATGAGATGACCATGTGGTTTTTTTCTTTCAGTTTGTTTATGTAGTGGATTACATTGATGGATTTCCGTATATTGAACCATCCCTGCATCCCTGGGATGAAGCCTACTTGATCATGGTGGATGATCGTTTTGATGTGCTCTTGGATTCGGTTAGCAAGAATTTTATTTAGTATTTTTGCATCTATATTCATAAGAGAAATTGGCCTGAAGTTCTCTTTCTTTGTTGGATCTTTTTGTGGTTTAGGTATTAGCGTAATTGTGGCTTCGAAGAATGAGTTGTGCAGTGTCCCTTCTGTCTCTATTTTGTGGAATAGTTTGAAGAGTATTGGTGTTAAGTCTTCTTTGAAGGTCTGGTAGAATTCTGCACTAAAACCATCTGGTCCCGTACTTTTTTTGGTTGGGAGGCTTTCTATAACCCCTTCTATTTCTTTAGGGGTTATGGGACTATTTAGCTGGTCTACTTGATGCTGATTTAATTTTGGTATTTGATATCTGTCTAGGAAATCGTCCATTTCCTCCAGATTCTCCAGTTGTTTTGAGTATAGACCTTTGTAGTAAGATCTGATGATCTTTTGAATTTCCTCAGTTTCTGTTGTTATGTCTCCCTTTTCATTTCTAATTTTGTTAATTTGTATACTGTCTCTGTGTCCTTTGGTTAGTCTGGCTAAGGGTTTATCTATCTTGTTGATTTTCTCAAAGAACCAGCTCCTGGTCTTGTTGATTCTTTGTATGGTTCTCTTTGTTTCTATTTGATTGATTTCAGCCCTGAGTTTGATGATTTCTTGTTTTCTACTCCTCCTGGGTGAGTTAACTTGTTTTTCTTCTAGCACTTTAAGGTGTGCTGTTAAGCTGCTAGTGTATGCTCTCTCCAGTTTCTTTTTGGATGCACTTAGAGCTATGAGTTTTCCTCTTAGCACTGCTTTCATTGTGTCCCATGGATTTGGGTAGGTTGTACCTTCATTTTCATTGAATTCTAAAAAGTCTTTGATTTCTTTTTTTATTTCTTCCTTGACCAAGGTGTCATTGAGTAGAGTATTGTTCAGTTTCCATGTGTATGTCGGCTTTCTGTTGTTTTTGTTGCTATTGAAGACCACTCTTACTCCCTGGTGATCTGATAGGAGGCATGGGATTAGCTCGATCTTCTTGTATTTGTTGACATCTGTCTTGTGACTGATTATATGGTCTATTTTGGAGAAGGTACCATGTGGTGCTGAGAAAAAGGTATATTCTTTAGCTTTAGGATGAAATGTTCTATATATATCTGTTAAATCCAATTGGTCCAGAGTTTCAATTAGTTTCACTGTGTCCCTGTTTAGTTTCTGCTTTCCTGATCTGTCCATTGAGGAGAGTGGGGTGTTGAAGTCACCCACAATTATTGTGTTAGGTGTAATGTGTGCTTTAAGCTTTAGTAAGGTTTCTTTTACAAATGAGGGTGCCCTTGCATTTGGAGCATAAATGTTCAGTATTGAGAGCTCTTCCTGGTGGATTTTCCCTTTGGCCAGCAAGAAGTGACCTTCTGGGTCTCTTTTGATGATTTTAGGTTGAAAGTCAATTTTATCTGATATTAGAATGGCTACTCCAGCTTGTTTCCTGAGACCATTTGCTTGTAAAATTGTCTTCCAGCCTTTTACTCTAAGGCAGTGTTTGTCTTTAACACTGAGATGTGTTTCCTGTATGCAGCAAAATGTAGGGTCCTGTTTCCGTATCCAGTCTGTTAGTCTATGTCTTTTTATTGGGGAATTGAGTCCATTGACGTTAAGAGATATTAAGGAATAGTAATTATTACCTCCAGACATTTTTGAAATTATATTTATTTATCTTATTTATTTTTTATATTCGAGAGGTTATCTTCTTTTGGGTTTGATGAGAGGAGGTTTCTATCTTGCTTCTTCCCGGGTGTAGTTTCCATCCTTGTCTTGGTGTTTTCCCCCTATTATCCTTTGTAGGGCTGGATTTGTGGAGAGATATCTTGCAAATTTGGTTTTGTCATGGAATACCTTGATGTCTCCATCAATGGCAATTGAGAGTTTTGCTGGGTAAAGTAGTTTTGGCTGAAGTTTGTGTTCTCTTAGAGTTTGCATGATATCTGCCCAGGATCTTCTAGCTTTCATGGTCTCAGGTGAGAAGTCTGATGTTATTCTGATAGGTTTTCCTTTATATGTTACTTGGCCTTTTTCTCTTGCTGCCTTTAGTATTCTTTCTTTGTTTATTACATTTGGAGTTTTGATTATTATGTGACGGGATGTATTTCTGTTCTGGTCCAGTCTGTTTGGGGTTCTATAGGCTTCTTGTATATTCATGGGCATCTCTCTCCTTAGGTTGGGGAAGTTTTCTTCCATAATTTTATAGAAGATATTAGCTGTCCCTTTAACTTGTAAATCTTCACTCTCGTCTATACCTATAATCCTTAGGTTTGGTCTTCTCATAGTGTCTTGGATTTCCTGGATGTTTTGGGTTACCACCTTTTTGCATTTAGTGTTTTCTTTGACTGTTGAATCAATGGTTCCTATGGTATCTTCGGCTTCTGAGATTCTGTCTTCTATCTCTTGTATTCTATTGTTGATACTTGCGTCTAAGGCCCCTGATTTCTTCCCCAGGTTTTCTATCTCCAATGTTGTCTCCCTCTGTGATTTCTTAGTTGTTTCTACATCTGTTTTTAGTATCTGGATGGATGTGCTCAGATCTTTCGTTTGTTTGATTGTGTTTTCATGTATTTCTTTAATAGATTTTTGTGCTTCCTCTTTCATAGCTTCTACTTGTTGGCCCACGTTCTTCTGTAGTTCTTTAAGTGACTTTTGTCTTTCTTCCTTATTGTCTTCTTCTCTTTGATCCATCTTCTCCTGAATTTCTTGAAGTGATTTTTGTATTTGCCTTGTAAAGGCTTCTAACTTTTGATCCATTTTCTCCTCTATTTCTTTACGAGATTTTTCTATGTGTTCAGCTACCAGCATCCTGACCAGTGATTTTATATCCAAGTCTTGTTTTTCTGGTGTTTTAGGGTATCCAGGGATTCCTGTTGTTGGAGAACTGGGTTCAGATGCTGTCATGTTGCCTTGATTTTTGTTAGTAGCGTTCCTTCATTTTCCTTTTGCCATCTGGTTATTTCTGGTTTTAGTTGGCCTTGTTGTTAGTGGCTGGTGTTTGAATCTCCTGTGAGGCTGGGCTCACCTGTTGTTTCTCTACTGGTAAATATGTGTGACTGCTGCTTTAAGGGATCATAAGCTGGCTGCCACCCATGCGATTGTAGCCCCTGTTGGAGTCTGTCTACCTGGGCTTCTCCAGCTGTGTCCTGGTTGCAAGGAACTCGGCCTGCTTGGTTCCGAGACCCTAGCAGCTCCCCCTGTGCGGGTAGCCCTGGAAGGGGTGTTTACCTGGGCCTTTCCAGCTATGTCCTGGTTGCAATATGGAGGCCCGCAGCTACCGCTCATCCAGGGGCCGGTGAGCTGGTTGCAGAATGCAGCCTAGGTGCTCGCCAGAGGGCGCGGGGATGTCCCACAGAGCCTGGGCCTTTCCAGCTGTGTCCTGGGCCTTTCCAGCTATGTCCTGGTTGCAATATGGAGGCCCTCCGCTTCTGCTGGTCCAGGGGCCGGCGAGCTGGTTGCAGAAAGCAGCCTCGGTGCTCGCCAGAGGGCACGGGGATGTCCCGCAGAGCCTAGGCGGAACTCAGCCTGCTTGGGTCCGAGACCCTAGCAGATCTCCCCGTGAGGGCAGCCCTGGAAGGGGTGTTTACCTGGGCCTTTCCAGCTATGTCCTGGTTGCAATATGGAGGCCCGCCGCTTCTGCTGGTCCAGGGGCCGGCGAGCTGGTTGCAGAAAGCAGCCTCAGTGCTTGCCAGAGGGTGCGGGGAAGTCCCACAGAGCCTGGGCCTTTCCAGCTGTGTCCTGGTTGCAATATGGAGGCCCGCCGCGCTGGTCCCGATACTGGTCTTTTCTTAATCACCGCTAATTTCTTAGCTCCAACTAACTATCATCAATTGTCCCAGTAGTCTCCTTCTCTTCTTGAATATAAAGCCAGAGACACATGGCCGAAGCTGCTGAATTCTTCTGCTTGCAGGAGCTGGAACATTGCCCCCCTCTTTGTTCTATTACATTATCACTAGCTTCCTTTTCCCCAGCTCCTTCACTGCCTAAGTTGGCTGTCCTGAATCTTGCTCCATAGACTGACTTTGAACTCAAGAGATCTGTATGCCTGTCTCCAAATCACTGGGATTTAAGGTGTGGTCCACCAAGCCTGGATTTAAGTTTTTCTTAACCTAGAATTTGCTATGCTCTAGGCTGGCCTTGACCTCAGAGATCCATTTATCTTTGCCTCCTGGGATTAAAGGCTTGTACTACCATGCCTGGACCTAAATTTAGCTGGGTAGAATCTTGCCCCAAGATCACCACTCCCTTAATTCAATTTAATATCCTTGAATTCAGCTCCATTTCACTTTCTGGAGTCCCTTTAAAACTCAAACTATATATTTTGTACTTTTCCTTTCTCATCTTGCTACGTTTGTTCAAAATTCTCTTCATCAGACTTAACCAGAGAACAAAGTCTTTGTTGGGCTTTTTTGAGACTTCCTTTGCAGATGCAATTAATATAAATCTCTTTACCTTAGCCCTAGGCAGTCTCTTCAGGCAATGGCAAAAAGCAACCACGTTCTTCACCAAAACATCACAAAAACAATCTCTTGGCCAAATATTAAAGTGCTTCTCCACTAAAACCTCTTGGGCCAGCAGGCCTAAACAGTTCAAATGACCCTCAGCACCACTGTCTTCCATATTCCTACTAGTCTGGCCCATTAAGCCCCACTTAAAGGATTCCGTGGCTTTCCAAATTCAAAGTCCCAAAATCCACATTCTTCCAAACAAAAGCATGGTCAGGCCTATCACAACAATATCCCACTCCTGGTACCAACTTCTGTCTTAGTTAGGGTTTTACTGCTGTGAACATGCACCATGACCAATGCAATTTTATAAAAGAAAACATTTAATTGGGGCTGGCTTACAGGCTCAGAGGTTCAGTCCATTGTCATCAAGGCAGAAACATGGCAGCATCCAGACAGGCATGGTGCAGACAGAGCTAAGAGTTCTACATCTTCATCTGAAGGCTGCTAGTGGAAAACTGACTTCCAGGTAACTAGGGGGAGGGTCTTAAACCCACACCCACAGTGACAAACCTATTCCAATAAGGCCACACCTCTTAATAGGATCACTCCCTGGGCCAATCATATACAAACTATCACAGTGTTTGATACTGAGGTGAGTTTCTTGTATGCATCAAAATGTTAGATCCTGTTTACATATCCAGGAATTTAAACCATTGATGTTAAG
Organism: Apodemus agrarius; assembly: GCA_964023405.1. NCBI lineage: Eukaryota > Metazoa > Chordata > Mammalia > Rodentia > Muridae > Apodemus > Apodemus agrarius. The sequence goes on along the minus strand of OZ030005.1, from coordinate 94,110,494 downwards.
AGATATTAAGGAAAGGTGATTGTTACTTCCTGTTATTTTCATTGTTAAAGGTGGAATTCTGTTTGGCTATCTTCTTTTGGGTTTGTTGAAAGAAGATTACTTTATTGCTTTTTCTAGGGTTTAGTTTCCAGCCTTGTGTTGGTATTTCCCCCACCCCCCCCCCGCCCCATTATCTTTTGAAGCATTGGGTTTGTGGAAAGATAATGTGTAAATTTTGTTTTGTCATGGAGTATCTTGTTTTCTCCATCTATGGTAATTGAGAGTTTTGCTGGGTGTAGTAGCCTGGGCTGACATTCATGTTCTCTTAGGGTCTGTATGATATCTGCCCAGAATCTTCTGGCCTTCATACGTTCTGGTGAGAAGTCTGGTATAATTCTGATAGGTCTGCCCTTATATGTTACTTGCCCTTTTTCCCTTATTGCTTTTAATATTCTTTCTTTGTTTAGTGCATTTGGTGTTTTAATTATTATTTGACAGGAGGAGTTTCTGTTCTGGTCCAGTCTGATTGGAGTTCTGTAGGTTCCTTGTATGTTCATGGGCATCTCTTTCTTTAGGTTAGGGAAGTTTTCTTCTATAATTTTGTTGAAAATATTTGCTGGTCCTTTAAGTTGTAAACCCTTGCTCTCTTCTATACCTATAATGCTTAGATTTGGTCTTCTCATTTTGTCCTGGATTTCCTGGATGATTTGGCTTAAAATCTTTTTGCATTTTGCATTTTCTTTGACTGTTGAGTCAATATTTTCTATGGTATCTTCAGCACCTGAGATTCTTTCTTCCATTTCTTTTTTTTAATTGAATATCATCTTCATTACCATTGCCATGGTAAAACCTTTCCCAATTTCCCTCTTCCCTCCCTCTGCCTCCACGTATATGCCCCTCCACCTGACACACTCCCACCTCCCCCTCTCTGTTTCCCTTTGTTGGGGCCTCTGTTGACCCTTTACCTGACCAAGGACCATTCCTCCCACTGATGCCCAACAAGGCCTTCCTCTGCCATATTTTTGGCTGGAACCATGTGTGCCCCTTGGTTGATGGTTCAGTTCCTGGGAGTCTGGAGGCTTCTGGGTGGCTGAAATCATTGCTCTTCCCATGGGGCTGTTGATTCAAAGTTTTCTGTGGTATCTTTAGCACCTGAGATTCTTTCTTCTATTTCTTGTATTCTGTTGTTGAAGCTTGCATCTATGACTCCTGATTTTTTTTCAAGGTTTTCTATCTCTAGAGATGTCTCACACTGTAATTTCTTTATTGTTTCTACTTCCATTTTTAGATCCTGGATAGTTTTGGTCAGTTCCTTTACTTGTTTGTTTGTGGTTTCCTGAAATTTCTTAAGGGAGTTTTGTGTTTCCTCTTTAAGGGCTTCTACCTGTTGACCCATGTTCTCTTGTCGTTCTTTCTTTTTCTTCCTTCCTTCCTTCCTTCCTTCCTTCCTTCCTTCCTTCCTCCCTCCCTCCCTCCCTCCCTCCCTCCCTCCCTCTCTCTTTCTTTCTTTCTTTCTTTCTTTTTTCTTTCTTTCTTTTTTTTGAGACAGGGTTTCTCTGTGTAGGCTGGCTGTCCTGGAACTCAGTCTAAACAGGGGCACAGAACTCAGCTTCTGAATACACAGTTCACAGACTAACACTACCTTCTCTGCCTTTTAGATCAATGAAAGGCTCTTTGTCTTGCAATAATAAACTATACATAATAAAAGCGATTATGAAAACTATCCTGTCAGAGTTTCATTCACAATCCCCAGTCCATTTGAATTTGGCAATCCAGAAGAAAATGCTCTGTTACAGATCCTATCTTGGTGAGTTTGAAGTTCTGTGCCTAAATTATTTCTGTCATTCTTTTTATTTTCTTTTTCTTGTCTATAGCTGAGACCTTCAAGGGGTCTTCCCCTGTCATATCTGATTTTGATCATTTTGGAAGGAAGCCATTCTTTCTCTTTTCCTGTGGAAGCATGTTACAGAGCCACTTCCCCAGCACAACACATTTCCTTCCCTCCACTTGGAAGTAAAGACATTTTTAATATACACAGGCTGGTTTAGTTCAGCAGTTTTTTCCATGATCCAATGTCTCTTAGTAGCTTTTGTATTTCGTTCATTAGCTTCCAAGAATTTTTTGCAAAGATTTATCTATTTCTTATATGTAAGTATACTATTGCTGTCTTCAGACACACTGGAAGAGGGCATCACATAGCATTGCACATGGTTGTAAACCACCATGTGCTTGCTAGGAATTGAACTCAAGACCTCTGGAAGAGCAGTCAGTGCTCTTAACCACTGAACAATCTCTTCAGCCTAGCATTCAAGAAATTTAAAGTCAATAAAGCAGTATGTAATCTGTCTCTATATGGTTTGTCACTCTTTTTTGTTGGTTAAGCATCTCCTTTAATTTACAGTTAGATTTCTCTAGCAATGTTTGTCCTATAGCAGTGTGTGGTCTACCCATAACATGCTTTACATCATAATATGCAAATACTGATTCATTTTGCTAGAGACATATGCTGGAGCATTGTCAGTCTTAATTTGTACAGGTGTTCCCATAATGTCCATGACTTCTAATAAATGCTTAATCACAGAATCAGCCTTTTCAGAATTTAATGCAGTTACCCATTGAAATCTTGTACATGTATCTATAGTATGGTGCACAATCTTTAGATTACCAAATTCTGCAAAGTAAAACTCATCACATTGTCTAAATTTATTTGGGTATCAGTAGGGTTACTTCCTGCAGGAAATAGAGTTTGAGTATCAAAAGAACAAGTAGGATATTTCCTTGTAATGTCTTTGTCTTGTTGCCAAATGATAGAAAAATCTTACTTTAAATCGTTCCTGTCAACATGATATTTTTAAAAATGAAATTCTGAAGCTTCTAATGTATTTCCTAGCAATAGCTGATCAAGTTTTTCATTGCCTGTGCTATAGGGATTGGTAGACCTGTATGGGATGAGATATGTACTATGTATAATGGATGGCTTCTATTTCTGATTATTTGTTATAGTTGAATAAATAGTGAAGTTAATTCAGAATCATGGTAAATAGTTCAACAGTTTCTATATGCAAAACCACTCTTTCTACATAGTGAGAATTTCTACATATATATTATTATATAAAGATATAAGGAAAATCTAATGACACCAAAATAATTACATATAATTCTGATTTTTGAACTAAATTATAAGGACTCTTAACCTTATCTCTTTTCTGATGTACACCCTGCTTTTCTTGATTTTTTTGCATTAGCATAATCTGGAAGGGCACCAGAAATTGTAGTCCCTTTTATTTTATTATTAATTGTTGTTACAAATAGAAGTTCCTTCATTTCTGGATATTTGTTGTTCATTTCTCCCAAAATTTACAGCAAGCTCTTTGTCAATGTTCATTTTCTGCCCACAAATGAGACAGTCTTAGTCTTAGTAAAAGGCACCACAGTTTCAGAGGGATCTATTCCTGCTGCCAAAGTTTCATTTCACATTTTAGGGTCAATTCAGAAACCTTTTCTATATAGGCTTTTATTTTTTTGCTCTGTGTGCTAAAAATCTAAGCTATGACATTTCATCTACATAAAAACTCTTTTTTTAAATCTTTGACTCTAAAGCCTGAAGTTAGAGACTGAATCTGCAAAGTTCTGCTGCTTGATGGGCCTGGTGCATGGCCCCATCATTAAAATCTATTTTCTTCAGCTTTCTGTTTTTTGATGTTTTCCTTCACTTCTTAAGCTTTCTCTCAATTGCTTTTCTTGAGTTGGAAGATAAGCTGGGTGACATTGGCCCTGAGCTCATCCTTCCTTTATTTCATTTGGTTTAGGCTTTTCTTTATTATTATTATTATTATTATTATTATTATTATTATTATTATTTTATCTTCTTCACCATAGGTCTTACCTCCATTACTCCTGACATCCTGGTGCTCTTTTTCTCCTCAGTCTACATTTTGTATTTTCACTTGCTCAGCTGCTCCTTTTCCTTATAGAGCTGCATCAGAATGGTTCCAGCAACCATAGGACACATTCAGTTCTAGACTGCCTTGAGCCCTCCTCTGCCAGTGCCATTAATTTAAACCTCTTCAGTTTAGCCTCAGACAGATTTCTTTTCAACAAAGGCAGAAAGCAGCCACATCTTTTGCCAAAATATTACTAAACAGTCCAGTTAGTTATATTCTTCTCTGAAACCTACTGAGCTGTGGTCCTCACAGGTCAAAACTCCCTCAGCACCACTGTCTTCCATGCTCCTAGTAGGACGGCTTGTTAAGTCTTGCTTAAAATGTGGAACTGCTTTCCTAACCCAGACCCTCAAAGCCCACACCAGGCCAACAAGCAGCATGGTCAGTCCTGCCACAGCAATCCCCCACTCGTGGTACCAACCTCTGAGTAATCACTTTTCTATCATTGTAAAGAGAAGTCATAAACTCAACAACTCTTATAAAAGAAATTGGGACTAATAGTGATTTAGTGCATTGTCATCCTGGTAGGAAGCATGTTGGAACTCAGACAGACAAGGTCCTGGAGAAGCAGCTGAGAGGTCTACACCCACATCCGAGGGTGGCAGTAAGAGATGCTGGGGGGAGGACGTGCACCGAGGCAGTCGGATCCACCCAGCTCCCCAGGACCCTGGACCAGCGATAGCAGCAGGCCTCCATATTGCAACCAGGACACAGCTGGAAAGGCGCAGGTAGGGACTCCGTCTGGGACTAGAGCAGGGAGCGCTGCTAAGCTCCCGCCCAGAGGCGGGCACAGGCGCCTAGGCTCTGCAGCACGTCCCTGCGAGCTTAGGACATGCACCTAGGCAGCCGGATCCACCCAGCTCCCCAGGACCCCAGACCAGCGATAGCAGCAGGCCTCCATATTGCAACCAGGACACAGCTGGAAAGGCGCAGGTAGGGACTCCGTCTGGGACTAGAGCAGGGAGCGCTGCTAAGCTCCCGCCCAGAGGCGGGCACAGGCGCCTAGGCTCTGCAGCATGTCCCTGAGAGCTTAGGACGTGCACCGAGGCAGCCGGATCCACCCAGCTCCCCAGGACCCCGGACCAGCTATAGCGGCAGGCCTCCATATTGCAACCAGGACACAGCTGGAAAGGCACAGGTAGATAGATTCCATCAGGGGCTACCACGTGAGGGGATCTGCTAGGCTCTCCCTACTAGGCAGGCCCAGCAGCGCCTACCGAGGCTCTGCTGCACTCCCCCACACTTCCCAGAGACCTCAGGCCGTGCACAAAGTCAGCGGGTGGCAGGCAGCTCCTGATCCCGTGGAGCAGCAATCACGCATAACCACCAGTAGAGAAACAACAGGTAAGCCCAGCCTCACAGGAGATTCAAACACCAGCCAGTGACAACAAGGTCAACTAACACCAGAAATAACCAGATGGCAAAAGGTAAAAAAAGGAATGTCACTAACAGAAATCAAGGCAACATGACAGCATCTGAACCCAGTTCGCCAACAACAGGAAGCCCTGGATACCCCAAAACACCAGAAAAACAAGACTTGGATATAAAATCACTGGTCAGGATGCTGGTAGCTGAACACATAGAAAAATCTCGTAAAGAAATAGAGGAGAAAATGGATCAAAAGTTAGAAGCCTTTACAAGGCAAATACAAAAATCACTTCAAGAAATGCAGGAGAAGATGGATCAAAAAGAAGAAGACAATAAGGAAGAAAGACAAAAATCACTTAAAGAAATACAGAAGAACGTGGGCCAACAAGTAGAAGCTATGAAAGGGGAAACACAAAAATCTATTAAAGAAATACATGAAAACACAATCAAGCAAGCGAAAGATCTGAGCACATCCATCCAGGTACTAAAAACAGAAGTAGAAACAACTAAGAAATCGCAGAGGGAGACAACATTGGAGATAGAAAACCTTGGGAAGAAATCAGGGGCCATAGATGCAAATATCAACAATAGAATACAAGAGATAGAAGACAGAATATCAGAAGCCGAAGATACCATAGGAACCATTGATTCAACAGTCAAAGAAAATACTAAATGCAAAAAGGCTGTAACCCAAAACATCCAGGAAATCCAGGACACAATGAGAAGACCAAACCTAAGGATCATAGGTATAGACGAGAATGAAGATGTACAAGTTAAAGGGCCAGCAAATATCTTCTACAAAATTATGGAAGAAAACTTCCCCAACCTAAAGAGAGAGATGCCCATGAATATACAAGAAGCATACAGAACCCCAAACAGACTGGATCAGAACAGAAATATATCCCGTCACATAATAATCAAAACCCCAAATGTACTAAACAAAGAAAGAATATTAAAGGCAGCAAGAGAAAAAGGCCAAGTAACTTATAAAGGAAGACCTATCAGAATAACACCAGACTTCTCACCTGAGACCATGAAAGCTAGAAGATCCTGGGCAGATATAATGCAAACTCTAAGAGAACACAAACTTCAGGCAAAACTACTTTACCCAGCAAAGCTCTCAATCGCCATAGATGGAGAAATCAAGGTATTCCATGACAAAACCAAATTTGCACGATATCTTTCCACAAATCCAGCCCTACAAAGGATAATAGGGGGAAAACACCAAGACAAGGACGGAAACTACACCCGGGAAGAAACAAGATAGAAACCTCCTCTCATCAAACATAAAGAAGGTAACCTCTCGAATATAAAAAAATAAATAAAATAAATAAATATAATTTCAAAAATGTCTGGAGGAAATAATTACTATTTCTTAATATCTCTTAACATCAATGGACTCAATTCCCCAATAAAAAGACATAGATTAACAGACTGGATACGGAAACAGGACCCTACATTTTGCTGCATACAGGAAACACATCTCAGTGTTAAAGACAAACACCACCTTAGAGTAAAAGGCTGGAAGACAATTTTACAAGCAAATGGTCTCAGGAAACAAGCTGGAGTAGCCATTCTAATATCAGATAAAATTGACTTCCAACCTAAAATCATCAAAAGAGACTCAGAAGGTCACTTCTTGCTGGCCAAAGGGAAAATCCACCAAGAAGAGCTCTCAATACTGAACATCTATGCTCCAAATGTAAGGGCACCCTCATTCGTAAAAGAAACCTTACTAAAGCTTAAAGCACACATTACACCTAACACAATAATTGTGGGTGACTTCAACACTCCACTCTCCTCAATGGACAGATCAGGAAAGCAGAAACTAAACAGGGACACAGTGAAACTAATTGAAACTCTGGACCAACTGGATTTAACAGATATATATAGAACATTTCATCCTAAAGCTAAAGAATATACCTTTTTCTCAGCTCCACATGGTACCTTCTCCAAAATAGACCATATAATTGGTCACAAGACAGATGTCAACAAATACAAGAAGATCGAGCTAATCCCATGCCTCCTATCAGATCACCAGGGAGTAAGAGTGGTCTTCAATAACAACAAAAACAACAGAAAGCCCACATACACATGGAAATTGAACAATACTCTACTCAATGACACCTTGGTCAAGGAAGAAATAAAAAAAGAAATCAAAGACTTTTTAGAATTCAATGAAAATGAAGGTACAACCTACCCAAATCTATGGGACACAATGAAAGCAGTGCTAAGAGGAAAACTCATAGCTCTAAGTGCATCCAAAAAGAAACTGGAGAGAGCATACACTAGCAATTTAATGGCATACCTTAAAGCCCTGGAAGAAAAACAAGTTAATTCACCCAGGAGGAGTAGAAGACAAGAAATCATCAAACTCAGGGCTGAAATCAATCAAATAGAAACAAAGAGAACCATACAAAGAATCAACAAGACCAGGAGCTGGTTCTTTGAGAAAATCAACAAGATAGATAAACCCTTAGCCAGACTAACCAAAGGACACAGAGACAGTATACAAATTAACAAAATTAGAAATGAAAAGGGAGACATAACAACAGAAACTGAGGATATTCAAAAGATCATCAGATCCTACTACAAAGGTCTATACTCAAAACAACTGGAGAATCTGGAGGAAATGGACAATTTCCTAGACAGATATCAAATACCAAAATTAAATCAGTATCAAGTAGATCAGCTAAATAGTCCCATAACCCCTAAAGAAATAGAAGGGGTTATAGAAAGCCTCCCAACCAAAAAAAGTACGGGACCAGATGGTTTTAGTGCAGAATTTTACCAGACCTTCAAAGAAGACTTAACACCAATACTTTTCAAACTATTCCACAAAATAGAGACAGAAGGGACACTGCACAACTCATTCTTCGAAGCCACAATTACGCTAATACCTAAACCACAAAAAGATCCAACAAAGAAAGAGAACTACAGGCCAATTACTCTTATGAATATAGATGCAAAAATACTAAATAAAATTCTTGCTAACCGAATCCAAGAGCACATTAAAACGATCATCCACCATGATCAAGTAGGCTTCATCCCAGGGATGCAGGGATGGTTCAATATACGGAAATCCATCAATGTAATCCACTACATAAACAAACTGAAAGAAAAAAACCACATGGTCATCTCATTAGATGCTGAAAAAGCATTCGACAAAATTCAGCATCCTTTCATGCTAAAAGTCTTGGAAAGAGCAGGAATTCAAGGCCCATTCCTAAACATAGTAAAAGCAATCTACAGCAAACCAGTAGCCAACATCAAAAGAAATGGAGAGAAACTTGAAGCATTCCCACTAAAATCAGGGACTAGACAAGGCTGCCCTCTCTCTCCATATCTTTTCAATATAGTACTTGAAGTTCTAGCAAGAGCAATTAGACAACATAAGGAAGTCAAAGGGATACAAATTGGAAAGGAAGAAGTGAAACTATCATTATTTGCAGACGATATGATAGTTTACCTAAGCGACCCAAAAAACTCCACCAGAGAACTTCTACAGCTGATAAACAACTTCAGCAAAGTGGCAGGTTATAAAATTAACTCAAGCAAGTCAGTGGCCTTCTTGTAGTCAAAGGACAAGCAGGCTGAGAAAGAAATTAGGGAAATAACACCCTTCACAATAGCCACAAACAACATAAAGTATCTTGGCATAACTCTAACCAAACAAGCGAAAGATCTGTACAACAGGAACTTCAAGTCCTTGAAGAAAGAAATCGAAGAAGACCTCAGAAGATGGAAAAATATTTCTTGCTCCTGGATTGGCAGGATCAATATAGTAAAAATGGCCATCTTGCCAAAAGCAATATACAGATTCAATGCGATCCCCATCGAAATCCCAACTCAATTCTTCATAGATCTAGAAAGAGCAATTCTCAAATTCATCTGGAGCAACAAAAAACCCAGGATAGCTAAAACTATTCTCAACAATAAAAGGACTTCTGGGGGAATCAATATCCCTGACCTCAAGCAGTACTACAGAGCAATTGTGTTAAAAACTGCATGGTATTGGTATAGCAACAGGCAAGCAGATCAATGGAACAGGATTGAAGACCCAGAAATTAACCAACAGACTTATGGTCACTTGATCTTTGATAAAGGAGCCACAACCATCCGGTGGAATAAAGATAGCCTTTTCAACAAATGGTGCTGGTTCAACTGGAGGTCAACATGCAGAAGAATGCGAATTGACCCACTCTTATCTCTTTGCACTAAGATCAACTCCAAGTGGATCAAGGACCTCCACATAAAACCAGACACACTGAAACTATTAGAAAAGAAACTTGGGAAGACCCTGGAGGACTTGGGCACAGGGGAAAAGTTCCTGAACAGAACACCAATAGCTTATGCTCTAAGATCAAGAATCGACAAATGGGACCTCATAAAATTACAAAGTTTCTGCAAAGCAAAGGACACTGTCAGAAGGACAAAATGGCAACCAACAAAGTGGGAAAAGATCTTCACCAACTCCACATCCGACAGAGGGCTAATATCCAATATATACAAAGAACTCAAGAAGTTAGACCCCAAAGAACCAAATAACCCTATCAAAAAATGGGGCACAGAGCTAAACAAAGAATTTTCACCAGAAGAAATTCGGATGGCCGAGAAACACCTTAAAAGATGTTCAACATCATTAGTCATCAGGGAAATGCAAATCAAAACAACCCTGAGATTCCACCTCACACCAGTCAGAATGGCTAAGATTAAAAACTCAAGAGACAACAAGTGCTGGCGAGGATGTGGAGAAAGAGGAACACTCCTCCACTGTTGGTGGGATTGCAAAATGGTAAAACCGCTCTGGAGATCAGTTTGGCGGTTCCTCAGAAAATTGGGCATATCACTTCCAGAGGACCCTGGCATACCACTCCTGGGCATATACCCAGAGGATTCCCCTGCATGCAATAAGGACACATGCTCCACTATGTTTATAGCAGCCTTGTTTATAATAGCCAGAAATTGGAAGGAGCCCAAATATCCCTCAAAGGAGGAATGGATACAGAAAATGTGGTATATTTATACAATGGAATACTACTCAGCAATTAAAAATAATGAATTCATGCAATTTGTAGGTAAATGGTTAGACCTGGAAAATATCATCCTGAGTGAGCTAACCCAATCACAAAAGAATGCACATGAAATGCAATCACTGATAAGTGGATATTAATGAGCCCAGAAGCACTAAATACTCAAGACACAAATAGCAAGTCAAATGATTCCCAAGAAGAAGAAAGGAGAGGACCCTGGGCCTGTAAAGATTGCATCCAGTTTAGTAAAGAAACTGAGGGGGGAAGGGGAATGATTGGGGAACAGTTGGGGGGGGAGAGGAACTATGGGAACTATGGTGGGCGGGAACTGGGAAAGGGGAAAGCCCTTTGAATGTAAACATAGATCATAGAAAATAAAAATTAAAAAAAAAGATAGAAATAAACATTATTAATTAACAACAACAAAAAAGAGACGCTGGGGGAAGAATGGGCTTTTTGCAATCTCAGTGCCCACTCCAAGTGGTACTTTACTGCAAACAGGAAGCACCAAAAAAATCCTTTCAAATAGTACCACTTTCTGGTGACTAAGAATTAAACCTATGAGCCTAAGGGTGGCTTTCTAATTCAAACCACCACACACCTTAATTCCACTTATGCACTTAACCACCCACCGTGTGGCTGGCTCCCATCATCAGGTGAGGAGTGTGTGACATAGCATGGTGAGTTTTAACTCTCTCAAGACACTTTGTCACCTCCTTTCTACAGCCACCGTCCTCCTCCTCACACCCTGGCAAATGAAGGTTTTCTCTATTCTGCCCCTGAGAGTTTTCTGATTTGGGCATTGAGCATCTTCCTGCTACAGACGCTTCCCTTAATATCCGTCCCACTTTTTTTTCTATTTTTGGGATAGGGTATTCTGTATTCCAGGCTGATCTCAAACATGCTACGTGGTATGTGCTGTTCAATATAACAGTATGGGATTGTACCATAGTGTTAGGGCAAGCCAAGGCAGTAAGGTCTGCTGAGCCAGGATTGTCAGATAGGTCTAGAGCAAAGGGAGACTTAGAGCCAGGAGCAATGATGTTATAGTCTCAGCCACTGAGGAGGCTTGAGAACAAGACTTCATGGCCAGCCTGGGTAACATAGCAAGACCCTCTCACCAAAAAGAAGGATGAGGAAGATAAGGAGAAGCAGCAGGAGGAGGAGAAGGAGAAGAAGGAGGAGGATGAAAACGAACGGGAGGAACAAGGGTAGGGAAATAGGAAGAAGATAGGTTTCTCACTTGTGGGATCCAAGAAACTGAGTTCCCTTGAAATATATGCCAGAACAAGCATACTGTCCTCCAAGTTGTATTTATGTGAAAGTTCACTGACAAATAATGCAGGACACATAAAAGGTCCCAGGGGTATTGCTTCAGTGGAATCTCTCTCTCCCTATCCCTCTCCCTGTCCCTGTCCCTCTCCCCCCTCCCTTCTGCTCCAAATTATCTTCCCAAAACATGGTAGAACGTGAGGTTATAGGATTTTGTCCACCTGCTCTGTTATTGTGTTTTCTATACACAATGTCACCTGGTCTATGGGTGTTAGGACCGACGAAGATGATGAATTCATTGTAAGGATCTAGGGTTGAAAGCATCAGGTAGTTCCCAGAAGAAAGTCTAAAGTTAACACTTAGTTCATATGCTCTAGTCATAGGAGACACTTGAGCCAAGAGCCACTAAAGATGCAAAAATAAGCTTTAAAATTAGTCACTTCTGTTCACCTTTTCCTAGGTCACCTAAAGGAATCAGGGAATATGGTGGTAGTCTTGTTTCATTGCCAGCATCTCACTGTGCATATCCTGACTGGTCTCAAATTCACAGAGATCCTTCTGTCTCAGCTTCCCAAGACCTGGGATTAAGATTTGAGCATCCACAACAGGCTTACATGTATTTGTCAAAATGGAGGTTAGGGCCAAGATCAACCAACTAATGCTTCTGCAGTAGCTACATAGCAGACTCAGGTGTGGGCACACATGCACTCGGGGGCACACACACACACACACACACACACACACAAACACACACACACACACACACACACACACACACACACACACACTGTGGAGATTACAGAAAGGCTCAAACTCTTTAAGGAAAAGATGCTGATGTAGGGGTGTGGTTTGGTTGGTAGAGTGCTTGCCTAATAATATGAGGGCCCCAAGATCCATTTTAGCATCAATAAATCTAGTTCTGTGGCAAGAGAATCGGGAGTTCAGATTATCCTCAGCTACATAGCAAGTTAAAGTTTAATCTGGGCTAATTGGACTTTGTCTCAAATGAAAGCATAACTCCCCTAAATCAAATAAATAAATAAAAACTCAGAACAAGCCGGGCGTGGTGGCGCACGCTTGTAATCTCAGCACTTGGGAGGCAGAGGCAGGCGGATTTCTGAGTTCGAGGCCAGCCTGGTCTACAGAGTGAGTTCCAGGACAGCCAGAACTACACAGAGAAACCCTGTCTCAAAAAACCAAAAAAAAAAAAAAAAAAAAAAAACTCAGAACAAAAGGTACACTAACAAATACAACTAACCCAATTTAAGTTGTTCAGAAACTATCTGAGGTCCTTCCAACCCAAACCTGAAACTGAAATCACATTGTCCAGGGGACAAAAGGGCCACAGCACTGACTTCTGCAACACTTGCTTTGAGAAGAGGACACAGACCTAGATGTCAAACGTCTGTTCAGTTACCTAACAACTCTGAACTCTGACCTGTGAAGGGGAAGGTCTCTAAAGTGGAGGGGACTCAAGAAAAATCTGAGGGAAGGTGTGGGCCCATGCAGTGGGGTCCATGCCTGAAGGTCAGTTCTGGGTAAGAAATTGCCCACGTAAAAGATGGGGTCATTGATGGATTTCCATATATTGAACCATCCCTGCATCCCTGGAATGAAGCATATTTGATCATGGTGAATGATCCTTTTGATGGGTTCTTGGATTCAGTTGGCAAGAATTTTATTGAGTATTTTTGCATCGATGTTCATAAGGGAAATTGGCCTGAAGTTCTCTTTCTTTGTTGGATCTTTGTGTGGTTTTGGTATCAGTGTAATTGTGGCTTTGTAGAACGAGTTGGGTAGTATTCCTTCAGTTTCTATTTTGTGGAATAGTTTGAAGAGTATTGGTGTTAGGTCATCTTTGAAAGTTTGATAGAATTCTGCACTAAAACCATCTGGTCCTGTGCTTTTTTTGGTTGCAAGACTTTCTATGACCACTTCTATTTCTTTGGGGGTTATGGGACTGTTTAGCTGATCTATTTGATCCTGATTCAATTTTGGTATTTGGTATCTATCTAGGAAATTGTCCATTTCCTCCAGATTTTCCAGTTGTGTTGAGTATAGGCTTTTGTAGTAGGATCTGATGATTTTTTGAATTTCCTCATTTTTGGTTGTTATATCTCCCTTTTCATTTCTAATTTTGTTAATTAGGATACTCAGCTCCTGGTTTTGTTGATTCTTTGTATGGTTCTCTTTGTTTCCACTTGATTGATTTCAGCCCTGAGTTTGATGATTTCCTGTCTTCTAGTCCTCCTGGGTGAATTAGCTTCTTTTGTTCCAGGGCATTTAGGTGTACCATTAAGCTGCTAATGTATGCTCTCTCCAATTTCTTTTTGGAGGCACTTAGGGCTATGAGTTTTCCTCTTATCACTGCTTTCATTGTGTCCCATAGATTTGGGAATGTTGTGCTTTCATTTTCATTAAATTCTAACAAATATTTGATTTCTTAGTACAAGGAGATAAGATTGGGTCAATTCCCATTCTTCTGCATGTTGACCTCCAGTTGAACCAGCACCATTTGTTGAAAAGGCTATCTTTTTTCCACTGGATGGTTGTAGCTCCTTTATCAAAGATCAAGTGACCATAATTCTTTGGGTTCATTTCTGGGTCTTCAATCCTATTCCATTGATCTACTTGCCTGTCGCTGTACCAATACCATGCAGTTTTTAAGCACAATTGCTCTGTAGTACTGTTTGAGGTCAGGGATATTGATTCCCCCAGAAGTCCTTTTATTGTTGAGAATAGTTTTAGCTATCCTGGGTTTTTTGTTGCTCCAGATGAACTTGAGAATTGCTCTTTCTAGATCTATGAAGAATTGAGTTGGGATTTTGATGGGGATTGCATTGAATCTGTAGATTGCTTTTGGAAAGATGGTCATTTTTACTATATTGATCCTGCCAATCCAAGAGCATGGAATATTTTTCCATCTCCTGAGGTCTTCTTCGATTTCTTTCTTCAAGGACTTGAAGTTCCTGTTATACAGTTCTTTCACTTGTTTGGTTAAAGTCACGCCAAGATACTTTATATTGTTTGTGGCTATTGTGAAGGGTGTTATTTCCCTAATTTCTTTCTCAGTCTGCTTGTGCTTTGAGTACAAGAAGGCTACTGATTTGCTTGATTTGATTTTATAACCAGCCACTTTGCTGAAGTTGTTTATCAGCTGTAGGAGTTCTCTGGTGGAGTTTTTTGGGTCACTTACGTATACTATCATATCATCTGCAAAAAGTGAGAGTTTAACTTCTTCCTTTCCAATTTGTATCCCTTTGACTTCCTTATGCTGTGTAATTGCTCTCACTAGAACTTCAAGTACTATATTGAAAAGATATGGAGAGAGAGGGCAGCCTTGTCTAGGATCAACTCCAAGTGGATCAAGGACCTCCACATAAAACCAGACATACTGAAACGAATAGAAAAGAAACTGGGGAAGACTCTGGGGGACATGGGCACAGGGGGAAAGTTCCTGAACAGAACACCAATAGCTTATGCTCTAAGATCAAGAATTGACAAATAGGACCTCATAAAATTACAAAGTTTCTGTAAGGCAAAGGATACTGGCAGAAGGACAAAACAGCAACCAACAAATTGGGAAAAGACAGAGGGCTAATATCCAATATATACAAAGAGCTCAAGAAGTTAGACCCCAAAGAACCAAATAACCCCTCAAAAAATGGGGTACAAAGCTAAACAAAGAATTTTCACCAGAAGAAATTCAGATGGATGAGAAGCACCTTAAGAAATGTTCAACATCATTAGTCATCAGGGAAATGCAAATCAAAACAACCCTGAGATTCCACCTCACACCAGTCAGAATGACTAAGATTAAAAACTCAAGGGACAACAGGTGCTGGCGAGGATGTGGAGAAAAAGGAACACTCCTCCACTGTTGGTGGGATTGCAAGATGGTACAACTGCTCTAGAAATCAGTCTGGTGGTTCCTCAGAAAATTGGGCATGACACTTCCAGAGGACCCTGTCATACCACTCCTGGGCATATACCCAAAGGATTCCCCTGGATACAATAAAGACACCTGCTCCACTATGTTCATAGCAGCCTTATTTATAATAGCCAGAAGTTGGAAGGAGCCCAGATGTCCCTCAAAGGAGGAATGGATACAGAAAATGTGGTATATTTATACAATGGAATACTACTCAGCAATTAAAAATAATGAATTCATGCATTTTGTAGGCAAATGGTTGGATCTGGAAAATATCATCCCAAGCAAGTTAACCCAATCACAAAAGAATACACAAGAAATGCAATCACTGATAAGTGGATATTAATGAGCCCAAAAGCTCTGAATACTCAAGGAACAATTAGCAAATCAAAAGATTCCCAAAAAGAAGGAAGGAAAGGACCCTGGTCCTAAAAAGACTGTATCCAGATTTGTAGGAGAGTATCAGAACAGAGAAAGGGGGGGTGATTGGGGAACGGGTGGAGGGAAGAGGACTTATGGGACATATGGTGAGGGGGGAACTGGGAAAGGGGGAAGCCTTTGGAATGTAAACAAAGAATATAGAAAATAAAGGAAAAAAGTGTCAATTACAGTGTTTAAAACTGTTAAAAAAAAAGTCTTTGATTTCTTTCTTTATTTCTTATTTGGCCAAGGTATCATTGAGTAGAGTATTGTTCAGCCTCCATGTGCATGTGGGCTTTCTGTTGTTTTTGTTGCTAAAAGACCACTCTTACTCCTTCGTGATCTGATAGGAGGCATGGGATTAGTTCAATCTTCTTATATCTGTTAAGGTCTGTCTTGTGACCAATTATATGATCGATTTTGGAGAAGAATTCTTTCATGCTAAAAGTCTTGGAAAGAACAGCATTTCAAGGCCCATACCTAATCATAGTAAAATCAATATACAGATATTGCCTGCAGCTTCCCAGCCAGCTGGTGGTGGCGAAGCCGGAGTCAGCCAGCGTACCTGGTGCTCAGACCCAGCTGGTGGCGGAACCAGGTACCCGAGACAGCCCGAGTTTAAGACCTTCGGGGACTCAGGCCTGGAGCGGGAGTTGGGCACAGAGTAGCGACTGCACTCTGCACTCGCGGGGCAGACCCCGAGCTCCCTGCAGGCAGCTGCCATATTGCCTGCAGCTTCCCATCCAGCTGGTGGTGGGGAAGCCGGACTCAGCCAGTGTGCCAGGTGCGCAGACCCAGCCGGAGGCGGAACCAGCCTCCCATCCAGCCGGTGGCAGGGAAGCCGGTCCCAGCCAGCTTCCCAGCAGCTTGGGACCAGCAGGCGGAACCAGATAACTGAGATATCCCAACTTTAAGACCCCTGGGGAAACAGGATAACAGACAGCAAACCCTGAGCAGGAGCAGTGCAGAGCAGCCACCCAACAGGCCGAACCAAGTACCTGGGATATCCTGAGTTTAAGACCTCGGGGGACTCAGGCCACCTGTCAGCAATCTGTGAGCAAGAGCCCTGCAGGACAGTGGTTCAGGTATCCCAGTCGCTGGGAAATAGCCTTACAACCCCACAGGACGGTCAAGCACCAGCTAGTATCTACAGGACCAACTAACACCAGAGTTAACCAGATGGCAAAAGGCAAACGTAAGATCGCTACTAACAGAAATCAAGCCAGTATGGCGGCATCTGAACCCAGTTCCCCGACAGCAATAAATCTTGGATACCCCGAAACACCAGAGAAACAAGACTCAGATCTAAAATCACTGGTCAGGATGCTGATAGAGGAACACTTAGATAAATCTCTTAAAGTAATACATGAGAAAATAGATCAAAAACTAGGAGCCATTACAAGGCAAACACAATTAAATCCCACATATCTCAACACACCAGAAAAACAAGACTCAGATCTAAAATCACTGGTAAAGATGCAGATTGAGGATCACTTAGATAAATTTCTTAAAGTAATAGAGGAGAAAATAGATCAAAAACTAGAAGCCCATACAAGGCAGACACAAAAATCACTTCAAGAAATCCAGGAGAATATAGAGCAAAAAATGAATCCCAATAAGGGGGAGAAACAAAAATCACTTAAAGAAATACAAGAGAACATGGGTCAACGAGTAGAAGTCATAAAAGAGGAAACACAAAAATCCCTTAAAGAATTACAGGAAAACACAAACAAGCAACTGAAAGATCTGAGCAAAACCATACAAAATCTAAAAACAGAAGTAGAAACAACTAAGCAATCACAAAGGGAGACAATGTTGGAGATAGAAAACCTTGGGAAGAAATCAGGAGTCATAGATGCAAATATCAACAATAGAATACAAGAGATAGAAGACAGAATCTCAGATGCTGAAGATACCATAGGAACCATGGATTCAACAATTAAAGAAAATGCAAAATGCAAAAAGCTGGTAACCCAAAACATTCAGGAAATCCAGGACACAATGAGAAGACCAAACCTAAGGATTGTAGGGATAGATGAGAATGAAGATCTACAACTTAAAGGGCCAGCAAATATCTTCTACAAAATTATGGAAGAAAACTTCCCCAACCTAAAGAGAGAGATGCCCATGAATAATCAAGAAGCCTATAGAACCCCCAAATAGACTGGACCAGAACAGAAATACTTTCCATCACATAATAATCAAAACCCCAAATGTACTAAACAAAGAAAGAATATTAAAGGCAGTAGGAGAAAAAGGACAAGTAACATATAAAGGAAGACCTATCAGAATTACACCAGACTTCTCACCTGAGACCATGAAAGCTAGAAGATCCTGGGCAGACCTCATGCAGACCCTAAGAGAACACAAACTTCAGCCAAGACTACTATACCCAGCAAAACTCTCAATTGCCATAGATGGGGAAACCAAGATATTCCATGA
This sequence comes from Apodemus agrarius, assembly GCA_964023405.1. Lineage (NCBI taxonomy): Eukaryota > Metazoa > Chordata > Mammalia > Rodentia > Muridae > Apodemus > Apodemus agrarius. The sequence goes on along the minus strand of OZ030005.1, from coordinate 94,092,105 downwards.
CAAAACCAAATTTGCAAGAAACTTATCTACAAACACAGCCCTACAAAGGATAATAGGGGAAAAATACCAACACAAGGGGGGAAACAACACCCCAGAAGAAACAAGATAGAAACCCCATCTCATCCAACCCAAAAGAAGAGAACCACTGAAATACAAATAATAATGATAATGCCCAAAATGTCAGGAAGTAATAATTACTATTCCTTAATATCTCTTAATATCAATGGACTCAATTCCCCAATCAAAAGACACAGACTAACAGACTGGATACGGAAACAGGACCCTACATTTTGCTGCATACAGGAAACACATCTCAGTGTCAAAGACAAACACCACCTTAGAGTAAAAGGCTGGAAGACAGTTTTACAAGCAAATGGTCCCAGGAAACAAGCCGGAGTAGCCATTCTAATATCAGATAAAATTGACTTTCAACCTAAAGTCATCAAAAGAGACACAGAAGGTCACTTCCTGCTTGTCAAAGGGAAAATCCACCAAGAAAAATTCTCAATACTGAACATCTATGCGCCAAATGTAAGGGCACCCTCATTCGTAAAAGAAACTTTACTAAAGCTTAAAGCACACATCGCACCTAACACAATGATTGTAGGTGACTTCAACACTCCACTCTCCTCAATGGACCGATCAGGAAAGCAGAAATTAAACAGGGATACAGTGAAAATAATAGAAGCTTTGGACCAATTGGATTTAACAGATATATATAGAACATTCCATCCTAAAGCAAAAGAGTATACCTTTTTCTCAGCACCGCATGGTACCTTCTCAAAAATTGATCATATAATTGGTCACAAGACAGACCTCAACAAATACAAGAAGACCGAACTAATCCCATGTCTCCTATCAGATCAGTATGGAGTAAAAGTGGTCTTCAATAGCAAGAAGAACAACAGAAAGCCCACATACACATGGAAACTGAACAATACTCTACTCAATGACACCCTGGTCAAGGAAGAAATAAAGAAAGAAATCAAAGACTTTTTAGACTTCAATGAATATGAAGGTACGACCTACCGAAATCTCTGGGACACAATGAAAGCAGTGCTAAGAGGAAAACTCATAGCCCTGAGTGCCTCCAAAAAGAAACTGGAGAGAGCATACACTAGCAACTTAACAGCACACCTGAAGGCCCTGGAACAAAAAGAAGCTAACTCACCCAGGAGGAGTAGAAGAGAGGAAATTATCAAACTAAGGGCTGAAATCAATCAAGCAGAAACAAAGAGAACCATACAAAGAATCAACAAAACCAAGAGCTGGTTCTTCGAGAAAATCAACAAGATAGATAAACCCTTAGCTAGACTAACCAAAGGGCACAGAGATAGTATCCAAATTAACAAAATTAAAAATGAAAAGGGGGATATAACAACAGCAACAGAGGAAATTCAAAAGATCATCAGATCCTACTACAAAGGCCTATACTCAAAACAACTGGAGAATCTGGAGGAAATGGACAATTTCCTAGACAGATACAAAATACCAAAATTAAATCAGCATCAAGTAGATCAGCTAAACAGTCCCATAACCCTTAAAGAAATAAAAGGGGTTATAGAAAGCCTCCCAACCAAAAAAAGTACGGGACCAGATGGTTTTAGTGCAGAATTCTACCAGACCTTCAAAGAAGACTTAACACCAATACTCTTCAAACTATTCCACAAAATAGAGACAAAAGGGACACTGCCCAACTCGTTCTTCGAAACCACAATTACTCTGATACCTAAACCACAAAAAGATCCAACAAAGAAAGAGAACTACAGGCCAATTTCTCTTATGAATATTGATGCAAAAATACTAAATAAAATTCTTGCCAATGGAATCCAAGAGCATATCAAAACGATCATTCACATTGATCAAGTAGGCTTCATTCCAGGGATGCAGGGATGGTTCAATATACGGAAATCCATCAATGTAATTCACTACATAAACAAACTAAAAGAAAAAAACCACATGGTCATCTCATTAGATGCTGAAAAAGCATTTGACAAAATTCAGCATCCTTTCAAGCTAAAAGTCTTGGAAAGAGCAGGAATTCAAGGCCCATACCTAAACATAGTAAAAGCAATCTACAGCAAACTAGTAGCCAACATCAAAATAAATGGAGAGAAACTTGAAGCAATCCCACTAAAATCAGGGACTAGACAGGGCTGCCCTCTCTCTCCATATCTTTTCAATATAGTACTTGAAGTTCTAGCGAGAGCAATTAGACAACATAAGGAAGTCAAAGGGATACAAATTGGAAAGGAAGAAGTCAAAGTATCATTATTTGCAGATGATATGATAGTCTACTTAAGCGATCCAAAAAACTCCACCAGAGAACTTCTACAGCTGATAAACAACTTCAGCAAAGTGGCTGGTTATAAAATTAACTCAAGCAAATCAAGCCTTGTACTCAAAGGACAAGCAGGCTGAGAAAGAAGTTAGGGAAATAGCACCCTTCACAATAGCCACAAACAACATAAAGTACCTTGGCGTAACTCTAACCAAATAAGTGAAAGATCTGTATGACAGGAACTTCAAGTCCCTGAAGAAAGAAATCGAAGAAGACCTCAGAAGATGGAAAAATATTTCTTGCTCCTGGATTGGCAGGATCAATATAGTAAAAATGGCCATCTTGCCAAAAGCAATATACAGATTCAATGCAATCCCCATCAAAATCCCAACTCAATTCTTGATAGATCTAGAAAGAGCAATTCTCAAATTCATCTGGAGCAACAAAAAACCCAGGATAGCTAAAACTATTCTCAACAATAAAAGGACTTCTGGGGGAATCAATATCCCTGACCTCAAGCAGTACTACAAAGCAATTGTGTTAAAAACTGCATGGTATTGGTAGAGCAACAGGCAGGTAGATCAATGGAATAGGATTGCAGACCCAGAAATGAACCCACAGACTTATGGTCACTTGATCTTTGATAAAGGAGCCACAACCATCCAGTGGAAAAAAGATAGCCTTTTCAACAAATGGTGCTGGTTCAACTGGAGGTCAACATGCAGAAGAATGCGAATTGACCCACTCTTATCTCCTTGTACTAAGATCAACTCCAAGTGGATCAAGGACCTCCACATAAAACCAGACACACTGAAACTATTAGAAAAGAAACTTGGGAAGACCCTGGAGGACATGGGCACAGGGGTAAAGTTCCTGAACAGAACACCAATAGCTTATGCTCTAAGATCAAGAATTGACAAATGGGACCTCATAAAATTACAAAGTTTCTGTAAGGCAAAGGACACTGTCAGAAGGACAAAACGGCAACCAACAACGTGGGAAATGATCTTCACCAACCCCACATCCGACAGAGGGCTAGTATCCAATATATACAAAGAATTCAAGAAGTTAGACCCCAAAGAACCAAATAACCCTATCAAAAAATTGGGTACAGAGCTAAACAAAGAATTTTCACCAGAAGAAATTCGGATGGCCGAGAAACACCTTAAGAGATGTTCAACATCATTAGTCATCAGGGAAATGCAAATCAAAACAACCCTGAGATTCCACCTCACTCCAGTCAGAATGGCTAAGATTAAAAACTCGAGAGACAACAAGTGCTGGCGAGGATGTGGAGAAAGAGGAACACTCCTCCACTGTTGGTGGGATTGCAAAATGGTAAAACCACTCTGGAAATCAGTGTGGCGGTTCCTCAGAAAATTGGGCATGCCACTCCCAGAGGACCCTGGCATACCACTCCTGGGCATATACCCAGAGGATTCCTCTGCATACAACAAAGACACATGCTCCACTATGTTTATAGCAGCCTTGTTTATAATAGCCAGAAGTTGGAAGGAGCCCAGATATCCCTCAAAAGAGGAATGGATACAGAAAATGTGGTATATTTATACAATGGAGTACTACTCAGCAATTAAAAATAATGAATTCATGCAATTTGTAGGTAAATGGTTAGATCTGGAAACTATCATCCTAAGTGAGCTAACCCAATCACAAAAGAATACACAAGAAATGCAATCACTGGTAAGTGGATATTAATGAGCCCAGAAGTCCTAAATACTCAAGGCACAATTAGCAAGTCAAATGACTCTCAAGAAGAAAAAAAGGAGAGGACCCTGGGCCTGTAAAGATTGGATCCAGTATTGTAGACCCAGAACAGAGAAATCGTGGGGGGGGGGGGAAGAGTCGGGAATAGCATGGGGGGGAGAGGAATTATGGGACATATGGTGGGGGGTAACTGGGAAAGGGGAAAGCCTTTGGAATGTAAACAAAGAATATAGAAAATAAAATAAATAAATAAATAAATAAATAAATAAATCAATATACAGCAAACCAGTCACCAACATCAAAGTAAATGGAGAGAAACTTGAAGCAATCCCACTAAAATCAGCGACTAGACAAGGCTGCCCTCTCTCACTCCATATCTTTTCAGTATAGTACTTGAAGTCCTAACTAGAGCGATTAGACGAAATAAGAAGGTCAGAGGGATACAAATTGGAAAGGAAGAAGTCAAAATATCACTATTTGCAGATGATATGATAGTATACTTAAGTGATCCAAAGAACTCCACCTGAGAACTCCTACAGCTGATAAACAACTTCAGCAAAGTGGCTGGTTATAAAATTAACTCCAGCAAATCTGTAGCCTTCCTATACTCAAAGGATAAGCAGGCTGAGAAAGAAATTAGGGAAATGACACCCTTCACAAACAATATAAAATATCTTGGGGTAACTCTAACCAAACAAGTGAAAACTCTGGATGACAAGAACTTCAGGTCTCTGAAGTAGGAAATTAAAGAAGACCTCAGAAAATGGAAAAATCTTCCATGCTCATGGATTAGCAGGATTAATATAATTAAAATAATCATCTTGCCAAAAGCAATATTCAGATTCAATGCAATCATCATCAAAATCCCAACTCAGTTCTTTATAGAGTAAGAAAGAGCAATTCTCAAATTCATCTGGAATAACAAAAACCCAGGATAACTAAAACTATTCTCAACAGTAAAAGAACTTCTGGGGGAATCAGTATCCCGGACCTCAAGCAATACTACAGAGCAATAGTGTTAAAAACTGTATGGTACTAGTACAGTGACAGGCAGGTGGATCAATGGAATAGGATTGAGGACCCAGAAATAAACCCACACACCTATCATCACTTGATCTTTGACAAAGGAGCTGAAAACATCCAGTGGAAAAAAGATAGCTTTTTCAACAATGGTGATGGTTCAATTGGGGGTCAGCATGCAGAAGAATGAGAATAGATCCATTCTTATCTCCTTGTACTAAGCTCAACTCCAAGTGGATCAAAGACCTCCACATAAAACCAGACTCACTGAAACTAATAGAAAAGAAACTGGGGAAGACCCTTGAGAACATGGGCACAGGGGGGAAAGTTCCTGAATAGAACACCAATAGCTTATGCTCTAAGATCAGGGATTGACAAATGGGACCTCATAAAATTACAAAGATTCTGTAAGGCAAAGGACACTGTCAGAAGGACAAAACGTCAACCAACAAATTGGGAAAAGTTCTTCACCAATCCTATATTCAACAGAGGGCTATTATCCAATATATACAAAAAACTCAAGAAATTAGACCCCAGGAAACCAAATAACCATATTAAAAATGGGGTACAGAGCCAGAGATACAATGAATTTTCACCTGAAGAACTTCAGATGGCTGAGAAGCACCTTAAGAAATGTTCAGCATCATTAGTCATTAGGGAAATGCACATCAAAACAACCCTGAGATTTCACCTCACACCAGTCAGAATAGCTAAGATTAAAAACTCAGGAGACAACAGGTGTTGGCAAGGATATGGAGAAAGAGGAAACACTCCTCCACTGGTTTTGGGAATGCAAGTTTGTACAACCACTCTGGATATCACGCTGGTGGTTCTTCAGAAAACTGGGCATGTCACTTCCGCAGGACCCTGCTATACCAGTCCTGGGCATATATACCCAGAGGATTTCCCGGCATGCAATAAGTACACATGATCCACTATGTTCATTTATAATAGCCAGAAACTGTAAAGAACCCAGATCTCCCTCAATGGAGGAATGGCTACAGAAAATGTGGTATATTTACACGATGGAATACTACTCAGCAATGAAAAACAATGAACTCATGAAATTCTTAGGTAAATGGTTGGATCTGAAAAATATCATGCTGGTGAGGTAACCCAGTCACAAAAGAACACACGTGGAATGCAGTCACTGATAAGTGGATATTAGCCCAGAAGCTCTGAATGCCCAAGACAGAATTCACATATCAAATCATTCCCAAGAAGAAGGAAGGAGACGACCCTGGTCCTGGAAAGTCTTGATGCAGCATTGTAGGGGATTACCAGGACAGAGAATTGGGAGAAGGTTGGAGAAAGGGCGGAGGGAAGAGGTATTATGGAACTTATGGGGAGGGGGGAATTGGAAAATGGAAAATCATTTGGAATGTAAACAAAGAATATAGAAAAAAAGAAATCAACTCTAATGTGAAGGAAAAAAATTATAGAGGATTATAAAAAAAGAAGAAAACAATACACATTTATAAGACACAATTCTAGTTAAGGCCACCTGTGCTGGTCTGTTAGCTTTCTTTTTCCTTTTCTTTATGAGTATGCATGGCTCCTACTCATGTATGTGCTTGAATGTGTGAGTACATTCATGTGGAACCAGAGGAGAACCTCTACTTTCTTTTCTCAGGCACTATCCACCCTTTTGCTAAGACAGGGTTTTTTGCTGAACTGAGACATATCAAGTAGGCTGTTCTAACTGTCTAGTGAAGCTCAGGGATCTCACAAACCCATCTCTCTCCCACTCCCCATGCTAGAATTACAAGTGCATTCACTCTACCCTGCTTATCTCCTTAGGGTTCTGGGAACCAAACTCGGGTCTGTGTTTGCAAGGCAATTATGTTACCCACTGAACTATCTCCTCAGTTTGGTTTCTGTGACCTTCACAAAATTCTTGATGCTGCAGTTTATAAAGTCAATGTGTCTACTTAGTTCACAGTCTGATAGCTGTAAACTCTAAATATCATAACAATGCATGGCCATTGCCATGTAAAGAAAGGAGTGAGTTGCAAGAGAGGAAGTCAGAGAACTTGAGGCCTGACATGTTCTTGCTAGAACTGAGTAGGATACCATAACACTTAATTGATATCTTCTGAGGGTGATGCCCTCCAGGTCCTGGTCCATTTCCTATAGCCCTTACCTCTTAAAGGTTTCACTACCTCCATAGAGGCGCACTGGGAATATTGGAAATCAACCATATTCAAATCATAGAACATAGTGAATAATGACATGATTAAGAGACTTCCTTCAGAGGTGTCAAGCTGAGAGCCACACGAGAGTCAAACACGCACAACAGTTTACATATCTGTGCAAAGGAAAACATCACAGCCTATCAGAGTTCTGCAAACATATGTCCTGTTTTCTACTGGAAATCTACATGCTTCAGAGCTCTGTGTGTTACCAGGATTGATCAAAACCCCTTACTGGTAAGGAACATTGGTTCACAGAGTCCTGATATGCCATTCGGGGGCAGTGTGAGCAGGAGTCTGCTTGCAACATAGAGATTGAGTCATTAACCCAGAGCTGCACCATCAACAGTCTGTTAACCGACTGTGGGCACACCTCTTTCATTGTCTCATATTTGCTTGCAGCAGTTTTTGAACTTGATGATGACATCAAAAATTTGCAAGTTTTTCCTAACTTGGTGGCTAACCCAGCAGTTAATATACTCAACTCTCATCCTGCTGTCCTTGCTTACCTCTGCCCACCTCTTTGCAGGATGACAGTCCCCACGGTTGAGTCTGTGGTAGCAGATGTTACAGAGCATGAGCCTTGAAGAAATAATAAAAGATAATATCAGTGAGTTGTGTGTGTTTTGGGGAGTTTGAATATGAGCAATCTGCAATGATGTATGAGTGTGAAAAGTTCATGTTGAGGCCTCTTGTTATGTGTGCTCACTAAAGGATTAACTGAATAAAGAAGGAAATATAGTATCTGTAAACACAACAGAACCCGAGATCTCAGCCTTGTCTTTCTCCCTTCTTATGAAATGATGACATCGTGTCCATCCATGAGCCACGTGTGAGGCTGGAGCATGTGACATCTCATGCTGCAGGCTCCACAGCTTCTAGCACAGGCTGGAAACTTAGCAAACTTAGCGAGTAAGAGAGGACCCTGCTTCTTTCTTTTAGGTGACTGGCCTCTCATTGCCTTCCATGCTGGACATGGCTCCCAATGCATTTGATGATCAGTATGTGGGCTGTGTCCAACAAATGGAGGGAAAGGCACCCAAGCTGTTACAGGGAGACTTCAAAATGAATAAGCAAGACCCAAAAGAACCAAATAACCCTATCAAAAAATGGGGTACAGAGCTAAACAAAGAATTTTCACCAGAAGAAATTCGAATGGCCGAGAAACACCTTAAGAGATGTTCAACATCATTAGTCATCAGGGAAATGCAAATCAAAACAACACTGAGATTCCACCTCACACCAGTCAGAATGGCTAAGATTAAAAACTCAGAGACAACAGGTGCTGGCGAGGAGAAAGAGGAACACTCCTCCACTGTTGGTGGGATTGCAAAATGGTAAAACCGCTCTGGAAATCAGTTTGACGGTTCCTCAGAAAATTGGGCATGTCACTTCCAGAGGACCCTGGCATACCACTCCTGGGCATATACCCAGAGGATTCCCCTGCATACAATAAAGACATATGCTCCACAATGTTCATAGCAGCCTTGTTTATAATAGCCAGAAGTTGGAAGGAGCCCAGATATCCCTCAAAGGAGGAATGGATACAGAAAATGTGGCATATTTATACAATGGAATACTACTCAGCAATTAAAAATAATGAATTCATGCAATTTGTAGGCAAATGGTTAGATCTGGAAAATATTATCCTAAGTGAATTAACCCAATCACAAAAGAATACACAAGAAATACAATCACTGATAAGTGGATATTAATGAGACCAGAAGCCCTAAATTCTCAAGGCACAATTAGCAAGTCAAATGATTGCCAAGAAGAAGAAAGGAGAGGACCCTGGGCCTGAAAAGATTGGATCCAGTTTTGTAGATCCAGAACAGAGAAATGGTGGGGGGGGGGGTGATTGGGGAATAGTTGGGGGGGGAGAGGACTTATGGGACATATGGTGGGGGGAACTGGGAAAGGGAAAAGCCTTTGGAATGTAAACAAAGAATATAGAAAAAATATATATATATCAAAAAAAGATGAGTGGGAAAAGGCAGAGAAAAAATGAAAACAGATCAAAAATTAGAGTTACCCCAAATGTTTCCATGATTTCCATGGAACAGCTTTAATTGTGTACTCTGGGGACATCCAGAGCAGCTTTAATAATGCTATTACATCCTTCAAAATATATCTTGATAACTTCCATTTCAGGGCCTTCCATTACTACTTAACAAGAGTTCTTCAGCTTTTGAGTAACCAGGGATGTCATTTAGTTTACCGAGGCGCTGATACCACATTTGAACACAATGGGAAGGGCTGGCAGGGGTTCTCAGGAAATGGAAGAGAGGGCGCTCCCCACATGGTAGATCCTGCACATGGCTAGGGAGCCTGGAACGGTGAATGGCAGCGTTGGTCAGCCCAGGGCACGCAGCTCAGTGACAGTGTGTCAGAAATGGTTGAAACAGTGAGCAACTTCAGGAGAAAGCTCCTACCAGGGGCTCCTCATGAGGAGGGACATGTGCCGTCTGCAGCTCTTTCTCCATCCTTTCAATCTAAGGATGCCCATGTTTGGGGTTCTACGCATGTATACCCATCATGCTTTGTGGCCTGAGTTCTCTTCATCCCTGACCAGATATCTCGTTCAATGCAACCAAAGACTTCATCAATTTTGTCATGGCAATTTCCTTTCAAGGCACAGTTCAAGTATCACTTATCATGGTAATCCTTCCTTAATACTTCCAGAGAAAAGTTCTGTACCATCATGCTCTCTGCCACAGCTTTGGAGTCAGACACGGTGTTGCTCTCATTCAAACATCACTAGTTCTGTGTGACTCTTGGCAAGTTACCAGATATCTGTGCCTCTGTTTTTCCAGTTCAGTATTAAAGAGCCAAATAACAAATATTCTAGTAGGATTTTCTTGAGAATTCGGAGAAATTGATTCAAAGTATATTACTTGGCATGTAGATGTCATTCAATAAATGCTGTTTGATTTTAAATATGAAGAACGCTGTTCACATCTCAGTCTTTTCAATCAAACTCATATCGATGAGGAACTCAATACTTACAGAAAAATCTCTTGCTTACAATCTAGAGACCTTATCTCCAATCACCCATCATTCAGGATCTGGACAGGATCTGGCTTACATTCTGGCTCCACTAAATGTTGTCCAGGATTCTTAAGTTTGACTGAGAGCCCAAGAAGCTAACCTGAAAGGAGTTACAGTTAGAGAAGTGCGCGCAGTGCAATCTTAGATCGAAGTAGCCCTGACACTCTGAAGGGTTTCTGCAAACAAGAGTAGTCTTTGGAGGTTGAAGTAGAATGATGGGAAATGATCAAAGGGATCTTATGCATTTGCATAGAGAAATTTGTAATTTGGATCAGTCCCAGGGAAACCATGACACCTACCGAGATACAGAGTCCACCATGAAGGATTCTGCCCTTCTGGGCCAAATGGTCCATGTCCAGTCCAGGCAGGCTAAGGGCCACAGGGAAGCTCTAGTTCACACCAGCTGTTATAGAATACATTATGCCTTAACATTAGACCTTTAGAAGTTTCACACCCAGAATCCTCTTCTTGGGCAAAGAAGGGAAAGCCTGCAGTACAGCTGAGAAGGCCAAGGAAGACTCTGAGTAGGGAAGGCTTTCTATTGTTATTATTGTTATTGTTATTGTTATTACTATTACAAATATAATTACTATTACAATTACAACTACAATTACTATTACTATTCCTTTTCAAGACACTATCATGGAGGACAGAACCTGGGAAGTGATGGGAATCCATCCATTTGCTCACTCTCCTGCTTTGCGAATCCTAAGGAATCTGGAACACCTCCCAGGCACCCTAGCCCTCTAGAGCCTACTCACTGGGAGTTTGAGCTATATATAGAGTTCTGGATGTTTAGGGGAGATATCCATGTCCTGAGAGATCCACACTGACACCTCTCTTTCTCTTCCCTTCTTCAGGATCCAGACAGAGCTGCGTATCCCTGCTCCTTGTGGTTCTCCTCAGTCTTCTGGTCCAGCTGCTTGCTCTTGCTGCACTGTAGCCCTCTCCTGTCTGCAGTTTGTGGGTCTGAGTGCTAAAGGGAGGCCAAGGGGAAAGCACTTGATTGGTTGTTTAGGATCTCTGGTAGGAGGAAGAGTGGGATCCTTACAGGGGAGGTCTGCTTTAGCATTTATAATTTCCATAAGCATCCTAGGAACCGACTGGGTCAGTCACTATGATTTAGACTTGATTTCAAATTTACTACCCTTTAACAGTTTGCTATGATCAGAACGCAGTGTTTGTTTGTATAGTCAACAATAAGAAATTTTTGTTGCTGTTATTATTTTTGTTTTTTTTAAACCTTGATTTTTTTTGTAAATTTTGTGTCCTGCAGGCCAGATCCACTAATCTTCCTGCCCCTTCATATGCAGCCTCTGAACTTATAACCTCCCCCCCCGAAAAAAAAAAAACAAAGATGGCAAATAAAGAACACAAACAAAGCATAGAATCCATCTCATGGAAAAGCTCTACTATGTCATGATGTGTCCCACAGTATTCCCCCGACCACACACTGTCATTGCAAGAGTCATTGATCTGGTTCCAGGTCTCTGGCTCCTGGGACACCATCCATACGGTATCCTCTCCAGGACTCCTCCTGGTTGTCCTGCTGTTCCCCTGTGACATGCAGCTTTGCATCAGCAGGACTGGACCTTTCAAGCATCCCAACGGTTCACAGATAATGCAGATGTTTGTGTGGACCACCTGGAAGCTCTGGAGCTGGGCCTGGGTGGTTGCTGAGCTGGTCGGCCCACTGCTCTCCCTTATCCACACCACCAGGGCAATCTCCTCAAGTACTGCTCAGGCTGGGCCACCCAGTGCTGTCACTGGCAGGAGGCAGGGTTACCTCTCCTGCCCCCGTGCCCTTAGGGCAGCTTCCCTGCATCCACGGCTCCACAGCCAGATCCACTGTGCTTCCCAGTTGACAGGCAGGGACTGAGGTCATCGAGGGCTGGAACAGCTGTCTTGCTCTCACTCCATTGGGCCATCTTCCCTGCACCCTGAACACTAGTGCCAGCTCCACTGTGCTTGCCAGGAGAGGTGGGGACCACTGGGACCACTCTCCCAAGCTCGGCAGTCAGCAAAGGGGAAGGCCCAGCTCGCATGCTTTCATGACCCCAAGTGAATCACCTCTCTCCACTACCTCAACATGGCAACTGGCAATGTGGAAGAGGTCATCCTACTCCTGCTCAGACCACTACATATGAGATGAGGTAGAAGGGTGGCTCTCCCTAGAGCTACAGCCAGGGAGGGGTCAGTGCCAGCTCTTCTGCTCTCAGGACCTCTGGGCCTCCACCCAACCCCCGTGTGAAGCTGCTGCAAGTGGCTAGTGGCATGTTGGGTTAGTGTCCATGCCACCTCACAGCAGATGAGAAGAGACGGTGGTCAGCTTTGCCACACTCATCCTTTGGACCCGCTCACCAGTTCCCCTCTACCCACCATGACCAGGTCCACTATGTTACCCAGTCAAAATGCTGGGCCAACTCTAAGGGTCTCTTCTAAGTGCTGCTGTTCATGGGTGAGAAGTGGACGCAGCTCTCCAAAGCCAGTGAGGGGCAAGAACAGTTTTGCACAGGCCCTTGGCCATCCACGTGCTCCCAGGGAGGCTGCTGCCCACACCGGGGCCTTCCCATGGCCTCTGGAGTAATATGAGTCATGGGCATTGACAGAGCTCCATGACCCTGACATGGCCCTCAGTGGCTGCATCAGCAGGGACTTCACCATGGCTTTGAGGTGCCATAGGTGTCTACTTGCAACAGACTATTCTTCTCCTCCCTTGCATCTCCATTTCCATCCCCCTTCACAATGCCCAAACTGTCCTGCTTCTCCTTCTGCCCACTCTTGTACACTGTAGTGGCTCCTGTTGCAGGCTGGCCACATGGCTTGTGGGCCCCTGGGTATTTACAGTCTGCCTCTGTGCCACGTAGCAGGGCAGGTCAATGGATATTTTCCCCCTCATGCACTGAGTGGCAGGAGGGCAGGCTGGCCCTTCTGTGTCTATGGCCTGCCTGAGCCATGCAGCAGAGGTCAGTTCTCTGGGCCTCCCTCTCTGCCATTGGCCCACAGTAATGGCGGTGGCTGGTCTTGGGATGTCTTCCTCCAACTATACTTTGCTGTATGAAAGTAGGCAGGGCTCTGTGTGTCCTGTGCCTGACAGCTCCCTGCAGTTGAGGGCAGGTCTCTGTGTGCATCCCCACTAAGTCAACTATGCATGGTGGAGGACAGCACCACTGATGTCTTCCTCCTCCTCCTTTTATTCAGGGTGGTAACAGGCAGGGCCCTGTGTCCATGGTCTGATAGTGCTGAGTATGGAGAGTGGGTCTGTAGGTATCTTTCCCGAACCACCGCCAGGTGGTATGGCAGTGGTCAGGACTCTAGATGTCTCTTAGCTTTACTTTATCCTCCATTGCCTTCACACAGTCCTAGGATGCTGTGATGGTCTCCTTGTCACTGACCTCAGCACAACAATCAGAGGTCCCAGCCCAAGGCAAGTCAGGGCAAGAACAGTTTAAAATAGGAGATTTGTGATAAATGTTGTAATCTAAGGAAATAAACAATTTATAACCACATTTTGCTCTTCTGTGACTAGGTATTTCTATAGACTGTAGTATTTCTTTGAGAGACCCCTTAAGTTGTGATGTCTGATGCCCACACTTGGACAGCTGAGTAAGTTCATGTGGCGCATTTCTCACACACAGATGCTCTTGCAGGATGAACTGAATGGGCCTTACATATAAGGGCTGACCCAGATAAACGCCACTCTCTATCCCAGTATAAATGCAACCTGCTACTGAGCCCTGTCAGTTTACTTTAATACCTTGGGATATCTCTAAGCAAATTGGTAACTACATTCATTTTTAAAATATCATCACTGCATGTGGATGATGTCTGTGGCCTCATGCCTTGAAATGTGTCTAGGGGTCAGAGGACAACCCTGTGGGATTAGTTCTCCCCTTCCACCTTTGTGTAGGTTCCAGGGATCAAGCCTAGGTTGTCACCTTGCACATGAAGCATTTTTGAAATGTGGTGCATGTCACCTCCCAGGCAGGCACAGTTTGAGGTATATATGGATCAGGAAGTCTGTGTCCTGTGCTCACCATGAGTAAGTGGGTTTAGCCTGGGTGTATAAAGTTTCCCTTACTCCACATGTTATGAAGTTAGAGAGCCCTGGAAAAGAGCATAGACTCAATTTGGATTACAATTGTAATTAGTTAAATTTATTGTAGCTGTCATCAGGACAACAGTATCTGAGCCAACCAGAGAAGGTTGAGGCACGTGGTGTGGATGCAGAGAAGGATTTTAAATGTGAGACTCATAAGAAGACTGAGCATCTGTACAAGTGAACCAAGATCTGACCAGGATATCTCAGAATAGTCCATGAATGTAGGCATAAACAGGTTACAGAAGCCAAAATTCACTTAGCCATATAACCATCACCAACAAAAAGGAGGTGATGGCTGTACATTTCTGGTGAAGGTCAATGAGTCAGTGTAACTGCTAACTTATTTTCCAGGGGTTGAATCAGAGTGAAATTCCTATTATGTGTCAAGTTGATGCTGTGATTTGAATAAGCTTGGACCAGGGAGTGGCACTATTAGGAGGTGTGGCCTTGTTGGAGTAGGTGTGGCCTTGTTGAAGAAAGTATGTCAGTGTGACCTTGTTCTTTAATTCCCTTGTCCCATCTGCCTGGAAGCCAGTTTTGTAGTGGCCTTCAGATGAAGATGTAGAACTCTCATCTCCTCTTGCACTATGCCTGCTGACGCTGCCATGGTGATTCTCTCCACTCCTAATGTGGTGAATGTAGCTGGTTTTACACCATGGGTCCCACACACCCAGGCCAAGAAATTGGAAGCTACAGATGCTGCTGGGAAATGGACTGTCTCTCATAAAGTGGGCGAATTAAGTCACTTTTTGTTTTGTTTTGTTTGGAGACAGGATTTCTCTGTGTAGGCCTGGCTGTCCTGAAACTCACTCTGTAGACCAAGCTGGCCTCGAACTCAGAAATCCACCTGCCTCTGCCTCCCAAGTGCTGGGATTAAAGGCTTGCACCACCACTACCAGAAGTGGGCCAATTAAGTGTAAGGTTTTACTGAGATATGGAGCCTTTACTCTTGTATCTCTACTTCCTCCTGAGTCTTAGGTTTGATATGAATACAAGATCATGGTCCAACCCCCTGCAGCCCTTAAGGCTGGATCTGGAAACTGAGAAATATGGAGGGAAGGTGATAGCTAATGTAGCTACAGACTGGCGACCCAGGGAAGAGAAGAGGAGAGAGGAGAGGAGAGGAGAGGAGAGGAGAGGAGAGGAGAGGAGAGGAGAGAGAGAGAGAGAGAGAGAGAGAGAGAGAGAGAGAGAGTTGATAATTGGTATCAGTCTCTCTTCTCTCAGTTTCCCCAGCTAAGTAAGTACTCTGCTCCTGACTGGCCCTTTAGTTCTCACTCTGATTAGATGAAGTGAGGGGTCCTGAATCTTACTATAAGCCGTATGAGTTCATGGTTTGTCTCATTCACATAGACTAGCAGGGAATGTAAGAGGGCCCCAGACCTAAGCTCAAATGATTCCATAATGGAAGTACTATTATAGCCATAAAATTCAGCATATAAAAAGCACCACATGCCAAAACAAAAACAACGACCTGATCCATTGAAGTTCATAGTACTGGGAAAGTCTCTAAAAGTAGTTTGCTTTTTGGCTTTGTAATTACTGTATTATACTTTTCTTGGTGAAGGGTTGCTATACCCTCTGTTGTTTCTTAATATCTGTTCAGGGTTTCTTCCCCACTTTTTCAGTTTTGCTATCAAGAAAATGACAAAAGATATGATAATTTATTAATAATCTGTACTATGCCTGGCAGGTTCTGAGCCAGTCCACACCTCCAAAGCTGTTCAAACCAATTAAATGCCCCATCACTTGCTCATCAGTCCTGCCTGGGACTTCAGCTACTGTCTGTCCTCAGGGTGAACTCCTGTTCAATGTGCTCCTAGCCCCTCCCATCTCATGCTGACTCCCTTCCCCTCCACTTCTTCCTCCTTCTGCTCATGAAATCCTTCAAGGCTCCCCCACAGAATCCTAAGTCCCTTCCTGTCCTGTCTGCCCAGTCATAGGGTCCAGCCTTTACTAACCAACCAGGGATATTGGGGAGCAGTCTTCTCTGATGGGTCCCATACAACTCCTTCTTTAAATCCTTGACTCTAAAGCCTGAATGTAGAGACTTAAGGTGCAAAGTTCTGCTGCTTGATGGTCCTGGAACGTGGCCCCATCATTAAAATCCTTTTTCTTCAGCTTTCTGTTTTTTGATGGTTTCCTTCACTGCTTAAGCTTTCTTTCAATTCCTTTTCTAGAGTTGGAAGATTAGCTGGGTGACATTGGCCCTGAGCTCATCCTTCCTTTATTCCATTCGGCATTAGGCTTTTCTTTATTTATTTTTAATCTCCTCCAGCACAGGTCTTACCTCCATTACTCCTGACATCCTGGTGCTCTTTTTCTCCTCAGTCTACATTTTGTATTTTCCCTTGCTCAGCTGTTCCTTTTCCTTATAGAGCTGCATAAGGATGGACCCCAGCAACTATGTGACACAATCAGTTCTAGACTATCTTGAGACCATTAATTTAAAGCTGTTTAGTTTAACCTCAGACAAATTTTTTTTATGCAAGGACAGAAAGCAGCCACATCTTTTGCCAAACTACTAAAACAGAGTCCAGTTAGTTATACTCTTCATTGAAACCTACAGAGCTGGGGTCCTCATAGTTCAAATCTCCCTCAGCATTCCTTTTCCTTTTCTTTCTTTCTTTTTTTTTCAATGGAAAAAGCAAGAGGAATTTATTATTCCAACAAACTTTGGGGGTCATTTCCTGCACCTGAATGAAATGGCAACCCTGCCCCCAGCCTGTTTGGTCAGTCTTTATACAGTTTGTCCTGTGGAATGTGTTTACCTGGTCCAGACCTCCCCTGACCCCAGGAGGCCATGTTTACCTGATCCAGACCTCCCTGATCCCCAGGAGGCTGATGAACTTTTCATCCTTTTTTTTAAATTTTATTTTTATTTTCTATATTCTATGTTTACATTCCAAAGGCTTTCCCCTTTCCCAGTTCCCCCCACCATATGTCCCATAATTCCTCTCCCCCCAACTATCCCCCAATCATTCATCCCCCTCCCCCACGATTTCTCTGTTCTGAGTCTACAAAACTGGATCCAATCTTTACAGGCCTAGGGTCCTCTCCTTTCTTCTTCTTGGGAGTCATTTGACTTGCTAATTGTGCCTTGAGTATTTAGGGCTTCTGGGCTCATTAATATCCACTTATCAGTGATTGCATTTCATGTGTATTCTTTTGTGATTGGGTTAGCTCACTTAGGATGATATTTTCCAGATTTAACCATTTACCTACAAATTGCATGAGTTCATTATTTTTAATTGCTGAGTAGTACTCCATTGTATAAATATACCACATTTTCTGTATCCATTCCTCTTTTGAGGGATATCTGGGCTCCTTCCAATTTCTGGCTACTATAAACAAGGCTGCTATAAAAATAGTGGAGCATGTGTCTTTATTGTATGCAGGGGAATCCTCTGGGTATATGCCCAGGAGTGGTATGCCAGGGTCCTCTGGAAGTGACATGCCCAATTTTCTCAGGAACCGCCACACTGAATTCCAGAGCGGTTTTACCATTTTGCAATCTCACCAACAGTGGAGGAGTGTTCCTCTTTCTCCATATCCTCGCCAGCACTTGTTGTCTCTTGAGTTTTTAATCTTAGCAATTCTGACTGGTGTGAGGTGGAATCTTGGGGTTGTTTTGATTTGCATTTCCCTGATGACTAATGATGTTGAACATCTCTTAAGGTGTTTCTCGGCCATCTGAATTTCGGCTGGTGAAAATTCTTTGTTTAGCTCTGTACCCTATTTTTTGATAGGGTTATTTGGTTCTTTGGGGTCTAACTTCTTGAGTTCTTTGTATATATTGGATATTAGCCCTCTGTCAGATATGGGGTTGGTGAAGATCCTTTCCCACTTTGTTGGTTGCCATTTTGTCCTTCTGACAGTGTCCTTTGCCTTACAGAAACTTGGTAATTTTATGAGGTCCCATTTGTCAATTCTTGATCTTAGAGCATATGCTATTGGTGTTCTGTTCAAGAACTTTCCCCCTGTGCCCATGTCCTCCAGGGTCTTCTCAAGTTTCTTTTCTAATAGTTTCAGTGTGTCTGGTTTTATGTGGCGGTCCTTGATCCACTTGGAGTTGATCTTAGTACAAGGAGATAAGAGTGGGTCAATTCCCATTCTTCTGCATGTTGACCTCCAGTTGAACCAGCACCATTTGTTGAAAAGGCTATCTTTTTTCCACTGGATGGTTGTGGCTCCTTTATCAAAGGTCAAGTGACCATAAGTCTGTGGGTTAATTTCTGGGTCTTCAATCCTATTCCATTGATCTACTTGCCTGTTGCGGTACCAATAACATGCAGTTTTTAACACAATTGCTCTGTATTACTGTTTGAGGTCAGGGATATTGATTCCCCCAGAAGTCCTTTTATTGTTGAGAATAGTTTTAGCTATCCTGGGTTTTTTGTTGCTCCAGATGAATTTGAGAATTGCTCTTTCTAGGTCTATGAAGAATTGATTTGGGATTTTGATGGGGATTGCATTGAATCTGCATATTGCTTTTGGCAAGATGGCCATTTTTACTATATTGATCCTGCCAATCCAGGAGCAAGAAATATTTTTCCATCTTCTGAGGTCTTCTTCGATTTCTTTCTTCAAGGACTTGAAGTTCCTGCCATACAGATCTTTCGCTTGTTTTGTTAGAGTTACGCCAAGGTACTTTATGTTGTGGCTATTGTGAAGGGTGTTATTTCCTTAACTTCTTTCTCAGCCTGCTTGTCCTTTGAGTACAAGAAGGCTACTGATTTGCTTGAGTTAATTTTATAACCAGCCACTTTGCTGAAGTTGTTTATCAGCTATGGAAGTTCTCTAGTGGAGTTTTTTGGGTTGCTTAAGTAAACTATCATATCGTCTGCAAATAATGATACTTTGACTTCTTCCTTTCCAATTTGTATCCCTGTGACTTCCTTATGTTGTCTAATTGCTCTCACTAGAACTTCAAGTACTATATTGAAAAGATATGGAGAGGGAGGGCAGCCTTGTCTAGTCCCTGATTTTAGTGGGATTGCTTCAAGTTTCTCTCCATTTATTTTGATGTTGGCTACCGGTTTGCTGTAGATTGCTTTTACTATGTTTAGGTATGGGCCTTGAATTCCTGCTCTTTCCAAGACTTTTAGCATGAAAGGATGCTGAATTTTGTCGAATGCTTTTTCAGCATCTAATGAGATGATCATGTGGTTTTTTTCTTTTAGTTTGTTTATGTAGTGGATTACATTGATGGATTTCCCTAATTTGAACCATCCCTGCATCCCTGGAATGAAGCCTACTTGATCGTGGTGAATGATCATTTTGATATGCTCTTGGATTCGGTTGGCAAGAATTTTATTTAGTATTTTTGTATCAATATTCATAAGAGAAATTGGCCTGTAGTTCTCTTTCTTTGTTGGATCTTTTTGTGGTTTAGGTATTAGCGTAATTGTGGTTTCGAAGAACGAGTTGGGCAGTGTCCCTTCTGTCTCTATTTTGTGGAATAGTTTGAAGAGTATTGGTGTTAAGTCTTCTTTGAAGGTCTGGTAGAATTCTGCACTAAAACCATCTGGTCCCGTACTTTTTTTGGTTGGGAGGCTTTCTATAACCCCTTCTATTTCTTTAGGGGTTATGGGACTGTTTATCTGATCTACTTGATACTGATTTAATTTTGGTATTTGGTATCTGTCTCGGAAATTGTCCGTTTCCTCCAGATTCTCTAGTTGTTTTGAGTATAGGCCTTTGTAGTAGGATCTGATGATCTTTTGAATTTCCTCAGTTTCTGTTGTTATATCCCCCTTTTCATTTCTAATTTTGTTAATTTGGATACTGTCTCTGTGCCCTTTGGTTAGTCAAGCTAAGGGTTTATATATCTTGTTGATTTTCTCGAAGAACCAGCTCTTGGTTTTGTTGATTCTTTGTATGGTTCTCTTTGTTTCTACTTGATTGATTTCAGCCCTTACTTTGATGATTTCCTCTCTTCTACTCCTCCTAGGTGAATTAGCTTCTTTTTGTTCCAGGGCCTTCAGGTGTGCTGTTAAGTTGCTAGGGTATGCTCTCTCCAGTTTCTTTTTGGAGGCACTCAGGGCTATGAGTTTTCCTCTTAGCACTGCTTTCATTGTGACCCAAAGATTTGGGTAGGTCATACCTTCATTTTCATTGAAGTCTAAAAAGTCTTTGATTTCTTTCTTTATTTCTTACTTGACCAAGGTGTCATTGAGTAGAGTATTGTTCAGTTTCCATGTGTATGTGGGCTTTCTGTTGTTCTTCTTGCTATTGAAGACCATTTTTACTCCATAGTGATCCGATAGGAGACATGTGATTAGTTCGGTCTTCTTGTATTTGTTGAGGTCTGTCTTGTGACCAATTGTATGATCAATTTTTGAGAAGGTTCCTTGCGGTGCTGAGAAAAAGGTATACTCTTTTGCTTTAGGATGGAATGTTCTATATATATATCTGTTAAATCCAATTGGTCCAAAGCTTCAATTAGTTTCACTGTGTCCCTGTTTAGTTTCTGGTTTCCTGATTGGTCCATTGAGGAGAGTGGAGTGTTGAAGTCATCTACAATTATTTTGTTAGGTGCAATGTGTGCTTTAAGCTTTAGTAAAGTTTCTTTTACAAATGAGGGTGCCCTTACATTTGGGGCATAGATGTTCAGTATTGAGAATTCTTCTTGGTGGGTTTTCCCTTTGACAAGCAAGAAGTGACCTTCTGAGTCTCTTTTGGATGACTTTAGGTTGAAAGTCAATTTTATCTGCTATTAGAATGGCTACTCCAGCTTGTTTCCTTAGACCATTTGCTTGTAAAATTGTCTTCCAGCCTTTTACTCTAAGGTGGTGTTTGTCTTTGACACTGAGATGTGTTTCCTGTATGCAGCAAAATGTAGGGTCCTGTTTCCGTATCCAGTCTGTTAGTCTGTGTCTTTTTATTGGGGAATTGAGTCTATTGATATTAAGAGATATTAAGGAATAGTAATTTTTACTTCCTCACATTTTGGGCGTTTTTTTTTTTTTTTTTTTTTTTTTTTTTTGTATTTGAGTGATTCTCTTCTTTTGGTTTGGATGAGATGGGGTTTCTATCTTGTTTCTTCTGGGGTGTAGTTTCCCCCCTTGTGTTGGTATTTTTCCCCTATTATCCTTTGTAGGGCTGGGTTTGTAGATAAGTATCGTGCAAATTTGGTTTTGTCGTGGAATTCCTTGGTTTCCCCATCTATGGCAATTGAGAGTTTTGCTGGGTATAGTAGTTTTGGCTGAAGTTTGTGTTCTCTTAGAGTCTGCATGAGGTCTGCCCAGGATCTTCTAGCTTTAATGGTCTCAGGTGAGAAGTCTGGTGTAATTCTGATAGGTCTTCCTTTATATGTTACTTGTCCTTTTTCTCTTACTGCCTTTAATATTCTTTCTTTGTTTAGTACATTTGGGGTTTTGATTATTATGTGACGGGAAGTTTCTGTTCTGGTCCAGTCTATTTGGGGTTCTATATTCTTCTTGTATATTCATGGGCATCTCTCTATTTAGGTTGGGGAAGTTTTCTTACATAATTTTGTAGACGATATTTGCTGGCCCTTTAAGTTGTAGATCTTCATTCTCATCTGTCCCTATAATCCTTAGGTTTGATCTTCTCATTGTGTCCTGGATTTCCTCAATGTTTTGGGTTACCAGCTTTTTGCATTTTGCATTTTCTTTAATTGTTGAATCCATGGTTCCTGTGGTATCTTCAGCATCTGAGATTCTGTCTTCTATCTCTTGTATTCTATTGTTGATATTTGCATCTATGACTCCTGATTTCTTCCCAAGGTTTTCTATCTCCAACCTTGTCTCCCTTTGCGATTTCTTAGTTGTTTCTACTTCTGTTTTTAGATTCTGTATGGTTTTGCTCAGATCTTTCAATTGCTTGTTTGTGTTTTCCTGTAATTCTTTAAGGGATTTTTGTGTTTCCTCTTTTATGACTTCTACTTGTTGACCCATGTTCTCTTGTATTTCTTCAAGTGATTTTTGTTTCTCCCCCTTATTGGGATTCATTTTTTGCTCTATTTTGTGCTCTAAAGAAATTCTCCTGGATTTCTTTAAGTGATTTCTGTGTTTGCCTTGTATGGGCTTCTAGCTTTTGATCTATTTTCTCCTCTATTACTTTAAGAAATTTATCTAAGTGATCCTCTATCAGCATCCTTACCAGTGATTTTTAGACCTGAGTCTTGTTTTTCTGGTGTGTTGAGATATCCGAGATTTAA